>JASAOG010000051.1:22500-1337500 GCA_030265305.1 Biomphalaria pfeifferi
GTGTAGGTGTAGTGTATATGTGTAGGTGTAGTGTATATGTGTAAGTGTAGTGTATATGTGTAGGTGTATTGTATATGTGTAGGTGTAGTGTATATGTGTAGGTGTATTGTATATGTGTAGGTGTATTGTATATGTGTAGGTGTAGTGTATATGTGTAGGTGTAGTGTATATGTGTAAGTGTAGTGTATATGTGTAGGTGTATTGTATATGTGTAGGTGTATTGTATATGTGTAGGTGTAGTGTATATGTGTAGGTGTAGTGTATATGTGTGTGTATGCGAAATTGAGAGAGAGTAAGAGCGAAACATAAAAAGAAACAAAAGAGAGAGTAAGAGAGACAGAGAGAGAGAAACAAACAAAGAAAAAAGAGAGAGAAAGAGAGACCAAGAAAGCAAGAAAGATAGAGAGAAAGGAAGATAAAGAGAGTGAGAAAAAAATGACAGAGAGAAAAAGAGATAAATAGAGAGACGCAGATATAGAGGAAGAGCGAGAGAGAGAGAGAGAAGAGAAGAGCTAGAGGAATGCTTATAAATAGCCAGTATTTAGCACCGGATATGCCCGAAGATTTGTTACCAGGCTGTATATTATTATTATCCCCTCCATTTTTTGTAATTCTTGCATATACATATCAATTCCCCCCCCCCATACTTTTTAGCCCATGAATTGTAGCTCCTGTTACATTGAATTGTAACAGACCGGTCTCTCTTTCCTTATCGCTCTCTCCTAGTCCCCCTCTCTCTCTCTCCTGCTTTCTCTCTCACTCGCCTTCTACCTCTCTCGCTTTCAGGAACCTCTTTTTGTTTTTATTTTCCACCCTGCGCATCGTAATGCTATCCAACATAGTCTTTTGACTTGAATTGGAAGACCCGCTTTGTAACGCCCGAAGACCGTGAAATTTAGCATCCATTTGACTTTCCCCCTCTACCTGGCCCTCTCGCTAACAACACAAAAAAAAAAAAAAAGGTAGTCCTAGATACAATCTCTTTCTTCGGATTCTCCAAACCCATATCGAAATATTCAATATTCTCTAGGTTGTTTTTTGCCTGGAACTTTCGCCCCTCCCCATTTCACATTTTTCGGCCCTTTTTAGCGGCCCCCGAAAGGGGAAAAGACGCTATTAGTTTTATGTGGAATGTCTGTCCGTCCGTCCCGTTTAGATGTCGTAAACTAGAAAAGATAGTGAAAATCCGACATCACAATATTTTAGACCATTCAAAGTTCTGATGCAACGGTTACTTTTTTCTTTTCTCAAAGCGAAAAATCTAATTTTTTAAATCACTTATGCAAGCATTTTTTTTTGTCGTGATAATAAACCTCTTTTACAACTATTCACTATTAATAGTAACAAACTTTATCAGGGGAAATACACCATATACCATATTTGTAACACATTTATGCAAACGGTAGTAGATTTTTTGTCAAATTTTTTTTTATATTTGTATTGTTAAGTTATGTAAGTTCTGTTGTACCAAGTACTATATTTATACACAGAAAAATGTTTACAATTTTTTTAAAGAGAAAAAATCTATTTAGTATGCATATAAGTCAGACATAATATAAAACAACAATTAATAAGTAGTTTTTCACACTATCATCCAAACTTCAGTGTGCAAGCAACACAATAATGTAACCAACAAAATAAAAATTACGAAATGTTTTATTCTTGAGGAATAAGAGTTTGGCCCTTTACAAAACAATTAGATCAATTAAATATTCATTATAAGACATAAGTTAGGCCAGGTACACATCTAACTTCACATTCACCTTCACCTATCCTTTGGTCTGTTGGACCGCTGGGGCACCACACAAAATCTGTTAACCTTTTTTCTCCATTATTTTCTGTCATTTGTCTTTGATAGCATTTCATTCTGCTAATATTGCAGCCTGCCTTTTTTACCTGCCTGGGTGGACCACTTCGGGGGACGTTTTTCAGTTCGTGTTTCCACACAAACTGTCTTTGTAACCTTGTTTATAATGACAACCTCTAACATTTTTTAGCCTCCTCCAATGTATCACTCATATTGCTTTTTACAGCCCCTGAATTATAGGATATAGCCCCTTAGTTTGTCATTTATTTATATTTTTATTGCACACGTCAATCATAAAGCTTCAAACAACGTGTGGTATTAAACACCACACACATTTCTTTAGACCATCAGTTTCGGCATTCGTGCCTCATTGGAAAAAACATTTCGACCACTACCGTGCCCAATTAAACGTACTCCTGTTTCCTACACTTAATATATTTTTGATTAAACATTTTTTTGGTTTCATTAATTTTAATTATTTTTTTTACCTCCATGCTACATTTATTAAAGGCTTGTGAACTATAGACCACGTGAATATAGAAAATAACACCAAATCCTATCCCCTCAAACGCATCAGATAATCTAACAGGTCTGTGAATAATTCCTCACATTCACTCTGGCAATCCCGTAGATTCTAAATTCTAGATCTTTTTGGAAAGTTGATATAGAGAAAAGAAAGAAAATATGCTTAAAATAATAAAACGGAAAATGGTGTATGTGTGTGTGCTATTTGCATTTAAGCTTTTTATATTGACTGCGGCCTTTTGGCGAATAGGTTTTATATAAAGCTTGCGAATTTTCGCGAATATGGCATTCAGACTGCTAATCTAGCAAAACCGTATCATAAAGAGCGCCTAAAAAGTTAAATGGACATTTAAAACGGTTTGGAAGTTGCAGACATCTCTTGGTAGATCAATCAGTCAATCAATGAATCGATGGTATTTTGCATTAATATATAGTCAAATTACACATTTAAGTGATTTTCACGAGATTTGTTGGTCACACATTTTGTTTTCGTAAGCTGGAAAGTTAATTGAGATCTAAAGAATAACTAGATAATGTCTTTAAATCCGTTCATTAGATATATATCCATTGATCAAACATAATTTCTTTTTCTATTGAAAACAATGTAAATTTGTATATATATTCTAAAGATCACCAAACTTCAAAGAAAGCATAACATTTTCTTCTGTTTGTTTCTGTCTGATTGTGGCGTATGCTATGCAATGGGAATCTTTGAGATGTTTTTTACAATTACTCTTATCAGCTTGCAAATTCTTCATGGGTAAAAAAAAGGGGGGTAGGGGGAGGCGAACACTGGACACGGATCTCGAAAACGGCTTCAACGATTTTCCAAGAAATTTTACAATTTATGTACATCTTGAAGAACACGAAAAATTGGATTTTGACAGTTTTGATTTTTTCAAAAAATAAAAATCGTTGATATTAAATTCCGTCATGTCTTCATTAAAACTTGACTAAAGAAACAGACGTCGAGGAACTAAGCTTGAATCTTCTATACCATATACCGACATCCAGTATGCTAATCTAGACTATTGTCTTTTAATGTTGCCAAGTCTGGATCTGGATCACTTCATATAAATTTTATATAGAAGAGTAGATTTATTCATGAGCTTAACCTGGTTCTTGGTTTTTCTGGGGTTGGAGGAGGAGAATACAGGCGGGTAAATATTTTTTTAATCAATCTTTTCATTAGTTATGATAAGTAAATTAACCGCTCTTACAAAAAAAAAAAGTCATCATCTTAATAAAGGAAAAATTGTCTTTAAATAAAAAAAAGTATTTTTTTTTTAAATTTTTTTTTGCTGCTTGTTAGATTATTTGGAAATTAAAAAGTAAACTCCCCTTTCAGACTTTGCTAACTAAGGGGCAGATGATGTAAAAGTCACATGTTTCTATGGCAGACGTGGTTGTCATATGACCAGCAATCAACCAACCACTTTGACTTTTCCCGACTAACGGTCAGGTATCCATTAGAGCTGGCTGGATCCGTCAACGTGGTGTAAAATCCCGAAAATTAAAATCCGAACTTCACCGGAATTAGAACTTACACAGTGATAGACATCTAGCCATTCTTACCCTTAAGTGTTACATTTTATAGTAGAGACTTGTAAGTGTAGTCTCAATGCTTGGACATTAAATGATATTAAGTACATCCTCTAGCGAGCTACACTATTCAAGAAAGAAGAGAAACTGAGTTGAGGCGGAAATATTTTGTGGACAATGAATGAGCGTGTGTGCGTAGGTGTGTGGATGTGTTTCGGTGAATGAGATGAAGCCACACTTCCACACTGCCACCTGAGATGAACATTAGATAGAAGTTATATCCCATGATTCCCTCAGTTCATTCACGAACATTTTTATGTCCTGCCCTGTTCATTGATGAATTCAGAGAGAAAGCTCCAGGCAAGCCTCTTCCTTTGTAACAGGTAACACTCCTTATCTTCTTTTTCTTTTACACTCTGTCTGTCTCTGTCTGTCTGTGTATGTCTGTGTATGTATGTGTGTGCAATATTTTGGTAATGGCTTTTTTTTTCCTTCTCCTCTTTCTGTTCTTCATTTTTATTTCCAAATTATCTTTACCTTCATGTGTGTGTGTGTGTGTGTGTGTTTTTATTTTTATTTTCAGAAAGAACATGTTTACAGACAATCTCAGCAGTGAAAACATCGTCTACAAGTCAAAACAAACTCGCCTGCTCTCGTGTTCCGAAAGCCTTCAAAATCTTGTTTTGCAATGCAAGAACTTCTGTTTTTCTTTCCGTGATTCTCCCGCCCTTTTTTTTTTTTTTTATTTCGAGTCGAAAGTTGTCTATCTTTGCGTCTAGTTATTAAAACAAAGAGTGTCTGGGTCTAGACTTGATCTAGCTATTTGGAACTTGTCTTAAAAATAGACTGTCGATTAATAAAAAAGAAAATTGAAAGTTCGAGAAGAAAGAGATTCATTATTGAAATAATTTAATTACGAAAATCTGCATTGGTTACTGTCAATGTCTTAATTACAAAACAAAATTATTTAAAAAAATCAATTCCCAATTTATGAAACAGCTAATGCCTGATGGTCAGTAACTTCTTGTTCTTATTTGATATCTTATAATGCTTTTAGTGAACATCGCACAATCCAGTTTTTCTATTAACAGTCTTGCTTATTTCTATACAAGACGGTGCACATTATGGTCATGGTCTGTTTATTTATTCAGCTCGTCACAGAATACAAAACAACATTTGAACTGAGTACGGGAATTTCCGCTGAAGCGTGTTCAAAACTCAAAGACGTACATACAAATGTCAGTAATTTGGAGACCAAGAGACATATTTCTGAATTTGAACCAAGTAGACAACATAGAAGATTTAGTAGTACCAGAAAATGGAATTCAAAAACTATTAGCCAACACCAAACCAAATAAAGCGTCTGGACCTGATGGTATTCCAGCTAGATTACTCAATAACAATAACAGTAAACTCAGGTGTACCTCAAGGAACAGTCTTGGGTCCACTACTATTTTTAATTTACATAAATGATTTACCAAATTGCATTAGTTCAGGAACAAAAGTCAGATTATTTGCAGATGATTGCATAATATATAGAACAATAAAAACAACACAAGACACAGATATTTTACAAAGAGAATTAGATGAATTACAGAAATGGGAATCAAATTGGAGCATGTCTTTCCACCCAGAAAAATGTCAGTTGTTAAGAGTAACAAAAAAACTAAAACAAATTAATTCCACTTATCTTATTCATGGCAAACCAGTAACACAGACTAAAAACGCAAAATACCTAGGTGTTATAATAAATGAAAAACTGTCATGGAATCCACATATTGATGAAACTACAAAAAAATCCAACAAAGCATTAGGGTTTATTAAAAGAAATGTCTAAAAATCAAATAAGAACATAAAACTAAAATGTTATTTAACCTTGGTTAGGCCAATAATAGAATATGCATCCACCGTTTGGGACCCCTCAACTCAAGAAAACATTAAGAAACTGGAACAAACACAAAATAGAGCAGTGAGATTCATAACAAACGAATATTCACATTTGACTAGAGTAACACCATTAGTAAAATCACTAAATTTAGAAAGCCTTCAGAACAGAAGACTCAAAAGTAAAGTAGCAATTATACATAAAACACTGAACCATTATCTTCAAACACAAAAACAAAATTTAATAAAATACTCTGAAAGACACAAAAATAAAGGCACATTCCTCGTCCCATATGCTAGGACAAATTTGTACAAATACTCCTTCTTCCCTAGTGCTATTAGAGCATGGAATGGGTTCCCTGAGCTAGCCAGAAAAACCAGTGACTTGGCAGAATTTAAGTCATTGGTTAATATGCATGACTAAATGCATGACGCGTAGGACGTAATCATCTTCTTTTTTGAAGTAACGTCTGTATTATATAAGATAAGATTTGAACATGATTATATTTACAAAACAAAATATTCTGGTCAAACCAGAGTTGTCACTGTATGAGGTAGGTAGTTATTTATAAACATAAACTCACCCACCTGCGTCTTGCAGTGACGCAACGGTTATCAGGTGAAGAACCTCTGTGTATTAAGCCTAATACAATATCTTTACACTTTCACTGATTTAAACCTTTTAAGCGGCTCACAAAAGAAAAAAAGGCCTCTATTTTTATGTGCGTCTGTCCGTCCGTCACTTTTAGATCTAAAAAAAACTAGGATAGGTATTTTGCAGCTTGCAAAAGTTCCAATGCAATGACTGCTTTGTATCTTCTAAAAGACAACAAGTTTGTCTTTAAAACTAAATTATGTAAGACAATATTTGTCATAAAAGTACTGCAGTAGCTAAACTATTTACTACTAATGGTATCAAGAAATCAGAAAAAGAATATTGAACAGCAAGAAAGAGAAACTATTTTTATATTTCTTTAACACTTATGCACAACGTTTTGTTATTTCAATTTCACTAAGTTTAAGTTTTAGAAAAATAATATTCTATTTATTTATGCGTCTTGTTTCGTTTAAAGATAGAAATAATTTATGGAAAATTTTTAAAAAAATAAGGAATGCATTTTCTATGTACATGTACATTTTTAAAACAAGATTTTTGGGCAGCGATTATTTAAGTTAAATACTAACAAACCAACTTCATGATGATTGCACTACAAGTGGGAAGCGTGGTCGAGAGGTTAAGTGCACTTCAACTTGGCTCGGCTTGGCTTCCTAGAAGGGGCTCGAGGTTCGACACCCGACTCGGGCAGAGTTGTTTACTGAGCGCCTAAAGGCAGCACGGAAAACCAACTCCTAGAAACCCTCTCCCCCCCACTGGTCCACAAATGAGATTGGATCAAAGCGCTCTGAGCATGCTATAAGCGTGAAAGTAGCGCTATATAAAAGCTATAAATACATATATATATGTAGTGGCTTGACCAGAGGTAAGGACTTCAGAAAGTAAATTATCTTTGATTTGAGGCAGGTTCAAATATGAACATCATAGCAATCAGTTCGTTGAATACTAATGGATATCAGTAATGTAGTATAATGGTGATACAATCACTCCGGCAACACTTTTACCCCTCGTACTTTTATTTGGTCATAGCTGATGATATAGAAATATAGAAACCTGTCTATTACTGCATTGCTTATCCAAAAATATGCCCGATGGTTGAACTCACCTTTTAGTATATCGTATCACGGGCATGCTACCCTGTCTCATAGTGGCGCCCGGGTGGAAACGATCTTAGGAGGAAACGATTAGGCTAAAGGGTAGCAAAACAAGACTTGTGGGGGTGCCTAAGGGGTGCGAGAGCATTCCTCATTGCACTATGCGGAGTTGTAAAAAGACTCCCTCAACCTTGTCACAATCCAGGCACCGTTCCTCAAAGGGCTGTTACATAAATGGCGTGTCCTGCACGGTTAGCCTGATATAGAAAAGGAAAATGGCAGAGATCCCTGTGCACGCGGTCTCTGTACACTGTTCTCATTCAGGCCGGTGAAAAGGAGCTCTTGTTTTACTTTTGCTGGCCTGGAGCTCCAAGAGCGCTAAACTCTTCCTGACAGTTTCAAGAAGAAGAAGAAGCATAGGGTATTGGACAATGAATTCAAAATTGTAACATGGTAGATTTTTTATTCTTTTTTAAATTAAGCAGATATTAGCTGATATATATAGCTATATTTGTTGTTGTTTTTATACAGTGCTAATTGGTTATGCAATGGTATGTGGTGTTTATAAGTACAATGGCATATGTATTTAATACATTAATACACTCATTTCTGTAGTTATTACACTTTGCAATAATTATGTCCTTGTTTAAAAAACAACAACACATACTTTAAGAAATTTTGAAGCAAGATGGGCAAATCTAATCACCTAGATAATATTTTCATTTTATTTTAATTACACATTGCTATTTAAAAGGTCATTAAAATCTATTTCGGTATGTCTAAAAATAATTTTAAAATCATGTATATGCTTTATCACCCCTTAGTTTATTAAATGAGAGCTAAGAATAGATTATTTGGCAGCAGTTATTTTTTGAGTTAAAAAGAAATAATGATGCAAACGTATTGAGCATGTCAAACATTAACTCTATCTGCAGGTTGAGTTCCGTTTACCGAAAAACTAAGAAAGGGGGGGGGGGGGGGAAACTGAAACCAGAGAAAAACTCCCCTCCCCCCACCGCGGGTGGGCGCTTGTGCCCCTTGTTGGCAACATGTAATGTATAACAACACTACCGTCTGACAGACACACCTCCCTCACACCCCCCGGCCCCATCCCTCAAACACCCGCGAAACACCTGCTGCTCTCCAAGTGATTGCTGATGGTGTCTCTCGTACTGTCTTGCAGCCGGTTAGATCTCCAGCTTATCTTTTCATTGTTAGCAGGGGCGTCAACTTTGAGAAAATGGAGAAAGAAGAATTTTTACTTCTTCCACTATGCTTTGTGCTGCCGTGTTGATTTTTGTTACATTTTGTGACACCAAATTTTTTTTTCTTTTTCTTTACTCTGAAACTTGGACATCTTCACGTTAACCGTGTCAAGTCTCGCGGTTCTTTTACTTTTTATCCATACACACAATTGCTATCAAATTTTGTAGTAATCTTAAGAAAATGGCTAAACAAGAATTGTGAACGTATTGTTGTACACGTTTCAGATGTTTCTTCGGAATTGAAGATTGCTACATCTAAGACCAAACCTCCAGCAGGACTGAAGGGGTCGGCTGCGGGCTGATTTCTAGCATGTCGACAGTTCAGAGCGCATATCACATGACCGACAGCCAGACATCATTATTTCAATGGCATCTTTAGGTCGATTTAATAAAAGTTCTCTGATGGTCAACAGCACACATCTTTAAAGGTAGTCTCAAAGCTACGTACAGAGAAATTTGTAAGATTTCTCGGCTAAACATTTCAGAAACTTCCTAGTACCGGTACTCTTATATGTTACGAAGACACAACTTCCGTTTGACTGGTCTTAAAAAAAAAGCTGCAAGGACCCTAGAGTTCATAAAAAAAAAGTTGCCAATCATTCAAAGTAATGAATAAGCTAAAAAGACAATAATTTATATTTGACTTCTAGCACAACAACATAACACTTTTCAACTCTTTCGATCTTTGCTCGTTAAATAGTAACAGAGCGGAAGTGCAAATAGATTTGACCTTTGGAGGGTTAAAGTTCAAGGTTCTCTAGCTATTCATTCTGTAATTGTCAAGGGAGGCAACTATTGGACAATTTTTTTTTGTTTCTTTTTAATGGACCATGTTCTTAATTTTGTGCTTACTATAAATATTCTGTTCGTTGTACAGGAGACAAGTGTGGATGAGACGGGAGGCCGTTGCACCTTCTGTTGAAATTCAGGGGGCGCTACTGTGTAGAATAAGAAAAAAAAAAAGGTTAGACAGGTGACAAGAGGAGTGCATTGAGGCCGAATGAAAGATAAATAGAGGATTCTGTTCTCAGCATTTTCTGCAATTTTAGAAAAAAAAATGTTTAGAACGAGAGAGAGAGAGAGAGAGAGAGAACGTTCAAGTCTTCAAATTAAAGCTATTAACTTTTCATTATTACGTATTCTCCCGCACATAACCCGCGGGTGATACAAACTTTAACAAACCCGCTTGCAAAGTTCTTTTGCATGGACACCATAATGTTAATCCTGTTTTTATTTATTTATTTTTGTTAAATTCTGTTCTGATTTCCGTTAGGTTTCCTTTCCTTTGATTTACTTTTTTGTTCTAAATTTACACATTTCATTGCGTGGGTGTAGATTTCCTTTTGTTTTTAATTCCCTCTAGATGAGTGATTCCCAAAGTGGTCTATATAGACCCCCAGGGGTCTACGAAAGTGGAAAGTGAAAAAGCAAATAGGGGGTCTATGAGATGGGCACGGGGGTCTATAATAATGTATCCATTTCAGCTGGTCATGACTTTAATTTTATTATCGCGTTTATGTAATTATTTAATCCACACATTTTTTATTTGTACCTTACTAAATGCTGGAATGAAAAATTGTTGTATTTAATTTAATAACTCTATTTCAATTGCTTAATTTTGTCATTTTGCAAGTTTAACAAGAAGAAATGTAAACTGTACTGCGTTGAGTATTTCAAATTGGACTTCATTCTTCCTTGTCAAACAAACGAGTGTTTATGTGACTTTGTTATTGCGTTATAAACCAATTAAGTTGGAGGATTATTTGAGACGATGCCTCCAATGGATGGTGAACTTGCAAAACCTTTTAAACCAAAACGTTTCCCGGTGTGTTTGATAATTGTATGTAATACATAGGATCTAGTATTTTGGTTTAAATCTGAATTTCATTAATACAAATATAATACTTTAAATGTAGCTGTAAATTACTTTTTTTTTACCATTCGATTCACTGATTATAAATTAGTTTTAAAAAACGTGAAATTTGAAGTTAATGAATTTGCAAAAATGAAATATAACTGAAGAAGGGGGGTCTACCGAAAACTGGAAAACGTGGCAGAGGGTCTACGAGACAAAAAAAGTTTGGGAACCACTGCTCTAGATTAAGTAACAATGAAAAAAAAAACACATTGGATGTCAAGTGACAAGATGCCCCGCCCCCCTCACACACATAGACACTCATAGACACATCCATATACAAAGGACAGGGAAGGCTAGTGAAAAATTGTTTAACCATACCTCGCAGAATGTCGAGAACATCAAATGATTAAGCTAATACATTGAAGTAGATCTATATCTGATACATTGATCTGAAGTATCTATCTGATAGACTGATCTGTAAGTATTTTGTTCCCTGTAAAACTTTGCGAAACGTTTGAGAGGTCATTCTTAAAAAAAACAAAAATACGGGCATAAAAGTTTTAAAACATCAATTACTACTTTATGTTTAAATCTTATCTTGTAAAATATAAGACTACTTCAAAAAAGAAGATCCTTATGTCCTATGCGTCATGCATCTAGCCATGCATGTTAACCAATCATCATCATCATCATCAAACTCCATTTGAGTGAGGGCTTGAGAGGCTTAAATCCTCTCTTACAAAAGCCCTGTACAGAAACCCTGATGTCTTGCGTAGTGCGTACGCGTCACCATACAGGTCGAGAATTTTTGGTTTCCAAGACCTGTCGTGACGGAGATCAGAAAGTCTGGGGCAGTCAAGCAGAATATGAGGCACGGTTTCCTCTTCTTCCCCGCAGCGGGGGCACCGTGAATCAAAATTTGGCCATAGCCGTGAGAAATATGAGCCAACAGGACAGTGGGCTGTCCTGCACTGTATTCATGTTATACAGGCACTGCTCAGGCCTGGACAACCTCCATCACTGGGAAGTGCGGTCAGGGCGCCTTATGCGCTCCCAGACTCCACGGGCTTTGTGGGACTTGTCCCAGCACTCAAACCACTTTTTCATTTCTGTTTTTTGAATTATAGCCAGGGCATGATGAAAACTTACAGCCTGTTCAGTGGGTGGAATTAGCCCTCCCTTTGGGCCAAGGAGTCTGTAATAGTGTTGCCAGTCACACCTATGTGACTCGGTACTCACTGCCTTATTACAGGGTGCCATAGCGCTGCTTTATGTTGTGTGAGACCATGATGACAGTGTCGATATTGGGGGGTCATGGTCCAGGGCTCTGCAAATCCTGTAGTACAGATTTTGAGTCAGTTACCACAACAACCTGTGTTGCCCTCAAATGTCCCTTGCCGAGTTGAGAGTCAATGACCTTTGAGGCATCACAGAATGCCATGGTCTCCGCATCAAAACTTCAAACTGTTAACCAATGACTGAAATCATTCAGATATCTAAACATTTATATTATATTTTTTATTGGATAAAAAAATGGCCAGTATGGGGGATCGAACATTTGCGTTATAAGCGCCTCCCTCTATCAACGTAATTGACCAAACATTCTTCTGTGTATCTTTGATTTGAAACACTGCATTGCTCAAGTGAAACATTCAAAGTGTCATTGAAGCAAAGAAAAGGTTTTCCTAGTAAAAATACCTTCAAAACAATACTATCTTCTTGACGCGTGATTTATCTATAAGACCAAAGTAAAAACATTTGCTGATAGATAATAAGCTAAAACTAGAAAAATATTAAATAAAAAAAGACATTGCCTCATTAAAACAACTCACAAAGCGTTTTTTTTTGTTTTGCTCTTAATAACTAATGAATGATAGATTTTTTTTAGAAACAACCCCCCCCCCCCCCCCCCCCCCCCCCCAAGAAAAATTCCCGGTTTAGAAAATGTGTACATTTACCAGACTTTATAATATTCTAATGATAGGCCTATAGATCTAGACTTAAAAGACAATGCGAAAAATGTTCCTGAATATCAATTTATTAAATCATTTAATGAATAGGGCCTACATGCTGAGATATCCGATGACGTAATCAGTTTAAGCTGTAGATATTCTAGTCCTCTACCCAAATTTTAAATGAATTATTTTTAAATACACATTGAAACATTATAATGGTCAAATTAGAGTTTACCCAGTGAGGTCAACGAGCTAGTAATTCTTTTCATAATTTTTAGAGAAAAATCATTTGAGCCATTTTCAAGAACCATGTCCAGCCATGAGGTTTGAGTTTTACCCAATAATGTGACCTGAATAGGGGTATTGTAAAAAAAACAAAATGTTTTGTTGTGTTAAGTAATATGGTTTGGGTTTGGGTTTGGGTTTCCGAACCAAGAACAATCTTCTCTTCTCTGTCTATCTCCTTCTCTGTCTATCTCCTTCTCTGTCTATCTCCTTCTCTGTCTATCTCCTTCTCTGTCTATCTCCTTCTCTCTCTCTTTGTCTGTCTGTCTGCCTGTCTTTCTTCCTCTCACATACTCCCCCCACATTTTGCCGTTACTCTAAATCTCTCTTTCTTATGCATTTTCTTCTTTCCGTCTTTCATTCTCTTTCCTCTCTCTCTCTCTCTCCCTCTCTCTTTCTCTCTCTTTCTTGTTCTCTCTCTCTGTCTCTGTCTCTCTCTTTGTCTGTCTGTCTGCCTGTCTTTCTTCCTCTCACATACTCCCCCCACATTTTGCCGTTACTCTAAATCTCTCTTTCTTATGCATTTTCTTCTTTCCGTCTTTCATTCTCTTTCCTCTCTCTCTCTCTCTCCCTCTCTCTTTCTCTCTCTTTCTTGTTCTCTCTCTCTGTCTCTGTCTCTCTCTCTCACTTTCTCTCTCATGACAGAAAGATTTACTTCCTCAATGTATGTACGTTTAAAATAAAAATGTTCCCCTTCAGTACCTACAGAAAATAATAAAAACCCATTTCTGCTTAAAACAACACAAAAAGAAGACCTTGTCTTTACCATTGCCACATCCAGTCCATGGTTTCTTCTCCTTGGTAGTAATCTTCTGTTATCTACATTGACCTGCAACGGATATCTCTTCATTAAAATGTTCATCTTCTCTGTAGACTGAGATGAATAGCATGGGTAGAGGAGGATAGAGAGTTGGATGGGAATGGGACAAAGGAATAGAGACAACTGTGTTGGTGGAAGAGAGAGAGAGAGACTGCGAGAGAGAAATATATCTCTCTATCTCTCTCTCTCTCACTCTATCTATCTATCAGTCTAATCTCTTTCTATCTATCTATCTATCTATCTATCTATCTATCTATCTATCTATCTATCTATCTATCTATCTATCTGTCTGTCTGTCTGTCTGTCTAATCTCTTTCTATCTATCTATCTATCTATCTATCTATCTATCTATCTATCTAGAGTGAAAGGAGTGTGTTACAAAGAGAGATGGGAGGGGGTGGACATAAATTAAGGGAGTGAAAGAGAATGTGGGGGGGGGGGTGAGGGACAAAGAAAAAAGAAAATTTTAACCTCATCACGTGATAGTATGTTAATCTAAATCACATTACAAGACGAGATAAAAAAAACATATGGTCTCTAAAAAAAGAACATTATTTTGTGGGTTCTACTTTCTCTTATAAACAGTTGTTATATGCATGTAGATATGTAAGCATGTATGTAGATATGTAAGCATGTATGTAGATATGTAAGCATGTATGTAGATATGTAAGCATGTATGTAGATATGTAAGCATGTATGTAGATATGTAAGCATTTATGTAGATATGTAAGCATGTATGTAGATATGTAAGCATGTATGTAGATATGTAAGTATATATGTAGATATGTAAGCATGTATGTAGATATGTAAGCATGTATGTAGATATGTAAGTATGTATGTAAATATGTAAGTATGTATGTAAATATGTAAGTATGTATGTAAATATGTAAGCAGGTATATATATATATATGCTAGCATGTATCTAGATATGTAAGCATGTATGTAGATATGTAAGTATGTAAATAGATATGTAAGCATGTAATTAAATACGTAGCAAGTAAGTAAATACGTAAGCATGTAAGTAAATATGTAAGCATGTATGTAGATATGTAGGTATGTAAATAGATATGTAAGCATGTAAGTAAATATGTAAGCATGTAAGTAAATATGTAAGCATATAAGTAAATATGTAAGCATGTATGTATGTTTTGTGCATAAATCTTCCAAGAATTGTGTGTGTGTGTGTGCTTCTGAATTACTTTCTCCCTGTTTCCGATGCCACGACGGAATTGTCTCAGTAACCCCCCCCCCCCCCCCCCCGGAAAAAAATTCTAACTAAACAAAATTTGCTAAACACAAAGGTCTTGCCGTCTTGAAGGTGATCCTCTCTCTCTGTAGACTGAGACGAGGAGGTTGGATGCCACTCCAGCAGACAAAACAAAGGTTAGTTGAACTGATACATCTTTAACATGCCTCTGACTAGACTCTGGGTGCCTCTCCAAATAAATGTCTACCTCCCCCACAGAGCTACTAGCTAGGAGCTGGCTGTACGATACGAGAAGTCTAAGAAATGAAATCAAACAACCCAACACAAAATGTCAACATTTTTGTGTCCGTCTACGAACTGGCCAGTGCAAACTTTGAAAAAAACATACAGAGATGTACAGGGGTCAAGTTTTTTTTTAACCAACTGCTAGTCCAAGACAGACATTGTCCTGCTACAAGGTGATATGAGTTTGTTAAAAAATCAAAATCAACTCAAATATCGGTAAATCTTCAAAAAACAAAACAAACTTTTATCTGATGCATTACAAAAAGCTATTTCTTCTTAGTTTACAATTATATACTACAATGAAAGCATGTATTCAATTCAAAACATTTCATGCGACAGAAAGAGCATCACCCTACCATCGCTCCTAACACCTTGCAAGTTATCGACAACCTAGACTTTCCATTAAGAAATCAAGATTTATGTTTGTCCAAGATAGTGGCTCTTGTAGTACTCCAGAGAATGACTCGGGACCATCAAGACTTGGTGTATGTATGCGCTTTGGCACGACCGGTTCGGGTCCAACCTCTGCTATCTACTGTCGTATTGCAGGAGGTTTTTTCTAGGAAATAATGATGTCACGTAATAAAAAGCATTAAGGTCAGTGCACTGGCGGATCCAAGGGGGGGGGGGGGGCGGCGGTAGTGGCGAGCGCCCCTCCACTGGGCCGACCCCCCCTTCCCACTCTAGCTCTCTGAGTGGGGGGTGCGATCCTATTTTTATGGAGAAATCATAGTTTGTGAACAAAATTGGTTGAATATTTGTATAATATAAGGTACATATTGATGTTGTCGCACGTACACAATGATCTTAAATTTTATCATTAGTAAATATAAAATGAAAAGGGTTGTACCAGATGGGAGGGGCGATACATGCAATCGCCTTCCGCCCATCGGACAAACTAATACTTTTTTTTTCTTGCATTCTTGTCTAGAAATTATAAAATTAAAAAAAAAATCACTAATATAATTTATATATAATATAAATAAAATTCTTATATCGAGTCGCCCCACCCCCTTTTCTTTAATGCCAAATGCCTTCATTAGCAGAAATTATAAAAAAGATTAACGTTTTCACTCTACCGCCCTCTCCCCTTTCCAGACGAAAACATGACGTTTTAAAACAGAATAGTCAATTATGGTGACAGAGTTTATATAATTGCACACGAATTTATCTTGGTTATTTTAAGAAAGACTTGGTTTTGGAAAATATAGAATTTATATTTTTTTTAAAGCAATCCTCAAAGTCTTAATCTAAATATGTGGGGTATCTTATCTTTTCAAGTAACAAATCGGTTGTATTTGCAATGTAGTAAGGGCCTGTAAATTCATATTAGAATATTTTTCAAGTAAAACATTTTCAAAAGGTCCTTTTTGAGTAGGATGAATAATGAGCTGTAGATGTCAGGAGAATGCGGTTCTGCTCCCCCAGACTCCTTAGCTTTCAAGAGAAAGGCATTAACATTGCTTTTTTATTTTTTCGCCAAAGGTTGAGAAGCACTGATTTTTTTTATTACTCTCTCTCTCTCTCTTTATATATATATATATATACATGCTGTACTCGAGTTTATGCTTAGTGCTAGGGTTTACTGGGCGTTAGGGTTAGGGTTTGGAAAAAAATCCCCCCCCCCCCCAACTCCAAAGTTCTGGATCCGCTAGTGGGTCAGTGCTGTTTAATAGTATTAATATTTCAAGACATTTCGAGAGACAATGGTAAATTTCTAATGATTATTGCTAACTATTTCTGCCTTACTTTTTATTCTAATGTGTGAAGTGTCTCTAAATTTAGCCATTAGTAAATTAGTAATGGTGCTAGGCTAGTCAAATTAGAAACAGTGAATTAATAGTGCTGGTCACAGTATTTTCTCATTCAAATACGATTAAAAAGGAGGTGTCATTTCTTAAAATAATAAGTCCCAGGCATTTATTTTGTAGTGATGTCGTAAACACTTTTCTACATACGTCATCTTCAATGAATCCAATTATGTACAGTGTGTGTGTGTGTGCGTGTGTGTGTGTGTGTGTGCATGCGTGAGCGGGACAGTAACTAAGTTAATGAAGGTTCATCCAATAAACACGTAGACTGTGGTCATCACTTTGGTCAGTCAGAGTGGCGTAAGTGAATTGACGTCCTGTATTGCCTACTGTAATTAATCGTGCTTAATTAGTTTTCGAGTGTTATTTTCCCCCTCGAATAAACAGCAGGCGATATACTCCGTAAGTGATTTCACCTTGGATCATCTTGTTCTGTTGGTATTTTGGAATTTAAATGGAAGACATTGTGGAAGACATGGTTAATATTACTTTTTTTCTTTTTGCAATTCCTCTATTCAGATTGCAAATTCATGAGCGAAAAAAAACACCAGATAGGTGGAAAACCTGGACATGGATCTTGAAAACGACTCTAGCCATTTTCCTAAAAAAAAATGACAGTTGATGTATGTCTTGGGAAAAGAATTACTAGCTTTTTGGCCACACTGGGCAAACTCTGGTTTGACTGTTATAATTTTTCGAAGTATAAATAAAAAATTAATTTGGCTAGAGGACTAGACAATGTTTATCTTGAACAGACTATGTCTTTGAGCGTTTCCGCATGTAGGCCCTATTCATTTTTTTATTCCGAATCATTTCGCGAAACCGTCTATAGCAATGGGCCTATCATTAAAATGTTATATACTCTGACTCTTTAGTAGACTTATAAATTCGCTTAATTTAGACTTTTTTTTCTTGGGTCAGGAAGGGGGAACTGTGGTGGGGTAAAAAAAAAATTCCATCTTTGTTCTATCGTTTATTAGTTCTTAAAAGTCAAATATTCGCTGTTACAAAACAGTCACCATAAAGGAGGAAGTCTTTATCTTTTAAGTATTTTTTAAAGATAAAAAATACTTCACTAGTTTTAAAATTTAAGCGTACTACTGTTATAAGAAACACACAGAATATACAGAAATAAATGTCGTTGGAAGGTAGCAAGAGTATCAAGTAAAATCATAAATTATCGGATGAACATTCTCAAAACAAACATTTTTTATTTGAACAGGCTTATATATATAGATCGTAAGGTCTGAAAGGGAAACTTTACTTGACTACTTTTATATATATACAAGTCACATAAAAACAGTTTTTTTTTTTTTAAAGACAATTCCTTCTTTATGAAGCTGATGTCTTTCTGTAACAGCTCTTAATAACGATTGAGGAATTGATAAACAAAGTTGGAAGATTTTTTTTACCTTACCACAATTTCCCCCTGCCCACGAGAAAAATCCTGGTAAAGAGTACTAGTTTGATGATCCAGATCCAGACATAGTAACCTTAATAGGCAGTAGTCTAGACTAGAGTACTGGATCCAGATATAGGGTATAGAACATTCTAGTTTTGTGATAGTTCTATAGATCCAGACCATAGACATAATATTATATCTAGACTGGAAATCGGAAACAAATTCTTATCCGCGATTGATTGATTCACAGATTTGTATGTACGTGTACTCTTTTTCAAGCTGCAAGGGAAGTCGCCCCAAATCTAGGAAAATCTGTCCTAGTAAAGTAATGATCTTTAGTTTTCAAAGTTTAGAAATAATGCAAATTCATTTCTCGGATTTGTTTTTTAGAATGGGCTATTAATCACTAATCGAAAATATATGAAACAAATCCATTTCCTGTTAGTTTCTATTGAGATAATGTTTGAAAAATCCTAGATCGAAATAATTCATGTCTGTTGATTTTAATCATTTTATGTACATTTAAATAGATTGATTACCAAGATTTTTCTAGATTATGTATCTAAAATTACAAAATAATAATTATGAGACGAGAGTACTCTTATTTTTATGTTCAATTACTATGATCTAGATCTAAAAATTAAATTATATGTTACATAAGTTAAGGTTTAAAAACAACAACAACTTTACTTCTTATAACTACTGTACAACTTGTTTCAACTTAAAAAAAAATTTTCGCGACATTTTTTTGTAGTGTTAAAAACTCTCCATGTCCAGTCTAGATCTAGTATATTTCGGTCTTTAGATCCTGACACAAGACGGTGCGCAAAATGTCCCTGAACGTTTTTTTTTTTTTTTAAACTTAAGTCTTTAATGACTATATTCGGGAATAACCGCTGGGCTCTAGGAGTTCAATAAGTGGATTCTTTTCTGAGAGATATACATAAACTGTCAAATTTCTAGGAAAATCTTTAGAGCCATTTTCGAGATCGTAATCACCCAGTTTTTGTGTTGTTGTTTTTTTTTGACCCGATGAAGAATTTGCAAGCTGATAAGGGGGATTTATAATAAAATATCTGTATAAGCTAATTTCCTCTCTTCAAGATTTTAAAAATAATGCGAACGCATTTAGCATCCAGTTCTTCGAAGTAACAAACATCCACAGTCAGTCATCGAGTTCTTCAAAGTAACAAACATCTAGAGTCAGTCATCGAGTTCTTTAATGTAACAAACATCCACAGTCAGTCATCGAGTTCTTCAAAGTAACAAACATCCAGAGTCAGTCATCGAGTTCTTCAAAGTAACAAACATCCACATTCAGTCTTGGCAATTTGTCTTGATCTTGTCTGTTACACCATAACAAATGATCTGATATTTGTATTTTGTTACACCATAACCAATGATCTAATATTTGTGTTTTGTTATCTTATGAAGCCCTCGTGTCAGAGTGGTCCCCTTAAAGCCATCTCTAGTTCCTGGTCTGATAACAACACACTTTCTTGTAGTTTAAGTTCTCAAGAAGCTTTCCCTCAGTCTTGTACAAAGACTTTCCGATGACTACTCAGAACAGCTCATCACTGATATAGAGCTACCCCTCCCATTTTTGTCAAACAATACTTCAGTTCGGAACGAAGAAGAAAAGTGAGACTGACTTTTATCTTTAAAATTCAAATCTCGGCTTCTCTTTCTGGAGCGAAACAGAAATAGTTGTAGAAAAATAAACCCCCGGGTGCAACACCTCTATACATTTGACTACGGCCAAGTTGTTTTAAATATAAGTTTTTTAAAAAAAGTGACAAAAAAAAATGTCTTAAGAAAAGAGAACTGTGTCAGTGTTGCGTTTCCTCCAAGCAAAGAACAAACACCAGGCAGATCATGGCGTACTGGGCTCCCGTTAGTTGACTTAAGATCAAATGACTCCGCGACTGACTTTTTCAGAAGTAGGAAATATGTTCTTCCAGTCGTGTTAAGAGGTCTGATGTAAGGGACCGACACCTGGTTACACGCCCCTTCCCCCCCCCCCCTTTTCTTCATGCACTCTCACTCCGCCCCTGTAATCAGGGACACCAGTGACATCGGAGCCATAACGCGCCACAGAGATACACACACAGAAAGCATTTCGGTACAAACACACATACATATATTACTCACACATACATACGCAAACCGATATATAAGCATACACACATATTAAACAAACATACAACATTTCTGTGGATTTCTTTTTTTTTTCGTGTGTATGTGTTCATGTACTTGTGTGTGTGTGTGTTTTTTTTCCTTTTCCTTTGCGTCTGCAACTGTTTGTATGTCAAGGTTTCTTGATTCAACACGTCTGCCTATTACATTCAGGAGTATATTTACCAGAAAAGGCTTGGAAGTCGGGGGAGAGGGGAGTAAGACCTGATTTTGAAGTTGGTATACATTAAGTGGGATACAACAGGAAAAAAACAACAACGTTCACACTCTTAAATCTTGTCGATTTGGTAACAGAGCAATGAGTTATAGAACAAACGAATGCTCACTTTGGACTAGAGTAACATCATTTGTAAAATTGCTAGAGATTCTTTAGGACAGAAGACTGAAATGTAATGTAGCAATAGCACACAAAACACTGAACCATAACTTACTAATACAAAAACAAATTGTAATAAAAAAAAAAAGATAGAAAGATAAAGACTTAGAGCCTCCCGCGCCATTTAGCGTATTGTTGGGAAGCCAAGGGGGGTTTGTGTTTAAAACACCCCTCCTGCGGGGTTTCCAGTTAAAAAATACCGCTTCAATATAAAAAAACAGCAAATGACACACAAAATTCAATGAGCGTAGCCAAAGGGGTTTTGAGTTTAACCCCCCGCCCCCTTCAGCAGGCTTTGAAGCTAAAAAAATGCCTCTTCAATATAAAAAAAAGTAAATTACGCTCTTAAAATGCTATGAGCGTAGCCAAAGGGATTTTAAGTTCAAACCCCCTCCAGCGGGGGTTGAATCTGAAAAATACTTCTTCGATATAAAAAAAAACAAATTACACACTCAAAAATGAGCGTAGCCAATCCAAGGGAGTTTTGAGTTTAAACCCCTTTCCTTCAGAAGGCTTTTTTAAAACTTTAAAACGCCTCCAGATGGTTTTGAGTTAAAAATCTCCCTACAGAGAGTTTTGAGGTTGAAAACCTCTCTCTTCAATATTATTCTATATTTAAATTCTAATTTAAAAAAAACAAAACAACACCAGAGATTTTTTTAGTTAAAACCCCCAACAGATGATGTTGACCATAACATACAAATACTCGATATAAAATCTAAAGCTAACTACAGTCACCTAATTCCAAGCGCGTAGTCAAGAGAGGTTACAAATTTCAACCAGTGGCTAGGCTCCATTACTAAAGTGCAGTAAATAGTCATCTGCCGTAATTGCAAAAGCCTTAGTGTGGCTCAACAAAGATGGCTAAGACGGATTTTAGGAGACAGTTATAGAGATCAGGTCTCAATCAAGGAAATCCTATGCCGAACTGGGAGTCGACCCCTTAGTTAGGTTGTGACAGAGCGTCGCATGAGGCTTGCGGGACATGTTCTCCGACAAAATGAATTACGCATAACAAGAGTTGCGATGTCATTGAGGCCATTAGGGGGAAAGCGCAAACAGGGACAACTTGGTCGTCAGAGCAGGTGGGAAGAGGATTACCAGCTGCCGTCGCTTCATCGTGGCACCTCCGTGGAAACGTCCGCCCGGGGAAGTGGATAGGCCAAGAACGAGATCTAACATGGCTCCCAGTGAGCTACCACTGTATGTTCTAGCGAGTGTACGTGGTGGGGATGTGAAAAAAGCTCACTGACCAGTCCGCATCCATTGCACCGTTCCCTAGCGGTGGTCATACGGGAGGTGATGGCCCTCCCACGGAACGCAATGTGAAAAAGGCTTGCTGACCAGTCTGATATCCACCCCTCCGTTCCGGGGACCATACGAGTGGTGCGGTGGTACATTATAGGCATATGGAGGGACCCCGCGTGGGGCTCGGGCCTCCGGCCCGCATGAGTGGAGGAACTGATGTCGTGGCTTCGATGACCGTGCAACGTGACAAGCCGGATATGATTACATGATCACCTAATTGCTGGGGGACCTCCAGACAGAAGAGTTGGTAAAGAGCCGATTCCTCATCCTGGCCACGGGTAAAATCCTTTCCTGGGTCACATGGTTCATAAAAGGGATCGGAAATCTCGAACCATAAGTGGACATCAGATTCGGTGGGAAGAGGCTTCAAACATTGCCAGTGACAGGTTTTTGTGGAAGCAGATTGCCGCCCATGGCGCCGAACGGAGCGGGAGGATTTAAATAAGAATAAATAGCAGATTAGGTTTTTGAAATAAAACTTTTTAATAGCAGGATAATGCACTGTAGATACCCCAGAAAATGCATTTTGTTGTCTTTCCATACCGGAAATAGTGCTGGAAATAGCTCACGGCGCTCCCCCAGACCCCCTTGCTGGCAAGGGCGGGAAATCAACAATTTTTCCAGTAACTTCAGGAAGAACCAACAATAAACGTTTTCTGAAGGGTCAAAATGTAATCAAGATTAATTAAGGTACACACACACATACATATATATATATTTGGTTATATAAGTGTGCGTGTGAGTACAAAGAAAAATAATAAAAAATAGTTTTCCCTTCCAGCCCTCCCGAAAAAAACCCAGGCTATGCCTTTGTTACATTCTACAGAACATAATCGTATGGGTGCTTGTAGTAACCAATTTAGATGTAGATCTTTATATAAAGGTCAGGGTGTTTACATTCAAACACACATAGCTCCATTATATATTCCCCTTTATATCTTACTGTTGTAAATTCAGTGGTTCCAACATGATTTTGAGTTACGTAACAGAAAGACATTCAAAGACCGAAGCACAAACCAAGAGATTATAGACAGGGTTACTGCAGAGATTGGACCCCATGATGACCTACTAACTATCGTAAAAAAAAACAACAACGCAAGCTTAAAATCTATGGCCATATTACAAGATCTTCGGGGCTTGCAAAGACCTTCCTTCAGGGAACAGTACCAGGAAAAGACGAAGAGGCAGACAGAAAAAGCGATGGGAGGACAACATAAAAGAATAGACGGGCCTGCCATTGAAAGAGGTTCTAACTAAGGCAAAAGACAGAGAGGAATGGAGAAAGACGGTCGACGAGTCATGCATTCTGCCCCAACCGTCCAATAGACTAAGAGATTGGTCAAGGTAAAAAGGTAAAATAGAAAGAATAAAATGTCCCTTTCAATGTGTTAAAAATATTTTTTTATTCTAAATAGGACCTCCGAACACCAGAGCGACCTCTTGCTAGGTTAACAATCACAGGACTATATCAAGGGAGCAAAGAGAAATAACTCTGGGCCAATTACTTGAACTTATTCCCATTTAGCCTGGGCTATTAAGTTATTAGTTGGGGGAGGGGGACATCCTGAGGACAGTTGACTGGTGTGTTTGTATAACTGCCGACCAGGTTTGTATGTGGACTTAAGTGTTTGTGGACAGGAGACAGATATGTTTGGGAGCTGTTTTAAACCAGTGTTTGGCCAAAGTTTGACAGTTATGATTGAGGGGTCACAGGACTGACCCCTCCTATGGACACAGTAAAGGTCAAACTGAAGGAACGTAGCCTGGGCGAATAGCGTCAGTTGGGATCGTACATCAATTCAGAGATATACATTTAAAAAGAGACTAGTAGGCCTACTTCGATAAGTCTATGGGAATTTTACATCGACCTAGGATTCATTTCACCAATAGGTTATATGTCTAATGCTTCTTCCTAATTAGAAATAAGTCATAGTATGAACTAAAGAGATTACAAAAATTGATTCTGCAGGGCTAAAATGTGCACAAAAAATAAAATGTACCTTAAAAAACATTATCAAGACTTTCTTCATCTTGTTCATTGTCTGTCTGGGGCATTTTACGTTTCGAGAAAAGTGGCACTGGATAGATTCACATGAAGAGAGAGAGCATAAAAGAAGGGTTTCGGATTGCAGATGCCATACACAGCAGCAGAAAGAAGGGTGAAAATGCAACGGCGCCTGGTGATTACATATGCCCAACCTGTGACCGCAGTTATCTATCAAGGATTGTCCTCTTTAGTCACATAAGAAGTTGCAAAGGGAAAAGATCATACTACAGACAAATTGTGTGAAAACACAAATTCAAAATCGGCCCCCGAAGTGGTCTGCTCAGGCTGGTAAAAAAGGCAGGTTTCAATATTTTCAGAAAGAATATCAGAAACTATGAACTACAAACTGTCAACTGCAGGCCTATCTCGATACAACAACAACAACAAAAAAAAAGAAACGTGCTGATGTCCAAGATGTTTCCGATACTGTTGTATTGCAAGTTCTCGTGTCCAAGATGTTTCCGATACTGTTGTATTGCAAGTTCTCGTGTCCAAGATGTTTCCGATACTGTTGTATTGCAAGTTCTCGTGTCCAAGATGTTTCCTGATACCACAGGATATGGAAATTTATTAATGTTATATTATTACATTGTTAATATTCATATTTATTCAATGAGCTGATAGTTATGAAGATATAATTAAATCCTAGGTGTCACTTACAAAGACCGCATCACGAATGAAAAGATTAGAAACAGGATTAATACAGCGATTGGAACCCATGGTGAGTATGGAGTTGGCCAGGGTTTTCACGTATATAATATGAAACACTACTTATTAATTGTTGTTTTAAATTAGATTCCAGTAATAAAAATACTTAATAGATTTTTTCTCTTTAAAAAAGTAAACATTTTTCTGTAAAGGTAGGTAGGTTAGTAAGACAGAAATTTTAAAAAAACTTAGTAATACAATTTTTTTTAAAATTTCTTTGACAAAAAATCTTAAACCTTTTGCATAAATGTTTTAAAATTATGTAACAATGTATATAACTTACTAAATAGTATCCCGTGAATAGTGAATAGTTGTAAAAATTGTGTATTTTTATGAAATAAACTTCTTGCAGAGTTGGTTTTAAAAATTACATTTTTCGCTTTCAGAAAACGAAGTAGCCGTAGAATCAGAACTTTGAAAGGTCTAAAATATCATATTGTCGTATTTTGATTATCTTTTCAAATTTACGAGCTTTAAACGGGACGGACGGACGGACGGCTTTTCCCATTTTGGGGGCCGCTAAATAAGACAAGTGTGATAATCCTGAACTCATCGTATTGGGTGTCTTATGTACAGGGTGTCTTATGTACAGGGTGTCTTATGTACAGGGTGTCTTATGTACAGGGTATCTTATGTACAGTGTGTCTCCTATACATCAAGTGGAATTTACAGGCACAGGAAGTCTTATGTAGAATGTGTCTCATGTAGAGGATGTGAGATGGTGTCTGATGCGCAAGGTGTCTCATGTAGACAGTGTATTGTGTACTGGGGGGTCTCAAGTATTGTGTGTCTCATGTACAGTGTACGTTTCTAACAAGCCATTGGTGGTGTTCTGGTACTATCACACAAGTAGTTGGAACCTTCTGCTTTTTTTTGGTACTGCCTCATTTTCATTGTCACGCGCTGCTTGTTTGTTTTTTTCTTTCTCGGTGGCGACATTTTTTTTTTTTTTTGGTAACATTTTTTTGTCCACTTCCTACGTGTATTTATACTTCCTGTATCGAGTATCCGAATTTCGTTGGTGCGTGTGTGTGGTTTGAGTGTATCTACGTCTGTGTGTGTTTATGCGCATGTATACGTACAGTGTGCACCAGTTTGCACGAATAGTGTTTACACCAGGGGTGGGCAAACCTCTTTTATTTAGGACCGCATTTTATAAAATTATATATATATATATATATATATGATCCCTTTTTTAAAAAAAAATAGGTGCCGATACTCAAAGATGGATTGATTAACTTTCTAACCACTAATAAATTAATAATAAACGTTAAAATACAAGAAAAGTAATATTCTTACCCCACATTGGTGCGATAGATAAGTATATAGACTGGTTTTTTTTTATTGTATTTAAACTGTATTATAGATTTACTTTTCTTTTTGTGACCTCCCTATTGAGGTACAGCAAAAGTTCTGAAACTAATTTTACTTTTATTTTGTCCAATAGTGATAATGTCTTTTACATCACATTTCACGACAGCTGTACTTAATGTGAAGCATTTAACTGTTTACACTGGGGCATGTTCCGGAACTGTGGACCTAGATTACTACTTGTTATCCTTGTGACTACTTTCAAATGAGAGTCAGCATCGACCTGTTCTTACACTTGTTTGTTTTCAAACAAACAAATGCATGATCACAGATGTATGTGGATTTAAATACTGTGAAAGTTTAGCAGTAAAGTCTTTAAGTGTGGAAATGCACCTTCTGACAAGCTCATTAAACTTCCCCGGAACAACTGACTTTAACTTCATTTTCAGTCATAATTTAGTAAGTCCTCTGGAGCTGAATCAGCTTCTGCACTAAATGCTGAACTGATGGATATTGACAACTGGTTCCTAGTCCTTGACGTCTTAAAATTTGCTTTCAAATTCTACAGTCAAGGAATCCTAATACTTCTTGCACTTTTAAGCCATTTCACTAGAACTACTTTTCACTTGCTTGCCTGGAGAAATGGGAAAGCTTTGTTTAAAAAGATTTAACATACACACACATTTCAAACAACACATTGTGTATTTTTTTTTTCCTTTTAACTTTTTAGAATGACATGTTTAGACTCATAGATGTTTAAATAAAATTAATTTTTAATATATGGGTATTTTAATAGAATATTGATATAATCCGTGTGAACACCTAATATTTGTAGTTGTTTGCTGGCGGCATACAACACTCTGGTGAACCGCTTGTGGCCCGCGAGTTGTAATTTGCCCACCGCTGGTAGACAAAATGTTGTTTGCATAGCGTCTTCTACTAAATAATTTCTGGAATAAATGAAATCCAATTAGTCAGACTATTGGTTGTTTGTCTCTGTTTTTCGTGTCTGCAACCCAATACAAATGTAACAATAAGTTTGAATTTTTTGAAATTTTTTTTTATACTTTAAAACTTAAAATACAATAATAGAAAACTACATACCTTTTAAAAACCATAGCTTATCAACGCTTATTGTATTAAGTACGCCGGATACACCAAATGTTTAATATTTGTAGTTTTTTCCGCCATAATTTGTCAGCTCTATAACTATAATCTACAAAGGAGGACAATTCATGTTCCATCTCGCTCAAAGCACGCAAAAAAAGCGCTCTTTGTGAGGGCTTCAGAATAAGCTCGGGTATACAGGTAATCATGTGCTTTCTTATTTCTATCACGAACAGAACGATAAGATAATAATATCAGTAGGTTTTAACCCACCCACCCCTCCTCCAAGTTTCTGTTTGCACCTTCGTCTTACAGACAAAATGTAAGGAATCAGCATTTCATTTCCTAAGCAACAATCTTAGATCGGAATTTAGACATCGCTGATTGCAATATATATATATATATATATATATATATAAATTGTTTCCAATTGTCTGAAAAAATATGGTCCAGACACACAGCTTGCAGGAAACTTCTCTAGTCTACGCCCCTGTTTACCGTCTAAGATCCACTGTGACCTAAAGCTGCAGAGTTGTAAAATCGTTAGGTAGATAAGTCAGGTTTAGGAAGTACCCCTAGGAGGCCAAGACAGTAACGCACACACAAACACGCACGCACCGAAGATGTTTCGTCTACACCTTCACAACTGATTGAAAAGTTTACAACAAAGAAGGAAAGAAAGAAAAAGAAAGAAAGCTGTGAATGGAAATTCCCAAAGTAGATTTTATCTGCAACATCCCATGGTACACAACTTGTCAATGTACACATTACAGACCTGTGGTACACATATTTGTACCTGGGCGCTGACAGATGATTGCAGTCAAGGTAGTTGGTATCATTTCAGTCAACAAGAATTTTAAAAAATCTGCTTCACACTCCATTGAACCAGTCAGTGGAGCAGTTCTCAAAATAAGAAACTTGATATTCTAGTGAAAAAAATGCAATAAATGAGAACCAATTTATTAATAATTAGTAAAGATTTGTAAAGTGCTAAGTCAATCCTAAGTAACAGTGCAATCTCGCGCAGCCACAGATAACGTGTGTAGTTGGCTATTTCATGTCTTGATCAACTTTAATCTCTAAGCTATAGGTCTAGTCCAGAGTGATAGACCAAAACAAGTTGTTAGACTCCAGAATGTTAGGACAAAACTAGTTTCTACAAGAGTGCTGGGTCAGAAAGACCTGTTGCACCTATAGTCCAGAGTGTTGGCTAGAACTTGTCGAGTCCAGAGTGCTAAATCAGAACGCGTGGCTACACCTTGAGCACAGAGTGCTAAATCAGAATTAGAAGCTACACTTATTGTCCAGAGTGCTAGGCCAAAACGAGAGCAGGGGCTACGGAGGACCGCCAAACTCTCCACTGTGCACAAAGCAAGATTCTGTCACCTATAGGATTAGACTTAACAAATCCCAAAATCCTGTTCTTCAAGAAACCCAGAATCAAAACAAGCCACTAAAAAGTTTGAGTTATCCCACGAAATCAAATTACAGGTGTTTGGGAGATGAAAGAGTGAGAGGGAGAAAGAGGGCCTTTCAATAAATGGTTACACCATATTTGTATGTACCAAATGAGTTGCTTGGAAATCAAAATATTATCAGTCTTCACTTGCTGACATAGTGATCTATGTTTTGGGGTTCAAAAACACAACATAGTATTGGATCAGAGTAAACCAGCACACCATTCTACATGCGTGAAGATATGTTTAAAAAAAAACAAAAAACACTGTGACTAAACATTTTTTTTTGCGTTAAGTCTAAACGGTAGACTATCGTATGCTTGCTTTACACGTTAGACCAAAAACATTCAGAATGACGCAAAAGGTGACGTCATGTCAGTTGCCTTGTGCCACAGGTGTCGGTCTGCTTGGCAGGGACAACGCTGTCACGCCAGGAATGCGGCCCAGTGTTATCAGCAGCCCAATCTCTGCACGGCCAATAACTAAGAATAAAATCAAACTCGTCTTCTCTCCCCGATACATTCTTTGAGGTCTTCGCCTTGTTTGTACATATGCCAGGGGCAAACATTTTAGGAATACTTGTGGCCCGAGGTAAACAAAGTGGAAGGCTTTTAGAATGTCTGTGGTTATCTTTCACTTATCTTTGATCTATCTATCTATCTGTCTGTCTGCCTGTCTGTCTGTCCTGCAGTTAACCAATTACTTAATTGATTAATGGTAATTAATTAATTAATTGTGTACCTTATTAAAAATGTTGAACCTTGCAGTATTGAGATATATGGTCTTGATTTTTGCGGTTCTTCCCCTTAGATAAGCTTTGCTCTTTTAAAAGGTGCTTTCTAAAATTTGCTTGTAAATCGTGAATATATAACTTATGGAGGAAACAATTACCAAGTACCAATAGATGGAATATTGGCTATGTCGCCGTTGTTGAATGAGCGTCTAACAACATCCCGAACGTCATTTGGACTAGATCGTGTTGGATTCAAGTGTGTTGGGCTAATAATGACTTGAATTGAGCATTGAATTAGCTCTGCTATGTTCTATGTCAAATCGAGCAGGGTGTCATTTGGCCAGCACAATGACCAACCACATTTCCTTTCCCCAACTAAATCATGCACCGATTACAGTTGGGTGGACCTAGGAACGCCCTAAACCCCCGTCTTCCCCGAGATTCGAACCTAGGACCCCCAGGTTCGGAAGCCAAACCCTTAAATTATAAATAGTTTATTTTCTCAAATAATTTCATAAAATTTATGCTAAATATGTCATATTGCTTATTGTCCATAATTTTGTAAATTTTTCATTGAATTAAACAGGTCGTGCACGTTTGGCTTTGATTGAAAAATGAAAATAAAAGCTCAAAGCGTGCAAAGCAGTTGATCATAGAAAATTAATAATAAGCAATAACAATAAGCTGGACATCAATGTATCGCAACTGCTAGAGACATACAAAGACACGAAATCAATCGAAATCTATGTTCCTATAGTATAGTTTCTCAATAATGTTTCAGGCATTTAAAAAGCTAACAGTTAGACCAAGAGTTATCTATATTAAAGTGATGGTATCAAACAATATAATCATTATTTGAAGAAATTGCCCGTTGTTATTTAGAAATAGACCTTTTACTAACTTTTAGTGCCGAAAAAAAAATACGAGCCAAAACTGACTAGAGATAAACAATTTAACTAAACAATAATCCTTGACAAGTGATATCTTCCCCTAAAGATAAATCCCTTATATTAGACGCTACTTCTCTTAAACTAAATTCCCATTGACGGGAGCTTGTTTCAATTCGAATTGTTCTCTGACTTGGACATCCACCCAGTACAAAGTTTACCTCGACGCTGATGTCACTGCTGACTTGATTCACTTACCACTTAAAGCTGATTACTTTTTTAAAGTGCACTGAAAGAAAAGCCACTACACTAGAGGGAGGTGCGTGTGTGTGTGTGTTGTGGAGAGAGCAGCGTGGAGGGAAAACAAAACAACCTAATTGCAACACACTCCTCAGCTGTTTCATTGCATTCATTGTTCATTCTATTCCTAGGGGTTGTTCTCTTTCAAAATTAGATCTATGTAATGGTCAAAGTGGCCCACTGCTTCATAGTATGACTTCACCACCCTTCCCCACCTTTTTTTTTGGTACTAGAATGTTTGGGAGGAAGAGAAAATGAGGAAAGTTGAGGGGGTGGGGGGTTAGGCCGCGTGGTGAAAAATAATTAATTAGGAGCCCACCTTGACTTGATCAACAGACGTCAGTGATCAAGGCAAACGAACGCTGAACGCCAGCGCTGTTGCTCTGGTGTTTGCTTAAAAATACCTAGAATTTATGTTACCGTTGTACCCAAAATACCTAGGGAACATTAAAGAAAGAGATTTCTGCAAGACAGTCGAAAGAGTTGTCGATTTTATCGATGAACCGCTTATACGTGTCTGGGGGCGTAGGACACGTCAAGACGACCAATTCGGGAGGCGTGGCATATAACAACGGAAGTACTCTGCCTGCGTTGCTAGGAATGTGACGTGGATGGGTTAAAAATAGCGCAGGAATTTCCAAATGACATCTTCGTGCTAGAGGAGTTACCCGAACGCACTGTCAATGTATTACAAAACAAACAAAAATCGAGAGACTATTTTGTTCGATAAACTGAAATAGTGAAACAACTTGATTCTGTACTAGTGAATAAAGTAGTTCACAGGTTCAAATGTATGTTTATGTTACGAATGAGCCGAGCAACATTTCTCATCCTCAAACGTGGCGCCAAGGGATGAAACGGTCGTTAGAGAAGATTAGGACATTAAGAAAGAAAAGCACCCCCCCCCCCGGGGTGCTCCCATTGCACTGGAGGTAATGGAAGAAAGCCCCCAATAATCATCTTACTATCTATACACAGCTCTTTACGGGACTAGTTTTATGGCATACACTCGGGCGGCTGAAAGAAAGAATATGTCAGAGGCTAGAGTTAACCAAGTGTGTTCGGCCTTTGGCCTCAACTCTAACCCGAGCTCCCTGTGATACGAGCCATTGGTAGTAGGGATATAACACATTTACATCTTCATGGATCCCTCCCAGACAGAAGAGCTGCTCTTAAGGGGGGAGAAGTTCTAAACTTATCTCTTAGTATAATTACAAAGAAGGTGAAGAATATTGTTATGAACTTTGCTGTGCTAATTAAAGTGAACTAATTAAAGTGAACTAATGAAGCTCAATTGAGTTGAACTAGTTAAATTGAACTAGTCCATTATTGTTTCATCTGAGGTTTAAATGAGGTGAGCTGATTAAACAGAAGTAATCATTGTTTTATCTGAGGTTCAACTAAGATAAATAAATTAAATTGAACTCATTGTTTCATAGTTTTCTCGATTGTGTTCCTATGTTTTAATTAAGAACATAATTTTATTAAGTGTAAACGTCACACTACAATAGAAACAGTACGGTGATTCATAAAGTGGTCTAGATAGACCCCCAGGTATCTACAACCAGTTCCAAGTGGGTCACTATGCAAGTGAAACAAAGGACTTGAGGGTCTAGATTTACAAATAGGAGATGGTCGAAAGACGATAGTCATAACTTAAAATTGTACAAATACTTCAGAACTAGATTTCAAGCTTTTAATTCTACAAACAGAAGTAAAAGGCTAAATAGTGAAACTTAATAGACGAGCCTTTGGTTCAATCCCATGACTGGCTTTTTTTTTGTTTAATGACAACTAAACTATGAACACTAACCATATACCATTAGAAGTAGAACATAGAGAAGGAGTAGGTTAAAAAAAAAAGATAGAGAAAATATTTCATGTATTTATTTGTTCACCCCAAGTATCGTCAAAGTCTAATCTATTTTTATCACCTAGAGTTTCAATTTCAACCAGAATTCTTCCACTAAATTAATGACTGTGTCATGTAGTTTCTCTAAAAAACATTTTTAATAATATTATCTTTGTTAATTGTATTTTTCTAGCAAACAAACTACCCAAATTCTGTTTTAAAAAACCCAGTCAAGATAACACTGCTGAAAACAGCTTATACATTTTTTTAAATATACTTGAATGCATTGTAGACTTCTACGACTCCTTCGCACGAATTGTCTGTTTAAAAAACAGAATAACAAAGAGAAGAAAAACGACCCCACAGCGAGTTGGTTTTAAAAAAAAACTAGTTTTAATAAGACGAACGTGGATTGTGTGTGTGTGTGTGTCTATGTGTGTGTGTGTCTATGTGTGTGTGTGTGTGTGTCGCATTATTTGAACTATTTGTTTTCGTACTGTTGTAGCTGCCACACGTTTCGCGGACATTATTTAGTAATAGGGTGCACATTTCAGCTTCATTCTCCCCTCGCTTGCCATTTCCTGTGGCACCCCACACTCTGCCCTCGCCTCCGAGCCTTTGGCCTGACATGACAACAGGAGTGTGCTAGTCTGGCCTGACAGTGCCTTGTCAATGCAGTCTGCAAAAGTTGACAATGGCTCGAGTTACGGCATTTCTCGTATGGGCCAGCACTAATAGATTCTCTGAGCTTGTCGCAACTGCAGAGATTAAATATCAAACGTAGGTCAAAATTAAACACAGAGAAGGCGGGAGAGGAAGGGGAGGGAAAAAAGGGGGGGGGGGGAAGGGAGTGTATAGAAGGAAAAAGAAAGGGAGAGGGGGGGTACAATTGTAGTAGCGAAACACGTAGAGGTATGTGGTGGTGGTGGGGGGGGGGGGGGGCTTTTCTAGTCTACAATCCATTCATAAGTTTGAATAAGACGTCTGGGTCACGTGAGGAACAGAAAGACAGAGAGAGAGAGAAATAGAGAGAGCAGAGAGAGGGGGTGGAGAGTAGGAAGAAACGATGAAAAGCCGTGGGGGGGGGGGGGGATGAAAGTTGAAGGAAAGTGGGGGGGGGGGATTGTTCCACACAGCCAGCTATGACATTGCGCATCACTCTTAGGACCAAGACATCTAGTGACGTCACCCACTCCGCGTGCATTTTCCAGTCGTGTCGTCAAACGTCATCCACGTCTCTGTCCCCCCCCCCCCCCTCTCGTCCCACGGAATGTTGTGTGAATCTAATTAAAAGCTTTTAAACCGAAACAATTGTTCTCGGTCGCTTTTATTTTTTAAACCATCTACTTGACGACCCCCGTCGTAAGCTCCGTCTACGTTAAATTGGTGGGGAATGGCATTTACCGATGTATTGAAGAATCATTAATTAATACCGCAAGGTTGTCACTGCCGGAAGTGGTAATGGATATAAGCACTCCACTAACTATAAAAGGCTTCTTAATGACATGCGTCTCAAATAGCCTCTGACAATCAGTCTATCTCTATGCCTTCACTTTGGCTCAGATATTGTGTCCGGCGGAAATGTTATTCACTAATGGGCGAGGGCGAGTAATTGGCGCCTAAGCCAGTAAGCTTCGAGCAGGAGGGGCTCTTTAGCTCGGCTGGTTACCCACATAGAAGCAGGAAAACACTGAATCAGACCTCTGCTGCCTTGCAGCTGTATCAAATCATGGAGAGGCTTCGGTAATCAACCCTGAGGAAAAATAATCATGATCTAGATATATGGTCTAGAAGATTTTAGTTTGGTAATGGGCCTAAAGATCTAGACTTAGAAGACGCTTCGCAAATGTTTCTGAACATCTATTTATTTAGTTCAAGTTTTATAGAATACATTCGGCAAGAACTGCTAACCTATGTGTATGCTGGATATATATCGTCTTGACCTCCAGTCCAACTTTAACTTTAAGAAGATTGCATTTTCGAAAATCACAACGATCAAACCAGTTTTCCCTTTGTGGCCAATTAGATAACAAATCTTATACCAGAGATATACATAACTGTCAAATTTCTAGGACATTCTTTATCAAAAAACGTTTTCGAGATTCCTGTTTTTGTTTCCTTCCTGTTTCTTCCCAGCAAGATATTGCAGGCTGATAAGTGAAACTCCAGCAGAAGTTTTAAATTGTCTCCCTTGGTATAATACTCTCCATTCATAAATTACATTTGAGACAATGGCAATGGAAATAAAATCAAGCGATGTCCGTTCATACTAGCATTCTTCATTTAATATTGACCACAGAATGACATGAGCAATAATTAACTGGTATTTATTATCACAAAGTATGTCATCTCTCGTCTCTGCTTGTGATCCTGCCTGGGACATAAGCTTTATCCAGGCCTCTCGGTTCTGAGCGAGTCTCACCAAGGGGGAACAGCTGCGAATATCGGAACTTAGATATCGGCCTATCTATGTATTGCTACAACAAAGCAGGTGCGAATGTCAGAACTTAGATATCGGCCTATCTATGTATTGCTACAACTAAACAGATGCGAATATCGGAACTTAGATATCGGCCTATCTCTATATTGCTACAACTAAACAGATGCGAATGTCAGAACTTAGATATCGGCCTGTCTCTGTATTGCTACAACTAAACAGATGCGAATATCGGGACTTAGATATCGGCCTATCTCTATATTGCTACAACTAAACAGATGCGAATATCAGAACTTAGATATCGGCCTATCTCTATATTGCTACAACTAAACAGATGCGAATATCAGAACTTAGATATCGGCCTATCTCTATATTGCTACAACTAAACAGATGCGAATGTCAGAACTTAGATATCGCCCTGTCTCTGTATTGCTACAACTAAACAGATGCGAATATCGGGACTTAGATATCGGCCTATCTCTATATTGCTACAACTAAAACGTCCTGATAGAAGTGTTTCGAAGAACGCGGCTCGTGAATCACGGCCAGGAACAGTGGACGCCTCAAGTTACATGGCATTCCATTTAGTTCCCTCATGTGTCTTGAGCAATTGTACAGAAGTCTTACATCTGGGAGATAAAGAAATGACGGGGTGGGCAAACCGAAGAGAAAGAATCCTCATTAAAGCACTTTGAAGAATTGAAGTATTGATTCCTTGGCCATTTAATACTATCCATGTGTGCCTCCACCCCGCCCTCTTTTATCTTTTAACTAATTTCCTCTCCCCCTTCCGTTCTCTATCTTGCTCTTTTTTTTTTCTGAGTTCTTCAATGGAGAGAGTGTCAAGGTCAAAAAAAAAAACGACTGTTGCATAAACCACATGTAGGTCAAGGTTAATGAATTTTGACATCTATACCTAAATATATAGTATTTAGAGTGTGAACTCTGCAGTTACAGCGCTCGTGATTTTTGGAGAGAAACTGATCATCGAACAAGTTGCTCGCCAGAATTAATTATCTGGAGATGAAGTCAGCCATGACATGTTCTTTTCAGCCATGTTATCTTTGGGTGACACACTTTTTGTTGGTGTCTGAATCCAGATCTCCACAGATCTGTTAATGAGCGTAACAGTGTCTGGAAAGAGCATGCAGATATGTAAACGCAGCCCCCCCCCCCTTTTTTTTTCTTCTTAAATAAGAGAATATTAAAAGATATCTAGCAAGAGGGAGAAGTTGGCGGTGAAGCGAGGTCAAAGGTTGTTGTACTTATCGGCCTTATGCAATTTAGCCGAATAAATAGACGAACCAAGAGAGATAACTCTAGATCTACGTCTCTTGAACAAGGAAAAAAAAAAGCCTATTGCTTAGGCAAACAGAAGACAGCGTTTTTGTGGAGTGCCTATGTTGACTTTGGGGAATATTCATTTGCAGTGAATACATGTGGCCCTTATGACGACCTCCACAGTCGACAGATGCAGCGGTAGGGGGGCCCTCCAACGCGTGTCCAGTACAATACTAAAAGGCCTCTAACTTTATAGAAATATCCTTTTTTTCTTCTACTTTTTTTTTTTAAAGAGGAGTACTTCAAATGGTTACGAAGTGTTTTGCACTAGGAATTTTTTCTTAAAGGAGATTTTTCATTGAAAGAGTCTCTGTAACCGCAGTTTCGCCAGGACAACTGATTTTGTTATAAAAACGACAAGTGTCAAAATAGGGACGTGCTGGGTGGGGGTGGACGGGTCTGCCATAAGGAAATAAGAATCTTATAAGTTACATACTATCCTATATACAAAAGAAATGAATGGGATAATGGTAGCGTACATAGAGATTATAATATATATGTATACAGAGTACATAGAGATTATACACAAAGTAAATAGAGATTATATACAGAGTATATAGAGAATATATAAAGAGTATATATAGAATATATACAGAATATATACAGAATATATACAGAGAACATAGAGATTATATACAAAGTACATAGAGATTATATACAGAGTACATAGAGAATATATACAGAGAACATAGAGATTATATACAAGAGGTACTTTTCATTTAGAAAGTACATAGAGAATTTTTATAAGAGTTGAATAAGAACTAAATGTATATTTTATCCAGGAAATGTTCTTCCATCAGATACTGCTGTAAATATACAGACATGTACCAATTGTAGTAGATATCCTCCAAAGACGCTGGAGATAGATAGTCCGGTCCTTTCCAAGCCTGTATTCAACATAACAAGGCAAGCCTTCACCTGTAACTCCTTGGAAAGAGGAAGCGGGGTCGGCCAGAAAAACATGGCGACGCGATTAGCAAGCAGATGGACACTAACGTGCAGATGGGCATTAGAGAGCAGATGGGCATAAACGTGGAGACAATTGGAGAGACTCGCCCAGAACCGAAGCGCTTCGAGTAAGCTAGTAGGTGGCTTATGTCCCAGACGGGACCACAGGCAGAGATGAGATGAATTATGAATTATATGAAATTATGGAATTATATAGAATTATATTCTAGAAAAGAATACATTCGATATATGTTTCTGACTATTGTAACCTGAAAGTTTGAATCCATTATATGTGTCTTAAACTGTTAAATATACTACATGCTGTTTCTAATGTTGTTGAACCCAGCTTCAAAACCTTCATATGCAAATTGTTTAATAGGCTATTAGATTTTGTACAAAAAAAAAGCAGATTTATTTTTCAAGACACATACAAATCGCATTCAAAGAATTCCAAAACCGGAAATTTAGAATACTATTATTTGTGATCAGCGTGGGTATTTGTCTGCATGGAGGTCTGACCTAATTTTCTAGTAGGAACACTCACGTGATAGTATTGTTATCAATCGTTGTAGTTATTCTATTTCTATATGCATTATTTTTTGAAACGTAGGAAAGACGGGAACACATAATTTAAAATGTATAGCTAATAGCTTTTTTAAAAATATTTAGCACGAAATCTAGTTCACATTTACTACTTTCCCAGTGAAAGAGAATGCCATTCACTCTTTTTTTTTTCATTGATGAATGGGGGAGCGTTTCATGGGACTGGGTAATTCAAGGGTGATGGCAATGACTTTAATTGGTCTAGAGACATGCACTAGAAATCGTATCCCTGCAAAAGTCTGCAATAGAGAGCCACAGTGCAGATTGTGTCAATGATCCCTAGAACACAACATCACGTGACAGGATCCCTTGAGCATAACATTATGTAACAGGATCCTAAAACATAACATCACGCGATAGGGATCCGTAAAACTAAACATCACGTGACAGGGATCCTTATAACATAACATTCATGTGACATGGATTCCTATAACATAACAACACGTGACAGGGATCCCTATAACATAACATCACGCGACAGGGATCCTTACAACATAACATCACGTGACATAGATCCCTATTATATCACATCACGGGACAGGGATCCCTATAACATCAAATCACGTGACAGGGATCTCTAGAACATAACATCACGTGACAGAGATCCCTATAACATAACATCACACGACAGGGATCCTTACAAAATAACATCACGTGACATAGATCCCTATTACATCACATCACGTGACAGGGATCCCTATAACATCTAATCACGTGACAGGGATCCCTAGAAGATAACATCACGTGACAGGGATCCCTAGAACATAACATCGCGTGACAGGGATCCCTAGAACATAACATCCGTGACAGGGATCCCTAAAGCATAACATCGCGTGACAGGGATCCCTGGAACATAATGTGACAGAAATGTTGAAGAAAAAAAGTCATTATAATAGAATACCAAAAATGGATCGAAAGAATACCTTGGATAAATGTTGGGGTTAGGGATATATACCTTGGATAAATGTTGGGGTTAGGGATAAACACCTTGGATAAATGTTGGGGTGAGGGATAAATACCTTGGATAAATGCTGAGGTTAGGGATAAATAACTTGGATAAATGTTGAGGTTAGGGATATATACCTTGGATAAATGTTGAGGTTAGGGATATATACCTTGGATAAATGTTGGGGTTAGGGGTATATACCTTGGATAAATGTTGGGGCTAGGAATATATATACCTTGGATAAATGTTGGGGTTAGGGATATATACCTTTGATAAATGTTGGGGTTAGGGATAAACACATTGGATAAATGTTGGGGTGAGGGATAAATACCTTGGATAAATGTTGAGGTTAGGGATAAATAACTTGGATAAATGTTGAGGTTAGGGATATATACCTTGGATAAATGTTGAGGTTAGGGATATATACCTTGGATAAATTTTGAGATTAGGGTTATATACCTTGGATAAATGTTGGGGTTAGGGATAAATACCTTGGATAAATGTTGGGGTTAGGGATATATACCTTGGATAAATGTTGAGGTTAGGGATATATACCTTGGACAAATGTTGAGGTTAGGGATATATACCTTGGATAAATTTTGAGGTTAGGGATATATACCTTGGATAAATGTTCGGGTTAGGGATAAATACCTTGGATAAATATGGCATTTTATTAAAAACCATTACATCCATAGTTATTAAAAGCAGACTAATCGCTATAATTTGTGTAAAGAAGGCATTGTCTTTTTAGAAAGAAAAACATTAAAAATACGTTTTTAAAAAGACAAAACCTAGTATATACTGTCACTTCCTAGTGACACCTCATTGTCTACAAAATGAGGACATTGTACCTATCTCAAATCAGGTCAGCGTACCCACGCTTAAATGCCAAAAGGATGCCGATTAAAACTTAGTTCAAGGCTACAGCAGGGAAACAAAATTAACATAGGTTAAATTACAAAAACAATTAAAAGAAAAATTAAATGTAAACGGGTCAAGGAGTCAAGGATGGGTATTGAATTGTCACTGTTCTTTTTCCTAAAGAAAGGTATAAAAGGCGGAGTGTTAGCTTGAGAGGAGAGAGAGCTAGAAAGTTAGGCTTAGAAGTCGCTAAGTTTTAAAGTAAATATTTACTCATTTTATTGAACATTTTCACTGAATCCTGTATCTGTTTTATATATCTTTGTACATTCATTTATTGTTTCAAGTTCAAGTTTTAAATAATTAAGACTCAAGAAAACATATCAGCACTTTGTTACTTCATTGATTATTAAAGTGTTTGAACTATAATCAAGGCACCTCCAAACCCACATATGTCACAAGTTTATAGCATCAAGATCTTCAAGTCAAATAAACACAATAAACAAGTGACATATACAACCTATAGAGCATTTGTTGTTTTTTTCTTTACAACTAATAATGTTAGATTTAAAGAAAAAAAATACTTAAGAAAAATTGTGCGGAACCGGTTCTTGAAAACGACTCTTATGCTTTTCCTAGAAATTTGACAGTTAATGTATATCTTAAGGAATTACTTGTTAATTAGCCACACTAGCAAAACTCCCGTTTGGCCGTTATAATTGTTCAAAAATAATAATAAACAAAATATTTTAATTTGACTTGAGGTCTAGACAAACTATTTATTGAATATACACATAAGTCAGCGGGAATTCCCATATGGAGTCATTAACGTGTTCAGTACATTAATACATTTTGCGCACCATCTTCCCAGACTGGATCTATAGCCCTATCACGGAGTAGCTAGGAATTAGCCATCATTTGATCTCTTTAGGGGCCCCTGCATTTTGACATTCGACATCACGGCATGAGATAATGGCATAAGATTTAATATTTAATGTAAAAACAAAGTTTCGAACACTCATTTGGGGGGCCCCCCTTCTAGTGGGGGCCCGATGGGGATTTTTTAATTCTCCCTTCATCCCCCCACCCTAACTACACCCCTGAGCCCTATCAACAGAATTGTATTTACTCTGGATAGATGTATAAATGCGTTTAACAATGATTTTTAATGGGAGGGGGGATTAGAATGAGGTAAAAGGTGCTCCATTTTGTTTCTAGGCATTCATAATATTTATCAGTTATGTCTGGCTCTGTTATAAAGGAGGTAGTGTCTTTTGTTACTTGATATGTATGCAAATAAAATCATTAAAATCAGATTGTACCAATGGCTTACTATAAAAAATAAACCTATATTAAACACGGGTTCATTTTTGTATTTGTGGACAAGGATCCCACTTTTCTATCAGCTTGTCTGGCACAGCGTCCCATCGCTGGAAAGTGTCCCACAGGTTGCCGACCCTTACTCTGGTACAATGCTACACTCGTGATAAGTGATAAGTACTGACATAGTTGGACCACAAACACTACTTCGGGGCCATTATGTGTATGTCCTCAGTGTTTGCCCCATGTTATCTTCAGCAGTAACAGAGTACATTATGCGAGGAGCCGATCGGCATTGGCTGATTAATGATAAGATCCTCGTCTCGCCAACCGACTGGCGAACCTCTTTGGTTCGTATAGCTTGATACTATATACCTTTAAATGTATCCAATATGTCAGATAAGCCCTTCCGTTGTGTGTGTGTCCTATAAAACATTTTTTTATCTTACAAAACAAGGTAATCTGTTGAGCCCTATTGGCTGGATCGCTTGGTAAAAGCAACACTTTAAACTGGCCTCATTTTCACTTTGTTAGGTTACATGAGACTGGATCAATTTGAATGCAACGTTTCTGGAAAAGTTTAGATTCTAAACTTACTAGACAAGGGAGATTAAGCTGGAATGTTTTCAGTGTTAATGGGTTATGTTATCTTGTTTATCCCTGGAGGTCAAACTCATATTATGTAAGCCTGTGATTATAAATGTCTTTTTTTTAAATTTGCAGACTTGGTATTTTTATCCAAAATTATTCTGCAGCAATCTTTTAATTATTGTTTTTAACATATTTTTAAATGTATAAAACCAATAAATACATAATAATATAGCACCTATCCATATGAAGGCTAAAAAATTTGAAGCAGTCATGAATATATTATTTGATAAGACAAAATCCTGTACAGATATATTGTACTGTCAACGAAAAATCCGAACCAGATATATAATAGAATCAGAAAATTGATACCATGAATAGAGTAGTTCCAGAAAAAATTTGGCCCAGATAACTTGAAGATTCAAAGAAAATCTGGAACAAATATATTAAAGATTCAGAAAGAAGTGTATCTCTGAATTACTTGGACAAAATCTGTCAAGGAATATCTTGGACAACATCTTTCATGGAATATCTTGGACAAAATCTGTCTTTGAATATCTTGGACAAAATCTGTCATGGAATATCTTGGACAAAATCTGTCTTTGAATATAATGGACAAAATCTGTCATGGAATATCTTGGACAAAATATGTCATGGAATATCTTGGACAAAATCTGTCATGGAATGTCTTGAACAAAATCTGCCTTTGAATATCCTGGATAAAGTTGGTCACTGAATACACGTTGGGTGACGTCGACCACACCTAACAGTAACATGTCCTGGAACTGGCTGGAATCACATTTTCGACGTTTCAATACGAACTCTGACCAAGAGAGAGAAACAAATTAAATCGACAACATAAATTACTTTCTTAATACGATAATTCGACGGAAAGAAAGGTAGATAACCTTTTAAATTTTCCAAGACATGGGACGTAATCTATTAAAAATAAAAGAGTTCACATTTCGAGTGTGCATGTGATTTGTGCAGGTATCTATAAGTGAGTTTGTTAGCATTAAATATGTATTAGTCTATATCAAGGTAGGTCAAGGTAAGTAAAATATATCTATGTATGTCAACAAATGCATTGTAAAGGATTTTACAGATCTTTTCTGAAGAACTATGCGACCCCAGTTGAGATGTTTGTATTCATGCTTGCTGCTTTGGTGCTTGAGAGTTAATACTACAAATACAAAGTCATCCATATCTTTTTTGAAGGTAAATTAAACCCACATACCAGTAGATGTCGAGACCCACCTATTGTACAATGCTGTTTAAGAATCTTTCTTTTCTTTATAAAGAATGCCTCTGTTCCCCCAATAGATAAAAAAAAAAAAGGAGGCATTTTAAAAAAATGTCGAAACATTAACTGGAGCGGATCTGTCGTAATGTATGACGCACACCTTATTGATGGGAAGGTGGGTAGGGATGGTGAAAATAATTACTTCCGATGTCACAACACGAAAGATAAAAATAGAATCACGGTTTTGTCAAGCTTATTTCATATTTGAACAAACTATAGATATAGTAGATCTAGTTGGTGTGTTCTACAAAAACACAGTGGCGTCTTTTGGGGCTGTCGAACAGGGGCAATAGCCTAACCCCCACGCCTAAGTGGGCCACGCGATATGGAGATTCTTTTGTGACTATCAATCCATCATAAAAATAGACAAGACCTCTGCAACGCATGTAACGAACGAATTACAGTTTGGATTTCTTTTTGTTTTCGCAGCTGAGATGTCGTAGGAAGGGTTTTGTGGCAGCCAGACGTTGCTCTTGTGTTATAGCGAGATGTCGCAGTGTAGTGTCGCCGAGAAGTTCCATTAGAAAGTGTCGCAGGGGAGCTGTGGTAGAAAGGTGTCGAAAGGGAGCTGTCATAGGGAGGTATTGGTCAAGTGTAGCAGCGAGATGTCGCTAAAAATTTTCGCAGAGAAGTTTCGCAGGTCGATTTCACAGGAAAAAGTCGCAGGGATGCAACACAGTAACGTGTCGGAATAAAACTTGGCAGTGAGGTGAAGCAGGAGAGGGTCGCGGCGATGACTGGCAGAGAACTAGCTGGAAGCCAAGAAATAAATTTATGTTTTGTTTGGGCGGAAAACTGTTAATAATTAAAAGCTTTAACTACGTCCATGATATAAATAAAAAAGTGTACTCTTCTCTGCTACTGACCGCTGCTGAGTTTTTGTGTGTTTTTTTTTTTGTTTTTGTTAGGACTCCAGGTCTCACTCTACCATCCTTTTTATTTTATACCCACAATGTCAGCGACGCTCACACCTCAGTTCTAAGCAAAAGCCTTACTTTACCACACAAAAAAAATATATCTTGTTATATAAATGTGAGGCGTAGTGGGGGGGGGGGGGGCACTGGGGTGCATCATGCTCCGGTAGCCACACTCAGAAGGTCTAAAAACAAACGCGATATAATTTTTTTGAAATCGAGTTCTGGAGAATATGTTTTTCCAATAATAAACATTTTCACCTAATTACTTATCTTGTTTGTTGAGCTGTCTTATAAATTAAAGATAACCTATTTTTAATTCTACAAAAGACTTCCACCGAGACCATTTATTATAGAAGGCCTCAACACTGCAACGTCACAGCCTGTTTAGACCAATAGCTCGTTGCCTCGTCGTACAGACCTGTCACGTGACCTCCTCAAGTTGTGCCGTTGCAGGTCAGAGTTCAGGCCTTCTATATCGATTGGTATCCATTCCACTTGCGTTACTTCTCCAATGTGCATCAAAAAATGGAATGGTGTTTTCGGTTAAAACATCTTTAATTACTAACAACTCTGATTCTAGATTCTAGACTTAATTCAGTGAACAGTGCATGAGTAAAACTGCTATAACAGCATACAAAAGTACTTAAATAAAAAATACAAAGATACTATTTAAATTTTAGTGCCAGATCAAAATGTACAATCTATAGTGTTGGCACTTTAGAATAACGTAAGTTCTCCTTTTTGTGTGTTCGTCAAATTTTAGGTAAGAATTTCTCAAACTTTGGGGCGGGCTCCCCCCCCTCCCCAGAGCATATTTTTTTATAAGAGGATCTTTCTTTGTGAGCATAAATATAGGGAGGAGGAAGTAATAGAGTTCCCCCCTCCTTCCAACCCTCCCCCAAGAAGCACTATAAAGATCAAATCAGGCGCCATTTTGCCCTAATAGGAATAGAGAAAATGAATGGCAGCAGAAGGTGTCTCAAAGAGACAATAAGAAAGCTCTCGTCACAACGAAACAACGAGTCACATACTTCAGGCCTAAAGAATTGTTTTGTTTTTTTGGGAGACAATAGCAGTGGAGTAAAAGAAAATGGCTTGTTCTGCATCAGATATGACAAAATATGCAAGTCGCAACTGGGCTTACGTAGCCTAATCATGTGAAACACTGCACACATCCTTAATGTTCGGAATCTAAGATAGATAGATAGATAGATAGATAGATAGATAGATAGATAGATAGATAGATAGATAGATAGATAGATAGATAGATAGATAGATAGATAGATAGATAGATAGATAGATCATTCTTGTTTCTATTCTCTCCCCCACTTTTCTTTCAAAACATATTTGTATGATGTGAACTTGACCCAACATCCAGGGTTAACATTCCAGCCCAGTTCGTCCGCTCTAATTTCCTAAATAAATACGCGGGACAATGAAGTTAGCCGTAGCACAATATCAACTCAGTCAATAAGAATCGTATCGGGTTACCCCCCCCCCCCCTCTTTTTCCAGCGTAAAGTCTTGAGTTCTTAAACCGCAGTAAAGATACTTTGAAAGGGGAGGGAATATTGGTTTGGGGGGGGGGGGGCTGTTAGGGGGGAAAAGTCGGGGGGAGAGGATGAGAAAAGGACATTCACTATTTTCAAACTTTTCTTGTAAATAGTGAACCAAAGAACGTTTGAAAACAACTTCACAAAAATGTCAGTGCGAATATTTTTTAGATTGCGTGAAATTGTGATCAGAAAAAAAATATAAAGGAAAAAAAACTTAAAAGAAAATTTGGCTTTGTGAAGATTGAAATAATATGATCCAGCTTGTTGCACAGCCTTAATGCCGATAGTGTTGAACGCAGAGGAGACAAAGAATAGAACTGATTGTTGGCGATAGTGTTTATGCCTTCTGGGCGACACCCGGGCGCCGTTCTTTGACTGAACGGTAATGGGGTGCTGTTATTAGAGTTAGGTTGTTGTTACTTTCGTTCACGTCATCTTTTGCTCTCTCTCCCTCTCTCTCTCCCTCTCTCTCTCCCTCTCTCTCTTTCTTGCTCTCTTTCTCTATCATTTTCTCCTTATGTGTGTCTCAATATTTCTAAATGTCTTTCTGCATATTTAGTATTCTGTTCCATTTTTTTTCACTCTTGATTCTCGCTCTTAATCTCCCTCTCTCTCTTTTTCTCCCTCTATTTCTCTTTATCTTCCTTTCTCTCTCTCTTCTCTCTCTCTCTCACACACACACACTTTCTACTAACCCTTTCTCTCATCTCTATTTCTCTAGCAGCCATTCTCTTACAGTCAATACTAAACTTTTGTTTTTCTTAAAGATGTTTTCCTAATAAATCCGATGTTGCTGTCGTCTCTATGGTCCCGGGATTGAACCCTGTCAGCCGTCTTCACCGTCGTCCTGCGGGAGGTTCGAGCTTTGATGATGTCATCTTCATTTCATTTCTGAAGGAACATCCATAACATGGAAAGTCAAACAAAAAATGAATCGAAACAATGTAATCACAAAGCTTATACCAACTCACTCTGTCTGTCTGGTAAAAGTTTGTACACGTGATTTCTCCCAAACCTAATCTCGGATCAAGCTGTAATTTTATCATAATTATTTCTTTTACATGGCAACACAAGAATCTAAAAAAAAAATTAGATTCCTCCTCTTAAAGAAAGATTTAGAAGTTTGAGAGCAATATAAGTTATAAAAGCATTAAAAATAAGTTAAAGAATAATGAAAGTTGTAAAAACCGCATTAAGATGTTTAAGAAAAATGAAACATTGATGGGAAATTTCTGAATAGCTGCCTGAAAAGCCGTACCGCTGGAGAAACTTGCCAGAAGGTGGAACATCTTCTACATTAAATAGATCGATTAGCTTATACAACAGAATACGTGAACTAATCTTACGATTACATAGACTTGTCTTGAATCTAGTTGTGCATCACATTGATTTCACTATAGCTGTGATTTCCACATGGAAGTTCGGCATAGATATCGTTAATATATGGAATCTTGCCATATATATAGACTGACATAGCCTATATGTTCTACGGACGTTTATAAGTATTGCAATTTTATTTTTAAAAAACACACACAAAAACAACAACACTAGAAAACCAATGCATGGTTGTCAAACACATTTGGTCTTGCCTGATCAAATGGAATGCGCTTCGGGTTGTGAACACGACAGTTCCTAATTCGAATCTTGCCCGTCCAATGTCGTCCAATGGGTGTCTGTGAGATATGGGAGATCTAGGAGGTCTGGAAAGTCTGGGAGGTCGAGGAGGTCTGGGAAGTCTAGTAGGTCTAGGAGGTCTGGGAAGTCTAGGAGGTCTGGGAAGTCTAGGAGGTCTGGGAGGTCTGGGAAGTCTAGGAGGTCTGGGAAGTCTAGGAGGTCTAGGATCTCTGAGAGGTCTAGGAGGTCTGAGAGGTCTAGAAGGTCTGGGAAGTCTAGGAGGTCTAGGATCTCTGAGAGGTCTAGGAGGTCTGTGAGGTCTAGGAGGTCTGGACTAGGAATACAAATTTCAATGCAACGTCCCAAACGTATAAAGCCAAACCTCGAGCTGTCTCATGATTAGCTTTGGGGCTTTGAACGTAACACATTAGGGGATTTCCTAAGGTAAACAAGATGGTTTTGTTCCAAACACTTTTGGAATATTTCTTTGACAATGTTTATGTACAACTCTTGGACATTGTTTAATGCCTTAACTTATTTGTTTTTTTTTTGGGGGGGGGGGGTTTTGGAGAGACACTCCCGTCCACAAATATCGCAGGTTAAGGTGGCTTTTGCTTCGGTGGTAGACGAGCTGGCCATTTTTCGTATTGTACGTTTTTCTTCCTGAGCAGAGACCCATGTACTTTCACTGTCCATAGCTTTCTTGGTCACTGTCTCTCTCTCCATCTGGTGCGGTCTAGAGCTATGTCTTCCCAATGGTTAGTGTTGATGTTCACTGATTTGAGGTCCCGCTTTAGTATATCAATGTAGCGGAGGTGGGGGCGACCAGTTTTTCTTGAGCCAGTCGCGAGTTGTCTGTAGCGGATGACTTTCGGGATGCGATTGTCCTCCATCCGGCGAACATGTCCAAGCCAGCGCAAGCGGCGTTGTCTTAGAGCTGTAAAGATGCTTGGAATATCTGTTCGCGCAAGGATCTCAGTATTACACACTTTTTATTTCCATGTGATTTCAAGATCCTACGGAGATATCGCAAATGGAATGAGTTAGGTTTTCTCTCTTGCTTTGCGTGTGTGTATGTGTGTGTGTGTGTGCAGCGTGAGTGTGTGTCTAGAGATTTGTCGTGTTTGTTTTAGCCGCGACTTTATACTGAAGTTCTTTCTGGTGTAGACAGTAGCATATCTGTATGAGAGTAACGGCGAGGTGGACTAAGTGTATGTGTATGTGTACGCGTGTGTGTGTATTAGTGAGTGTGGTGCAGGGGGGGGGGTGATGCGTTGGGGTGGGGAGGGGGGGGGGGAAATGGAAGGGGAGAGTAAGTCAGGTAAGCCAAGCGACCTAAAGGTACCGGGGGTCATCGTCTAGACAGGGCTAGACTTAGTATGTGTACCAACTTCGTCAGTTAGTGTGTTGACTTGAAAAGTGGACCAGATTAGGCCGAACTGACTAATAAGTACTTTGACGTTTGTATGTGCGAATGTTTGTAAGTGTTTGTGTTTTGGGAGAGAGTGACTCTGCAGTGGTATTGTTGAATAGGAAGAAAAGAAGACGCTAGAATCCGATCCTAAAGGATTCTATTTTTAAGTTCACAAAATAACAAACTTTCGTATACCGTTGTCTATTTTATTTTTTTAAGAGCTATTTCCTTAATATTATTCATGTTAAGATTTGTAATTTGTATGCGCCGACTAAAAGACGAAAGAAATCTAGACTATTTTTTATTGAATGTTTGAGATAACATTTGTTATTCCTGGGAACTCAATATTTGATTGAATGTTTGAGATAACATTTGTTATTCCTGGGAACTCAATATTTGATTGAATGTTTGAGATAACATTTGTTATTCCTGGGAACTCTATTTGATTGAATGTTTGAGATAACATTTGTTATTCCTGAAAACTCAATATTTGATTGAATGTTTGAGATAACATTTGTTATTCATGGGAACTCAATATTTGATTGAATGTTTGAGATAACATTTGTTGTTCCTGGGAACTCAATATTTGATTGAATGTTTGAAATAACATTTTGTTGTTCCTGGGAACTCAATATTTGATGTTTCTTTAGTCTAAGACTGTATCGCCCAACAAGGGGCGGACTGGGTGCCAAAATCGGCCAGGGCATTTCTATATAATGCGGCCCATAAATTGCATGCCATATGATGGGTATCGACTCATATATGTCCTCAAAAGCATTATGTAAAGTTTAATAATATATCAAATGTATTTTGATTTATAAATAATTTATTAGATGATTTTGAACCCATCTGATAAACACTATTACTTAATGAATAAATTACAACACTTGGAATGGTGAATCTCTTCATATCAAAAAATGTCTGCTACCATATACATGTACATGTACACGACATTCAAATTCAAGACATTCAAAGCTAGTTCGGTCATATTGTTTGACAAAACTGTCAAAATCACCTATAATAAAGGTACAAAAGTAACACAATTACATAGAAAAGCTTCATGATCAACATGAAGCGATATAAATATACATGTCTTGATTTCTGTTAATGACATCTTCTAATTGGGAAGATTGAAGAACTTTTGTTACGCTAACCGGGCGGCTAACCATTAAGGAACAGAGGCTGATAAAAAGATTAAATTAAAAAAAAGATAAAATAGGTAACCACAATCTATTGCCATTTTAAATTATTTTTTAATTAAAATAAGCTTTAAAAAATTTCATGTAAGAAATAAAGTCGCATCAGAGAATCGAACTCTGAACATTTAATATGAATAGCCAACGTTCTACGCAACTGCCACCCGACAATCAAGATCGACGAAACTTGTGGTTATTTATACGTACTTTAACTTATATGGCATTTTGAAAGATAAATCTACAATTTTTAATTCTGTATTTGTAAATATTGCTTTAAAATGTTGAACTTTATATGAATGAAAACATTTTATATGTTTTAAAAAATTATTAGTAAAAAGAAATATCACGTTTAACGATAACATTCACTATATTTGACCTTAAAATTTCTAAATATAGTAATTTAATAATAGATTAAAAAAATTTTAAAAAAATTATTGAAATAAAATTTATATTTCAGGAATGTAGTAAATTTCTATTGTAAACCAATATTACTTTTAATATTTCATTTATATAAAAAGAAAATATGAAGAATATGACGGCATCCGCTTAGCAGAACCAAATATTTAAAGCGCCTATCACATGACCTATCACATTACTAAGTTAGAAACCCAGAATGTAATTGATAGAAATAAAAAATTATACCTTGAATTTCGTCATACACAGGATATCCTTGAGTCCACCCAACTCTAACGGAGAAAGCAATTGCGGTAGGCCATTGTGCTGCTGGTTAACCATTAGCCGAAGAAACATGACTTAAACATCACCTGCCATATAGATCACAATGTCTGAAAGGGGAATTTTACTTTACTCACAAGGTCAAATACTGCCTTCTCAAAAACTTAGAGCTGGCTACACACACAACAGAACATTAAGTCCACTTGTTTGAAGGTAATTCAGTATACTTACATTCAGTAAAACTAATGCTGTCAAGATCATTTCATATTTTCGCAAAGCCTCCCTGTATTTCGACCCGATTCCCTATCTATGTCGTCCTATAGCGTTGAGCCTGTTCATTCATAAATGTTGTCATCATAACGGTGGTGAATCTCTGGTGCTTGCGAGAAAACATTTTTAATTTTACTACATTGTATTTATTTATTTATTTTGCACAGGAATCCACGAATAGTTTCCCTTTATCTGACTTAGTTTCTGCTCCTTATTTTTCAATTCTTTTGCATTCTGATTCCAATGAACACATTTCTACACTGTTTAAGATAATAATCATGATATGAGGCTTTGTAGCGTCTACTTGAGACCATGCTACAATCCCACAAAACAAGTAAAAACTCGTACGTGACTGGACATGTCATGTACAGGAAGTGGAGCATTGTTGGTTTCTTTATAGATTCATCCGAATATATTCACACCAACGAGTAAGATATAAGTTGTAACTTTATGCCTTTCTTTTATTTGTAATTGAAACAAAAAAGTTGTTATTTTCTGATTTCGTTGATACTTAGAATACTTTGTACACACCACAGTAAATCTGTTTTTGGAATAAAACAAGCGAAATACAAAAAAGCTTATGAAAGGGAAAGAACTCCTCACAACTATATATTTAAATAATGTAGTTTTTTTTTCCTTATTCGATATCAAACAAAATAATTAAAAAACAATAATTTATTTATTTGGTTAATTTTGTTAATTGTTCGTGTTTAAAGTTTAAATTTGATCCAAGAATGGGTGTGAGAGAAATAACGTGTTCAATCGTCTAAGGGGACGAAACACTACATATTTAGCCGTATATGTGACTATTGTAGGATTAATTTCCCTTTGTTGATATTAAACAAAGTAATTAATCCCCAGTAATTGATTGACTAATTGGTTCGTCTTTTAAATTGATTCATGCAAAGGAATAATTGTGCAAACTTTCATTCAACGTGATCCGCGGATGGGTCTAGAAGAAATAATGTGTATAATATGTATTACCTGACAGACAGATAGACAGGCAGACAGAGTGAGCATTTAAGTTTTGTAAAAATGGGTTGTGTTTAAGTCAATCTCTATCAGCCAAGGTGTGTGGCTGTATATTTTCCTCAAAATTGCGTCATTTGTTTTTGTTATCACTTGATTCTGTCCAATGAAAAGATGACGCGTGGATTGACGTAGTAATCAAAACTTGAAATCCAGGTCATTGACCTTCACTAATTAACAGATTACGTTTCGTTTACATAATTAGGAAGTGGTTCTCATGTTACTTTGGCGCAGCTGTGGAAGGAAGGTTCACTGGACACAACACCAACAATAGAAGGACATTTCTTGGGACACAGCCAGCTGCAGTAGATAATTTTTGAACATAAATGTCTTAAGAAAATTTGCACAAATCTTGGAAGACAACAGCCAACCTCTCCATCATAACTACGTCAAGTCGTCGCGAAGTGGGTGACTTCTGTCAAAAAACTCGTTCGTACCTTCTCGGTCAGACTTAATCAAGGCCTCCCTTCGATCAGGAAACATAAAAAGGACCAAGATGCCCGTGTGTAATCGCTGAATGAACTCTTTATGTGTATGTTCCTATTGTTTAAGTCTGTATATGAGAAGAGAGTCATCGTAATCACAACAAATTTCCATAAGGATCAATATAGCAGTCTCAGTCTTAGTTCGAGAGTATCTATAATTCGAAATATCTTAGGCCACAGCCAGCTGTAGTACATAATTTACCTTACGGCTTTCCCAATTCGAAATTTCTATGGACACAACTGTAATATAAAATTTTCAAGGCATAAATATGGTATTAAACTTCCTTAATAAATTCCTAAGTAAAAGGAAATAATTCAATTTCTAAAATTTCTAAAATCAATGAGTCCCGTTGATAGCTTTAACCGTTAGTCTTAACAATGTTTGGAAAATGTTTCGGATGGTCCTTCAGATTTGAAGATAATCTGCGTCCTAGTCCAAACCTCCCACAGAACTATGGGGGATGGGGGGGGGTGGGGTGGAAGCGGACAGAGTGTATTTTATTTAGGATGCTACAAACGATCAGTATTTAGCAATTCTTCTCCGAGATACATAAAAGGGAAATTAGATTTCCTGCTTTAAAAAGAATTATATTTAGCTGTTTATATTTATTATATATGTTTAATGTATAAATAGTTGTACCTAAAGTTGTGAAAAGCTTTTGAAAAACAAAATCGCTAGGCAAAGGAATGCTAAGAACTTCATTAGACCTGTGTACTAGGTGAACTGATGGGGTTACCTTGTCTTCTGCACTAACTAAGCTCATTTAGTCAATCCATTGAGTCACTTGTCACAAGGCTAATCACCATTACGCCTTTTTGGGGGAGGGGAGACGTGGGGGGAAGGAGACAGAGCAATGCAGACTTGCCAGAAATTATTGCACTAATGTAGTGCTTCACATCTCAAGGTTACACGATGGTACGTTGTGATTCTATTGGTGGGATTTTTTTTTTGAGGGGGGACGGGTTACTCAAAACTAATGTTGGAAATGGCAGGACACATTTAATCCAGACAAACAAATACACCTTGTCAGTGTAAGTGTGTGTGAGGTGTGTGTGTGTGTGTGAGTGAGTGTTTGAATGTTTGTGGATTTGAGAATAAAATTGTTGGACTTGGTGCAGTAGAGAATTAAAACTGCATCAAGCCGTTTGTCTAGAGAACTCTAGATTAGTCTAGAAGAGCATTTGGCATCGAGAACTTCCCACTGGCGAAACGCTTCTACTACGCGAGGAAATACGTCCATGCTATAGGGAAAAAAAAAGTACATAAAATATAAGATAATAAAATAATATACTACTATTGATTGTAAAATATAGCCTAGTTAATTAATGTGTCTACATATCCTTTATGTTAAAAAAATTAAAACTTTTAGAAGAATTCTGTAGATACATTGAAAACAAATATTGTTGTTACAAATGATTGTTAATGTGAAAGACAAAATATAATTAAATAGTTCAGTGACTTTTTGTTTTGACGACAAAAAAAGGCAAGTCAGTCATGTGAAAGTTTAAAATTTAACTTTGTGAGGGCAAACTCACGGGGTGGTAGGGGCTGGGGCCTGGAGAGAAGATTTGCTAAATCCCTCCAGCTTCCCGCACGTCACGTCCGGTCGTATTTGAGGAGGAGGAATCATGGGATCGTTTCCAGCCACAGGCCAGCTAGGCGATGGATGACGGCGAACTGTCATGGCCGACCCCTCGGCACGTTCCCGTAGCGCTCTTTCCGCCTCCGCCTCGAGTCAAATAGTTTGGCGGCATTGTTTTGCAATCAGCTACGTGACTTCACGTCCTGGGCGAGCTCAGGTCTCGGGAATCACAGGGCGCTGTGAGGGGGCGGGGACTGTCTTGAGCCCCCGTGGCTTCAGAGGTATTTTGTTTCACATAACAAGGGGGCGATGTTTAACCACTATCAGTGGCGGATCTTCCCCTTTTTTATTCATTACTTCCCTCCGGCCTCCCCTTTCCACACGCATGTTAGACGTGCGCTTTTCAGAGGATAACAAACTCTAGCAATACGAAATTAAAGGTGCTTCTTAGCAATAGTACCTGAAGCATGAGCTCATTCGTACTCACTCCCAGCCGAGGCAATGTTAGAATATTCGTGAATATATATCCAGTTCGTTTGGCTTTATACAAATAATAAATGCAATTGAAATGTCTGATATATATATATTTATATATATATATATATATATAGAGAGAGAGAGAGAGATCTATATATATATATAGATAGATAGATAGATAGATAGATAGATATAGATAGATATAGATAGATATAGATAGATATAGATAGATATAGATATATATATAGATATATATATATAGATATATATACATAGATATATATGTAAGATGCTAAATAGATAGATTATTATTGTGCGCGTTGTTAATTTATCATTAGTGAAAGGGTCGGTTTTTCCCACTGAAATTCAAACATTTTATATTAGGTTTCAATAATTTACATAAATATAAAACCGATTGACATCGACTCCCATGAAAGGGAAGGATCGCTCAAGACAGGTCAAGATTATGCTTTCACTGAACACGAGGTTTAAAACTCTGGAAAACTAGATTCTGTACTACGTGACACTGGGTGGCGTTATCGGCCCAGATAACTCTACTGACTTAAAAGAATCTTTTAATGGGAAACTCTATGGCCAAGTAAGACGTTTGCCTGGTACATTGCGTGTCCCCTCGATAGCTCGGCCTCCGGCCTTTACATAAGAGGAAGAAGTTTGCTCAAGGAACCGTATCTCATAAAAACGGATGTGATTACATGATCATCTATTTAATGGGGTCCTCTTGTTAGAAAGGTCAGTGAGGAGCCAACCTTTCATTCCTGGCCACGGTGACATTCTCACAGATATTCCCTTTTTCCGCGCCTCTCCCAACTGGTCCTGACAAGTGTTAAGATCATAGCGCATTGAGAAAGCTAAAAGCATGAAATTACGATCAACGAAAACAACTGGTAAAAAAAAATCTAATCGCACAGATTTATTATTGTTAGTCCTAGATCTATATAAAAAAAAAAAATTATCAAATGACTGAGCCAAATTAATTGAAACAATTACATTTAATATAAGCCTTGTTTTTAAAAATTGTATTTTTTATGTTTTTCTTGTGGCCTAGTGGTTACTCATGGTTACAACACTTGTATTCTTTACTGCAGAAACGCATTCTCCTGACATCTACAGCTTATTATTCATTAGTGGATACGCGAGTGGGTTACATCAGAATCTATTGAGTCAATACGAACATGCACATACTTTCTTTCTATAATAATAAATGGAGAAAGGGGGGGGGAGGGTTAAGGTACAACTAAAACGGGTTAGTTTTACAAACAAGAAGTAATTGACAAAGCCTATAATGTGTGTTTTCTCTAGAGTAGTTCAAGCAACTATATTTAGCTTGATGCTGACAGGAGCACGTAATTTGAAAAAAAAAAAAAGGTCATAATTAATTAATTAGCTTTACTTTAAAAAAAATAAATAAATAATATTCTAATAGCATTTAACGTCCATTCAGATAAGCAGCTAATATATGAACTGCATAAACATCCCAAAAAGGTTAAGCCTCCGAATTTAGAGTACACAGAGCAATAACAAAATAGTGTTAGGAGACCCAGTTGTCTTCTCTTTCATTGTTCCTGAACGTTGCGAAGTTATACAAGACAACTTTAAGAATGCATTTTAATTTATTTTTTTTTAATGACATAGCTGCAGGGAAATAACCCCATGCATTTCTTCACTTGCACCCAATTATGTCTCTTGGCTAAGCAGTTAAATTAACATAAATTTATAGAGAAAGTGTATATGTCTTAACGTGAACTATTGAAAGAAGTTATTGTTAGCTAGGAATTCGGAGAATTTAGTTAAAAAAAAAAACACAACAACCTTATGCACACAGTAGTCAAAGTGGATAGAAACCTATATGAGTACTTTTCTTCTCTTTTGGTTGGCAATCATAACAATCATAACAATCATATATTGTGAACTCATACTTCGTAGTTTATTATTTAAAAGATAGATACAGGGTAATGCGATTGAGATGCAAGGCTAGAGGAAGTAGACTTAGCCTGATGTTTGTTTTATTACTATTCATGACCCTTACGTTATACCAACAGCCCCATAGATTGCAAGGTCAAAAAAAAAAAAGGGGGGGGGGGGTTGCTTCATTTACTTAACTAATTAAATTATGTATATATTTTTTTAGCCTCGTTTGCCTGAACAAAATACCTGACCGCCCATATTTTTCTGTTGGTGTCTTTATGCCTGCAAGTTAATCTGCAACCTGTTAGAAGCTGAAGGAGCCCGGCTATTTTTAGACCAGGCGAGAATCTGAGTTTCTGACCATGCATCTAGGCCGTTTTCTACTGACTTTATCCTTTACTGCCTTAACATTTGACATAGTTTTCTGGCGCGACCATAAAGTATAAAAAAAAAAGCTTCAAATTCAGACGCCACTGTACTGCCATTTGGAAGACAAAAAAGGACTGAAATATATTTAACATTCTCATACATGGCCGAAAACCTAAAAATAGTTTTTTGGCGTATCCGGTGTTCAAAATAAAGGACGTGCTGAGAAGCAATATTTTTAAGTAATAATAAAAAAAGTAAAGTTCCCCTTTCAGACCTTGGCAGATTCTGTGGCCTACGGTTAAGGAGGGTGTCATGTGGCCAACACAACGACCAACCGCCTTTACTTTTCCTCAACTATTGTTAGGCACTCATTAGAACTGGGTGGACTCAGAGGCGCCCAGAGATCTCAAAATTAATAATACCAATCTTCACCTGGATTCGAACCCGGGATCCCAGATTCAAAGCCAAGCGCTTTACCGCTCCCAAATTGCTATATGTAAAATTGTAATACACATTTTAACACTTTAGAATCAGTTTTTTTTAAAGCTCTCCCGTTTGATTTATTTCGTTGGCAATATTAAGCTCATTTTCGCGTCCTTGCCAATGTCTAGTTTAAAGTGAAAACCTCCAATTCCAGTTCTGCACTGGCTGAGTTCTTCCTTAGAGCTAGGGTTGGAACTTTTCAAACAACCAAACATTCAGGGGCGTGGTGGCTGATTGGCAGAGCACTTTGTTTTCGAATATTTCGTTTGTGAAGACTGTGATTTTGAACTTAGGGACATCTGAGTCCAGACCTGCCAACTCTAATCGGTACCTGACATAAGCTTTGAAAGTAAAGACGGTTGGTCGTTGTACTGTCCCTATGACAACTCGTCAACAGTCTGCCATAGACTTCCCCGAAGATTGCAAGGTCTGAAAAAAAAAGGAGGGGGGTATCTTTACCTTAGTCTTGAATGCAGTTACCAAAATTCTTGCTTATCTCAAGTCCAAACGATAGTTCTGCCTCTGTCACATGTCCTATAATGTGTGCTGTAATGTGTCTTGTCTGTACAGTACACATTCTCTCGTCTTAAATAAACACTGAAAACAGTGGAGTCACCAGGAAGTTGGTTTTAATTAAGATAGATTCAACCCTCATGAGCTATTCAAAGTAAGCGACACATACATAGTAAACATAGCATACTTAGGTTCAACAGGTACACTGAAAGTTAACTTTTTTTTTTGTTTTTTCGCTTTGAAGGAGTTAAGGCCGGTTCATATATTTGAAATTAATTGGCAAGAGGCCGTGTCCCTCAACCCTTCATCTCGCTGTTTAGAGATCAACTCCTCGATGATCCGCAAACATTACGTCCAAAGTGTAACACCCAATTCTAAGTTGATTTTCAAAGATGCTCTTGGACAGTGATGCCCAACTCAATTCAACCTGCGGGCCATTTTAATATCAGACACTCGTGACGCGGGCCACATGAGCGAAAAGGTAAAAAAAAAAAAACTATATATGAAATTGACCTGAAACTATTTTATAAGAAACTCGTAGATCTAGAGCTTACATTGATTAATAGGATGTCTAAAGTTTATCTTGTTTTTTCAGGCGTCAGAAAATTGCTTCAGCTCTCTACTTAAAATATGAGCAACATTGTAGCAGCTTTATTACCGACTCGTTTTCTTGTCTCTTTTTGGTCAATCAATATTTCAATCAGTCCTCAAATCTCTAGGCGTAGTTTAACAATCTTTTATTCGCGGCTTAAACAAAGAATGCCGTCATATTTGTTTTATAATGTTTTAATATATTTTGTTTTTGACAGCCACACTTTCTTTATAACACAAATATGTTGGCTTATTATCCTCTTTCACAAAAAGTTAAAGATTTGCTATCCTTGGTATTTTGGAGGGCCGGATAAATCCACGTCGCGGGTCGGATGTGGCCCGCTTGCCGTATTTTGAGCATCACTGCTTTAGGATATTTTTTAAGTCTTAGAAGGTTGAGAGTCACTAAACTAGGGCTTTCCCAAGTAACTTTTTTAAATAAAAAAGGTGGAAACTTAGCTGAGACTTTTTTTTTCTACTTAGTTGATTTATGCTGCAAGATGTGCTTGGAAGTGTTTTAAGAATAGTCATTGAAAACATTTCAGCACTTAGCCCAGGACTGTTCAGACTTCCGCCTAGAGACACGTACAACATGCGATCTAATCTCGAGGTTAATTTTGGGGTCGATAAGATTTCGGCGGGGGTATCTAAAACTGGGTTCTAACCGCTATAAATCATAATTGAAGTAGACATACTATAATATATATATATGACCCCGATAACAATATGGTTTTCCAAAGCTCGCCCACATCTAGCTTAACCTCATTTTATTCTACTGAGCCTCTGACCAGCCTTTTTCTTTTTGTAAAAGGAGTGGGAGGTGCTGTCAGGACGCGCCTGAAGGAAATATTTGACTCCTCCTGATCAGAACCCGACGGCATTAAAGTAACAAAAAAAAATGTATAGATTTAGGCTGGTCACCCCCAACACGCGAGGTGCAAACTACTCTGTGCATTTCTTCATAGCCCTAGACTTTAGAAGCAAAGTGGAAGTACTTTCAATCAATACAAACGCAATAGTTAAAAGCTTACGAATCTTTCTTTTTATCATCGGGCAATCATATGATGGCTGTTTTAACTTGAAAAAATGCCAAGATCTGTTGAAGTAAAATTGTATACATTTGAATAAGAAAGTTGAAAAGCATTCACAACAAATACACATAAATTACATGATTAATTGTTTCTAATGAGTTTTGCTGAGTTTGTCTATGACCTTGACCGACACATAACAGAAGGGATGGACGGTTCTAAAATAGAATAATGCCTAGACGCCACTCCCTGGGAACAACATCCCATATTAGGCGCCCCTACCTTGAAACAACATCACAGATTAATAGCCCGTACATGAAAATAACATCACATATTAGGCGCCCACACCTTAGAACAACATATTAGGCGCCCCTTCATGGCTTCAACAACACACATTAAGCGCCTCCATCTGGGTACAACATCACATATTAAGCGCCTATACCTGGTACAACATCACATATTAAGCGCCCCTACCTTGAAACAACATCACAGATTAGTAGCCCGTACATGAAAATAACATCACATATTAGGCGCCCACACCTTAGAACAACATATTAGGCGCCCCTTCATGGCTTCAACAACAGACATTAAGCGTCTCCATCTGGGTACAACATCACATATTAAGCGCCTCAACCTGAGTACAACTTCACATTGATTTATTAAGCGCCTCTACCTGGGTACATCACATATTGATTTATTAAGCGCCTCTACCTGAGTACAACTTCACATATTGATTTATTAAGCGCCTTTACCTGAGTACAACTTTACATATTGATTTATTAAGCGCCTCTACCTGGGTACAACATCACATATAAAGAGCCTCTGCCTGGATACATCACATATTAAGCGCCTCTAACTGGATACAACATCACATATTAAGCGCCTCTACCTGTGTACAAAATCACATATTATGAGCCTCTACCAGGGTGCAACTCTCTTAGTCTTGCCACTTGTCACCTGACTGTATGAGCACCAAACACTTTGGTGCGAAAATCAAAGCGAAAACGCGACACGTCATTTTGTGACCAGTCAAATCACTAGGTCTCACTGAGCTGTCATTAAATGTTTGTCATAATAAACAATTAAAGTCAAGCTTAGTTCCAACAAAATCGTTTTAGTCAACAGCATTTCATGTCTAGCATTGGGACTCCAGAGGCAGCCTTCTGTTTATATCTTGTCGACATTGCTTTCTCTTTTACCATCATCTTCTTTGTGAATAGAGCTGACAGCCGGTTTATCAAGTTGATGCCCGGCAGCCCGAGAAAGGCATTCCTTGTCCTCTTGTAATGTTGCTATTCTTCTATCAATCCTGGACTTCCTTTCGCAAAGAGTCCTAATCCTAACACTTAATGCTGCATTACTTGTCAAGCTGAATTACATTCCACACGGAGCTAAAACAAAAAAGATTTTTTATATTGAACTAGCCGGATATTTGATAATACTGATCTACTGGTTGGAATTTAGATCTAAACATAGATAATATTCCCTTCACCTTTTTTTTATTTTGCCACGAAAAAAAAGGTAAGAGTGTGAAGAATATGTTCAGCCGACATATTTATATCTATACTATAAAGTAGAAAGTAAGGCGTATGTATGTATGTATGTATGCATGTATGTATGTATGTATGTATGTATGCATGTATGCATGTATGTATGTACCGCTTAGAAATCAAAACCGTTTTACCAATCTTTATAAAACTTGGCATAAATGTTCCTTGGGTACTAACTGGGACCGTAGTGTATGTATTGTAGCCCTAAAACAAACTTAAGACCTTCAAAAAAAAAAAGTTGACCAACTCTATGAAAGTATTATAATTTCATCGATCTAGGCCGTGTTTACAATGTATAAATCGAAAGGATCTAGATATAGATCTAATTTTTAAAACTACCCTTTGCTCAGATAGTTTTTTACTTTGACACATGAAAATACAAAATATAGTTTATCTATTTCATTATTTAATAAAATTAACCTTCAAATTTATATTTCAAAAGCATTTTTACATAAAATCGTTCCTTATATCTGCGAATATAGAATTCCTGACGTACACATAATATACAAGCTGTAAACTAAATGTATGTTAACAAGTATGAGAATAACATTATAGAACCAACTCTTTTTTCCTTTTTTACCCCAAAAGTATAACTTTATCATTTACGGCGTCATATGTTTTCGTTAATCTGAACCTTCTATTTGCACACATATAGTATCAAAAGCGACGCACAATTCCCATTGACGATCTGCATGCGGCTCGCGACCCGCCAAGTTGCCACCCTTGCCATGCTATACGTTGATCTTCCGTGGAGACACACTTTAGTGTCTAGCATAGTTGGGGTATTGTCATAATATTTAAGTTTGTTTTATTTTTAGTGCACTTGAGGTTGGCATTCTCGGCGGCGATGGAGGGGGGGGGGCTGGACAATGCTGTGGAGAGAAACGGGAATGCGGTTCTTTTAGATGCCATAATATTGACACACGGGTCGTGACTCATACAGGCTGAGCCGCGCTACGTCATCGTACAAATAATATACTGCACTTCTCTGTGGATAAATGGATACGTTGTATAAGTGGATGGCAGTGGATACAAGTAACAACGAGACGGGAGCGGACTCGGCGTGAGATGGGGTGTCAGGAGACGGGCGAGGGCGTCAATTTTGTCAAATGCTTAAAATGGTTGAAGGCAATGGGGAGGACAGATCTATGTGCACCCACTTGATGGACTTCTAACTAATCATGCAAGGAATGTTTGGCTGTATTTGGATATTAAACAGAAAAGGTTGGTGGGGTTGTGGCAGTTCTTTCCCTTTCTTTCCAGTGACAATCGTTAATCATTGATTTATTTTACAGTGCAAGGGAACTCACTAGTTTTTTACAAAATTTTATATCAACTTTGTCTGTTTGCTGTTTGTCTGGTCAAAAGTTTGTATATATTATTTTTCCCACACTCCATTTCAGATCAAGTTGCAATTTTGCACAATTATTTCTTGTTCCGGAAAAAAAGAATAATCAAAATATAAAAAAATAACCAATTATTTATTTTATTTGGTATCCAACAAGGAAAAGAAATCTTACTTGACAGATGTAGTGGTATAAGTTGAATTAGTTTCCTTGAGCCTTTTTATTCCAAGTAACAAAGTCATAATATTATGATAATAAACATGTTAATGACCCTAAAAACAATTTGTACATCTTTTACTTTTCTAACCTATATATGTGATACAACAACATATAAATGAAATGACGGATATGTCAAACAGCCTACAGATATTCACATATAAATTGTATGCAAACTAAGTGGCATTAAATACATGATCAACGAAGATTTGCAGAAAAATGTTTCAATTGTACTGTCAAAATGAAGTGATCCTACAGAAAAGCAATTAGATGGAAATGAAAAGGAACTTAATAAATAATTTACAACTGAAATGTATTTGAATGCTCTCGTTTAACTACTGGAACATATTGGTAGAAATCATTGGTCCTCAACTTGTTCAAATGTAGTAAATGTACTGAGAATTTTTACAAAGCTTATATCAACTCTGGAATTTGTTCTAACTGTACTAGTGTCAGTGGCAAGCTGTGAACCTTCATTTTCAAAATGAAACTGTTAAAATGTTACCACAGATTTAACAATGTTACAAGATAGACTCTCAGCTCTAGCATTGGGAGCAACGAAGAAGTGTTTTAAATAATTCTCTATTTTACTTAAAAGCATTCAATAACAAGTTATTCGTTTATTTTTATATAGATTATTGATAATAGTCAAAATATGTGATTGTATTAGACATTTACACTGGGAAAAATTATATTTAGACTAATTCAGTGATTAGCAATAAGTGTTCCAATGTTTACACATGCACCTTTAACTACTGCATGTAGATACAATCCTAAGAAACTGCAACAATCTCATGTACGTCTTTTTGTAGACAAAATTTATGGGGCGGCATTTTTGTATTTATTTTCGCAAGCAGGCGGACACAACCCTCCTATGTATGGACTCTATTGTTTGGTGATGACGACGAAACAGAGCAAGAGCCACCAAATTGACTTTCTTTTTCAGGAGACATTTCCCTTTCTTTTTCAGGAGACATTTCACTTTCTTTTTCAGGAGACATTTCCCTTTCTTTTTCAGGAGACATTTCCCTTTCTTTTTCAGGAGACATTTCCCTTTCTTTTTCAGGAGACATTTCCCTTTCTTTTTCAGGAGACATTTCACTTTCTTTTTCAGGAGACATTTCCCTTTCTTTTTCAGGAGACATTTCCCTTTCTTTTTCAGGAGACATTTCCCTTTCTTTTTCAGGAGACATTTCACTTTCTTTTTCAGGAGACATTTCACTTTCTTTTTCAGGAGACATTTCACTTTCTTTTTCAGGAGACATTTCACTTTCTTTTTCAGGAGACATTTCACTTTCTTTTTCAGGAGACATTTCACTTTCTTTTTCAGGAGACATTTCACTTTCTTTTTCAGGAGATATTTCCCTTTCTTTTTCAGGAGACATTTCACTTTCTTTTTCAGGAGACATTTCCCTTTCTTTTTCAGGAGACATTTCCCTTTCTTTTTCAGGAGACATTTCACTTTCTTTTTCAGGAGACATTTCAGTCAAGAAACTTTTACCTTCGTCTTTGTGATATTTTCGTGTTTTTTTCCTTTAATTGTAGTGAATTATTTTTTTGTATAGATAATAATTTTAATTTCTTGTTTAAAGTTCGTCTTGTCTCACATAAAATGTCACAGAAGATTAGGTTTTTAAGAGCAGGTCTGTATACATCCAAAAAAAAAAAAAAATCAAACCCTGTCACAGTTAAATGTTCACCTCGGGTCACGAGGGTGAAAAACACGTGAAACCTCTGAGATAGAAAGAGGAAGTAAGAATGACTAAATTGACTTTTAGTCAGTAGTATCTTTTGGGCAGTCGAAGACAGTAGTAACTTGAAGTCACTTGAGACAGTACATATATTTCTAGTAGTTATTTTCTCATTTCTGTACGTAGAGCTGGATACATATTATTGATTAGTGATGCGGACGCATTTTAGTTGTGAAGTTGTATTATAAAGGACTTGTATATTTGATACCGCTGTTATGCGGATGTAGTTATATTTCAAATTGGATATTTTGGTGTAACGACTAGAAGTGCCGTATATTATTATTATTGGATAAACATCATATTTGTCTGCTGAAGATCGACTCGTCTTTGTATACTATTCATGTCTGTTACGTGTCAAGTGGACACACGAACCCAGCATTTTTTTGGATTTTACAAGTAAACGACTACATTATCGTTTACAAACCTCTCATACTATATAGACGGTTGAGGGTTTTAGTGTGGTGTGTCGAGACCTGCATGTATTAGTTTTTATCTATCAGGGTTTTTTTAGACTAACAATTTATTTGTCAATTTTCAAACTCATTTATGTCTTTTTTAAAAATGACTTTGAATGTAAAGGCGGCAAACTGTTTTAATGTTTCTACACAGGACATCATGGTGATATGCTCTGACTAATAAATATATTTTTTTTTATTCGGATTATACTTTAACTTACAATAACACGCAAGACAAGCAAGTTCAGTTATAACACTGTCGAGCAGTCAAGGTTATTCATGGCCATCGCAATATACCCTCCATCGTCGCTAATATAGGAGCATAAACAAGTTTTTAAAATACCACTGTTATTTTGTATCTTATATGTCAAAAGCGTCTATGTCCATAGAGTAAGATATCCAAGAATAAAGGTGGTAAAGTTTTTTGTTATTTTCGAGACAAAAATTTCGGTTTTAAATTTGGGTTAAAGATTTGTGCATTTTTGTTTTAGTCGTACTAACCCAAACTCTCACTGACATATGAACGTTTAGTAATTTACCGTCTCAAAAGATTACAACCGACAACCTGACTGATCAAAATGTCGACCCAGAATGCTCTAGTTTCACGTGAACTCAAGGCTATTTCCATTCTAGTTTTCTCCCAGGTATGGCGACTCGACACTTTCTTTTAGAAACTAAACCATTTATTGTAAATGGTACAGACTCTGGAGGTAGTTATCAATTAGACACTAATTTGATTAGACTAAGGACGAAACCAAAGACAATCAGACACGGACAGAATTTTACAACACACACACACACGGATGCCAGGGCAGGCAAGCACGCAAACATATATACATATTTATGAAGGTCACCTCCGGAAATCTATTTCACTTCAGGGGTTCTTCTAGCTGCATCTAGCAGAACTTTGGCAGAAGTGTTATAAAAAATTATAGCCCCAGTCATATATATCCAAACATAACAATATTTTAAAAGCAGTGGGTCAGGAAGTTCTGACCCCCTCCCTCCCTCCCCCCCCCCCCTTCCCAAATATAAAAAAAAGTTGAAGCCTAGAAACAAAAGATAAAAATAGTTTTAAAGTAATAATTTAATAATTACATTCATCGTTACATTTTATGTATATGCATAGCTGTAAGGCCAAAATCAGACTGATGCGCTCCCTAGTCATGGCCACATTTTTATATGCTTGAGAGTCTTGGACGCTGACTGCAGAGTCAGACGGGAGGATCCTAGCAATGGAATTGAGTTTCTACCTTATGTTATCTTATACAATACAGACGTTACTTCAAACAAAAAAAAAAGATCATTACGTCCTTCTCGTCATGCATCTAGTCATGCATCTAGTCATGCATCTAGTCATGCATCTAGCCATGCATCTAGTCATGCAGGTTAACCAATGACTTAAATTCTATAAGTCACTGGTTTTCCTGGCCTGTCCTAGCAAATAGAACGCGGAATGTTCCGCATCACAAACGACGAGATTATTACAGCGATTTGACCCTACGATGATCTGCTAACTGCTGTAAAAAATCGCAAACAAAAACCTTATGGATTTATTACAAGGTCTTTGGGGCTCGCAAAGACCTTCCTTCCAAAAACAGTACCAGGAAAAAGAAGAAGAGGCAGAGAAAGCGATGGGAAGACAACATCAAAGAATGGACGGGCCTGCCGTTGAAAGAGGTTCTATCCAAAGCAAAAGACAGAGGAATGGAGAAAGGCTTTGTGTGGTGCCCCGACTGATCAACAGACTGAGGAATAGGTCAAGGTGAAGGGTAAAGAAGGCCAAACGATCCGCCCCTGGTTCATAAGACAAATGTCTTTAGTCTCCAGATATAGTCTTTTAATCTCAAGTATATTCTTGACCGATTCAATTGTGTGTGTAGCTAATCTACAGAATATATCCAGGAGCGGACTGGGTGTCGAAATCGGGCAGGGCATTGTATATCATATGATGGGCATCCAATTCTAGGCAGGGCATTGTATATCATATGATGGGCATCCAATTCTAGGCAGGGCATTGTATATCATATATTGGGCATCCAATTCTAGGCCGCCTTGTCCTTAAAATCAGTATGTTAAGTTTGATAATGTATCGATGATAACTGTACGTATGCATACAATGAACTCTATATCTTTATAACAAACATAGACAATTATGTTGCTTTTTAATTGCTAAGTCTGTAGGCCATAAAAATGAAGGGAGTCTACTAGTAGCACTGTCTACGGATGTAGGCTTTTACATTGTTCGGGAAAATGTGTTAGATTAAATTCGTAATACCCTGTAGAGTCTGTACAAGATTTTTTTTTAACACGACTCTTAGAGGGTCTCTTTTATAAGAGAATATCCTAAAATCTTTAACAATTTAATACATAGTGGCATCCATGCGACCCTTGGTTTGGCCCTACCAGCCCATTTTTGTACCAGCCCACTGGGCCCAAATAGCCAGTTTGCCCCTGACTGTATCAGTATTGAAGCTGGTAGCAGGAAGTAACAGGAAGATCCATGTGGGTCTGATAGAGGCTGACGAAGAACTCTCTTCTGTTCTGATCATTTAGGCGGGAAATCAGAGGAAGTTTATTTGAAATAGGGAAATAATTGATAGAACATTATCAAAGAAATAACAAAATAGTCTAGGGATGACGGGGGGGGGGGGGGGTGGGGGCAGGCAAGACAGCGTCCTACATCTTAAAACATTTTGACTAACAGAAAACCATTTTCATCTGACAACAATATCATGTAACGTAATAAGTCAATTAGCTCCCTTTTATAGAATAGTATCTAGAGAGTATTCAAATTAAATAAATGAAGAGTTATTTGATTTTGTCATTGGACTATAGTTTCCAGCGCAACAATGCTGTCTTCTAGAAGAGGTGCTTCGGTTCTCGTTGTTTAGTCACTTTTATTGCAGACTTGATCCGCGGATATCGAATGTCCATTACAACTGTACATTAGCTGTTAATGTGATTTGTACCATTCGCTCGGGTGACTGTGTCAAGGCCTAGAGAACAAAGATTTACGACTTGACTGTCTTGGAAACTCTTGATTAAATTAAGAAAAAAGTAAGAGCAAGATGAATTATACAAAAAAAAAATTTAAAAAGTTCTCGAGCAACATAAAGCGTAAACTGTTTGTTGAAAAGTAAGAACAAGTCTCAGAATTGGTCGACACTATAGATCCAGTTATTACTGGACCTTTCATAGTCTTTTATTTTAAAAGTATTGTGTCTGGGTAACTTTTGTTACATCTGTTTTGAGACATTTCTTACTTAGAGGTTTTAAAGAAATAATTATAGAAAGACACCATTCAAGCAGGGAACGAATGTTAGCTTTCAAGTCTTTGTTTTATTGTTTTTATTGCAGATAAACCACTAACAAGAGTACGTAAGCAACTGCGAACCCTGAAAGGGGCTCCTGTCAAAATGATGAAAAATCTTCTTTTTTCTTTGTAACTGTTGTAAGGGTTTTAGAGGTTAGGACTCTTCTGTCTCATGGCCACCCCATTCCCTCCAAGAGCAATGTCGGAACAACTGGTTTGTTATGGAAGGGATCCAAGCAGGATATATATTTGTTACATTCTTACTACCTAAGACTCGAATCTCATCCAAGACTTCATCCAAGACTCGTATCTCACCCAAGCCTCGTATCTCACCCAAGACTCGTATCTCACCCAAGCCTCGTATCTCACCCAAGACTCGTATCTCACTCAAGACTCGTATCTCACCCAAGCCTCGTATCTCACCCAAGCCTCGTATCTCACCCAAGACTCGTATCTCACCCAAGACTCGTTTCTCACACAAGACTTCACCCAAGACTCGTATCTCACCCAAGACGTTCGGGTTACACATGATACACTAAGGCTTGCTCAAGTCGTGTAAGATACACTAACGAGTGAAGAAAAGACTTCGCCTGCTCAGCTATGAAGCACCGTCCCTTACTTCAAGTGTTATTTAAGTTTTCACTTCTTCACATTTCCACACGCACGCGCAGAGCGAACTTTCAACCTAGAAAATGAGTGCTCATTCTATAACACACAGACACACGCACACTCACACAAAGAAAACCAAATAAAATAGAACATGATCCGAAATTAATTTACGGAGGCGCTATGGGGGGTACTGACCTCTTGACAGCCACGTGGTAATGTTAACTAAAAGTGTAACTCTTTATAGAATATGAAACGAAAAACACACACACACACAGAAAGTGAGCCCGGGGTAGGGGATGGACAGGTTATAACTTGAAAAGAATTGATGAAGAGACGTTATGGTTATGCCTCTGTCACAGCAATGTGTGTCAAGCAGACGATGCTAGATGACCTGGGGTCAGAGCCGTGTCACGACCGGAAGCCAGGGGAAATGAAAACAACGCCAGCTGATGAAAAGTAAACACAGAGTATGGCGGCTGAAATCTGTGAGACGATGGTATATTATAACATTTGTACACCACAGTATGGCGGCTTAAATCTGTGAGACGGTGGTATAAAACATTTGTACACAGTATGGCGGCTTAAATCTGTGAGACGGTGGTATATTATAACATTGGTACACAGTATGGCGACTTAAATCTGTGAGACGATGGTATATAACATTTGTACACAGTATGGCGGCTTAAATCTATGAGACGATGGTATATAACATTTGTACACAGTATGGCGGCTTAAGGGAAATCTCAAAGGTGTTAGAACATAAGATTTATGTAGAATTGGCGGATAAAGAGACATCTTTTAGAAGGTGCTACATTAATCCCATACAAATTTGAAATCACTGAGATTCTAGACACATTTCACGGCCATTCGTACCAGTTCAAAACGAATCTTTTATACAAGCTCGCGCGCTGTCTGTCAGTCGAGTCACACACATTCAGTATGTCACAATAGTTAAAGTAATTTACCATCTTACTATTACATCAAACTTATTCAAGATTACACAAATAAATGGTAACAAACATAGCGTAATAACTGATAATCTCAAAAACATTTTAAGCATATTATTACATAGATCAATGGAATATTATTTTTAAAAATGCATTTGAAAAGCCACGAGATTAGGGTTAGGGCCTACCTGACGTCCGGCTGAAGGAGTGTGACGATACGAAACTTGCATACAAAAATTCATTTGAGTCTCTCCCAGCCAATCGTGGGAAACTTTTATTTTTAACTTAAAACAATTATTTTCTTGTCCACCCATAACTAATTTCTTTTAGGATTTATCTCCCCTCGCACTGTTTCTCACGGGACGAATCTCAAGGTAAAACATTAACTAGCTTCTCTAGGGCTAACTTTTAATTTTTGACCGCTGTACAGGTGACCAGCACACAATAGTCGCTGCACCAGCGCTACACGCAGCGGCCTAATAACTTTCACACCTATCCCCCCCCCCCCCCCGCAGGATACGCATCGCTCTAAAAATAGCATTGCACTCGGGCTGGACAGATACATATTCGCTTAAGACTTCACTCTCACAGTAGGCAACAAAAATTGACCATAAATCTGACCTGACGCCTGACATCTCCGGTACATCGATACATGTGAGAAAATCAGCTAGATTTCTTCCCCACCCATTAAACAAAATGCCCCAACTATATATAGAAAGAGACCCAAGCATATTAAGTTAGGCCCGCTAGAATTCATTCAGTCTCCTCTGTTAGGAAGTTTAGTTGTGATGTTTCACTAGGGACAAACGGGTAAGTGTAAACATTTTACTATACTTATTTTATCTTATAGGAATGTGTGAGTACACATTAGTATACAACCACGTTCCCCGTCATTACATTATGACATTATTATGTATGTACATTGTACTATTTTATGTCAATGTTATATCTTCATATAGCATTATTAATGCCGCTATGGTTGTCCACGTTTGAAGTTATAGTTATTATATTTGATGTGTTATGTTTCATCCATCCCTGTATCTTAGTGATTGGTGTAAACAGTAACCTTTCGTGAATCTAAGTACTGTCTAAGAACTTAGATCACAGTGCTCTAAACTTACAGAGCCCATATGAAATTAATCATTTCACATTTCAATTATGTCCCTCATACATATTATTATGTCTCACACCCTGTCTTATTCAGGCCATGGCATTGGTTTAACTTTTTCTTATTCAGGCCATGGCATTGGTTTAACTTTTTCTTATTCAGGCCATGGCATTGGTTTAACTTTTTCTTATTCAGGCCATGGCATTGGTTTAACTTTTTGGTCAAACTTTAGTTTTTGTTCCATAGCTCTGCAAGGATTTATAGTGACTTGTAGGGAAAACTCTAGTCTGAAATGGTAATATGTTAAAATAAATTTTACCCTTTATAAACTATTTATATCTGAATGCATGTGATCTATGGAGAGAGAGAGAGAGAGAGAGAGAGAGAGAGAGAGAGAGTAGCGTCTCTATTTGAAACGTATCAGTGTAATTTCTCTATAGCTCCGTGCTCTGACAACGGCTGTCATAAATTAAAAATACAACAACGGGCTACCGAACATCCCGTCTAGTCCAAAAATAATGTCTAATTTACGTTTTAGTTTTTAGTTAAAACCTAACTTTAACATTTCTATGTCCAAGCAAAAATATGTATACGTTTCGTCACTTTGTACTTTTCACACCCTTGTGAACTTTGGATTAATTATATCAAATCCTTATCATTGTATCTCAATCCCTAGTATATTTATTTTCATCTTATCCTTTAGTATATAATATGATCATTCTCCATTTTACTATAACTGATTACTTGTCGACGTAATCTCATTAAATAGATGAATCTTGACTAATATAATCCTACATTGTATGATAACCCATTCACTGTGGTTATCTTACTTGTATTTTGTTTGCTATTGAGTTATACGCATGCTTTAAGATTTTATAACTAATTGTCTTAAATGCCCTATTGGGATTGATACCAATGCCTGCATCTGAATGATTGCAAGGCATCTGGGAACCCCTCCTCAATGCCTTTAGGAGGTTCCTAATTGTCTGTCTTATCTCCAGCCTGGTTGCTACCCCCGATTGCTACACCCAAATGCTACAACTACCAGATCACATAGATAGCTGTAACCGGAGCAGACCACACCAGATACCCCCCCCCCCCCCCCCCCCAGTTACATACCTGTTAGCAAGAAGGCATTGTCTACTGTCCTTGGCCTTAAAGTATTGCCCAGTGTCCACAGTGCCTTATACTGCCCAGTATCATCTGCCCAGTACCAGGCCCAAACGGTCCACTGCCCAATAGCTAGTGCCTAATGCCGATTGATTAGAGCAACCTTCGCCGCAGAAGATAAACTGGTGTTGAGTTAGCACGGCTCTCTACGAGCTAGAGATCACAGCTGAGAGATCACCCCACTACAACTTAAAGTGCAGCACCAGCCCTCTCTACTGCTAAACAGGCAGCGGCCTCACCCTAGAGCCAGTTTGCCTACAGCATAGAGACTATCCCGAGCCGACGTCCTAAGACAGAGCAGGATGAATCATCCTTCTGAGAGCCAGTCCTTCGACCGCCAGAAGACGACCCACGACCCACGGGCTAGCAGCTAAGAAAATAAGTAGCCAGACACAGGAACACTCTTCTCTTCCCATCACTCACCAATTAGCAATCCATGATGAGAAGTTCTGTTAGATATTAGCACCTTCATTTCATTTCTCAATAATAATTTTATTTGATCATTTATCTTTTGTAAACCTTCATTTATTAAATTATATTTATTTATAAACTTATAATATTGGTCTGTTCTTACTGTTAGTTGCGGTGTGCCTGTACAAAATCTTATATATGAGCGGGATAAAATTATTAAAATTTCCCCTAGACTTAATAAACAAGCCCAATATTTACTAATTAAACATCTCGTCACAAGGAGGACATGTCCTTATTTTCAGAATCATGCCGTCCATCTGTCAGCATGTAGATCAACCTATGGTGTTAAAAGTGTTCAGATTTTCCTCTGTTGTTTATTGTTCCTGCATGTTTTCTTCCATCACATCCAGTCCTTCACATTTTATAGGGTAAACCCTTCTACAGGGGAATCGCTGTGTCAGGGAACCATCAATAGCAAAAAGGTGTCAAGTATTCTAACAATGTCCTTCATGAAGAGATGTTAGTAAATGCAAGTCTGTTCGAGTATGTTCAAGTCTGTTTAACTTTGTTCAAGTCTGTTAAGTTTGTTCAAGTCTGTTCAAGAGAAACGAGGTACGCAGAGATTCTCAAAATCTCCTATTTTTATTTTTCTCGTACCCAAGCATAATGCATTGAATCATCGTGAATCAAAGTGGGAGACATTTTTCTGACAAGGCATCATTTATTTTTCATTTCTATAAAATCGTATGCCATTTCGCTATCTTTAAAACCATTTATAATTGTAATCTTATGACCTATTCATACTCTTTACGCCTTACTATTGCAATGCAGTGCTGTCAGACATACTGCCAATGCAGGCGTGGGTTCCATATCACACTTCTGACATCATTTATATCAATGCAAATATGCATTAAGACATTGCCGACATTGCATGCGTACCTTTTTGTGCAGTATTTAAGTCCAGCAATTTGTATTGACATGAATATACAAGTTGTGGAGCAATTAAATACAAAATAAATCAGCTTGAATTTGAACTCAAGGGAAGCGTGGTCGAGAGGCTAAGTGCGCTTGAACTTAGCTTGTCTTGGCTACCTAGAAGGGAGGTTCGACACCCGACTTGGGCAGAGTTGCGTTTACTGAGCGCCTAAAGGCAGCACGGAAAACCAACTCCTAGATACCCACACCGGTCCACAAATGAGATTGAACCAAAGCGCTCTGAGCATGCTATAAGCATGAAAGTAGCGCTATATAAAAGCTATAATAATAATCTATCCAAGTACTTATTCAAATAGGTTTTATATTCTATTAATATCGCATTTTTTAGCGACAGACCTAATACTCTAAACAAAGCTTAGCTTACTATATTTCCTTTAAAATAACTAAATTAATTAATTACGACTAATTGATTAAATAATTGTTTTTTAAATTGATTTATGTGTTGTCATCGACAATGAATAATTGTGTAAGATTTCAACTTGAATGGGAAGTGGGAGAAATCACGTGTTCAAAGATTCTACCGAGATGGACGTAGAGACGCAGTGAGTTATATAAGCTTTGCACAAAATTGCACATAAATTTCCATAAGGATCAGAAACACAGGAATGAAAAAAAAATCCGTAAATAAATTGTCAACACAAAACTCCCTGTCCCAATGCAAAGATGGCGTTAACAGTGATCATTTTCTTTGCACACGTCAGCAGGTTAGGGCAGGGGCTAGCTTCCTCTCCAGACATCAAATAGATGGCGTATAGAAGTTGTATTTCTTAGTGTGCCACTGTATAGGTTAAACGATCAAACCAAATGAGAAAGGGGAAAAAAACATAGAATCAACTTCAAGGAACTTTTTTTCTTCTTAAATATTCGTTCAGAGAAGTCAGTACTAGATCTAATTCAATTTTTTTTTTTATTTTAGATTATGAAACTGGATTTAAAAACTTTTTTGGGGGGTACTTTGAAGCAATTTTTTACTTCATTTACGACTTATGGGAAAATAACGAGCGCCAACCCTAACTGTCGCCAATCGTCTGCGACAACAAAAGGAGGCGGAATGATACCGTATTTTTCGCCGACTGCTTGCCGTATCACTCCGCTTTGATCTACGGCGTCAGATGGAAATGTTTACCGTGTAGTCAGCAAAATATTGTTGGGGCTAAGGGGGAAAACGAAAGGGGAGAGGATTACATAACTCTAAACAGACTGTTCCCCCCTTTCCCTTGTTCCCATTAAGACTATGTTAGGTCGTGAATCAATTTAAGTCAAGTACAATTGATTACAGTTTGTCAACGACACCCGTATGCCCCTCTCCCTTTCCTTTTTTTTTTTGCCCCTTGCCAACACACACCCCCTCCCACACATACACGCACTAAATGTCCTGATCTTATCCCGGGCAGGGTCATTATAAATTATCAATTTACGAGAGTGTAAGATCAGAAAGCAAGTAAGAATATGGAAGGTGGGGATCTGAACGAGGAAAAAAAAAGGTGGGCGAATGTTGGCGATCAATTACAGTGTTATATGGCCCTGTTGATAATAGTGCCCCCCCCCCACCCCTAGCTGCCCGCCTCCCCTAACAACAACCAAGTCCCCCCACACACGTTTCTGTAGTCAGACATTAAAAATCATGTCTGGCAAAGCCGAGTGCTCATTGTTTGCCTTCTCTTGTTAGTGAAGGCTTCGGTCAAGGTCACTGTCTTTCCCAATCGGACGCAACCATACACAACTGTCCTCAAAGTAATTGCATTGTCGAGCAGCCAAATCTCAACAAAAACAAAAGTTACACAAGAAACAGATTAAGGCGATTTGTTTTAAAACTGACTTTTTTCTGTAAGCTTGGCGAGGCTAACGAATTATAACTATCTAGTTCTCAGACTTCTCAGTCTTAAATATGTTTAGATTTCTGGGCTAATCTTTTTCGTTCTAGGTGGGTTCCAAAATCTAAAGATGGGGTGTTTGTACAGCACTATTATACTTACTGCGAAACGTTCACCAGAATTAGTTACTTTAAGAAAGTTCTGTGACGTCAGTTACTTCAAGTAAATCAAAGAACTCTTGAAATTGTGAAATCAGCTTAACATTTTTTAGATTCGATACTCATTAACCTACATAGAATTGTGATTTCATGGAATCGCGTGTAATTGTGATGTCATTGAACCGCGTGGAATTGTGATGTCATGGAACCGCATTCGAATTGTGATGTCATGGAACCTTAGCAAGAAATATGAATAATGACTGTAAATAATTTCATCAAGAATCTGTCTTTGGTTCGCTATACTTTCTCATTTCTATCGCTACAAAATGCCGTTTCTTCTGTAAAGAAAAAAAAAGTACTTAATTTTTTTTAATTGAATAGGGCTAAGTGGTCAGTTGAATATAGAATCTTTTAAACTATGACATTATAATTCCAATTTACTAATAGCATAAACAGTTTTTTACTTAAATTTTTTATTTAACTTTTTCTTATTCAGGCCATGGCATAGGTTTAACTTTTTCTAATTCAGGCCATGGCATTGGTTTAACTTTTTCTAATTCAGGCCATGGCATTGGTTTAACTTTTTCTTATTCAGGCCATGGCATTGGTTTAACTTTTTGGTCAAACTTTAGTTTTTGTTCCATAGCTCTGCAAGGATTTATAGTGACTTGTAGGGAAAACTCTAGTCTGAAATGGTAATATGTTAAAATATATTTTACCCTTTATAAACTATTTATATCTGAATGCATGTGATCTATGGAGAGAGAGAGAGAGAGAGAGAGAGAGAGAGAGAGAGAGAGAGAGAGTAGCGTCTCTATTTGAAACGTATCAGTGTAATTTCTCTATAGCTCCGTGCTCTGACAACGGCTGTCATAAATTAAAAATACAACAACGGGCTACCGAACATCCCGTCTAGTCCAAAAATAATGTCTAATTTACGTTTTAGTTTTTAGTTAAAACCTAACTTTAACATTTCTATGTCCAAGCAAAAATATGTATACGTTTCGTCACTTTGTACTTTTCTTTGTAGACTTTAGCAAGACTTTAGCAAGACTTTAGCAAGACTTTAGCAAGACTTTAGCAAGACTTTAGCAAGACTTTAGCAAGACTTTAGCAAGACTTTAGCAAGACTTTAGCAAGACTTTAGCAAGACTTTAGCAAGACTTTAGCAAGACTTTAGCAAGACTTTCCCTTTGCTTACTGCTGCTGGCCGATGGAGAAGGAGACTTCTAAAAAAAAACAACTTTTTAAAAAAAAAAAAAGTTTATATTAAGTGAAATTGTATCAATCAACCCATGAGAGTTTGCAAGCTGAAAAGTGAAATTGTATCAATCAACCCATGAGAGTTTGCAAGCTGAAAAGTGAAATTGTATCAATCAACCCATGAGAGTTTGCAAGCTGAAAAGTGGAATTGTATCAATCAACCCATGAGAGTTTGCAAGCTGAAAAGTGGAATTGTATCAATCAACCCATGAGAGTTTGCAAGCTGAAAAGTGGAATTGTATCAATCAACCCATGAGAGTTTGCAAGCTGAAAAGTGGAATTGTATCAATCAACCCATGAGAGTTTGCAAGCTGAAAAGTGGAATTGTATCAATCAACCCATGAGAGTTTGCAAGCTGAAAAGTGGAATTGTATCAATCAACCCATGAGAGTTTGCAAGCTGAAAAGTGGAATTGTATCAATCAACCCATGAGAGTTTGCAAGCTGAAAAGTGGAATTGTATCAATCAACCCATGAGAGTTTGCAAGCTGAAAAGTGGAATTGTATCAATCAACCCATGAGAGTTTGCAAGCTGAAAAGTGGAATTGTATCAATCAACCCATGAGAGTTTGCAAGCTGAAAAGTGGAATTGTATCAATCAACCCATGAGAGTTTGCAAGCTGAAAAGTGGAATTGTATCAATCAACCCATGAGAGTTTGCAAGCTGAAAAGTGGAATTGTATCAATCAACCCATGAGAGTTTGCAAGCTGAAAAGTGGAATTGTATCAATCAACCCATGAGAGTTTGCAAGCTGAAAAGTGGAATTGTAAAAAAAAAAACAAAAAAAAACAACAACTTAGGAATAAATTTTTAGCTCCATAGGGTACTATTGTTCCCATATAATGAAGGAAAAAAAAGGTACAATATTTTTCCAATCAACACTATCGGATAAAGAAACATTAAAAACAATAGATCTGCAGGCCACAATATCCAAGAAACACAGACTTAGAAATATATACTTTGACCAAAGCTTATTGTTATAGTAAAAATCGATAGTAAAAACCATAAAAAATCGTTAAGAATTTTTTACATTCTCAAACACAAGGTCTCCAGTTTAAAAAAAAAAAAAAATAATAATAATTCGAATACAACACAACTTTCATACTCCCAATATTTAGCGTTCGTACATTGAAAAGAAAAATGTGAAAACTTTACAAAAAATATCTCTATATTTAATTCTTTTCATGGCCCAACCATGCGTTACATCACGATATAGTCATGAAAAGAGAATTCTTTTATTTTTGCAAGTCAGACTAGAGTTGCCCCACGTAACTTCTGCGGCGAAAAAAAAAGAGGGGGTGGGTGGAGAATAAGTAATCTTCTCTATATTCACCCGTCACTAAATAGCAGGGCCTGACGTTTACAAAAGTAATAAAGGAAATAGCTCCGCACATACAGCCTAATCTCTCAATAAGTAACATTTTTTCCCTTTTATACCAAATAAAATAATAATTGCCAATAATTAATTATCGACTTTGTTAATATTTTGTATTGATTTGTGTTTTGTTTTAAACAACAAATAATTATGTAAAGTTTCATTTGGATCCAAGATTGGGTGGGAGAACTAACGTGTACAAATATTGTACTAGACAGACAGAGTTGATAGAAGCTTTGTGCAAATAACTTTAATAATCTATAAGCCGTCTCTGTCATATGCTATTCATTTGCAGTTATTTATTGTGCCAATGCGTGTATCAACACAAGCCTGAAAAGAAGTAGTGTATCCTAATTGTCACTTCAAACGTTTGGACAATAAGCTTCTACCTGTCTGTAGGATTTAATTTTGGTTTCTTTTAAATGCGGCTCATTGTCATAGAGTTTAACCAAGTTGGTTTGATTATCTCAGTAGGACCCATCTCAGACTCTTTATTTCCGACAGATATACAGTCTAGTTTTCTATAACAATAGGTCCTTTTGTGTGATATTTCAGACCAGAAGTTAACAAAATCTTTAAGATGACACACTGTTTCTGTAAAAATGTTTATATTTAAATCTTTTCCCAACACTCTGTGTACTGTTTTCTGCTTCATTCAAGTCTCACAGTCATACTGGAAGCAAGCAGCCGTTAACAATCATTAGTACTATGCAGTCTGTACTGTATACTTACAAGCGATTTACACTATTCAGGTACTTTGAATAGAAGTTCGCTATTATGTTCAAATTCCTAAATAGGATGCACCGGAGAGTAGGTATTATGAAAAAATGTTTCAAATAACACTATTCTTTTAAACCTCATGGGGATCTCTCAAGTAAGTGTTGCTGTGTATAGATTGACCCGAGTTATGGACTTTCCAAATTGTGCCGATGTGCCAAAAACCCAAAGTATCAACTATATCATATTGAGTTTCCATAGCTAACGAAAGATAATTTTAATCTTGGAAAAATTCTAAGGTTTGGGATTATTTAATCTAATCATTTTACCTAATTACTTAATCTAATTACTTAATCTAAATCTTCACTTTTGAATTCGGGATAACATCACACGTCAAACACACAAATCCTTAGACGGTTCACAAAGATCAACTTATGTTTTTTGTTGTTGTTTTTTATAGTATTTTTCCAATGAAACAATGTCAAGTATTTTCTTACACACAGACGGTTTTATCCTTCAGAGAAAGCTTATACAGAATCCTACATTAACCATTGTTCATTGCAGGCCTATCAAAAGTCTTAGTAAGGTCGACAAAGACTGAGTATACGTCCAAGTTATGTTCACTGGATTTACTCGCATTTGCCATGGGACAACAAAAAAAATATGTCCGATGTAGATCTAACAGATTTAAAACCACACACTGTCTTCCAGACAGCACACTTACACCAAAAGAAAAAACTACTGACAAACATTTCAGGAATAAGTGAAGCCAACTTGACCCCCATTAGATATAGGATTAGTGTGTGTTGGATGTTGCAAAATATGTATGTCACAGCTGGGTCTGTGTAGCCACATAAAATAAGTCTCTTTTCCTTAATCGTTGGACTCAAAGACAGTCCTTTTTTTTTAACGATATAGACAAGTGTTTCCCAAACCTTTTCCTTAACGGGACACTTCGCGCATTCTGAGTGTTTAGAGGGACACTTCGCTTATTTTTAAGAGAGGTTAATTCACATGGTGGCCTACTAGTAATCCAGTAGTTCGCGGAACATCTATTCACGCCTCGCGGAACACTTGGGTTCAGCGAAACACAGTTTGAGAACCACTATTCTAGACAAATTTCTAATGCACAGCTTCTGCATTCTTTAAGCGGTTTAACCCTTATCATCCAACGGACATTCTTTTACAACGCCGAAATCCATCTTCTAATTTCAATAAATGCATTAAAATAAAACTAAGCAGAAAGTTGTACTAATAAAGTATGAGATTTAAATTATAGTCTTTGAATATCAGTGCCTAATTTATGAGTCTATGAGACAAGTTATATCAAATATGACGTGAATATGAATAATGTATTTGTAAAAATAGTCATAACCCTTATCTAAAACAATAAAATTTAGTTTATTTATAAAAAATAGAAAGATAAAGCCATGTAGGCATCCCACGAACAAAAAAAAACAAAAAAAAACAAGCCATCAGTAATATGTCAGAATGACATCTACTCCTGCCCTCCTACTGATGTCATGGCCGGCGCGTCTTCTCTAATCTGTGCAGCCGTCAGGGGCATCGTTGGTTCAATCATCTCCCTTGACAGCCAGGGGGAAATAATTCAGTCACACGTAAACAGCAGAAGTGGTGTAGACATGTTCAAGGATGAGACACAAGTTGTCACACAAGTGGGTGGTGTTTGATTGGATCTAGAATCCATGTCCGCCAGAATTCACACAAACATTTGCTCTATGGATTTAAAGACAACGTTCACTATAGTATGAAAAGTAATTTTAGATTGATTGTCATTCTTATAAGGAAAAACAAAAACAGTAGTTGCCATTGTTCAACATACAATGAAGGATTGCTGCAAAGTCGAGCGATATGCGCTACTGTCGTCTTGATAGCTTTCAGGGTTCAAATCCTGCCCACTGCCACCTCCTGACGCAATGCAGGAGGTTTGGATTCGGACCAATTTGAAACTGTCTGGTAGAGTTGAGCCAAAAAGCTCTTGAAACTCTAGGTCACCAAAAGCGAAAAAGAGCTTGCATGAGACTTAAGAGCCTCTTACTGGTCCTTATATTTACATTGTCATTTCCAGTGATTCGGACGCTCCAGACTCGGACTAGAGACGCATCTTAAGGCCGAGAACACAGGGGATACCGTCCATTTCTTTCTCCATTCAGGCTGACCTTGTGGGGGCCCGCTATTTTTGAAACGGCGCCTTGGTGAATGGCGCCTGGATTGCGGGAGCTCTTTTACAACCTGCACAGTGCGATGATGAATACACTCGCACTCCTTAGCCAAGCCCACGGGAGTTTCGCTACCCATTTGGCCTAATCGTTTTCTTTTACGACCGTTTCCACTATGAGGCTGGGTAGCATGCCCGGGGATCTGGGCCACTGGCGTATCAGGGTATCTATAACCCAAGTATGCTATTCTGCCACAACGTGGCTTCCGGGTGGAAACGATCACTTGAGGAAGTGATTAGGCTTAATAAATAGCAAAACAAAACTCCTGTGGGAGTGTCTAAGTGAATGTGAGAGCTTGTCCCATTGCACAGTGATGAGTTGAAAAAGCTTCCGCGTCCCTGTCGATAATCCATGCGTCGTTCCTCAAGGAACCGTTACACTAATGGAGAGTCCTGCACGGTTAGTGTGGTACAACATGGGAAAATGGCGGGGTTCCCGGTGTGATCGGCCATCGGACATGTATTCTATTCCATACGCCCGGAGTGCTAAATACATCGGAAATAGCAATGTCTTACATAGGCATTGACTTGGACCTCTTCCAGACAAAACGGTTTGTTCCAGCAGACTTAAACACATAGAGTTCGAAGAGCCTTCGGCTCAACTCTTTTGACAATCACACGAGTCTTGAAGTGATTTAAGATTAGTTTTCATATTTATTTAACTTTTTCAGTTGACTGTATAGTTGGCGTCTTTGGGCCATAGAATTATGACCATACTAGCGGGTGATGGCAAATGTGTTTCCAATCATTAGCGAGAACTTCTCGATCAGATCACCAACTTTTCCGTTGCGCAGTTGTAGCTATTTAACAGAAGACATGAAGAGTTGGTGCATCAAAGCGCAACTTTTGTCCAAGTAGGAGGCGCGTGGGCTGAGTGGTTCGAATCCTGGTGAAGACTGGGATTTTTTATTTCGGGACTTTTAGGGCGGCTCTAATAAATCTGTTTACATCCAGCTCTAATGGGTACCAGACATTTGTTGGGGAAAGGTAAAGACGGTTGTTCGTTGTACTGGCCACATGACACCCTCGATAACTGTGGGCAACAGAAACAAATTACCTTCACAGCATCTGCTCTATAGATCGCAAGGTCTGAAAGGGAACTCTATTAGTTTTCATTCACTGGCACTGCCAGGGTCGAGCTCCGTTAAAAAAACAACAAACATTCATTGTAGTCCTAGCAGTAGTAGGACTACTTAGGACTTCGAATGTGTCTGTATAGTCAGTTGTCACTGTGCCCTCAGTTAGTGTAACAGCAGTAGTAGGACTACTTAGGACTTCGAATGTGTCTGTATAGTCAGTTGTCACTGTGCCCTCAGTTAGTATAACAGCAGTAGTAGGAATACTTAGGAATTCGAATGTGTCTGCATAGTCAGTTGTCACTGTGCCCTCAGTTAGTATAACAGCAGTAGTAGGAATACTTAGGACTTCGAATGTGTCTGCATAGTCAGTTGTCACTGTGCCCTCAGTTAGTATAACAGCAGTAGTAGGAATACTTAGGACTTCGAATGTGTCTGCATAGTCAGTTGTCACTGTGCCCTCAGTTAGTATAACAGCAGTAGTAGGAATACTTAGGACTTCGAATGTATCTGCATAGTCAGTTGTCACTGTGCCCTCAGTTAGTATAACAGCAGGCTGTAGAAATAATTTGACCAAGCCAGCACTCAAACTAAGAAATTCAAATTTTTGTGTTAAATAGGTTCGACATTTTGAGCAATAATAGAAAGACACACTTCAAGTCCGAATATTAAACTTAGTTTAACATTTGTACTGCCACATCCAAAGTAGACAAAACCATTGTTTGCTCAATAGAAGATTTAGGCTCACTTTTCGCCATCTACGGACTAGATTTTTTTTGTCTCAAACCTGTATCATCTTTGTAAGAGATTTTTTTTTTGGAAACTATTTGCAGCCAATTGTTTGTCCTCTATGCCAGGAAAGATAATCTGACGCCGGAGCTGATGATAATAAAATGACCACATAATTCCTTGCATAAGAAAATATGAAAGAGCCTTGGAAATTTGATTCCTTTTAGTGAAACCAATACATTTAAAAGTTCCATATAGAGGGTGTGACTAAAGTGCAACATATTCTAGATTAATTTTAGAATATTATTTGTACTAGCCAACGATTCGGTTTATTACCCGACTGACCACGGTGATGTCACTTCCGCACTTTATGGTCACACTCCTGTAATCACAATCTATTTGGGTCATGGTTTTTATCTGGTATGATATAATATCTTTGTGTAAAATACCAAGGTCGGCTTCATCTGCAGACATGATATGTACTTTAGAACGATTTTTTAAAAAGTCTACAACTTCAAACAGTAAGCATTAATATGTAATAATATCAATAGAGGAGGTCTTCCTGGCTTTGGAATATAGATTTAGTTAGAGGTCTATATAAATATGAACAGATTATAAGACGACCGAATGCCTACGCACATACTAAAAATAGACATTGAACTCGACATCTTCTCATAGACTCATTATAAGGAATTTATTGCGGAGTTGTCTTTCCCTGACTGTCCCCTTAGGACAAGGGATATTGACAATGGTAATAACTAAAAATGTATTCCACTTTGTCTTTTTGTTGTTGTCAACTATTTCTGTCCACAAACTAATAGTTTTATTTACATTTAAAATATAGCTGCTATTATACCACTCTCGACAATATTGCAGCTGCTTGCATGCCTATATAATGAAGCAATTAAAGGGCCTACGACTGCGGTCAATTATCTGTAATTGGTCTTGCAAATAGGTGAGTGGGTGTGTAGCCGTGAATGTTCAGACCATACAGTAGAACTGGTATTGTTTCCTAATGCTTTACATTACATACCTTTGAAAATTGTGTTAATCATGGTTTTGGGTTTGTAGTTTTATTAAGGACGCAAAGAGGGAGAGAACTCTAAAATAGAATTGAAAGAAGTTTTTAGTAGGTCACTCCCCATCCAAAAAATAAAAACATCAAATGAACACAACATATATAGAGACACATACACGTTTGGCATCATAACATTGTAAAATGAACAGATACCGATCATTTCTTCCTATGATTTTGAGCATCAAATATTCATGATGTGTACTTTTGTTTGGTCCCTTCATGCCCGAACAAACATTGCACGGACGGCGAAAAACTGGCCAGTCATTCATGAAGCTCTAAATTTGCTTGTTAGCTTTCCATCAGACCTAAAGTTGTATCTATCAAAGTTTTTAATAAAGCTTATATTAACTCATTTTGCCTGTCAGTCTTTTTGTCTGTCTGGTAAAAAGTTTGAACACGTTATTTCTCTTTTTGTTTGATATCGAAAAAGGGAAATAACTTTTATTCTGTGGTCTTTATTTTTATGCAATGATTTTCTCTTAACGTGCACGATTGTTGCAAGGTTTTATATGTGCGATTCAACTAAAGTATTATAAGGTTTGTTTAAATATTTTAAAACTGTTTATATTTGTGGCTTTAAGGGAAGGTAACTATGGCCACCTATCTTACGTGCAACGAGGCTCATAGTCATTAAGGTTACGTCAGTCTAAATCATCGACATCTCTATATCATCTTACTTACTCTGTCTTTATGGTAAAAAGTTTGTACACTTTATTTCTCCCACACCCTATCTCGGATTACGCTGACATTTTGCACAATTGTTTCTTTTACCTGACATCACAAGAATCTTATTTTAAAAATTAACCAATTAGCTATTGGTAATTAATTATTTTGTTTGGTTTCTTAAACAATGGAAAGAAATCTTACTTGACAGATGTGGTGGTATAAGTTGAGCTCTGCATAAAAAAAACAAAACTATCTTGTAAACATTCAACAAGATACCCCTTTCTTCCTTCTCCTTTCCCAAACTGTTGTTGGTTTTTTAAAGTATTTTTAAAATGCTTTTCTTGTTGATTAAAAATACTGGTATTTAAACCTCATAAAACACTCATACAAACTTCCGTCTCTCAGATGAGAAAGGACATGAGTTTTTTCCTCCAAGACCTAGTTGGAACACACAGGTCACATTGGTAAGAAACTTGAGTAGACATTAAAAGCATTTATTTTCAGACTAACTAGACTAGTTCTACGTTACTTGGGGTTATTTCGAGTCGAGTTAACATTGTATGTTTACAAGACGAAGTGTTATTGCTTTTTTAAGATGCAATTGTTTTTTTTTCCCGTAGGTTAAGGATCGAATTTCAAGTGACAGAAATAAATGTCATTCAATGTTCGTTTGTGCTCTGTGTTGCGAAACTTGAGCGCCAATACTGTAGCCTACGTACTAGTTTTATTGTCGTACCCAAATCCTAATTGAAATTATGTGTTCAAGGACCTTTTCATTTGGAAGAAGCCGGTACTGTAAGCGTCATGTAAAGAGAAGCGGCGTTTGGTTTGTTTCGGATGTTCCTTCAGAGTTGAGGATAATCTACTTCCTGGTCTAAACCTCCAGCTGGACAACAGGGATATTTCAGCAGGCAAGAAATGAAATCATACAATCGAGATAACCGAACGACAGTCCGGCGCGCATATAGCACGTCCAGTTGTGGCCAATGTGGAGGCCGCTGAGAATTGCTCTGGATGCGCCTACTTCCATCAAGATATCTTTTTCCTTCCTCTTTATCGTGTGGAGACAGGGTTTAAGGGGAGGGAGTAGGTAAAACTCTAGCCAAAAAACATCCCAATACAAAGAAAACTATATGGAGAGCTCCCTGATTTGGAAACCACTGCGCAGTTCATCTAGTGTATTGGTCTAGTCATCTGAACACTCCAGCAGTTCACCCCATATATCGGTCTAGTCATCTGAACACTCCAGCAGTTCACCTCATGTATCGGTTTAGCCATCTGAACACTCCAGCAGTTCACCTCATGTATCGGTCTAGTCATCTGAACACTCCAGCAGTTCACCTCATGTATCGGTTTAGCCATCTGAACACTCCAGCAGTTTAACTCATGTATTGGTTTAGTCATCTGAACACTCCAGCAGTTCACCTCATGTATTGGTCTAGCCATCTGAACACTCCAGAAGTTCACCTCATGTATTGGTCTAGTCATCTGAACACTCCAGCAGTTCACCTCATGTATTGGTCTAATCATCTGAAAACACTCCAGCAGTTCACCTCATGTATTGGTCTAGTCATCTAAACACACCAGCAGTTCACCTCATGTATTGGTCTAGTTATCTGAACACACCAGCAGTTCACCTCATGTATTGGTCTAATCATCTGAACACTCCAGCAGTTCACCTCATGTATTGGTCTAGTCATCTAAACACACCAGCAGTTCACCTCATGTATTGGTCTAGTCATCTGAACACTCCAACCTAAAAAATAAGAACGAAGAAGAAAGAAGGGGAGTAGGTAGGTGGTTGATGTAAGACACACGGTGACTGCGGAACACGTGTTGGTACCGAGGAACACGTATTGGCACTGGGGAAAACGAGTTGGTACTGAGGAACACTTGTTGGTACTGATGAATACGTGTTGGCAATGAGAAACACGTGTTGGCAATGAAGAACACGTGTTGGCAATGAGGAACACGTGTTGGCACTGAGGAACACGTGTTGGCAATGAAGAACACGTGTTGGCAATGAGGAACACGTGTTGGCACTGAGGAACACGTGTTGGCAATGAGGAACACGTGTTGGCACTGAGGAACACGTGTTGGTACTGAGGAATACGTGTTGGCAATGAGGAACACGTGTTGGCAATGAGAAACACGTGTTGGTACTGAGGAACACGTGTTGGCAATGAGGATCACGTGTTGGCAATGAGAAACACGTGTTGGTACTGAGGAACACGTGTTGGCACTGAGAAATACGTGTTGGCAATGAGGACCACGTGTTGGCAATGAGAAACACGTGTTGGTACTGAGGAACACGTGTTGGCACTGAGAGACACGTGTTGGCACTGAGGAACACGTGTTGGCACTGAGGAACACGTGTTGGCACTGAGGAACACGTGTTGGCAATGAGGAACACGTGTGGGCACTGAGGAACACGTGTTAGTACTGAGGAATACGTGTTGGCAATGAAGAACACGTTTTGACAATGAGGATTACGTGTTGGCACTGAGGAACACGTGTTGGCACTGGCCTTTTTTTCATTTTTGTGATATAGTGATTTAAAGAATAATGAAAGAGTATGGAGTGTATTGTTAATTTTTTTAATTATTACAGTTTTCAATGCATCATTTTTTAAACGCTCTAAACAATCTTAAAATACATTAAGTAAGGTATTTGCACCGTTAGAGTTTTTTCCCAGCTGGAACTGCTCGTTGGTGCCGCCCATAACAGCATTTAATAGCGGATCAGCCTGACATCGCCTCTTAAAGCCTGTGTATTTCTAGTTCATTTTCTTCGCTACACAGTCAACACCCAGCAGGAAATGTTCCAATGAGCCGCCCCTGTCAGTAGATAATAAGATCACGTCAGCAAAGTGGAAGATTGGGTGGGGGAGGGGTGGTTGCTAACAATACATTAAGTTATGCCTGAGACTTAGGACGGGATAACTTTGTTCAGACAGTTTGTGGCCTTGAACAGGCTCTCTCCCCCACTCCTTGCAAGAATCTCTCAAGCCTCGCCAACCAGACATTATTTTGAATTGCCTGGGATTGGGCGAGGGAGGGCTGCAGAGGATTAGCTATGAGCACGAATGAAAGGATGAGCCGTGTCGGGGACTGTTTGTGGACCAAGCCCTTGTCAGCGAAAGGCTACGAAATTCAAGATCTTCCTTGATAGATGACTTGATGCACTAAAAGTAGAACAGAAACTACGGTCTATTACAGTTGTTCAGCCTTTTTTTGAAAGTAGACATACATTATAATACAATATAGAATTGATGTGGTTTCCATCCGTACACAGATGAATTGGCATTTTTGATCCAAGAGAATTTGCATTAAATATTTGAAAGTTTAGACGAGCAGCTCAAAGCTATTGTATCTAAATCAAAGCTATTGTAGGCTATCAAACTAAAAGCTATTGTATCTAACTCAAAGCTATTGTATCTAACTCAAATCTTTTGTATCTAACTCAAATCTTTTGTATCTAACTCAAAGCTATTGTATCCAAATAAAAGCTACTGTATCTAACTCAAAGCTATTGTATCTAACACAAAGCTATTTCTAAGGAGTATTATACTAAGCTCTAGAGGAGAGACACAAGGAGTCAACGATAGGAAGAATATTTCTTTCAAGTCTTGAACAGTTGTACTAAAGTATTTATAACTGTCTTCAAATAACATTGTCTTTTACAGTACATTTCTTTGTGTGTCTCTAAAAGTAATTGTTAATGTCTTATTACGAAGTAATGTTTTAGTCTGTTATAACATTTCCTTCAAAAGTTGTTTTACGTATATACTAAGTAGAATAAAACTCAGGAAGTACAGAATATTAACCAAAGACACTTCCATATAAAAATAATAATAAAAATAAAAACAATGATACAGGTCTATGGGATTGTTAGACGAAGTCGTTCAAAGGTCCTACCTTACTTGTTATGTTACTTGTTACGTGATGGCAGTAACAGCAAATCTAATAACAATGAGAGACTAAAAAAAAGAAAATGACTGCCTAGCCTCCCTTGTTACATGCACTAATCAAATGACAAGATTGGAATCCCAGTAATGTTGACCCATTATGTAATAGAGTTATAACACTGCAGACAGCTTATAAAGTATTGCTCTAGTGTTGTTTTTTTTAAATGTCATTTCCAAAATGAAGGAAAGATTAAACATGTCCATTCGTGTATGTCAGTAGAATTGAAAATGTCCGATTCAGTCTCTTAGCCTTTAGAATTGAAATCACTAATTCAGCCTCTATGTCAATAGAATTAAAAATCACTAATTAAAAATCAATAATTCAGTGTCTATGTCAATAGAATTAAAAATCACTAATTCAGCCTCTATGTCTGTAAAATTTAAAATTTATAATTCAACTGTATCTCAATAGAATTAAACATCTCTAATTAAAACTATGTCAATACTATTAAAAATCTCTAATTCAGCCTCTATTCCTGTATTTTCTACATTTGGAACATTCCTTTACAAAACAAGATTCTCACGTCCTTGTCCACCTGCAGGACAGCAGAGGATTGACGTAGGCAGGCTTTGAACTCGGTGCCATTATGACCACCATCCGAAGCGAATACCACACGACCAGGCTGGAAATCACCATATTGATTTGAAAGTGACTAACTCAATGTATATGCCAGTAGAATTGAAAGTCACAGAAGTCTGACATGTTTGCCCGCGCTGTGACGTGTTTAGAGAGGGACTTGGATAAAGGGGGAGAGTCAACAAAATAGAATGGGCGGGTCCAACATTCCAAACTAGTATCGGTTTATCATTTATCAGTTATAATGAATAATTGCTTTGGAAAAAAAACAACATAAAAACTACCTTGTGCCGTTTTTTTTTTTTGTTTTTTTTTGGGGGGGGGGGGGGGGGGGGCAGATATGAAAGCTCAATGGCTGTTTTTGGGCATAGATCTAAAAAAAACATAAACTAACAAGGTAAACTAGCGACTAGAATTTCTCTTTCCTCTTGCGCTATCTGGCTACCATCTTTCTCTATTCTCTCCTTGCCTTTAGATGAATGACACCGATCTGCGGGTGTAGATTTAACACCAAGGTGGCGGTCAAAGAAATATCAAAGGAACTAAAAACCTTTCACGGCGTTAACTTTGTGGAAAATGTAATGGGGTATGTAGGGGGATATATATAAAAGAATCAACTCATATTTAAAATAGGGGTAATGTTCGTCGTTTAAAAAAACATTTGTTGGCTACTCGATAAAATGTGTATTGCAGAAATTCACAACAATCGAAATGGTAGTAAACACTTTTTTTTTTAGCTAAGGACCATAACACACGAAAAAGGGAGATTATCAGAAAAAGTCACAAGCGTGACCAAATAGAGAAGCTCTGAAATGGAGGTGAGGTATGGGTTTTGTCTCTGTGTCGAAGCACTGGGTGTACTTACGTGTAATTATGTGTTTACTTTATAACATTTATACTTTCGTCTCCTGTAAAACTTGAAGAGAAGTGAACAAACAAAAAAAAAGGGTATTGATAAAAAAACAAAACAAAAAAAATCTCAAACAACTTTCAGACCGCAGTGCACTGGATACATCAACTTTACGTGCACATATATACTTTAACATATTTACACACCAACTAAATATATACATATATACTAATATATAGTCTAACATATATACATATTGAAATTTAGAACGAAATAAATCTACATAAATGATTTGGCCTTCAAAAAACAAAAGTAGGCTAACGTCTTCGTACTCTTTAAAAAAAAGTGCAAATGTAATTTGTTTGCAAGATTCGTGAAGTCGAGTAAGGTCAATTAAAAGCTAGAATTAGGAACAATTATTACAATATTATGACAACATATCTGATGTGATGGTCAAATGACACTACTTGTCTATCTGATGGTCACGATTATCAGTCCCGACCATCAGGTCTTTGATTTAATTTATAGACAACATAAAACAGCACTAAAATGACATTTGAAATCTGACGAACTGTCACATAGAAACCGAGTTGGACCACATTCAAATAAATTGTGTATATCACCGGAAATCTGTCTCTGATTTGATTTTCGATATTATAAGTTTCACTTTTATGCATACTGTAATTTTATTTCATTTAATCTAGCGGTCCCCATAAAGTTCATATTTTTAAACCAACCTTAAACCATACTTCTAATTCCATGTAGTAATATAATCTCGTGTAAGAGCTCTGTTATTAAAACAGACAAGAAAACGAATGACTAATATTTTAGTTTTACGAACCTTTGTAATTTATAAGATCATAAATAAGTGCTTTCCAGGTAGATTGCATACAGTTTGTTGTTAACGTGCTTCAAGAAGGGAGAACCACTGTAATCTAGAAAGATAAAAATAATACTATGTTTAATCCTCCATCTCAAATCCGGTCATCGGGTGCGAAAAAAAAGCGAAAGTTTACTATCCAAAACTAAAGTATGAATGTCATTTGAATGAGTCCTTGGAGAGTCCATACCTTTCAAAAAATTCAATGCACCTAAACCTACGAGTGTGATAGTATGCAAATTAAGAAACTACGTAACAACGGACTCTAAATGGAGATATCAGAACCTATATTTGGAAAATCAGTTTCTAAATATAGCCATTATTTGAATTGCTTAGAGTTGTATTTTTATTTTGTACTAGATACTTAGATATTACATCTATTAAGTGTCAAGATATGTTATTCGTTCGATCACTAGACTGGTCTCAGGGTTCACAATGTATAGATTATTGGGACTACAAATCTCAAATCATCATTAAATGAAAGGAGTCTCTTAGTATTATAGACGTTTGATCTTGGCTTTAGATAAGATAAAATCAATGGATGAGCTTTCTTTATGAAACGAGAGGAGAGTTGCTCATTAATTCAAATTATTAAAAATAGTTCTATTGATCAACATAGATACGCTGACAAAGCTGACTGTTTTAAACGGTCTGATACACTGAGAGAGAGAGAGAGAGAGAGAGAGCGATGCATGGATTGGATGGATGGATGGATGGATGGATAGATGGATGGATGGATGGATGGATAGATAGATAGATAGATAGATAGATAAATATTTCAACAAGTTTGCACCAAATCAACTCTTATGCAGTTGACACCATAGAGAAATGCTTCTGTATAATCAGTCATGCGTGACCGAGGTAAAAAAAAATTGAATTATCTTTCTTAATAGCCACCCATACGCCGCACTGACTAATTTGACCTACCGGGGATCTCGGTATTTCACTGTGTTGAATTAAAGTAGGGTAAAGGATAATCCTCAGAATCTACCCCATACCTCCCCAAGGTCTATGTCTATGTCTTGTATGCATACGACATAACACTGTCACAGGCCTCAGCGGGATGGAGAAGTCGAACAAAGGGAAGTAATGCGTTTAGAGAGAAAGAAAACGGCAAGAGGGGGTGGGGGAATGAACCGGGGATACGGAGATGACAGAATGAAGAAGTAAAGAGGGGCCCCTTGAACCCACTTGGTGCCGCTTGCAGGAACAAGCAGGCTCAATAGCACGGTTAATCCCCCTTACAGTGGCATGAGGGGCCCTCCTTCTGACAGTGTTGTGACATGAAATATCTGTAGGGAAAAGATATCACTGTCATTTGATAGATATCCCCCACCGCTTCCCTTTCGCAGTGCCAGAGGTGTAATGGGATAAATAGTCCCCAACACAGAGTCACGCAATGCCCTTTTCCCCATTGGTCGCTGAGTAAGTGGATCAGCTATTTAGCATATTGCGTAATTGTGAGTGGGAGAGCTACGAGGGAAGTAATTAGCTTTGGATACTCTTTGAGAACGAGGTGTCTTGCCCCCCCCCCTCCCACCCCAACCCGAAAAAGAAATTTAACAGCACAAGGTTTAAAAAAACAAAACAAATTTCATTCAATGTTAAATGTGCTCTCTCTCCAAAATGAATGTTCATCTAACACTTTACGAACAAAGTCATACGGAGCTTAACAAAGAAACAAAAAAAAAACATTTTAAAATAATGCTTTAAAACTATGAAACAAGGCCAACAATAAATATAATTGTATCAATTAGTTTGGATCAGTTCTGTGATTATATATAATTTGGCCTAGAAATAATAAATCTGTGCGATTAAGAAATATTTTTACCAATTGGTTTTGTTTAGCTTTTAGCTTTCTCGATGCGCAATGATCCTATCACTTGTCTGGGGACCTGTTGTGAAAGGCGGAGGGAAGAAGGGGGTATCCTCGTGAATGTTTAGATGATTGTTTTTTGTTTTTTTAAATGCATAAAAAAAAATGTTCTCTCATGGCTCAAGACTCCTTAAGGGGACTAATTCAGCTTGCACCACCACATCTGTCAAGTGCGACTTCTTTCCCTTGTTCAAACAAAATAATGAATTACAAATATTTAATTAACTAATTGTTGCATTTTTATAATGATTCTTGCGTTGTCATATCAAAGAAATAATTGTGCAAATCCGAAATTGGGTGTGGGGGAAATATCGTGTACAAACTTTTTACCATAAAGACAGAGAGAATGAGTTGCAAAAAAGAAATAGAATACCGGAACATGAATGCGGCCTAGATAATTGAAACATTGAGTCAAAGGAATAGGCTGAGGTAAAGGAATAGTGCCTAGACAAATTTGGTTGTGATGTAAAGGAATTGTACCTAGACAAATGTAATGTTAAGGTAAAGGAATTGTACCTAGACAAATGTAATGGTGATATAAAGGAATTGTGCCTATACAAATGTCATGTTGAGGTATGTTACAAATGAGAGGAGGTGCCTCCATGTTACAAATGAAATGAGGTTGCTTGTAAGAGTACCCCATGTTACAAATTAATGGGGATTGATTCTAAAAGAGCACCCCACTCAATATAACAAAATTTTGATCAATTAATTTACCTATTAGCGGGTATAGCTAAAAATATTCAATTAGAATTATAGCTAGATTTAGGTATTTAGATCAAAAGGTCAGTGTTAAAAGTGTGCTGGCACGTTCGTCCAGAGGTGTACTGGTCCCTTCTTGCACTGCCTAGGCTATTAGGTATAACTTCCAGGTATACAATTCAACTAATGTATGCAACAAAAGACTTTACAAAGTCGCAGGTAAACATGTACAAAGTTTATTTACATGAGTAAAATAAATGTGTAAATACATGGCCATCATTCCACTGGCCGACACAACAGAAAGTAAACAAAAGATACTCAAAAATAATATGGCACACAGCCCTTGTCATATGTTACATTATCGTCACATTCTGGTTATCAAAAATAAAGGTCACAGGCCTCAGGTCAACACATGACCACTATTGACCATTCTGGGGTTACAGGCTTCAGGCTGACACTAGCCACTTTTAGCCAAAAAACAAAACAAAAGGGTCATGATGAACTATAGGCTTCAGGGAAACCTATGAGCCTACAAGCTTCATAGAATCCCACCTATAGACATCTGTTTGGTAAAGCCCATCTGATGATTCAATACAGGTTGAATCCCTCAGAAAAAAGTTACAAAAATATGTCACGTTTGGGAGTACCCCAGGATGCAGAACATCAGGGTAAAAATATACTGCCTGGAAATCATTTAAGGCTATATCTAATAATTATACATTCCACAAAATACAATCATACTAAAGATATACTCAGCCCAAAGATCTCCAGAGCAGGGCACACTTCTCCGACTACCCCATGACACACTTCTCCGAGTACCCCATGACACACTTCTCCGAGTACCCCATGACACACTTCTCCGAGTACCCCATGACACACTTCTCCGAGTACCCCATGACACACTTCTCTGAGTACCCCAAGACACACGACCACTAACAGAAAGAAAATACTATTCACAACACAGGTCAAGTGGTCAAGCTGGTAACTCAGGAGCAAGTGGCAACTAAGCACAGTTTGCAAGGCCTTTTATAAACTATATAAGGGGAATCACTCCTAACTATACAAGTAATCAAAAATAGTTAGTTCCCCATTATGTGACAAGGTAAAGGAATTATACCTAGACAAATGTAATGGTGAGATGCAGCATACAAGACAACTGCAGCATAAGTTCCATGAATCCCATGACTATAAAAGATAAGATCCATGCTTGTATGCGTGAATCTATTTCTATTTTTCTTTTAAATGATATGATGAGGTTCACTTTGCAGTCTTTTTGTATACTTTAGAGATCAGAGTTTCATTAGAGTTTCATTGCAGCCTTGGTTTGCAAGCTGTCAATAATCCATAAATTCAAAATGCGTCTCCTCGAATCATTTCTTAACAGACTTTTTTTTCTTTTTTGCAGATATTTGTGTTTTGTTTTGAACTAATTTTAAGAGTAGTTGTTGAAGTATATCTAGATTTTGTTAAGATTCAAGTTTGAGATATCCTGAATAATTTATTACTATTCCATCGCTGATGAATTATTTTCCATGTGGGTGTTCCTCTATCAAAAAATCTCTTTAACCTATTTTCGAAGAACTTCTTCAAATCGACTTAAACGTTTTAGCGGTTCTGTAAGTGGAGAAGTTTCTGTTCGGATTTTCTGTTGAAGTTTTAGAATTGATGTATAATTATGCACTGCTCTCTGAAGTTCATTCGCTATCTCTTGTCTAACGTATTTGAAAATTAAAAAATTCAATAACTGATTTTGATTGAATTGTAAGTTACGACCCATTATTACAAAGCTTCTATCAACTCACTTTAATTATCTGTCTGTATGGTTAAAAGTGTGTACACGTTAATTCTCCGATACCTTTTTTAGGTCGCCGTTCTACAGTGAAACAAATGATATGTAACTATACAATCCACTGTAGTCATAAGTACCTCACTAGCAGAGTGGTTAGCACGTTGGCCCGAGGAGACGTGAGTCACGAGTTCGATTTCAGGTAAAATCCGCCCAGATAATCATTTCTTTCTCTCCCCCCCCCCCCCCCCCCCCCCATTTTTCCAAACTGGTCCAGACAAGTGATAGGATCATAGGGTATTGAGAAAGTTAAAAGAATGAAATAACGCTATACAAAAACAATTAGTTAAAATATATTTCTAATCGCAAGTCAATTAAACCTTATTGTATGTTTATCAGAAACTATGAAGTACACATTTTGTTGAATAGTAAATATAGATGCGAATCTAGGTGTTGGACAAAAAAAATATGATTTGGATATTCCGTTTATCGCTTGGCGGTGTTGTCGTTTCCAGGGTTACTGGTTCGAGCCTTGGTAGGCGTAGTCTCTTTTTTTCGTCGCATTTAATTCACAACTTTCTCTCATGTAAAAACTTAAACCCTGGGGCTGCTCTTCATTGATGTTTAATATGTTTGTATCATCATTTGTTGTATAGTGTATCTTTTTATTAATCTTACTACATACTAGAAAAGTCTTTTAAGTACTTTTAATGGTGCATTCCTATGAAAAAAAAAAAAAGCATATTTAGCTTTAAAAAAAATAGAATTTATTTCCAGATGTTGAAAAGTAACCGTTGCATCTATTTGAAGTTTTGAAACTTCACTTTTCATATTAGAGAACTAAACAGCCGATCACAGATACCAGACAAAACTAATATTTTTTTTTTCTTTATTGGGGCTATAAAACATACAAAGACAATGTATATTCTGGATGCGTACATTTGACTCCTATGTGCACAGCAGACTGTTTCATTAAGCTGCACTGTAAGAATTGACCTAATAAAGTCATTAATTAGATGTGAGACTAAGTATTGACCTAATAATGCCGTTAATTAGATGTGAGCCCATGACATGAAATTCATGATGTCACCCAGTAGCAGCAGTCACCGTGACCTCATCACTAGCCATTTCGTCAAGTGACAACATAAACCTCAAGAGCCGGCCCAAACGAAAAAAAGGGGTGTCGGTTTCCCGTTAACCTTGGCATGGTTAGCACGTGACGTATTCTTAACCACACACACACACACAAACACACACTCACAAAACTTTACAGTTTAAAAAATCAGGTTTGAATAAAGGCTTGGGTTCACTGCACTGGTCTAATACAAACACGGCAATAAAGAAATGTTTTTGTTTTTTTAAAAAAAAGGCTGTTCATATCATTTCCCTTCATTACGCATGTGGGAATAAAAAAAAATTATATCAATAAAATTAGGGCTATAACATTAGATGTATAAAGCTTTATCTAGACATCTACATGCTACATCTATAAAACTCTATCTATAAAACAACGTCTATAAAACTAGATCGTTCTATAACACTTGATCTAGATGAGAAAATTATTTGATAAAAAAATCCTTAACTGAAAAGTAAATTTAAAAATAATAAAAAATCAATGCAAAAGGGATATTATTTATATTCAGTTTTGAGAAATTATAATATAATTGTTAGTTCCCTTGAATCCTGTATGTTGTGGACTATGAATATTTTTTATTTATTTATTCAATAATTAATGAAGGGATTTTACTTATTTCTTTATATTTTTTAAATGTGTTGCCAGGCAGGACAAGCTTATGTGCGAAATTACCCTCGATAGGCATTGAAAAGTTGTCAAATTAAATGATTGATTATTTTTTTTATCTCTGACAAAAGCTCGATTGCATAGTACGAATTCAAAAAAACAATCCTAAACAGTATGACTCAGAGTAAACTTCGCATATTTCACCAATACATATTTCTGATGACCAAGATGATATTGACAATATGCAAAATGCTGTTAATTGACTGCCAACTTACGGTGCTATGATTATATATAATGTCATTTGAGGCGCTCATTAGTTGTTTACTTGTGTCTTTTTCTGTTATTTTTAAAGTTTTTAATATTTGAATAGTAACCATATGTTACCCGCGGTTCGCGGGTCTTAATTTGCGTATCACTGTCGATATAGTCACTGAGAGTGTTTTGGAAACAATAATAATGTTATAAGTATAGCGAATGAGTGAATGTATAAATAGTATAAATGGAACTATCAAAATAGCTAATCGACCTAAATCCATTTTTTTTCAAATAAAAACATTTGCTAGTAGGCCTACATATATTTGATTTAAATATGAAATGTATAGACTATATTTGTATGTTCATGTGTTAAAGTATAAAGTAGATCTATCATCTTTGAACTAGATCTTGAGTTAGAGATATCTAGACTAATCTAAAGTTAAATATTGGCTTGGATAGAGTTCTTTCTGCGCGTACGTGAAGGTTTCGCTCTGCGCATGCGTGAACTTTTTTGATGTACGGAATCATAAATGAAACTATTAAAATGTATGTCAATTCGACTTAACAGCTATAGCGAACGAATGTATGAAAAATGCTTTAGAAAAATAAATTTGAATGTTAAATTTGATTAAAATATGAAATGAATGGACTATAATTAGTATGTTTATGTGTTAATTTATAAAACTATCTTTGCGAAGAGAAGTTCTATCATCTTAGTGTTGAATTAGAGTTTTAGACCTAGGAATAGAGAGCTGTGTAACATTTCGGTCTTGTCTAATGAAAGAATGTACGTCAGGACTTCTAAATTATAAGGAAAAATTTATGTAAAATGCTTTTGAAAAACAAATTTGAAGGTTAATTTTATTAAATAATGAAATCAATGGACTATATTTTGTATTTTCATGTGTCAAAGTAAAAAAACTATCTGTGCAAAGTGTAGTTTTAAAAATCCTTTAGATCTAAACATGGTAAGCATAGCCTTGATTCATCAAATACTAATACATTATTAGAGTTGGGCAGCTTTTTTTTTAGGGTCTTTAGTTTGTTTTAGGGCTACTATACATGCGCCACGGTTCCAGTTAGCACCCATGGAACATTTTTGCAAAGTTTTATCAAGATTGGTCAAACGATTTTGATTTCTATTCGGAACATACATACTACTTATATTCTACTTTATAGTATAGAATATTTTTGTTTTTAACTGTTTACACCACGCAGAATGTTTTTTTTTCCTTAAGATTTATTCATACAAAAAGGATATAAAAAGATTTTTCTGTAAGTGTAGAAATGGATAATTTCTTTGAAGTTAAGATGTCATGTTTGTTTGAAATGTATTAGGCGATGTTAAACTGGCCATATAGCTGTCATATTTCTGAGCCAAGTCGTTGTTTTTTAAGAGTACAAGAGACTAGCGCTGTACTATCTGTGGGGTAGAACAAATATAAGACATGCAAACGCTTTCTATTTTAGCTGTGCGTGTGTGGGTGTTGCTGCTATATATGTCCATGTTGTGGTAAGAAAAAAGCGCTTGGAGGATAACAACAGGTAATCAGTATTGTTATGAGCTAATTGGCTTTGCGTGTGGGAGGGCGCTAGGGGAAATGACAAAGAGAGGGAGAAGTGTTGAAAGTCACATTGTGATATTAATTATTATTAACATTTTTTTTACATTTCTAAGAGACTTTACATGTTTATGTTGATATATAGACAAATAAAAGATTTTTTATCTCTGGAGGGTACACATAAGGGGCATACGAAGAGTTGGATGGGGGAATAATAAGTTTTTAAAATGTAAGTCCATGTCGGACTGTTCCATGGAGGAGCTAAGCGGTACCTCACCATTAACAGATTCTAGAATTCACGGACCATAATGTCGGGGAAAGGGGGGTAATACGATTATTGGATACAACGTATAACAGCGGGGCCCAAAACATGGTGATTGTGTACAAGGTGATAAAGGGGGGTAAACTGGACACGTAAAAGAAGAAGCCTCCTGTCCAAATAAGCTAACTAACTTTCTCCAACGCTAGGAAACACGGGTATCAGCTAGTCCCTTATAATCCTGATTGAACACACAAACACACACACACGTGAGCATTTGCATTTTTTTTTCTTTAGGTAAAAACTAAGCTTGTTTAGATCTGTGTGCAGGCAACAAGCCCTAGTCTTAGATGTCGATCTTGCTCTAATCTTACTGACACGAGTCGGTAACCCTAGACGTCTGTGTCACTGTACTGCAATGGAGTCTTTCAACTTAACTGTCCGTATTCATCAGTGTCACAAACGGAAGTGGTCCACCAATGGAACTGATAGCCCTTTGAAAGAAAGTCTTCAACGCTATCAGAATTCACATTTACCAATAAAATATCTCCGACACTCACGAACGGAAAGAATCCGACGAAACCGAATAGCTGGGAATAAGGCAGAAATTATTTAAAAAATCAATTTTTTTTAAAGTTTGCCTCATTTCTTTTTCTAAAAAGTGTTTACATATGAAATAAAGTGTAACAGGTAGACATGTTCTTTTGGTGCCACTTAGGACTGTATAAATGTCACTGGTGATGTAACAGGAGGAACTGTAGCAGAACAATGTGAAGCAGGAGATCAGAGGCGTAGTCACTATCAAACTACTACTGATCTACGTCTCGACAGGTCTGGGAAACCACAAATTCTTGACCTGTATGGTGACATGTATGCACTACGCAAAACAGCAGGGTTTTTATCCAGGGCAAGAGAGGATTTTTACTAAGTTTTGATACACTGACAATAAGTAATCAAAACCCGATTTGACAATAGGTTACATTCCATGTGTCAACGTGGCACACCAGCAACAACGTCTATTATCCTCATTGACCAAAAATTGTATTTCACTGACTATTAAGCTTTAACCCTGTCAAGCCTCCAAAAATTACCTTACATTTCCATTGATTTCATCCCAATAACCAGTAGAATCATCCTTCTTAGTGTATGAAACTTGAATGTCCTAAAAGGGACTAAGATGTATTCCAAAAAACAGTATATTATAATTAAAGGCCGACTCCCAGCGAGGGTCGTTATAATTAAAGTGCAAGGAAACTGCTCAGAATGGTTCACTAAGAAAAAAAATCTAACTTTGTGTCAACTTGAGATGAAAGAAGCGTATTACAAACAGGCAACACCAAAGTGAACACGAGACTTAGTTGTGTTTACTTGTACCTGGCCTCAGTGACTTCCACCTTGCTCCATTGTTAAGATTAGTGGAGCAGGACGTAGTCTTGTAGTGACTTAACACTGAGACTTACTATAAAGGTGACTGCTATAACTACCACCCTACATCAATCTGGCGTAGACACACGCTCGTCTATTTCCGGTTTGTTTGTTTTTTCTCCATCGGGCACTAAAAGACTCCCCCCCCCCCCCCCATTCATTCGGTCTTTTCCGGTAACTCTACATCTCCTGCACTAGAATGGTATGTCATTCACTGTGCTGCTTATCCCCCTTGCCTACCATGGATAAAACTTCAAATGGTAACGCCGGAGGTTAAATTTAGAATTTATTGCAGCCTGTAAATAGACATAGTTGCCCCGCTTGGATTATACTTTAGATAGATGTTTGTCTTTTGAATCCTAATTTTTATGTAATTTTTTTTTTTTTTTTGTCAATGTAAACACACTTCAACGTCAGAGAAAACGACTTATAAATAAATCAAGACTTACTGGAGACTAAGAAAAAGACGGTCCTATCTGACCTACACATCCCAAGGGTGTCGACACTGGAGTCGGTTGTGTAAATCTCATTTATATTTCCACAGAGTTACTGTCTTATTCACTCATTTCACTTATTTGGTTGTTCACTTACTAAATTGAATTATTTGATGTTTAAATATTGAATAAATTATTGACTTCACTTTTATTAAACTGCCATTATAGTTAGAAACCTTTTTTTTTTTTAAATTAACACAATTTAATTGTACAAATGAGAAGAAACAGGCTACTCTTATCTCAGTACGACTTTTAACAATAAAGTAAGGTTACCTTTTCAAACCTAGCGATCCAGAGGGCAGATGATGTCAGGTCATCTGTTTCTCTGGCCAACGGCTAACGAGCAGGGTGTCATGTGGCCAGCACAACGACCAACTGTCTTTACTTTCCCCAACGAGCAATCTTTAAAGGAAATATTGTTATATGTAATCTGTATGCATCATTAGTGTTATTCCTTGTAGGAATTAATTATTAGTGATTCAATATGTATAAATAGCGCACCTGTGAGTATGAACTCAATTTTTTTCCAGCTATAATTGACATAATTTTAAACTCAAAACCAAATCATGATTACTATTATATATCAGTCCCAAACCTAACAATTGATAATTGATACAGTAATTTATTTATTTTAAAAAAATATGAATTTAATATTAATAATACGGATGTTTCTTCATATTCTTAGTGAAATATGATAGGCCATTGTTCCACTCGTTAGTGCAATGTTATTGTCGGCAAGAGACGTAATCTACACCTGCTATCGCCATGATTGATGCTCTCCACTTTTTCTAAATGTGAACCTCTCCTGTCTCACTAAAAAGTGCTCTCAAAACTTCTTCTCGTTCCTTACCACATTCATGCCTCTATCACTCAGTGTTCTGATGTAAGGATATATAGTCAATTAGTATTGAAGCCCATGAATTACACGTTTTTTTTTTTACAAAGCTTATATCATCTCACTCCGTCTGTCTGTCTGTCTGTCTGGTAAAAAGATTGAACACGTTATTTTTCCCAAGCCCAATTTTGGATCAAATTAAATGTTTGCACAATTATATAATTTCTTGTACCTGATAAAACAAGAATCAATAAAACAAAGTTAGACAAGTAGTTAATTATTATTGATAATTAATTATTTTGTTTGGTATTGAACAAGGGAAAGAAGGTGTACTTGACAAATGTGGCGGTATAAGTTGTATTAGTCCCCTTTATTTTGTATTAGGTTTAACATTTGTTTTCGCTTTTATCATTGAACAACTCTGGAACAAGTTCCACGCTTAATGTTTCGTCTTCTTAGGAGATTACTCTCCCTTGCAGGATGACGGAAAAAAGTTCGAAATAAATCTTTCCTTACGAGTTTTCCACCGAGTTTATTCAGTGAACAACATTTCTCTTATAGACGGATTTTTAAGAGCTCGCAGGGGGGGGGGGGCATAGACAGTTAATAAGACCTGTAATATGTTTTGTTATTACATAATAACTGCGTGGGCAAAATAGTGAAAGTAGGCCTAAAAGCTTTTCGTGGAAAGTAATACAATTAATTTAATCCGGTGTATACAGCTAATAGATCTTTTTTTTTTTTTTTAATTTTAGGGATCACTAATGAATCGTAAACACAACTTAGCATACGAGAGTTCATTTCAAATAGACAATTCATTAATTCAAATGTTAATAAATTAAACTTTTGCTTTGACATTTCCTTGCTACGTTACTTAAACCAAAATCAAAATGACCAAATTAACTTTAGACGGAAAGTAACAAAAGGAAACGAAACAATTTTTGTTTTCAAAGTATCATGAGGAAAAATTATGGAGGCCAATTTAGTTTCATGTTTTACTGTTAAAATGATAATTTTGTTTTTCTGCCATATCTTTTATCACCTACGAATTCTTCATTGGTTTTGTCACATAGTAAGAATAACGACAATCAATCTAACATACCTGACAGATTTCATCAACACATAGTCAACAAATAGTCCAGATGTGAGACCTACAATACTATGGAGCGAAGAAGCCAGAGCAAGAAGGTCCTGTTAATTATGACATCATACAAACAAACTATTCTACAGTTTTGCTTGAAATATCCTGAAGTAACAAAAGATTTAATTAAAAGAGACTATAATAACTGGGACTCTTCACAATTTTAAGACATTAGATTTCAGTGTTACCTGTATCTCTAGTTCACCAAACGTATCTATTGATACTTATTGGAAAAGGGTGTCAATCACATGTATTACCCCAAAGTATGTTATATGTTAAGTACATATCAACTCCAGCGGCGCAGATGGTCGAGAGGAACGGCTGAGGATCTAGACGAACCCTTAGAATTCTCATCCATTACCACAACCCCAAACGTTCTTGAGATAATCAATCACTCAGTCAGCCAGGAAAAACCGATGACTTGGCAGAATATACGTCATTGATTGACTAGATTGACCTAAGAACACTTGGCAGAATATACGTCATTGATTGAGTAGATTGACCTAAGAACACTTGGCAGAATATACGTCATTGATTGACTAGATTGACCTAAGAACACTTGGCAGAATATACGTCATTGATTGACTAGATTGACCTAAGAACACTTGGCAGAATATACGTCATTGATTGACTAGATTGACCTAAGAACACTTGGCAGAATATACGTCATTGATTGAGTAGATTGACCTAAGAACACTTGGCAGAATATACGTCATTGATTGACTAGATTGACCTAAGAACACTTGGCAGAATATACGTCATTGATTGACTAGATTGACCTAAGAACACTTGGCAGAATATACGTCATTGATTGACTAGATTGACCTAAGAACACTTGGCAGAATATACGTCATTGATTGACTAGATTGACCTAAGAACACTTGGCAGAATATACGTCATTGATTGACTAGATTGACCTAAGAACACTTGGCAGAATATACGTCATTGATTGACTAGATTGACCTAAGAACACTTGGCAGAATATACGTCATTGATTGACTAGATTGACCTAAGAACACTTGGCAGAATATACGTCATTGATTGACTAGATTGACCTAAGAACACTTGGCAGAATATACGTCATTGATTGACTAGATTGACCTAAGAACACTTGGCAGAATATACGTCATTGATTGACTAGATTGACACACGAGTAGAAAGCAATCCTCTTAGTTTTTTGACTAATGTCTGTATTCTATCCGATGAAATACTCTATACAACAAGACAACACTTTTGGTCAGTCAGAGCAATTTAAAACAAAACATTCATTCTTTTTGAAACAGACGTGGTTCAAGTTTTGCACTGTAAACTTTAGACTCTATAGCTCAAATATGTTTTGAAAATAGTACAGACGCTCATTTGCCAGTGATAGATTCTGGGGCATGGGATACATAATAGAGTACGCGAGACCAAACATCAACATATGCAGGAAAAGTGGATCGCCATTAAGAAATGTTTAATCTTTAAACTTACATACACACACATGTACGCAATGCTTCTAATAAGCGAATCCTCTAAAACTTTGATTTCTCAAGTCTTTCATCTAATATAAAATATGACGGAAACACATCTCCTTAAACTGTAGACAACTGTCACACCCTTTGTTCCAGGGGATAATTACAACTGTCACACCCTTTGTTCCAGGGGATAATTACAACTGTCACACCCTTTGTTCCAGGGGATAATTACAACTGTCACACCCTTTGTTCCAGGGGATAATTACAACTGTCACACCCTTTGTTCCAGGGGATAATTATCAATCTTCGTTCTAATTCTAGATGACTGTCACACATCAACCTGAAGTTCTAGATGACTGCCAGATATTACCCCAATGTTCTAGATGACTGCAGCACACCGATTTCTGTTCTACGTTACCCCAACACACGTATCTTATGTTCCACGTGACTGTGACGGCCAACCTCAGAGCACAAAGAAAGTTCCCAAGACGAAGACACGAATGTCAACGCGATCCAGCACTTCCGGTGTAGACACAACCACCCATTGAGCCGCTGCGGGTCTAACACCGCGAGGGAGGAGCTCTGTGGGCTATAAATGGGTCACATTATTCGACCTACATGCCCGTTTGATTTTAGAGTAGATCGATTAACGCTGTAACCGATCTCAAAATAAGCCTATTAATTTGGACAATGGGCTTATTGGCCGTCTGAGACACAGACCTACAGTAAAATTACCGTGACGCGGACAAATTTAAAAAGGAAATGAAGAAAAGACATTGTACACACTGGTATAGAAATAGTTCAACAGCCGCTGGGAACTGTGCATGAATGGGACATATGTCGGAACAGGTAGACGGTAGAAAAATAGCGTCTAGTAGCATTGATTATTTGTTTATATCTAGCTGCTGATTCTGTTTTCAAGAGCATTTATATACCGGAAGTAGAAGACTTTATCTTATTATAATAAATGCTTTAAACCACAGGTTTACACAGATGAAACAATAATTGTTCACACAGTTTAAGTTTGTCCATTCGTTGAGACAATTTGTCCACACAGTTTATCAAATTGTCCACAAAGTTTGTCCACACAGTTTAATTCAGTTGTTAACACAGTTTGTCCACTTGTCCACACAGTTTGTCCACTTGTCTGTACAGTTTGACCAGACACAATTGCTATTATTGAATTGTTAAAACTTTCAAGCCTGTGTACCTAAGAACAATGGAAATATCCTATAAATTAAAAAGGAATGGGCTTTCTTTTACTATATTTACTTTACTGGTGTGCTGTAGTGTGCATTTTGACTGGTCTCTTTAGCAGTGAATCTCATACTCCAAGCTAGTTTTAGTTATTTCTCTCATTTACCTCCCCTTCACTTTCTGTGCAAAGTGAATTGTGTAGAAATAAGGCGTTGATTTCCCCACATCTCATGAGCAAACTGTGAGAGTTTCAGTTCGTTCTGAGACGCATGGAAGACGTATGTGGCAGTAATAATCTTCTCTTTGCATGGAACGTCTGTTATTTATAAGATTAAAATGTGTACTTGAAACGAGGAAATAGGTCATAACCTAAGGAGATCAAATGTAGCCACATTTAAATGGTGAAAAGGGCTGTAAAATAATATTTTTGTAAATAATTGGAAGTGCTTCTACGGAGTGTAAACTGGCCTCTTCATGACAATGGCAGCTCTTTCAAGGCAGCATAGTGTTTTGATGGTCCTCAGACGGTTGTACTGAGGAAAGCGGAACGGGGGTAGAGAGACACATTGGATGCCTCGGTCATTGTTCAGACAATTTCATTTTCCCTTTAGTGTGAATTGTGATAAAGAAAAAGAGAACTGGAAGCCATGTTTAAGTCAACTGGCAATTAGGTCAAACTTCAAGTCGTCTGATGTGTCTTTCTTTATTTTAAACTGCGCTGTGCTAGTTTTAGGCTGATTTTGCTAGTCCTGGAAAAATGACAGGAGTCGCCTGTATTATTTGCTATTCAAAGTCTATAACAAATTCGTCTTTAAATAGAAGACAAAACAAACCTACTCCCACTGCATACAAAACATCAATTAATGTGTATAAACCAGCGTTTCCCAAACTGTGTTCCGTGAGGCCTATTAGATGTTCCACGAACTATTGAAATAATTAACTAGTGCGCCACTACTTGAGTCAATCTAAAATAATAAGAAAAGTGTTCCGTTAAATACTCAGAATGTGCGAAATGTTCCGTTAATGAACAAATGTGGGAAACACTGGTCTAAACAAATGGATGTTAACAATGTATGTTCAGTCATATAGCGGACTTTTTTTTGCTGACTCATGTGGTCAGTATAAGAAACTTAAAGCAAGCCAAAGGCAAGTGAGACCCACGTATGTTCAAAGAAAGTCTTCTAGACTCTCAGTTTAATTAAACAAATTCACTTCAGGACGTCATTATCTTCACTTTTTGAAGGAACGTCGCTAATTTATAAGATAGGATAAAGATAAGGTAAGCTGTTCTCAGTTTTACCATTTATTTTGAACAAGACTTTAGATTTAAATATGAATGGTGTGTAAGAAATACATTCATGTGACTTATAAATAAACTCTAAGCTTACATGGATTTTGAATTCCTCTGTGGAATAAAAAAAAATTCCACAACTATCCAAAGTTTCTAGATCTATCAGGTTCATTGTTTTTTCTTTTTTTAATTTATTGTGGGAGGGATTAGCTTTAATCTCTTTATGTTGATTTCTGCTACTTTCTTTACACTAGACTGAAGTCCTACTGGGTCCTTTCTTCTTGACGCGAGCAAAGCAGATTTCCCGCCAAAGTTAGCTCAAGTGGGTTTTCCCGATCTATTCACACCAGAACCTAACATGGCGGAGAGGGGTGTGAGAGCTTCGATCGTCAAGAAAGTTGGGGACTTAACACTAGTGCACACCAGTTTGTCCACCTAATTTGTCCACACAGTTAGTCTACACAGTCTGTCCACACAGTTTGTCCACGCAGTTTATCCACTTGTCCTCACAGATTGTACACTTGTTCCTTGTCCTATTTTAATGGTGCACCAGATCACTTATATTTATATTGAGCACTGTTATGGAGTACGGGGCGCGGTGGCGAAGCGCTTGGTTTCCTAACTTGGGGGTCCTGGGTTCGAATCTCGGTGATGACTTAGATTTTGAACTTCGGGGATTTGTAAGGAGCCCGTGAGTCCGCCCAACTATAATGGGTCCCACTGGTGGAAAGTAAAGGCGGTTGGTCATTGTGCTGGCCACATGACACCCTCATTAACCGTTAAAAAATGACCGTAACATCATCTGCCCTATAGACCGCATGGTCTGATAGGTGATTTTTTTTTTTTTTTTTTTTAAGTTTTGCTGTTATGGAGTGTATGTTGTATTGTCTGATGTAACTTTGAGTGGGATTGATGAAGAAGTTTGGATACAAATTGCTTGTGAATGAAAGTTTTACCTTTTACCTATCCCTTAGTCTGTTGGACGTTGGGGCACCAGGCAAGATTTGTCGACCGTCTTTCTCCATTCCTCCCTTTTTTTTTTTTTTGCCTTGTTTAGAACCTCTCTCAATGGCAGGCCCGTCTATTCTTTAATGTTGTCCTCCCATCGCTTTTTCTGTCTGCCTCTTCTTCTTCCCTGGCACTGTTCCTTGAAGGAAGGTCTTTGCGAGCCCCGTAGATCTTGTAATGTGGCCAAAGGTTTTAAGTTTTCGTCTTTTTACAATAGTTAGCAGGTCGTCATGGGCTCCGATCGCTACAGTAACCCTGTCTCTGATTTCTTGGTTTGTGATGCGGTCTTTGAATGTGATGCCTAGGATCCTTCTGTAGCATCTCAATTCCATTGCTAGGATCTCCTCTCAAGCTCTGCATTCAACGTCCACGACTCGCAAGCATATAAAAATGTGGCCATCCATGACCAGAGAGCGCATCAGTCTGATTTTGGTGCCGAGGGCTAAGCCTTTATCTTTCCATATTATTTTAAGCTTTGAAAGGGCTGCTGTGGACTGTGCTATTCGCGCCAATAGTTCGGGTTTTGTTCCCTCATCTGAGACAATAGCTCCGAGGTATTTGAAGCTATTAACACTAGTTAGCTTTTCACCTCCAATGCTGATGCCTCTTTTAAAGCCCTGATGGCTATTGGTCATAATTTGAGTTTTTTCGGCATTTATTTTCATGCCATATGCTGCGGAAGTCAGGTCAATGCGCATCACCAGGTCAGCTAGTTCTTCTTCTCTCCCTGCTAGGCCGTCAATGTCATCTGCGAAGCGCAAGTTAGTAATTCTTCTTCCTCCAATGCTAACAGTACCTTCATAGCCCTCGAGAGCATCTTCCATAATCCTTCCAAGGAAGATATTGAAGAGTGTTGGTGACAGTAGGCAGCCTTGTCTTACTCCAACTGTGGTTTTGAACCAGTCCGCAATATTATTGTTGAAGTACACCGCACTGGTGGCATCCTTGTAGAGGTTCTGGACAGCTTTAATTATGTTTTTATTGATGTTTTACTTTTTCCATTGTCGCCCAGAGTGCTCCGTGCCATACTCGATCGAAAGCTTTCTTGAAATCAATAAAGACATGGAAAAGATTCTCTTGGTGTTGGAGATATTTCTCACAGAGTATTTTGAGGTTTAGGATTTGTTCTGTTGTGCTGCGACCTTGTCTAAAACCTGCTTGTTCTTCTGATATGATGTTGTCTGCTATCGGTTTTAGCCGGTTTAATATGATTTTTAACAGTACTTTGCTGGGATGACTTATGAGGCTGATGGTGCGATAGTTTTGACAGAGTTGTAAGTTGCCTTTTTTTGGAAGGGTTATTATGAGTGATTGAGTCCAGGGTTTGGGCCATTCTCCTGATTGCCAGATCTTGTTGCAAATCATATAGAGTGCGTTTATCATAGTTTCTCCTCCCGCCTGAAGAAGTTCACCAGGAATGTTGTCAATTCCGGCCGATTTTCCCTATTTCAGGGCTTTTACTGCTGCTGCTACTTCCGAGCGAAGAATCGGATAGTCGTCAATGTTGGAGACTGCCGGGACATTTAGTATCTCTGGATCTCCTGAGATTTCAAAATCATACAACTCTGAACAGTTTTCCGTCCATCTTGTCAACACATCTTTGTCCTCGCTGAAGCATTTGTTGTTTTTGTCTTGTCTTGTGTTGGTTCTTCCATGCTTTGAGCTAGTCAGGTCCTTTACTAATTGGTATGCTTTTTTGCTGTTGTTCCTATTAAGTCCCTGTTCAATTTCTTGACACCTATTCTCTATCCACTTTTTCTTCGCTTCTTTCATTCCCTTTCTAATCCGTTTGTTGACGCTTTTGTATTCGTGGACATATTTTGGGTCGGACAGCTTTTTCCCTTTAAGCTCCCGTCGCTTGTCACAGAGTTGGAGTAAATCCTCTGTTACCCAGGATTTTTGGGCGGGCGGAGCTTCCTAATATTTCCAGGGCTGTATCTGTGACTGCTGTGTTTAGCATATTGACTTGCGTATCGATATCCTGGTCATGAAAATCCAAGATATTGAGGGCTGCAAAGCGTCCTCCTACTTGTGCTTCGAATATGGCAGCTACTTGGGGGTCTTTCAGCTTGTCCAAGTCAAATTTTATCCTGGTAGGTCCTTGTTTTGTTTCAACATCATAGGACTCTCTGAAATGCGCTGGAAAAACATAGGTGAAACAACAACAGAAGATGGCCATAAACTGTACTACAGTGGACTACCAGATGTTCACGAACAAGGAGTAGGATTTCTAGTACACAGGAACTGCAACAACTGCGTTGTGAATTGTTACCCTATATCCAGTCGACATCTTCATACGTTTAAAGGCATCACCCTTCAATATCACCATCATTCAAGCCTACGCTCCTACATCAACATATGACGATGAGGCAGTAGAAGAGTTTTATGATCAATTACAGGAAGTGGTCAATAAGGTCCCGAAAAAGGACATCCTTGTTGTACAAGGAGACTGGAATGCCAAAGTAGGAAGTGACTCCAACCAAACCTGGAAAGGCACTTGTGGAAAATACAGTAACCTCTCAACCAATGAACGAGGTCAAAGACAATTAGAATTTGCGAAATACAACAATGTCTTACTGGCTAACACACTAGGATGCCACAAAAAATCGCGTATAACCACATGGCACAGTCCGAATGGAGAGCACCACAACCAGATCGACTATATCATGGTGCAACAGCGTTTTAAGACAAGCATCCATACGGCTAAAACAAGAAGTTTTCCTGGAGCTGACATTGGAAGCGACCATGACCATGTTGAATAGCTATCTGGTGCTACAGACTAATGCACAGCCCTACCAACATAGACTAACTAAGTGTGATATTTTAACTGTTCATCAGACCTTTGTTTTATTTTGACTTTGCAAGGCTTATTATAACCCACTTATCAACCAGGAGCTTTATGATGGCTGACGATTACAATGCAATTTACACTAAAGGTGTCCCTTCAAAGAATGTCCTATCAACACTCAAAGTTTCCCTCAAAGAATGTCAAATCAACACATCGAGCTGAGAAAATAAAAGCATTCTTTAAGAAAGATCTTGGTGGCATTGATTTCTGTTGGAGTTTCTGATTTTATCTCTATTCGAAAGCGAGCAGAAACTACAGACAAAAAAAAATCGAAGCTAATGCAATACAACTTAACTCCGGCCCTAACCTTCTATGGCTCTGAATAGATAATAGATAAGCAGCAAAATAAAATAAAAACTTTTAAAGAAACGATGATCTCATTCTTGCCTCACTAGATTTGGCTGATCCTTGGAAACACAAAAACAATCGAGTTTTGCTCATGTTTATCAGCATAGAACAGCGATGTACAAACCACGAACTGCGGGCCAGCCCGGTCCCTTACAACTTCTGTCCACAGTGAAGAATGAAGCCGCAGGTTCAAATTAACTCGAAGAATTTTTTTAGATGATGTGACCCTCGACACTCGTGTCTGAAATGTATGTGGCCCTCGACACTCGCGTCTGAAATGTATGTGGTCCCTAGACCGACAAAAAAAAGTGCAAAGAAAATACGTTTGAGTTCATCTTTCACCATACAGTAAAAGATTGGGGGGGGGGGGAGAGGGGGAAGCTGGGAAAAGTGACTTGAAAATCTAGAATAATCACTACAAGCCAGACACCTGTAATCTCAAATGTGTTGAGATCTAGTGTCCGAGTGGCGTGTAATTAAACATGTAATTAAACATCTTGCAATTTCTGACATGTATTAACATTGTCATGTTTTCTATATCCCAAAAGTTTGTATTTAAGTAATTATATTATCTCCAAAATCTATTATTTAGAATGATATTTATTTAGATCTGCTAAACTCAATTGTATACGAAGACTAAGCTTTTTAAAATGACAATGAAGCCAGTAATAAGTTATATGCTGCATCTTTAAGTTATCTGAGATTATAAACTTTTTAGGTCCTAAAGAAAATAATGAAAAAAAAAGAAAATGTCGATTACGATTTAACAGGTTCTCAAAGTGCGATGCTGGAATCCATTAAGTTAATTTCTGAGCAGCCGTTTAGTCAGAAAATAACTCGAAGGCGCTGTTTATAAATGTATAAATGTTAACTTTTTAGAAAAATTGTGCCACTTAGTAGAGCACATCTCTCTATATAAACTAAACGAATTTCTGGGTGTTTATAGAGTTCACCAATGAATCAACTATCTGGAATGTATTACTAGGAGTTACCGGAAATAAAGTTGGCAATAACGTTTCGTTAAGGACATAGTTAGGATAGTTGCTCCCTAGTTCGCACTTTGCTGCCAACAAAACTATTTTTTCTCCCACCTCTCCTTTTTCCTTTCTCCCGTGCGTAAAACTTGTTTACTTCTTTAATCTCTGAATTAGTTGAAATATTTAGATCTCATTGATCTCATTGACACAAGGAGCTACACAAATATAATGGTAAGCATTTAGAATTTCACAAAGTGCGATCATGAAGCCGCTTACTTCCTGCTTAGCTCCAAGCAGACGTACAATTTGTGGCGGTATTTAATCTGTCCCATTTTATCAGGACTTCAACTATCAGTACATAATGGGCACCTACTCAATAGTATTAATTTCTTTTTTAAGCGTTTACGGTAAAAAGCTTATGTTTTAAATAAGAGGTTAAAATAATAAGCTTTATATTAATACTAACCATATTTTACCTGGGACATACATACATACATACGCTAAACATTCTACTTTATATATTAGATTAGAGTAATAAAGGATCTTTATGATCTATAATTCAGTGGTCTTCAACGGGGGTGGGGGGGGGGGGGGTTGGATGTTTTCGAGATTTTGGGGGGGGGGGGCGCTGAGAGCCAAAGGGGCGGTAGGGGGGCGCTAAGCACAAAATGGGACAGTAAGGGGGCGCTGGGCATAAAGGCGGAAAGAAGAAACTAAAGGTGCTCTGAAACAAAACAAATTAAAAAATTCTTCAACATTAAAGCTGGGAAACTAAATATAGACAAATTAAAGTTAACTTGCTTCTAATTTAAGAACAGAAACAGCGTTAGAAATTGAGTTAGGGAATCCCATTTTCTATTTTAAATTCTTACTCTTTTGCTATGATTTGAGACTATTTTTTGTCCTTGGAACTCGCGCGTATAAACGTTTAAGATTTGATAAACAAACTAGGTAATACGCCTTTTAGATTCTAGTGTATTTTATCTACATATGTTAATATATTGATATGTAAATGTTAATTGCAAAAAACATTAAAGGTAACATTTAAAAGAATAATTTAACTTTTTTTTTAAAAAAAAAACCTTGATAGAATGTTGTTACGAAAACTCACTGGTATGTCATGTAATATTTCCTTGAGATTTAGTGAATTGCCACTAGAAAAAAAGTAAGTTCTACTTTGATGGCATTTTCAGATGATGTCAAGAAACCAAGTCGGCTTCACGAACATATAGCGATATCCAAAAATAATTTAAGAATATTTATGAACAATTCTAAAAATTTACAATTAAAACAATTATAAAAACAAAAACCGGCAAAGCAGAATTTGTTTTAATGGCTTCTCAGAAAAATGCATAACTTTAAAAAATTCGTATGATATTGTTGAAAAATTGATTAAAACTAGATTTATTTTAAAACATATGTAACACACAAAGACTTTTTTTTTTGTTAGAGATGAAATATTATTTCAAAATTGTCTAGTTATGTAGCTTATGAGGACATATAGGAAACCATCAGTGGTTGGACGCTACAATGACTTCAGAGGGAATATAGAATAAAGAACAAATCTATTCACTATTCACCTTGTGAGTTATGATACACAAGAAAAGTTTAGCACACAATTTCATTTCTATTTGAATCTAATTATAAAATTTTAAATGAAATACAAACCCAAGCCGAAAATAAGCGCATCTTTCAACAGTTTTGTGAAACAAATGATAAAAAAGATGTTAGACTCTTGTTGTAAACTGAAGTTCGCTGGATTTCGAAAGGGGTTGGTTAATTGTTTTTGGCTCGTTTTTTTAAGCTCTTAAATATTTTATTTTTTTTGAGAAACAGAATGACTTAAAGCAGGTTTAAAAAACATTGTTTGACATGGAAGGCATCTAACAGAACTGAATGAAACGAACCCCCGACTGCTAGGCAAGAGAAGAGACTTTCATTGATAATCTCATTTTCTCTTTTATCGAGATATCAAATCTATTTTAAAGAGTTTTACAATCTCACATAGATTTACAAAACTATGTCTTCAGTAAAAAGAATGTAAACATAGGAGGCACACAGTGGCGTAGCTTGGGGGTGGGGAGAGGGGTGGAAATTTGAAAATCACCCGGACCCCCATTTAAGGGGGGCAAATTAGTGCTTTTTTAATTAATCAAATTAAATATTACGCAAAATGCAGCGGCCCCCAAAGATGTCAAGCACCTTGGCCCCCAAACGATGGAAATTCCTAGCTACGCCCCTGGAGGCACAACAGAGATGCGGCTGCATTGAAATGTTTTAATAAAATCCCAAAACTTGTGGTCAAAATCGGAATTATGTTTTAGCTTTTCAGTAAACATTCATGGTTAACCTAGATTTAGTGCGTAACAAAGTTAATGAATTAGCAAAGAAATAGACTGGATGTAGCAAATAGAGGAGACCTTCACCTTGGCTAACTTAAAGCTTTAAATTTTTAATATTGTCAGACTGCAGGAGGCACAAGGTTACCATTAGCTTAATTTCTTTTTGTAGTGAATTCAGCAATAATAATATTTATATTAAAAAATAAAACTAAATTTACAATTAAACCTAAAAACAGTAGGCCCTAATATTCAAAAATTAAACGGAGACTATTCTTTGGATTTGAAAGAAAGTCTTTACAATTAATTTTTTAGTATAATCCCTTTAAATTATTTGACATAATTTTTGCAATGATAATATTGGCTGTTTTTGCCTTTAATTCTGACGATTACCTCTGAGTCCAGTGTTTCACATAACTACGCAAACCCAACTGCGACCCACATATTTTCCCGAATTTTATGCAGACAAAGCCGTTGTATGTTGTCTTTTCTTTGAGTATCAAATGTTTGTCCCGCAGTTTTTGTAAGAGCTCTCGAACTGTTTCTCTCAGAGGCTATCTGCTGCCAGGTACTTTCCACTATGCCAGGGAGAGCGAAATGGCGCCTGAATAAATCTTGATAGCGCTCACGGGGGAGAGGGGCACCTCTGTAACTCAGTCCTCTTTAAAGCTCGTCAGTCAGAGGCCAAGGAGTTCACAACAATCGCCTTTGGCATGTGGTCGTCACCCAAGCGGGTACGTGTTATTGACAGCATAAAAATTACTAGATAGATGATATTTTGTTCAAATTTGCCTTCTCACGCTTCTTTATAAGTGTTTTTCTTAGAGGGGGTCGCTGGCGGATTTTTTTAAAGAAAAAATTCGAAAAGGGGGCGGTAGGCCAAAAAAGGTTGAAGACCACTGATCTATATTAACTTTCGAATAAAAAGATTTATCTTATAAAATACATTATTGCTTCAGTAGTAGATTTACTGGCATTATGTAGACTACTGAGCTATTTTTCTAGCTTTTAGATGCACAAACGCATTTTCCTGACGTCTACAGCACGCTATTCGCCCAAATAAGAAGGCAGGTCTCAAACCCAGGCGATAGCTCCGCGATATCTTTGAAATATCCCCACACACACAAAAAAAAAAACAACTGCAAGAGTTCTCTGCGTATCGCTTCAGATATTAAAATTGGCTGAGAGATTGTATTGTTTTAGTCGAAACGCATAAAGAACAACTTGTCTTACCCCATCATAAGTTGTACACTATGTCCTTGCTTTTTTGGCATGGTCATAGTGAATTGTATATAGTTAAAATAATTGTAACTAAATTTTCTAAAATATAAATCTAGTAGCCCCGCCTGCTTTCACTTAAATGAAGCTCTGCCTATACCTAGACAAATCACTACCTGCTAGACCGAGTATTCAAAATTGGTCACGAGTCTTTCTAGTTTTGTATTAATTCTGCTGTGGAATAACCAAGTACGTTTTCTTTCAACGTAGAATAAAACTTGTCTAAATAGCGCTATCTAGGTATGGTGTCTTGTTATTATAATCAATAGATGAGCAAACGAAAATGCAGTGCTTCTGACCCACCCCTATTTTCATAGTTAAAGTTAAATTAGAATTAGAAGAGCATCATGTTGAAAGCAATAAATCAACATTACATTGTGTTGTGAGAGTGATATGCAGACTCAAATTGCTGCTTGTGTGAAAAAAGGATTACCTTGAACTATAAGATATTTGCATACGTTTAATGAGCAATAAAATTAGAGCGAAAAAGTCTTGAAGTGGATGCATAGCCCAATATTTATTTTTTTAGACATTTTGAGCGTTCAAAAAACATGAAGCAATGCCCAGTGACTTAAAAGTTATCTCAGAAGTGAAATTACGTTTGATTTATTTATTCAACTTTGTGTTTCGATTATTCTAAATGTGAAGTGTAACAAGAAACATTTCCTTGAGCTCATCTTTTCTAAGTGTCATAAAATTATAGACTAAGACAAACCAGCTAAAAACAATATTCAATTCAAATTTTATTGGAACTAATGCGAAATAAATAAATGACAAAAGGACAATGTTCTCGATTATTTTTTTCACTTTTTCTGTTTTTTGGCAGACTTCTTGGTAATTTCAGTTTTGTCCTGAAAGTTCATAAACAGCAATGTTAATGAAAATAGAAATAAATACATTAGTCTTGAAATCAATGACATACAATTTTCTTTTAAAGAACCATGGTACACAGTATTTAATAAGTGAAAGAAAAAAGACTAGATTGACCTAGGGATACGCGTAGAACGTATCTTTTTTTTTTTGAAGTAATGTCTATTTTATTCAATAACCAAAGTAGATTACCGACATAAACCTATAAAAATTAAAGTCACAAAGCGCTTCATTCATAGTTATAATAAAGATTTGTGTTTAAAAAAGGTTCAAACCCGACAATCCAGCTAATTATTGAATGCCCTAGTTACAAGGAGAGGTATTTTAAAGTCGCAGAAACATCTTTTAAGGAAATAAAAGCAATTTAATCCAGTAGACTACAGGCCTAGAGAGGCCATGACTTGTTCGTTGCATTGATCAGCTTCGAACTTTTACATTTCTTAAACGTACTAGCTATGACTTTGGGAAACTTACATCTAGTTAAAGAATGGAACGTTCTAGCTAAGACTAAGTCTGCTGACAGTACATTTCTTAAATGTTATAGCAAAGACTGAATCAGCCTGATACCTTACATTTCTGGAATGTTCTAGCAAAGACTAAACCAGCCTGATACCTCACATTTCTGGAATGTTCTAGCAAAGACTAAACCAGCCTGATACCTTAAATTTCTGGATTGTTCTAGCAAAGACTAAACCAGCCTGATACCTTACATTTCTGGATTGTTCTAGCAAAGACTAAACCAGCCTGATACCTTACATTTCTGGAATGTTCTAGCAAAGACTAAATCAAACTTGATACCTTACATTTCTGGAATGTTCTAGCAAAGACTAAACCAGCCTGATAACTTACATTTCTGGAATGTTCTAGCAAAGACTAAACCAGCCTGATACCTTACATTTCTGGAATGTTCTAGCAAAGACTAAACCAGCCTGATACCTTACATTTCTGGAATGTTCTAGCAAAGACTAAACCAAACTTGATACCTTACATTTCTGGAATGTTCTAGCAAAGACTAAACCAGCCTGATACCTTACATTTCTGGAATGTTCTAGCAAAGACTAAACCAGCCTGATACCTTACATTTCTGGAATGTTCTAGCAAAGACTAAATCAACCGATACCTTACATTTCTGGAATGTTCTAGCAAAGACTAAACCAGCCTGATAACTTACATTTCTGGAATGTTCTAGCAAAGACTAAACCAGCCTGATACCTTACATTTCTGGAATGTTCTAGCAAAGACTAAACCAGCCTGATACCTTACATTTCTGGAATGTTCTAGCAAAGACTAAATCAACCTTGATACATTTCTGGAATGTTCTAGCAAAGACTAAACCAGCCTGATAACTTACATTTCTGGAATGTTCTAGCAAAGACTAAACCAGCCTGATACCTTACATTTCTGGAATGTTCTAGCAAAGACTAAACCAGCCTGATACCTTACATTTCTGGAATGTTCTAGCAAAGACTAAATCAACCTTGATACCTTACATTTCTGGAATGTTCTAGCAAAGACTAAATCAACCGATACCTTACATTTCTGGAATGTTCTAGCTAAGGCCTACAACCTTTTCATTTCTTAAAGAAAGTCCCAGCTATGGTCACCTAATAGAACCTTGCAATCTAAAGAATTCAAATAATTGTACAAGATAAATCAGTGCAGTTTAAGGACCTTCACTAAACCAATTTTGAAATAGTGTACCGAAAGACCCGGATGTTGAGACAGTTAAGACAATCTATGCCAATATATTCCAATTGGCTTTCCTGTTGTGAGTCAAAACACTATCACCGACGAGGTGATATTTTTCTTCCCTCCACGGAGAGCTTCATGCCTTTCCATTACTTTGATGGGGCTGTGGCTTAGACCAAAAAAGTACACTGCTTGCGTCAGAGGCAGAACACTGGGAACACACCGTCAGTGTCTCCGCTCTATCTTTAATAGTCTGTTCAATTAAAGATTTTTTTTTTCCCCAGTGTTGAATTGAACATGTCCTTGGGATTAAAACACCATCATTTCAACGGTTATCTCCCTTCCCTCTCTTAACATGCGTGGCCAGCAGGGACATTAAAACATGGAGAAAGTAGGGCTACACAAAACATTGATGAAACAAACACAGAGTGTACAGGCAGGGAGGGGGGTGGGATTGGGAGGACTTAACCCTCTTCTGTACAGCTTACAGGCTGCAGATTAAGTGACGACGGCAAGTTTATTACGTTGATAATGTAGTTTGGCCAGCCTTAGAGAACACTACTTTTGTGAATAATTTGACATAAAAGATTGTCCCAATAGCTAAAATTCGAATGGTGTAAAAATGTGTCATCCATAGACATATAATAGACTGGACATGGAAATTTTTTAGCACTACAAAAAATGTGAAACTTTTTTAGAAAGTTGGATCAAGGCATTATTTTGTAAAGTAGTTGAAAGAAGTTAAGTTGTTTTTCAACCCTAACCTATGTATCATAATTTAATTTTTTGACCTAGATCTAGTAATTGAACATCAAAAATAAGTGTTCTCTCGTCTCATTATTATTTTGCAATTTTCAGATACATAGACTAGAAAGATCTAGGTAATCAATCTATTTAAATGTACATAAGATGATTTAATTCAACATGAATTCTTTCAATCTAGGATTTTTTAAACATCTCAATGGAAACAAACAGGAAATGGCTTTGTTTCATATATTTGCGTCAATATCCGAGTAATGATTTTGCATTATTTCTAAACTTTGAAAACTAAAGATTACTTTTCTAAGACAGAAAAGATTGATTGGGGCGACTCCCCTTAGAGCTTGAAAAAAGAGTTTACGTACATAAAAATCTATACATATATATATATATATATATGTATATATATAGGATTGTGATTCGGTCAGTCGCGAGTAAAATTTATTTCCGGTTTCCAGTCTAGTATAATATACAAGTCTATGGTGTCATCTATATCAGTCTATACATTTCTTATTGGTCACTTCCATTTACTAATGAAAGTTATGAATGATTAAACGTAACATTTAAAGTGTCATGTACTTTTGAGTTATGTAATGTTTAATATTGTCTTGCTAAGAGTAAATCTTTAGAATTAAAATTACCTTACAGAAAATATAAATGCACATTAATTACCTTCTCTTGTTTGCTCTTTTCAGCTTTCTTCGTTTCCTAATAAAAAAAAAAATATTAAAAAATTTAAGAATTATAAACAAAGGGAGGCAATAAAATAATTCCGCATTAAAATGTCTTTATCCTTTGTTATGTCTCGTGTCAGCCAATAATCTACATACTTTTATCTATGCTGGAGGACGACTTCAAAAATAAAGTATAAACTGTCCCAAAAAGGACCAGATCGCAACACATTTATAGCCGAGTGTTTTCAGTGTTCCATTCACAATGCCGGATTTAAGTAAGTGGAGGCTCCGGGTCATGATATTTCGTGACCTACACTTTTTTCAAAGCTTTTAAAAGAATCCGCTTATTACTAATACTTGTATATAAAAGCATACCATTTTTTAGAAGAATGAAAAGTAAAATTAATTTCATTTTCATTTTTTTTTTAGCTAACGAAAATTTGGAACTGGATTTCTAGTTAACGAGCACGCCACAAGCGGACACTTCTTGACCATGTCAGTGATGCCAACAGAAAGATTAAAAGCATGAAAATACTAAAAAGACTAAAAAGTTTCTGACCCGACAATTTTTTTAAAAATTCTCTTGTGGATGCCCCTGGCCAGTAGCCCCGCCTGCTTTTCCTTAAATCCAGCTCTGCCTATACCTAGTCTAATCACAACCTGCTAGACCAAGTATTCAAAATTGGTCACGAGTCAGCTACCACATTTCCCAACCGATCAAGGCCTTGTGGCCCAAACGTTTTTACTTTGGTGCATAAGTTTTTTTTGTATTTATGTGTATTGTATTTATCTAGACAGTTCCACCCTGCTGCAGTAAATGTGTTCAGTCTAAGTTCCAGACAAATCTTACCACTTTTCCTTTCTTCCCTCTCTTGGACCTGAAACAAACAATGAAAGTACGTTAGATCAAGTCAGTGGATGCAGTGTCATAGCTAGATCAAGTCAGTGGATGCAGTGTCATAGCTAGATCAAGTCAGTGGATGCAGTGTCATAGCTAGATCAAGTCAGTGGATGCAGTGTCATAGCTAGATCAAGTCAGTGGATGCAGTGTCAAAGCTAGATCAAGTCAGTGGATGCAGTGTCATAGCTAGACCAAGTCAGTGGATGCAGCGCCATAGCTAGACCAAGTCAGTGGAGGCAGCGCCATAGCTAGACCAAGTCAGTGGATGCAGCGCCATAGCTAGACCAAGTCAGTGGAGGCAGCGCCATAGCTAGACCAAGTCTAGTGGATGCAGCGCCATAGCTAGACCAAGTCAGTGGATGCAGCGCCATAGCTAGACCAAGTCAGTGGATGCAGCGCCATAGCTAGACCAAGTCAGTGGATGCAGCGCCATAGCTAGACCAAGTCAGTGGATGCAGCGCCATAGCTAGACCAAGTCAGTGGATGCAGCGCCATAGCTAGACCAAGTCAGTGGATGCAGCGCCATAGCTAGACCAAGTCAGTGGATGCAGCGCCATAGCTAGACCAAGTCAGTGGATGCAGCGCCATGGCTAGATCAAGTCAGTGGTTGCAGCGTCATGGCTAGATCAAGTCAGTGGATGCAGTGTCATAGCTAGATCAAGTCAGTGGAGGCAGTGTCATAGCTAGACCAAGTCAGTGGAGGCAGCGCCATAGCTAGACCAAGTCAGTGGAGGCAGCGCCATAGCTAGACCAAGTCAGTGGAGGCAGCGCCATAGCTAGACCAAGTCAGTGGAGGCAGCGCCATAGCTAGACCAAGTCAGTGGAGGCAGCGCCATAGCTAGACCAAGTCAGTGGAGGCAGCGCCATAGCTAGACCAAGTCAGTGGAGGCAGCGCCATAGCTAGACCAAGTCAGTGGAGGCAGCGCCATAGCTAGACCAAGTCAGTGGAGGCAGCGCCATAGCTAGACCAAGTCAGTGGAGGCAGCGCCATAGCTAGACCAAGTCAGTGGAGGCAGCGCCATAGCTAGACCAAGTCAGTGGAGGCAGCGCCATAGCTAGACCAAGTCAGTGGAGGCAGCGCCATAGCTAGACCAAGTCAGTGGAGGCAGCGCCATAGCTAGACCAAGTCAGTGGAGGCAGCGCCATAGCTAGACCAAGTCAGTGGAGGCAGCGCCATAGCTAGACCAAGTCAGTGGATGCAGCGCCATAGCTAGACCAAGTCAGTGGATGCAGCGCCATAGCTAGACCAAGTCAGTGGATGCAGCGCCATAGCTAGACCAAGTCAGTGGAGGCAGCGCCATAGCTAGACCAAGTCAGTGGATGCAGCGCCATAGCTAGACCAAGTCAGTGGAGGCAGCGCCATAGCTAGACCAAGTCAGTGGAGGCAGCGCCATAGCTAGACCAAGTCTAGTGGATGCAGCGCCATAGCTAGACCAAGTCAGTGGATGCAGCGCCATAGCTAGACCAAGTCAGTGGATGCAGCGCCATAGCTAGACCAAGTCAGTGGATGCAGCGCCATAGCTAGACCAAGTCAGTGGATGCAGCGCCATAGCTAGACCAAGTCAGTGGATGCAGCGCCATAGCTAGACCAAGTCAGTGGATGCAGCGCCATAGCTAGACCAAGTCAGTGGATGCAGCGCCATAGCTAGACCAAGTCAGTGGATGCAGCGCCATAGCTAGACCAAGTCAGTGGATGCAGCGCCATAGCTAGACCAAGTCAGTGGATGCAGCGCCATAGCTAGACCAAGTCAGTGGAGGCAGCGCCATAGCTAGACCAAGTCAGTGGATGCAGCGCCATAGCTAGACCAAGTCAGTGGATGCAGCGCCATAGCTAGACCAAGTCAGTGGATGCAGCGCCATAGCTAGATCAAGTCAGTGGATGCAGCGCCATAGCTAGATCAAGTCAGTGGATGCAGCGCCATGGCTAGATCAAGTCAGTGGATGCAGCGCCATGGCTAGATCAAGTCAGTGGATGCAGCGCCATGGCTAGATCAAGTCAGTGGATGCAGCGTCATGGCTAGATCAAGTCAGTGGATGCAGCGCCATGGCTAGATCAAGTCAGTGGATGCAGCGCCATGGCTAGATCAAGTCAGTGGATGCAGCGTCATGGCTAGATCAAGTCAGTGGATGCAGCGTCATAGCTAGATCAAGTCAGTGGTTGCAGTGTCATGGCTAGATCAAGTCAGTGGTTGCAGTGTCATGGCTAGATCAAGTCAGTGGATGCAGTGCCATGGCTAGATCAAGTCAGTGGATGCAGTGCCATGGCTAGATCAAGTCAGTGGATGCAGTGCCATGGCTAGATCAAGTCAGTGGATGCAGTTCCATAGCTAGATCAAGTCAATGGATGCAGTGTCATAGCTAGACTAGAGTAACAAAGGAACGTCGACTGGATTTGAAAAAAAAAATGAAGTTGCACTTATATATTGTCGTATAGAAATGTTATGCATAGTTCATCGCATATTCCAGTTATACATTTTTAAAGAAAATGATTTGTACGAACAATTTAATAATAAAGGCCGTCACCAACGCAAAAGCAGAGAAACCAAATACATTCTTAAAATCATGATATGAAAATTAAAACGGTAATGAATTATCAAAACAAAATTGCAGGGCAAAAACGCACATACAACTTTGAGCGATGAAATCACGCCTGCATTTCACTTTTACACTGACGTTATTTAAACATATTCTCTCTTTGGTCTTTAAACGAAAGGATTGAAAGTTACCTACTCAAAAACTTGCCAATGATAGAACAGTTTATCTTATGACAATGTCTTCGATTCCAAAGATTTAGATGAATGCAGTGTCTCATAAGACTACGCAAAGCCAGTTGCGACCTGCAAATTTTTCCACATCTGATACAGACGAAACTGTTGTCCGGCGGGGGTAATTTTCATTAACAATGGCTTTTCTTAAGGCCTCAAATGTATCTCGCGATTTTTGAGCTCTGCGCTGTCTTTCAGAAGCCGTCTGTTGCTATGTTAGTGATGGCAAAATGGCTCCTAAAATGAACTTTAGTGCCTGCTGTGTAGGGGCACCACCTTTAAACGCTACAAAAAAGACTGCCTTGGGCATGCGGTCGTACTCCAAGTGGGATAAGTGTCCGGATTAAGATAATTTTTGTAGAGCACCCAGGTTTCAGAGTGTGGTGAGATTCACTGCATTACAAGATTTTTGTTCGGCGGAGAGACCTATACCGCTCTACTATATTGGTACAAGAAAACGTAGATTCTGATTCAGAAGTCCTTTAACGAATTAACCCAGCTCCTCAAATCAAATTAACCCAGCTCCTCAAATCAAATTAACCCAGCTCCTCAAATCAAATTAACCCAGCTCCTCAAATCAAATTAACCCAGCTCCTCAAATCAAATTAACCCAGCTCCTCAAATCAAATTAACCCAGCTCCTCAAATCAAATTAACCCAGCTCCTCAAATCAAATTAACCCAGCTCCTCAAATCAAATTAACCCAGCTCCTCAAATCAAATTAACCCAGCTCCTCAAATCAAATTAAACCAGCTCCTCAAATCAAATTAACCCAGCTCCTCAAATCAAATTAACCCAGCTCCTCAAATCAAATTAACCCAGCTCCTCAAATCAATCAAATTAACCCAGCTCCTCAAATCAATCAAATTAACCCAGCTCCTCAAATCAATCAAATTAACCCAGCTCCTCAAATCAATCAAATTAACCCAGCTCCTCAAATCAAATTAACCCAGCTCCTCAAATCAAATTAACCCAGCTCCTCAAATCAAATTAACCCAGCTCCTCAAATCAAATTAACCCAGCTCCTCAAATCAAATTAACCCAGCTCCTCAAATCTATGTACATGGCAAGTTCCTTAATATCAACCTTTTAACGTTTCTTTGCAACAATTTATCAGGACACTTAAGCAAATGACCCAAATACCTCACAACTATCCAAGATCCCGACACTAGAGATGTCTACTCAATATCTCCCGACACTAGAGATGTCTACTCAATATCTCCCGACACTAGAGATGTCTACTCAATATCTCCCGACACTAGAGATGTCTACTCAATATCTCCCGACACTAGAGATGTCTACTCAATATCTCCCGACACTAGAGATGTCTACTCAATATCTCCCGACACTAGAGATGTCTACTCAATATCTCCCGACACTAGAGATGTCTACTCAATATCTCCCGACACTAGAGATGTCTACTCAATATCTCCCGACACTAGAGATGTCTACTCAATATCTCCCGACACTAGAGATGTCTACTCAATATCTCCCGACACTAGAGATGTCTACTCAATATCTCCCGACACTAGAGATGTCTACTCAATATCTCCCGACACTAGAGATGTCTACTCAATATCTCCCGACACTAGAGATGTCTACTCAATATCTCCCGACACTAGAGATGTCTACTCAATATCTCCCGACACTAGAGATGTCTACTCAATATCTCCCGACACTAGAGATGTCTACTCAATATCTCCCGACACTAGAGATGTCTACTCAATATCTCCCGACACTAGAGATGTCTACTCAATATCTCCCGACACTAGAGATGTCTACTCAATATCTCCCGACACTAGAGATGTCTACTCAATATCTCCCGACACTAGAGATGTCTACTCAATATCTCCCGACACTAGAGATGTCTACTCAATATCTCCCGACACTAGAGATGTCTACTCAATATCTCCCGACACTAGAGATGTCTACTCAATATCTCCCGACACTAGAGATGTCTACTCAATATCTCCCGACACTAGAGATGTCTACTCAATATCTCCCGACACTAGAGATGTCTACTCAATATCTTCCGACACTAGAGATGTCTACTTAAAACGTTCTGCGCTACTACGTTGCTCCCATGAACCAACAGTTAATAAAAAATTTAAAAAAAAAAAACAAAGCCGACTTACTTCACATCCTCCTCGTAATCTTCATCGTCCTGTAAAAAGAAAATAAAGAAATACATAACAGTTCTGAATGTTATAAATTCAAAGTGAACATGTTACTTTCATCTACAACTGAAACTTACTTCATCGTCATCGTCATCATCATCATCCTCATCTTCGTCATCGTCATCAGCATCAACTTTGGCCTTCTGTGTAGAGATAAAGTTAGCAATGTAAGCTAATCTAGCAAACGTTTAGAAACTTAGGGTTAGTATTAAAAGGCAGTGTTGGTTTGAAGACAAAAGGCAGTGTTGGTTTGAAGACAAAAGGCAGTGTTGGTTTGAAGACAAAAGGCAGTGTTGGTTTGAAGACAAAAGGCAGTGTTGGTTTGAAGACAAAAGGCAGTGTTGGTTTGAAGACAAAAGGCAGTGTTGGTTTGAAGACAAAAGGCAGTGTTGGTTTGAAGACAAAAGGCAGTGTTGGTTTGAAGACAAAAGGCAGTGTTGGTTTGAAGACAAAAGGCAGCGTTGGTTTGAAGACAAAAGGCAGTGTTGGTTTGAAGACAAAAGGCAGTGTTGGTTTGAAGACAAAAGGCAGTGTTGGTTTGAAGACAAAAGGCAGTGTTGGTTTGAAGACAAAAGGCAGTGTTGGTTTGAAGACGTCATGCCTACGTCATGGTTGTCCATATATTGAGTGGACTATAGTTAAAGTGAGGGATTATGGATATCCGCTGTTGAAAACAATTTATTTCATGAAAATATTCCATAAAACATTTTTAATGGGTCAACTTTTGATAAGATTAGCCAAACCTGTGCTAAATTGATCCTTTGAAAAAAATGGGCGTCAAATACTGTATGAAATAAATACAGATCGTAAAGCTACCGGTATATATTTAGTTTCATTGACTTTTTTAATGTTATGTAATAGATCATTTTGGTAAGTAAAAAAAGGAACTAAACAAGTCTTAGCACTAACCCAAAGCAAAGTTCAAACCAGATACTCACTTTTGTTTTAGAACTTTTCACGGAAGCTTTTCTCTTTGGCGTTTTCTTCCCTTTGGTTTCAGCTTCCTCTTCTTCCTCTTCTTCGTGCATTTCTTCTTCAGATTCTGCAGAGCCTTCTTCATCCTGGCTCATGTCTAGGTAGTCCTCTTCCTTTGGATACTCTGAGGAGTACAACCAGAATACAATATGAACTCTAAGTAAAAGGTTTGAGTCAACTGAAATTATTTACATTTTTAAAAAAATAAATATGGATAATCAATGCCAATTACCTAAAAGTTGGTTTCCAGAAATGCAAACTGGCCCGCTGCCTTCTGATAATGTTAATGTCGCGCCGATTTTGCCAGATATGGTCAGATCTATGAGAGCCTAAAAAATGTAAATTTAATTTATTTTTTAATCATTGTAATGTATGTTACACATAAAGGGTATAGGTCATAGGTTATGTTTATAGTCAAATGTAAAAAAAACATTAACCCTTAAAACGCGTGTGGTAGTTTAGACACTAAACATCAGAATTGTGTATGCACTCATAATAAAGCAGATCAGCACTTTAAGGGTTAAGCGTAAAAATCCAATAAAATGTTCACTATAATTATCTAGAAGCCAGACCAATGCCTCTATTGTTTAGTGTAGACTGACCACTTACTGAGCTGTTTTCACCTCGAGTCAAGTGAGCGATCACACCTTTTTGTACTTCTCCATCCCCGCCAGTTGAGGTCAGCGTTATAATGTTCTGTTCACCTTTCACAGCATCAGAGCCCAAGACAGCCTGAAAAGCACATTTAAACAAGATAACTTGAATACATTCATGTGAACAAGACAGCCTGTGGTATACATTCATGTGAACAAGGCAGCCTGTGGTATACATTCATGTGAACAAGGCAGCCTGTGGTATACATTCATGTGAACAAGGCAGCCTGTGGTATAAATTCATGTGAACAAGGCAGCCTGTGGTATACATTCATGTGAACAAGGCAGCCTGTGGAATACATTCATGTGAACAAGGCAGCCTGTGGAATACATTCATGTGAACAAGACAGCCTGTGGAATACATTCATGTGAACAAGACAGCCTGTGTAATACATTCATGTGAACAAGACAGCCTGTGGAATACATTCATGTGAACAAGACAGCCTGTGGTATACATTCATGTGAACAAGACAGCCTGTGGTATACATTCATGTGAACAAGACAGCCTGTGGTATACATTCATGTGAACAAGACAGCCTGTGGTATACATTCATGTGAACAAGACAGCCTGAACGAATCACAAACATTTGCCGTAAAAGTGAACATGATACAATTTGCAGTCGTGTAGAATCGACACATTAAAACGATAATCAGAATATTAGGCACCACATATGGTATCTGTGCATGATTGGGGGGGGGGGGGGGGGAGACAAAGCCCTAACCCCCCCCCCCCCCCCAAGACATTTTTTATGGGGATTGTGGTTTGTTTTTTTGATACGCTAATGTGCATGAAAGACATAACAGAAAAACAAATCATTTAAACTTACTGAGAGTAGCTCAGGCCTAACTAAAATGTATCGTCTGTTCCACACTTCACTACTGGTCTCTCTATATATGTGATAGAATCAATGTATGACAAGATAAGATTTGAACTCACCATCTTAATGAACAAGGTGTGCTCGATAAAGTCCTCGTCATCCTCCTCTGGTTCCTGAGACTTGATGACCCAGGTCACACTCTTCTTACTGGAGTGAAGTTCAGCGCCTTGAAGAACATGACAAACGATTCATATTTACAAAAAGGTAACTCTCTTATGTCGTAATAAGCTTGTACACGTTATTTCTCTCACACCCAATCTCGGATCAAACCCAAGAATAAAAAAAAAGAATGTTTATTAAATGGAAAGAAATTGTACTTGGCTGAAGTACAAATACGCTGAATTAGTCCTTTTTATAGGTCGAATATAATCTGCATTTATTCAGCAACTGGTCCAGAAAAGTGATAGGATCAGAGCATATTGAGAAAGCTAGAACAATTGGTAAAAATATTTCTAATAGCACAGATTTATTGTTAGTCTCTAGACCTATTAAACATTTAATTACATGACTGATCCAAGCTAATTGATACAATTACTCTAAGTACATTTTTCTTGCTCATTGAGTGTTTCTTGGAATTCCAATTGTTTTTTGTTTTTTTTAGTTTTATTTACAATTCTACAACTATACAGCACTTAATCTTCCAATGTTGGCTTATAACCTGGGCTGTGTGACTAGTATGAATGTATAGATACGATTGGGTTATCATAAATCATGTCACTTCCGGAATATCGAATGTCAGATGAAGTCATTCTATCTTTCATATTGGCTGGTACTGCATAACATAAGGCTTGTCTTCGAGTCCGAATATTGAGGAATGGTGTTTTATATAAACTTAAGTTTAATCAATCTTGGTTACAAATGTAGTGGAGTGGATACCTTTTCAGAAAACACCGGCCACCCCGATATCCACGTGACCCTTCCCCCTAGATGGCACCTTGTGTCCGCGCATAACACTTTTCAGAAAATACCGGCCACCCCGATATCCACGTGACCCTTCCCCCTGATGGCACCTTGTGTCCGCGCATAACAAGGCAGACCAACGTGGGCACTGTCCATTCGACCGGCATCTCTTGTCGCTGTAGTGTCCGTTTGGCACAGAACAAACTAAATGACATGAAGGCCACTCGTAGGACGATTCCAAACTGTTTATTATACATTAAAGACCTGCAGCCATCCATAAACACATGGTGTAGAACCAGGCACAAACAGGGAGTGGAAACGACGTAGGTCCAGTAACGGCCGGTGTTTTCTGAAAAGTGTTATGCGCGGACACAAGGTGCCATCTAGGGGGAAGGGTCACGTGGATATCGGGGGTGGCCGGTGTTTTCTGAAAAGGTATCCACTCCACTACACAAATAATTTTCAACTTACATTAACACCCATTCCTGGTGCTAGTTTCTGTTTAATAAACCTACAGAAACTCTTGACCGAAGTGTAATTTCCATTGCGATTCGCATTTTTACGGGCGCCGTGTGAAGCTTACAGTGTCTTGTCTCAATGTATTGATGGATTGGTTTAACCAAATCAAATCAAAAGACAGCTCGGAATGTAAATGTGTTGACACTGGGTTTACAAAACTAAATGGTCTTTTAAAGTACGTGCGTCCTTGTATAAATAAATAGCCTCGGTAGCCAACAACATTAAACACAAGTTAACTAAACGCCTATTTTGTGTTCATTATCTTTTTCGTTTATAGCTGATCGAAGTCCTTGTGAATCCATAGTCTTTGTGTTTTTACTTTGGCCAGCAGGATTTCCTTAATGCAATGGCCTATGCCTACTGTATTTTTCGATAATTCTAAATGAACGATTCCTAACTCGAATTTCATTGTAGGCCTATGCATGAATGAAAGTGGATTTAAACTATTCCGTACATCATAGATCTTTAGACTACGCGTTTACAGAATAGCATAAAAACATTTTTAAAAATATGCTGTACTTACTCCAAAAATACTCCACATCAGCTACACCGGAAGCTAATCTGCTGGTGTTGTTGCTTTTTTCAGAGAAATTTCTTGATCTGTTGGCCATGGCTGGGCGTAGGGTTGAGAAGCTGAAGAAAGACTGTGGAACTACTGAAGTGCTGGACACGAGCGAAGTGTGGTCAAGCCTTGCGAAGAATACACGACTGACAAGCCGCCAGTTTGACACGCCTATAAATATGTTCCGGTCTCGGCCACTTCACAAGGTGTGTGGTTCAAAACCTTCCCTGGAGTGCTTCACGTGAATTCGGTTTTCACACGCCACTTCGCTTAAAACAAAGACACGTTCAAGCAAGCGGTGGGTGATTGGGGGAGGAGGGGGGGGATTGTTCGGAAGCAGTTGAATAGCCAAGGCGGACACAAATGTCCTTATTAAAGTCGTTGAGTAGGGATGGGTAGGGGCTGGCTACCAAGATTGCGTAGTGGGTGGTCAAGGAAAAGACAACTCTCAATCTCTTTCTTACACACATTCTTTAAGTATCATGAGAATTGACTTCATGTATTCGGTGATGTAATCACGGTACCTCTTTCATAGATGTAAAAGTCTTTGATTGTATCTTAATAGCAGTCTATAACCTAGAAGCCCTTTTTTTAAATAAATCACTACAATGACTACATTCTACACATGAAACCTTGTAGCACCCTACTGTCCCTACAGTAAGTAGGCTACACCCCCCCCCTTTTCACTTGTGATCCCTCGTTCCAACTATTAATATACACTTATTTTTTTCAATTCAACAGTGCTATTTATTTCGATTTCGTGTATTTTTAAAATTTTTTTTTTTTATTTTCAAAACAAATTCAACTCAAAATGTTCTCACTTCTTTGTAACGTCCATTCAAAATTCATATTGATTGAAGCAACGGCTTTTATACGTCAAACACTGAACCATAATCTTCAAATACAAAAACAAAATCTAATATTCTACGAGAAATTTGTACAAATGCTCCTTCCTCTGTAGTGCTATTAGAGAATGGATTGCCTAAGTAAGCCAGGAAACCCAATGACTTGGCAGAATATAAGTCATTGATTAGCCTAGCATGCATGACTAGATTGACCTAGGGAAACGCGTAGACGTAATCATCATCTTTTTAAAAAGTAATGTCTGTATTTTATAAGATAAGATAAGATGACTTGCTTGTTAAAAAAAAAAATTCAACACATGAATCTATAACATTCATTTACTGTGTGCGTTTCCCATCAATGTTTACCACAATGAACACAACATCAGTCAATGTGTTATAGGTCAGGAATCCTCTTAGATGTCTAGACTAACTTTGAATCTAGATCTAGACTCTCCAGATTAAATTAGAATGTTGGGATCAGGGGCGGTCTGGCTATATGGGCATTCGGGCAAATGCCCGGTGGGCCGATACCTAAATGGGACGGTAGAGCCACAGTAATCATCTTTTTTTTTTAATCACGTCTGTTTTATAAGATAAGGGCGGCATGGACGTCACTTCGGCACGTAATGCATTGTCGAAGGTTTTCTAGTATTCTCTTACAAAAAAGGCCCTCTCAGTGAAGTATTTATATTCACTGTATGCATGTGTACAGCTATCGATATATTATCAAACTTGACAGAATGATTTTGAGGACATGACCTAGAATTGGATGTCCATCATATAATATGCAATTTATGGGCCGGACGAAATAGAGATGCCCGGGCCGATTTTGACACCCAGTCCGACCCAGGTTGGGATCAACCATATAAATTTTGCAATTGATATCTTTTATTGTTATGACATAACCGACTTGTTTAAAATTGACCTGCTATTACATTTGTGGGGGTGTGACCTTACGTTACCACGTTACATGTCAGCTCGTGACAACAATTTGTTCACTATATTGATTACAACTGTTGGATAAGAAAGAATATGCTTCATAGCTCAAGAAAAACGATTTTTTTCTTTTATCAATGCTTAGATTCTTTATGAGAATAAACTCTAACCATTCAAAATTAAAATAAAATTATATTACAAAGAAACTTCTTTAAGGTTAATGTGAGTTAATTAGAGTCATTAAACTATTTTTCAAGGTCACTCCTTGCGTCACCTTGTGCATTGCTAAAACCTTTAGTGTGTGAATGCGTGCGTGCGCGATTGAGTATGTGAGCATGCGTGTGTTGACAAGTGGAAGTTAATTTGGTACTTGAATCTTTAGTTTACCAGACGTCCTGCAAAAGGAGGACATTGAGAATGCGTCCTCCGACCAGTAAGCATTTGCTTAAAATGTGAAAATGTCCGGCTTTTACTCTGTTGTTTACTGCAATGCGATATTTAAACCTTCGGTTCTGGTTTAAACGCACAAACTCATTCATAAATGATGTATTATCATTCATACAGTATTTAATTTATTTTAAGAAATCAGATATTGATATAAAAGATCTTTAGTTGTTTGACCAGTATTGGCCTACAGTTTGTTTGTTTGTTTGTTAAATGTTTTGCATGTTTCGGATGTTCGTTCAGAGTTGAAGAGAGTTGACTTCCTAGTCCAAACCTCCAGCAGGACTAAGGGGGATGGGAGCGAACAGAATCTGAACCCTGGACCATCGATAAATCCAAACGACAGTCCAGCGAGCATACCGCACGACCAGGCAGCTACCAAAAGCAGTGTTAAATATGGTAAAGATGGTCGGATATAACGCTGATAGGCCTGCGTCTATAATTGTCGAGATCATCTTAAGATCATCTTCATGTTAAGCATGACCTCTTGCCGCTGACTTTTTCTTCTTTGTCACATAAAGTCGTCAACATAGAGATGTACGACAGTAAGGCGTTTTTTCCCCCGACAATCTGACACAAGAAAGTCAAGCAGAATCAAATTAGCAAAGTTTTGAAATCGCTTCATAAAGTTTTGAAGACGCCTCTCGTGAAAGCGGCATACTCTTTAAAAGGTCCTTATTGGGGTATAAAATAACACCTTTCACTAAAAAATATCTTAATTTTAAAGCATTAGTAATAATCTCATTTTATTTGTTTTAATATTCAAACATGGATTGATATTACTCTTTACTATAATATAACTCTTTACTATAATTTACTCTTTACTATAATATACTCTTTACTATAATATACTCTTTACTATAATATACTCTTTACTATAATATAACTCTTTACTATAATATAACTTTTTACTATAATATACTCTTTACTAAAATATACTCTTTACTAAAATATAACTCTTTACTATAATATAACTCTTTACTATAATATAACTCTTTACTACAATATAACTCTTTACTATAATATAACTCTTTACTATAATATAACTCTTTACTATAATATACTCTTTACTATAATATAACTCTTTACTTTAATATACTCTTTACTATAATATACTCTTTACTATAATATAACTCTTTACTATAATAACTCTTTACTATAATATACTCTTTACTATAATATACTCTTTACTGTAATATAACTCTTTACTATAATATACTCTTTAATATAATATACTCTTTACTATAATATACTCTTTACTATAATATAACTCTTTACTATAATAACTCTTTACTATAATATACTCTTTACTATAATATAACTCTTTACTATAATATAACTCTTTACTATAATATAACTCTTTACTATAATATAACTCTTTACTATAATATAACTCTTTACTATAATATAACTCTTTACTATAATATAACTCTTTACTATAATATAACTCTTTACTATAATATAACTCTTTACTATAATATACTCTTTACTATAATATAACTCTTTACTATAATATACTCTTTACTATAATATACTCTTTAATATAATATACTCTTTACTATAATATACTCTTTACTATAATATAACTCTTTACTATAATAACTCTTTACTATAATATACTCTTTACTATAATATAACTCTTTACTATAATATAACTCTTTACTATAATATAACTCTTTACTATAATATAACTCTTTACTATAATATAACTCTTTACTATAATATAACTCTTTACTATAATATAACTCTTTACTATAATATAACTCTTTACTATAATATAACTCTTTACTATAATATAACTCTTTACTATAATATACTCTTTACTATAATATAACTCTTTACTATAATATACTCTTTACTATAATATACTCTTTACTAGAATATAACTCTTTACTAGAATATAACTCTTTACTATAATATACTCTTTACTATAATATAACTCTTTACTAGATTATAACTCTTTACTATAATATACTCTTTACTATAATATAACTCTTTACTATAATATAATTCTTTACTATAATATAACTCTTTACTATAATAACTCTTTACTATAATATACTCTTTACTATAATATACTCTTAACTATAATATAACTCTTTACTACTACGCTCTCCGCACCCCTTTTTTTTTTTTTTTTGTCATGGCGACGCGCCCGAGAGAAGGATATAAACACTGGTATTCTATAAACAATTATTTATTTAAAAACCCCTAGGGCCTAGGTCAATGCTACTAATAATTTGTATCTACATTTTTGTCTACATTCTATTTGAAGTATTTCAAGGGGTATGACTATTGTATAAGATGTAGTCCAAGACCTATATACATTTCAATATGTATGGGTGTAATATACAGGCAAATGAGCTCTTTGTGGTCTAAGATACTATTTAGATTTTTAACAAATTTTGATTTCTATTTCGTAAGAGCATACATTCATTTCTAAAGAGTTTATGCTTAGAAGTAAAGTCATTAATACTAGATGATATAGTATTATAGATAGTTAAATTAAATTTTAAACATTAACTTTAAGTACTTATCATTTATCAATTAGAGAATCATAATGTCTCATTTAATGGAAATTCTGTTTTCATAATAATACTGCTAATAAAATGCTGCAATACTACTAGACTCTATATCTAAATACTAGATCTACTAGTATATCAGCGGTTCTCAACCTTTTATGCTCGGCGACCCCTTTTTACAATCCCCCACTCTGCCGCGACCCCCGATGAGTTACATGAGTAGTCAATAATAATCCATATTTTGGATCGTCTTAGGCGACCCCAGGCAAATCAATTTACCCCCAAAAATGGGGTTGCGACCCACAGGCTGAGAACCCCTGATCCATATAGATCTAGTGACTAGTCAATCTAAGTCTAGTCCTAGATTACTAGATCTACTTTTTTTTACACTTACAACTTACACGTCACAGTCTTAGTTAAGTTAGTAGTCTTACTTATTTTATTCTACTAGCTACTGCATAGTACTAGGTAACTAGACTACTGTTCCAGGCGTAGCTGCCTAACTCAATAAACAAGTGTGATGCGCCATTTATGTAACAGCTCCTTAAGGGACAGCGCCTGGGTTGCTGGATGTAGACGGATCGCTGCAGGAGCTCTTTTTCATCCCTGCACAATGCAATGAGGATACTCTTGCACCCTGTTAGGCACTCCCACGCAAGCCTTGTTTCACCACCCATTCAGCCTAGTCGTCCTTTTTCATGACCGTTTGCACCCGGGCACCATAGCCGGGCCTGAGTCCACCAGACATTGTGCAGGCCATTAACATGGGCCACAGAAACAGATGACCTTAACATCATAGAATCTGCCTTATAGATCGAAGGTCTGAAAGGGGAACTTTACTTTTTTTTTCTTTTAAAGAAGCATATGAGCTTTACATGATCTGTGCCCATAGATCAGAAAGACTACCATAAAAATCTTTAATATTAATACTAGATCTTAGTCTCCTACATAGTACTCACAAAGAACCCACAACACTTTTACAAAATTGAATATTAATTGAATAATGAATCATAATATGCATGAGATAAAAAAATATGTTTTCTAATTAGAAAAACAATATTATTATATCACATAGGGCAATGTAAAGCCAATACATTAAATTACCTTTTAAAAAGTCTTAAAATGTTTTATTTCTCAGATATTTCTGTATAAACTGCTGCTACTGTTATTATGGAAACAAATCAGAGAATTCATTTTTCAAGCTCTTCCAGTGAATTGAGTGATAATGATACTGAAACAAATAATGAGTCTCAATTTAGTAATCATGGCAAACGAAAGAGAAAGCATAGCCGAAGTGCTGGAGCTGACAAAGATTGCCAACTTGGCCATAAGCATTCCAGGCATTTGTCAGAAGAACACAAACATTATCATTCTCATAGTCATAAACGTAAATTGAAAAAGATGAAACACAAGCATCATAAATCTAAACATGGACACATCGACAAAGAGTGCAAGCATCAACACAAACATCGGACAGAGGCTAGTGACCAGGACAACAACTCTGATATCATTGATAGTGAGAGGGAAAAAAAAATCCAGAAGAAAATCCAAAGCTCATCTGAAAGAAAAGATTTACTGGATTCAAACCCAGACACTGAAACTCTCGATTACAATTTTGATTTTAGTAAATACAAATCATCATTGAGCAGAATGTTTTTCAGGGAAAACTTCTTTTCAAAAATAGCTATTCGGTAAATATTCTTGTAAATATTTTACATTATCTTTAATAGCTAATTTTTAAAATAGTTTTGGCTTATAGTGTTGTAAAAAATTATTTACAGTTACAGATATTCACAGATATTTTTTCAAGGCAGAAATTTTTATGAAACTATTACTAAACTTCATAATTGAATCACAACTTTAGGACATATTCAGTGTAGTTGCTAAAATCAAGCTTATACTGAATATTTGCCTTTTCTTTACTAGATCTCTTGCTAATGTGTTCTCACTCATATTCATCCCTGGAGTTAAACTTAAGGTGACAACTATTTCTGCCAATTTCATAATTGCTTCAGCCCTGTCATCTCAACTTGTGGATACCGACTCACAGATCTCCTGCTTTTTTATTTTTGTCTGTGCCATTCTTTCCAGATGGTTTGAGGTACACCTTTCTTTTTGGTGGCTGTCTTGAAGTTCTTTTACTTATGCTCTTCTGGCGATGTCTAGTTCTCTTTTCAACTGGCTTTAAATTAACACCACAAGAAGTGATCCAAAATACATTTAGAGAAATTGCTAAGTGCTTTATTATGATCACTTGAAAAAGCTTTTGACTCCATCCAGAGTTATGCTATTGCTTTTTTCTTCAACTATTTATAAGAAATACTTTTAACACTCATTATTTTATTCTATGTGGAATGTTGAGCTAAAAATTCTAGCCAAAACTAAAAATTACCTTTTGGAATTTAATATTTGAATAACTTTAAAATTGAAATATATTATGTGTAGGTTTAAATATTGAATAAATGTAAATTTTTTTTTTGTTTGGCAGTGGATCACAAGAGCATGATGACTTTTGGAATTTTGTCAATAAATTTGTTAAATTTCAGCAAAAAAAGGCGGAGAAATCCAAAGGCTAGAATTGTTTTTATAATGTAGTTTTTTATCATTTTCTAATGTTAACTGAATATAAAATTTCCTTTCATTATATATAAACTTAATATAAACTTAAAGTATTCTAAGATTAAACCTGTTGGTGTTTTTTTTTCAGATGCTAAAGTTCAACTTGGAGCTGAATCTGGTCAACTCAACCTCCCAAAAGTATATGATGTTAGCTATAAAATCAATATTTCCTTTATCAGCAAAGATTTTGATGTATTTTTCAAGAAAAACAGGCTAGTTGGTAAGGAGTTTTTAAAATCTGATTAGCTCCTTTTTGTAAGCATGTATTCTATTTATACAAATAAATTAAAAAAAAAAAAAGCTTTATTTTATCATCTTTTACTTACAATATTTTATTTTAGTTTTTTGTTTTTCTACAAACTTTTTTTTTGTCAGACTATCAACTTGAAAAGGAGCTATCAAGAGGCAGGGTACTGCAATTTCGATCAATTATTTTACATTATCTGGACTTTCAACAGAAACAAAAAGTGAGAAGCTTATTTTATTTTTATTTTTTTTGTAATGGCTGATAAGCTTGATTTAATTATAAAAGATAATGGCTTTTTTAGTTTCAGAAAATCTACAAAATCTGTAAAGATCAAAGGGAACTCCCTATCTACCAGCATAAGGAAACTATCATCCAAAGGTTACAGAAATATCAAGTTATAGTTGTAGCAGGTGATACAGGTTGTGGCAAATCAACTCAGGTAACTCATGAATTCATATTTGAAGTATAATACAGTCAACCACTAGCAGTTTTTTTTTTTTTTTCCATTGTTTTGTTTTTTGTTATACAGACATAAACAAGATTATCAGCATGACATTTCCTGGTGGTGTGATATACAATTATATAATCCAAAACTTGGTTAAACTGGTGCACTTTTTTCCTCCACATAAATAAATGAGAAAAGAAAAAAGCTAAATTGTTATAAAGTTTTCTGAAGATTTTGTTACAATAATATTCTGGACATACGGACATGTAGTCTGTATGCCTGAAAATCATCTCCCCAAATGACTTCTCTATAGATTGCAGGAAAGACACCCTTAAGAGCTTCCTTGAGGAGTGTGAGAATGACTGTAAAATGCTAGCTCTTGATAGCTCCTCATGGAGTTGAACCGCAAATGTCAGAGTCTCAAAATATGAGACAAGGAGTTAGTTGTCATTAAAGAATGAAGATCTAAACAAAGGATGAGAAAAGAAGCAGGCATAACTGTAGCAGACCCATCCTTCCCATGTATGTGGCCAGCTATTAGAAGAGAGTTTTTTACTCTATAGCCATCTAAAAATAGTTGATAGGAAATTACAAATGTGCTTATCTTTGACTATGAAAGATATATTTAGATATATATGTTCTAGACCATAATTTACAAATAAAACCTAATTAAATACTCAGAAAAACACAGAGATAAAGGCACATTTCTTATTCCATATGCAAGGACATACTTATGCAAGTGATCCTTTTTTCCTAATGCTATGAGAGCATGTAATGTGTTACCAGAATAAGACAGGAAAACCAAAAACTTGGCAGATTTTAAGTCACTGATTAACATTTATGACTATGACACAGGGATAGGCATGATTTCTTTTTTGAAGTAACATCTAATTTATAAGATCAAAAGGCATTGCTTTCACCCTAGCTTATTTTCATATTTCCAATTTATTCTTAAGTTACTCTCAAACCCTAACCACACAATAAATGAGTTCTTATTTTCATGCAAGTTTGAATTGTAGATCTTGCAAACATACTAAACAAATGAGATGACAGGTGTCTTTACATAGATCTAAAAGAAAGGGTATTAAGGGTTTGTCTGTACTAAGTACATAGTGACATAGTTATGCTTTATTGCCATCCACATTTTTAAAAATGTATTCCTAAACCCTCTATCTGTGCCCTATTTTGTTTACTAGTCTAAGTAATCAATTTCATTTAAAAATTATATATGGTTTGTTAGTAATTCTAAAAGTATTCCTTGTTTCCCCCCAAAATTTGTCTGAATTGGAAAACTACTAGATTATCATTTTAGCAATAAAAGAAATAGCCAATTGTTATTAACCAAAAAAATGTCTGCATCAGGTACCTCAGTATTTATTAGAGGCAGGATATCAGAAGATTGCCTGTACACAGCCTCGAAGGATTGCTTGTATTTCTTTGGCCAAACGTGTTGGTTATGAAACACTGAATGAATATGGTAGTGAAGTGGCATATCAGGTAATTTTTGTGCATTGAACTTATTTTGTAATTTTATCATTTTCCTTGTATCAACAAAAGCTTATTTTATCTTGTTCTAAAGTAATTGTGCATAGATGTAAACATTTGTTAACATAAAAAAGCGGAACATGTAGCCATTAATAAAATTAATTCTAAAAAAATAAATTTTGAATATTCTTTTAAATATTTAAAAACATATATTTTATTTTTAAAATTTTACAAACTTTTTGTTCTTCTCATTTTAATGAGACTTACATTTTCTTTTTTTTTCATGCAGACAAAGTTTTTTTTTTTTTCATGCAGACAAAATTATTATTTTTTTTCCATGCAGACAAAATTCTTTTTATTTAATGCAATGGAATAGCTTTTATTTTTGAAACAGAATTTAAAAAAAAAATTACTGATGGCTTTTATTTATATCTGGCAGGTTCGCTTTGAAAAAAGTAAAACTCAGTCAACAAGAATTCTGTTTTTAACTGAAGGTAAACTTGAGGCTATGTACTATATTTTATAGGACCATGCTGAAAACTTTTATTTATTTCAAATTTTGTAAAAAAAAAAAAAAAAAAGGTAGATCATAATTCAAACGAATCTTGATTAGTTATTCTTGGATTTGAATGCAAGAGTTTTAATTTCACACTCAAAGACATCAGAATATTCTTGTCTATTTTCACAGGCCTGTTACTGCGACAGATGAAAACAGATCCACTTCTTGAGATGTATAACATCATAATTATTGATGAGGTAAGCTCATTGCCTGATCTTCTCAAAAATGTTTCATTAAATTTCAGGCCTTTCTGTCCTATTGAATTAATTTGAAAATCAGATCTTCATTATAATGTCTTATGAAAAATGATTAAATAATTTTTTTTTACTAATAACTATGACCTCCTTCAGTTGCAAAGCTTCTCTATAGAACATCTCACAGAAATGAGATGAAAGCCTGGGCATTAGCTAGGGCCAGAACAATGTTATCTGCAATGTGCCCAAGGATTAGCAGCTCCTGATTTTTCTTTAGGGTTGATTCCCAAAGATTTTCCATGTTTGGGTATAGCTATAAGGCAGCAGAGGTTTGTATTCAAATTTGTTATTCTCCTAGGTGGGTAGCCAGCCAAAGCTGATGTGCCTCTCCTGCCTGGAGCTAACTAGTTTGAATACCAGTTGCTTGTTTTTGACTCTTCTTTGTCCATTATAACAGTTTAGCTGGACACAATAGCTGAGCCACACATGAAGACTGGGAGTTGGACTGGTTGTCAGAGGCTATTTGTAAAAAAAAAAAAGTAAAGTTCCCCTTTCAGACCTTGTGGTCTATAGGACAGATGATGTAAAGGTCATCTGTTTCTGTGACCTACGGTTGACGAGGGTGTTATGTGTCCAGCACAACAACCAGCCGCATTTACTTTTCCCCAACTAATGTCAGGTACCCATTAGAGCTGGGTGGACTCTGAGGCGCATGAAGATCCCGAAACAAAAAATCCCAGTCTTCACCAGGATTCAAACCCCGGTCCCTGGTTCGGAGGCCAATCGCTTTACCGCTCAGCAGAGCCGGTCCTACAGGTTGTGGGGCCCTATGCGAAGCTGATTGCCCAGGGCCTAATTTGGGTTGTGATAAAGATAATAAGTGAAATTAAGATTTTGTATTACAAAATAAATTCGTCTTCGCATTTTATTCATATTTTACTAAGTACAGAATCACTGTTAAATTAACTTTACGATCCATCTACAATAGATGGTAGTTTTTCAACAAAAAGCGATAAACATTCAGATCTGCCTTTTAGATTTACTATCGACTCGCAAAATATCGCTTTTTTTTTTTAAAGAGGTCGAGATAGATTTAGATCTATATTTATATGCCAGCAGGGGCGGACTGGCTATATGGGCAAATGCCCAGTGGGCCTGTAACCAAATGGGCCAATCTGGTCGCAATCAAAGAAAAAAAAATTCAATGCAGACAACTTAAAAAAAAAAGTGACAGCAGCAAGACACAAAGGCCCGAACACGCTTTCTTATTGTGTTTTTTTAAAATTCTTATTACAATAAATTTTGTTTGAAATTCAACAAGAATATCAATAGCAAAAAAATACACCATACACTGTAAGTATTATCATTTGCAAATGTTAGACCGTACTTTCTGCTATGCACGAGCGGCATGGACTGCTTTGATGTCTTCGAGGTTGTGTTTGGCCTAATCATATTACTGGTCGGCATGGGCCTTTGACGGCACTCCCATTTTTGTTTTGCTCCTTCCCTTCCCCATCTTTTAATGGTTCCAATGAAATTTAACCAAAAAGAGGGATGAGAGAGGTTAAGTTAGAAAACATTGATATAACGCAGCAAAAAAATAATATAAAAAAAAATAGGCGCGAAAATTAGCTCTTTAACAATGCTTAATAGAAATTAACTTTAACACATACACACAGCCACTTAATTGCAAACCACCCAACTTATTCACAGCTCAAGATGGTATAAAGCTCTACTTTCTGCGATTTGAAAAGAAAAAGTATGTTTCTTTTTGTTTATTTTTAATAACATAGGGGGCCTATATCTAAAAATACTACACTTAAGGCTTACAAAAAAAAATATTTAATTAAAAAATAAATCTAGATCTAAATCAATTTTACAACTATTATAATTAATGGCACACTTATGCTTAGTATGAAGTCATTAATAATGAAAATTATTACAATAATTTATATAGCGCTGTCACATCCGATATTTAATGAAAGGAGATTTATATTTTAAATAATGGGTCATGGTATATTCATATACAAATCGCGTTTTTGATAATGTACTAGGAGGAATCAAGAGCTTTTTACATTAATTAAGTACCTCTAACCGTTCTGCTTTCTCTTATTTTTTAATGGAATGGGTTGCCTGAGTCAGCTAGGAAAACCAATGATTTAGCACAGGCGTGGGCAACCTTTTATATCGTGGGCCGCATTAAAACAAATTAGCGGATGGGGGGCGGCAAATATATATGGGAAACTTGGGAAAATACAATAGCTAACTGTGTATAATGTTTTCATTCACATTTATACAGTGTTATACATATAAATTTTTTTTTACGTTACCACATGAGGAATTACAGTTTTACTATTTTGTTTTTATTAATTAATTTTTTTTTTTCATCACGACTTCACATCACAACATTTCATAGCAAATGTACAGTTGTTCTTAATGTGGAGTATACTGTATACACTCGTTTATAATGTTCCGGAACTGTGGAAATAGCATACTAATTCTTATCCTTGTGACAGCTGTCAAATTACAGTCAGTCAGCATCGACCTGTTCTTACACTTGTTTATTTTCAATAAAATACATAGACTACTTATTTACAGATGTATTTAAACCCAAATAATGTGAAAGTTTAGCAGCTAATTTTTTTTTAAAGTGTGGAAATAGGCACCCATAAAGATCCCCGGAATGACTAAGTTGTGTCCTCTGGAGCTGAATTAGCTTCTGCACTAATGCACTAATGGTGAGCTGAGGGTATTAAAACTGATGTCTTAAAAGTTGCCTTCAAAGTCTACAATCTAGTAATCCAAATAAGTCTTGTACTTTTCAACCATTTCACTAGAAATAGTTTCATCTTTCAGCAAAGAAAAATGACAAAACCTGTTTTCACTTGCTTGCTAGAGTAATGGGGTAACTTTGAAAAGAGTTATTATGCGCATACATTCAAATGCAAACAACCAATTGCAATAATGTCGATAAAAAACATATAGTCTACCACTCTTCATTAAAAAATATTAGTAACAAAGTAACACTGTCCTTCAATAAACATAATTTCTTCATTAAGATCCCATATTCTTCTCAATACCTTGCCCATGCTAAGCCATTGGACATTACTGTGTTACCAAATATCGGTATGTTTTGTTACCCAATGTACTTCTTGGAACTGCCTGTGGTTAAGACTCCTAGGTCTGATAAATTTTATTGCTGATCTAATACGGTCAATAACGTGTTTGATAATCAATGCAGTTTTCGCTAACTTTCCCATGTCGAGTTTATGGTTGGGATATTTTTCTTTAAATTTATTAAAAATCATGTTTTTCTCAGTAAAAACAGGGCTTTTTTCAGTTGTTACACTTACCATCTTGTTTCAAGCGAACCCAACACATTCAACACAGTTCATCTTAGTATAGAATAACTACTGGTCTGAGTTTGTGTTTTTGAATGAATGTTTCGAAATATATATATTATTTTAAACTTTTTACAATTGCATGCATAGACAATGTTTCTTTAGTTTCTTCATCATAAGTGGAAGAATCAGAAGTTTCCATAGATTTTTGAAATTACTTATTTTTAATATATATGCATTTTTTTAAAAAGTAATATCTGTGAGCACTCCTGATTTCTGTAGGTGTTTGCGGGCCGCATAAAACACTCCGGCGGGTCGCATGTGGCCACAGGCCGTAATTTGCCTGATTTAGCATATTTTAAGTCACAGATCAACAAGCATGACTAGATTGACACATGAAATGCGTAAGACATAACAATCTTATTTTTTGAAGAAATGTCTGAAATCTATAAGTAATACCAAAAAGCTTCAAACTCATTAGGCTGCTATTGTATTGTTTATAGTTTTCAGACTACATAAAGTATAAATAGAATACATTATGTAATCCTACGAATGCATACATCCAGTTTTCGATGCGTTATCAAACTTTATATATTTTATAGAGAATTAGACTTACACCTATAATATAACACATGGGCTTAGCCGGGAGGGGAGGGTCTTCAAACCATCACTTGCCTCAGACCTCATTGTCTGAAAGGGAAACTTTACTTACTGCCCCAGTGCAGCCAACTTAAGCAAACTACAGTCACCAAATTTCATGAGAGTAGCCAAAAGAGGTTTTGTGATTTTCCTTCCCCTCCAATACAAAAACTAAAGCATTTTACCATTTTCTACCAGTCGCTGGACTCCATAGCAGATTTGGTTTATGAATTTTTTTAGCAGAAGAGTAGCAGGCTAATTGCACTGTGGATACCTTAGAATATGCATTTTTGAAGCTTAAAATAACCAAAATAATGCTTGGTTCCGGGCTTCGCCCTGACCCCACTGGCGGGAGCTCACAGCGCTCCCCCGGACTCCCTAGCTGCCCTTTGGCGGTGTGTACTGTCTTTCCACTAATTATAGGAAGAGAGTATTCTAGGGTAGAAAAACGTTTGAAAGAATGAAAGATCAGAATGTAATGAAGATTAATTACACATACCACACTAATATATTGTTACGAATCTCACTATCCAGGCTCTCTGCAAACTGCACCATACACCACCAACTTCAAGAACTTGACAACTCAGGGCTCCAAAGTAACGTAACACTTTAATAGTTGAATAAATAACAGCCAATACTGTACAATTGGCAACGCGTACACTGTAAAATATCTCTCCGATAACACTGTACCGCCGTATCAACTCTTGCACTGGCCTCTCCGTCTCGTTCCGGGCTTGCACTGGGTTCAACAGTTCAGGACTGACTTCACACACTGGGCTCGTTGTGTCGGACTCGATCACAGACCAAGATCAAGATGCCAATTGTCTCAACTGTACTTTACAGTACTCCGCACTGAACCGTCGTAATGCTCCGTACAGAACCACACCGTTGAACTGCGCTGTAGTCGACCGTGTTCTGAACCCCTGCCCTGAACCCTCTCTCGTGAACTGTCTTGACTGTGACACCTCCCCTCTTTATGTAGGGTCCCTACTGGCCTTCTAGAACCGGACAGAACGTCGCTGGACCATTCTGGGTGGTCAGATGACTACAACCCTCGTGACGCTCCTGAGCTCTGTTCACGACGTCGATCCTTCCCGAACCGTCCTGTTGACACACGACTCGGTTGACCGCTCGTCTAGCGCTGGCCTGGGGCGATTTGTGTCGGCTGACTACACTCACACCACTACCCCCATCTGTGCCACCACCAGGTTTATAACAATATATATATATATATATATTGCAGAGTGGGGTAAAAATCCCCCCCACACACACACACAGAGAAAATATATGACATGCCATTTGTGGGCCGGTTTAACTGGGCCGATTTTGACACCCAGTCCGCCTCTGTATGCCAGTGACTTGACTATTGAAGTAAATTAAGTATTTGAAGCTCTTGTTTTGGTTAAAATTTGCCTTATTGTTACATTTCTATCAAATGAAAGCTGACAATACAATTTTTTTTTATCGCGAGTAGTATTGGCGTTTTCCATATAGAATGACACATCGAAATGACAATTTTGTCTGTTATAAGATTTGCATCAGTTTTCAGAAGATTTTAATAATCTCAGGAGATTTTCATGACTTTTTTATATTTTATAATTTCAGGAGAATTCCAGGAACCCTTTAATAATAAGTTGAAATGGTTTAATTTAATAATTTACACCTAGAATTCGCATCGCGCGGGGCTTATGAAAGTGCGGGGCCCACTGCGACCGCATAGGTTGCAGTGGCCTAAGACCGGCCCTGCCGCTCAGCCACCACGCCTCCTAGGCTATTTGTGGGACATGCTTATATCCATTACCTCTTTTGGCAATAACAACCTTACAGAACCAAATTAATATATTCTAAATTATACTTTTTCCACATCCAATTTCATTTTCACACTATTTGCCTTAAAGCTAGAAGTTGGTTTTTAGATGTTCAAATCTAGTTCTAAACCAACATCATCAGCAGTCATTTTGTAGACCTGTCTTTTTTTTTTTTTAAATAGATTTGAGTTATGACTGATATTTGTGACTTTATCTAAGATTGTGACAGCATTAGCTATGAGTAAGTATTCTAAAATTTTAATTACCTGAAGATATCAAGTAAAGATTTTTCTCGTTCAGGTTCATGAGCGCCATGTGAACACTGACTTTCTACTGGGAGTCCTCAAGTGCATAATTAAACAAAGGTCAGACCTGAAGCTTGTCCTCATGTCTGCTACCATCAACATCCATTTGTTTTCCAACTACTTCAATGGAGCACCAGTACTCAAGGTGATGCTCACAAAATACTCACATTATATTATATCATAATATCCAATAAAAAGATTTGTAATAATCAATTTTATTAAGGCTTAAGGGTTTCTACAGGTTGCTAATTGATTTTGCTATTTCAATAAAGCCGCTAAATACTTTCTTGCACAATTTTCAGTTCAATAATTTAATTAGTCACATTGAGAAATGTTTTAATCAACCTTTGTATAAACTTAGATTATACTAAAATTATTTAAGTAAGGCAATGGGTGCCCTCATCAGAAATGGTTAATCAAACACGAATATTTAGATAAATTTATTTATTAAGGCAGAATCATTACAAGCAATGGGGATGCCAATCAAATAGGAAAGGCATGTTAAATTTTACAAAGGTCAAGACATAAGTCCTCCCAATGATGACTTACGCATTTGAGACATGGAATTCATCTGTAAAAATCAGGAGAAGGCTTAATGTGAGTCAGCAGCAATGGCTAAGAAACACATTACAGACATCGGGTCACAAACAAGGAAATCCTATGCCAGACAGGCACTTGACCACTTAGCAAGGTTCTGATCAATCAATGTATGACGGTAGCAATAATATTGGGGAAATGTGGGCAGGGATGTCTTCATATAACAAGACACCACACCTTCATGGAGTTCTTGTGTCTATTAGTTTTTGTGATCAGTGTCTTACCTCTTCTTTGTGATGGTAAAATGTTAATTATGAAGAAGAGGAGGATTTTTTTATGCTTAGAAATTTTATAGTTTTCTTGGCAATGCTTTTTTAAATAGGTGTCCAAGAGCGAATTATTTGTTGCCTATGATCTTACTAGCAGCATGTAGAATTTTATAAAGTTTATTTTTTATATTTAAATTGTCATACCAGGCTGTGATGTTGAAACTTAAAATACTTGAGCATGGTAAAACATTGACAAGGCTTCTTCATTAACACTAAAGGAAAACATTTTTATCTTTATTGCCCTTTTTGGGGATGCAATCTGTGTTTGCAATAAAATTTAATATATTGTCTAACACAGTTCTAATGTACTTAAACGGTTTGAACTATTTCAATGCTCTCTCCAACTATTGAAACAATATCATTTGCTTTCTTTTCCTTTTGGAAGTCGATAATAATTTCTTTGGCTTTTTTTTTGACATTCAATATTAAAAATTGTCATTACAGAATTTTTTTATATTGTTCATTTCTCTTAAATAATGATTTATTTATCAAAAACTAAAAGGTGATATTTTTTTACAAAAGCTATTTTAAAGTGCTATGTTTAAAAACAAATCTCCACCCTCAATGTGGACATGAATGGCATACAATAAGAGAACCCCAAACTTTCACTATTTCTATCCCTCCAGATACTTGAATATGTTGCAGAGCTGTGAGTTATATTCATTTCATGGTGGATCCTCACATATTTAATTATATTTAATATAATTAATTTGAGTACTATATTGATCAGGAGTATTGTTTTCTTTACATTAAAAAAATTCATTTGCTTGTTTGTGATTCTTTTTTTTTTTTTACAAAGGTCATTTTATATGTATCTTATCCAGGTTCCTGGTAGATTGTATCCCATTGAATTAGAGTACTGTCCAGTTAAAACGGATGATTCTGTTGATTCAAAACGTCTTGACCCAAGACCTTACATCAATATTATGCAGAGGATTGATCACAAAGTAATTTTTTTGTGTCTGTCTAATGAAGTTGAATGTGTTAGTTGCATTAGAAAGTCTGCCTCATGTCCTACACGGTTAGACTGTCTTGAGTCCTACACAGTTAGACTCTCTTGATGTTCTTCACAGTTAGACTCTCTTGATGTTCTTCACAGTTAGACTCTCTTGATGTCCTACACAGTTAGACTCTCTTGATGTCCTACACAGTTAGACTCTCTTGATGTCCTACACAGTTAGACTCTCTTGATGTCCTACACAGTTAGACTCTCTTGATGTCCTACACAGACTCTCTCCTACACAGTTAGACTCTCTTGATGTCCTACACAGTTAGACTCTCTTGATGTCCTACACAGTTAGACTCTCTTGATGTCCTACACAGTTAGACTCTCTTGATGTCCTACACAGTTAGACTCTCTTGATGTCCTACACAGTTAGACTCTCTCCTACACAGTTAGACTCTCTTGATGTCCTACACAGACTCTCTCCTACACAGTTAGACTCTTGATGTCCTACACAGTTAGACTCTTGATGTCCTACACAGTTAGACTCTCTTGATGTCCTACACAGTTAGACTCTCTTGATGTCCTACACAGTTAGACTCTCTTGATGTCCTACACAGTTAGACTCTCTTGATGTCCTACACAGTTAGACTCTCTTGATGTCCTACACAGACTCTCTCCTACACAGACTCTTTTGATGTCCTACACAGACTCTCTCCTACACAGTTAGACTCTCTTGATGTCCTACACAGTTAGACTCTCTTGATGTCCTACACAGTTAGACTGCCTCATGTCCTACACTGTTAGACTGTCTTTATGTCCTACAGTTATTCTGTTTTGATCAACTTTAAACATAACAATGGTATTGACTATGAAACATATTCAATCTTTATTATTCTTTATTAGCATCAAGGTGGACAATGATGGTGGCTTTCTTAGTTATCATTTTGAGTATTATTAAAATTGCTGTCCTTTAGTATTTCACTGTATTTCATCTACTTATTGTAATTTGTATAAATCCCATATAAATTTGTTACCGCTCTTATTTTCATTTGTTTTAGTTTGTTTTAATATTGTTTTTTACCAAGTGAATATTATTAAAAGTTATGTTTTTGTATATTCAGCATCCATCCACAGAGAGGGGGGACTTACTTATCTTTCTGAGTGGCATGTCTGAGATTATGGCTGTGGTTGAGGCAGCAAAAGCCTATGCCCAGAAAACTAAGCGGTGGATTGTACTGCCTCTGCACAGTGCTCTATCAATCGAGGAGCAAGATAAAGTTTTTGACTATGCTCCTGATGGGGTTAGAAAATGTGTTGTATCAACCAACATCGCTGAAACATCTGTTACTATCGATGGGGTACGCTTTATTGTGGACTCAGGAAAGGTAACTCTTGCTACATATGTTTTCTGACATTTTGAGATTGAAGTTCTCATACATAATTTACATAAGGAGTAATATTTAAAATTGTTAAATCATTTTTTATGAAAGGCTTAAAATTATTTCACCTTACTTCTTGTCATTCATATGATTTTTTAAGTACACTTGTCCCCTCAAATCATTAACTCTTGTCTCTATGGAACGCATGTCCATTGTCAGTTTGAAGCAGACATTTTTGTTGGATTAATGCTTCCAACGCCAATAATTTAAAACTTTATTTTAATTTTTTCACCCCAAAAATTATTTATTGCTTAAAACTTAATCTGACTTGTCCTCAATTGATGAGTTTTCATTTTTTATTTTATTATCTAAAACCAACATTTATTTCTATATATTTTCACTTTAATTCTATACCAAATATAACATTTTCTGATAACAAGCCACTAAGTTTATGATGTTTAATAGTAACTTATTAGGGCACTAACAATGGGTCAAATGAATAACTCTGTCAGAACATAGAAAATAATTATTGAGAGAGCTGATGCCCTTTAGTATCTCTTTACATTTAATAACCTACAGATATGAAAATTGGCAAATTTTTTTATAAAGCTTAAAAGTTTTTTTTGAAACAAAAAATAAAATGATCTCATCAGGTTAAAGAAATGAGTTTTGACCCAAAGTTTAAGATGCAAAAACTCCAAGAGTTTTGGATTAGTCGAGCCAGTTCAGAGCAGAGGAAAGGACGTGCAGGTCTGTGTATTCTTTGAAACAACATAGACCTTAGATTTAGCATCTGTTGACCTAGTTTCTTAGAATTTAATTAGTCGATATTGAATTTTACAATGACTTTATTTTTTTGGCCCTGTTAACTTAAAAAAAAACACATTATCACAACTAAAAAAAAAACTCCCTTATATTTGTATACTTCTGGATGTGCTACATTTTTTGAAATATTTATTCCTTCTTGATATTCTCCATCTAGGACGTACTGGCCCAGGCGTATGCTACAGACTGTACGACGAGTCAGATTATAATTCTTTTGATGAATACTCAACACCAGAGCTGCAGCGAGTTCCTTTAGACTCTCTCATTTTACAAATGATCTCCATGGGATTACCTGATGCTAGAAAGTAACTCATCGTTGTCATTTTTTATTTTCTCAAATCAAATTTCTTTAACCACTAACAGAAAAACAAAACAATTTTATGCAATTCTGTAATTTTTCAATTCATTTATATAATTTATATTATATATATAATACTTATATAATTCTATACACTTTAGTTAACTTTGTCTCAGATCTTGAGGTTTTGTTGAAAGGAACTTTTATAATTAGTTACTTTATAACTACAATATTTTCGTTAATGACTTGATGTGTTTAATCTTTGTTGAAATTTTGTAAAAACTGCAGGAGAAAATGTAATCAGTATATAAATTATGATGCTATTAAGTTGTGCAAACATGTGGTCATTGATATCCCATCATCCTGTTTCTTTATACTTTTATTAAGTTCCTGAATTAATGGGCAAGGTCTTGGGTTGCAAATGTAGGACAGGTGACAGGTTAGAACTATCAATGAAAGGATTCTTTTTGTACATGTATATGGTCATGTGAAGTTAACCTCATCCTTATTTTGCTACTAGGTAGTTAACAAATGGGAAGTCGAGATCCAATTTGAAATTCTTAGACTTGTTTTACTATATTTAATTCATCAATTTTCTGTCATTAAAATCTTTTCTTCAAGTACTGACATATGTATCATGTAACATTATTCATTGCTTCAGCACTAAGCTTCATATCTATATTTAATTATCATTTATAAATGTACCAAAGTTTTTATTGCTATGATTTTTTCTTAGATTTCCATTTATTGAGCCACCAAATATGTCCAGTGTTGAGAACTCCATTATCTTTCTTAAAGAACAAGCTGCTCTTGCATCGGATGAGAGTTTGACTCCCATTGGTCAGATGCTGTCAATGCTACCAGTGGATGTGGTCATAGGGAAAATGCTTATCATGGGATCCATTTTCAATGTAAGTAAACAATACTAGGAATACTGAGGGATAGTTTTAAGTATGGGGTATAGATCTCTCAAATAATTTTGCATGTGTTTGTGAGGATGACAAATGCTAGAAAACATCAACTGACCCCTGGCCGACAGCAGCTTTTTTTTGAATTAGTTAGGCTGAATAAATATAGATCACAGATGGATCTGTGTGGTGTGTGTAAATGACTTATTGAGTTATTACTTGATAGTCTTAGTTTAAAACGAACTTAGCTTATAAATATGCATAGTTTTAACTTATATATAAAAAGCTCTTGTCATATTTGTTTTGTCAGATGATTGATCCTATTTTATCGATCACAGCAGCAATGAGTGTCCAGTCTCCATTTACTAATCGAGCTTATACTGATCATGATGCTCTGGTGAGAATACTTACATTTTTTGTAAACCTGTATAGTTATGGCCTTTTATTTTGTTTGTTTATTGTTAATTTTAGTGAAGAGGAAATAAGTAATACTCTAAAATCACTTGCATTTAGGTTGCTAGGAAATCATTAGAGTCAGAACATGGAGATCCATTCACTCTACTCAATGCCTTTGATGAATGGATTCAGGTACCTGGTAACATTAAATTTGAAAGACTATGGATTTTTGTCTCTGAATATATTCCAGGTTTATTTAGTGTTGATAACATCACCTCTTAGTTAGATTGTTTTTTTCAAAACCTGTTGACCGTAGAACTTGATGCGATACATTTAGGACATTATACTCTTTAATGTTCTCATACAAATGATTTAGGTCAAAGCTCAAGGTCAAGGGACTCGCAAGTGGTGTAAGAGACGTGGGCTAGAGGAACAGAGATTTTATGAAATGACTAAACTAAAGCGTCAGTTCAAAGATCTGTTAAAGGTAATTAGTTATTTTATTTTGAAACCATTACTTTTTAAAAATAAATTAATTCTGAGTTTGAGACCTAAATGTCTTATGGCCGGTGTAGCAAAGTACATCACTGTGCCCAACATTTAGAATACATAATAGGAGACTAATCATTTCATACAGAGCTATTTTTTTAAATAACTGAATAAACTTAAATCTAGTGTGGGAAAAAATATTTAACTCTTTGTAGGCACTAGTTTTAATTGCTGAAATTCATACTTTTGATACAAAAAAAATTTTTTTTTCATGTGTAAATTGAACATTTTTATTTGAATACATTTGCTTAGGACCATCATCTTCTAGACAGAGAAGAGGCAACAGCTAGATATATGTCCAGCGATGAAAGACGAGCTCAACATGGGGAGAGAAAAAAATTCAATGAGTTGAGGAAAGAGAAAATGAAGGACAACAAAAGAAGAAAATTTCTGACGCTGGAAGATGAAGTTGGTTTCAACCTTTGACACTTTTACTTTATTGTTGAAACATAACATTTAGTAAGCATCATTATAGGATTGAAATGGAGAAAGATTTATTAAAGATTGTATGGGTTGAGCTGGAAATAAATAAGTTTTCTAGCAAATGAAATATAGAGAGCTAAATTTGATGAGTATCTTTATATTTCACTTTAGCCTTATTTTAACACGAGAACATTATGTTTAATAGAGCAGATGTAGAATATGTTGTCTAAATGTACACAATTCATTCATTTTTAATAGAGCAGATGTAGAATATGTTGTGTAAGTGTAAACAATTCATTCATGTTTAATAGAGCAGATGTAGAATATGTTGTGTAAGTGTACACAATTCATTCATGTTTCAGGAGTTTAAAGTGAGCGATGAAGAAGGGGATATCAACAAGGGAGATGATCTCAAAGATTTAGAGTTTCGTTTGTCTAATGATTTGAATCAACTTCAGGTAAGCAATGTGTAACAAATGAACTGTTTCTACTTTCTCAAAATAATGAGATTTCTACTGTCTTTCTTAATCAAGTATGCTTTCTTCAAGAAAAAGTTTTGAAGCAAAAAAATGTAATTCAATTTAAGTTTGTGTCATTTTTTTATTTTATAAATGATAAATGTGAGTGCATTATTTTGATTAAATCAGGAAACTTCTAACAAAAGCAGAAATTTTACCTTGAGAGACATCAACTTGATGAAGATAATTCTGTGCAGTGGACTCTACCCTCAAGTAGCCATACCAGATGAGTGCAACACATACAGGCGTGACACAGAGCAGACTTTTCATACCAAGGTACCAGACATTGTTGAGCCTGTTGAAGTCATTTGAGTATAGAGCAGATAATTCCCATTAATGACCTAAAGGTTTACACACTCAAATCTTTCTTTGTTTATTTGGTTACATCAAAAGCTGGGTTATTTAAATGTGAATCTTTCACACTTCTTTGAAGAGGGGTGGGCTAATTAAGACCTATGTTTTATGCAGTCTGCAGACACCTACAGAAATCAGGTGTGTGCCCACAAATTATACATATAAAAAATGCAAATATATTAAAATAAATAATTTTAAATTTATAAATTATTCTTATCACTTACGGTGAAGAGGCTAAAGAAACATTGTCTCTACATATCATTCTAAAAGTTTAAAGTAAACGAAAATTATTTTTAATCGCAATATTTTAGAATTTATTCAATGTTAAGAAGAACTGTGTTGAAAGTGTTGGGTCGACTTGGAACAAGATGGCAACTGTAACAACTGATGGAGCCTGTGCTTTGACTGAGAAAAAATGTTTTTTAAATAAATTAAAGAACACTATCCCAACCATAAACTCTAAATGGAAATGTTTGCCCAAAGCTACATTGAATATCAGACATATTATTTACATATTATTTACCCCATTATCTCAGTGATCAAATTTAACAGAGCTAGGGGTATTAATAAAGTAGTTGTAGTCTCTAAGTCTTTTTAAAATCAAGCTCTTTTACCATGTTGTATCCCAGAGATCAATTTTAGGCCTATTGCTGGTAGTCATGTACACCTATCCTTTCAATGGTTTTCTAGAGATAGCTGGTTATTTCATACAACTTGCTGGTGACTCATAGTTTCATTTGAATGCAGGATTCCTTAGTTCCCTTGGTTATGTTTTGAAAGTTTCTTGCCTGACATCAACTTTGTTTCACTGATATAGTAATTTTTTAAAGTTAAGAACTTTTGCTGTTTGTTAAGATCAGGCTTCTTATGAAAAAACACCAACTTAAGAGGCTTTTTGTGAAGGGCTAGAGTATTGGTTTTATATCAGAAAATAATATCATACAATAATAATATATTTATTCTTACATATTTTTTTTTGCCTTCTAACTTTATATTTTTCTTATGTCAAACCAAACAGAGTAAACCATTTGTCCTTCTACATCCTACCAGTATATTTGCTAGTCACCCAGATTTATTAACACCAAAATACTTAGAACACAAAAAACTTTCACAAAGTGAGCTCAAGGGATTATTTAGTTCCAAACATGAGTTGTTGGCCTATGTGTAAGTTTTTCAATAATTTTCTGACATTTTTTTATATTCTTTTTCTCTTTTTTGTGCCTTTTTTACCCTCATCATTAATGATTCTCATGAAGCAAAAATTCTGTTTGTATATTCCCTCAATTAGCCATTCAAAGGTTTAGATCAAAAAGCAATGTTATAAAGATGGAGTTGGAGTGTAAGAATTCCTTAGAAAATTCTCCTCCAAGAACTAATGGCTCATGATGTAGAGTTCATCTGCTTTTTTGTACCAATGGTTAACTAGGATGTAATCTAGCCAGCTCTAAACTAAATAAGTTTTTCTTTCAGCAACTAATGTTTGGTGGCCATCTTAGAAATGATTTTAAAAAACTTAAATTAAATCCAACCTCCATAATTAATCAAAACTGAAAACTTTTGGTTGAGTTTTATTACTAGCGAAATATTTGTCTGTACTATAAATACTAACCAGCTATTTCTTAACTAAACCAAAGACTTTGTGTATCATGTATTTTTGACAGATCCCTTCTTGAAACCAACAACAAACCCTATCTGGTCAATGCTATGAAAGTTCCAGCCTTGCAAACAGTAACTCTCTTTTCTAACAGTATTGATACTAATGCTGATTGTACCAGGTGAGACATAGTACAGGAAATTATAACGTATATGTTTTTGTAAGAATAAGAAAAACAAGAGCATTATTTTCTAGAATATAATAAATTAATTATAACAATCATGCTTTCACTTTTAAAACTAACAGTTGTGCAAAATTAATTGGGCCCATCATCAAAACAAAATCAGCCCTACTCACTTATCCAGTGTTAAGATCATGTAATAGATAGAAACATATCAAATATTTATTTGACAGTCCAAGATAGGTCTTTTATTTCATTGTTATTTGTATCCATGATTCTTGAAGGTCATAAATTTTGCAGCAGCTGATTCTATTAAAAGCATTTTTCTTTCTCATAGATTAATCTTTGACAGTTGGTTAGAGTTTAAATTTAAAGATGCCCTGACAGCTGAGAAAGTAATCTCTAGTGTCATACAGCTGAGATCAACATGGCATAGTCTGCTGTTAGTCAGGCTGAAAGGTAATTTATCTCCCCATACACAGACACACAACTTGCCAACTTTAGTATTCAGTGCTCATTCAAAGTTTAAAGATTGATAGTCAAAGGGAGGGGGGATGTGCCATATGTTGAGCATCTGATTTTAGAAAATGTTCAAATATTTTAAACTCATATTCATAAAACATTTTAAAATTAAAAAAAAAACAATTAGAGAATATAACTATTGAATCAACTAAGCTGCAAAATGCATTTCAGTTTTAGGGACTAAGCTCCCTTTCTTCTAAAACAGACCGCATCAAAAACATTTTTATTTTATAAAATAGACTATAATCAAACAGAGCTCAAGGATTAGTGAACTCTTTTCTAAAAACCCATTACCCAACAACCAATGGATCAGAGTTTACACAGATGGATCTTCTCTGGCATACTAATTGAATGGCCCAAGGAGAAAGACTAGAAAGGTCCATTGCAAGTGGCAATCTCTCAGGCTGCCACAGAGCAGAAAGGTGAACACTTGAACTAGCAGCTACCACAGTAGTAAACTACCCAAGTACCGTACACCTAACAGTCAAATTGTTTTCCTGATCAATGCCAAAACAGTCCTTCAAGCCTGAAAAACTGATGCTTCCTACATAAAGCAACTCTGTACAGCTCTTATAAAACTCAACAACAACAGCAAGGAAACTGTTCTTCAATGGATCCCAGCACAAAATGAACTAGAAGATAAGGAAAAAACAGACATACTGGCCAAAGATGGGAGAATGAACAAACAAATGAAAATTCCTCTCTACCCAGTAGAAATTAAGAAAATGATATAGAGTAGAATAGATGAGAAATGGACAAGCTCTTACTCCAATTTCAAGAAAAGTGATGCCTATTACAAGTTGTCTTAACATGACCAACATCTATTTTTTTTGCCTCATAACTGGACATAACAGATATGTTCCAGAAGCTAAAAATACTAACACTTGTGGAGCATCACCGGAGAATGCTGTTTATGTCCTTCAAAACTGCATACTCTATTAAGAATCTTAAACAAGACATAAAAGCTATATAAAGAATTGCCTTATCTCGAAACCACTGTGTGGTTCATTTCAGATTTAAGATTACTTGTCTTAACCCTCCAACATAAAAATGAGAATAAACAAGATTACAAAGAGAGGCCCCCGTGGGAGACGGATCACTGTCGGATCCGCATATTCGCTGGTCGACTGAGGAGGGCATCGAGCAGGGTATGAAACCGATATCGTAGAGATAATCAGTTCTGCGCGCTAACCGCATGACCAGGCATTGCTCTGAATCTAATGACAGTCTGGTTACAAACTAATGGCCTACTATTGATAATATACCTACACATTACGGAATGACAACTACCAAATATGTACAATATGTCAGAAGTGCGATTTTAGATAATCTTTTGGTATTGAGCATTTTCATTTAGGCCTAAATGGAACTAGAATGAGGATGTAGATCTACCTAAATTAAACTACTAATTTAGCACTCTCAATATCTATATCTACTAGATCTAGATCTAAAATATATATTTGGGATAATGTAGATGTAATTTACATAAGATTTAAAAAGAAAAAAACACTAGATAATCAATTAATAGACTAATTGCAAAATCTAAATATTAAAATAGTAGATTAGTTTTAGTATTTTATAACATTGCAATATTGACAATCTACACTTTAAGCCTAGAAATTAAAATTATAGATCTTGATCTAGTCTAAATCATAGCTGTCTGGTAGTGCGGTTTGCGCGCTGGACTGTCGTTTGGATTCATCGATGGTCCCAGGTTCAAACTCTGCCCGCTCCCATCCCCCGTCTTACGGGAGGTTTGGACTACAACTCTGAAGGAACATCCGAAACATGTTAAACAACAAACATTCTAAACTAGACCAAGAAATTCTAGATCTAGATTCTATAATGATTTTAATTAGAACTTAAATCTAAATCTAGTTTTAAAAATCTAGCTCTAGCGTAAGAAAAAAAAACTAGCTCTAGTGTAAAAAAAAATCTAGATCTAGAGTACAAAATCTAGATTAGATCTAAATCTATTATGTCTTTTTAAAATGAGAGTCACATTACTATACCGAGTTGTTTTAGCATTTAAAGAATTTATTCCATATGACGTCAAAGGAAAAAAATCCACTAAGTCACACGGCCTAGTTAGACTAAAATATATCATGTATACGAACAGCTTGTCGAGTGTTCATAGATATTGGTGCACCGAGTGAGATCTTTTAGCATTTCATTTAAAAAATTAACTCCATATGACGTTAAAGGAAAAAAATTCCATTACGTCACACGTCCTAGTTAGACTAAAAAATGGCATCTATACAAGCAGCTTCTCGAGGGATCATAGACATTGGTGCACCGAGTTTGTTCTTTCATTTGATGGGCTAGTTAGACTTAATATATATATTAATATATATATAAAAGGATTAAAGATGCTTTTGTTTTGTTTTGTCTGTCAGTTTGTCTGTCCGTTATGTAAATAGCGAGAAAAAAAAAGACTAAAAGCTATTGAAAATCTGAATAAAATTAATTTCCCTTCCGAAACATCGCATTAGTTTTAAGTTTCTATTATAGATTGTTCCGGATGTTTATATATTTATAGTGAGAAAAAAATAAGAATTCCAGATTAATCAAATGCCGTTAATTAAATTTCTGTGATGGTCTGTTATGAAAATTAGATGTACCATACCCTTATGGAGATTTTATCAAACCATACTTTGGTGTTAGGAAGTTGTTTTCCTTAAAAATCAGAGCATAATATTAACGATTATTAGATTTTTTAACGTTTTAAATAGAAAGTTAAATGTAGTGTAAGAGACAAGTGCGATTTTACATAAATAGAGTTAAACTATTTTTTATAAAAATGAGAAAATTATTTTTTTTTATTTATTAGAAGAGGGATTTCAAACATTTATAAGCGTTATTAGATTTTTCATATAAAATTTGGATCATTTTTGGCGACGATTTGTAAGAAAATTAAGGTAATGTAGGTCGATTTCTTTTTCGAAACAAAATCTGGAACATTCTTTACCGATTAAACAACTTTTATTATGTTTTGGCAAGAAAATTAACTAAGTCTAAAAATTGATTTTCAATAATCGTTTCTAGTAAATTACTTTATTTTAAAATCCCGAATAACCTATTGTTGATATTTTTGAAAAAAATATAATTATTTGACATAAATTTGTTTTTTATAAAACAATATCCGGAACAACTTTATAGTTAATGAAATATAAATCAGTATAGATATTTTTATTTAGCATTTATATGTTATTTACATTAAAAAAACGAAACTATATTAAAGATCATGTGTTTCTTGCACCGTTTAAGCATGGAAATAAAATCTACTATAACTTAGATGAGCAAACAAATATTCATTGGCATTGATTTGTTTTCACAAAACAACTGGAACAATCTATTATAGATACTTTAAACTATTGCAATATTTCTGAATGAAAAATTAAAGGTTAAATCAGATTTACAATAGCCTCTAGTGTTATTTGTAAATCTAATCGTGACGGACAGACCAACCAACAGACAAAACGCACAAAAATAAGCTTCTTTTATTAGGATGGGGGCACTAAACAAAAAAATTAATAAAATCTGATTTTTTTTTAAAGTTTAAGGAATTGGTTTAGCACCTGATCATGTTGCGACGTTATGCTACTGCACGAAAGTCGCTGTTTCTAATAGTCCATTTTTAAAAATGTGCATGATATTTACATACAAAGTGCATTATTACCTTTATAAACAAACAGAAATGTTTTCTTTAAATTTTAGCAGCTAGTTAACCAGAAAAAACATCTTTAAGTATTATTTATATTTGTTGTAAACATTTCCTGTACATTTTATAAATATATTTGATTCAGTGATACTGAAAATACACAAAAATTGTCCATCTTTGTTAGCATATTGTAACATTGCCTCCCTTACATTTACGTAATTGTTTTAGAGTTGGTGTATTTTTATGAAAAAATCGCTTGCACAATTAATTTTATAAATTAAATGGTTTGCTTTTAGAAAACCAAAAGTAGCCATTGCACCTAAACTTTTCAAGCCGGATTTAATGATGAAATAATATTTTTCATATCTCTTCTAGTTTTCGAGATTTGAGTGTGACAGACAGACAGACAGACATTTTGCACAAACCTAATAGCGGCTTTTTCCTCTTACGGGGGCCGCTAAAAAGAAGAAAAAAACATTTTTTATTGATACTTTTTTTGTACTGCAGTCTACTACATTATTTAATATATTTTACTTATTTATATTTTACGTTTTTGTAGACACTTTTGAAGGTTTAGAAGAAGATCGTAGAATCAGTACAAGAGCCAGGCAGCTGGAGAGAATATTGGCGAGCAAATTGACAGAGTTCTTGAATGCTGACTTTCTGTACTCTATTCGTAGAGTTCTGGCAGCTGAAATGCAGAGAGTTTATGTTGGTCCTGGCAAAGGTAGATCAACTTGTACATTTACTATTCTATTAGGGCTTTTTTCACTGTTTTCTTATAATAAAAATGTGTGTCACATAACTGCTTCAATATAAACAATTCGAATTACTCATAGATTTATATACCTTGACAATAACATCTTGTCAATCATTTTATTCATGTTTTTTTTTCCTATTCAAATGTTTCCCCTTAATAACAAAAATGCATTTTTTGTGACAGATCAAGGAACTGCTGCCATGTTTGACAAAATCTTAAAAGTAAATTCTGTGGGCAAAGAACATCCTAGTAAAGGTGGCATACAAGTCACAGATTATCTCACTTTTAACTGGTATGACACATTTATTTTTGTCAATGCCTTTGTAGAGTTTATCAGTTCAAAAACAACAACAACAATGAGCCATTTAGCCAACATGTGACTTTCATTGTTTTATATTACATTTACTTTAATGTGTTATAAATAAATGTAAATAATAATTGTGAAGCCATTCTCTAGATTGTAGTCATTGTCATTACACTTTTTAATTAACCAGAGTTTAGTCTTTTATATAAGTACCACAAACCTATATAATTATACCTAGACTGGACATGGAGATCTCTTAACACTACACAAAAATGTTGTGAAAAACTTGTAAAAAGCTAAAGAAAGGTGTTGTTTTGTAAAGTAATTATAAGATGTAAAGTTTTTTTTCAACCCTAACCTATGTAACATATACTTCAATGTTTAGATCTATTAGTCTAAGTAACTGAACATCAAAAATAAGAGCGCTTTCTTCTCATAATTATTATTTTACAATTTTAAGATATATAATCTATATCTAGAAAGATCTAGGTAATCATTCTATTTGAACGTACAATCTAAATATTATTATTTTACTATTTTAAGATATATAATCTATATCTAGAAAGATCTAGGTAATCATTCTATTTGAATGTACAATCTAAAATCATAAATGATTAAAATCATCAGATGAATTATTTCGATCTAGGATTTTCGAAACATTATCTCAATGGAACTAACAGGAAATGGCTTTATAAATCATAGATTTGCATGAATATGTAGTTCTGTGATCAATATTAATAATAGCCCATTCTATTTAAAATCTGCAAAACGGTATTGCATTATTTCTAAATTTTGAAAACTAAAGATTATTACTTTTCTAAGACAGAAAATATTTCCTAGATTATGTGCGACTTCCCTTACAGCTTGAAAAAGAGTTGCGTACATAACAATCTATATACAATCTATATATTTGTGATCTGATCATTATCGTATAAGAGAATTTGTTTATGTTTTCTAGTCTAGGTATGATGAATGTGTAAACTAATGAATTAGAGGATTTTTTTGTTTTCTTTGGATATTATTTATATTCATATTATTAATCTACAAGACTCTGAAAGTAGTTTAAACAATGTTAATATTTTGGATATTATTTATATTCATATTATTAATCTACAAGACTCTGAAAGTAGTTTAAACAATGTTAATATTTTGGTCTCAGTCTATTAGATGATGCCTCCGCTAGTGTATGGGGAGAATTTACCCAAGGAATGCAGAGGTTTTGGAAATGTCCTCTCTGTGGTCAGTCAATGTTGGTCAACGTTCTTGAAAGGCTTCAGCATGAAGCAGTGTGTAGTTCGGAAGGTGGACAAGGTACGAAGATATTTTATGGAGGATATCTTGTGAATAGTTTTATCATTAGATACTAACACTCAAGATATTTTATGGAGGATATCTTGTGAATAGTTTTATCATTAGCATTTGGCATTATTAACATAATTTTATAACTAAAACTGAAGTTTACATTATAACAATAAATCTAATTGATTCAGCAATAATTTGTTTGTTTACAGGTTTGGAACAACTTCAAGTGGAAGATTCAGAGAAAATATCAGAATTAAATCCTTTGAGAAAAAGTTATTTCTGTACAGAATGTAATAAAGAACTTTCTTTGACCACTACAGAAATTTTAAAACACAAGAAAACACATCTAGCAATGTAGCGAATATATTATGTTCGATTCTCTCCCATGTTGACAGATCTATCAATGAAGTGACCATCTTATGCTGGAGTTTCTCATATGCTCATCTACAATTATTTTTTTTCTACAGTATAACTTATTTATATATTTACAAATGAAAGTTTGCCCAGTTGGTATATATGTATATACACACACTAAACTTTGTCTTACAAAAACAACATCTAAGGTTCATACAAAATGTAGACATTTTTTCAAAACTTTGAAGTCACTATTTTATTATTTCCATGTTAATGTTTCACATCCTCTGATTGTAATCAATGATTTTAAATGGAAAATGTTTCTTTTGTTGTATATCTAAATTGTTTGTATGTTGACTGCTTGTTTTATAATATATCAGATTTACTACAATTTCCCAACTCCATTTTGACAGTAACATTAAAAAAGATGTTCTAGGGATAAATTGAGGGAGCAAGAAAAAAAAACTATACTATTTGTATTATTGCTCAGCTTTTACATGATAAAAACCAAATGATTACATTCAACATGAGTGTGTTTTATGTTGTTTGTGTTTGCATCTTTATTGTTATATATATAGGTGGATAATTGTAGGCAAACCAAGTCCCCATATGTTTGGACCAATAAACTGATCTTATGCATATATATTTCATTTGTATTTATTTTATTTTATCCCAGATATTTGTTTCAAAAGTTCATTTGTAAATCAATGTTCATTTATTTCTATCCCTAATAGTTCATAAAGGTGGCTCATGGTTGGAAAGGACACTGACTGATAGAGTACAACAGTTAATGTACATTATATTTTAAAGCATTTTTTAAGTATCTATGGAGGAAATTATTAAGTGTTAGAAGGATACCAATACAGTGCTAATACATTTATTTATTTTTTTTTTTTTAAAATGAGTTTATCATCATTACGAGGCTCAAGTCCTTCCTTTCTAAGGCCCTGGGTTAAGTTAAGAGAAATAAAAGTCTTTCAATAAATAGCCCATTGGTTATAAAATATGGAAAGTTTAAAACAGCGGTTCTCAACCTTTTAGCTCAGCTGCCCTTTTACTATTCCCAACTATGTGGTGACCCCAACAGTAAAATTTTTTTATAAACATAAGTAACTTTGCTTTTGTTATTGGTATAAAAACTTAATCCAAATGTGAATATCTTATATGTATTGCCAAAGCTTTATGTGTAAATCATTTAACAATATGTAATCACCGTATATTTTTGAAATTTCTTTATTTAATGAAATTCCAAATAAATGAAATTTTAGGTCGTGCATTTATTAACTTTTCTATTAGGTATCCACCATATTCCTGTTCCAGACATAGGTGACTATTTGAATAGCATGATGGAGCTCAGATAGTGATCAGGATTAGAGTAAACTACATTGCTACAATGGTTGCGATAGCTTGACATTGTTTCTGTTTTACCAAAGATGAGAAATTATTGGAAAGTCATTGCAAAATCACAAAGAATGTCATCTTCTGCATCAAGCTTTTTTTTTCTTAATGACAAATAGGCTGAAAAACCCGTTTTGCAAAAATATATGATTGCAAACACTTGATCCAGATGTGTGTACCTAACATTAAATAGAAATAAAATTTCTTATATAGAAATAAAATTTCCTATATCGCTATTAATGAGTTCAGTAAACTCTTTCTGTCTCCGGTACATCTTCAACTTTTGTTTGTTGAACGGAAAATGAAAACGTAATGTCAGTGAGAGCTAGAAAGTAGGAGGAAATTTTATTGCGAAAATTTTCTTTCACAGATTATTATTTATTATTATTAGTTAGTAAATATTTGACAAATTTTATTTGTCAAGGTTAAGTTTCATTTGGAAGGATCAGATTTTTTCCACACTTAACGAGCGTGTTGCATTTGATCCTTATAGTGACTTGTTTTTTATTGCTTCTGATAATTCTTGTGGCTGTGACTTTATTACTTATATTCGTTGTTGACTAAAATCATACAGTGAGTTTCGATAACTTTTAGTAACACATTCAGTACCAGACATTGAAATCTTGACACACATACTTGAAGTACCATCTGTGCAAAGATCATTCATGTTTTTCAACAAGATTTTCTTCTTTTCCAAAAATGAATTAACTTTCTGATTTACACTGCATGGTGCAGGACGAAACTCGTCTTTTAAATCACCATCATGTATATACCGAAACATTCCTCTAGATGACGTTATATCTATGTTAATAAAGCACGAATGTTGAATATCATAAAACGTTATGGGTTCTTCTATGATGAAAATATTTTCTTTCATAACATGGACTATTAAAAGATAAGCTATTATTAACTATAATCGCTCTTCACTTTTGTCATGTCGTTACTACAGAAATAATATTTATGATTCTGCAACGTTGATTTATGTATTAATTTACATTACTTTAAAGTGTTTAAAAATATTTATGCTGCAACAATTAAAATGGTTGAAAGCATTCTGATTCAGTTTTTATCCTTGAAAACAACATAAAAATAGTAACTTTTAAAGGAAATATTTGGTACAGTTTTAAACGTTAGAATAGACAAAAAAATCGTCATTCGACCGCAAAGGGGTCACGAACCGCAGGTTGAGAACCCCTGGTTTAAAACGTTAATGAGAATTTGAGGCTCCTCTACATCAAAAAGCATACAATCAGCATCAGATTTTTTTTTTTTAATCTTTTCGCAAATTTCCCTTGTTGACATTCTTTGACAAAGATATTTCGGTCAAGTTATTCATCATTTATTAAATTTCCTTGACGTTAATATATTATCAGAGAAAATGGCACAGGATTGTCTCTCTTTGATAGAGAGAAAAACTGCACTAGTGCTGACTATAATTGATCCTCTATGACGGACAACCTTAGCCCTATAAAATACTGAAATATGCATGCTGGGAAAATGTGTGTATCCGGAAATGTAAAAGGGCCCCGCCAAAAGAACAAAAACCAATAGGCAAATGTTGATCTGCTAGTATAGGGCCTTCTAGACACAATATTTTGGTTGGGTGAGTTGGTCGAACTTTTTCATCTTTATCTTCCCTTGTCGAGGGCTAAATATACACTAAATAGATGAGTACATTCTATAGACACTGTAAATAGTCTTATCAGCACCTTATAAATTGGTTTCTCCTACTGGAAAGGTTGAAACTTCAAACCTAAGAGTTAACAATATTGAGATGTTTTCCCTCAGTCTGTACTTAGTCTAAGGGTGTTATCGCCGTGATCGGGATATTACAAAGTTATTGAGCCTAATCAATATTTAGACAGCTGCCACATTGCCCTGTTCAAGTCCAAGACACGGCGAATTTATATAATGAGCCTTGGGACTTTCATTGGTGGAATATTTGGGTCATGACCAAAGGCGTCAACTGTATCGTCTGCATTCTATAGAGTAAGAAATCCACTTTTGATACTTTTTTTTTTAAATAAACTTTTAGCGACTTTTTTTCTAAATAGTCTTTTAGGCTCTGGTTTTGTGTTGTTGTTTTTTTATCTTGAAAGATGATCATGGATCATACAGATGAACTTTAATTGTTATTTTATCTTAAATGTTTTTTTTTTAATTGGGTTTTGTGCTTGTTTTGTGTAATGTAGGCTACTCGAAAGCGCCTTTTTAAATCAAAGTAGACGACACTTTGTAGTCACTATTTCTTCCTGATTTTCGAACATTCTTAACATTTTATATCAAACAACTTGCACAAATAAAATTTAAAAAAACAAACTTTTCGGAAGCAAGGATAGAAAGTAAGCTGACGTCCTTTGAGTATTTTCTGTTTTCTGCTTCAGATAGAAATGGAGTCTCAAGCCTAAGTAGTGCTGAAACAGATCATGACTAAACATGACATGAAACATGTCATAGCATCACTGTTACCTCCTCGCTCCTATAAGCGATGTGGCCGATTCGAGGGATCTGTGGTTCGAGTCTAAGTTGGAGCTTATCCATGATTCACCACATTTTCTTCACATTCTTCTCTCGATATGTATAGTACCCTATTGCAGCTGTTCTTTGTCTGCATAACATGTGGCCAAATTAGCAAGTCGCAACCGTGCCTGTGAAATCACGTGAAGTACGACACTCCTCCTTTACCTTCAGACTTCTATTAAAGCGTGACCTCCGTGTCGAAGGTGCCGATTGCAGAGCTTCACTAGAAACTTAACAATGTCAAGGACGCTAAATGGAACTTCAATGTTGCCAACTATAAATGCATAGAATTGAGCTCGAAGTGGAACACTATCTCAATGTGTGGCAGTTGATCTTCATATCAATTTTTCCTTATTTCTGCTAGTTAGTTGCCCTTTTGTTTTTAAATAAGTTACACGTCATAAAGTGAAAGTCAATACTTCCTCCGAAGTTCCTCCTGATTGAATTTATTTTGTGCTACAAACTAAAGAGCTTCTTCTTCTTTTAGCCAGCTTTTTGTTGCTGAGCTGTGAGCTCTTTTGCAAACTGCCAAGGAAAAATAGTGTGCTGTTCTCTTCACTTGTTCAACACTGCTGTACAGGATGTTGGTTATGTTGGGCTGTGGAGGTAGTAGGGTCTGCCTAAGGTGGATTAGGAAGGGACATTCAAAGAGAATATGGTTTACGGTTTCATGAGGGTGGGCGCTGTGTCTACAATGAGGGAGTTGTGTGGATATTATTTTGTTAAGATGGTAATTTAACAGAGGTGTGTGTCCTGTTCTTAGTTGGAAGATTGTAGATTGTTCTTTGCAGGGGAGTATGTTTACTGTCCGGTTTGTTTGTTTAAAAAATGTTATTCTGCAACTCTTTAAAAAAAGTCAAAACGCTTGCTATTTATAGTTTTCCCGCCATGTATGAACATCTTTAAAGTTTTCACGAATGTTTTCCCTTTTTAGTCTCCCCCTCTCAGCCCAATGTTGAAATGACGTAGATGTGTTTTCAAACATTGTGCGCACGGTAGGAAAACAAACACAACGAAACACAAAGACTTTCACCTTGAACATGTTGCACACAATAATACTGAACCTAAAAGGCGTTACTTCAACTTTTTTACAGTTTTCCAATCTTTCAATAACAGCTGTCGCCGCCGCTGAAGGAATCTGAGACGCTGCCATTGCACATTACGACAGCCATCTGTTGCTTTACATATTTCGCCAGTGAGTTATGTGGGAACGTGTGGACGTGTTGCTCTGTGTCAGTGTGTGTGTGTGTAATGTTGTGATAGTACTACACTCAAGTCCAGCTCTGTATCTTAAATATTTTTTTTCTCCTTCGATCCGCGGGCCGCATTTAAAACAAAATCATTAGCATTCTTGTGTTTTCCTGAAGTTGTTTGTGGATAATTTGAAGTAGGCTCTGGATTATAATGAATGAAGCAGTCTATATCATGAAAGGTAGGTGGGGACCACCACAGTACAATATCTATCAATCAGTGATGATGTGACTAATAGAATAATATGAAAATAGCAATTGTACAAATCTTTCTGGTCACTAAGTTAAGTTTATGAGGACACTACTCCCTTTTTTTTTCATTCGCAATCAAGCGCACACCGTTTACTGCATGGTTGCGCCATATTCATAATTAATTTCGTTAGAAGCGAGAAACATTCGCTACCAGAAAAATAAATGAAGGAAATAAATTTTATTACGTTTTTTTATACCAGAGAATTGGTTTTTCTAGAGAAGTCTAGCCGTGGTCATATGAAAGAACTAAGGCTTATATAGCCTATATAATTTATTGGTAAGGTAGACAAAGGCCTGTATAGCTTATATAATTTATTGGTAAGATGGACTAAGGCCTATGTAGCCAGATAATTTATTGGTAGGATGGCCAAAGGCCTATATAGCCTATATAATTTATTTTTATCTTATTTATTTAGAGCCTATATAGACTATATAATTTATTGGTAAGATGGACAAAGAAACAAAGGCAGTTTCAAGTTATAAGTTTCAATCGTTCTCTCAGAAATAAAGAATAGGACGGCAAGATTCGAACAATGAACCTTGGTGACGGCAGTTCAAAGCGCTTATCACACAGACTGACTACCAACGGAAGAGTGGGTACTATCTAGTATAAAAGAATTTAAGAGCCAACGTGATCAAAGTACTTGCTACGTTACTGTGTGGCTGCGTTACAAGATTTCTAAATATGGACGTTAACACTTGTGAATCTACAATGAGTTCAAATAGATCGACACACACCCTCTTGGACTTAAATATAAGCTCTTGTTTTATGTCAAGTTGATTCAAGTAAGAGGTAGTAGTCATTGTGTCAAAAGCACATATACCTTTAGCGCGCAATAATACATGTAATTTTTAGGCCTACAGTTTTTTCAAGACAATTCACTACAAAAAAATCCCTATTGATATTATCTTCACATTCCCCATTACGCCTCCAAGTATTATTGTCACACGTGTTTAGGCAGCTGCTAAAATGAGGCAAGTATAGAGCTATATATTTATTTATAGTGCTTATCGATTAGATAGGTCAAGCACGTTACCTGATGATATTATTATTGACTTTTCTATTTGCCAGTCTTGTAAGCCTCTTAACGTAATCAGCATTAAACGTGTTTTGTTTGGATATATAATATATATATATATATATGTATGTGTGTGTGTGTACTGTGTGTTGGAACATTTTTATTTATGTGGTATTTAACTTATATAAACAATCAGCACGACAGCCTTCGTGAGTTTAAATCATCATCATCAAACTAAGGGAAAACTTACCAGGTTCATTACCAAACTCCCTTTCTAAAGCCCTGGATAAAGCTTGAAATAAGTATAGTCTCTAAATAAATATAACTAGGACTGTTTCAAACTGGAGAAATTTTACATAGTATTTGAACATCCAATCAAAATTGAAAACTTTTTAATGACATTTGGTCACGTGTGGGGAAAAAAAAGGAGTCGAAAAATGGATACCTCTTCAAGTTACCTGCTGGAATGTCCGCACACCTAAGAAAAATTCTATGGTGAGCTGAGGTGAGTCCTATGCAACGTGATGCTGCTGACATACTCATATTATGGTTGACCTAACGCCCGAGTGGAAAATGACTACAACTCTTTGTCGGGTGACCTATGCAAAATTGTATTGGCGGCTGCAATTGTAACGACAGACTACTGCTAGAATTATGCTCTGAAGCAAAACTTGCAATCACCAATACAGTATTCAAACAACAAAAAATAATTCAAGACCACGTGAAGCATCCACGCTGAAAACACTGCCGTCTGCTGTAATACATACTTGTGAGGCAGTGCGATGCCTGAGATGTGTCACACACTAGAGTAATGCCGAGTGCCAACTGTTACACGGACCACCGCCTTGTTTCGGGCTAAGCTGAACATCACCTTCAGGACGATCAGGAACAAAAATCGCTGCTTTAAGGCCAAAAAACAAAACGCTGATAAGCTGGCTGACATAAAAGACCAATTCAAAGAGATTCCCAGGATGATGATCCAGTGAGTACATGGAGGTTAGCTAAAAACAACACTTCAGCAAAGTCGTGGGGTACTGCAGTAAGCCCAATAGAGACAGGTTTGGTAAGAACAATGCCGAAATTCCAGCGCTATTAAATACAAAAACGAAACTGCTATTGCTTTGTTTTTGCGAACGCCAATAACACTGCAACCAGGTCCCTCTATAAAGATTCATGTCACGCTCTGCAAAGGTCCGTAGACTAAAAATTGAATGGTGGCTTGAATTATCAGTAAACAGGCAGGGTTTCTCTGACGCTGGAGACACATGCTGTTTCTACAACTCGCTTCGACGGCCTATGGCCCAGCATAACCATGGCGCCGTTTAGATCTTCAGGTGGATCCATTCTATAATCAGCAAGGTAGATTTACTATATCGCTGGAGAGAGTACTATAGCCTGTTATTTAGTGACAAAAAGTGTGTAACTGAGGAAACTAGCACATATTTTTTAGAAAATTGTAAGAGCGGAGCTTGATGAATCAGCGACATTTGAGGAAGTTGAAATTGCTTCTCATAAACTCAAAAAAAACAACAAAAAAACAAAAACGCAAAAGCACCTGGCTCTGACTGTCTTATGGCAGAAGTCTTTAAAATGGGAGGTGATGCTTTGACAGAAAGCTAACATACAAGTTCACTCTATGCTGGAAAAAACTCTTCTGTCAGTGGCAGGAAAGATCTTTGCGCGAGTTCTACTTGAAGTTGATCGACTGACCAATTCTACATATTGTGGAAAAGATGCTATCGCACTGCTATCGGAGAGCCAATGTGACTTTAGAGCAGATAGAAGTACATCCGACATGATATTTGCCTTGCGACAAATACAAGAAGTGCAGGAAGCAGAACCTTGTTATATAATATGCTATCTTTGTAGATCTTACTAAGGCTTTTGACGCGGTGAGTCGCAATGGCTTATGGAGGAATTTGTCAAAGCTTGGATGTCACCAAGTTTCTTATCCATTCTCTAGCAGCTACATACTGGACAAAGACGCCAAATTATACACAATGATGACCTATCTGATCACTTCCCCATAGAAAATAGCGTAAAGCAGAGTTGTGTAGTTGCTCCTACTCTGTTTGCTATCTTCTTTGGTGAAATGCTGGGTCAAAAGAGGCAGCGACTACTCAAAGGCATGTACCTCAGTTTCCATTTAGATGGTCAATCTTCGGTGCCTACTGTCCCATATTGAAGCAAAAGTCACAGAGTTTCTCAATGCCAATGACTGTGCCCTACTTGCTCCTACTGATCATGAGCTTCAGCTTGCTGATAACGTATTGGCGCAGTGTTATTATTATAATTCGACCTACAACATATCACTGCAAAGTTATCGCCTTTCATGCTATTGTGTGTGTGTGTTTGTGGGTTACCAATCTGTTACCTCTGTATTACACTATGTTAGGTAACAAATTATACGTTTTAAATAAAGTGTTGGTAGACCTACTTGTCGAATGTAATTTAAAAAAAAAATAGGTAGGCTACTCGTAAGTGATAGGGCCTATGTTTATTTCTTATAGAAATCGCGCGATTCTTGTCTAATAAAACGTAAGTATATGGTAAGCAGGGCCCAAGAGATGGTATGTTCCTTATTGACTTACTTCAATTTGTTTGTAGACTATAATGTCATCAAAATCTTTTTCAAAATATAGGTTCGCGGCGTGATTCCAGGCCAAGATCACTCTGTGCTAGATGTGGCAATATCAGAGAGTTACGTCCCGAGTCCCCTGGACGCAGTGCCTGGAGGGATGCTGGGCGCAGCCTAAGCCTTGAAGTACATGGTAGAGAGGGTCGCAGGAGAAACTCCTCCAGTGAGTCCAGTAACGGCCGCCAGCGAGGTTCTCCTTTGCATTGCTACATCGTCCCGATCAATAGTCAGAACTCTTCTGCGGCCAGGTCAACCACAACATACAGAGTGAGTGTCCTTGTTTAAAATATGGTAGTCAACCCTGCGTCACTGACACATGCAGTTACAAGAATTATATTTGTTAAGATTTGTGAGCGTTAATTGACCAAGATTTCTTGTTTAATCTGGGAAAAAGGTGATACACTTCAAGTAGGCGGCTGATTGGGTAACCAAGGGCGCCTAAGATGAGTGTTGAAAGAGATTGAAACATGGTATTTGTTTTCATTCTTTAGATTTTAAAAAACAAAAAAGTAAACTAAAGACTTAAGTATAAAAAAATCTCAAAAGAAAAAAAATTATATTGAGTTAAATCACATCAATTATTTTGAATCAGTCATGTGATTTTTCAGCGGCCCCCGTAAGGGGAAAAAGCCGCTACTGGTTTGTGCAAAATGTCTGTCTGTCACACTCAGATCTCGAAAACTAGAAGAGAAATGAAAAATATTATTTCGCCATGCGATGCGCTTTGAAAAGTTTAGGTGCAACGGCTACTTTTGGTTTTCTAAAAGGAAACCGTATAGGTTATAAAATACACCAATTCTAAAACAAGTACGTAAATGTAAGGGTAGCAATGTTACAATATGCTAACAAAGAAAGAAAGATGTGTATTTTCAGTATTGCTAAGTCAAATATATTTATACAATGTATTAGAAATGTTCACAACAAATATAATATTAGTTAAATATTAGTTATGTTTGTTTATAAAGGCTAAGAATGCACTTTGTATGTAAATATCACGCACATTTTTTAAAATGGACTTTTGATGCAGTGACTTTCGTGCAGTAGCATGACAAGCATCTGCAAAAATATGGTGCTATCAGGTCCCTCAAAATTTAAAAAATAATCAGATTTTTAAAATTTTTTGTTTAATGCCCCCCATCAGAATAAAAGAGGCTTATTTTTGTGCATTTTGTCGGTCGGTCTGTCTGTCCGTCACGCTTAAATAAAAACAACTCTATAGGCTATTGAAAATCTGATTTACCATTTAATGTCGTAAAATCTCAATAGTTTTAAGTATCTATAATTGATTGTTCCGGATGTTTTTGTGCAAAACTAATCAATGCCAACGAATGTTTGTTTGCTCTTCTAACCCATATTACATTTAATTTCAATGCTTAAACGTTGCAAAAACACATTATCAATAATAATATAATATAAATGCTAAATCAAAATCTCTATACTGACTGTAAAATAAACTGTGGGTCACTCTGTGCGGTCCACACCCCTTCAGCAACGCAACTGTGCTGAAATAGACCAACATATTTTTTGTATTCATAACTTGAGATATATTCTTTTAAATATAAAGACTTAAACAAGAATTATCATGATATCCGTTTCTAATTGCTTTGTCTTCTTTCCCAGGAATCTTTTCAAAAGCCACCTAATCAACCAACGCCCTCAAGATATTCCAGGTCCGTACCATCATCACCCGTGCCTGCCTCTCCACTCTGGTCACCTTTGTCTGCTTCTCCCAGAGGGACACCCACATACAACAGACAAGAAAGCACACAGGCTCTACTGTCTAAAGTCCCATCCAGACTACAGTCGTCACAGTCTATGCAGCCGGCTGGGAAAGTGACCACATACAGAGATCACTTCAACTGGTTCTCTTGATCTCGTCTGCTCCGCTTACAAAATGGCATCTTCCTTTTTAAACTTAAATACAAATTTTGAAGAAAAGCAAATTATTATGGCCCTTTTATTTTGTATTATTTGCTAATCACGTTTATAGCTCAATAAATAAATACAAAATAGGCCTAATAATAATAATAATAAAATCATTAATAATATAATGACTCATAACTATAGAAAACCAAAATATACATTCACACCAGACTCACTCAAAATTTACATGCGAAATGTTTATATCAGATTGTTGAATTTTATTTAATGATCTGATTGTCAGGGGGTAAAAAAAAAGGTTTTGCATCTATTTGTCTTTGCTATTTATGTATTATGCAGTGTATGTATTTAGAATCACAAAATTCTGACCCAAAGGTTAACTTTTTATTTCTAAAATCTTTTTTAGCTTTTTCATGAATGTTTTTCTCAAACAGCATCCCAAACAAAGTAAAAAAAAAAAAACAGTTCAAATAAATTTCAACACAATGAATGCTGTGAATGGCCTGGACTAAAACAAAATGTAAAACTGAAAACTAAGTTTTTGTTTCTTTAGAAACCAACAGACTAAAAATTAAGAATGATTAGAAGCTAGTCATTTATCCTTCCCTGGCTTGAGAAAGGAAGGGAGACCACTTGTACACTGCTTTTAAAATAGTCAAGAGTTCTTTTTTGTAAGCCCATGCCTTTAGGTTTGGTTGTTTTTTTCCTACTTTTCAAAAACAAATAATTATTATTCTCTTATTATTATATTATTTAAGTGGCATATGGTGAAAGGAGTAAACAGTTTGACATAGTGAAATCAAAGGAATAAAAGAAATGTATTGGCCTAATAATGAAACAATAGAGTATATCTTACATCATGTATATGCCCAAAACTAAAGCATATCATTATTTCATTTTTCAAAAAGTTTGTGTTACAGGTAAAATAAAATTAATTAATTACAGTTTAACTGAAATAAAAATTGAGTACTACAATATTGAAAGTCTCTTTAGACATCACATATTGATCTATGTCATAAATATGACATAGTGATCTGTGTTGTCTTTATACATCACATAGTGATCTGTGTTAACATCATGTAGTGAAGTATGTTATCATAAAACATCACATAGTGATCTATGCCATCATAATACATCATGTAGTGATATGTGTCATCATTATACAAGGATAGTTTCTATTTGAAACTAAAATGTACAGGAAGAATATTTGTATTTATGATACCTTTATGTAACACAATGTATTTCTTCAATAACACACTATGGTATCCATTTAGTGACTGGGCTAAAAGTGTGTGGATCTTAAAGGGTTTATGTCACTTTTTTTTTTAAATGTTGCATATAAATTACCAGATGTATTTGAAAAGTTAATGTTTCATTTCATTTGTTTGATCATGTTCTAAGAAGACATAACATGTAATTAGTTGGTTTCTTACAGATTTTAGTTGTATTTTCTTAACAATGTTGAATAATTTAGCAATCATGCAGCTTCAATGATCATTCATTTAAAACATTTAAAAAATAGTTTTGTCATTTCTAAAGCTGTCTGGAGCTTAGAATGTCTTAACATTGTAATCATACTAACTGTGACTTCTTTGCGTTTTTTTAAAAAAATAGATCTCTCTTAATAATTATCCTCATTATCTTTCATATTTACTACTGCGTGGAGAGGGGGGAACTGATGTGTGGGCGACATTATTCCCACAGCTAATGCCCAGGCATTCATCTCATTTCCATGAGATGATCCATAGTTGCTTCACGACAAAAGAGGCCATAGAAATAATGGTGTCAATATCTAGTATTTATACTATTTTATACATCATTGAAGCTTACTTACAATTTACTAACAAAATGTGTACATTTATATTTTTATTGTATTATTTGTGAAAAAAGAGACATAACTGTAAGTAAGATCTGTCCAACATAAAATGAATTTTATATTACATCACCGACATATAAAAATTTTGTTATTTCTTTGACTTTTCCAGACCAAGTGCAAACTACAAGTATTTTTTTTACTGAAGTACAACAAATTTATAATACTAGTTTTTAAGAAAACATTATATTGATGACAGAGTATTGTGACAAGGCTGGGTTTCAGTATATTTATACACTAATATAGATTTTATGGTATGCTTATATTTATATTTGAAGACTTGGTACTTTATACATATATATTAATTCATACTGTTGAAGTGTATTTTTGCTGCATTTAAAAATACTTAATTCAATTGATTTTGTAACCATTTCATGAACCATCACTACTGTCTGTCATTTAGTAGAGCACCAAATATATGGAATGCAATTTATTGCTACATATCATTATTCACTTATCAAATTCTTGCATTACTTTTTATTTGCTTATTGCGTTTTTAATAACAACAAACACAAGAACAAAGCTGTGGTTTTGTAGTGTTAATGCAATAATATCCATAAAGCTCTAGTCAGTTAATTTTTTATATTCTAAGGGAAAATATGGAGCATATGGATTACTGGTATTGGCAATAACAATGTTATGTAGAAAGAAAAAAAAGAGAATGAATGAGTGCAATCTCCATGATGTAATACATGTGCTTCTTTGGTTGCAGACGACAGGGAAGCCATTCATGTAGATCAGTAAGTACACTACTATTAAAAAGATATAAAGTTCTGAAGGGGAGAGAAGTAGTGTATTGATATTGAAAGTTGACCGTAGTATTAGAAAGTGCTATGGTGAAATGGGAAACAACTCTGTAATTTATCCTCCCATTGCACTTGACCTTGGAATATATATACAGTGTGATTAAGAAAACATTACTGATGAAGCAAGATGAAATCATGATTATAAATGTGGTACCTGTGGATTGCTAACCAAGATGTGAACCTTAATTTTATACCTCAATGTTATGGCATTAGTAGGGTACAAGCTTGTCATTAAAATATGTTTTTATTCAACTCTTTTTAGTGATGATGATGTAATTGTTTTGTAACTTTTATTCTAGTTAATCTAACTTTCACAAATATCTAAATGCATTACCAAGGAACCTATTTCAATCAATAGCTGTCTATAACTTTAGGGTGCTGGTTTATCTTTCCAGAATTCTGTAAAACTTATTCTAATAAAAGGTTGACAGGTTACCTTGAAAGCTAGACTGGTGGATTTTTGTGTGTGTATGTGTCTTAATTACTGTGTTCAATGGTACTTTGTCTGAAATAAACTATGAATGTATTTATTTTACAATTAATAATTTATTGTTCACTACGTAGATTATTGCCAATAATGCTATCAATATTTTCTTAATTGATATTTATTTACTCAATAAATATTTCTAGGCAGTTAATACTGTCTGCTTAATAGCCATTGTAAATATTTAATAATATAATTTCTATTTTTATGTCAATAAAGAAGCTATAAAAAGCTTTAATTGGAATGTAGTTTTTCTTACAATATTCATGATTTTAAATTAAGAAACCCAATAATTCTCTTAGATTTAAAAAAAAAAAATTCAAACAAAGAAAAGGAATACATTAAATCTGATTTATTTATAGCTACAGCTGATGTATAATTAAAATAATTAAATCCTTTCAATTGAGGAATAAGCTTAGTTAATACAATAGTTTTCAGTACCTTGGGTTAACACAGAAAAGTATTTTAATCAATAAGCTTCAAATAAGTTTATACTTTTCATACAAAGTCCTTTTAGCCATCAACATTTTTTTAACTTAACAAATTAAAAAAATGTAATTATACATTGTAAAAGTAATAATATAAAAATGATTATTAAAGTAACATGTGGTAATTGTGATAAAACATAATTATCATAATTCTATCTTTATATACAGTTTGTTTTAGATTTGAAATTAATTTTTACATACACATTTGAAAATATCTTAATTTATCACAAATCAATGGCAAGGTTAAACTGAATATAGTTAATATTCAGTTGATGTCAGGGAAAAGTAAAAGAGTTTGCCTTGTTGCTGGCCACATGACACCAATGTTAACCATCGGACAAAGAAATAGATGACCTTTACATCGTCTGCCCTATAGATCATAAGTTCTGAAAGGGAAATAGATGACCTTTACATCATCTGCCCTATAGATCATAAGTTCTGAAAGGGAAACTTATTTTTTTTATATCAATGATGAGGTAATATGGTAAAGGGCAGAATAACAGTTTAAATTAGTACACAAGTACATAGCACCATAAAGACTTTTTTTTGTAGGGAAAACTATAATTTAAAAAAAAGCAAATTTTTGGGTTAAACAATTTCTTACAAAATGTGAATCATGTTGGGTTGAGATACCAAGGAAAAATAGGGACCAACTTAAGCTAAGTATGCTGAAGAGTGCTGTTGTGGTATTCAGGACAATGAGGGTAAAACAAGTGTTTAACTAATTGGCAAATGCTGATCACAGAAAAAGGTTGTGTAGAATAACCTGCCTCATATGTTAGCATGCCTGTAGGACAAATTTACGCATATAAGCTTAAACCTTGAACAGCAAGTACTTTATGAACAAAAGCTTTTTCTAATAAATCTTTTAATGTATTACATATGATTGTCTAATTTCAACTAATTTTAATTAATTTTTTAAATGTGCTTATATATGGGATTTTTAAGAAATATGAAAACAAAGAGTTTAAATTTAAGGAACTGTATAATATTCTATCTGTACTCATTTTCATCATATTGAATTTTCGAAACTAAAAAAAAAAAACATTTTGATTAACAGAAATTCTTCTTAAATTTACAATAATGCAAAGTTAACAAATTAAAAATTCTAAAGAAAAGATTCTTTAGTTTTTAATTAATATTCTTAATCGATAAATAATGTTTATCACAAATTTTTCTAAAGCATTTCAAAAAATATTTATGTAATTGTTATAATTATTACAAAATCTAATATTGTAAGATTTCCAGTATTCTCATACTTACACATACATCTACAATTGAAAATTATTTAATTACAGTACTATCCTACTGTTTGAAGACTAACAATCAAATGTGTAACACTCACTGCAATCTTTATTCTGTAATCAAATAAAATGCCCATTACTTTGTGTGGCTTGTGCAGACATTTCAAACTATGTTACAGATACATTCTGAAAACTCTTTTTTATGGTGACCAATGGAAAAGCAGCTCTCCAGGAGCAGACGTCGGAAGAGGAAATTCCCAAGCAAAATGAAACATCCAGTAAAATCAAATTTCTACAGGATTCAAGGACACTGTAGAGAAAAATAAGCTATTAAGAATCATGAGATAAGTAAAAAAAATTTTTTTTTTAAATTTGGTGATCCTAAAAAGAAAACTTATTTAAATCTACTTAACAGAAATGTTCTTACAAAACAATGGCTTCTCTTGTCACTTCTCTAGTCCCCAATATATCCAACTGCTCTAAGAGTGGACAATGCAAAGCAATCATACGCAAGTCAACATCTCGCACAGTTCTAGGAGTAGACAAATTGGAACTTAACAAAATTTTGATTTAAAAAAAAAAGAACTTTGGTACAAGAACGCTTTTCAAACATTTAAGCATTTACCTGTTTGCTGTCAAAAATATTTTCTTCAAGTATTTACAGTTTTTAGCTAGGTTTATATAGCAATCTCTTTCAGACTTGATATCAACACTGTAAGAGAAAGCTCAATAATCAATCATTGGAAATTATTCATAAATAGATACAAAATTAAAACAGAGATGACTTTGTTACACATGGTCAACGTACATTACAATAAGATAAGTAAAAGCAGGAAATTGTTTCTGACCACAAAAGTGTCAAGCTATACTGTTATCAGTGCAGGGAATCTGAGGAAATAGTGGCACATATTAGAGTCCCAAAGAACTGTGGGGGAAATCCAGAGTCATAAGTCTGTGCTGGAACTATGAAGTGCTAAAGCAAACTGAACAGTTTTTAGCCAGCAAAGAAAAAGAGTAATCCTTTCAGTCATGACCCCAATCAAAGCTAAACCCTGGGTGCTGAATACAATTGTGTATTTCTAATTACTAAATTTAGTGACTCAACATCCAAGCGCAGCCGGGAATAATAGAAATGATGAAAATAACAGCGAAATCTTCATAAAGAATAATTTAATTATCTGAAATGAAATCTATGAATTATTATACACAATACAATTCAATTTCAAAAATAAATCCACATAATTAATAATAATAATGTTTATTATCCATGAGGAAATTTGTCTTACAATTTATGCATTAAATATACTTTAACTATAGAAACAAAATATATATTCACACTAGTAATGTGAAATAATTACATAAGATAGATCAATTCTATTCAATGATTTGATTACCAGGGTAACAAACAAGTTTTTGTATCTGTTTGTTTTGTAAAGAGTATCTTGTATTCCCTTTGTGATGGTAAAATCTAAAAATTCTGGCCCAGAGGATGTTAACTTAATAACGAGCTATAAACTTATGGAATGGTGACCCAGACAGAACTTATGGAATGGTGACCCAGACAGAACTTATGGAATGGTGACCCTGACAGAACTTATGGAATGGTGACCCTGACAGAACTTATGGAATGGTGACCCTGACAGAACTTATGGAATGATGACCCAGACAGAACTTATGGAATGTGACCCAGACAGAACTTATGGAATGGTGACCCAGACAGAACTTATGGAATGATGACCCAGACAGAACTTATGGAATGTGACCCAGACAGAACTTATGGAATGGTGACCCAGACAGAACTTATGGAATGGTGATTGTCAGGGTTCTAATTATATATATGCTGCTGCTTGTCTCTTGTCTTGTTGGGTTTCTTAACTTGGTTCCTGTGGCTCACTAGGGGTTTCTTGAATATCAAATAATACTTGCCTGATACTTTCCAATTATAATTCATCAATACTTGCTTAACTCAAATACGAACACTTAATATACATCAACTCTAACTCCTTATATTCATGAATATCGATAATACTTTAATACTTAATAAAGCACACAAATATATCACTCTTATGAAATAGTAATACACAAAACACCAGTCCATCAACTTATAAGTATATAAATGCATAAATACCAGTCCAGGTAGCATTTATTTTACTAAAACACTAACTTACACAGCAAAAAGTAAAATAAGAAATTTTTTGGTTGTTGACAATGTAATGTCTGCACACATAAAGCAGGAAGAGAGAGAGAGAGAGAGTGAATGGGAGAGAGAAAAGGGAGGTCTGGATAGAGAGTAAGAACAATAATGATAATGAAAAGAAGAAAATAAAATGAATTAGTAAAATGCATTAATTTTATTTAGAGATATCTAGTTTTCTAAATGCTGACATCGAAAGACTAGACATTATATATGGAATTCAAAGTCTAGGAAATAAGAAATGGAGCTACAGCTTAGTTCAAAGGCATCCCCTGGATTTTTTACAAACACTGGTACACATATATCAGAAACAAAATAAAACAGATTGTAAGATAAATAGTGGTTTTAATTACACTACTACTTAAAAAGTGAGGCACTGTGGCTGAGCGTTGAGGCACTGTGGCTGAGCGTTAAAGCACTTGGCTTACGTACCGGGGTCCAGGTTTGAATCCTGGTGAAGACTGGGATTTTTAATTTCAGGATCTTCTGGTGCCTCTGAGTCCACCCAGTTCTAATGGGTACCTGACATTAGTTGGGGAAAAGTAAAGTTGATTGGTCGTTGTGCTGGCAACATGACACCCTCGTTAACTCTAGGCCACAGAAACAGATGACCTTACATCATCTGCCCTATAAACCACAAGGTTTGAAAGGAGAACTTTTTTTTTTTTTTTTTTTTTTTTTTACAGTTATTCAATGATTCTTACCACCAGCCAATGTCCAGTTCTTCCAACAAGTGACAGCTTAGATATATGTGAGACAAAGCATCCTCAGTTAAAGACTTCATTCGCCACAGGTCTAAACTTTTTAATTTTCTAAAATAAAAATAGATAAAATTATTTTATTTCATTGATTAGAACTAAGATCTCGGTACTTATATATGGTCCTACCGTAAAGATAAGAAACACCGTATCTTTTTGTTTTCTAGGATAGCATAATCACTTTTAACTATTTGGTTTTGCTCAATAGATAGGTCAGCTGCAATGAACTATCTCAAGTAAAATTCCTGTTCACTAGGGTGCAAACTTTAGCTGAGACCAATCGTCATAGTAAAACTAAACACTTATCTTTGACGCGGGAACCTGTGCTCAGTAGAGACCAATAACTCATTGCCACGTCTCAGGTCAGTGTTCAGACTTACTATGATGAACGGTTTTGCTTTAGCATATTGCAAGTGGTTTATCTTATCTTGTATACTACAGACGTTACTTCAAAAAAGAAAATAATTATGTCCTACACAATTCATGTGTCAGTCTAGTTATGCATGTTAATCAATGACTTAAACTATGCTAAGTTGGTTTTCCTGGCTGATTTAGGTGACCCATTCCATTCTCTAATGGACTAGGGAAGAGGGAGCACTTGTATGAATTTATTCTATCGTATGGAATAAGAAATAAGCCTCTATCTTTGTGTCTTTCAAAGTATTTCATTAGGTTTTGTTTTTCTATTTGTACATTATAGTTCAATGTTTTATGTCCTGAAGTGTCTCTATATTTAGTGATTTTACTAATGGTGCTACTCTAATCAAATTGGAATATTCCTTTATTAAAAATCTCACTGCTCAATTTTGTATTTGTTCTAGTTTCTTTATGTTTTCTTGAGATGAGGGATTATAACTTAGCCATTTGCCTTTAGCTCATAGAAAATTGGTGTAGACTTCCTAATGTACAAAGTAGAGGAAAAAAAAACTTTAGTAAAAATAAAATAGAAAATTCGTTTAGGTTTAAGGTATTTCAAAAATGTAATAAGAGTGATAGTGTTGTTAGTTAACAAACACAAGATTGAAATTGTAAATAGCTTTAAATTTTAAACAAATTCAATATTGTTTCAAGTAGTTTAAAAAGTGTATCTACTTGCTGTAAGTACCAAGATCCATTAAAACAAGGTTGATACTGGAATTTAAAAGCTGGCAAGACCCAAGGTTTAAATGTTCTAAATCACAGCTTGCTCTGTAGAAATAAGAGAAAGTGATTTTAAGAATAAAACACATTTTAAACTAAATATATTTAAAGAAAAAAGTGCATTAAGTTAGAAAAATAATGGTATACCCAAAAGTAAACTGATTCGAAATAAAAAAAAACCTTTAAAATTCTTAAATATGATTTTTTTAATTTGCCTAACAATTATGCTTAGTAGAATAAAAACCATTACTTCATACAAAAATGTTTTCAATGAAATGTATAACAACTTCTAAATATTATGATTATAGAAATAACTTAAAAATATTTTGTTTAAATAACTTTTGTTTATTTTACTAACTAAATTTATTTTGTTCTGCTGAAACCCTGCTCAATTTCACATGAAAGTTTGTCTTATTTCTTCTTAGTTTCACAAGCCTTGGCATAGGATCTAGCTTAACGAATTCACTTTAAATAAATATTCAAAAAACTGGAGCTTTATACTATAATAATTATTTAAAATCATTATGAAAAATTTGATATTCAACTGCTTGCTTCAAAACATCAGATCCAATAAAGAAACAGCTAGCATTGAAAAAATAAAAGTAACAGAGACCTCAATAATTATGATATTTTTCATTTTATCCCCCCCCCCCCCCCCCCCCCCCCCGCCCCCAATCTTTTTTTATTTAACAAAAACCCAAAACTTATTATTTTACTAATTGTTTCAAGTTGTGAATGGGATTTAATAGGCTCATAACCCTTAATTTCATCTCCTAAGGTAATCCCTTAATATACTTTTCCTTTACTGAAGTGATGCAGCATGGTGCTAAAGTTTACATGAGTTTAATGATATACATCAATGATAAGATACAAGTGCTTGTCACTACTATTTTTTTATTTTATTTTTTTTTGCATGTGAATATATTATTCTGAACTACTAGTTACTTATTTTCATATTTCCAAATAATAGTCAAACCAACATTCACTATTTGTTTTTAATTTTAAGACTAACTACAAATTTTTGCCGCAACGTTTTCAAAAGTTTAACAATAATAACAATAAAAACATCATTAGGCAGTTATGTGAATGCAGGTGTAGGTGAAGACATTTACCAGAAATGAAGCTTTAAATAAAAGCTTTCTAAAGATTTAAAAAAAAAAAAAGGTCATGACAAACAATCATTTTTGGCTGGTATAATAATTAAAATGTTATATCTTGTCATCATTCAAGATAAAGAAAATTTATAAACCAGTCTTCAAAAGAGGACCTATATTTCTATAAAACTCTAAAAGTATGCCGCATATATGAGCAACTTCATTTCATTATAACAAAAACAAAAGTTACATTCTACCTGACAACAGAAGACAAAGAGGTATAATCAATCTTAGTTCTGTACAAGTTTAGCCTTTTCAGCTTTGGTAAAGGCCACTTTTTGAATGAAGAGAAATCTTCTATATGAGTACAACTGTGTAGGTTTAACTCTAGAGACAAGAAAAAAAAATGTTCTTACTAATACATCACAAACTAATTAAACTAGCAGTAAAGCATGCCAACTAGCCTTAAAATCATCATTACAGCTTCTCAGATATTTTGCACACAGTGTTTAGATACTACGAATACTGCTGCATAAATCTAAATACTAAGGTAATAATGTATACTTTAAGAAATGTCTTGAACACTGTTTATCTTTACCTATGAGATTGCTACATATACTTATCACATCATCAAGGACATTGCTACCAACAAAATTACAGCAGCTTAATTCTAAGGTTTGCAGCTCTAGACAGCACTCTTTCAGAAACCTAAAACAATGTAAGAACGTAATAATGCTACAATTCAATGTAATGTACAGTTAAAAGTTTCTAAAGCCAATTAACAAATACAAAGAATAATAAATTTGCGCTCTTACATTTTAAAATGATTCTCATTCATGTGACCTCCTTTACCCACCCAGGATAAGTTTAAACGCTGAAGTCTTTGACATTTGTTTGCAATCAGTAATAACCTAGAACTTGATATCTGTGAATTTCAAGACAAAAATAAAAAGGTGCAATGTGTCTAGAAGCTCAATATTAACCAACATAAACAGATAGAATAATGGCCTTTTTCATAGATCATATTATGAAACGAATATTTATTAAAATGTGAAACTTTTTTGGGTGGAAATAATAAAATTACTATGCCACTTTTCTAAGGGAAATGTTGCTTTCATGTTTTTTTTCAAATGACATTAACATAGAATATGTCAAACAAGATAAGGCAACTCTCATTCATCCCATCTCATTTATGAATGTCATGTATGAAGTCATTGAAAAGAAAAAAAAAAAGCTGATTGATGAAATAAAAAGTGCTTCCTATTAAAAAAAACAACAAACAAACAAACAAAAAAATCACCTGTGTCCAAAATGGCTGAAGATTCAGATCTTGGTATAAGTAAGGGTCGTAACAGTGCATCTTTAAATTTCTGATGAAAAAAAAATGTTTTTTTTTGCAATAAAACTTCTTGATGATAGAAAGTATTAAAGTAAGTTACAAACATCAAAGTGAATCAAATATTCCACAGGATTTTAAAACTATTTTTCATTATTAGAATACATCAGAAGGAGAAAAAAGCCTCTATGCCTTATTGATGTTTCTAGAACATGATAGGAAACATTCATTAATGGATAGTTTTTCTGTTACTTTCATAGACTTTGTCTAGAATGATACAGCCTCAATCAAGCAATCTTACAATCTTTAATCAAGTATGTTAAAATAATGTTTATTTCTTGTATAATATTAGCCTGGAGCTAAATAATGTGTTAAGAAGACATGGTTTAGCTTGATTTCAGAAAGTGCTCTGCACTTGAAAAGAGACCAACAAAACTAACCTACAAGTTTGGGCCAGCTGACACAAATCCCTAATATCTAGGTATGACAAGATGAGATGAATAATTTCCTTCTGAAATACATTGAAGTCATTCAATTAAAGCTCAGACTTCATTTTAATTCACTCCAGTAATATTTTATGCACCTATTAAGTGATGGAGTGTGCTCCAACAAAGCATATTACTAATATTTCTTGTAAGATATCACATAGTGGTCTCAGGGAGTGATGAGCCACTGCTCCAGGCCCCATGCCTAAGGAGGCCCCTGCAATAAAGAGAACTTTTGTCACCGCCAGCCCATCCAATAAATATACATTGCCCTGATATGACACTCGTCCTAGACCCCACACATTACAAAGGCCAACTCTGGAAACCACCAATCATAAAGTAGCAGAAGGCAGCCAAGTTGACTCTTCCATGCTGACCAACCAATTTTTCTATTGTAATAGAAGTATGCAAGTCAGTATTGTTCTTTCTTGAGTACAAAGATGGCAGCATTACTGGTCTTTAGCATCTAGGCTTTAAATAACAAATATAATTGGCATAGGCTTTTTCTTCTTCTAGCCAGTTTTTTTGCTGCTGAGCTGTCAGCTCTTTTGCAGACTGTGCCAAGGAAAAATAGTTATGTTGAGCTGTAGTGGTAGTAGGGTCTGCCTAAGGTGGATTAGGAAGGGATATTGAAAAAGGATATGGTTTACAGTTTCACAAAGGGTGGGCGCAGTGTCTACAAAGGGGGAGTTGCGTGGAATTTAGCCTTTAAGTAACAAATATAATTGGCAAATAATAGAATTTAAGTAACAAATATAATTGGCAAATAGGCTTTAAGTAACAAATATAATTTACATATAGGCTTTAAGTAACAAAATAATACATGTCTTAGGAATCAATTTACTAGCCAATTGAAAATTGTTTAATGAATACCAAAATGTAGTTGTTTAGTTTATGTACGTAAATATTTACCGGTAAAATGGTAAAAAGACAACTCTCTGATGATTTAATATTTAAAGGTGTCAATCTATCTGCCAGACTTGTATCCTCAGTTTTTTGATCTGTCAGTAAGTCTAAACAAAAGATATTTTTAGAAATGTTTTTTGTTAAAACAAATTATTACTAGGTTATAAGTTTTATTGCTATAGCCATTATAAAAAAGAATGAACTAAAATTCAATATCTAGAAATATCAGTATGATACAATCTAATTCAGCTAAAAGATCCAACAGATACTCAGCATAAACATAACATTTAAAAAAATTCATTCAATTTCTTATGGGTTTATTTTGTTCATCACTTCTTGTTCTAATGTCCAAGATTTGCCTCAATCTGCCAGCCTGAAGAAACTTTTGTCTGGGAAAGATCCAAACAAATGTACATTTTTACATCCCTATTACGAATAGACTTGATACTTAGGTACCCAAAAGGGGGAGAAGGGACTATTGGCCTAATTGGCCTCTTACGACCATTTCAACCTGAGCTCCATGTTGAAGATAAGTAGCATTTTTTTCACACCCCAAATTTCATAACAATTTCATATTTATGCTCATAAAGAGTCACTTTAAGTAGAATACTAAAAAAAAAGATTCCTACCTTCTAAATTTTCAATGTCATTATCGATATCTGCATCATTAGACATGGCTGGTTGGTAGGTGTCTGTGCAACTCTCTGGAGGCATCTTGGTTCCTATTAATTTGATGCCATCCAGTTCAGTATAGTAATCCAAAAAATGGTGATTTAGCTCTAGCCGAATGAGGCTAAGTACATAAAAAAAACAAAAATTTTAATCTATTTTTTTAACTTTTAAAGTTCACGTCTTTCCATACTTAGCTATTAAATAATACCCAATAAAAAAATTAATGAACAGATTAAGATATTTAAGAAATACAGACAAAATAATTTCTTTAAAAGACAATTAAAAAAAATAGGACTAGGCAGCACAATAAAAGATATAAGTAATGCTTAGTGATAATATTTTGTTCTAATTTTACAATTAAATCTTCATTTTACGCAGTTTTGTTATGATAATGTTTTAAAGATTCAAAATAAAGTAATTTAATTTTTTAAAGTGCTTTTATTATAAATTATAATTATTTTGCATTTAAAAATGTAAATATTCATTATTGAAAAAGCTCTGTTAATTTTGTAAAATGAGAAAAATGTAATTCTATTTTTTTTTTTTGTTGCTCAACATAGAAGCTTACTTTGTTGCGAACTGTATCCTCTTCAAGTGAGGTGCAAATATTCTAGGCTCTTGTGGACAGGGCTTGGGTTTGTACTTCCACAAAGTGACCCATCTAGACACAAGACAAAAAACATCAAGACTATTTTCATATAAATAAGTTAATTTGTAATTTTGGCATTCTATCTAATGGAGTGAATTATCAGCATAAATGAAGGGTTGTCTTGGAGTGCCTACATTTCATCTGGTAACTAAAAGACTAGAAATTCAGAAATAAATTTGAGCACAACTCTTTTTACAGCAGCTCACTTGACCAGTTCACTCTTCTGAATTGAATCAATGCATAATGCAACAATTTCATCCAGTATCACATTATGTGAACATGTTACACTAATTCTGAACTTGCTTAATATTGTAATACACTTGAAGCCCTTGAAGTATTTGAAATTCATATTTTATGCTCCATTTTTAAAACAAACATTCATTATAAAGCAGCTTCCTGGTGACTGCGCTTGGGTATTTACACTAAATGTTTGAACTGCATTACTTCTTTTAAATATGAATCACTTTTTTTTCATCATTTTCAGTCTCATAACATATTTCCATACCTACATACAAAGCAAAGAAAAACTTTTTAATAAGAAATAACCTACAAGTTTATGTGATTTCTAAAAGAATATTCAAATAAAAATAATTTACAAAGTTTGTCCACTGTCAGTGTCAGTTCCTCCTGCCCGATCACATGCTAAGATTCTAACAATGGCACCAGGGTTGTATGTTTCATAGACTTCAAGCCTCACAGGATAAAGTGATTCACTAAAGGAGATTTCTGTGAATAGAAACAAATTCAACAACTAGACCTAGTCTTATGTTAACACAAATATCAAGACAAATATCAAGACTTCTGCATATATAATGTATGTAAATAAAAAAAAAAAAATAGAAATTATAAACATGACATAACAGCAATTGAGGACAAAAAATATTGAGAGAAAATCCATCTATCCATTCAAGTGGCACTACAGCCCATGGAGGGCCCTGGCCTGCTTTAGCACATCTTTCCATTCAGATCTATCCTGGGCTTTACATCTCCATGCCTGGACTCTTAGCTGTTGTAAATCTGCTTCTACATCATCAAGCAACTGTATTCATAGTCTGCCTTTAGGATACCAGCCTATTGGTTTTTGCCAGTGAACAATCTTTGCTCCTCTTTTCTCTAACATTTTTTCGAGGTGACCTGACCAACGCAATCTGTTCCTTTTTATTTCCATTACTATGGAAAGGTCTTCGTATAGCTGGTATATTTCATGGTTGGTGCGAATCCTCCATCCCGTTTCCTCATGTTCCCCTTTTAGACCTTTAGATCTATAAAGCAGATGATGTTAATGTCATCTGTTTCTTTGGCCAATGGTTAACAAGCAGGGTGTCATGTGGCCAGCACAACAACCAACTTCCTAAAGTCAGGTATCCATTAGAGTTGGATGGACTCAGGGGCACACTAAAAATCCAGAAATTGAAAATCCCAGTCTTCACTGAGATTTGAACCCCTGGACTCCAGGTTTGGAAGCCAGCACTTAACCCCTCAGCTAACGCGCCCCCTTTCCTCATGTATGGCACTATACATTTATCTGAGAATTTTCCTTTCCCAAGTATTTAGTAGATTTTCTGTTGTTTTAGTCAGCGTCCAGGTTTCACTTGCATACATAACTTCTGGACTAAAGATTGTTTTGTAGATAGTTTTCTATGTTTTCTTAGATATAAATTTACTTTTAAGTTTGTGTTGTGTGTTATAGAAAGTTCTGCTGCCTGCTGTTAGTTGTTCCTTTACTTCTGTCATTAGGTCGTTTGTTGAATATATCATGCTTCCTAAATATGTAAAAGTTTCTACTTTTTTCAAACTAGTGGTTATGAATGTTTATATATTTATCTTCTGCCTGATTTTCTCTAAATAACAAACTTGGTTTTGTTGTCATTTATTTCAAGTCCTACTGGTCAAGATGCTTCTTCCAGTTGTGTGAAAGCTCTAACAATGTCAAAGGCGTCTTTATCCAATAGGGCAATGTCTTCTGTATATGCAATGTATTGTAGAGGTTGACTGTATATCGTTCCAGCTTTTGTGGACATATGTTTTCTCTTCTGAAGTAGTTAGTAAATGTTCCCCTTGTGTTTATTTGTATATTCCTTATTACTCTTTCTAGAGTCAGATTGAAAGTGTCTCCTCGGCTTAGTCCTTCAATCCTAAATTTCTTTGAATGTTCTCCTTGTATTTATGACTTTGAGAAAAATAGGTAAGAAAAGTATGTTGAAAGTAGACTGAGGCTCTGATGAGAACTTGAACATTTGTACTCTTAATCTGTTCTATGTGTTACATGTCATGTTTATTCATCATGTGTTTTGGTACTAAAGCTTCAAAGTCCATTTATGTTGAATTTATAACTAATCCCAGAACTTACCTATGAAGTCTTCACTCACAAATTCTGATGGTGTCCCATTATATCTCTTAATGCCAGAAGGAGCTTTCTTCCACCAAGGTCCATAAGTTCTCTGAAAGAAACAAAATCTTACTTCTCAGTCTAACAAACAAGTGAATAAGCATTGTCCAAAAAAAAATCTATGAAGAATGACAAAAAAAAAAAAAAAAACACAATTTCAAAATTAGTTCACAGATTTTCAGAGAAGTCTTCTCATGTCAGGAGCCCATAATGAATTCTAATCACTTAAAATACTGTTACATTCTTCTTAAATGACCTATGGTTACGGTAGGTTTTGCCTATTAGTTTCTTAAAGCTTATCCCCAAGATTGTAATTGTTAAATCATATTGGCTGTTAGTCCATGTTTTGCTAGTGGGACAGCTTATCTTAAGTTATTCCAGATGGGAGGACTATTTCTTAAGTGTTCCTTCGGCTTGAATAGTGGTGTCACAGGGATGTGGCTGTATGGTGTTATTTTATTAGCAAAAGAATGTTAGTATGGCCTCTCATGGAAGTAGCTATACTTTTGCAGACAAATGGGAACACTGCTCACATGGATTCTGGTGGGACACGTAACAGAACTTTAGATTTATCTAGGAAAAAAATTTTGTTATAGCAGTCTGGGTAATAAGAGAATATAATTAGAGAATGAATTACACATAGATTCTAGCTTTAGGGACTAGACTCTATTAACTAATTAAGCTTGATGTTGGACCAAACTATTGAAACTGATGTTAAAGTTTGAAGTGAAATCAAATACCAGTTATGAAATCATATGCAAATAATCTCTAACTTTTGTTCCTGGTCCTGAACTAATCAGACTAATGCAATTTGGTATCGGGTGCGTCATTTATGAAATTATGCTGATCTTGTCTAATTTTTCTAGATCTAAATCACAAAGAGTATCGGGCCCAAGCCAATACAAAAATCTAGATCTAAACATTGTTTTTTTTAAAAAGAAGGATTACTTACAAACACACACGTTTGAGTATAGTCACCGTACGACGGAAAAACGCAAGGTTTTCCAGCCAGGTTACTGGCTACGTAGGAAATGCTAGACTCACTTCCATACTGGGAACTAAAATCTGTAACGTCTTGACCCTCTAATCTGATTAGATAATTGGCTACCGGAGAAACGTCTCCCTTACTTTGCATTGTTGTGTATAGCTTTACGGATCTAAGAATATGTGCATGCAACTCATTAAATTCTTCTGGTGAACGAGCCATATTTGTTTTGATTTTGACCATCTATTAGCAGGGCTTTTTTCGCCTCCTCTTTGAGAGGTCCACTTTCGTTTTCGTTTATTTGTGTATGTCAACAAGCACTTCCTTCCTCAGAAGGTCAAAATGGTTACCTACAAGCAAGATATGCCTCCAGAGGGAGGCTTTAATCCATACGAGTGGGCTGCTAGAAAACCTAAAAGGCTCTTTGGTGGTAAAAATCTGAATATACCTATTTCTATGCACTCTTTGCCAAACAATTTTGTTTATGATCTCATCTTGTGATCTAGATTAGATGGACTTTTCTGCTCAAGCCCTGCCTAGGGCTGCTGAGTTTTCCCACTCCACTGTGTCTGTATAACTCAAGACAAGTAACTGTAACAGTGTAACTGTTACTTGAGTGACACTTGTGACTTGAGTGTTACTTGTAGTAATGTAGTTGTAGTTGCACTTGTAGTCTGTAGTCTATAGAGTATATTAAACTAGATCTATATATTTAGTCAGTCTAGACTATTGTAGAGTTTTAGTTTATATTTATATCAAGTTTTAGACTGGTCTGTAGACAGTGAGTCACAGTGTAGTGTAGACAGTAAAAAAAAAAAATAGTGAGTAAATTGTAAACTAAGACAGTCTAACTGATTAAGACTAAAATAAGACAGTTGTCTGAGACACAGTGATTTACTAGTCTAGTGTAGTGTGTAGATTTACAGTACCGGTACCGGTAGATCTAGACTAGTCTATCTAGATCTAGTTCTTAGTTAGAATTAGAATCATTTGATTTTGAATGAATGGTGCCCATTTATTTTACAATCTAGAGATATCTATGGGGATGGCAAATTATGCCACTCCAGAATTAGCCTGTTGTGTCTTGATTCAAAGAGAAGCTGCCACATCCATTCACCATTGTCTTTCTGGATTATAAATGCCAGATAGAAGGAGTTACAGCAGATTAATTAGAAGGAGTTACAGCAGATTTCTTTGTTAGTAGTTTCTGATAATGTTATGACTAAGCATTGCACAATCATGCCATAAAAAAAGTGCAGAAGGTATGTATGCACCATCTTCTGCTATAAACTGTATTATTGTGCTGTAATCCTGTACAGATCTAGATTTAAAACATAACTAATATTTTGGTGTGTTCACAAATTCTTCCAAGATGAGAGAGCAGAATAGAAATAGAAATGTGTGGCAGAGTTGGTCTAGTGTGTGTGCTTGTTGACTGTCATCTGATCATTCTCATTTGTTAGTGGTTCATAGTTAATAAAAACAAAAAGAGTAAATATCCCTTTCAGATCTTGCACAAAGGCCATACCTTTTCTTAACCTTATGTCAGGTGCCCTCTGGAGCTGGGTAGACTCAGGGCCTCCTAAAAATTCAAAATCAGTTTTTCATAGTGATTTGAACTTAACTCCTTGTAGTGATTTGAACTTGAAACTCCTTGGTTACGTTAACAAGTGCTTTACCACCACTTTTGATAGTTAACATGGATGTTATTCTCAACAGCTGCCTCCATTCCCTTTAAACAAATACACCCAGGGCTGGATTTATATAAATTTAGACCCCGGAGCAGGATTTTGTGGAGGCCCATTAACTTTTTAGAAAGCTATAACATGAATAGCTAAAAGCATGAAAGAAATAAATTTCTATTGTGGGGGCCCCTCTCTTGTGGATTCACTGGGGCAGGAGCCCCGGCTGCCCTCCACTAAATCCATCCCTGAATACATCAATTTATTCATATTTTTAAGCCCTGGCTGTCTCAGGGTTTCCAATTCAAAGCTCTCCATTTAACAACCAAGCATCCTACTTAGTCTCAGACACACAACATTGGTATAATACACCTGAATCTATTTTTTTAAAAACTATCTTTGATTGTTTCTCTTTTTTTTTTTAGGCTATACTCAGTTTGCACTTTTCGCTGGTTTTACTTCTATTGCTTGGGTATTCTACTTCAGATGGAGAAACACTAAAAAGTAAGTTTTTGGTTTATAAATCATTGCTGTACTATAGATCAAATGTTTCTCGGCCATCAATATATCCTTAAGTAGGTTTTTATTTCAAAGTACCTTTTTTTTTTAACCAAAATACTTACTCCTACAAGTTTTTCTGCTAAGTGCATTATACGCTAATACAAATACTATATTTCTATTTAGGCTGAAAAACACTATTTTGATTGACCAAATGTTTTTTTAACACTATACTTTTTTTTTTATTATTACATCTTTTCATGATTTACAAGCATAGATTTCTGTCCTTTTTTTTTCTTCTTTGTTCCAAATTTATATTTAATTAACTTACAAAATGACAATATCATACCTGGTTTTTTTTTTTTTTTTTTTCAGAATTAAATTCTTTATTTCTTTTTAAATCTTGTTTATCTTAAAACTTTAAATGATAACATATTTTCAATTCCAAGTATGCTCCTGATAAAATTATTTACTATTTTTAGATTGAATGAACTTGAGATGAGGGAATCTCGTGTAGCTATTGAGCCCTTTCTTTTAGCTGAAAGAGATAGAGCGTAAGTTATTTTCCTTGTTCTATGATGCAAAATTGTTAATGTCATGTCTTTGAAGTTTCTTGAACAATGTTTACAAATTTTTAAACAATTTGATGTGTGACTTGTGCAACAACAGAACCTTACTTGTTAGAATTTTTATTTTGAAAAAAAGTCCAGATATACTTTAAAAAAAATCACTAACAGAACTTTACTTGTAAGGAAAAAAAAACAATTTATTACAAAAAGAGTTACTTTTTTTTTGTTCAAATTAATCATGATAAGGCAATTATTTGTATCTTTTTAGCTCTACTCTACTGACATAATGTTTAGATGTATATTTACTCTATTTAATTCAGAACTTCATGGAACCTGTAGGGTGGAATCTAGTCGTGGATTCCAAAAAAGGCTTCAAGTATTTTCCTAGAAACTTAACATTATATGTATATCTCTGAGAAAAGAATTACTGGCTTGTTGGCCACTTTGGAAAAACTCTAGTTTGATTGTTATACTTTCTCAAAGTAAAAAAAGAAATTTAAATTTAGCTAAGAGAACTAGGTCTAGATCTAGATCCAACATCAGTTTTGAAAGGACTATCACTTTCAGGAATTTCCAAAATGTAAGAAATTATTGATTCAAGAGTTCAATAACTTAATGTATAGGAAAATTTTGAGCATCTTCTTCCAAGTCTAGATTTAAAGGTCTATCATTGAATATTATAAAGTATAGTAGATCTATACATTCGCTTAACCAGGATTCATCTTCAGTGGGGACGAAGGAGGGTGCGGGTTAAAAAATGTTCCATTGTCTCATTCATTAGTTATTGAGAGAAAAACAATTGCTCTATATCTGTATTAAGTAGGTATTGTCTTTTTAAAAAATGTATTTTGAATATTTTTTTTTTGTTTATGGCATGTGTCAGGATACTCAAGCACTACAGAAAAAACAGAGATGAAGAAAATGAACTGATGAAGAATGTTGAGGGATGGAAAACTGGTACTCTTTGGGGTGAACCAGTCTACTACAACCCTCGTAACCGCTATGTTAAACCTGCTTTAGAAGAGCTTCTTGCACATATGAGTTATAGAGATCGAGAAGACTTTAAATATGACAAACGTAAACGATATTAAAGTGTTGTGTGAAGTTTTGTCTTTAAGGAATTCTATAGTTAGTTTAATTGACTGTTTGCACTCTTTTTTTTTAAAGAAAATACAATAGAAAATAATGAGAGATATTGTATACAATTAATTAATAATAATACACAAATTATAGAAAGATTAAAGTTGACTTTAATTTGTATAGCGATTGTGTGTATTTAAATGAAAGTGTATTTTGTAAAAATGAAGAGAATATTTCTTATGAATGGATGGCTTGTAGTAACTGTTAATTTTTGAATATTAAAAAATAAAATCAATTTTCTTCTTTTTATTTTGTGTGTGTGTGTTCTTTGTAAAGATATTATCTCTTTTGCACTATTCTTTTAGTAAACTTTGACTTGCTTTTTTTTTTAAGCAAATAATTGAAACATTTTTATTTCCTTTGCATTTGTTAGTAGGTTATCTAGTTTCCAATAAAGACATCTTTCTTTAAAAACCTAAAACAGAACAAGTCTGACAACATGCATATTTATATAAAATGAGCGATTATGGAGAATTTTCTTGATCGTGGAGTTGTTTTAGTTGAAAACTAATAATAGTTCATTAAAGTTTTAAAAAATTATAACTTGTAACTTTTTGATTGAAATCCCCAAATAATGATGTTTCATTATGTAAATTTGAAATAAATAATACATTTTGTAATTGTATTAATTCTTGAACATTTGATACATTTTGTTTTTAAATTTGTAAATGAAAAAAAAATCTATTATATACAAAATTTGGTGCCCATTTCAATATGGTGACAAGCAAGATTTTACACATATTCATGATGTGCCAGTGACCACTTCTTACATGGTTCTGGAATGATCAGGCCTAAATCAATTTGAGTTGTTCCATCTAAAAGGGATGTGTGTATTTATATATATATTATAAATTTAAAAACTGGTATATAAAGGCCAAAGCCCTAGCTCGCTGACTGATTCTTTCACTCACCTATCACTAATTGTCTTGTTGCGTAGGACACAAATTCTGCTCTAACTTGGTATTAATTAGCATATACAAGGCACAACTAAACAGTTTCAAGAAAACTGAAATACTTCCATCATTTTTTTTTTAAATTGTTTTATGAAGCTTATATCAACCAACTCTGTCTGGTACAATTTTTGTACCACACTTGATCAAGGGATCATATTTTGCACAATTATTGCTTGTACCTAACTAAACAAGTTAAGAATCAATAAAAAAAAAATTACCAATTGGTTAATTAATTATTGATAATCAATTATTTTGTTCAGTATCACACATGAAAAAAAAAATTATTTGACAGATGTGTGGGTATAAGTTGAATTAGTCCCCTTTATACTTTGTGTAGAGTATTAGGTCATCACTTTAAAGTTTGAAACTAGCAATAGATAGCTATAAAACCTATTTTCATAAGCATTTCCATGCTTGCCTAGTGGTTAGTGTTTTGGCTTAAGGGGGCTTGAGCCCTCCAGTTTACATTCAAGTAGTACAATCTTTTTTTTATCAAATAAATTTAAAAAGCTTTCACTGTAACCAGCAGCCAGATACTTCCTTCTCCCAACTGGTCCAGTGCATTAAGAAAGCTTAAAGCATGAAATTGCACTAAGCTAAAACAATTGATAAAAATATTTCTAATCACACTGATTTTTTATTGTTAGCTTGATTTGTTTGATCTATTACAAATTTAATTACATGACTGAAACTAATTGATAACAACTAACACTTAATATAAGCTTTGTCTTTTAAAAAAAAACATTTTTTACATTTTTATTGTTTGGCACCGAACTTACTATTGATATTTCCTTTCTTTTGTTTTTTAACATACATCCTATGAATGCATGCATGATATGTGTTAGTGTGTACAAAGTTATCAAATTGTGAAAGGGAATGTTATAGTGACTATATCTACATCTAGACGTAGACTTGAGAAAGCCTTGAGTGTATGTTGGACTTTTGTTGGAGGAAGGCTGGTAAAAACAGAATTCACTGTATGTGAGAAGTACCATTGAAGGGTGGAAATAATTAGGATTCCAGCCTAAATAAACAGCATGTCAACTATTTCAAAGTATCAAAGCACTAGTAGCAGATACTAGAGCTCACAGACTGAGAGTGCTTGTAGAGAGAATTATTTATATTATTTATGTATATCATTTTCTTCACTTCTCTTTTCCTGAGCATGAGCAGTGGTGGCATGTTTTTTTTTATTCTTGGAACTTACAAACAAGTGTATGTTGTGATAAATTGAGGAATAAAACAATAGACATATCTTGTGGATAAAGCTAGTATTTATATATAAAAGTATTTTAAGGACTTTAAAAAAAGCTTCAGCTCAAAAGTAACAATTAAAGTAAACTGAATAAAAAGACTAAGACTGCTTAATTGGTCCTTATGGAAATTTGTTGTGATTACATTGAATCTTTTCATGCAGGAGATTTGGACTAGGAAGTAAACTATCTTCAACTCTGAAGGAACATCCGAAACATGTAAAACATTTTACATTTTTCTCATATAAAAACAACACAACAGAAACATTTACATAAATAGAACAGACACAACATAAAGCGTTCATTGAGACACTAAACACAGATATCTTGGTCCTTTTCATGTTTCTTGATCAACGAGTGGCATTGATATAGTCTGTAAATCTTGTTATTATAATTGTTATGGCGGGACCTGGTCATGACAGTCCAAGGTTTGAACCCTGCTCATGCCATAGTACCGGTCTTCCTGTGAAGTTTTAAGCTAGGATATAATTATCTTCAAAATCAGAAGGAAGATCCAAAAACATGTAGAATTTCAATAGGTATGGGGAAAAAATATTGGAATTCAGGATCTTATTTTACAAGTAAAAAGTGTACAGCTGATTATCTTCTTATCTTATCTTATATAATACAGACGTTACTTCAAAAAAGAAGATGATTACGTCCTACGCGCCATGCATTTAGTCATGCATATTAACCAATGACTTAAATTCTGCCAAGTCACTGGTTTTTCTGGCTAGCTCAGGCAACCCATTCCATGCTCTATTAGCAATAGCACTTATATAATACAGACGTTACTTCAAAAAAGAAGTTGATTGACAAGAAGATTTAAGATATTAGATCTACAGCTGCCTTATTATTAAGTTTTTAAAATAAGATCTTAAAAGTCTCATTGAATTTAAACATTAATAAAATGATTTACTCTTTACTGTACAGAATACTTTAGACACTTTAGTTCCTTTGATTTAATTATAGTTTAATGTAACTTCGGCATTGGTGATGAACAGGAACTAATTTTTTTAAAAATTCAGTTATTAGAATATAATTTTCAAATTAAAAAAATAAAATATTTTAAAGTTGAAAAGGTTTGAAGTGAGGTGAATCGTGAGCCCTTCAAAGAACTAACTCTAGGGCGTGACTCTATGGATAAACGTCCAGTTATTTATTAGTATTATATAAATATATAGGCCTGTGGTACAGTGTTATGATCTTTTGATCTGAAGTTTAATCTTATATTGCATAATAAACAACAATGGCCGCTGTAACACGTATTGAAATTAATTTTAACAGATTATTAAGACAATGTGAATTAATGGCTGAAGATAAGGAACACAGAGATTGGCGATTTGAAAAAGTACACGAATAATTATAATTAATACGTAATTAAAAACTAGATTTATTATAGATCTCTAAGTCTACAGCGTAACTGAGTGAGTGTAACTCTGTGACTAGACACTACCCCTAGTCAGTGTCACTAGACCGATACTAGACTCTAGTCGTCACTAGTCTTACTCTTAAGAAGTTAAGTAACTCACTTGTTGAGTCACTAGAGTTGACTAGAGTAGTACTAATACTGGTAATACTTACTAACTTAGTTATACTAATTTAATAGATCTAGTAGTAATAACAACTACCTACTAGTAATATTCTAATTAAGACTATTATTATTATAGTTTATATATTAATACTCTAATTAATACTAACAGTAACTAATACTCCTCAAATACTAATAATACTGAGTCTGAGACTAGCTCACTGTTGAGTGTTGTCTATAGTTGTCACAAATCAATCAATAGTGCTAATGTCACTATCTAAGATGGTGCCAGATGTTACGATTATACTTGAGCTATATTGCACTATCAATGATCATGATTGCCAAGGATCTTGAAATCGTCTTTTAATAAGATGATCGTATAGAAGTAGCTAGATCTAGTTGATAATACGATCATTCAGAATGTTGCCAGTTGATAAGAGGATCATCTAGAAGTTGCCAATAGCTAAGTCGATCTAAGTATGTTACTATATTCAATGAAGAAACTTCTCTTCGTCTATAACAATTACTTTAATTCAAAACTTGGAAAAGCTATTCACAAATAATTACAATGGTTAAATGTACTTGAATAGAACAGAATAAATATAATTCTGCTAAATAAATGTCTACACAATAATGTAAAATATACGTCTGAATCCTAACACGTTCCGTACGACACTGGCGGTAATCTAGAATCTTTCCCAGGGTATAGCGTTGTCACGTGTCTAACATTCCCTCGTTGCAATGCCAATTAATAAATGCAGCTCAATGTACAATAATTAATATTTCAAAACCAATCATATATATTCTGACACATAGCTCTGCCGCATGATGGAATTCCCCGAGCTAACAAATTCTGGCTGGTAACCTTGAGCGGCTGTGTATGTGACAATAGTACTATACAGTATAGTATCTAGTTAAGTTACAATCTAGTAGATCTATGTATATACTTATAGTGAATTATAGTGTAGTATGTTAAAACATTTACAAATTATCGTCATAAATAATGATAATCAAGTTTAGAAGTTAGTCAGTTGTCTAAATATTCTAATATTTTATCTTATGACTATGTTACAGATGTTACTTCAAAAATAAAGTCAGAAGATAATTTAATTACGTCCTACGAATTTCATTTCATGTATCAATCTTGTCATGCATGTTAATCAATAACTTGTAAATTAATCTTGTGCTGTCAAGACTCATCAAGACTGTCTTTATATCTCTAGTGTCATTCATTGTGATTGTCAAGACTGTTGAGTGTGTTGAGTCAAGTGTATCAGACAGTAGTAGTCATAGTCTGAATAGCACAGAATAGTATCACTAAATGTAGTGACTAGTCTAGTTAGTTTATTAAGTATATCCAAGTAATCTAAGAACTAAGTAGTGGTCGTAAATTTTAAAAAAAAAAGGTAAATCTGTTTTAGACTCTAGATTCTCTAGTATTATTACTATTATTATTTCTAGATCTAAAATCTAGACTGTACTATTATAAGTTATAGTAGGATTGGATGAAAATGAAAGTATCATGAGTATTATTCTGTTAATTTTAAGATACAAAATCTGTGGACACTAATTGGGTCTGGGAAGAGGTTATAAAAGTTATCTATCACTGATCTCCCATTTCTCCCTAAAGAGCAATGTCAACAAAATATGCCTTATATATTATATAGTTGGCTGTTTATAGCCCTGGTTGGTTCTCAGAAGAAGTTTGGAATTATATACCTGGCAACAGGTTTGATTTTGGTACTGCCAAAAACTCACATTATTTAGAGGTCTCTGTTCACTACCTGTGGAGGAGATTAAGGGAGGTCAACAACTCCACATATGAAAATTGTATATCATAAGTATATAAGTATATCACCAGTCTCTATGAAATACTTTTAAAAGGAAATAGTTGAATAATGTACTTATATAACAAATATTTCACATAGTGAACAAAGCAATGGCATACATTATTGATTTTATCCAATTCCCATATTACATTTCTTATTGTTTATTGTATGCCTTACAATCTCTAATCTCTACCCTGCATACTCTTAATGACATAACTAATGGTGAACATTATTTTTCTTACATTTATCTTACAGTTTATTGCAGCTTTACAAAACCTTTTAGTGGATTTGAAGAAAACTCAAAGGTAGGGTATCTAAAATTTTTGTGTATGAAATAATTTTATACTTGCTGTTATGATTTGATTACATTAATTTTCTTAATTTCAAATGTATCCATTTCAGCAAACCTCCCCAGGAAACAATTCTAGAATATCAGAAAAAAGTTGACCTTCTGAAGGGTTTATCAGAAGCAGAAAAGCAGGTAATGTTAAGAAACTTATGAATCTTGTGGGCTTAGTACTGAAGTATCCCTAAATCAACTTCTTTTTGAAAAATACATTATTATTTCATTTTCATAATTTGTTTCTATTTGACATTGCCCACATGTTCTCTTATCCTTGGAAAAATAGCCCTGTGCTGCTGAACGCTCCTTAATAACTGAAAGGCTGCGGCCAGTTGGAACAAGTGTTACGAGTGCGCCATCGCGTCAACTTCAAGCCAAAGCTAAGGCTACCTGTGAGAAAGACCTGAGGTCTGAGCTTTTGGGACCATCTTTCAAGACACAAACTGTTCCTGGTAAAATCCACATTAAATTTGACATATTGTGTTCATATCAAATAGTATTCAGTTTCCTTCTACTTTCTTCTGTTGTTTTTTTATGAGCTAAAAAAATTGTTCGTTCCACCAAGATGATGGCTTTCACATAGATGATGACAGTGGATTGAGGATGCGAAAGAAACCTCAGGAAGAAGATGATATCAATGTAATTCTACAACATCACCATAAAGTCCAGGAACGCTTAGCAGAGGAAATGCTGATGCACACACGTGCACTGCGTCAAAATGTTACAGATGCTGGGAGAGTTGTGAGAGAGGATACCAAGGTTGTTTATGGACATTAAATATTAAAAAAAAAAACAGTTATGTTCTTACGTTTTTTTAGCTGTTTAGGTTATATAACATAAAGTAAAAACAATGAACTGCGTCACAATTTACCACTTGCCATGAACAGTAATAATGATACAGAAATGTATAACTAATGTTTCATTCACAACCATGGGTCTTTGTAGTTAACTTAAGCTCACCTTTTACTATGGGCAAATACCATCTCCATCTAGGAGTTTATTTATTGTATTTATTTATAGTATTTATTTATTGTATAATTGAGCTGAAGAAACAGAAGCTTTGTTCCCCCCAACCCATATACCAGTACCCACTTGTTATGAGGCTTATGTGCTTTAAGTCATTTACTTTTAACTTTGTATTCAACAAAGATAATTATATGTTCACCACAAATAATTACATGTTTTAATTCATAAACTTTGTATTCTCCACAGATAGTACATGTTTTAATTCATTTACTTTGTATTCACCACAGATAATTACAGACAGTACCGTACTGGCTGATAACAACATGAGCAAATTAAAACTAGAGAGTGAGCGCCTTGAGGCCCATACCAAGACATGTTCCTGGTGGATTTGGCTCATGCTTCTCATTGTTGTGATAACTTTCATATCTATGGTTCTCTTCATGAGAATTTTTTCTAAATAAATTTGTGTGTACATAGTTCAGATAGAAGGGTTTTTATATTTTTTATTTAGTATTTATTCTTTTTTTTTTAATTTTAACTGCATACATTTTATATGAGTCATGTGGCATAGGCATCAGAGCTGTCAGGATGTTTTGGTACACAGTGGCTTCTGGTAGCTTCCAGTTTCTACACTGAGGGTAAATAATGGTGGGGAGAGATAATAAAAATGGAAAATTTCGATTCCATTTTGGCTACTACAAGTTTTGACAACACAAACTGTAGTTAGAAGAAACAGTCTTGTTTTGAAGGATCTAATCGGTTCAGTCTCTAAGTTTCAAGCCTTGTGTTAAGTCTACTACTGTACATTTATTTTCAAGTTATAGTGTATAATATTACATGCAATACAGTGTGTCTTCTCTTGATTTATGATTTCAACTTAGAAAAATATTCTTTTTCGAAATGAGAAGTTTGATAGGTTCTTCCCCAATACTAGAATCCCTGGATACTTTGGTCATCTGACTTAACTTTTGAAAATGCCTTGACGTGTTCTCCACCCAAAACTGTAGTAACGCTGTGTACACATTTATCTTTCCTGATCTCACTATTTTGTCTCTAAATTTAGGCAAATATTCAAATTTAGTTCCATTTACCTAGAGACTATACACTCAAATAACAAACTCTTCTATTTCTGTCACTATATCTTCTACTTTCTTTCAGGATAAGTTTTCTTTCCTTCATTAGTTGTTTCTAGTCTCTTTTGTTATACCTTGTTATATATACCATTAGTTTTATAATCTCCATACAAATGTTCTTTACCTGTATATATAGTATATAGATAATTAATAGTCTCATTTTTTTTTTCAAGGGTGGTGCTTTATGTTAATACATTTTTGCAAAGAATATGATACTTTTTTGGTTTATCATTAATCTTTTCTGTTTTCCATTTTCTTGGAAAATCCAGGAAGATAACTGCATTATCTTTGCTACCAATCAGTAATAGTACAGTTATGTCCCCTGCCAGGTATATGTATTTTTGCTGCCTAAAGATTTAAATACTGTACAGTTATGTTTTATTCGCCTAATTATTTTTGGGTGGGGTGAAAAAAAGTGTTTGTTGGTTTTATTCTGGCCGTCCGTCTGTCTGTTACGTTTATATCTCAAACAGCAACAAAAAAAAAGCGCTTTTAAAAATGTGCTGGACATTCAAAGCACGGAGTTGTGCATAACACTTGGAACCCTAAGGCCAGCAAAAGCAAATAAGATCTCTCTTCTACCGTATGAATACATTTATTTGAGAGTTGCGCTCAAAGTAGGACAATATTGGCGACAAGCAGAATTGTATGAGTAACACGTAAGATGGTAAAGTCTACACGTCAAAATGTAGGGACTACAAGCTGGGTTGTACTGGCTACAAAACAGGATTATAGAGACTGCAAGCTGGGTTGTATTGGCTAAAAAATAGGATTATAGGGACTGCAAGCTGGGTTGTATTGGCTACAAAATAGGATTATAGGGAATGCAAGCTGGGTTGTACTGGCTACAAAGCAGGATTATAGGGGCTGCAAGCTGGGTTGTATTGGCTACAAAATAGGATTATAGGGAATGCAAGCTGGGTTGTACTGGCTACAAAATAGGATTATAGGGACTGCAAGCTGGGTTGTATTGGCTACAAAATAGGATTATAAGGAATGCAAGCTGGGTTGTACTGGCTACAAAACAAAATTATAGGGACTGCAAGCTGGATTGTACTGGCTACAAAACAAAATTATAGGGACTGCAAGCTGGATTGTACTGACTACAAAATAGGATTATAGGGACTGCAAGCTGGGTTGTATTGGCTACAAAATAGGATTATAAGGAATGCAAGCTGGGTTGTACTGGCTACAAAAAAAAATTATAGTGACTGCAAGCTGGATTGTACTGGCTACAAAACAGGATTATAGCGGCTGTAAGCTGGGTTGTATTGGCTACAAAATAGGATTATAGGGACTGCAAGCTGGGTTGTATTGGCTACAAAATAGGATTATAGGGAATGCAAGCTGGGTTGTATTGCTACAAAGCAGGATTATAAGGGCTACAAGCTGGGTTGTATTGGCTACAAAACAGGATTATAGGGGCTGCAAGCTGGGTTGTACTGGCTACAAAGAGGATTATAGGGACTACACGTGGGGTTGTACTTGCTACAAACAGGATTATGGGCACTACAAGCTGGGTTGTACAGGCTACTAACAGGATTATAGGGACTACACGTGGGGTTGTACTGGCTGCAAACAGGATTATAGGGACTACACGTTGGGCTGTACGGGCTACAAACAAGATTATAGGGACTACACGTTGTGTTGTACTGGCTACAAAAGATGATTATAGAGACTGCAAGCTGGGTTGTATTGGCTAAAAAATAGGATTATAGGAACTGCAAGCTGGGTTGTATTGGCAACAAAATAGGATTATAGGGACTGCAAGCTGGGTTGTACTGGCTACAAAACAGGATTATAGGGGCTGCAAGCTGGGTTGTATTGGCTACAAAATAGGATTATAGGGAATGCAAGCTGGGTTGTACTGGCTACAAAATAGGATTATAGGGACTGCAAGCTGGGTTGTATTGGCTACAAAACAGGATTGTAGGGACTACACGTTGGGTTAAACTGGCTACAAAACAGGATTATAGGGGCTGCAAGCTGGGTTGCACTTGCAACAAACAGGATTATAGCGGCTGCAAGCTGGGTTGTATTGGCTACAAAAGATGATTATAGAGACTGCAAGCTGGGTTGTATTGGCTAAAAAATAGGATTATAGGAACTGCAAGCTGGGTTGTATTGGCAACAAAATAGGATTATAGGGACTGCAAGCTGGGTTGTACTGGCTACAAAACAGGATTATAGGGGCTGCAAGCTGGGTTGTATTGGCTACAAAATAGGATTATAGGGAATTCAAGCTGGGTTGTACTGGCTACAAAATAGGATTATAGGGACTGCAAGCTGGGTTGTATTGGCTACAAAACAGGATTGTAGGGACTACACGTTGGGTTAAACTGGCTACAAAACAGGATTATAGGGGCTGCAAGCTGGGTTGCACTTGCAACAAACAGGATTATAGCGGCTGCAAGCTGGGTTGTATTGGCTACAAAATAGGATTATAGGGACTGCAAGCTGGGTTGTACTGGCTACAAAATAGGATTATAGGGAATGCAAGCTGGGTTGTATTGGCTGCAAACAGGATTATAGGGACTGCAAGCTGGGTTGTATTGGCTACAAAATAGGATTATAGAGAATGCAAGCTGGGTTGTATTGGCTACAAAACAGGATTATAGGGGCTGCAAGCTGGGTTGTATTGGCTACAAAACAGGATTGTAGGGACTACACGTTGGGTTAAACTGGCTACAAAACAGGATTATAGGGGCTGCAAGCTGGGTTGCACTTGCAACAAACAGGATTATAGCGGCTGCAAGCTGGGTTGTATTGGCTACAAAATAGGATTATAGGGACTGCAAGCTGGGTTGTACTGGCTACAAAATAGGATTATAGGGAATGCAAGCTGGGTTGTATTGGCTGCAAACAGGATTATAGGGACTGCAAGCTGGGTTGTATTGGCTACAAAATAGGATTATAGAGAATGCAAGCTGGGTTGTATTGGCTACAAAACAGGATTATAGGGGCTGCAAGCTGGGTTGTATTGGCTACAAAACAGGATTGTAGGGACTACACGTTGGGTTAAACTGGCTACAAAACAGGATTATAGGGGCTGCAAGCTGGGTTGCACTTGCAACAAACAGGATTATAGGGGCTACAAGCTGGATTGTATTGGCTACAAAACAGGATTATAGGGGCTGCGTGCTGGGTTGTACTGGCTACAAACAGGATTATAGGGACTACACGTGGGGTTGTACTTGCTACAAACAGGATTATATTGACTACAAGCTGGGTTGTATTAGCTACAAACAGGATTATGGGCACTACAAGCTGGGTTGTACAGGCTACTAACAGGATTATAGGGACTACACGTGGGGTTGTACTGGCTGCAACCAGGATTATAGGGACTACACGTTGTGTTGTACTGGTTACTAACATGCTTATAGGGACTACAAGCTGGTTTGTACTGGCTACAAACAGGATTATAGAGGCTGCAAGTTGGACTGTAGTGACCAGGCTACTAGACATAACACAAAATTGCAGTTCAATAGCTTAGCCTAAATTAAAATTGATTTTTTTTAGAACCAATTCGATGACTGCAATCTACTGAATAGTCAAGCTAATTTGCAGTGACGTTCTTAGGTTTGATAGGTTCTAAGCAATTTGAGAGACGGGGCCCTTTATAGGTCCAGATATTATATGTCAGAGGTTGGGGGCCCTATACTAGACTTATTTTGCCTATAGGTAAATCTGGCTCTGTATACAAAGCTTTTACGTAAAACTACGAATTTATTTGAGTTATAACATTTAATTTTGTTTTAAACGTTACGATTTAAGAGAAAAGAAGAAAATGCAAATAATAAACAAGCAAAATAATTTTTAAAATACTTTAAAAACAAAAAACAAAGCCTAAATAAGGAAATAATCGCAAAATCACTGCCATATTTCTCATTACTGCAGGGTATAACTCCCCTTTTCTATACAAAACAAAATGAATTAATTGCTGCTAATTGATTAACTGTTTTCTTTTTTATTGATTCTTGTATTGTCATGGACTACGAATAATTCTCCGAGAATTGGAAGTGGGAGAAAAAACGATTGCAAAATGTGTATCAGACAGACAGATGGAGTAAGTTAATATAGGCCTAAACTTTGTGATAATAAAAAGATGAAGGTGGTTCAGAGAATATAGATAAGACAAAGAGTACTGTTGTTTAGTAATGATAAGAGACCTTGTGGACCTTACTCTCACGTCTGCTTACAAGTGCATCTGTCGTTCCCTTCATTCCATTATCACCCCCTTCTACAAACCTCTTTATTAATTTGTACTCAACAACCTCATGTTTGGCTACTTGATTGGAAGGTTCTCGTGTTGTTTCTTTAACCCAACATTTCCGTTCGTACCTGGCAAACGCAAAATTTAACGAACAGCTCTTTAATTAATCAAAGATATTTTGTCTACCAGAGTAAGATAATATTTAGTATAAACTTTCTTTAAAGATCAAAGCCATAATCTTACAACTAAAAGGCTGTTACACACGACTTAAGGGGTCACTGAAACCCAACTATTTTATCTTGTTAAAACTTTAGCCTCTATCTCGTGTTTTTCTTGTCTGTCTGTGGCTTCCTCTCATCATTTCAACCAGCAGACGGCCACGGATTGCCGGTTTGGCTGTCTAACGAATCAACTATTAATATACCAGTAATTAGACGTGTCTGGAAATGAGAATTTAGCACTCGTCCCTACGATTTTCATAATTGTGATTGGTGTAGACTACATTCTAAGTATTCTTAATTTTATAGGGGCTACAACAGTTAAAAAAAATATGTTGGCAGAAAGATGGTGCAATTAGTCCAATCTAAAATGTAATGATCATTTTTTTTACGCCACACTAACCTTAAAAGGAAATAAAAATGTACAAACTATTACAAATCCTACAAAACAGTAGGCCTATATATGTTACCAGCAAAGTGCGAAATTCGGCATTATTTAATTATTTAAAATTTAAATTGCGCTTAGAAATATGGAATAAAAACTCGGGCCTACAATGTATTTTTAGTCTTAAGAAATCCTGTTGATTATTTGTGTTTTTTCCCCACTCATTTATATTTAATGTATACATGTCTTTCTAAATATGACTTTTTACTTTGCGTGGCGCAGAACGAGTCCTTCTATGGAATACCTAAGGCAAAGAAGGGAATGAAGAATCACTCCGGCACTTCTCCGATGTGACATAGACTTAAGTATTGTATTGAATGAACCTTTTCAATTATTGGATGCATGAACAAGGGAGGATTTCATAAATGAAGACAAATCTATAAATAATTAGCTTATTTGGTGTAGTACTAAGAACAAGTTGATAAGCTTTGTATCTAAAAAAAAATAGATATTAATGTTCGTAATCTAATTTCTAAGATCTTACGATCGCAGTTCAAAGTAATTTATTGCTTAACTGACAACAGTAATCTTTTAATATAAGTATACCTTCCTTGACATTGCTTATTTTGTTTTTTATTTCAAACTATCACCCAAGCTTACTACTTTAATATTGTTAAGCCTTATTTAGGTTCCATTATATTGCTTCCACATTTCTCTTTATCACTTTCTATTCTTATTTTTCTCCTACTTTTGCTTTCTATTATTCTCCACAATGAGCCAGTTGTTATCCAGAGAAATAATTAGAACAAAATGAGGATGTGTGGAATAGGAACTTAGATCCAAATACGTGCAGCTCCTACTTGAAGACGTTCTCGCTTGTTGGCGGTAGTCTCATTTAGTTCTAGTCAGCTCTGGCTCGAACGCGTCCCCTGGTGGTTTGTTTCTTCAAGTAATGGTACTAGAAACTTTCTTCTCGTCTGCACTTGATATCGTCTGCAACACTTAACGCATGCCCGAGTTGTTGTAGCTTTTACACTTAATCGTTCTATGCTATGATCATTGATATAAGGCCTATATATAGTCTACTGATATAGGGCCTATGTCATGGGCGTAGTCAGGATTTTTTTCGGGGGGGGGGGGGGCTTGGGGGGATTTTTTTCTACCCCCCCCCCCCGAAAAAAATTATATATATATTCATATGTCTATATGGATAAATGTGTGTGTGTGTATACATAATTAATCTCTATTACATTCTGACCCTTCATTCTTTTGGAAGACGTTTATTGTGCCCTAGAATAGGTTCTTCTTGGAGTTAGTGAAAAAATTGTAGACTCCTCGCCCTTGCCAGCAAGAGGTCTGGGAAGCGCTGAGAGCTCCCCCAGCGCGGGGCGGAGCCCCGCCGCCAAGCACTATTTCTGGTATTGAAAGCCAACTAAATGCATATTCTGAGGTACCTACAGTGCAGTATTTTGCTATTAAAAAGTTTTATTTCAAAAACGTAATGTGCTATTCTTACTGACTTAGACCCTCCCGCGCCGTTCGGCGCATTTGCTGGCAAGCTGTTTCCACAAACTTCTGTCACTGGCAATGTCTAAAGCCTCTTCCCACCTGCTCTGAGGACCTCCATGAAAGTGTGGCGCCAAGTTGTACTAGGATGTCATCGCAACTCTTATTATCTGTAAGTCATTTTGTCGGAGAACATGTTCCGCAAACCTCATGCAACGCTCTGTCACAACCTTACTAAGGGATCGACTCCCATTTCGGCATAGGATTTCCTTGATTCAGACCCGATCTCTATAACTGACTCCTAAAATCCGTCTTAGCCATCTTTGTAGAGCCACATTTAGTGCTTTTCAATTTTATTGCACTTTATTAATGGAGCCCAGCCACTGGTAGACATGTGTAACTTCTATAACTTCTTCTATTTTATCGTCAAAGTCATCTGTTGGGGGGTTTTAAACCTCAAAACTATCTTGAGGGGTTTTAAATTTATAAAAAAGCCATCTGGAGGAGAGGGGTTGAAACTCAAAACCCCCCATTGGCTTGGCTACGCTCAAAGAATTTTAGTGCGTAATTTGCTTTTTTTATATTGAAGAGGTGTTTTTTTTTTAGCATCAAACCCCTCTGAAGGGAAATTTAAACTCAAAACACCCAATCGGCTTGGCTACGTTCATAGCATTTTGATTACAAAATTAAATTTTTTTATTTTGAATATTTTTTTTTAGCTTCAAACCCCACTGGCAGAAGGTTTGAACTAAAAAAAACTTAGGCTATGCTCATAGCATTTTGAGTGCGTAATTTGCTTTTTTTATATTGAATAGGTATTTTTAGCTTCAAACCCAGCTGAAGAGGGGTTTAAAGTCAAAACCCCTTTTGGCTACGCTCATACAGTTTAAATGTATAATTTGCTTTTTTATATTGAAGAGGGGTTTATCGTAAATTTTTGAGCGGGGTTAAAAATCAAAATCTTCCTTAGATGTGCTCTTGGAATTTTGGGATTGTCGTTTGCATTTGTTTTTGTTTTTTAGAAAGGGGGCATTAAATGCAAAACCCCCTGGTAGGGGGTTTTAAACTCAAAACCCCTGGTAGGGGGTTAAAAACTCAAAGCCCCCTGGTATGGGTTTTCAAACTCAAAACCTCTTGGTAGGGGGTTTCAAACTCAAAACTTAAAATTAAAACCCCTGGTAGGGGTTTACAAACTCAAAACCCCTTGTATAGGGTTTTAAACTCAAAACCCCTGGTATGGGGTTTCAAACTCGAAACCCCTTGGTAGGAGGTTTCAAACTCAAAACCCCTAATAGGGGGTTTTAAACTCAAAACCCCCTTGGCTGTACTAGGGCAAGTGATGGTTTAGTATTAAAATTTCACCTAAAATAAACAAAATTAAAGCAAAAGATCAGTCACTAAACTCCGACACCCCCCTCTGAGGGGGGATCTCATTTCGGGAAGGGAGGGGTTGAACCCCAACCCCTCTCCCTGGCTACGCCCATGGTCTATATAGTCTATTGATATAGGACCTATATATAGTCTATTGAAATAGGGCCTATATATAGTCTATTGATATAGAACCTATATATAGTCTATTGAAATAGGGCCTATATATAGTCAATTGATATAGAACCTATATATAGTCTATTGATATAGATCTATATATAGTCTATTATAGGGCCTATACATATAGTCTATTGATATAGGGCCTATATAGTCTATTGATATAGGTTCTATATATAGTCTATTTATAAATAGCGCTGTGGCCGAGTAGTACAGAGATTAGTTTCCGTTTCGAAGATCCCGAGGTTAAAACCACATGAATGTTCCGATTTTCAATTCGAATTTCTACGTTGTCCACTCATTTGTAATTGGCCACAGGCTGAGATGATTCTGTGGCGTCACCCTGGATTGCGGAAATTTGAAGTCCACCCGGGATGACATGACGATGAGGGAATTCCAGACAATGAAATGTAGATGAACAAGGCCAGGCTTACAGCCTGTATGTAAGAATTAGATTGGTTTAATACCTTAATAGGTCGGACATAGTTGGATCAATGGATCTTGGGTTAAAATGTAGAACGCCTTTTTGTCACAACTACCAGGTCTTAAAACTCTCTCTCTCTCTCTCTCTCTTTCTCTCTCTCTCTCTTTCTTACTCTCTCTCTCTCTCTCTCTCTCTTTCTCTCTCTCTCTCTTTCTTACTCTCTCTCTCTCTGTCTGATCTATGATATATTTCTTTCTATTTTCAATATTTATCCTTAATTAACAATTTTTCTACTAATTATTTATCTCTAGAACCACACCTTGTTTTAGTCGGTCCGATCACATTCCATCTCGAACAAATTACACACACACACAAATGAACCACTGAAATTCGCTACATAGGGAGATAGTTAACAATTCAATTGAATTCACCAAATAGCTCATTCCGCCTGCAGGGGGCCAATCGGACACGCTCAGTTGAACGTTCCGTGGACTGCGCCCTGTCATGATCTTGGCTTGCGGGCCACGAATAACTGAACGTGTCCAAGAAGGCTCATTAATACACTGCCAAAAGGCATTGACCCACAATGGCTTTTTTTTTTCTATTTCCTTTTTTTTTTTTTTTTTTTTTCGTAGATTCTTTTCCTCCCAGATAGGTTCTACTCTAAAGCTATGGGTTGACACCTAGATAGATTCTACTCTAAAGCTATGGGTTGACACCCAGATAGGTTCTACTCTAAAGCTATGGGTTGACACCCAGATAGGTTCTACTCTAAAGCTTTGGGTTGACACCCAGACAGGTTCTACTCTAAAGCTTTGGGTTGACACCCAGATAGGTTCTACTCTAAAGCTATGGGTTGACACCCAGATAGGTTCTACTCTAAAGCTATGGGTTGACACCCAGATAGGTTCTACTCTAAAGCTATGGGTTGACACCCAGATAGGTTCTACTCTAAAGCTATGGGTTGACACCCAGATAGGTTCTACTCTAAAGCTATGGGTTGACACCCGGGTTTAAATAGGACGGATCGCAGAATTTGTTCCCATTTTCTTCTTACTGTTCCTGCTATCTATTAAATGATGGGTGAGTCGCTTATAACACATTTTACAGCGGAGTTGAGAATCACAACAGAAGTACAAGTGAGGAGACGTCCTTCAGAGAGAGGCTCCACGCCGGTAGAGGGCTTTCAATGACATTCCTAAAGTGACCTTCATCATCACTTTCGTACGAGATTTTTGTATAATCTTCATGGTTATGATGTTGGATAGATCTACTTGCTTCACAAACATCAAGTTGTCCAAAAACTAATTTAGTTCAAAATAAACACAAGAGATTTAATACATTTTGAGAAAAGCTTCCTTGCAAACATCTTGAATACTGATAACGAGTAATGATCGTATCGTGTAAGTCTAATAACATTTTAACACTAGTTATGGCTTCGATACTTGATCCAAAATGCAGTGCAGCACCCTGATGTATACAAGGACTTGAACACCACAGCAGCGAAGCTCATATAGACTTCTATCTGTTCTACGTCATATGTTTGTTACGTCACTTTTTCTTTGCGCTAGTACACATTGTAAACCATCCTTCAGTACACGTCACTTATTCTTTTAAACACTAACATTGGCAAAGAACAGAAAGAGATATAAAGAGAGTGGAGAGAGAATAGGGGATAGAGAGGGGGAACAGAGACAGAGAGATTGAGAGAAACAGAATGTGCAGGAAATCAAAAGGAGAGAGAAAGAGAGAGAGAGAATGGGGGATGGGAGATAGACAAAAGGAATGCATAAAAACATATTCTAACAATATGTTTTTTAAAAGAAAGCTAACTGAATACAATATGATATAGTTTTAAAAAATCGTTTTAAAAATCAGACAAGGGAGGTAAGAAAGGGGCCAATGAAATTAACAAATGTTACAGAGAGTATTTTAGAAAGAGACAGGAAGTAGAAGATAAAGAAGAAAAGAGAAAGAGAGAGAGGGTGTGAAAGTAGTCAAGCTAAAAAGATCACGAAAGCTGCGCAAATCATGAGCTCTCGGGCCCATTCTCTCAGCGGGGCCTGTCTAGCGAGGGATGTCTTAGGGCGTGGACTCCCGTTTTTCGCCATTGTCATCTGTATGACACTACGGGGACAGGGCTATGATACATGACACCTTGTGCCAAAATTATTTTCTCCCGCCCGCTCCTGACACCTGACTTGGATAAATCGGAGGAGCCAAAATTATGGTGGCGTTGGCTTCACAGTTGGGGGGGGGGGGGGTTGGAATGGTATGCGATGAAATAGGCAGGGATAAACAATTTTAATTATTATGTTTCTTTTCTTTATATTTTTGAATGGAGATGAGCGCTTTGTAGAGTCACTGTTTAGGCAAATAGTCTGAGTTATGTTAATGCCCCGAGGTTACATGTCATTAGTGAGAGAGGGGGGAATTCAATGTCGCGTATTTACGTCAGGTCATGTGACAACAATGTTTATCAAGACAGAAAGAATAAAAGAAGCAACAATTATCATTTTGTTTTCAGGGTTTATACTTCAAAAATAAAGCGGACACGAAACCTAGCGACTCGCAGCAGACATTTTCACACAAACTGAGTTTTCGTTTAATTCTTTGTCCAAGTTTGTAAAGAAGAAAAATAATGGTCACACTTCCTCTATGGCATATTTCTATTCTTCTTTTCCCGGAGAGTACTTGAGTCTAATGATGCAAGAGTTAATCTGTTACTTTAAGTGGATCGTATTCACCTAATTCTCGGCAAGATGATTGTTACAAAACTCTTCAGGTCAATGTACCAAAACAAATCAGGTATTTACACAGGGCTGGATTTTGGTCTAGACTGCATCAAGAGCCAGCAAGTCTAAATATGTATTCACACAAACTTTTATGGCGTTTTTTGTTTGTATTTAAATGGGTAATTCAAGATCCGTTTTTTTGCTTTTCAATGGAAAAATGGCAATGAAGATCAAACAATGCACATTGAAAAGGGTAGATCTAGTCAAATCTAGTGATATTGAAAGAAACACACATTATAGGCTTGGGTGAGTTCCGAGTTCTCCACAATTTTAATTTCTAGATCCTTCAGTGACGATGAACAAAAAACTGTGAAATCTTGAAACATTCTTGGTACGAATGTTAAAAAAAAAAAGTTAAGTGCCCATTTCAGACCTAGAGATCTATTGGACGGATGATGTAAAGGTCATCTGTTTTTATGGCCAATGGTGTCATGTGGCCAGCATAACGACCAACCGCCTTTACTTTCTCCAACTTACGTCAGAGTTGGCTGGATTCAGGGGGCGTCACCATAATCCCGAAGCTCAAAATTACTGCCTTCGTTGGCTTTGGCTTTAGAAGCCAGGCGCTATATCACTCAGCCACCCTCCACCTCATCTGAACGAACATAAATTGGTCTGAACCTAGCAATGAAATGTTAGATTATTTTGTTTTGTTTGTTTTTTCCAAATTAATTTTTATCTCTCTCTCTCTCTAATCTTTTAGATCTATGTACTTCACTAACCACTTCACCAACCAGTCCAAATAGACCTAATTAGCGTCTATCCTAAAGCTTTAGTTTGGAGAACAGAGATTCTGGTCTAATGATGATGTGAAAATATTCAAATCCAACTAGAGTTAAACTTTTGTTCAAAATTTTATATTATTACTAAAGTCTACGACATTTATTTCGCTATGGTCGCAGCTAAATTTGTTTATATTGGAATTAAAGTTATATTTGGTATTGTTAACAAAAAAGTTATTCAAGCTATTACAAGCTTTATATTTTAAAATAGAAAAAGCCTGCAGCAGTTTAGTTGTCTACCAGCAGTTTGGTGCTACAAGTCAACGACCGACAACAGCACTTATATTGACAGAACTATTAGTGAGAAAACAGCAACTGAACAGTCATGATTTTACTGACAGTGAGATCTTACAAAAACGCCGACAAAGTTTAATCCCAACACTATTCTAAATAAATACCAAATGTCTCCACATAACAGTAAATTATAAGTTAATGTGCTTCCTTGTTGTTTTTTTTTTTGTTTTTTTTGGACACATTTTTCGGTCATTAGTTTTAAAAGACTTTGTTGGCAAGGAAGACAACTTAGATAAAGGGACATAATCATATTTTTTTTAAAAATGTTAACAGTATGTGTATGAGTATGCTGTAAGAGAGGGGAGCTGCTGGGTATATTGCACCTAGTAGAACAATGCGGTGTGTTGTGAAGGGACATAAAAATGACAGATTTCAAGGGGAGTAATTAAATTTATGTCTAGAAGTTAATGTCAAGATGATGAATGCGCGGCCAGCCAGCAGACGATGTCAGCCCTAGTTAAGACTGATAATTACATAAAAATATCATTTCGCTTTTGTCTCTTTTTTTTTCTTCATATCTCTAAAATTTCTCAAAGTGTGTGTGTGTGGGGGGGGGGCACTAATAATCGTTCGTCTTAACGTGTACGTCTATATGCGTTCCTTCAGAAATGAAGTTCATTACGCCTTAGGCCAACCCAGGAGATCTCAGTGTGCAGGGTTGGAACCCGGGATCATCGATACCACAGCCCTGAGCGCATACCACATTTTTCATATAAAAATGTCTTTACAGGTGAATAATCATCAAAATCGACATACCATAATATTTTTATAATAATGTTGGATGTCCTTTGAAAGGCTTTGATGGTAATTGTCTACATTTTTTCCGGGTGGCCAAATTTCCGGTGCCCAATTTACCGGTGGCCAAATTTCCAGTGGCCAATTTCGTGGCGTACAAAGGTACATGGTTGCAAAATATAAACTTTGAGCAGATGAAAACCAAACCCCATTGTCTCTTTCATTTTACTACCAACCCAGCCTTTTTTTTAAATCTTTTTTTTTTGTTCTATAACATTCGTGCTGAAGTTAAAAAGAAAATATGATTGTAAATATTATTTCAATAATTCTGTCTTCATGTAGCTGTTATGAATTGCTCACATCAATTTCATCATAATTAGTTGCATTCACGTCAGGACGAGGATACTTTCATGGTTAAGGGGAAGAACCCGAGCCTTTTTTTTCCCACCACTACCACTTAACAGTCACCACGAGTAGCGCCCCTTAGTCCGTTTCCTTGACAGTATTGCGTGATCTAATACCGAAACACTTACCACTGGTGTTTTAGATCTTCTGGTAGGCAGACGACACAAGAGTGTGTTAAAACTTAACCAAAATGTCCTTTTCTCATGGCAGCCAAAGTTAAAGTAACAAGACGTTTCTACCTGTGGGTAACAGCGTACACAAGAAGAGTACCTGATATAAATCAGAAGCGGCCATAACAGTGCGCACGGCTTTGGGTGAGTGCCATATGCGAGGCCTAAGACTAACTTTAACACAAAATATTTTTCTAAAAGCTTTCATGGTAATTGGTATAGATGCTGGAAGCAATAGTGAGTAACACAAAAAAATGTTTTGTTAATTTGTACGATAGTCTGATGATGGCAAAAAAAAACAAAAAAAAACCTTGTGTGTGGGCATAGGCGGTCGCCTCTGTAAGAAGGCCAGTGTATACATCAAAGGTACAATACAAGTCAATTTTTAGGAAATAATTTTAACACTTTTTTAACACTGGTATTTTGGTATTAGATGAGGCCGAATCCTATGTTTGTACCGACCGTCGAAACTTCTTGTTTTAAAACTACATCCACCCCCACCCCTTCGTCCATGTTTTTTTTTACTTGAAATAATGTCATTGTCACTCTTTCGATGCCCAAGGGGAAAGCATCCTAAGGGGTCACTGTTAACATAGCATGTCTAAATAGGTTACCTGCCCCTTCCAAAAGAAGACCGTCATTTGATTGGTGAATGAATACAATCGTCACTAGCGACACCTCTAAAATACAATTTGGGATAACTCGAGTAAAACCACAGAAAATAGATTCTCTCCCCTAGACCAATATTTCCTTACTTCCCCCTTCCCTTGTCTAAAACTAAACAAGCATGGGCGAAATGGAGCTATGACAGCCTACCTTTCAAATGTTCTGTTCTTTTTGAATTTAGTACCAGAACAGTTGCGTAGCTTGCTTTGTTTACGTCATAACGTCTGCTTAATCCACGCCCTTCCCATATCTTTCCTCCTCCTTATTAAATTGCTAGTTAATCTATTTTGGCCAAATATTAGTTCAGTACAAAATATACAATGACATTCGGAGAGATAGTATTAATATAAATAGCACAATATCAGGAGAGTAACCGAGTAAATGGCACTTGACAGGGATGAAAGAGAACGTTATTATTACATCACTATTCACTACACAGTCTCTTTTATGAGAACCCTTTGCAAAAGTACATTCCCACGTCAGTGGTGGTACATTGTAAGACTTAAGATGGTTTTCTCGTGTTGTTGGACCTCCGAGCTCTTTGTCTAGTTCTGAATGATTCAGATTGTGGAGAAAAACAAAACCAGGCAAGACACATTATCGTCTGCTTAGAGCCAGCTCAGAAAGTCAGCATCCATCCCCCCCCCCCCGGCAGAAGAGAAAAATCACAAATTTGCACAATCACTGTCGATGACAACACGTCGATTAAAAAAATACCAATGAATTAATTTATGAATGGTAATTAATTATATATGTTTAATATAAAAAGGAAGATAAAGCTTGTACCATTGAGAGATATGGCAATAATTGTGCTGTTCTTTACCTTATATAAGCTTTGTGTTAATAGGTATATTTCTAATTCTGCTTGTACCCTAACTCTTATGAACAAGAAACACACTCTCTAGTGTGCAGGCCTGTGGATGAAGCAGCCTACAAGTGTCTTGTCTGCAACCCAACCAAAGTGCCACGGACTATCTTCAGATCGCTGCCTTTGTTTGTTCTGCTGCTATTTATTTAGCGGAAACATCGAGATGGTTCAAGAGACACCAGGTGGAGCCACAGGATGACAGAGAGCACGTGTACATCTTGAAGACAGTAAGGCCATGTTGACCTACTTTTTCTTGCACCACGCGACTTTCTTTCTCCGTTCAAACATCTGTAGTCCTAAAATAATTTCATAAGCCCACTTCCTTTTTTTTCCCCAAGAGTTTCCCTCTCGCTATATATTTCTACAATCTTTAAATCTCTCTCCCTTTCTTTCGCTGTCTCTCTCTCTCTCTCTCATTATGTTTCTACATCCTCGCTCTCTCTCTCTCTCTCTCTCATTATGTTTCTACATCCTCGCTCTCTCTCTCTCTCTCATTATGTTTCTACATCCTCGCTCTCTCTCTCTCTCTCATTATGTTTCTACATCCTCGCTCTCTCTCTCTCTCTCATTATGTTTCTACATCCTCGCTCTCTCTCTCTCTCTCATTATGTTTCTACATCCTCGCTCTCTTTCTCTCTCTTTCTCTCATTATGTTACCACATCCTCGCTCTCTCTCTCTCTCTTTTAGAATATCTCTATATTCTCCCAATTTCTCTCTCTCTCTCTCTCTCTCTCTCTCTCGCTGTCTCTCTCTTATTATATTTCTATAATCGCTCAATCTCTTTTTCTGTCTGTCGCTTTTATTTCTACGTTCTCTAGACCTTGTTCTCTAAATGTCTCAATTTATTGCTGCACTTTCTCTCTCTCTCTCTCTCTCTCCCTCTGTCTGTCTTTCTCTCTTGTTTTATATATACTCTAGCTGAAGCTCGTGCCTCGCTATGCAGGCCTAAATTGAACACTTAAGTATAATAGTACTCCTGGTTTCCTCCCCTTAAACCATCCACCTAAACAAATTATGTGTCGACTTTATGATGGAACCAAAGAATAAGAAGTTAGAACATGAAACGAGAAAGATGAAGGAAGTGAACAAATGGGGGGCTGAAACAAAAAGAAGAATCCGACACGAACTGTCACAGCACTCCTCGATGTAAGTCAAGAGACAGATATGAGAGATTGCACAAAATGCACACAAATTATAAAATGCTTTTTAAAAATACACATCAATACTTCAGCATTATATAGACTAGACCGGATACACCAAAACCTAAATTTATACAAAAAATATATCATATAGCTGGATCTAAACAAGATACAGCGGCGGATGAATGGTTAAAAAAAAACCTCCAAAGCAACGAAATTAACAGGTATAAAGAGTCAGAAGGACGAAGAAAGACTTTGAATAGACAGACGAGGAGATAGTCAAACCAGAGGCATGTTAATTCACTTATATCATTCCCCCATCCCCCAGCAGAGGGCCTCTAGCTCTTTCCGCCCCCATCAGAGAGATGCCGCTACTCATCAAAATCCTAAGCCTTCAAGAGACGCCATGCCGCGAATTGTCCGTGTTCGCTGCTAAATGAAGCGGCCTCCTATGATATATACATTTTGACAGCATTTCTAGCCACCTCTTACCTAACGCTATCGTTCTGCTCTGGATTAGACCACACTCTACCCCCTGCCACCCCTTCCCACTCACGCTCACACACAGACAAGGGGATCTGAAGTACTCACCTAGGCTAGTGCAGCCAGACCAGTCTATTATCTTAGCATACCTCTGAACACAGTTTCACATCGCCAGGAAACAAGCGAGGAGGGAAAGAGGAAGAAAGAGAGGGAGAGAAACGAGAGGGGAGTTTGAGTAGCTCGAAAGGGGGGAAAGGGTTCAAGGCAGGGAGGGACCAAAGATTAATAGAAAGCCACAACAAAGACTGGTAATCTTCAGTAAAAACAGTGCTACAATGGAATGCGGTGGTTATTGCGTCTCCAGAAGTTTGGTCTGATGTCCAAAGTTGGATCTTTTGACCCAATGTCCAAAGTTTGGTCGGATGACCTAATATCCAAAGTTTGATCGGATGACCCAATGTCCAATGTTTGATCGGATGACCCAAAGTCCTAATTTTGGTCGGATGACCTTAAGTAAAAAGTTTGGTTGTATGACCCAATGTCCAAAGTTTGATCGGATGACCCAATGTGAAAAGTTTGATCGGATGACCCAAAGTCCAAAGTTTGATAGGATGACCTAATGTCCAAAGTTTGCCGGTCAAACTTAATTAGGAGAAGAAATAAAAGAATAGCTCTTTACGAATTTAATCTTCACGTAGAAATGGTGAGAGATAGTTTTAAATTTCTACGTTTCAAGTAATAATACACATGTCTATCCAAGTTCAATTAAAGTAGACTTAACACGAAGCTTTAAACTTATTGACGGATACATTGATTTGTTGACATTGAAACAAGCGTATCCTCTATGTAAATAGATTTTCAAACCGAAACTTCTAGTAGCGGAAATGGAATAAATGTTCTTCCCATAGATTTTTATATACTACAGGCATGTCAACTCATTAAGGTGTATGGGCCACATAAAAAACTTACTATGACCTGAGGGGCCGCAGCCCAAAATCAGTTGCAAAAAAGCCTACTAGTTTTATGTAAATTGTAAACAATACAATAGAATACATTATTTATTGGCATACCTGTCCCATAGTTAGCTAAATTTGTAGTACTATTTGGTAATTATAAATTACTATGATTACGCATTATTTTCTTGTCCTGATGCTTAACATTCTTTCTGGGATACAAGTTTATAAATGTCTGGTTGAAGTTTGTTTGCCACTGACACTTTCATCACTGATGACAAATCTCGAACGGGGATGTGTTTTTGTAGCTTTCATTATCGAAAAGAACTGGTCACAGAGATCATTGCTTCCAAACATAGCCAGAATTCGGGCTGCAAATTTCCGCAATTCAACGTTCCTGACAGGTAAATAACTAGAAAATTTGGGCACAGCCTTTTCTATCTACTTCACTTTCAACAAAGATCCAGACTGCTTTTTCATCAGCTCTAGGACATATTTACCAAATGTTGTAGCAGTATTTAATTTTTTTAGTTCCTGAAATGTTGAGAAGTGAACAAGATTTTCTATTCATATTTGATTTATCCACAGTCGTAATTTTACTTGAAAGCATTTCACATGATTACGCGCAGTTGTGACAATTTTGTCTTTACTTTGAAGTTTCAAATTCAAGTCTTGCAGGTGACCATTGAGATCAACTAGAAATGCAAAATCCTGAATCCATTCGTCAGTTAGGAATGTTCAACAGGTTCACCTTTCATGTTCAGAAACAATACATTTTCTTCAGCAGTGCAAAAAATCTCAGCTTTAACGACACACTCCTTCATAAAATCACATTCAATAAATGATTTGCTATGGCTTGCAATTAAGTTTGACAAAATGTAGCTTGCTTTCACTGCAGACTCATTCTTGTTGTTCAGCTTAACAAATACTTGTTTCAAATCAAGTAGCTTGTTATCTTTTATTTTCCAGTGTAATAGTCTAACATTATTTTGATAATTTTTGAGCTGGCTAAGCGGGCCGCATACAAAGTGGTCGCGGGCCGCATGCGGCCCCGCACGCCGTTTTGACATGCCTGATATACTATATCTAGACTGGACATGGAGATTTTTTAACACTAACAATTTTTTGTAGAAAGTTGGAACACGGCGTTGTTTTGTAAAGTAGTTGAAAAAGTAAATTTGTATTTTTTTTTGCACCCTTACCTATGTAACATATAATTTAATTTTTAGATCTAGATCTAGAACATCAGAAATAAGATCATAATTATTATTTTGCAATTTTTAGATACATGATCTAGAACGATCTAGGTAATCAATCTATTTAAATGTACTTAATATGATTAAAATCAACATGAATTATTTCAATCTAGCATTTTGAAACATTATCTCAATGGAAAGAAACAGTAAATGGCTTTGTTTCATATATTTGCGTGAATATCCGAGAAATGATTTTGCATTATTTCTAAACTTTGAAAACTAAAGATCATTACTTTTCTAAGACAGAAAAGATTGATTGGGGCGACTCCCCCTAGAGCCTGAAAAAAGAGTTTACGTACATAAATAGGTCTGTGAATCGATCAGTTGCGGATAAGAATTTATTTCCGGTTTCCAGTCTAGTATAATATATAAGTCTTTGGTTCTTCCATAGCCATTAATAAATATAGACTGGGAAAAGGAAATAACTTCATGTAGCTTGAAAACATGTATTGTTGTCGGAAATAAAAAAAAATGAGCTTCTTACTAAGCGGAGTGAATTAAGACATATGCTTTTTCTTCCATCTTTCACTGATATAATGAAACAGTAATAATCATAATATATGTCTTTCTTTCTCTCAGTTTCTCTCTCCCTGCTCTCTCTTTCTCTCACTCTCTTTCTCCATTTCTCTCCATCTCTTTTTGTTTCCCTCACTCTCTGTCACTCTCTTTCTTTATATTTTCTTTCTCTCTCTTTCTCTAACTCTCTCTTTCTCTAACTCTTTTTCTCTCTCTACTTATTTCTATATTTTCTTTCCCCCTCCCCATCTCTCCCCTAATCTCTCTCTCTCTCTCTCGGTTTTTCTCTTTATCTTTTCATTCTCTTTGTCTGTCTCTCTCCGTCTTTCTTTCACTCCTACCCATTAGCTATTAATTTTTCTGTCTGTCTGTCCATATCTCTCTCTCTCTTTCTGTATATATATATATATATATATATGAATATTCTTAACCTTGACATGATACATTATATAGCATAGTGGCGGTTATTTATAGATTCTTAGTTGAATATAGGAACAACAAAAGCACAATGAAGTGGCACATATGAAACTGGACCGGATACTTTGTCTTAGTCTGAGCTGCCTTAAACAAGAAAGCACGATGCATTCTTTTCTTCTAAAGCAGATTTCTTTGGGGGAAAAAAACGAAAAAAAACAACCAACTTTCCTGAAGCTGGCAGAGATGAAGCCTAGTGATAGTGTCTAGACTCATTACATGCGATGTATTATGTTAGGAATGTCAACAGTTCACAACATGGAATACATTCTCAAACTTTCACAAGAAAAACCCAACTCCCGCAAGCCATAGAGTGAGTACTTCTGGGATGAATTTTTTTTTTATTAACGACCTGCACTTAACATTGCATTTGGTATGTAAGTAACCTTTGAGCCATTTGTTGATACAGGTCGTTGCGTAGCGCCAGACAGCGGGTCCCAAAAAAACCGATATAGGTGAGTCTTATTTTCTTTATACAGAACTTGAATAAAACTTGAACAAAGTGATTTCTAAACAAAAATGAGCTTAATTTTTATTGACAATATAGAAAAATCTTTGAACTTTAGTGTAGAGGTATATAGAGACACAAACAATGGAAACAAACATCTTTCTAAACGCACGTTTAAACTTCAACCAACGATTTTCCCCTCTCTCTTCTCCGACTATGAATTTTATCAGCCGATAAACCCCCGCCCTCTTTATCTACTCATTCGCACCAGTCTTAATCGCAGGTTACATAAGAATTTATAAACCACTTCACACTCGCGCACGAACTCTTCATAACACCAGTACGTTGAACAGTCTGTCCAGGTGAGTCCAATTGTTATAATAGGCCTGGATGCAGATATTTGACGTGGCAACGAGTGGTCAGTTGAGACCAATAGCTAGTTGCCACGTCACAGGTCTGCTGTCAGGCTTGCTAAAACGATTGGTCTTGATTCAGGTCATGAAACGTATGCAGAGATCTCGTTTGCTGAAATTGACCACTGCTATTTGTGCTGTTGATTTCTTGAATTTATGAAATTGACTCTTTCCGCTAGTTCTGATTTTACTATTGTTTTGCCTTAAATTCACAGGCAGTTTTTATTTGCCTACTTATCATTTATTTCGATCAAAAAGTGACACTTTTGAATTGTGACACTAACATAGACATAAATAAATATAGACTGGAAAAAGGAAGTAACTTCATGTAACTTGAAAACATCTATATCTATTGTATTCGGATTTCCGAATTATGAAAAGTTACATGATCTTCATTCTTAGAGATTAACTAAATCTACACTGCCTCCTTATATACAATATATATAGGTGTGAATCAAAATTAAAAGAGCACATTTATACTGCTCATAAATGCTTTATTATAAAGTACACAAAATTGCAAGTCACGAATTTTCGTTTCATAAAACTCTTTATTTGGCCAGTCTATATTTATTTATGTCTATGGACACTAAATACAAGCAATATTTTAAAAAACCAATTCACCATGATAGGTAAGTATGTCAAAGAAAGAAAGAAAAATCTGCTGCTGTTTCACTAATATAAATGCGTCTCCACTGTTTCAATAGATAGACTTGGAACTTCGGTAGAATTACTGATAGCAAGAAAGCCCCTAGATTAGAAATGACAAGACGAACAAAGGAAACATTCGTTAATCATCAGGTTGGAGGATATTGAAATCAGTGTATGCTGTATGAGTTCCTTCCCCTAGCCACGTGACTATATAATTTCTTCACATTTGATAAAGGTGGCGAAGAATAAACATGTATTCTCTATCTCTTTCTCTCTTTCACATGTAGGTCTACATATAGTATACATAAGTTTAAATTGGCTTTACATACACTTTGTTTTCCTTGAGAGATCGCTCAAAGAGATCCGTTCCCGGGCAAATTTGTCGGGAAATCCTAATAAAGATTGTTTCTTTTTCAATGGGCCAGTTTCTTGCAAGGCGGAAAGAACAAATGGGGGGAAAGGGGGCGAGCCAGAGTGTTGGAAAGAAAGGAGGCGGTGGAATAAAAAGTGGACGGAAAGAGAGAATTAGAAGCGCAAACACCAGGCCAGACGGGAAGAGGACTTCGTTGCAAATGTTCAAACGGAATACACCAGATGATAAGACTAGACGAAAACATTGCATAATTGAACGTGGCAAGCACGTGAGAGTTGCCTGCCCCTGAGTCCGGACAAAAAGCAGAGGTCCTCGCACGTGACTTCACTTGATAGGAACTCTTTTGTCAATAAAGTTCTAAAGGTGTTATTTAGCGAATCCTTCTCGTTCTGATACGGCTGCTATTATAAAGAGTGATTTTTTTTCTTTTCTTTTTCCTTTTCATTTCCCTCTCTCTCTCTCTCTCTCTCTTCCTTCATCTCTCTCGATAAAAGAATTCATCTTTTTCTTAGTTTTTTTTTATTCATCCACACAGCGCATGCAGATCTAGATGGTAGCCAGGGGAAAAAAAGTGTCGCTTGACGAGGTGGGGGGAAAAAAAACAGCAAAAAAAAAGCTAGGTACACAGTGCGTGTTTTTACACAAATAAGCTGATAAGACGCTCCACAAACACAGGGCCCGCTATTATTGTTTTTTTCCCACTTCAGTTTCTGCGGAGTGATTTCCCCAGCCCTCGGGGAACCTTCAAAGTGATTTTCCGACTCTGAAGAGTAAACTAACATTGCAACATGCCGTCCGGTGACTAACTGGTCTAATCTTTAAAAGATGAGGAATACCGAGGTATGGAGAGACGAGCGGGACGCTGGAAACGATGTTTTCCTTCAGATTTTCTGAGATTTGTGGTGCAGACAGAAAATTTTCAAACAGATGAAAGACCGTGAGGACATGACACTCAGGGCCTCGCCTTGGTAACTGTCAAATACCTAACAACAAGTGCCACCTAACGACACATCAGTTAAAATTGAACTCTGCCTTTTTTGACTCGTTAGTAGGGAAATACCTGGACGAGACAGGGGTCCAGACACCCTTCCTAATTGGAGATAATTAAGTAACTTTTCTAATTTAAAATAATTTTTTATAAGGATGAAATACGTATTCTATATGGTCAGGGCCGGCCTGAGGCATAGACAAACTACTTGAAACTAGGCGGCCGCCTAGGGTCTTATTTGGTGGGGGCCTCTTACAGGACTCAAATAATTTTTTAGAAACATTTCAAAACATGGATCAAATCTCAAGCATAGCAGAATTCTATGGCTAAGTCTTTACAATAATTAAAGTTTGTACTTTGTAACGAATGTTTAGATCTGCTTGTTAGACTGCATATGTTAGAAGACTATTATTTCTTCCTTCTGGTGAAATGTCAAAAAAGTTTTCTAGTCACGTGATCATGAATCATTCATGAAGCACATTTTTACTATCGGCGTTTGGATTGAAAAGAAAAATCCTTTTATGGCATCTGTATGAATATGTTTATGAAGCTCATGAAACGCTAATTGGACGATACAGAAATTGTGCTATATGAATTAAACTTTTTTGTTGATTTAGAAATAGTATTGGAAAGTTTTTAATTCATTGTATATTTTTCGGTCTGAAATTTTTTTTTTTTGTGTGTATTATATTTGGGGCTACCCAATTTACTTCAGCTAAGGTCTGTAATCACCTAGGGCCTAGATTTGCCACTCCAGAAAAGTGTTTAGCAGTACTACATTTCGCAACATCAATTCAAAACGTTGCCATCCCAACATCACAATATCAAATTAAAACATCAAGTCAGTTCCTTGACATTACAAGTAACTCTCAAACGATTTTTTAAGTAAAACACATGATCAAAAAGTTGTCTTTGGTTTGGCTTTTTTATTCTTTTAAACAAAATACTTTTTGAAATTTCAAAAAAAAAAGGTGACCAAAATAGTTAATTTTAGCAACTGTAAAATAAGTCGTTGAAACTTCAGATATACACGTTTCAGCTTGGCAACAAAAAAAAAAAAAGAAAATAAGAAAAATAAAAATAAAACAGGACATACATTTAGAGGTAATAATATGTTCAAACTCTATCCATTGGACATATGTATACAAAAAACAAACTTGTACTAAAATATAAAACTACAGCCACAAAGACAACTATTTAAGAAATGTACAGTCAAACATTGTGGCCCGAATTCTAGAAATGACAATCATAATATACAATTAAATAATTTACATTCAAAGTCATAGAATGGGTTAAATAATTATGTCACAACTTTTTTTTGGTGACATGACCATGTATGTAAATGTCATTACATGCCATCTGTTCATGTCACTATAAATAGAGCATACACTAAACATAGAGGAGGGTTGTTACAGAGTTGTTCAAAGTCTTCGCTTCACTAAGCACTTCTTAAGACGTCCTATTATTGATCTATTGATTCAAACTACTTAATGATTTTAAAATCGGTCAATAAATATTTGTAATGCATAGAAAGATAAATGTATAAGCGTGGTCGAGATGCTGAGTACGCTTGAACTTGGCTAACTATGAAGCAGCACGGAAAACCTTCTCCCAGATACCCCCACCCCCACAAATGAAATTGGACTATAGCGCTCGGAGCATGCTATAAGCATGAAAGTAGCGCTATATAAAAGCTATAATTTATAAGTATAAATATATAGATAAGTCGATGTAATCTGAATTTGAATGTACTTGCATTGAAATGATTGATAGCGAAGATGGCTATATCATTTACGATATCATTTGTGCAATTCTTCTTTTTATTATCAATCTTACTATTATAAATTCTTCAAGTTCTGGTGTCATGCTTCGACTTCTGGTGTTGTCACAGCTACAAGTCGAAGCAAACTGAGGCGTGGAACACCTTCCTGATTGGTCACCCAGCTGCAAAGTGCAGTGCCGGCCTTAGGTTGATTTGATCGATTGCCTCAATTGGGCCCCGAGCCAGGCAGGGGCCCCGCAATTTTAAATTTAGCATACACTATCAGTCATGTCTCTTGTCCCAGATGTAGGACTTAAAGAGTTAACATGAAAACATTTAAGCTTCTTGTAACTACAGTACAATACAACTATCTACATTGATTCGTTCCTATTTAGCGAAAAAGGTAGACTGTTGACTTGTCCAGGCTATTAATATGGTGGGAAGCGTGGTCGAGAGGGTTAGTGCGCTTGAACTTGGCTTGTCTTGGCTACCTAGAAGGGGCTCGAGGTTCGACACCCGACTCGGGAAGAGTTGCGTTTACTGAGCGCCTAAAGGCAGCAAGGAAAACAAACTCCTAGATACCCCCTCCCCCCCCCCACTGGTCCACAAATGAGATTGGACCAGAGCGCTCTGAGCATGTTATAAGCATGAAAGTAGCGCTATATAAAAGCTATAATAATAATATTAATAATAGGTCTATGGGTTAAGCTGTTGCAGTGAAGAGTCGGGCAAAACTTTGGTGTGAGTTGTGTAGTTAGCAGTGTCGCAGTGAAGAGAGTGGTTTAATCGTTGATAAGCACGTTGTGTATCAGCCTTAGTTATATGTGCATAAAGCATGAGATGTATGAGCATAAGTTAAGTGGAGAGTTAAGCTTGTGTTTACCGGAAATGTGTGTTCACTAATATATTCAACAGTGACGAATGACAAGCCATGCGATGGGAGAGTACCACGAACAGCTGGGGGATACACATTCAGAGAAGCAGTGATCTAGTAGACTTGAACCAACATCTCTGGTCTATGAGAAATCTATGTATGTACAAACTCTATGTCACACAAACTAGCACTGACAACATTAGACATTCACTATTGCTCGCAGCAAGGCGCCCATTGATTCATTATGAATGCAGTTATTTACACCATTGTGAAATAGCTAAATGTGTTCTATGTATCCGTTACAACAAACAACATCAGTTACAACAAACAACATCGATGTTTCAATCTCATGAACGCATGAATATTGTAGAAATGTCTACTTGAAAATGCTGATTGCTTTAAAATATAGTCTAAAATGTGAAGCAATGAACCATAAGTGTTCTTTAATACGACTGCTTATTACAGAGCTGGGTGGTAGTCACGAGATTTATTGGATCTCCCATTGGTCTTCATATAAATCCCTTCTATGGGACAGATAATGTAAAGGTCATTTTTTTGTGGCCCACGGTTAACTAGGGTGTCATGTGGCCAGCATAAAGACCGAAAGCCTTTACTTTTCCCCAGTCTTCACCAGGATTCGAATCCAGGACCCTCCGATACAGCAGCCAAGCACTTCACCACTCAACCACCGCGCTTCCCAATTAATTATACAAAAGAGACGACGCTTACTGACATTTTAAATTCAAAATTTAAGGTATAAATGAGCTTCCAGTTTGCTTTGTTCTTTGTGTTGACAATAGCAGTAAAAAGCCGTAGAATGTTAGCAAAAAAATTAACAAATTTACTCATATTAGTTTCTATACAAATAAGTGAGCCTCTTGCTGTTAAAACATATAGAGATACCTTTGTTTGACAAAGAATACAACGCCCATTATGTATTCACAAGATATAGTTGTTTTTTTCTCCGGATCTCGTTAAAATACTGGAGCAATCAAATGACTTGTAGATCAAAGTCTCATAGATAAAACAAGAAGAATTTCTCCTTAACAAGGTTTAAAAAAAAAGATTCTCATATAGATTTACAATGTACAATATCTATTTACAATGACTGCATTCTTTACACACGATCTAAAAGTAAATCTAATTTACACGTGAACTAAAAACACAAAAAGAAGATAAATAAATATAGTTATAGACTTTGTTGTTGTTATGAATGTTATTGATAAAGATGTCAGTTGGTGTTGTTGTTGGCATTAGTATAAGAAATCAGATGGTGTTGTATTGAGGCATTCTCAAAAGAACTTAAATAGTCACCAAGTAATCTATATTGAAGTTGCAACTTTCTTAAACTTTTTTTTTTCTAGTCATGCAAATAATTCAAGGTATCTTTTTTCGACCTCAAATTTCTAAATAAATCTAGATATTATAAAACTTTAAAAAGGTTTTTATCTATTTTCTTGTGAGGTGTTCCTTCAATGTTGAAATGTTTAACGATTTAATGTTTTAATGTTCAGTGTTGAAGTGTTTCAATGGTCCATGTTTGAATGTTCAATGTTTAAAGGTTCATTGCTTCTTACCTAATTTTGCAGAGAATGATAGAATTATTATTATTTTTTTTTTTTTGCAACAACAAAAAATGACCTAAGTTGGTCATCAATATGAATTGTACAGATTTGAACTCAGATCAAAGTTGTAGTAAAATCTCACACAATTTTAATTCCTGTCATAATGAAGTATGAACATTTTTGTTCGCCACTTAAAGAATGCTTTGTTCATTGTCTGGAAAAAAGTTCTAGTCTTCTGTTCATTGCCCACATTGGTAGTTGAGGCTCGTGTTCATATAATATTCACAGAGCTTCACTTCTGGTTCCGATGCCAATAGCCGGCTTCCCTCTCGTTAGTGATTGCTGAGGTAGATGTCTTAAGTATGTAATTTGGGCTCTTTAAAGCGCTGTCTCTACAGTCTCTTTATAGCTGTGTGGATAAATCCTCTAATACGATGTGTGAATATGTGTGTCTTTATAGAATTGGTTTAGTTCATCCAGTCCTAACGTAAGACTTGTAGTTAAATACAAAGATATTCAACTAAGTGAAACTGGATGAGTTTCAGTCCTTAAGACTTAGTGGAAATTGATGGTCTTAGCTCTCAGGATGTTGTTCCTTAAAGGATTATTCGGCCCTAAATAGACCTTTACTTTTGAAATACATCATGCTGTCAGTAGTTTTATAGTTCGAACAATAAACAGCATTATGTATGAAATATACACTTTCACATTTGAATCCCACAATGCACCAAAATGAGTTCATGTTTTCTAAAATTGTTGATGTCCTTAGAATCAAATTGACTCATTTAATTGTGTACATAAATTCCATTTGTGACAGTTCATATTAAGCGATAATGAAGTAGGAAATTATAAAACTTTTGAATTCTCAGGCTTTTGAGTCTATTTTTTTAGACTCTTTTTTTCTATATTGGAGTCCAATATAATGTGACTCTTATAATATCCAGTACAGGAGTCCGATATTATGAGACTCTTTTCCTGCACTGGAGTTGAATATTATGAGACTCTTATCCAACATACATAACTACATTATAACACCATACAAGCTCTACTATTGTAACATATCCATAATTTAAAAATATAATAATAATAATAACGTTAATAATAAAAACACTTGTTACGAATATGAACACAGCCTTATTAACAAACAAACAGTAAATATGTTTAGCTTTTGGCTTTATGTAGTGGTGATATTTTCAGCTTAGCATGTTACAGTGATGTAGAAGTCTCTCTTGTAATTTAGTTACAAGTTTGTAGAATTTCCTTTTGTATTTTAGTTATAGTAATAATAGTGCTTCCTGTAACTTTAATGTCAAAGCCTCATTTGTAACTCTGTTCCTTTAACGCAGAAGCCTCATTTGGAACTCATTTTCGTTAAAGTTAAAATTCTCTTTTGTAACTTAGTTACAGTAATGTTAAAATTCTCTTTTGTAGCCTAGTTACAGTAATGTTTTTCTAAGCTTTTTGTACACTTTTTACACTCCACTCGACAGCACCAGTAAAATTTACAGTCGCAGTCATGTTTTTCCTCACTAACCAATGTCTGGTACCCACGGCCGCAGCACATGAGCGTGCAGCCGTCCAACCCGTAGCTGGTCTTGTTGCACTGCCGACCCCGGGTGCCCAAGGAGCCATAGTCAGGGTTGTACTCGCAAAAGTCCGGTGACTCGGCCAGATAGACCAGGTCCTTTTTGGTGGGCCTCTTTTGCTTGCCTGTGATGCGCTTCAACCGTTTCCGGCTCTTGTCCCAGCGGACGTAGCTCGCGCCGTCGAATTTTTGCTTTAGTACTGCGCCAATGTCTCTTAAGGAGCGCATTTTACGCCAGCAGATCTTGACGGAGCAGTCGCCCGATACGCCATGGCACTTGCACTGGACATCAATTTCATCTTTTATTGTCTAGAAGATGTTGGGAAGAAAAGAAAGAAAAAAGATTAGCCCATGTAAACGCATGTAACAGCAGCACTAAAACTAATGCTTACATCTTGCATTCATTTCTATTGTGTAAGCTAAAAGTACAAAAATGGTTTAAGTAACAAGTACGTAAAATATTGTTGTTTTTTTTAAATCAGTTCTTTCCTTATGACATTATTTGTCATTATATTTATTTCTTATAATGCTTCACTTTTACAAGAAGTCTTTCCAGTGAGATTTGCATCATCATGTTCTTCTGTTACAGTCCAGCTACTAATTGCTACATAAGACGGTGCGCAAATTGTTCTTGTATGTCTATCTATTTCTTCAACTCTTTACTGACTACAAAGAAACATTTGAGTCGAGTGCGGGCATTCCCGCTGAAACGTGTTCAGAATAAAAAGACGTTAGACAAATTTAATTTTAACATGATTATAGTTGCAAATATTATAACGTCAGGCCAGATTTTTACCGTGTGGCCATTTTTTTGGTTCCAGAGATATACATGAACTATCAAATTTCTCGGAAAATCGTTAGATCTGTTTTCAGTGTCCAGTTTCCAACTTTTGGAACCAATAAGAGGAATTTAAAACAAGAAGATAAAACTAGCCCACGTCTTCCAACATTTCTATGTGTCTGCTTGAAGTAGTCCGGGCTATCGAGGTGCACTTTGTGTCATCTAATAGTTTAACGCCGCAAATAGGTCGCCAAAGTGAAAGTAGAATCTCACAGCTATCAATTACTTTGTTCATCAATGTATTTCATAATGAACACACTTGTTAAAATTATAGCTTTTATTATTAAAGTATTGTTACACAAACTTGCTGCTATGATAATAGCAGAGAGAGAGAGAGAGAGAGAGAAAGAGAGAGAGAAAGAGAGAGATGTTAAAATATAAAATAGCAATATGTCTGACGGTGTGGGATGAGTGAAAAAAATCAACTGGCTTTGCGAAAGTGACAAATATGAAGACCGGAAGTACACATTTAAAAAAAAAAGTAATCTTTCTATTTACTCAAACTGTGAATTGTAAAAAAAAACAACAACAACCCACCTTCCTTCCTGCGCCATTGTTCCAGAGATTCATGGTGCCGTGATCCTTTGATCTGGTTTCGTTTTGATCCAAAAAATCTTTAGAAAACTTGGCGCCGTAACGTATGTTGTCAGAACAGCCGCCCCACTCAAAATCCTCCCCTGGCTGTCGAGTCTTCACCTTCGTGTCACATCCACATTTGTCAAGCTCCCCCTTGGCGCATGCGCGGGTAACAGCATACATAATTCCCGCAGACGATATGGCGTAGATATATGCAGTTTCTCGACTTTCTGAAACAAAAATTAGACATAATATGGAGTCTTTTGATACAGGTCTAAATGTTTATACATTATACTTAACAAAACATACAACTAGATACAGGTCTACATGTTTATGCATTATACTTAGCAAAACAAGAAATGCAAGCACAAATATGAAGATTTCATAAAACCCTCTTGCAAGCGTTCGTTTTTTGTCATGTTAGCGGAAGAAGTCCCTTCACCATATTATCTGCACAAAACGAATGGATTCATTGTGTGTCTTCAATTATTCTATTTCGGAGCATTTCGTGAATAGTAGTTGAAAGCATTGCATAACCTGAGTAGGCTGAGACAGATCGAGACTTTGGAGTCTTAGAACCCTGGGCTAGTTGGCAAAAGAGGCACTATTTTTACGAATTAGGAGCGCGGTGGCTGAGTGATTAAGCGCTTGGCATCTGAATCGTGGGTCCTAGACTCGAATCTCGGTGAGAATTAGGATTTAAACTTTCGGGATTTTAAGGCGCCACTGAGTCCACGCAACGCTAATGGGTACCTGACTTAAGTTGGGGAAAGTAAAGACTTTTACTTTTTCACAAATTTAAAGCCCCTGTACCTAAACTTATTTACTATATTTTGGCCAGTGTGAGATGCGAAAATGCATTTAAAGAAAAATCTCGAGAAACTTTAGCACCAAGGACTAGTTTGGATGCTCTAGCCCTCTACAAATTTAGAGTCAAAATAATAGACGTTTTAATTTGAGCTCAAGGCCAGCTATTTTTTAGCTGTAAGCTAGTCATCTTAGTACTTTTTTTTTACAAGTAAAACTGAAAATGTATGTTTCTTGGAAACTGTCTCAACTCCCGTGCATGTTTAGGCCTACAACTAATTATAATCCATATATTAAATAAATATAAATGTCACAGGTCGTAAATAAATACTGAACCAAATCGATAGAACATGTTATCACTACATAAACTACCAAAAAATAAAAGCATCTTTTCAACAATAAAAAAATGACTGTGTTCTAAATCAAACTACAAAAAAAAAAAGATCACTTCGTCTATAAAACAGGTAGTTAAAACAATAGATGGTCAATATTGATACAACTAACAAGTAAATAATTAGCCATTAATGTCTTTGTGAAACTGTCAGCAGATGGTTAAGTACAACAATCGCTCTCCAGTCACAGCTTCAAAAAAGGTGACGTCATTTCCTTAATCGATTGTCTGTTTCAATGTTTCAAGCTTCCGTCTTAGCAGACGATAATGAGAACTATCTCATGTCCTCAGATTGCTGTGAAACTCAACCTGCCTTTCAAAACCGGTTATAGCCCAGGCATGAATTTTAACTGGTTACAGATGAGCCATGAATTTTAACTGGTTACAGGTTAGGATTGGGTTAAAACTGGTTACAATTGAGGCAAGATTAAAACCTGTTGCAACTAATGCATGGCATGTCAAACTCATTAAGGTGTATGGGCCACATAAAACTTAATATGACCTGAGGGGCCGCAGCCAAACATATTTGCAATATAATAGAATACAATAATTAATTGCATACCTGTCTCTTAGTTAGCTAAATTTGTAGTACAAATTGGTAATTAAACATTACTATGATTACGCATACGTTTGTCCTAATCAGTGCTTTTTTTGTTAAAAAATTAGTGCCGGTACTAAGTGGTGAATTGCTTAACTTTTAACTACTAATTAATTAATAATAAACGCTAAAATACAAGAAAAGTAATATTTTCCACAAATTGAAATAGGTTCCCGTACGCCGTAACGGTGGGTACCGTCACAAAAAAAGCACTGGTTCTGAACTTGACATCTTTTCAGGGATACAAGTTTATTAATGTCAGGTTGAAGGTTTTTTGCTACTGACACTTTCATCACTGATGACAAATTTTGATCAGATAATCACGAATGGTGTGATGATTTTGTAGCTTGTATTATGGAAAAGAACTGCTCACAAAGATCAGTGCTTGCAAACATAGCTAGAATTCTGGCTGCAAATTACCGCAATTCAACGTACCGTTCAGATAAATAACTAAAGTTTTGGCACAGCCACTTCTATATACTTCGCTCTCAACAAAGAATCTAACTGCTATTCTATCAGCTCTAGTTGCACATTAGCAGCAGCAGTTTCAGAAGCAAATGAAAATGGAGATAGACACGAAGAATCGTTTTAAAGCTTACTTTCTCAAGGTAGATGTCTTTATTCCATATGCTATATAGGGAGAGGACCGCATGCCAAAGACTATCTTCTTTGGCGAGCTTAAAGGGGGGCGGCGTAACAAAGGGGCCCCGCATAAGTGCTATAAAGATCAACTCAGGCGCAATTTCGCCTTAACCGGCATAGAGAAAAGTAGCTGGCAGCAGATGGTCTCTGAAAGAGACGGAGAGCCCTCACAAAGCTGCGGGACAAACAGTTGAGACTTAAAGAAAAGCCATTATTGAAGACAGCGCGCAGAGACGGAAAGAAAACTTAAATAGACCGCCAGAAGACAACGGCTTTCTCTGTTGGAGATGCGGGAAAATATGCAGGTCGGAACTGGGTCTGCATAATCATGTGAATCAATGCACACACCCTTAATCTTCGGAATCGAGGACATTGCCATTATATGGACAAGTTGAGTCTTTCTTTCTTGTTGTCATGTCCATCTCGTGCAGTTTTACCTTGAATAGTTTCCAGTGTAATACTTTGGTTGGTTGAATTAGGTGTCGGTCGAGTCCTGATGGTGTCCTGATCATCTTAATTTGGTATATAATGTCCACCTGTCCACTTGTAGTAGTTCATGACATGGTGATCTTGTCCAATTTTTATTGGTCAAACTGTTAATAAGGTCAGGGTCGGTAAAAGTCTGTTGCTCAAAGAGGTTGCAACTGATTCTTTCATCAGTCAATATTTACATTGTAGGAGAAACTAGATTATTATGTTATTTAATCTTTCACCGTAAAAAAAATGTTCTCAGAACCAAGATTACTATCAATAGTGTTTAATTATTGACCATAAACATTGTCTCAGTAAATCCAATTGGTCAAGGCTGATCTTATTTCTTAGCTTATCTAACAACCAAGCCAGAACACTTGGCTGATGTATTGTACTTATTTATTAGCTTATCTAAAAACCAAGTGAGAACACTTCGCTGATGTATTTTACTAGCACAGAAGTTCTTGTGCTACGAAACTAACTCGAACAAAAACTTTTTATATTTTGCTTAAAATTTATAATTCAGACAATGCACAGTATTGCGCGGGCCAAGTATAGGATATGGATAATAAGTGAACATTAAAATTTTGGATTAGAAAATAAATTTGTCTTTGCATTACATTTTTATTAAAATGAAAGCTGACAATGCAGGTTTTTTTTTTCATTTTTTGTCACGCGTAGGATTGGCGTTTTCCATATTAAACGACACTGCAAAATGACAATTTTGTCTATTTTTAACTAGATCTTTTATGAGTTTTCTGGATATTTTAGAAATTTCAGATTTCCAGGAGCTCCTGGAAAATCTGGAGACCGCAATTATAATGGTTTAATTTAATAATTTACACCTAGAAATAGCGCGGGCGCTATGAAAGTGCGGGGCCCTCTGCCACTGCATAGGTTGCAGTGGCCTAAGGCCGGCCCTGTTCTTATCCTTCTATAAGTCATTTTTTATAATTTTGTTTTCTTGTTATTTTTCAATACGACATAGCTTTTTGTTTTATAGCTCAGAGTGACATAGCGATAGTTCAGTGTGAGGCATGGGTTAAAACAGTTTACATTTGAAACATGGGTCAAAACTGGTTACAATGATCTTATTATACTAAAAACACTTCTCTATAGCAATTCTTTCTTATTTCTAGTAAGGATTTAAATGACCTATCAATATTGCGTCCTAGTGTCAACGCGCCCTGCTCACGGTTGACCCCTGTACTCCAGGTGTAGTGCGTTGTTCTTCTTGGCTAGCCCATCATGCACCAGGTATATTATGTTACCGCTCATGCCTGGCCCCGTGCTGCTTGCTCGTGTCTACGTGACCCAGGGATACTCAAGCCGCCCAGCAAGACGTGCCTGGCTGTTTGTTTTCACGTGACCAGCCAGTGTTGTGTTATTCTACGAGCGCGGCCAGCGGCACTATCTGTTGTGTTCCGACAATGTCAGATTCTCAGAGATATGGCTCCTCAACCTGAGAAAGCAGTCGGGTTATGTTCCTTTTTTACCTAGTTCTGAGCTCCACATTCCGACTCTCTCTCTCTCTCCCTCCCCCCTCTGTCTCCCTTTCTCTCTGTCTGTCTGTTTCTCTCTGTCTCCCTCTGTCTCCCTCTCTCTCACTCTCTCTGTCTCCCTCCGTCTCCATCTTTCTTATCCTCTCTCTCTCTCTCTTCCGTTCTCTCTCTGTCGCTCTCCACATCCCTCTTAGCGTCTCTAGCTCCAGGGTCTTCTCTTTTCATTGTAAGTTTGAAAACGTCTGTGTTGGACCCGCAACTATTTCAACCATTTTCTGAGCATGTTTGTGGGAAAGGAGGGTGGCTGGGGAAAGAGAATTGAAAAGGGAGTATAAAAATTGGGAGGAAGAGGGGTGCAGGCCAAAACAAAAAGAAGGTGATCCAACATGAAGCTAAAATGAGGTGTGGGGTAACCTGAGCCCCCTAAGAAGCCCACAGCGCCCTGTGGAGATCGCTCCTATTGAAAAATAGAATAAAGAGAGTATAGCTGGGACATGCAGTCTCATGGTTCCTTGCAATTAAATTGTAGTATTTACACTAGCTTAGAGGCGCCGGGCGCGAAGTTGAGAGAAGAAAGGGAGAGGAGGAGTGGGGAAGAGGGCGAGGTTACAATACCACTATTGTTTTTCTGCCCCCCCCCCCTCCCTCCCCACCTACACTTTTCTTTCCTGTGTTGACTTCATGTGTCCATCAAATGATTCAATAAGTCAAGTTCGTTGAGCGTGTTTGACTTGGACCAGTGTACACTCAAATGTGATACTTAAAAGACATGTCATATCCTTATGCTAAACAGATGGTACATGGATTCTTAGTATGTTTCTCCACTTTTATAGAGCAGTCAGGCGGATGAATAGACAAACTAGAATCTAGACCCCCTCCAAAAAAAAAAAAAAAAAGAGCGATGCCTTCACGTGAAAGCTGTAGAACAAAAAATATTAATATAAAATAATTATTGAGCCCCCCCCCCTCCTTTTTTTTAACCCCACAAAAAAAAAACGAGACAGAGAGAGAGAGAGAATAATTTTTTATTGGTTTCATATTTCAATAAATCTATCGAAATTTTTGGTCCAATCTGAAACTCAATAACATTTTGTTGTTGTTGTTGAGCTCTAAGCAGCAGCAGATAGTCAACAAAATTTGCTGGTTATTTTTAGAAAATAACCGCTTTAACACTCAGACATTACACGCCGTTTTTTTTTTCATACAGCAAATGTGACATAAAGTAAATAAATATGTTTACCCTTTTTTCCATAATTTAATAGAAAGTTTAGTTTTTTCTTTTGAATGTGTATTTGTGATAAAGCATGTACGAGATTTGTTTATTTTATTTTTTCATCTGCGAAGTACGCGATCTGTATATGTGATCCACGCGGTTTGTATCTGTGCTGTGTGCGCTTTCAGTAAAAAGCATTAGACAAGGTAAAAAAAAACAGTTTTTTTTTTCGGTTGATATTTCTTGGCAGAGTAGTCATTCTTTACTAAATTTTGTAATCAGTAAAAATGATAGATGTAAATATTGTAAAAAAAAATATATATACGAAAAAATAGACCTTTTAATTTGATAAAACGTTTTTAATAGAAAAATTTCCCGTTTCTAAAAGATTTTTAAAAATTCTAAACGGGGAATCGAAATAGATTCGATGCTTTAAGGTATGCAAATACCTTTCACAAGCTGGATGCTGGCTTGTGGAGCCGGCGCCTTCGACGGAGGTCACGGTGGAGCGGAGTAGAGGGGGGGGGTAGACACATGTATATTTATATTTACATAGAAAACGTTATGAAATGGTAGACACGTATTTTGTAGGTCAGTGATATACTCTCCTTGCAGTTTGTGGATAGTGAAACAAAATCTTGAAGATAAAAAAAAACTTTGTTTATTTTTGGCGTTTGTTTTAAGATTTTTGAAATCAAAGAAGTAGAAAAAAATAAATTTCCTTTTTTAAAAAAATCTTATCCTTCTTTATGAATCTGACGAGAGAGAGAGAGAGAGACAGACAGACATGTAGATAGACAGATATATATATATATATATATATATATATATATATATAGATAGATAGATAGATAGATAGAGTTACAGAATGTTGAAAGCCAAGCCTGCGAAAAACGTTAATAGGCCTAATTAAAGCTGTGCAGAGAAATGATGGTACATACGTATTTAGAAAACCAGTCACTATTTTAAAGCTATATTTCTAGTCCCTTCTGATACCTGAGAGTTCTGGGAAGTCATACAAGAACTAGATCTCTCCAGAAACAAACACTGCCAAGTTACATTGTAATGATTTTAGTTGAGATCCATTTTGTGGGAAGAGAGTACCACTGGGGACAGATATGTGGTGGCCAATGCCATTTATTGTATCTGCTCAAACACGCTAATTGATTACACATGTGAGCTCTTTTCATCAGTCCCTGGAGGTCTAAAAAAAAAAAAAGGGATGTGTGTGAAAAAAATTGACTGGGGGGAGGGATTGGGTGAGTTTTTCTCCAGTGCTGACTCAAGTTGGACTTTTGCTTTAACTAAGGCCAAACGGAATCCGTTTGTTTCAATTCACGACTGTGAGCCTGAATTTGATAAGCCATTTTTCCCCGGAAGCTCATCTCTAAAGCTCAGTCCAGCGGGCCGATGTCCGGCTCTAAAGCAAATTTGGTGTTTATTCCAAATGTCTTTTCTCATGAGACGCTCACCCCGCAGATAGAAATGACCTGGACTTCCTCTCGGGGGGCTCGCATAGGGACCATAGATTTACAGGGGCCCGGCTTGAACTTGCTACCAGGGTGCGCCATCACGAGTCTCTCCCCTTTTCCCCCCCGTTTGGATACAAACAGCGCGCGTTGCTTTTGCGAGGCGTCCCTGGAGGATTTCTTTGATCCGACCATCTTGTCCGGGTTTCTTTTCGTGTTCCTGATAATAACGTGCGCAAACATAGACCGACAATCGGTCACGACCTGGAGTTAGCGCCACCATGGTTCCCCTCCTACCCAGTCTATGGCGCCCCTAGCCTGATACCACCTTTCAAGAAGTCTATTTCATTGTAAAGTGAAAGTCAATTGAAGTATTTTGTTCGGGGTGGCCGACCTCTATTACCCAAAAGTTTTTTTTTTTTTCTAATCCATTTATATGTTTGCTTCCTCACTCCTTGGACATTTTTTTTTATGTTGAACAGTCTGACCGTAGGCAGAGCAGCTGTTGATTCTGTTTGGAAAAGCTAAGAGCAAATAGTCGTATTGGAGTTGATTCTCTTGGGATAAAAAGCACTTCCATTGTTTCTTCTTTTAGTTTGACTCATGAATCACACCTGAGTATGGAAGCATTGAAATATTGACAGACACCAGAAAGAAAGATGGAAAGACAGAAAACAGAGTGACGGACACTACATAAACAGACACCTGAGAGACTGCACTGGAGAGATAGACTAGAGACACAGGCATCAGAGAAACTTGCAGAAAGACAGATACCAGAAAAAAAAAACAAGACATCAGCGAGACAGGTAGATACCTGAAAGACAGACAGCAGAGAGACAAACACAAGAGATACAACAGAGAGACAGACTACAGAGAGACAGACATGAGAAAGACAGACAGAAACCAGAGAGACAACAAAGTGAGACAGACAGACATCAGAAAGACAGACCGACACCCGAGAGACAAACACCAAAGATAATGGAAGTATAATCTAGTACTTTTCAATTTGTCGGCTTCAAAATTTAAAAAAAAAAAATGTAGGATCGTGGGCGCGAATAAAAAAAATGGATTTTTGGTCATTTTTTACTGCTGCGATTTCGATCATAAAAATATCTTAGCAGTCGTAGACCAAAGGTAAGTGATAGCGGATTAAATTTTTGCATCTTTTCGTGCGCGATAAGTGGGAGAATCAGTGATGAGTCAGTGAGGGTTTTGGAAATTGTATATAACTTAACTTGTTGCTTTCTAACCTACATTGTGACATTAGTTTTTGTTACACATTTTTCCTAGACGGCATATTTCTAGAGGATACTATATTAATTTAAATAAAAATGTCTTCGTTGACATTTGTTTTATAAGTAGAAAAGTAAACCTCTCTGACACCTAGCATCTAGTAAAATGAAGGAACGAGAACAGTAAAACCAAGGTTTTCAGGTTAAAAAGTAGTTTCGTGAGACAGCAACGTCCTCAACAACCCTTGCCTATATGCACAGCGAGGTGGTAGTACCTCTTTGTCAACTCTTTGAAGTCCTAGGCGTCAAAGAAGCTTCAATTTCCTCATTCACATCGCGAGGTCGGAGAAACAGAGTCGGTGGTAAGGTTTTTGGGGACGAATAATCAAGGAGGTTACGCTCGGCACCTGAACGTCGTTTGATGTCGTATTGGGTCAGCTAACCTAGCGCCGCCCAGCTTTCCTTGTATCAAAGCGAAGTCCTTACACTTGCTTGACTGAATCATTTAAACATTTCATTTCGTTCCTACCCTCCTACCCCCTCCTCACTAGTTCTTTATGCAAGCCCGTTCCCGATTTACAAGATTCTCCAAGCAAACCCTTTTTTTTTTGTAACAATTAATTTTTAAAAAATCAGTATTAAATCATTATTTGAGTACCTCGGCTGGAAAAACTACTTATATAATCAACTAACCATAAATTAATATATTAGTATTTAGAGGAAAACAAATGGACGTAAATGGCATCGAAATGAAACACCAGGAGATCTATTACAAATGTCGCGTAATATATATTTTGAGAGAATTTAGGAAATTTAGGCACCGCATATTTAGGCACCCGGAAATTTAGGCACCCGGATAATTAGGCACCCAGAAATTTAGGCACCGGATAATTAGGCACATTTTGACAAGGCGGATAATTAGGCACAGGATAATTAGGCACTCTTTAATTAGTGACCTTAATTTTGAAAATCATTTTAAAATGTTAACGTATATTTTATCCTTAGGCTACGGCTATCGGTGACGTTCTAATAAATAGCAAACTCTAAATCTATTGTAGAAGACAAGTGTAGGCGGGGAAAATAACTCATATCCTATTACTACCAGCAGATATCGGTTTGGTCTGCGTTGAATGTTGCGAAAAATGTAGATCACAGCAAGGACTGCATTGTCTCGTGAAATAATGCATTCCCCACTTTGTCTTTGGGCTCGAAGACTAGTGAAAAAAATTATTTTAAATAATTCAATAGAGATTTACAAATCAGATTATCCAAGTAGAGCAGATCAGGCGAACATTTGGCTAAGTACTTTTGAATATTTGGTAGGACAATGGGCGAAATATAAAAAAAAAACCTGTTTAATGATATCAGTAAATAACAGTTGGATATTGATCGAGTCACAATAATAAGCTTTTAGAATAAACGAACATCGAAATCAGAATAACCTAAAACAAAACAAAACAACACTGACATATATAGAGTTGACCTAGAGGATTTAGATGTGCCTATGAGAATGAAAGGCGTCTAGTAATGGCTCAAGAGAGACGGATACTAAGGGCAAGCTACTTACTGATATAAAGAACTTTCCCAAACACATCCGTACTGTTGTTAGTGGAGCAGTTCCACCGACGATCTCGGAACTGATATTGACACTCCTCGATGCTCATAGAGGCACCACTCCGAATGACGTCCAGCAGTTTGCCGTCGTTGCTGCAGATGTCCCTCTGGTGTGGCAGGAAGTACTGAATGTTAGAGCAGGCTTGAGGCTTGTGACGGACCTCGTCAGCCAGAATCTGATAGGAACTGGTCACTCCCAGGTACCTGATGAATGGAAACACATACAAGTCTTTGAATTAAGACATTTTTTACAATGATATATTTTTTGTAACAGTATTCTGTAAAAACACTTTTAAAATATTCACTACTTTACATGCCTATCATATTATCACTTTATAAAAACTTATAGCATGATAGTAGTACACTAAATATTTGTTATAAATTGAATTGAATAATGTTATTAAAAAAATTCTGAATTTTCAAACAAACTTTTAAAGAAAAAGTATTATTTTATTCTTTAGAGATTTTCACGATCAATTTTAAACAGTTAATGTCCTCTTGGTTTAATCTATTTTTAATATCCGGCTTACATTCTTGGAAATACAATAACATAGAAAAGAAAAAGTGATTAAGAGAAATATAGGGGCAATATGAAGTAACTTAAAATAATTTAAGAAAAGTATAAAAAGTCCTTTAAAAAAACATTTAAAAAGCTTATTTAAGGGAAAGAACTCCAACTTTACAACTATATATATATATCAATAATGTAGAAGTTATTTCCCTTATTCGATATCACACAAAATAATTAATTAGCTCTAATTAATTTAATAATTGGTACTTTTTAAAAATTCATTCATGTTTTGTTAGATACAATAAATATTTGTTTACAGTTTCAACTTGATTGAAGAATGCGTGTGGGAGAAATAGCATTTACAATTATTTAAGGGGAACAAACTCTAATCATTTAGCCATATCTGTGAAAACTGAAGGATTAATATCCCTTATTGGTATCAAACAAAATAATATTAATTACTAGTTATTAATTGACTAATTGGTTAATGTTTTGTATTGTTTCATGTCTTGTCTACGCCACGAAATAATTGTGCGAAGTTTCAATTTTACCTGAGAATGGGCGTGGGAGAAATAACGTGTACACCCTTTTTATCAGACAGACAGACAAATAGACAGACGGACCGACAAAGTGATTTGATGAGAGCTATGTAAAAAGAGAAAGATAGTTTGTTTCTGGTTCCTGTTAAAAAACAAGTGTGTTAGTATCACGTGATACAGGTCTAGCATCATTGCAACGTGAAAACCACGTGACAACAGAGTAACATACATTAATCTAATAAGTCAAGTGAAATGATCACGTGGGCTTTATAAAAAAAAAAAAACATCAATAACAACAAAAAGAAATTTGTTATTAATGTATATAAAAACTACGACTGAAATTTCATATCAACTTTTGAAGAAAACTACAGAAGAAAAATACAGAAGAAAAATACAAATGGCAAATTACTACAATCTTTTAATCAAGCAATTATAAGAAAAAAAAATTTTCTTGTTAACTATATTCTGATCAAAACCAAACGTATTTCTGAGTTTTACAATATAATCCATTCCTTAAACCTATCCTTTTTTAATACACTACAAGCGCCAATAGCTTGAACCAGCCCACCGCACCCCTTTCTTGTTCCCACGACTTGGACTCAACCGTATTTAGAAAAAATCAACAAAGTTCTTCTGGCAACATTAAGTAGGCAACAAGTCCGTGTTATTAGAGCCATAACATTTGAAAAGCGGACATGCTAGCATAGAGACACACGGTGTCTGGAAATGGAGATTTGTGTGCGTGTGTGGTTTGATTCTTCTACTTTTTTTTTGTTATATTTTAATATTTGACAGACTGAGCCAAGGATATAGACGTCTGCCAACTTTTCAATGTGTATGTGTGTGTGTCCTCAAAGTCTTGCTGTAGAAGTGTAAAAGTCCTTAATTAAGTTATTGAATGATAAAAGTACAAGTTCTTAAACTATTGCAAGACGTGTGCATAAATCCTGAAGCTAGTTTGGTAGGAATGAACTAGCTCTTGCGATATGTGTGTCTACAATTTTATGCTATCGTTAGATGTGTGTGTAAGTCTTTGAGCTAATTTTAGGTGTGTGTATAAGTCTTTAAACAATGTCCGATCAAGCTGCAAATGGTCAAGGCTTGAAATTACGACCAGACATATAAGATTGATGCATTACAAAATGAATATATAACTTTCTTATTTACCTGTAATATAATTTCTGAAACATAGTTAGAAGTTACCGTACAGTAAAACCATGGTAAAACAAAAAAGACATTTTAAAAAAATGTGTGTTTTGTTTCTCTAGCATTGGGCAGTCCTTTGAACCAAAAGTAGTACAAAGCAACAGAGAAACATTTCAAAACTAAAACAAATACTGTACGTCACAAACATGATTTTAAAATATCGATACTAGCAGAGAGAGATTAATGACGTCATATACTTTTTGCTTAATATGGCCAGAAAGTCAGGGGGAAATATTCGATATAGTGATACCATCCTTCTTGAGTGGAACACCATAACAATGTTGACTTTTGTTTGAAGTTAGTAGCTTTTATCTGGAATATTTTTATGGTTCCAAAATATGTAGCATTTATCATGCACTGGCCTGTTAGCTTTTGTGCCTAGTTGTAGCAACTCCTGGCCTTCACTTGTGGCTCAGATGTTGTGCCCGGCCGAACTGTTGTCACTGACAGAGAAATGGATAAAGGCTAGAATCTGTCGCCTTAATCAGAAAGCTGAGGGGTTCGTTGGCCTTTGCTGGCTAACCTTCTTGGAGAAGCAAAACTTCGCTGCCTTGCAATTAAAACCTAACACGGAAAAGGTTAATTCTATGTAAAAAAAACAACAAAAAAAACAGGAGCTGGTGACCCTTGGGCAGTTTGAAGTACACTTAACTACACTCTGACGCTGCTGATCCAAAACTGATCCCATTGTAAGGCTAATGGCCAGCATTCTGCCAGATTTCCCATCTTATCCTCCATGTTTTTTTGTCCTCTGCAATTTTAGTGCCAGTTTTCACAGCGCTACGCCATGATGCTCTATCGTGTGCTTCAGTCTCCCAAGTGGCAGGGCCAGTGTTGAAGGCTTTCAGAGACGCTTTGATGATGTCCCTGAAGCGTTGAGATTCTCTTTCGAAAATTGAACAAAAAGGAGTCTTTGAGGGCTGCAGGACTCTTAAATCTTGGAGGCGTGACCTGCTCATTGCAACTGAACTCAGTAGAACAACTCTCCATGCTAAGTCTATCCTAAGTATTGCGTGTGTGTGTAAATATGTTTATGTGTGTGCTTGGTTCTCTTTTTTTCCCGCTTCAATCCTTTTTCTTTCCCTATACTTCATTGAATTGTTCATTGCGTTTAAACTCCAGAAATACATACAGACATGCAATGCACACAGACATGCAAAATTACATAAATGTTTATACATTTTTGCTATAAGACAGGCACCAACAATCACTCCCAACCGTTGACACCATTGCATAATAAATTTCTTGGTGTCTGGAGTTTAGTCTGTTACAGGTTTAAAATTTGTATAAGTCTACTTCATGAAATGCCTGGCTACTTGGACATGACAGATACTGGCAGGTGACATCTGGGACTCGTGGCGGAAAACGGAAATCGAACCCATTCTTCCCAACACACACACACACACTAAATCATACAAACGCACATACATACTCTATAAACGTAAAACGTACAATTATAATTGGTTATACAATTTATTTGACAAAAAGCAACATACAAACAAAAAAAAACATTTAATTTGTTGATGATTACACAGAAAAAGTGAAGGCATTGGACACTTACTCCATGACACGATCGGAGTTGCACTGTTGAGCAAAATAAAGCAATTTTTAAAAAATTCGCCGTGGTTCTCAACATTTATACAAGCGTGTCTACAAATATTGGGAGATTGTCATCTATGGTGAAGAATTTTAAATAGCTAGTTTTTTGTAGCATCAAGCATACAGATAACAGGAACTGTTGATGACCTACTTATTTTAATAGGACTAATGCTAATTTTTGCGCTTCTACCTCTTTCTTTCACAGAATAAAGTACTTTCAATTTGAAAATGTTTTACAGTTTAGAGATTCTTTCTCTCACTGGCAGTAAAGGTAACAAAGTAAAGTTCTCCTTTCACACCATGCGATCTATAGGGCAGATGATGTAAAGGTTATCTACTTCTGATTCTGTGACCCACAGTTAACGAGGGTGTCATGTGGCCAGCATAACGACCTACCCCCTTTACTTTTCCCCAACTAATGTGAGATACCCATTTGAGCTGGGTAGACTCAGAGGCGCCCTATGAATCCCAAAATTTAAAATCCCATTCATAAAACGAGATTTGAACCCAGGACCCCAGATTCAGAAGGATTCGAATCCAGGATCCTACGGTTCGGAAGCCAACCGCTATACCACTCAGCCACCGCGCCTTCTCTCACTGACAGAGGAACTAACTAGCGATACTGAAGCAGAGCTGATACGCAGATGAACAACTCCTCTAGAGATCAGCAGCAGTGATCTTTACATTAAACCAACTTAATATTACATTTCCTTATTCCAAAATGTCAATCTTTCTCTTTCGATCTCTTTCGTTTTCCTACATGTTTCTTTCAATCGCCAAACACCCTCCCCCACGTTTGCCAATGGACTCCCATCTTTGTTTCTGTTACTTCACTATGTATGCAATTACTCATGTAATGTGCACTGGTCTTATAAATCACAATGTAGTTACTGTCATTAACAATAGGCATAACAAACCCCTTATAAACAGCAAACGTCTACAGAGAGAAATAAAATAGGTTGAAAAATGTAACAAGTTTGATAAAATAGTTTCTTTGATATAAATGCTTGGAACTTATACATTGTTAATTTTTTGATAGGTTGAAGAAATTAGTGGTTAATTATTAAAATAATAGTAAGTAGTTTATGTCATTATGAGTAGTCTTTCTTAGTCGCAATTTAATGAGAAGGGGACAACTCTAGATTTCTGCTTCTAGAATGACATGTCTATAAGAGATACACACCGACAGCCACCTCCTCACCCCGTGACACGTCACTTCCATGAAGAATTAGTTCAGACCTAAACATGCAATGAAGGCAAAATATTATTTTCAAATTAACTAATGTGATAGGACGATATATGTGAACCCCGTAAGCGCTATAAAGGTCAAATCAGGCGCCATTTCGCGCTCACTGGCATAGAGGAATGTAGCTGGCAGCAGATGGCCTCTGAAAGAGACGGAGAGTTCTCACAAAGCTGCGGGACAAACATTTGAAACTCAAAGAAAAGCCATTATTGAAGACAGGAGCAGAAGACAAAAAGAAAACTGAAAGAGACCGCCAGAGGACAGCGGCTTTATCTGCTGGAGATGCGGGAAAATATGCAGGTCACAAGTGGGTTTGCGTAGACATGGGAAACACTGCACTTATCCTTAATCTTCGGAGTCGAAGACATTGCCATTTATATTATTTACAGTAAGAAGACATATTTAAAACACAAATTTAAAAAAATACGAAAGGACTTGAGAAGACCATGCAAGTACACTGGCAACTTTTTTTTTAGCGCTAAGATGAATATAATGTCATTGAATTTTTAATGGCGAGCATTGCAGGTCTGTTTGAGATCCAGTCGTGACTTACATAAGGACTAACAGACTGCACAAAACCAATAGCAGCTTTGGTCGGGAGGGTGAGAGGGAGGAAACCGGGCCAGCGGGTGTATTTGTCAGTTGTCACTGTCAGTTGTCACTGAACTTATCAATGGCAGACATGCGCGAGACTTCGATGACACAATAGGAAGACTGACGCATGACGTGCGGGGTGGGTAAATGATCGAGGCGGAAGAGGAGATCGGGGGGTGACAGCAGTTGGATGGGGATCATCTGAGTTGTTTCAAACATTCATTCCTTAAGCTGTCTCTATGTTTTATGCACTGGGTCATGTCACGTGACTCGCATTGCTGTTGACACTGTGTCCACCTCCACCCCAGGGGGGGGGGGGGACATCATTAACATCGAACCAATTTGTACACTCAAAGAGTGATTCACGTGGATAGCTCTTTAGTAATTCTACCACGGAGTGATTTACTCGAACCACGCATTCTGTGTCGCTATCATTCTATCCAAACGAAACAAGCAAGTAAAAAAAAAAGACGTATCCAGAAAAACGAAACAAAATACTTTTAAAAAAAAACATTAACTCTTTGACTCCGTAATTATTTTCCACGTGCCGATGGAATTATTTCTTTTGCTCAAATGTGTTGCACTACCATGCTCTTTTATATGTGACAAATTAAAGTTTATGAAACCAATAATTAATTTAATTTAATGAGGTTAAATCAACGTCGGTATCGTCAGCTAGGAGAGGAAGAGTTAAAGCTTAAACAAAGTGTAGTTGTAACAATTCGTTTGGATCAGTCATGTAATTAAGTTCCTAATAGATCTAGACCAATATCAATAAATCTGTGCAATTAGAAATATTTTTACCTATTGCTTTTGTTTAGCGATATTAAATGCGTTTAGCTTTCTCAATACGCTATTATCCTATCACTTGTCTGGACCAGTGGGGAAAACTGGATTTGGGGGAGGGGGGGGGGAAGAAAGGAATATTTATTTAAAAAAAAGGGGGGGGGAGGGGTGATGACCTGAATTCGAACTCATTCCGACCATTCTGCTAGGGAAGTGTGTATTAAAACAGAAGACTAGTGTTTGTTTCTAATGGCGACCTATAAAACTAATTCAGCTTATACCACCACCTCAGACAAGTACTATTTCTTTTCCTAGAATAGTGTATATTTATCTATTGTTTGTTTCAAACTTGCTTTAAAGCGGCGACATTTAAGGGGACAATTCAGCTTATACTACTACCTCATTTCTTTCCGTTGTTCAAGATATAAAAAAAAATTACCAATACTTGATTTACTAATTGTTTTTTTTTAATTTTTTATTATTGATTCTTGTGATGTCAGGTAACAGAAATAATTGTGCAAAACTTCAGCTTGATCGAGATTGGGTGATCCAATTTTAAAACAAATGGCTAAAAAAAAAATAGAAGCAACATTACACGCAACACTTTATGATAATATATTATAACATTTATGAATATGTTATTGCCATTTGGGAAAGCAAAGTTATTTTTTAAAAAAACATACACCCACACATACATACACATCTAGATGTATCCCAAAAGCTCACTTGAAACTTTAAATGTTCATATATTATTCCAATTGAAACACTTCACAGCACCTCGCCACCAGCAACTAAGTAGAAGTAAGACAACGTACCTCTTTTATTCACATAGTGATTCCAACTCTTTTATTCACATAGTGATTTCAACTTTTTTATTCACATAGTGATTCCAAATTCCCATCACTGATTGGAGGGGGGGGGGGGGGGGAAGAATTGAGTAGAAATGCTAAATCGGTATCCCTGCTCATTTTAATTATGTAGAAACGTAAAACTTTTACTTGCTTAGAAATTATCATTTTTTTAATGAGGTCTTCTCCTCTATCCGGCAGACATTGGATTAAAGCGTGAAACTGTTCGACTTGTATGTACTTAACCTCTTCAAGATATCAAACTATTTCTTTGGAACAAAATGTTTTCACTGGTCAAAGCAAAGACTTGGTCTCGTCTCAGTAGACAAAAGTGAGAAATATAGTTTCCTTTGACTAAAACAGAGATTGTCTTCTCACCAATAAACTGGGAAGAAACTGTCGTTCCTAGCGTATGTTTCATAGTTAGGCGCAAATAACGAACTACTTCAAAAAGTTGTTTCTTCTTAGTATTAAGTTACTATATTTAGTAGTTTTACAACCAATGGCTTACAGACATGTTATTTTGTGCATATGTGATGCAAATCTAAGAATCTCAGTGTATATTTCGTGCCTAAACACATAGAATCTGGATCTGTGTATTTTCTTTCAAATACATACGAGGAAATGCCAGTCCAAGTGCTGTGAATACAAGATCAAGGTTTCGTGTACTAAACACAGATTTGATAACTGATAGATTTTCTTCATGCTGGGGGACATTTATAGCAGGACCGGACATCGGTATTACGACGCCCTGTGACACATATGGCCAGAACAATAATTTCCCCTTTTATTACTATTAACTATAGGGGCGAGAGCTCTACAGAAAAGGGAGACAATGAGTAAAACATAGAATGTCAGAATGAGACAGGGGAAAGAACTTAATCGAACTATATCTGTCAATCGCCTTTGTTCTTGCTTTTTTAAAAACATATTTTATTAGCACATATGTTAAAACTCTGTGTGCATAGTAATGAATATACATGGAAGCTAAAAACGGTAATCCGGGAGTCCTGTGATTCAGTAGCGTAGCAAGGTAGCCATAGAACTGGGTTAAAGAACAAGTGTGGTGGTCGCCCTTCTTTGGTAGATATGGTGTAGCAAGAATTAAACTGAAACATATAAATATCGGTATGACCAACTTTTTTTTTGGAAGTACATGTCGGAGACTTTAAAGGTCATGAGCCCTGGCGAATTGAGTACCTTGCAACAGTATTTCGCCTTCAGACCCTGTTCAGGGCCATTCCCCCAGAGTTCGGCCCATATCTATTCTGTCATCTTTTTTTCTTGATATACCGATGTTTGCTTTAGTATCCCAACCCTTCTCTTCTCCTGTGGGTTCCAATCTAGGGCCAGTCTTGCAATTTTTTTTCTGTTGAATTGCATCATTAAGCAGCAATTTCAAAATGTCATATATAGTATGTAGGTATATGTGTATATGTTCGATGTGTGTATGCGCTGCAGTGGAATTTCAGCTCTGACCGTAATCTTATCAAAATAGCTTTTTAGACTTAAAATTATAATCCTTTCAAGATCAATTGCAAGATTATACTACCAAAGTTAATTTCTGTCTCCCATTCATCAGAACCAAAGTTAATTTCTCTCTTACACTGAAATGTGGGCCCCTTAGTCTCTAAAGGTTAGGAACCACTGGCCAACGGCTTCTATGAAAGCTTGGAATTTTCGATTAATCGCTACACCTCATCTTGCTGCTAAAGGAAAAAAAAAGATTTACTCTGAGGAAAATGCTTAATGAAGGAAATATATCTGTTGATTTAAAGCGCAGGCTAGGGTAAGGGTGGGTGGGGGGAGGAGTCTGAGCTCACACTTCTGCTATTCGTATGTCAATCATAAACATGACATGCAGCCCTCGCCTCTATGAGACATATCATTTACATCCGCATCTTAACAGTTTTGGGGGGCTCGCCCCAAGTTTGACTATTCCTTCCTTTTTTAAAATTAACTCCTGTCCCTCCTCCCTTACTCTTCAACAACTCCCCCCATCCATTTTTAAATCCTCCCGGCTTCACTCCTTACAGCAACGGAGAAAATGTCTGTTACAATTGAAACTAATATAAGCATCTATCAAGCCGAAATGTCAAAGTCTGGGAGGGAGATAACTCGCAACGGCTAGTCAGCACAGAGTCAAGAAAAGGTAAGTTCAGGGGGGGGGGGGGGAAAGGTTAAAGGGTTGGAACACGAACACAAGGTGCCGGCTCACGGAATGAAACCGAGAAATAATATCCCATGAGATACCCGATTGCTTACAGAAAGAGAACCGAAGGTGGAGGGGGAGGCGTGAGGAGGGGGGGGGGGGGAGAAAAAGATCGAGAAAGAAATAACAGGGAGTTAGGCTGTGGGTGAAACTCATCTTCCAAAAAAACAACTTTATTTATGTTATGGGGGGGGGGGGGGGTCGTAGAAATAGTGTATCAAAAAATGTTAATTATATTTAATTGTATATTGCTACATTTTTGTGTAGATGTGCTCCCACTGCTAATTGCAATTTTATCTTCACATTCTAGAAGTGGATCTGGTGAAGACAGTTTCGTAGGTCGAAACAGAAACAAAATAAATGTTACAGATAAAATTTTCTCTCCAGTTAAGTGGAAGAGTGATGAATACCAACCATTGTTTTTGTTGAGCTCTCTGGAGAAGTTGTCGATATGGTTTGATTGTTTGACTTGTGTGTCCCGTGATTGTACAAACTAAATGTATTGTTATTACTTATTATTGCATAATGTACTTGAAATCAACACGTTTATACTATTGGATCTCTTGGACTAATTATTTTTAGACTATTTAGTATTTATGGACTAACCTCTCTGTATGACTGATTAATTATTAATTTACCTTCTTGTTGTTTTTACAATCCCTTTATTCAAGTCAGAACTTCATGGAGCAACTTGGGTGGGTGGAACCTGGGTGGACACGGATATCAAAAACGGCTCTAACGATTTTCCTAGAAAATTAACAGTTGGTGTATATCGCTAACTTCCACAAGCGCTGAATCTCCAAGCGAATGCTTTCCATATTTGTGGTATTGAATTGTTTTTGTTCACTTTAAAATGAATGGTCGATAGTCGTACTCTGTAAAGTCAATGATTGCTGCGTATTTTTAATGTTTGTTAATAAATAGTCGACCAGATCGATGGAATTCACCGTATCGTCTAGTAATACTCTTACCAAGTAAATGCAAATAACATCCTCGGGCAAGCAGTTTTGGAACGATAACTCTTGGAATACAATTTTGGAGCGGCAACTCTTGGACATACATCTCTATGCATATTTGGAATGATAACTCTTGGACATACAATTTAGGAGCGGTAACTTTTGTATCTAAAGCATGAAATTGCTAAATCAACACATAAGAGAGTTGAGAGGCCAAAGGTCAAAAGAGCCAAGAATAAAATGAGAAAATGTGTAGAGAAATCAGATCTAATAACCAGTTCTTCGCTTAACCTCCCATACGATATCATATCATTTTCAATCTGTCTATATTCATATATACTTTCATGCAATAAAAGTTATCACATGCTTTTCTTCTACACTTTGGGATCTGTGTCTATTTTCACAACTAGGAGCATATAATCAAATCCATCACACGAATCTTTTTAAACATAGAGGTCTGTGTATATTTTCGCAACTAACAATATGCGATAGAAATTATCACAAGGATTCTTTTAGACATTAGGTCTATGTCTATTTTCACAACTATCGAAAGAGATTATCACAAGAATCTTTTTAGACTTAGAGGTCTATGTCTATTTTCACAACTATCGAAAGATTGACATTATCACGAAATGACACGAAATTCTTGTTGCATTTAGAGGTCTATGTCTATTTTCACAGCTTTGAATTTAACGATAGTTTGCAATCCACTTCTTTCCAATATTTAGATTCCTACTTTTTTGAGTTTGTGTGTGTGTGTTGAGGTTAGGGTGGCAGATATTGTCCTCTATCACAAGGAAATATATTTTTTCTCTCTCTATTCGGAATGTTTCTGCGCGTTTTCACACATATTTCTGTGTGTATATAAGATCAAGTTTTATGGACGAGATAAGGAACACAGAACTGGAGAAGTGTCTGCAGCTGGGGTGTGGGGTCGCTAGTGGTAGGTGGCTGAGGAAAAAAAAAAATGGGAGAGGGAACAATAAAGAAATCAACAAGCATCCCCAAACAATAAATCGAAAAGGGAAAAAAAAGGGGGTGGGAGGGGGAAAGCAGATGTTGAAGATTGAGTAAGAGTGACCTGCTCTTGCAAACATGTATCAGCCCATCGCTTGATTTGCGTCCTCTTGTTATCCGTCCCAGCAGCCGACAGTGTGGAAGTTTTCATCGCCGTGCGAATTGTATAGATTTCAAACCACGCGGTGTCGCTGATTTAAAACCCGCCACACGGGGTGTCAGGGCAACCATTGTCACGAGCGGTATTCTCAACTTGATGACACACAAGGACCCGGCAGGTAGGGAGAACCGTGGGGGGAAGCCGGTATTATCTCTGCCTCGAGAGGGCGTGGCCAGTAGACAATGAGAATTGGAAGCCAGGAAAAGCTGATAAATACATCATGAACTTGTTGATGGAAGGTGAGTTCTGATGGAAGGTGAGTTCTTTTTTTTTTTAATCAAGTCTACAATTACTGCAATCTTTTCAAAGAAGCAGACGGCCAGACAAAGAAAACGGGGAAGTGGGCGGTAGTGTCAGAAATGTCAAAGGCGGCACCGCGTCAAGTGATGTATGATTTGGTTTCATGCAAACATCTTTTAATAATCTGTATTTTTTTATGAGCTCTAGAAAACTTGCATATTAAAGGATTAGTTTAAAATTGTAGCAGACTGTCCTTAGATAAACAGGAAAACAGGTACACTTTTAGATCGGGTTAAGAAATAAGATTTGTTTTTAGCGAAAAAATGTTTTTATTCTTTGCTTTTCGGTGATAAAGTTTTAATAGACTACTGAGACATTATTTAAAATCATACTTAATGTAAAAATGAGTATGTACCTGCTTTTAAATACACCAACTTGTCTATTTTAGAATCCTTGATGTCTTCTTTGTTGTTAGCCCACGTGCGAACTGAAGGAACAGTGCACAGTTTCCACTTCAATCTCAAGGAACAGTGCACAGTTTCCACTTCAATCTCAAGGAACAGTGCACAGTTTCCACTTCAATCTCAAGGAACAGTGCACAGTTTCCACTTCAATCTCAAGGAACAGTGCACAGTTTCCACTTCAATCTCAAGGAACAGTGCACAGTTTCCACTTCAATCTCAAGGAACACTGCACAGTTTCCACTTCAATCTCAAGGAACAGTGCACAGTTTCCACTTCAATCTCAAGGAACAGTGCACAGTTTCCACTTCAATCTCAAGGAACAGTGCACAGTTTCCACTTCAATCTCAAGGAACAGTGCACAGTTTCCACTTCAATCTCAAGGAACAGTGCACAGTTTCCAACTCAATCTCAAGGAACAGTGCACAGTTTCCACTTCAATCTCAAGGAACAGTGCACAGTTTCCACTTCAATCTCAAGGAACAGTGCACAGTTTCCACTTCAATCTCAAGGAACAGTGCACAGTTTCCACTTCAATCTCAAGGAACAGTGCAGTTTCCACTTCAATCTCAAGGAACAGTGCACAGTTTCCACTTCAATCTCAAGGAACAGTGCAGTTTCCACTTCAATCTCAAGGAACAGTGCAGTTTCCACTTCAATCTCAAGGAACAGTGCACAGTTTCTACTTCAATCTCAAGGAACAGTGCACAGTTTCCACTTCAATCTCAAGGAACAGTGCACAGTTTCCACTTGAATCTCAAGGAACAATTAAAAATTAAGTTTCGAAATGTTGCAAAATTCTTTCATTTAATTCTTATCTTTCTATAACATTTTATTTCATCAAGTCCAATTCTAACGATAAACCAGGTCAGCCACTCAAGACGGATCTGTCCAGCTAGACACGAGTCTGTCCCTTCGAAGCAACTTGCGCCAGTTATAGGTTTCCATGCACATAGGATCTGCTTTATGGTACAGTATCTCGTCGCACGGTCTAGGGATCAGTTTTCCATAGGGTTTCCTTTATCTCCGTAACAGCAAATTCTCTAGACGCACTCAAAGAATTTCCAATCATGAGAAGTTACGAACAATTGGACAATAGGACGTCGTTAATCTGGACGTCAGTAATCCGGAACGTCAAAAATTCGGACTCCCCGCTTTGTCCCCCTGTTTATTTAACTTAAAGTATAGGAATTTTCTTTATGTTGTTGGTAATATGGACCTTTATAATATTCCGCATTCGGTTATCCGGACGATCGATTATTCGGACGAATCTGGTACCCTATAAATCCGTTCTTTAACAAATAGATATAGAGATAAGCAATATACGTATTAAAAGGGCGCGGTGGCCGAGTAGTTAAGCGCTTGGCTTTTGAACCTGGGGTCCTGGGCTGGGAGTCCATCGAACTCTAATGAGTACCTGACTTGAGTTGGAGAAAGCAAAGGCGATTGATCGTTGTGCTGGCCACATGACACCCTCCTCGTTAACCGTTGACCAAAGAAATAGATGACCTTAACATCCTTTGCCGTATAAATCGTAAGGTCTAATAGGGGATTTTTCTTTACTTTAATCTGATATAAGTGTTAGAGAATTTTAAAATGTGTGCTATGAATAAGTTACGAATGTCGTGTATGTGTGTGGTAGAAGTATTTTAGAAGTGTTTAATAGAATGGTGATTGGGTGACCATCGATTCGCACTGGCACGATGGAAACTTAGACTTTGATTCTCAAGAAAATATTTGAAAATGTAGAACCTTGCATCGCGCACCTCCGTTATTATTTTCCACCCCCTCTTTTGAGAAAGGCCAGTGTCTGGCGTGAGACTTGTTTTGTTTGACATGTTTCGGATGTTCCTTCAGAGTTGAAGATAATTTACTTCCTAGTCCGAACCTCCCGCAGGACGACGTGGGATGGCAGCGGGCAGGGTAAAAACCCGGGACTATTGATATTTCCGAACGACAGTCCAGCGCGCAAACCGCACCACCAGGCAGCCAGTGTAGAGTCACTCTTCTGTTTACTTGTCCTACTCAACAAAGTATATTAGGAAAATAAGACAATTGAAGAACAAATAAAATAGAATTAAACTAGAATCCACAATTAAATATAGACCAGGCTGGGAAGCAGTATTGAAATAATACACTCACGTGATATGTAGGTAAGGATAAAAAAATATTTAATGCTCACACAGTATACCACGAGCATGTCAGGTGCCAGCGATGCATGTGAGGGAAATGATTATAATGCAAGTGAAAATCTGTCTTATTTATTAACGGTATAGACCAAATCTTCAGATGATAAATGCCCGAAACTCAAATCTTGACAGTTTAAGTGCAGAACAGTGACACGATGGCATATTGGAAAAATGAAAAATCCCTGGCACATTGGAACAATTGATAACCGGCATAAATCTATCGTCAGGTTCCAATGTTTATCAGAAGCAGCACAGTTCTTATGAACTCGTCCGTCTCTGGACATTAAACAAAACAAAAAAATACCAGATGTTGGAGTGCAGACACACTGGTTTTAAAAATAGTCAATTATTTATCACTGGGACATTTGTGTTTGGCATTGATTCTATTTTAGCAATTGGTAGACGTCTCCATTGCATGATTATGAAAAGCCCAGGATTGGGCAGCATGTGGATAACTCGCGCGAGCTTGTATGATCATGACAGATTAATCTCCAACTCATCTAGAAGAAAACAATAGCAATAAATCAACTAGGTGTATACTTCATCTCTCCAAGATATATGCATAATAAAATCTAGATTGACATTTTTTAATGTTTTGGTTTGGGAAAGTCAACTCTCTGGGTCAAAAAGTAGCCTAGAGTCAAATGACTGTACTTAAAAATTGGTTAACTAACTACTCGGTTAGGTTTTTTTTTTTTTATTTCCACTAACAACCTTAATGAAGACAGATTTTCTACAAACATGCAAGAGATCATCTCTAAGTGTTATTTAAGAATGATGAGTACGGTACAATCTTGGAGACCATTGTTCAATTGTCCCTTAAGTTTTTTCAGTCAAGTCGATGTTGATTTATCGGAAATTGGAAGAAGGTATGGAGGCTTATAATGCACTTTATTTGTTGCAGGGTATAAACCATTTATTGTCTTGAACTAGTACAAAGTACAACGGTATGCACTTATCAATTACCTTTTCAGTTTCACCATTTTATCAAACAAATTCTAATCGCCCCACCCCCGAGCACACCATTTTTCATTCTCCGTAATATATTTGTACTCAAATGGCTTCTCTCTTTCCCTCCCTCTCTCTCTCTCTCTCCATCTCTCTCTTCCTCCCTCTCTCTAACTCCCTCCCTCTCCCACTTCCTTTCCCTCTCTCTTTCTACAAGTCTTCATTCTCCCTTAATACCATTCTTTTTCTCATCCTCCATATTTCTCTGTATCTTCTTATACACAAACACACACAAATCAATGTATATATATATAAGTTTATGTTTGTCTCCATGCGTGTATATACTATTTGTGTGTGTGTGCGCCTGTATACTGTGTGCGTATGAATATCTTTTTTTTTCCTTCATAAGTTTCTACCAGGTGAAGTTAAAAATAAATATGGCGGTCAGAAACGTCTGCAAGGAATTTTGATGTTTAACTTTATGGAAATTCTAAGGATTAATGGAGTCCTAGGTGGATTTAGGTAAATTGCTAGAAATGATGGTTGGACTGTTGAGGCGGGAGGCCAGGACAACACATGTCAATAGACTGGCACACGTAATAATATATTCTGGTCTCTTTAGACGGGTCAGCTATTATCCACTAGCGGGCTCCATTCGCTTTTGATGTGATTCAGTTAATATTCTAGAAATCTATTTCGATATTGTCAATACTCGGTCGTTGTGTTGTACCTATTTAGTACTAGTACAATGAAACTGAATTAGGCGTATTAAATTCTTAATGAAATAAACTTGAAAAAAAACAACTTGCGACGACTTTAAAAACAAAACTGAATATAGCTTTAATTCATAAATATACGCAGATTGAATGTGAAAGTAGATGTAGATGTAGACTTAAAAATTAAATACACATATACACGTCTTTTCTGTCACAAGTCTTTTCTTCAACTCTTAGTCTTGTATTTATCCACTTGTCTGGCTGGTCGTGCGGTATGCGCGCTGGACTGTCGTTTAGATTTCTAGATGGTCCCGGGTTCATACCCTGCCCGCTTTTCCATCCCATGTCGTCCTGGAGGAGGTTTGAACTAGGAAGTAAATTATCTTCAACTCTGAAGGAACATCCGTAACATGTAAAACATTTTACCACATGTTTCATTTATACAAGTATCCCAAAGCACCTTGTGGTTTCATCAAAAACTCTTCAGCCTACACAACCAAAACTATCCGCTCTGCTGACACTATTGTAGGACCAGAAGTACACAAGTGCACTCCATAACAAATACCATAGCAAACGTTTTACATATTTGAACGTTTTAAATAAAACACATGTGTTGAATTCATTGTGTTGGATTAAAAATGACTAAATTTTAAATTGATTAGTAAAAATGTATGATTAGGTTTCATTTAGGGACATTTTTAATTGAAATATTAAATTATTTGTTTTGCCCACAAAGCTAGAACAGAAAACTAAAAACAGTAAATCTAAAGGGTTCTATGACAATCACCTGATCTGCACTTACTCTAAATTTTCACATGGATTGGTACATAAAAGATGACAGATTAAATTTAGCTAGATCAAGAAACAATAGATAAACTAACTTCTAATAGCGCGCTGTAATCAACGAAATATGGATCTTGAGTGTTACACATAACATTTTCAAAATCTAGAAACAAAATGAGAGCAATTTTTTATATCAAACATTATTAACAAGGTTTCAAACCAACAAAATGGCGCATTGCCGAGTCCAATATCATAGAACTTCTTGTTGTATAAGACTGATACGTCACTTCGCCCATTGGTAACGCAATATGACGAGTCCATTTTATACTGAGTGAGTTGAACTTAATAGAAAGCTAAGACACTTCAAATGTAATTATAGAATATTCCTGGCAAAATGTCAATATAATAACACATAATTAAGTACAGAGCCTCACTACATCCCCCCCCCCCCCCGTCAGTACCCTCTATTTCAAACGTTTCCACCTGAAAGCCTGAAAGTAGTTAGAGGCTCTGCACCAGAATCAACTAAAAAATTTAGCAGTAGTCACAGTGTCCTCATTTCTGACTATCTTATGAATGACTGAGTCATGGCTACTGACAGGTATGGTAAGGTGATCCTGCTACTAAAGTACTTAAGATAGTTATCTGCTCCTGTTTACAGGGATCAAATTTGAGCTGGAATGTTTTTAAGCTAAAAGAAAATAGAGTTAAAAAAAAAAAAAAGTACTTCAAAGTACGAGATAAGACTGAAGGATTTAGCTAGGAGAAAATTTGGGGGAAAAAATTATAAAAAGAAAAAAGAGGATCACGAAACTATTAGATGGTAAAATAGTTGTAGAGTGTTAATAGTAGAGTGGAGGGAGAGAACTTCGCACGGCAAATTGTGGAACGTTCAATAGTTCATTTGCGATTAGTCTGTTGAAAACAAGTTTCAAATGTTTTCCTTTCTTTCACCTCTATCTTTTATACAATGTATGTTTTCACTATCAAAATAATTGTATACATATATCGAAATAATAATTTGCTTATATGGACAGACGAAAAATAAATATTTACAGATGTCTCATTCGGTGTAAGCAAACAAAAGTAATCCACAATCAATATTTGACTTGAAGCAGTAACATCAGTAGAGCACGATTAGAAAGCCAAGTAAAATAATTAAAACGAATCTATACGACTTTATTAGAATAACAAACATGTTTATAAAAATAACAAACATGTTTATAAAAATAACAAACAGGTTTATAGAAATAACAAACATGTTTATAAAAATAACAAACAGGTTTATAGAAATAACAAACATGTTTATAAAAATAACAAACATGTTTATAGAAATAACAAACATGTTTATAAAAATAACAAACAGGTTTATAGAAATAACAAACATGTTTATAAAAATAACAAACAGGTTTATAGAAATAACAAACAGGTTTATAAAAATAACAAACATGTTTATAGAAATAACAAACATGTTTATAAAAATAACAAACAGGTTTATAGAAATAACAAACATGTTTATAAAAATAACAAACAGGTTTATAGAAATAACAAACAGGTTTATAAAAATAACAAACAGGTTTATAGAAATAACAAACATGTTTATAAAAATAACAAACATGTTTATAGAAATAACAAACATGTTTATAAAAATAACAAACAGGTTTATAGAAATAACAAACAGGTTTATAGAAATAACAAACATGTTTATAGAAATAACAAACAGGTTTATAGAAATAACAAACAGGTTTATAGAAATAACAAGCATGTTTATAGAAATAACAAACAGGTTTGTAAAAATAACAAACAGGTTTATAGAAATAACAAACAGGTTTATAGAAATAACAAACAGGTTTATAGAAATAACAAACAGGTTTATAGAAATAACAAACAGGTTTATAGAAATAAAAATGAGTGTAAATGAACATCAGATGAGATTGATCTAGTAGGAATTACAATCGGGTTTGTTGGAATAACAAACGCGTTTGTAGGGGGAAAAATTTTAGGAATGTTAGAGCTTGATAGTCGATAGATGTACTGTCAAGATTTGTAGTCCCAATCATGGCCTATCTTTACAACATAAAATAGAATGATATTCTATTGTTTTATAGTTTGAATGCAAAGCTAACATTTGATTGGTCAGAATCCAATTTCATGTTGAACCAATCACCATTGTTGCATCATTCTAGTGTCACCTATACTTTGATACTTTGATTTACTAAATCTTTTGATATTGTTTCCTTTCTTGTTACGTTTACTCAGTGTTGATTCTCTCTGTCACCCCTAAAGCTACTAGATACCGTCACATCGTTTCTTAAACTGAATCCCTTGAGTCCAGTTACCATTTTACTAGGTCATAACATTCACTCAGGGTCCACTGCAAGCACCAGACTAAGCCAAGGTGATCACCTTACTGATTCATCTATCAAACTGACGTATTTTGGTGGGGTGGGAAGAACAGGACGGGGCGAGGATTCCTCCCTTCGAATCCTGACCTAAGTCTTCAGCTTCTCACTCGCAAGAATAGCTCAAGGAGATCGTTTACCTTCCTTTGTTACCTAACTCTAGAGTTACCAGTACCTGAATACAACTGTAGACTTCTGGGACACAGGCACTATTCCACAATGTCCCCCTTCCCCCCCCCCCCCTTTTTTTTTCATTCTGCATTTGCGACAAAGTGTATATCCCACTTCGTCAAAGAATAAGCAAAATATAATAATACTTCAAGCTTATATGAGGGAAAGAACTGCACATTTACAGACACGAATCACAATACTGTAAGATTTATTTCCCTTTATCAAATAAATAAATTACATACCACTAATTAATCAATTAATTGATTAATAATCGATTTATGTTTTAGGGGACAATGAATAATAGTTCAAAGTCTTCACTTGATCCAAGAGTGGGAAGTATGAGAAAAACGTGCACACAATTTTTTTACCAGACAGACAGACAGACATATAAAATGAGTTGATATAAGCTTTGTAAAAAAACAAAACTAAACATAACAGATATTTAGAAAACAATCTAGGTTTTCGCAAAAGCAATTGCAGGTTTCGCGATAACTATTTTAAATATTGTTACCTGCTTTTTGCTTGCATTTGTAAGACACTATTTACATTCTTGAAGCAATCCAAACACAGTCAAATAGTTGGTTTTTAAAAAAGAAAAACAGCTATACGGAGAAATGTGGGGACGCTACAGTGGCGTAGCTATGGTGGGGGGATGGGGGAGGAATTTGAAAATCGCCCCGGGCACCCACTTGAGGGAAGGGGGGGGGGGCAAATGATTGTTCGAAACTTTTTAAAACTTAAATATTAAATATAACGCCATTATCTCATATCATAATGTCGAATGTCAAAATGCAAGGGACCCTAAAATGATGGCAAATCCCTAGCTACGCCACTGGGGCCCTCCCTATATGTTACCCAAGATGAAATGTAAGAATGTACAAAGAGAATACGAGAAAGATTGGGAGACAAACGAAACGAAAACGAAAACGAAAACGAAAACGAAAACGCCACATATTGAAAATGAATGTTGCCAACTAAATAATACAAATGACTAGAGCTGCAGTGAAAGCACTTAAAACTATTGCTTAAAATGTATCATAATTAACTTCTCCCTTTTAAAATATCAAAATAACCAACAATTTTTAGTTACCCGTCATGGGAATTTACGAGACTATTGTATATTAAACTTATGTTATTAACATTGTGGCCGAACTGAACATTTGGTACATACTTATAATACAATAATTGTAAAATCGATAGTTATCAGAATTGAACATATTTTGTTTTTTATATTGCCTTTAAATGATTCATTTTTAACGTGGCACGATTGATAGGCTACATTTTCACGGCGACATTGTTTCCCCACATGAACCAGGAGTCGATCAAACATCGTTTAGTACGCATCAAGATCCGTGTCACTGAACCTGGCATCAATCAAGACAGAAGGTCAAGCACGTTTAAATCTTTCTTCCAGATGTAAGGGCTTTTCTTGATGCAGGAAATCAGCGCCGTGACTTCATTTCGAGACCCCCTGTTTGGTATTTAGCGAGAAGGCCGTGATACATCCCCCCCCCCCTTTTTCAAACGGTCGTAATTAATAACATTAGGAGTCAACCGCTTAGTAGATAAGTCAAGGCGCTACGGTCACCTAATGACCCTTGAGGCCATGACAGGCATGGGTCACGCCAATTAGACTCAAACTAAAAATAAAAGGTCAAGACGCAGACAGTGAAATCTACCGAGGATTTCTTCTCCGGACATTTGAGGACTTATGGGTACCGTTGGGAGGGGGAGGGAGTATGGGGTCAAAGGGCTTTACTAAATGACGTGTGACTAACGCGTGCGAGGGAGGCTGACCTCATGCCCCAATGTAAGATTAATTACATTGATTACCGATCCTTTGTATGTTCCCTTCTTCCTGGCTAATGAACGTTAATGTAGTCGGAACACTTGTTACTTAGTATATTAGGGCAGAGATTTGAAACTTTTCGTTAGGTCTTGCTTCGCTGGTTTTCGAATCACGAGTCGTGACCCACACACCAGTTTCGACGACTTTGGGGCTGCATGCTCATGCTGGAAAACTACAGACGTCGAATGCTGGAGGACTTCTGTTAAGTTTATGAAATAGTGACGTGGCGAAACTTCAAGGGAATTCTGAAACTTAGCTCTTTATAGAAAACATAAGCCAAAATGTGTGGCTGAGTGGCTTAAGCCGCTTGACTGCCTATCAAGGGGGATTGAGTTCGAATCCAGGCTCGATCTCAGTTTGTTGAGCACCTTAAGCTAACGGAAACTTTCTCCCAGATTCCCCTGTCCACAAAAGTGCTTGGACCAGAATACAATGATGTTAAAGTAACATGGACACCTGAGCGCTCTGAGCATGCTTGAGCAGTTAAAAAAAACAACGAATGTGCTGCTTTTGTTTAGAATTATATACTGGTATTTGTATGCAATACCGTCATACCTTGACCCTCTTCTTCAGAGCTCGTTGAGCTATTTTCCTGTAATCACGCACACGTTAAGATTTGTTTGAAAAGTCTGTCAATAATCTTTGTTGCATCAGGCACAACTGACTGACATTTGTTTTGTTTTTTTCGAAGCTTCTACTTTTGCAGTTTTCCTACGTAGAGAACCAATCGTCTGCTAATAAATAAGATACTAATTGGTATAAATGTTGCTTCTATTTTCTGAACGATGTATACCGCCACTAGATCTTTAGTGTAAGAAATAGTAGTCTTAAAATATTTCAGTACACCAAAACATTTAGGTGGCGCCAAAAATGTCAGTAGCGCAAAAATACTTCAGTAGCGCCTAAACTTTTTTAGATCAAGTTGAGTCATGGAGTCTCTGGTAGTAATAAAAATAGATCAAATAATAAAGAGTCTCAATAAAAGAAATAAATGCTGGACTGTTATAGAAAATTCTTAAGAAATATTTTTGAAAAAATAAAAACTGTTTCGCACACTAGTAAACCGGTTCAAGAGAGACAAGGATAGTTTAAATTCTGTGGGAGAGGTGGGTAAAATGAGGATCAATTCATTGGAAGTTAAGTGCAGCTAGTTCAATTTGGTTTCAACCTACATACAAACAATTATTTCTACACAGTTGTCAGTTTTAGTGTTTCAAACATTATACTTGAATTAGTTAAAACTATACTTTGTATTGCATTTTAGGGTCAAGAGAATCAAAGTTCAAGTCCGAAGTTTAACTCTTTCTTTCAAACCTGGCACGCATTCGAGTGAGGATCATTGGGAGGCGCTTTTTGGTTCATTAAATAGATATATTTCTATTTCATTTGTTTCAGGATCTCTATTTTAGAAAAGTACCAATTACTTATTAATATTGTTACAATTATGGTATACTATAATTAATAATTCAATTTCAAAGAGCAGCCTCTCATTAAGACTAATTAAGAGAAATACATACTATCTATTAATAATCAAAGCATCGCGGGTAATACATCTTCACTAATACATACAGCAAATTCACTAATACATCCCGCAATTTTCATAATATCTTCACTAATATATTACATATCTTTACTAATGCATCACATACCTTCGCTAATGCATCACACATCTTAACTGATACATCACACATCTTAACTGACACATTACACATATTACCATCAGCTGCACGTGGATCTAATAAGAGCTGTGACGTCAAGCCCTTGGTCTAGGAGTCTTACAAATAAAATGGCAGGAGAAGGGGGAGATACAGGTTTTTTTGTATTTAAAAGATACTGATATAGAAAATGTTAGTGTGCTCAGAATAATATTTAATCCTGATCGCCAGTGGAAAGTCCACAGCAGCATTTACAAAGTTCAATACATTCTGGAAAGACAATTACATAGCCGATACAAAAATCAGACTAATGCGCTTCGTGGTCAAGGACACATTCTTATATGCTTGCGAATCTTGGACGCTAACTGTAGAACTAGAGAGGAGGATCACAGCATTGGAAATAAGATGCTACAGAAAGATACTTGGTATCACCTACAAAGAACGCATCACAAATGAGGAGATTCGAAAGAGGATCTAAGTGGCTATCAAGCCTCACGAAGACGCTGCTGACCACTGACAAAAAAGGCAAATTAAAACTTGATGGCCATATCACAAGGTCCTCAGGGTTCGCAAAAGACTTTCCTCTGAGAACAGAACCAAGAAAAAGAAGAGGCAGACAGACAAAGCGATGTAAAGACAAACATAAAAAAATGGACTGGCTGGACTTTTAAAAGAGATTCTATTCAATGCCAAAGACAGAGAGGAATGGAGAAAGACTTTCGACATATTACGTCTGGTACCCCAAAGTTCAATAGACTACGGAACAGGTGAAGGTGAATCGTCAGAGATCACCGCAAAGGGAAACACTTCGTTAAAAAATAGTTGGAGTCATTAATGTCCTCGACCTTCGTCTCATGCATTAAATCAGCCAAACTTTTGACATTTCTTCTTATAGTTCTTTAGTTCTAGTTAGACCTAAAGTTAATTTTAGACTTTTGTACTTTCTTATGAAATGTCTAGTAGTCAAAAGAAATCCGATACTTTGTAGTGGCCTAACTATTCGGAGTGACTGGTAGGTATGTTAATCAGTGAAAAACACAAGAAGATAGAATTTAATAAGAATATCTGCCAAAAAAGAATTATTGGAAAAAGTAAACAGCTTAAGAGTATGTGATACTGGAATGAGTATCCCATCGTGCACTACACAAGCTATTCCGAAATGTAATCATATGCACTGGGTAGATGAGTCTCATCAGAATAGTCTCTTAAAGTGAAAAAAAAAAAACGTTCATACCAAAGTGTCTTCAAAAAATTAAATATTACCTCTATGTTCTATCTCCCCACCCCTTCTCTCTCCTCTCTCTCTCTCTCATTGCCTCGGTTGGCCAACCATGCAACCTACAACAAATAAACATTACAACAGATCGCAGAGTTAAAGATATGTTTAGCTTAAGTCTATCTTCTGGGCTCTGTTTCACCTTGCATATTAAAAACAAAAAAATCAAGCTAATTTTTAGATACTTCTTTTTTTCTGCATATGTTACGCCGTTGCTGAATCTAGTCTGTGAAATGTTAACTAAATGGAAAAAATCAAACGAAGCTAGGGGAAAAAATTCTTACAAAAAAAAAAAACAACTGCCCAGTAATAACAGCTAATCCGTTGAGCCGTAAACCGTTTGGTAAAACTAGCAGACGATTCCAGCAATGCGTGGATGATTAGCAGTACTCGTGATCTTCTGCTAGGAGCAGACGTGAAGTTGTGAGAGCAGGCGAGACGTTTTGGCTTCACTAGCATGACCACTCTCCGTGACATTTCTCCTCGTCATCTATACCTAGTTCTGGGTTCTCTTGGAAGGGAGAAGTGGGGAGAGAGGGAGGGGGGTAAGTGGGTGGTAGAGAGGGTGAGTGAGGGAGAGATAGGGGAAGGAAGGAGACAGAGAGGGACTAAGAGAGGGAGGGAGATAGAAAAAGAGAGAAAGATTGAGAGAGAGGCGGAGAATAAAATTTAGAGAATGAACGTTAAGTGGGGTGGAGGTATGGAGGTGGGGGGGGGAAGATGGATGAGAAAGGGAAACAAGTGTGTGTGTGTGTGTGTGTGTGTGTGGGTAGATACAATGGGTTTTGTAGCAGATGTGGGTGGAATGCATACTTTTGGGGGGGGGGGGGGTTGTATTCTTGTTTTTATGAGGCGCAGTGAAGGCATGTCTAATTCGGAAATAAAAGGGAGACGGGGGGGGGGGGGGGACGAAACAAGAGTATAGGGATTAAGGCGTAGAGCACTATCGGGGAGGTGGGAAATGGAATGTTAGGGGGCGAGGAGGGGGGGGGGGGAGGGTATAATTAATGAGGCATGATGAGATAGAGGAGCCGAAGAATGATAAAAGAAATGGGGAAAAAAAAAAAGGATTGGAAAGGTGAAAGCAGTCTTTACCTGAAAGAGAGAGAAAGAAGATGGCAGACTTGGAGGGCATGAAAGGAATACCTGATATTTTCTGTCGTTAGCTGCTCTCCCTCTCTCTCTCTCTTTTCTCTGTCTTTTCTTTCTCTCTCTCTCTCTCTCTTTTCTCTGTCTTCTTTCTCTCTCTCTTTCTCTCTCTCTTTATAACATTTAAGCGTCTTCAATCAGAATGAATCTTTACACAAAATCTAGTATAAGTTTAAAAAGTAAAAAGGAAAGAAGCCATTTCAAATCTTGCGCTCTATGGGCCCGAGATGATGTAAAGATAATCTGTTTTAGTGGCCAACGGTTAACAGTGGCCAGCGCAACAACCAACCGCCTTAATTTTTACCCAGCTAATGTCAGATACCCGTTAGAGTTGGGTGAACTCAGGGGCGCCCTAAATTCCCGAAATTCAAAATCCCAGTATTCATCGAGATTCGAACGCATGATCCAACAATTCAGAAGCGATTCTCTTTACCTCTCAGCCACCATACCCCCCCCCCCCCCCAAATCTAGTGTAATAGCGATGATCAAGCTACGGCCCGCGGGCCATATCAGTCCCGTAATATAGTGCTTTACTCCCCTTGGAAACTTCTAACAGTGCGTAATGAAGCAACACAGGCTCTAACTTTTTAGCGGTGTGGCTGCAAGGGACAAACATTTCTGTTATTTATGCCTCCCTCCCTCCTAACTCATTTTTTACCCCAAGGGGAAAAAAAGTTAGCCCACACTGTGGTAATAGTGTACCTGAGATTTAGTAATTGAAAAGTAAAGGTAATAGGTCGGTTGCACTGACCACACAGTTCATATCTGCACTTCACTGACAGTTGTTTTTTTACTTACTTTTTATTTCAAAAGGATTAGTGAGGGGGGGGGGTCCTTGAATGACTGGATCTATAGGACGATAGTTCAAAAAAACAACACTAGAAGTACTGCAATGTATCCAGAGAGAGAGAGAGAGAGAGAGAGAGAGAGAGAGAGAGAGAGAGACGTAGACATAGAGACAGGCAGAGAGACGAAGAATGAACAGATATAAATTTAAAAATGGATCTTTGAGTTTGAGGTTGAACCGTGTTGATGTGCACAATGCAAGAGCAATGTCTGTATATATTCACGTGAGAAATAAGCACCGTGCAATCCTACTCACCCATTCTAACACACACACACTTATCTATAGCGTTTTTAAGAGGAAGCTATAAGTTTTAAATGCCATCTAAAAATTTTTTTTTCTCTCTTAAAAAAAAAGAATTCCCCAAGCATAGCCTGGATCCAAGCCATGAAGTCTAGATCCTCACGCATTGAGACAGTACGAAATATTAACTCGCTACTTTTCATACGCAGGTCTCTGCTGCTGCGTGTGTGTTTTTTTTTTTCCTAGTGAGGGTGTGCGGCCATTACGTCTTCTGGAAAGTACTAGATGAGCCATGCAGCTTAGTGGTAACTTAAGATCTTCCGAAATGTCTGCTCTACATGGGGATTACGTCACATTCACGTTAATACTTCACAGGTTTCTTGTGGGTAAACATTGACGTTGTGTTTTTGTTGTCTGCACCACACAAAGTCTGTCCCCCCCCCCCCTTTTTTTTTGTATGATTTGTTTTTAAAGTTATAATGTTGAGCATTTGTATGAAGTTTAATTTGCTTATTTCAATGTATGCAATGCGTCTATTTTAGTTGTTTTTTTCTAGTTAAGGGCTGTTTGTGTGTATTTTGACTGATGTCATGCATGCACTGTATTGACTAAGATACTATTGCGTGCATTAGGCATGTACCTGATGAAAGACGGAGACGACGCGACGTGTGACCAGCTGGACCAACTAGATCTGAATCAGTTCACAGAGATGTTACAAGTCAATGGACATCATGTGATCACATTTGTATTTGACATATTTATCGCAAGTAGATATTTGTAATGACAATAAATTTTATATTCCTAAAGAGGATTTCAAGCTACTGATCATATGAAAGAACACTATTGGTCAACAAGATGAGAGAAAGTGAGAAAGAATGAAAGAAATAGTTGAGAAAGAGGGAGAGAAAAAAAAACCCGGTAACTTTGTACTTGAGACCAACTAAACATTGGACTGATGGAAAGATTGTACTTGAGACCAACTAAACATTGGACTGAAGGAAAGATTGTACTTGAGACCAACTAAACATTGGAGTGAAGGAAAGATTGTACTTGAGACCAACCAAACATTGGACTGAAGGAAAGATTGTACTTGAGACCAACCAAACATTGGACTGAAGGAAAGATTGTACTTGAGACCAACTAAACATTGGACTGAAGGAAAGATTGTACTTGAGACCAACCAAACATTGGACTGAAGGAAAGATTGTACTTGAGACCAACCAAACATTGGACTGAAGGAAAGATTGTACTTGAGACCAACTAAACATTGGACTGAAGGAAAGATTGTACTTGAGACCAACTAAACATTGGACTGAAGGAAAGATTGTACTTGAGACCAACCAAACATTGGACTGAAGGAAAGATTGTACTTGAGACCAACCAAACATTGGACTGAAGGAAAGATTGTACTTGAGACCAACCAAACATTGGACTGAAGGAAAGATTGTACTTGAGACCAACCAAACATTGGACTGAAGGAAAGATTGTACTTGAGACCAACCAAACATTGGACTGAAGGAAAGATTGTACTTGAGACCAACCAAACATTGGACTGAAGGAAAGATTGTTGAGAAGTCTGGTGGGACACGCCCAACTGGCAAGCGACGATTGTTCTCATTTTTTCTAGAGATAAACTTTGATGAAAAAAATATAAATTATGTATTTACGGATAGATCGAGAAACTTTAGGGATAGCTTGAAGTACCACTACCAGCTGTACCAGTACCACAGTTTAAAAAGCACTGATTTAGGAAAGAACAAATTAAAAAAATAATAATTATCAGCTTTAAAAACAATCAGGAAATAGTATCATAAGTTATAATAATTATTTGTAACGATCAATATGACTGGACATATTCTTTTGTTATGCGGCCCGCCGTATCGTAACGCCGCTATGGCTTTTTGCTGTCCGTCTTTGTGTTGGCCAGTCGGATGTCCGCTATCTCAAAAGTAAAGCCACTGTTTAGTCTGTTGAAAATAGTGTTCACTTTGTGTTCAATGTCTAATCTCACTCTTGTGAAAGAGAACTTTTGAATCTAAAAGAAAAAATGCATAATGCATACACATTTACTGCAACAATTCAAAAAAAGATTTATAAAACAGCATTTGATATTTCAAAAGAATAGCTCGACGATGTACCTCAAAATGTGTACAAAATGAAGTAGACAAAGATCTACATTCTTCTCCTTCAAAAGTTTTTTTTAATAATATCAAGACTTCGAATTACTACTATAAGTAAATTCTTAGCCACTGTTGAGATGTACATCAAATCTGTATGGCGTAATATGTGAGTACAACAGACTTATAGGGCCCGCCCACGAGTTTGTGTAATAGAACCTCACTATGACATTTTTTATCACTGTTACGAGAATGCTTGCTATGGCCTGCAAGTCATTTCAATAGGCTACTAAATAAATATGTCATTCGTGCACATAAATTGACATGGGGGAGGGGCTTCCTGACGCAATGGGCGTGGCCCGTAACGCTTGATTGAAATCGAAGGAGAACAAATATAATCCACACTACCCAGAGTTTTTTAGTATTTAAAGTTTCAAGGGTTCTTAAGATCTGCTTTGTATCATAAGTTCTTTTCATTTTATAATATATACAAACTAAACAACGGCAACTAATATTTAGATCCTTTATACGTCAATAGGACACAAACATAAAGCTAATGATGGGATTTACTTCTGAAGAAATGAAGCATTTATTCACGTCTCCGTACACCATAATGCTTGCAGTGAATCTTAGCATGTATTAATACCAAAGTAATGACGTGCTCTCCATTCTCTCATATAACTTTCAGTGACTGATGATAATGTATCAGCAAAGCCCAATATAAGTAACTGGCAGATTCTTAAAATGCAAGTATTACATGACTTCTTTTTAAATTTATTATAGAAAGTTTTGGATTGGTAGCAAGGGCAGTAGCACGAAAACAGCGCCTGGAAATATTAGTCCTATTCCTATATACGATCTCTTTTTTTTTCTTTTGAAAGTGATAGCTTATAGTAGTGAAAAGCGTGCCAATTAAAGAATGGCTGGCTCCTCTACCACCAAAAGCGAAAGACACCTTAATTTGCGATATATGTGGACGAGAGTGTCTCTCCAAAATGGGGCTCCACAGTCACATGAAAATGTGAGCTACGAGATGAACCAGATGAACCATAGTCGTTACGAATGAAGGAGACTAACAACAAAGAGATCATACTGCCTGGTAATGTGAGTGTATATATATATACACATATAATTGCTTGTGTATAGCCCCAGTAAAGCGCACATCTTTCAAGCTCCAGCGTGTACAGTGCTCTACGATCTCTTTTCTCGATATGTTGGGGGAGAGGGGAGGGGATGGTGCAAACACAGTGCAGTCTGAGATTTGAACTCGAGCCCACTTGACAGACAAGCAGTATAGGCTACTTAGCCACACAACTTACGTTTGGCCTATATTATAGAGCGAAAAGATGAGAAAAAAGACGTTCTGTTGACGTTAGTGGCCCAGTCAGGATGTGAACTAGAAGATCATATCCAACGCCTGGTGTTTGAGGTAGGTCAACGCCAACTCTACGTGTCACTCCACGCCGTACAGCGTGTCATTTTGTTGTCTTATGGTCATCTTTCACGAAATTGTGCTCTAAATATTAAATAGTAGGGGGGGTGCCAGGTCTACTTGAAATTTATAGGCGATAGGACTTATGGAATGTAGGTCAGTGCCAAGTCACTAGACATGGTGTAATGTCTAATCTTAGATTTGCCGCCCTGAAATAAATAGACCTACATTGCACAAATAAATAGGCTGTAAATAGATTGTATTATGATGCTGCAAAAAAAAAAAAAAACCCCAAAAAACGGAATGCGTTACTAAGTGAAAGTGACGGGGATTCTATAATTTCGTTTCTCATGTTAGTTTAACAACTTCCATATTTTTTTTCAATTACTATTATTAGCTCAAACGTTCGTCATAGTGAAAACCACAACATACGCCCAAAACTCAAGAGCCACAACATACGCCCAAAACTCAAGAGCCACAACATACGCCCAAAACTCAAGAGCCACAACATACGCCCAAAACTCAAAAACTGCTATTTAAAAAAAATCAAATAATATTTTGAGATACGATTGTACACATAGCTAAATTAGGCTAAATTTCTAAGTCGTCAGAACGTCGTGGTGAAACGCGAGTGTCGTGGCGTTCAATCCCCAAAATGGCCAATAGTTTTCTGTTTCTTTCTGTGATCAACAAAAAAACTATGATTGTTTCGTTCACGATATTATTTAAACATAAAGTCACAATTCAGTTTTTCAATCAGCTCCCACTCAATTTCTGCCCCGATTTCTCCCATTCGTTGAAGTATTCCAACATCTTCGTTTGAGTCTAACGTCTAAATAAACAAAACAAAAATAAAAACTGGTCGGGAAAAAAATGCAACATTTACAAAACGAACACAAAGAAACCATTTTATGTCAAGAATTGTAAAATAGAGAATCTACAATCTACAGTCTACACGATAGTCTTATTGATCTTTGAATACATCAACATTTCTTTTTCCAATTATTCCGCCAACAAGTTCAGAATTTAAATTCAAGCGCGAAAAACAAACTTGGCAAAAATCAACAGCCAAAATAAAAAAAAATATCGACTTGGAATAAAAGTTGAAATAAATGAAATATAACGCGTACGATTTAAATTTAAATCCTTCCCAACATTCCAATTCAAAATGAAATGGCAGTCTACCAAAATAGTCACAAAATGTTTGTCTAAAATATGAAATTTGAAGTCTTTAAAAATTCATCGGTTTTAATATTGACCGATTGTGGCGTTGTATTTTTCAAATTTGTTTGAAGCAAAGAAGCGAAACTTTGACAATTTCTTTTCCCACCACAAGTTCTTGTCGGCTAAATCAATATTTGTTATGTGCAGATTGAAAAATAATTACCTGGCAATGGTTCGAATTAGTCTGGAACACGTCAGCAACGGAAATGAGCAAATAATCAGAACATTTGAAATGTCACGTGACGACTGGAAGGGTAGAGTTGGGTATGGTCAGAGATAAAATAGACGATGGTCGATAGGGATTAATTTTCTACTTTTTTTTCCCTATAATTTATCAGATAAATTCCGCGAGGATTGTTTTTATTTTTAAGTTTTAAATTTAAGTGTAATTAGTAAGTATAATAATTATTTCATTTATTTTAATAATATCTCATATTAAATTGCAAACTCTTCATGGGTTCTAGGTAAACACTGGAGGATAGTTCAAAAAAAGGCGCTAACGATTTTTGTATAAAATTTGACAGCTTATGTACCGGTATATCTTTTGCACACTGTGAAAACTCTGGTTTGACCGTTATAAATTTTATATTATAATTATCTTAATAATTATCGTAAACATTAAATTTGGCTTACGTTTTTTTTTTTAAAGTTTGATCACGCTTTAGTGGGAATTTCCGCATTCGACTCTAATGTTTCTTTGTATTCATTAAGGGCGTGATAATAAAAATACAATACACATAGTGTGCCGTTTTAAGTAGAAATCATTACTTGAACTGTTAACAGAAGAATTATATTGTGTAAAGCTCGCTGGACAGAATCCTTTGCAATAATGAGCCATCACGAGAAATAAAAAAAAAAAAAAGAAATTATAGACCAGCATCAGATTTATAAAATGAATCCATTTATACAATTAAAAAAAACCTTTTTAATGCAATACAATTTTTAAAAAAATAATTTTAATGCTACTTTACTTTTTTAACAGGTGTTTTAAAAATTAAAAATAATTGTATAAGATTTTTGTGTAATAACAAATTATTTAGATGTGAAGGCAAGAGTAAAGACCTTAAAAGTTCTGTTAATCTACGAAATCAGTTCAACACAAGAAGGACACTAGTCATTAGTTACTGAGATGAGATTGTGCGCTTGTCATATCCTATATCAGTGTTTCCCAGACTGTGTTCCTCGGAACCCTATTGTTCCGCTAGGCCCAAATAGCTGTTCCACAACTACTGGAATAATTAATTAGCAGGCCACCGCGTAAATTAACCTCTCTAAAAATAAGCAAAGTTTTCCACTAAACACTCAAAATGTGCGAAGTGTTCCTTTAAAGAAAAAAATTTGACATATACCGTGATATTTAATTAGATTTTAATGAAGTCTTATTACTGAAAACACCGTATTGTCGGAGATGCTTAATTAGGTGAACAAAAAAAAAATTCCTCCTACAGGGTTAGTAGCACTTTTCCATGACAAAATTTTAGGAGATTTTAGGAGGTTTTTTAAGGATGAAATGTATGATGTGTGTGTTTCTTATCCGTTTGTGTGATACATAATAAAACATACACAAAACTAAGCATTTATCAAATCACTTATTGTTATTTGATTTTAAAAATAATAAATATCTTGCCAATATGCCACAGAAACAATGTTATCAGCTGTGGTGTGTCCACAGAAAATGTAATGAAAGTTATATTTTATTCCAAAATCTCAAACAACCATTTTTTTTTCAAAGATTTATTTAATAACATTACAAATGGTTGCTTTTCCATTTTTTAAAATAAGAAACATTCTTAGAGATGCTATCATAATGTGTATTCTCTGTGATGGAAATGTACATTATTAGTTCCTATGTGTATCTTTTAGATACTAGAGTCATGGTGTGCATTTGAGGTAATGTTTTATTATTTTATTAGCTAACTTAAATCCTTCTCATAAACAGAGCCAGTAATATAAAGGGCAATATAGGTCTATTTGAATGTTTAGTTGACATTTGCTTACTAAAAAATGGCTTTTGGATTTGGGGGGGGGGGGGGGGGGGGATTAGACCTATTCGCGTTTTTTTTTCCTAGCAGAATCTTTTTCAACCATATAGTTTCCCTGGCTTTTACGAGTGAAATAATTTTTACTTACTTTACATAGCTGTATGCGAAATATTTTCGTTAAATCTACAGTAGATCTAGACTCTTGATCTAAGTCACTAAAATGCGCGGATTTTTTCAAGGCTGCCAGAGAATTATCTTCATTGAATTTACAGTAGATCTAGAGTCTAGATCTAAGTCACTAAATTTGCGGACTTTTCACTTCTTTGTGCTAATTATCTTCACTAGACTCAAAGTGATTTAACGTTAATCTAGAATCTAGCGTATTTCTAGAGTAATCTAGACATTAGATGTATCGAGAGCATTAAATTGACTAAAATTCACTGATTTTTCATGTTAGGTGCAAATTATCTTCACTAGATCTAACTTAGATCTAAATCTAGATACTATTATTAGATCTAGATATTAGCTAGATCTAGAAGATCTACTGACTTTCCACGCGAAGTCACCCTTACACTTACAACAAGAAGATTTTAGGTGAAGGAGGGCCCGGAGGGATGTAGCCTACAAATTAGGCTGGTAATTGCTCTAATTATAGGCAATATAGTCACTACAGACTAGATCTAGCGCGTCTTTAGTGGTAACAATAAATGGAAACAAACATTTCTACGCCGACTTCAGAAAAATACTGCCAGGTGAAATGCTTGCTTGAGCCAAGGCCATCTTCAATCACGAGGTCGCGCTTCACAAGTGGGTGAAAGGCGGTGTAGAAGCGTCACTGGTCAGCTCATTAACACAGCCAGCCCGTAACGTCATGCAATCAGAATGCCTAGTTACGCTGTTGTTTTTTTCCCCCGCATTTTTAGCAAGAAATAAGCAAAATTATATTTTTAAAAAAATATTGGGTAAAAATTTTAGGAGAGTGGACAAAATTTTAGGGAGATTTTTGTCAACTTTTAGGAGAATTTTAGGATTTTAGGAGACTTTTCATTTTTTAGGAGATTTTAGGAGTTTTTAGGAGCGCTACGAACCCTGTCTTAACAACAGATTTTTAATAAATTATAGAGATTTTTACTATTTGAGCTATGAATGGACCTTATTTTTTATTAACTAACTCAGCTCTTGAGCTATAAAGTGGAAGCGAACCTTGACATGGCCTAAATTGTGCCAAAACCCCAAAATATCAAATGCCTATTGAAATAAAATGCGTTTATTCCTCATCTCGGAATCACGGAACTATACAGTATGCACTACCAATACACAATATACTTTAAGTTCACTAGTAGATTCACAAAAGTAGACACAATCAACTCAATTGAACGACACCCTCTTTTTGTCTTCCCTTGTTTAGATATACAGCTCCTTACACACACACACACAAATACTCGGAGTTTACTCTTAGTTCCTTGAACATTCCAGTCTATTATGAGCAAATAATTGCATTTACTAGACGCTACTTAATTGTAAACAACAGATGTATGTAAATGTAAGACCCATAGACATAAATAAATATAGACTGGCCGAAGGAAGTAACTTCATGTAACTTGAAAACATGTATATCTATTGTATTCGGATTTCCGAATTATGAAAAATTGCATGATCTTCATTCTTAGAGATTAAACAAAACTACACTGCCTCCTTATTTACAATATATATAGGTGTGTGGCTGAAATAGAATTGAATACTTAACTTTTATACTGCTCATTAATGCTGTATAATAAAGTACACAAAATTGCAAGTCACAAATTTTCGTTTCATAAAACTCTTTAATCGGCCAGTCTATATTTATTTATGTCTATGGTAAGACCTTGAGGAGTAATTACCGAACCTTCTAGAAAATTGATTTGTTACGCACATTTTATTAATTTAAACCATGTGTACTTGACGTGCACATTTCTAGACAGTAACAAAAAAATTTTGGCTAATTTTTTTAAATTCATAAACGACGTATAGAGGAGATAAGACTACAACACTAGTATATTATTGTTTGCGTGTTTTTCATTGTTCTGTGTGCTCTGATTCAATCTCTTTTATGGGTGGAGGGGATATCTATCTTGTAGCTCTCAGTCAAATCTCGAATTTAAATTACTGGTCTAGATAACGATTCGAACTGGAGATTTTCATGTTACCGAGTGGTTTAAGCCACTCAATAGAATATATTTTTAATTACTTTTTAAACATCGCATCTTTCATTATGCCCAGTGCGCTATGTTCCAATCTCCTTTGAGGGGAGGGGGGTATCTGGGATAAGGTTTTCGTCCTGTCTCTAGGCGCTCAGCAATCACAACTCTAATCAGGTCGGGATTCGAGCTTAGTCTTGGCCAAACGGTTTTTGCCACATATCCCATACAGACCAAATGAAGGTTGTCACCAACAGTTCATGCACCAATTCTTTTTCTTATCTCTAAAGTAAATGGTTTTTACTAGCTCTGAAGTGGACACATTATTACCAATGATCTTTGAACTTTTTCTTCAGAATGTGCAAAAAATGTTTCTCCATTTTTTTTTTCTTCCAGCGCAGGAAGTTCCGGTCCTTGTTTATTTATAAAACAATATCAAACGAAACCACATTTTTTAGTTTCGAACTTAAATGTTCAGCACAATCAAACGCTGTGGCGATGAAGAGGGCGTCTAAGGTATAGAGCAAAGGGGGAGGGGGGGTGAGTTTGGAAACACGAGAAAGACTTGAAGAGAGCCACGCCCGAGTTCAAAACCTGTTCGAGAGTTTCCAGCGCCCCGACTTCAAAGCGTGTGGCGCACTCCTTGCCGTCCGATGCGAATACGATCGCAGAAGTGCCCCATCTCGAGCCGCGGGCTATGAAAATATCGTTTTTATTATTAGTGTCAATACGGAGTGGGGATATTATTTCAGCTTAAGGACACTCCAGGCAATCCATCTCAGACTTGTGTGGGAGGATGGTATTTAAGAGGTGAGGGAACTGATTGAGGAAAACGTTTGAGATAGGGTGCGATGACGCTATTCGGATACAAAGCTATGTATCTATTAATTCGTCCGTACATATTTAGTGAGTAAATACATGAATACAAGAACATACGTTTTTACAAGATAGGAAATCAACTTTTAGTACAAGACCAAAAGAAATAGAATTAAATAAGTTATGTATTTATTCATCTACGTATTTGTTTATTTGTCAATCTATTAATCCGTCAATCCGTCCGTCTGACTATATTTCTATCTTATCAAGTCAATGTTTATGGAATCAATTATATACACCATTTTACTATTCACTTTTTGATTCGATTATGTGTATGTGAAGCCGAGGGCTGTAATGATGATAAAATGCAGAATACAGTGTTCATATATTTTCAATTTGCATTTAGTATCAAATTAAAATTTTATTAAAGTCGTCTATGGATTTTATGTCTTAGGATCTGATCTTCCAGTACCCTCCTTTGTACTGCTGTGTAGCGTGAATACTTATCATAGTTATAGTTAACATAACATTAACATAATATCTTTTTTTTTAAACAGTGTCATCTTTATCCACTTTTTTGGACACTAATACTGATTGTTAAAAGAAACTTGGTCCAATTGATATCTATGAATAGGTTTCTGTAAGGCTAAAATGCTTTTCTATATTCACAAGCTTTAATTGTGTAATATTCTTTGTTAAGATACTTACGATCAAAATAAGATTCACAATCATTTTATTCTTTGTAACAAATTAAATCACTACGTTGCTACGTTTTTTTTTTTGGTTTTAGTGGGGGGGGGGGGGGGGGGGGGGGGGTTTAGCTTCCAAAAGACTTAAGTGTTAAAAGCCTGTAGTTGATAAATCACAGCTGGAATAAATTCAAAGAACATAGAACTATATAAACGACTAACACTTTCTTATTAAAACTCCATAAACTGAACAAATAAAACAAGACGACATAAAAATGGCAGAGTCTCAAAAGAATGTCGTGGACCTACACAAGAAATCTGATTCGTAAAACTAAGAGCACATCTCTGTCAAATTGTCTACCATAAAAAAAAAGTTACTTTGGTCCTCTTTGTTTAGAAACTTCGGGAGGATGAAATTTCACCTTTGTCGAGTTGTCCGCAACGATTAGATATCGTCTTCCAGAGAGTCGCTTGCCATAACACGATACCAGCGCTCTGTTTGGGATCTACGCCTGTACTCACAATCTTTCCAAATCTTTCAGGGTATGAATATCAAATAGTTTGAGAAGCCATTTTCTTTTAAACCACAATTGTTAAAAAAAAAATATTAAAAAATGGATGTTTTTAAAAGCAGGGCACATTTCGAAATGTTGCGTTTTGTTTGATAAGGGAGTTGACTCTCTTGCTCGTTGCAGACAGACAACGAGGCAATCACGAGCTATTAGCTGCACGGGTGCCGTACCATTGAACAGTAATTGAGATCGCTATTGGCAACAATTTTCTCTTTCAAGAGTCATTACACTACAATTATCCTCCCCATTATTTGACAGAACAAGGGAAACAATCCCAGTGATACCCGTTTTATTATTTCACTTGGCATTTTCTCCTATTGTTTTGTTTTCCACATTTAAATTTCCGCATCCGGTGAGGGCACGAAATGTTTGACACTCAAAAACAGTAACTAAATACGACTTTCAGAATCGATTCTTATCAGTATTAGGAATGCGATCCTGTAACGATACTCAGGCACTCGGTCATAAAGAACTCAGAAGAGAATGGTATGGTTCCTGACAGTTTATGATTTCATCAAATCTAAGGGTCAGATCTTTTGACGTTTGAGGATATAAGGTTTTATGTGCCCCCTTTCTTCCCTCGCTAAGCTCCTACTTTAGCTACAACGTTATTGTGTGGCTAGTTTTACGAGCGTTCGCCCACCAGTCACCGGCCCTCCCTACCGCTTCTCGTACCACTACCTCATACCTACGCCACGGCTTGGTTTATGTGAAGTCGAGGGGTGAAAATCTCATCAATAAAACTCCGGGACGTCTTTTAAGGTAAGTAGTTACAGTCTCGATAATATGGTATCACAAAATAAGTACCTTGGGTTCTTGTAGGGAAGTACCTCTTTCGTACACAGTCAACGCGGGAAAGAGAAAAAACACCAAATGAAAACCAGGTGTGTGTGTGTGGCTGCGAACTCTTCAGGTTTGGGGAGAAATTTTCTCACCTCTAAACGCAATCGGGTGTTAATACGTAACAAAGCTCAACAGTCAGAGTTTTTTTGTTTTTGTTGTTTTTTTTTTGTGTTAATACCATGCAACATTGGCCTAGTAAATATAATATATTAGAGTATACCTTTAACAAAGTAACCTACAAAGCAAAAAAAAATAATAATAATTATAAATTCCTCAAATAATTGGATAGTTCTAGTTCAGTCTATTGTTAAACAATTAAATTAGGTTGACTCAGTTTTGTTAAGAACAATATGAGCTCTCTATATCCTCTTCTCTCCCTCTCTCTCAATCTGTTCTTTATTCTTGGCAGCTAATAAAAAAAAAGACTCCTTGATATGCTGACTTGACATCACTATCATTTACTGACCAAAGTAAATAATAAATAACTTTTCTTCGCCCCAAACGTTGAGATGACAGACATAACATCCTAACACAAATCAGGAGCTCGCTAGAGCATCCCGCAATAAATTAACAAAAAAAAAACAACAACTGAACTCCGCCAATCCTACAATCTAATCCGCTGTCGCTTCGTGGGGGGAAATCATAAAATGAGGAATTGTTTCAATATGTAGCTATAAAACATAATGGAACTTTTCATTGGAATGCCAGATTAATGCCACATTTTCATCATCTTGGCTCTCTGTGTAACGTTTGCAAGGGCAGATAAACCAGCCTGATGCAACCACTCCAGTGTTTAAACCAATACATCAAGGTTGATAAACCCAGCTCACACAAAGCTGCTACCCCGGGGAGCTGGGGCTAAATTATTTTTTCTTACCATGTTCCAATCATTTCTACAGACCAACAATCTAAACAGCTTTGCAAAAGATAAGACGCCATCTTTTTTTATGATCTGTTTCTGATGGACGATCTTATTTCACATCAGGACAAGTTTGATTTTGTTTTTTTTTATATATTTTAGGAAAAGTGTGTGTGTGTGTGGGGGGGGTTCGATTCTAACTATAGAAAGATGTCCTACATTCATGACTCTAACTCAAAATAGACAAGCAAAAAAAAGTTATATGCAGGCATATGACTAGCAGTGTCTATCACATACACACAGACCGTGACAAGCTGCATGTCTAAAACACGACACACAAACTATAACATATATATAGAAGAACACATAACCAATAACAAAAAAAAATGTTATAAAAAGTTATAAAATATTTACTTTTAAATTTCAACGGACGTTTTAAGCTGTTTGATTTTTTTTATTTAGTAAGTAGCACTAGATGTAGCTGTTAGTAAGTAGGACTTTTGGCGTCTAGCACTAGATGAAGCTGTTAGTAAGTAGGACTTTTGGCGTCTAGCACTAGATGTAGCTGTTAGAAAGTAGGACTTTTGGCGTCTAGCACTAGATGTAGTTGTTAGTAAGTAAGACTTTTGGCGTCTAGCACTAGATGTAGCTGTTAGTAAGTAGGACTTTTGACGTCTAGCACTAGATGTAGTTGTTAGTAAGTAGGACTTTTGACGTCTAGCACTAGATGTAGTTGTTAGTAAGACTTTTGACGTCTAGCACTAGATGTAGTTGTTAGTAAGTAGGACTTTTGGCGTCTAGCTCTAGATGTAGCTGTTAGTAAGTAAGACTTTTGGCGTCTAGCACTAGATGTAGTTGTTAGTAAGTAAGACTTTTGGCGTCTAGCACTAGATGTAGTTGTTAGTAAGTAGGACTTTTGACGACAAGCACTAGATGTAGCTGTTAGTAAGTAGGACTTTTGGCGTCTAGCACTAGATGTAGCTGTTAGTAAGACTTTTGACGTCTAGCACTAGATGTAGCTGTTAGTAAGTAAGACTTTTGGCGTCTAGCACTAGATGTAGTTGTTAGTAAGTAGGACTTATTTACAGTGACATTAGTCAAACATGTTGTCAAAGACTTATATCTATCAAATATACTGCTTTCTGTACCTTTTGTATATATATATATCCATCTCAGACATACTTATGTGGGAGGATGGAATTTAAGAGGTGAGGGAAGTGATTGAGGAAAACGTTGGAGATAGGGTGCGATGACGCTATTCGGATACAAAGCTATGTATCTATTAATTCGTCCGTACATATTTAGTGAGTAAATACATGAATACAAGAACGATAATTAACGTCTCTAGTACATACGTTTTTACAAGATAGGAAATCAACTTTTTAGTACAATATATATATATATAACTTCCCTTTAAGCAGCGAACTATAAAGGGGGCTAATTCAGCTTATAACGCCTCTTCAGTCAAGTACAGTCTCCTTCCCTTGTTCGAGACAGCAAATAAAATAACTAATTGCCAATAGTTAATTAGCTAATTGTTTATTTTTTAGAATGGATTCTTGAATCGTCAGGTAAAAGAAATAATTGTGAAAAATTTCAGCTTGATCCGATTTTGGGTGTACGAGAAATAACAAGTACAAACTTTTTACCAGACAAACATAAAATGTGATTTGATATATGTTTTGTAAAAAAGGAGTGAACATTTCTGTCTGGTGATTTCAAATGCCCAACCTTTGACGTTGGACGTGTATCAATATGCCTTTTTGCACACACATGTGAAGCTGCAATGGAAAACATCGTCTCTCGAGATTTTAAATATCACAGAGCATAAATATACAAAAGGAAAATGATAAATTGTTTTTTCATCAATTATTATTATTAAAAAAGAAACTACTAAAATTGGATATATTTAAAAAATAAAATCTCCAAGTTCCGAAACCTTGTGTACTCCAAGACTTGCTTATCTCCCTTCTTACTTTTTGCTCCAAAAAACTCATAATGATTTTTGATTTCGTTTAGTTTGAACTCTCCCCAAATCTCTGACCTCACCATCCCCCTTGCTGAATACCAGGGCGAAGAGCTCGACATTTTTTTTTTTTTAGAGTTTTATTTTAAACTCATTTGACATTTATATTATGAAGTCGGCAGGGAGGTTTATATACTCACTGGAACATGAAGATGGTTGGGAGGGAAGGAGAGAGTGGGGCAATTGTCTAGGAGGGCGTGGCTTATGATGGCGCGTGCAAGTAGCGCCATCATTATCTTACGTATCTTGTTTACTAAATTGTGAGAATAATTGGGCGAGGGCAATCAGGGAGAATGAGTTCGATTGGATGACCTAATTGATTGAATGGAGCCAATATCCTAAACAAATGAACAGGACAATGACAATAGAACAGAAGAATGACCAAAACAAAATTAACAGAGCAATGACCAAAACAAATGAATAGCGCACTGACCAAAAAAATAACAGAGCAAAGGCCAAAACTAAGGAACAGAATAATGACCAAAAACAAATGGATGACCAAATTGTTTGAATAGAGAAATTACCCAATAGTCCATAAAAGTTTGTGTATACCAAGTTCAACAGCAAGGGCCTTCAAGGGTCGATAGTTCAATAAGTTGCCAATAGAGAAGTCGTGTGAGAGTTTGAGAGTTACTTTCCTTTTTATTGAATTCGATCTTCACTTTCATGAAGTTTCTATGTACCGATCAATCCTCTTGAAATGTTCCTTCCTAGTCCACCTTAGGCAGACCCTAATACCACTACAGCCCAACATAACCAACGCCCTGAACAGCAGTACCGTACAAATGAAGAGAACAGCACACTATTTTTCCTTGGTACAGTCAACAAAAAGAGCTCACAGCTCAGCAGCAAAAAGACTGGCTAGAAGAAGAATTCCAATCCACATTTCTTAAACAATACCTCGTTCAGTCCACAACTAGATTTGTACAGACCTGATTTCATCTTACTCTGTCGATTCCTATTTCCATTACAATGAAGCCAGTCCAGTTAAAACTTTGCACAAAATTATTCATTTTCGATGACAACATAAAATCAATAAAAAGTAACAATTATTTCATCAATTTTGTTCTATAAAGAAAATGTAGAGAATTAGGTCGTTAAGTAAATTGACAATAGTCTATAAAACCTTCTATTTGTATAAGAACTTGATTAGCTCAGTGGCTAGCAGATGTACCTTCCATTATGGATGCTCGAGACCTGAATTCAAATTCATACTATAAGCATGAAAGTTTTAGCTTTTTATATATTGTTTGTCATTTTAAAAGTCTGTATTTTTAAGTATCAATTTTTGATCAACTAATTGATCACGAACCTTAAGAATAACTTCTTTCTAATGCTTTCAGAGCATGAAACTAGATTCATATCAAATTGAAACTCAACCGCTAAATATACCCTTCTTTCATAAACTATGTATTTACTAAATAGAACTTTCCAATTCTTGTTTTGTATTTCTTAAAAGTTTGGTTCTGAGAGTTTAGTAATACAAAGAATGACGTAAATCTGACCACACAGTAACTTAACTCTACACACACACACAGCTCACGTAAAACCCGGCACCCAGATGTAATGGCCATCTCAGGTCTGGAGCACCCCCGCTCGCTCTTTCTAACCGTGTGAGCCTCCTCTTCCCCCAGGTATCGTGCCCCCTGAAGTTCAATGTTTAAATTGGCAAGATTTCTGGCAATTTTATCTTCAGTCCATGATTTAAGTCAATATTTGTTTCTGTTTCACTCGGTAAAGAAAAACGAGATAAAACACATTTTTTGTTATAGAAATACCCAGCCCAATGTAGGAGGAAAAAAACATAGACTGAAGGCCAATAAGCTGCTTGAATACTAGTTGCGAATTATATATGAACAATAAAGTACTGAAATATAAAGTATATATATATATATACAATGGGACTGCTTTAAGTTATCCAAATATAAGAGCCCTGTTCATCGTGTTATAATTCAGCACAGGAGTTGCATATAGTAAATACTTATAGCGTGACGTCGGATGGTAGTGATTTTACACCATTGCTTTGAGTTTAGATTAGAAATACACATGTTACAAGTGCGTTGGTAGACAACTAAACCGCTGTAGGCGTAATGTATCTGAACTAATAAAACGTGAAATAACTTGAAATAACTTCTTTGTGAACAAAACTAAATAGAACTTTTTATTTTAATATAGACACAATGAAGTTGATGAGAGATTAAGATAGATATACTAGACTTAGTCATTTTTTTAACACTAACTCTACCCTACTATCTTTCAATCTCACGTTCTGGAATCGTCTGTCCAAACTAAAACCAATGACGACAATGCCACCCATTTTGCATCATTCACAACCAATCGCTAACCTCTTTCCGCCGTCACCATAGAAACACACAAACACACACACACACTCCATAACAAAGGGGCGGCTACTATGATAACAAGAGTACTGTGATACGGCGAAGGTAAGGAACAGAGAATGGTCGCAACGATAACATCGATAGTCAGAAGGAATGGACAATTAATTGGACTTCTGGACAAGGAGATTAGGAATGCATGTTACTCCCCTTCAAGGAAGACGATGAGTACTCACCAGAGGTACGAGTGTAGATAAAAGTATACTTCTTGAAATACAAACAAAACTATAGTTCTTAACAGAGGACAGAAAAGCATATGTGCTAAGTGCTACTAGACAAGCGAGCTTGATCGACGGGCATATCTAGCTCCGAGATAACAAACAATACATTATTGGAAATATAAAAGTTAGGAATAAACTAATGATATTATCTACAAGTTTTTGTACAAAACAAAAAGGAATGTTATTATTAGCCATACATATATAATTAAAATCCTCGGAAACAAAAACAAAAAAAAAAAGTAAAATAAAACATTCATCACATGAACTACCAGATTGACAAACAGACAGAAAATAGAACATTTATATAATGTTCAATTTGAAGAATAAATTATTAGTATTGAAGGATAGCTCCAGTATAGAAATGATCACTTGCGTGGTGAACTAGTGACGTAACATAGAAATGATCACTTGCGTGGTGAACTAGTGACGTAACATACAAATGATCACTTGCGCGGTGAACTAGTGACGTAACATAGAAATGATCACTTGCGTGGTGAACTAGTGACGAAACATAGAAATGATCACTTGCGCGGTGAACTAGTGACGTAACATAGAAATGATCACTTGCGTGGTGAACTAGTGACGTAACATAGAAATGATCACTTGCGTGGTGAACTAGTGACGTAACATAGAAATGATCACTTGCGTGGTGAGCTAGTGACGAAACATAGAAATGATCACTTGCGCGGTGAACTAGTGACGTAACATAGAAATGATCACTTGCGCGGTGAACTAGTGACGTAACATAGAAATGATCACTTGCGTGGTGAACTAGTGACGTAACATAGAAATGATCACTTGCGTGGTGAACTAGTGACGTAACACTCATAATTATGACGTATAAGGTGGAACGCATTAAAATCATGTGTTTGGCTTATGTAGCATACAAATAGCACTATAGAACAGGTAGCCTGACTGCATGTTAGCATTAAATCCATCTCTAGTGATAGGCCTTTATTCTACTGAGACCATCCTATCAAACTTCATGTGTAACTAAACAGTATAAATAACGTTTGCATGACAGCTGATTACATCTGATGTATGCACCTATTGAACTGGTGTAAGTGTGGACATGGTTATATTTGTGAAACAGGTATGCACCTTAAACAAGGAGACGACCACAGCTATAAACTGACAAATCGACAAATTAGAGAGAAACATATATACATGACTAGACTGTTAAAACAAGACTCACACACATATAAACATATATACATGACTAGACTGTTAAAACAAGACTCACACACATATAAACATATATACATGACTAGACTGTTAAAACAAGACTCACACACATATAAACATATATACATGACTAGACTGTTAAAACAAGACTCACACACATATAAACATATATACATGACTAGACTGTTAAAACAAGACTCACACACATATAAACATATATACATGACTAGACTGTTAAAACAAGACTCACACACATATAAACATATATACATGACTAGACTGTTAAAACAAGACTCACACACATATAAACATATATACATGACTAGACTGTTAAAACAAGACTCACACACATATAAACATATATACATGACTAGACTGTTAAAACAAGACTCACACACATATAAACATATATACATGACTAGACTGTTAAAACAAGACTCACACACATATAAACATATATACATGACTAGACTGTTAAAACAAGACTCACACACATATAAACATATATACATGACTAGACTGTTAAAACAAGACTCACACACATATAAACATATATACATGACTAGACTGTTAAAACAAGACTCACACACATATAAACATATATACATGACTAGACTGTTAAAACAAGACTCACACACATATAAACATATATAAATGACTAGACTGTTAAAACAAGACTCACACACATATAAACAGGTACTCACCACCAGGAAGCGTGAACCACTTGAAGCACAGATAAAATAACTATGATGGTACTGATCCAGGTATTTGTGACTATGGCCATTATCAGGTCACGCTGGCCACCTGGGGCCAGGCCCCTGCCGTGTTGGGCTACCGCTGCCACGTCTAATCCTAACAGCGCACCCTGTCCATATCTTGTTTGAGTTCGAATGGTTGATCTATCACATGGCAGTGTCTAGATGCAAGAGAACAGAAAGAACGCTGGTAACTAAATCATTGTTAAGTCAGGACTAAAAACAAATTGACTATTCGATTTTTGGATTATTTCAGTGACAACATTTTTAAAATAATAATCTTTATTGTCCGTAAGGAAATTCGTCTTACAATGTGTGCATTACACTAAACAAAACATTAGAACTAGAAAGAAAAAATGTACATTCACATTCACTCATAATTTACATGTGAAAAGTTTATATCAGATAGTTTCTGTTTAATGATTTGATTGCCAGGGGAACTAAAGAGTGTTTGTGTCTGTTTGTCTTTGCTATCGGTGTCTTGTATCTCTTTTGTGATGGTAAAATCACAAAATCTTACCCAAAGGGTGATTTTTTATTTCTAGAATCTTTTTAGCTTTTTTTATGGATGCTTTTCTCAAACAGCTGCCCTAATTGGATTTGTTTTTTTTACCAATGACTTTACCAGCAGCATTTAGGATTTTTATTCACCGCTGAGAAATGACACTGGCTAGTTGCACACTTATAATGCGAATATGCGCCATTTGTACTTACATCATTTCGAAGTAGCCCTAAAGGATTGTCATACGAGTGTGAAGTTTTAAGATGTCCTACCAAGACCGCCAATAATAGAGCTAATTAAATTGATAAGTATCCTTTTAAGGACAGCAAATACTCAAAACCACGCACGTACCTATCGGTATTAAAAATATTTTTATTTTTACAAACGCTTTTTCTAAATTCGGGAGACGCGGTTGCCAAGCGGTAAAGCACTTACAGGGTTCGAATGCTGGTGAAGACTGGAATTTTTTATTTCGGGATCTTTAGGCGCCTCTGAGTCCACCCAGCTCAAATGGGTACCTGACATTAGTTGGGCAAAGTAAAGGCGGTTGGTTGATGTGCTGGCCACATGACATCCTCGTTAACCGTATCCCACAGAAACAGATGACCTTTACATCATCCGCCCTATAGACAAGGTCTGAAAGGGAAACTTTTTCTAAATTGACTAAAAGGGGAACTGATAGTGTATGTGATAGTTGAACAAGAACTGCGAGAACTTATCTAAAATCGTTCTATGTATGTACACACAATCAACAGACATTGCTTTTGATTACAAATTTGAGCGCTTTTCGGGTGATAATTAGTAACTCTTTTGAACATTAAGTATTTACAATGCACTGGACTATTACCAAAAAAAGTACATACATATGTGATACAGAAGACCTTATAATTTAACTATGTTAATGGATAGATGATGTCACCCACTATATAGTGATACCTAATACAATAGTCTTGTAAATATTGTTTTAACAACAAACAAAAAAAATAAAAAAAGGGGATTAAATCAGCTCATACCACCTCTTCAGTCATGTACAATTTCTTTCCTCTGTTCGAGATACCAAACACAATAATTAATTACCAAAAGTTATTGATTAAACACAATTAATTGATTTTTGTGTTGTCAGATTAAAGAAATAATTGTGCAAAATTTCAGCTTCATCCAAGATTGGGTGTCGGAGAAGTAATGTGTACTAACTTTTTACCACACAAACAGACAGAGTGAGTTGATAAAAGCTTTGTAAAAATAGAGTTTTGAAACATAAAGATTAGATTTCAATTGACTAAAAATAACCGTTGCACCTATGTTGATCAGTGAAATATAGCTGACGGTAAATATTCTGTCTATATTGCTTGTACAAAATATGTGTAAAGTGTTAAAATAGTGTTTCACATGTTCCTTCAGAGTTAAAAATAACCTAAAACTAGTCCAAATCTCCCGCAGGACTACAAGGAATGCCAACGGGCAGGGTATGATCTCGGGACTATCGAAAATACAGAACGACAGTCCAGCGCGCATGCAGCACGACCAGGCAGGACTTTAAGCTTTCAATAGCGAATTTACTTTTTGAGATAAAAACGTGACAGACTGACAGATGGACAGCACAAAGCGGCGGCCGCTAAAAAAAAAAGTACAAAAAAATACAGTACAGGCGGCGCATTATTTATAAGAATGTATTAGTCGTTACACATGAAAACCTTTTATCATGTATTCAGTTTCAAGCTGCTATTATAGATCTTGAGACCAATGAGAAAATTATCACATATTGCAATAGAACATTTCCTACTGCCAGTAGATCTAAGTAGGCGTGTAGGTTGCCCATCTTGTAGCAGTTGTTTGTTAGTCATGGATACTAATGCTACTAATTAACATTTCTGTATCAGATACACACGCTAATATGCAATGGTCATTATTATATGATTATCTTATTTTATAATGATGTTGGTCAGTTACAATAGTGAAGTTAAGAAAGAAAAATTACTTATAAAGCGCTGTTAACAAACCAAATGTAGGCTCAAGGCGCTGTGACAACACTGCAAACACAAACACGACAGCTAACATGACAAACTAATCTGAACAAGTTTTAAACAGGTAGGTCTCTTAAAGTTCTTCTTAAAATATCCCTTCCAGACATTGCGATCTATAACGTAAAGCTCATCTGTTTCTATGGCCTATGGTTAATGCGGGGAGGGTATTGTGTGGCCAGCACAACGACCAACCGCCTTAACGTTTCCAGTCCTCACCGAGATTCGAACCAGAGCTCTCTCGGCTGGGAAGACAAGTGATACATCACTCGGTCACCACGCCCCCTTAATTTAAATACGAAACATGAGAAATGTGATTGGGGGGGGGGGGGGCAGAATTCCAATGTGTTGCCACTTATCTATACAAATATAATCAACAAAGACTATACTACATTACACAGATAAGCCCCCATACATCCCAAAAGGTCTACCGTCTACCATCTGGTTGACAGACCAAACAAAACTAATACCGGTAGAGTCTTTTCTTCTTTCTGGAACCTCTACAAAAAGTCATTTTTATTGGCCTTCTGTTGAGTTTTATGACGGAATGGGTTAATAAAACAAAGACTTAATTAAGTTTCTAATCAATGGGCTCCCCATAAATGTTCTATTCAATTACTGGTCAAGTTTATCTTAATCAAATTTGCGCGGCTATTTCAATCTTTTCTCATCGACTTCTGCCAGCGCTTTGTTCATTTCAAATATTAATTAGGCACCAAAAATGTGGATCAGAATGAACTTATAAAGGAGAGGGGGAAAAGTGTGTGTGTGTTTGTGTGTGTGTGAGGGAAAGAGTGAGAGAGATAGAGAGGGGGAGACTAAACTAAAAGACTGTGTTTCTTCATTGCAGACAATTATATTCCTATGTAGGCCTACGTTGCTGTGATGGACGACACACATTTACTGTGCGCAATGATATTATTTCTGTTACGAATCAGCTTATCCTATACATTTGCATCGAAGGTAAAAGCCACCTACACGGCTCTCTGCAACAATTTACAAAAAACACACAAAACGCTATTCGTAAAGTTACGAACCAAACAGACCCCGGCACATTTGAAGTAAAAAAAAAAATTTCCAATACTAAATCACTGAAGGTGACTATCTAGAAAGTAGCGCAAATTGAATGAAACCTAAAACACACTGTTCGAATATAAAGTGCAAATAAAACAGTGAAGGAAACCTTTTGAAATACGAATACAATGTTGAACCTTGGTCAGCTGGTACTACAAATAAATACTACAACATCGATAACATACCTAACACAAATATTAGACATCTGATACCTAACACAATTTTTAGACATCTGATACCTAACACAACTTTTAGACATCTGATAGACTACCATGCACAAGTTTTAGACATCTGATACCTAACACAACTTTTAGACATCTGATAGTCTACCATGCACAACTTTTAGACATCTGATAGTCTACCATGCACAACTTTTAGACATCTGATACCTGACACAACTTTTAGACATCTGATACCTGACACAACTTTTAGACATCTGATAGTCTACCATACACATCTTTTAGACATCTGATACCTGACACAACTTTTAGACATCTGATAGTCTACCATACACAACTTTTAGACATCTGATAGTCTACCTAACAAAACCTTTCAACATCTGATAGTCTAACAAACTAAACCTTTCAACATCTGATAGTCTAGCAAACTAAACCTTTCAACATCTGATAGTCTAACAAACTAAACCTTTCAACATCTGATAGTCTAACAAACTAAACCTTTCAACATCTGATAGTCTAACAAACTAAACCTTTCAACATCTGATAGTCTAACAAATTAAACCTTTCAACATCTGATAGTCTAACAAATTAAACCTTTCAACATCTGATAGTCTAACAAACTAAACCTTTCAACATCTGATAGGCTAACAAACTAAACCTTTCAACATCCGATAGTCTAACAAACTAAACCTTTCAACATCTGATAGTCTAACAAACTAAACCTTTCAACATTTGATAGTCTAACAAATTAAACCTTTCAACATCTGATAGTCTAACAAACTAAACCTTTCAACATCTGATAGTCTAACAGACTAAACCTTTCAACATCTGATAGTCTAACAAACTAAACATTTCAACTTTTGATAGTCTGTCTTGCCATTAATGCTTGGGTCCACCCAGCTCTAATGGAAATCTGACATCAGTTGGGGAAATGTAAAGGCGTATGGTCGTTGTGCTAATGAGAGAGACATTGGTTAATCAGCTAGACATTGGATAATGAGAGAGACATTGGATAATGAGATATTGGTTAATGAGAGAAATATTGGTTAATGAGACATTGGTTAATGTTAAGTATCTACCAGCACATTTGATTTTGTATTTTTAAAGCAGCATTTGATAATTACTAGATCTTTAAGTTCTTCATTTCAAGCTTTGTCAACCTTTAGTGTATTCAATAATGAGAATACAATATGTACGTCTCTGAGGCGTTTCTTTTTGAACTGGCACAAATACTTGCTGAAAACATGAAACTTGATGAAGCTGAGCGAAGGGCCTGTGATTAAAAAGATCGTCAAGATCTGTGCCAACTTCTGGATCTTTTGAATGAGGCCCTGGCATAAACTACAAGTAGAGTGTTGATACCAGAGACCTATATATATTATATCTAGACTGGACATTGGAGATCTTATAACACTATAAAAATGATGTGAATTTTTTTTTATAAGATGAAACAAGGCGTGTTTTTTTTTAAAGTAATTATAAGAATTTTTTTATAAACCCTAACCTATGTGACATATAATTTAATGTTTAGATCTAGATCTAGTCATTAAACATCGAAAATAAGAGCACTCTCGTCTCAATTATTATTTGCAATTTTTAGATACATAAAAACAAAATCAATCTATTTAATTGTAAACAAGATGACTAAAATCAATAGACGTGAATTAGTTCGATCTAGCATTTCAAATATTTATCTTAATGGAAACTAACAGGAAATGGCTTTATTTCATGAATTTGCTTGAATATATAGTTCAGTGATTAATACATAACAATCTATAATATATATAACGGTCTGTGAATAGGGCAATGTTGAACTGGTCCGTTACGTTTCTTTGATTCAAAAGTATTGGACCGGAAGTCGCTCTGTTCCCTATATATCTTTGTATTGTTCAGTTTTCTTTTTAAAGTAAACTGACATTATTATGCTATAATTTTAAGTGTACCTGATAGAGAAAAAATTCTGCACAAAAATACGGGTAGTTGGGATATAACCCGATAGAGGCTATAAAAAGAAAAGACCTGAAACTAGCGCGTAAAACTACATATTTACAGTACTTTATTTGATGAGTATTTTACCCAAGATCTGTGTTGTTTTTTTTTAGGACTAGCTTATTTCAAGTACCCGGCATTTTACGATACACTATTTCATACACAAAATAATTGTTGAAAAAAATTGTAGTGATTTTAAACTTTAAATGATTACTTAAAAAGGTGTTACTCTAATCAATTTTGAATATTATTTTGTTATGAATGTCACTGTCTATTTTGTGTCTGTTCTAGTTTCTAAAAATTTTCTTGTGTAAAGGGGTCGTTTTTCTCCAAATGGGTATACCTGATTTCTCCAAGCAGCCTTTGTAAAATATTGGTCCAAATAATGCTATGTTCATAAGCGAAAAATCACATGGCTGCATTATGATGAATGTACGTGTTAGTTCAATATATTTTATATTACTAGGTAACTAAAAATAACCGCATAAATAGACGTAAGTTTCATTTTGTTCTGTTAGATAAAGTCATATGGCAAACTTTTGTTTATATCCTAATTCTAAAAAGGAATAATAAAAAGAATTATAAAGTAAAAATAATCACTAAGTTTTTTTAAAAATAGTTTTGAAAGTCTAACTGATAAGATTACAAAGAGAGTTTGTGTTTTTGCAGATGTACACAAGCTACACTATGAGTCAGTCCATCTCTTCTAATTGTTTAGAAATGAGTGTAGAAATGTAGGCTTCGATATTTTTAGCCTGAATTTAAGAAGTTACAAACTTCAAACAACTCTTCCATAAAACTTTGTATTTAAAAAATAAATTTATCCAATGCTCGAAATCCTGCTTGTATACTTAGGCCCTATTTAAATCTTCGATCCGGTATCAATGTATTAAGTAGCAATAACCCCGCAAAAAAAAATTAAATGAAAGAAGATTGAGATATACATATACTTTTGTGACGGTACGCACCGGTACGGGGTACCGGCACCTTATTAAAATGTCGGAAAAAATTATTACTTTTCTTGTAATTAACGTTAATTGTTAATTTATTATTAGTTAAAAGTTAGGCAATCTATCACTGAGTACCGGCACCTATTTTTTATTTTTACAAAAAAAAAAGCACTTTATATATTTTCAGCCGATGAACAACACCTATATGTGAACTTCTCAATCATCTAGAGTCTTAGACAGTCATTATTTTAGACTAGATTTAAGTAGAGTCTAGACCTAAATCTAGTAGGCCTATTACTATAAAAAAATTTAAAATAATCAGTCATTATAGACATCATTCGCAATTTTATTATTAGGCCTAGGCATTGAAAAGTAAATCTATTAATAAACTATAATAGATCTAAGTCTAAGTACTAACTTATTAAATAAGTCATTACACTGGGCAACAAAAAAAATTTTTTGGAAAATCGTCCAGGGTTTTTCAGCTGAATTAGACTAATGTTGATGCCCTGAGTCCGAAAATGAGCTTGGTTTCGCTCAATCAGGTCAGAATGTTTTGCTACAGAAACTTTTAAAAAATCGTTTTTTGTAAAAAAACAAAATTTTTGCGGCTCACCAGTCGATAAACCCCTGCCGGTTTTTTCGGTATTCCTCAATAATTAAAGTCAACACAATTAAATTAATTTAATTTTTTTTTTAGTTTATCAAATTTTATTAGCATAATTGACATAATATGAAGAAAAAGTTCAGGGCATAAATCTGCGTTTCTTAGATTCCCGTGTGTGAGCAGCTGCTGGGTTGTCTCTCTTCAGCGACCAGCAGTAGTCCGCCAGCATGACTGCATCCCACCTCCCCTGGTACCTTTCCTCCATTTGGTGCATGTCCTGATGGAATCTTTCTCCCTGCTCATCGCCCCAAGGTTTTCCGGAAACTTATCCATGTGCGAAAACAAGAAATGCATCTTTATGCTCATCAAACACCCGAGTTCTTGAAAATCCTCAATCATGGTGCTGATGAGCCTTGCGTGGTTTGCTGCCTTAGTGTTCCCCAGGAAGTTGTTCATCACCTGCACAAAGGATTCCCAGGCGGCGCACTCAAGTGAGTTCATGGAGCTACAGAACTCTGCATCGTTTATGAGCTGCCGTATCTGTGGGCCGTCGAAAATGCCGGCCTTCAGCTTCTCAATAGTTAGTTGAGGAAATGCTCGGCACATGTAGTTGAAGCACCTCCCATCCTTGTCCAGAGCGCGCGTGAACTGTTTCATTAAACCCAACTTCAAGTGTAGTGGTGGGATCAATATCTTCTCCCAGTCAACAAGAGGTTCGTTTATGATGTTTCTCGCCCCAGGTACTAACTGCTCTCGCGCCGGCCACTCTTTCTTTACATAGTGCTGGGCTCTGTCTCGACTGTCCCACATACACATATAGCATGGGTACTTCGTGAACCCAGACTGCTGACCAAGTAAAAAGTTCACCATTTTCAAGTCGACGCAGATGATCCATTGGTGTTGCTGATATTGGATTTTTTCGAGCACATACTTCACTGCTTCATATTTCTCTTTGAGAGTCGTGGAGTGCGCAAGCGGGATTGAGGCAAACTGGTTCCCATTGTGGAGGAGCACACACTTCAAAGAACGCTTGCAACTGTCAATAAAGAGTCGCCAATTTCTCGCATCGTATTGAGGACCGCCCAGTTTATCAAGAAGACCGGCGACATCTCGGCAGTACACAAGGTTTTCCTCCTGGCAGAAGTAGTCCATGTACTCCTCATGCCTTCTACGAAAAAAGGTAATACGCGCGTCCTTGTGAAGAAGGTTTTTCTCTTTGAGCCTGGAAGCCAACAGCTCGGAGGAATTCTTCGTCAGGCTTAGGTCCCGAACTAGATCATTGAGCTCACATTGTGTGAAGGGCTGCGGACCATATTGTGCTTCATACTCCTCTTCTGTACCACATTTCTCGTCTGAAGTGGTGGCCTCGTCGTCGCTGCCTGGAATCTCTCGGAACGTTGGCACGGGTATTTCTTCGCAATGAGGAACTGGACGACGAGCAGATGGAAGGTCGGGGTACTGGAGGCTGCGCCGATTTTTTCGGTTGATGCCTGCAGTATTGATGGCACAGAAATAACAATCCGATGCGTGGTCAAATGGCTCCCTCCATACCATCGGAATTCCAAACTTTAGTGATGTTTTCTCGCCTTTCGTCCACCGCCGGAGGTATTCCACGCATGTTTTGCACACCGTGTGCGGTGCCCAAGACTTGTCTTGGTCACCCAGCTTGATTTCAAAGTAAGCCTGGTAGGCATGTTTCACAAATTTTGTGATGTTCATCCTATCAGCTGACAGTGTGTACTCTCCGCAAATGTAGCAGAAAACGTCAGGGTTATTCGTGCATGAACGTCGTGCTGAAGCCATTTTAGATATTAGTTAGATAGTTATTTTTTAGTAAATGAAATAGCAGCAGAGTAGGCCCTATATATACATATTTGTAAATCAGTAGTCTTTGTATCATTTTATGTTATTTTAATATCGGTTCTATTGATCTAAATTAATTTCTATGTTGGTAAGATATCGACGGTGGATATCGATGGTGTTTTGTTGTGCGTTTATTACCATTGTGTAGATTGTCAGATAGCTCAAAAATTTGACCTGATTGAGCAAAACCAATGTGATATTCGGACTCAGAACACCAAAATTAGTCTAAATCAGCTGAGAAACCCCCGACGATTTTTTGGCTGTTGCCCAGTGTAATTATAAGTAGAAGTATTATAATGAATATTGTATAGATCTAGATTGACTAGATTATAGATAGATCTCTAGTTTAGTAGATTAAGTATAGAGTATAGTGAACGTATTACAGTATTATTAAATCTATGTCCTAGTTCTATTTCTAATAATTAAAAAACTTTAGTCTTTATTAATATCTAGACATTTTTTTAATAAAAACTAACTATAGGCATAGCATAGGCTAGATTCGGCAATCTAGTCTCAAGATAGAATCTATACTATTACTAGATCTATCCGATTTTTATATATAGATCTAGACTAGAATTAGATTATAGATCTAAATATACTAATGCGGTGTTAGCTAATAGTGTTAAACAAGAAACAAACCTGGGTTTTTCTAAACTCTAATACTTGGTATGTAATAGTAAAACAGCACCTACCTAAATAAATCGTAACTAGAAATCAAAAACCTATATTTATTGTAGTTGTATAGGTCTGTGGTTGTATTTTATATAGCCTTCATAACTTCTTCTATAGAGAAATGACTTTTGTAATTTCTTTTACTGAAAATTGGGCTATTCGCGTCTGACACATATATAATTTTTATGTTCAGCAACAAACCCTATTGATCAATCGCGGATAAGAATTTATTTCCGTTTTCCAGTCTAGACAATCGAAGCACAAATTTGAGATTCTCTTTGTGATCAAAATTCCTCTTGAGAATGGAACATTGACTAGCTACTAGAAAAAGTCTGATACATTGTGAAGAAGAATTCCGCACAAATTTTAACTGTTTACGTCACCAATTCTTGTGTAGTGCTTGCTTTGTGTCTCTTTTTCAAGTTTTGTCATAACTGTAGCCAAATATCTTTTTTTTTAGTCTGTTGATAGAGAGTTTTGTTTTAATCGACTTCTATTGTTCTGTTTCTGTGATTGATTTCATTTGTTGTTCAAAGAATTACTGTTGAAATCTACTTCAATTTCGTTTGTGTAAATATTTATTTAGGTTGAGGCGATTTCTCAACATTTAGATTATTTCAATTTTTCTGTTGTGTTTATAAGTTCACTTGTCTTGCATATAGAAGTATGTGAGCTTCTAGAACATCTTGCATATAAAGATATGTGGGCTTATATAACATCTTACATATAGATAAATGGGCTTCTAGAACATCTTACATATAGATATATGTGGGCTTATATAACATCTTACATATAGATATGTGGGCTTCTAGAACATCTTACATATAGATATATGTGGGCTTATTTAACATCTTACATACAGATATATGTGGGCTTCTAGAACATCTTACATATAGAGATATGTGGGCTTCTAGAACATCTTACATATAGAGATATGTGGGCTTACATAGCATCCTACATACAGATATATGTGGGCTTCTAGAACATCTTACATATAGAGATATGTGGGCTTCTAGAACATCTTACATATAGAGATATGTGGGCTTATAGGACATCTTACATGTAGAGATATGTGGGCTTACAGAACATAATACATATAAAGATATGTGGACTTCCAGAACATCTTACATATAAGGATATGCGGTCTTCCAGAACATCTTACATATAGAGATATGTGGGCTTACAGAACATAATACATATAGAGTTATGTGGGCTTACAGAACATAATACATATAGAGATATGTGGGCTTACAGAACATCTTACATATAGAGATATGTGGGCTTACAGAACATAATACATATAGAGTTATGTGGGCTTACAGAACATAATACATATAGAGATATGTGGGCTTACAGAACATCTTACATATAGAGATATGTGGGCTTACAGAACATCTTACATATAGAGATATGTGGGCTTACAGAACATCTGACATATGGAAATATGCGGACTTACAGAACATCTTACATATGGAGATATGTGGGCTTACAGAACATCTTACATATACGGAGAAATAATTACGGGTATAGGGAATGAGTGATAGGACGAGAGGTTAGAGCCGCTATTTGAAAGCAATGGACAGGACATGATTAATGGTGACATCTTTAATGTCTTGTCAACATAATAACATGTCATATCAGATCAGATCCCAAGCAATAAAATTAAAGATCATTTTATGAAGTGTTTTAAAGCCAGGTGTCACGTGGTACTTTAAGGTCGGAGAATATAAAAAAAAATGGATTGCTTTTATCTTGCAACCTGCTTTTCTTTGTAGTTCTAGTTGCTTGAGACCTGAGCAAGACACAGACTGGAGATTATCTTTTGTATTTTCTCACACTTCCTTCTGCGCTGTGTGTTTATTTACTTTAAGGCAGAATAGAGAGTCGAGTTATTAAATATTAGCCAATACCAAGGATTATCTACTTATAAGTTCCCCCAGGGGCTGTAAGCGAAGGTCTCTCACCTCATATTTGAACGGTGATTAAAATTGAATCAAAGAACTTGAATGACACCACCGCTTTTCGTTTGACCATGACAATTGACCGAATTGCCTCGACAATTTTTTGCTTGTTGTAGGAGTCTAATAAAACGGGGCTACTGGTAATTTGTCTTTTATACATAAACTCACAAGCGGCCCCTTTGGCTGCTCTGTTGGTAAAAAAGTATATTTAAATACTTCTGTCATTTGTGTGCAGTGGGTCAAATTAGATTATAGTTCGCTTTTATTGTTTGAATATGAGACTTATAACAGGTTTCAATTTTTCAGTTTCATTAAGAATAACAGATCTATGAACTACAAACTGATAACAACCACAACTTCATCTCCGTCCATACAAAAACAAGAGACTTGAGCGTGTCGAAAGTGTTGCCGATACTGTTACCACAGGATACGGAGATTTATTAATGATATTATTACATTATTAATATTCATATTTTACTTAGTGAGTTAATAATTATGAAGATATGGTTTAATATGAACCTGGCCTAAGTGATGTTATTGAATTATTATGTGTTCCATAAGGTCAATCTTTCATTCAACCTAAGAAAAATAGACAAGGTTTAAAATATTGGTCTAAGGATAATGACAGGAGCAATCCAAACAACACCCATAAGAGCTATGGAGGAAACCGCTGCCCTGATCTCTCTGGATGAAAGAAGAGAAATAAAAATCCTTTCCCAATTCACTAAATTGGAAACCATGGAGAGGCACCCACTCAGAACAAAAATCCACAAAACTGGCACAAAAAAACCGTCTCAAAAGGACCAATTTCATACAGGAATCTCTAAACCTAAAAAAGAAACACCAACTTGAAAAAAATAACTCTGGAATCCATGATACATCATAATGAATCTCCACCCTGGGACGATAGCCCTCTTCCTACTATAAGGGACCATATTGAAAACATAAAAAGAAAATCTGATTACAGACCAACAGAGCTCAAGGAAATAGTGAACTGTTTTCTACAAACCAATTATAATAGCAATCAGTGGATCAGAGTTTACACGGATGGCTCATCCCATAAAGCCACCACAAATGTAGGAGCTGGAATACTCATCGAATGGCCAGATGGAGGAAAACTAGAAAAATCCATTGCAACTGGAGAGCTCTCTGACAGTCACAGAGCAGAAAGGGAAGCACTAGCACTAGCTGCTACAATGCTAGCAAATCATCCAAGTTCCCCACACAGTCAGATTGTCTTTCTAACCGATGCGAAAACAACCCTCTAAAGCTTGCAAAACTCTGATTCCTCATATATTAAAAACCTCAGAACAGCACTTACAAAGCTAAACAACAACAGCAAAAAAAACAGTTATTCAATGGATACCAGCTCATATACAAATAGCAGGAAATGAGAAGGCTGACACACTCGCCAAGAGTGGGAGAACAAACTCACAATTAAACTCTGCACTCTATCCAGAAGAAATGAAGAAATTAATTGTAGATAAAATAAATGAGAAATGGACGAGCTCCCATCCAAATCACAAAAAAGATGACGCTTACTATAAGCTATCCCGACAAGACCAACGTCTAATCTTTCGACTCAGGACCGGACACAACAGAATGCGACAACACATGTACCGGAAGCTCAAAATTATTGGAACCAGTGAAATCTGCCCATGTGGAGTATCACCAGAGAATGCCGACCACGTCCTCCAAAACTGCTCTCTATACCAAGAGGCCCGTATAAGACATTGGCCCCAAATCACCCCAATAGAAAGAAAACTATATGGAGAGCTCCCTGATTTGGAAACCACTGCGCAGTTCATCTCATGTATTGGTCTAATCATCTGAACACTCCAACATAACAATGAGAACGAAGAAGAAGAAGAAGAATTCAAGGGCCTCAAGGAAGACACTTTTCCCGTTGGTTAAATGATCGTTTAGTTACCATATCTGTTATATAGAAATGTATGTGTATAATATGTAACACTTCTTATTCAATGGTGTGTTAAAATATATATGACATATTTACAAATTAAACGCATTCTTTCTGTTTTAAAACAAAATGAAATACTTTATTTCAAATGAAAGCAGTTACAAAATACTCTTAATTAGTGATACAAAACATTTCTAAAATTATTGTCCTTCAAAATGGGAAAATTAATATTCTTATTTACTCATATGAGCTCCCGTGCTTTTTTTTAAAGAATAAATAGTAAATAGTTGTAAAAATGGTGTATTTTATGAAAAACTACTTACATATTTAGTTTTAAAATTAAACAGTTCGCTTTCAGAAAGCATAAGAGTAGCCGTTGAAACTTTGAAAGATCGAAAATATAGTGATGTTGGATTATCTTTTGTAGTTTTTGCTATCTAAGCGGTATGGACAGAAAGACAGACAGAATGACTACTTAAAACTGACGCATATTCCCTATTTGACGGCCGATAAAAACCTCAATATGTTCATTCTATTAAGTGAAGTCTTTTCTATTCCTAGTCTGTACTATATTAGTATTGAAATTATTGTCTTAAAATGTATTTACATTAAAACCACAAAAGCAACAAACAAACTGTTCGCTTATTTAATTCTTAAAACAGCGAAATGAGGATACCTCGATCAGGGCCGGCATTAGGTAATTGGAGGCCCTAGGCCAAGTAAATAGGGTGGCCTCAAGTGAAACAGAAAGACAAAACAAAAAATAATAAGATTGGGAAATACGCAAAGAATTATAAACCGTTTTGTATATATATATATCAATCAACATATATACGTTACATTCATTTAGCTCCAATAGCACTAATGTGGTTCATAGACGATTCATAATCGCCCGAATTGAAAAAAAAAACGGTTCGACATTTCACCAAAAGGTAGAAACAATGGTCTTCTAACATATGTAGTCTCAAGTAGATCTAAACATTAGGGATTGAACCTTGAATCATACTTCAGAATTATAGCTTTGGTAGTAGGCATAGAGCCATAGTGACTATTAAAGTTCTGCTATTTTACAAATTTGATCCTAAGAAAAAAAATTTCTTTGGAGTTCTGTGCGAGACCCCCACCAATCGGATGCCCTTGGCGCAGCCTAGTTTGCCTATGCCTAAGACCGGCCCTGCCTTGATAAACGCTACAGTTCTATTATATTGTTCAGGTACACAATACTTACACGTTTGGCCTAGCAGATCATTATTTCCAGAGTGAAGGTGTAAGCGTTTTATTGATACGTCCTTAAAACTGTTCCCATTACACTCAGATCATGGCAATAGATTGGGTGCTCAAAGTTTCAATGGGGCAAACAGCAAGTTAGCAGTAGACAGAACAATAGCTATTAAAAATGAGGTGTGCAACGGCCGAGAAATGAATTGCTAAGAACCTTCAGATCACCATTTTAAAAATGTATAGATCAATCTATACCTGTACGAGATGATTGCTGCAAATAGATCTTCATGATAGAGAACGATCATAGAATAAGCTCATAGTAGACAGCTGGTAATTAGACATTTGATATCAACTAATATCAACGTATGTCGCGACCATTCATTCTTAGATGGCTAGTTGTCGTATGATCAGAAGACTCTTTTTAGTTCAATTCACATCCAAGTGTTTGGATTTAATTAGGTGATATTAATTGTTATTATAGCTTTTATGTAGTGCTACTTTCATGCTTATAGCATACTCAGAGCGCTAAGGTCCAATCTCATATGTGGACCAGTGGGGGAGGCGTGGACTTAATGGAACATATTAGTGGATGAATGATTATCAGTAGAAGTATGGTATTACTGTAGAATGATGATATAATAATAAACTTTATTACCCATGAGGAAATTTGTGTATTAAAAATACACATTCACTCACATTATTGGTGAAGAGTTTACATCACATCAATTCTGTTTAATGATTGGATTTCTGTAGGAATGACAGTGCTTTCTGAGTCTGTTACTTTTGTAAACGGTATCTTGAAACTCTTTTATGGTGGTAGCATCTCAATGTACTTGCCCGAAGGGTGTTTTGTATTTGTAAAATCGTTCTAGCCTTCTTACCAACAGGTGTCCGAATGAAGTTTGTTTGTTACCAATGACTTGGCTAGCAGCATTTATGATTTTTCTGCAGTTTATTTTTTTTTTTTAATGTTCAGATTGCCATACCAGGCAGTGATATTAGCAGATAAATGATATTGGTAGATGGATGTTATTAATTGATGGATGAAATTAGTTAAAGGAAGATGGATGTTTTAGTAGAAAGGGGAAATTAGTAGTTGTATGATATCAATGGTTGGATGATATTAGCTGATGGATGTAATAAGTAGTTGGATGATATTAGTAGAATGATATATGTAGAAAGATATTAGAAGGATGATATTAGCAGAAAGATGATATTGGTTACCTGTTGTTAAAAGATGAATTGTATTAATGTCTTTAGTTTCTATGTGGGTAGACTGATAGTTTTTTTTTGGGTTTTTTTGCTATTGATTAAACTATTTTGGGGCCATTGACTTGTTGGATTTGTTTCACTCAATTCCAATGCGTCTGTGTGTGTGTTGCACTCTCTGTCTTCACTGAATCATGCCTCGCTTTAATCCGTTAATCCTTTTGTTAACAACTATGTCGTTATCTAACATAGAGACACACATACTTACACTGAGACACACGTACCCACAAAGAGAGAAACACATCTACACGTATACTCGACACAATGACACCATGAAACTGTGTTTCTTTTCCATACCCCTTCAATGTCGTATAACCAAATAACTCCACGAATTCTATCCTCACAATTAAAACGTATGTTTTAAATTGAAGAAATAATTTCAAGCAGTGGCGTAGCTAGGGTGGGAAGGGGGTCCAAATTTGAAAATCCCAGGGGCCCCCACTTGAGGGGGGCCCAAATGAATGCCCAAAGCTTTTGTTTATATGAAGTATTAAGCCAATGCCATATTTTCTTGCTATTTTAATGTTGTTATATAACCTACTGCCCATGTTGCACCTATTCCACTCATCAGACTTACATATTTACTAAGTACATTATCTCATGTCATGACATGGAAAGTCAAAATGTAGGGGCCCATAAAAAGGCCAAGCCACCCATTGCCCCCAAATTCCTTGCTACGCCACTGATTTTAAGTATGGCTTTGCATTTCACTAGCAGTAGTGAGAGATTAAAGGGACATTAATATTATTTCTTTGATTTCCTATCTTGTAGTTAATGCGCCTGATCATTTCTTGTTTGTTTGCTGCCAGTGTCTGGATTTGTTTTGTTTGCTTCTTGTGAGATTCAATAACATGGTCATGGCGAGATAAGATTGAAGGCAAAAGTCTGAACACTGTGATCATTCTTTTGTGTGAAGTTCTTTAGTGTCTGTTACTTGGCTACCTTCAACTCATACTCACAGACTGACAATAATACCTCAGTAGCTGAATTCAGTGCGGCTATACTGTCTCATATTAAGGCTAGACTGTACTTTCGTTTGTATTATATGAAGATTATTACATCTTAGTCGAAAATAACACAAAGACGGCGGGGTATGGGCGGCAAACAGGGTTCAAACCCGGGACTATGGCGACGACAGTACAGAGCAGATATAACACGACCATGCAGCCATCCATTTCGACTTAGACTCTTGGGCTGTCTTGTGCAGCTGAAACTGATCTAAACATATCTATTAGGATACATTATGATTCATATTGGGAAACATAATACACAATATAAAGTACTTCGGCGATTAAATAGCATTTCAAAGTATTATGTCATCAGTGCACTTCAGAGTTGGCTCAAGACTTCACATGGCAAGAATTAGCCCTTCAAGAACTGGCTTGTTTAGTCCCAGCAGACTCTGACCCGACTTAAGGAGAAGCAACAGTCATTCATCAAGGTACACCCTTTATCTCTCGAGACAGAAGGATAAATATATCAAATGTTTCAACAGTCAAGTGTTTGTGATATTTTGTATTGTTTGCATCATGCTACTTACTTGACTGACGTAGCGGACTCTCAAATGCAGCCTATCTGTTTACCTATTTTAAGTACAAAATGCTGTGGTACTAATAGTCACTTAATATCATTATTATATAGGGAGAATCTTAGAGATCTTAATTTAGTTTAAAGATTAAGTGAAACTTAAATTAATTTCATAAAACTATTTGAAAAAGAAAATACCTCTTTATACAACATATGACGCGATTGTTTTTTCTATTTTTTCACTAATGAATGTTTTATTTTTTTTTAAATATCAAAACTTTTTTTTTAACCCACCCCATTCCCTTCCCCCAGCGAATGAATCCTGGTTAAGCGAATGTATAGATCTACTACAGTTTATAATATTCCTATGATAGCCCTTTAGGTGCACACAATTTTCATGAACATTAATTTATTATTAAACTCTTGAATCAATAAAGCCATACATTCGGAAATTCCCAAACACAATAGTCCTTTCAATAATGCGATAGTCTTTTCAAAACCGGTGTTAGATCTAGATCTTGACCTAGTTCTTTAGCCAATTTTAAATGTATTTCTTTTTTTACTTTGAAAAATTGTAACGGTCAAACTAGAGCTTATTCAGAGTGGCCAACGAGCTAGTAATTCTTTTCTCAGCGATATTAAATTTCTAGGAAATCGTTAGAGCCGTTTTTGAGATCCATGTCCATGTTCCTCCATCCTCCATGAAATTGTGACTTGAATCAATGACGGATCGGGAAAGGGGGGGGGGATAGGTGCAATCTAGATTTAGAGTAAAACTTATAAGCTGCATTACTTGGGCAGTAGCTAGCCAATAAGCCGAGTATCATCTTCTTGTTTTTAATAGGAAGTGATAGAATAGTGTCTCTGACAATACTGACATGTGAAATTGCAAATCTTACCACTAATTGTAAATAGAGTTTAACATTGCTAGATGTAGCCTGTATTTATATTACTAGATGTAGCCTGTATATATATTACTAGATGAAGGTATTTTACTGCTAGATGCAACCTATTTCTTGCACTATTTCCACGGTACTAAACATTGTCTGCATTCCACGGTACTAAACGTAGCCTGTACTTCACACGTAGTTTTGTGTTTCATTCTATTAGACGTAGTTCTATGTTTCACACAACTATTTGTAGCTTAAGTTTCACACACTTAGTCATCAGTAAGATAATTAAGAATTTTGCTATCTGTGTGATAAATCTCTCTGCGTGATAATCACGTCATAATCTGGACGTGATAATTACCCCAGACTTATCACACAACACGAGTGCTACTTCTCTAGGTGTGTTTACAAACTGTGGAGACACCTTCAAAGTTACGAGTGTTAGCCCAGACCAGAAATGGCAGCTCGATTTCCAGTCTTCCTCTTAGACAACTTGTTTATAAAAATATAATTCTAGTCTAAGATTTTGTCACTTTGTTGATTCAAGAGTCCATGCAGTAAATATTTACAATGTTAAGAAAAAGTATGTTTTATAGCATTTGCTTGTGATAGCCAGGCCTACTTTTTGATATAATATATATATATTTGTATGAATGCTCCGCCCATAGATAACAATCAGCCAAGTTACCAACACAGCTCATTATTCATATATTATAAAACAGCTGATCTTTGTAAAAAGTTTGTCCAGACAGGAGCAGTCTTTAACATGAAGGCCGCCCACCACGGAGGCAGTATGTCATCGGCATCTCCTTTACTAATCTCCGTACACCATTTGTAGACTTGCTGATACATTGGAACATGTAGATGGAGTAGGTTACGCTAATAGCTATCAACTCAAGAAAACATAAAGAAACTAGAACAGGGCGAAATAGAGCCCTGAGATTTCTAACACATTAATATTCATATTTGACTAGAGTAACACCATGAGTAAAATCACAAGATTTTTTTAAAAGACAGAAAACGTAAAGTAGCCATTATACATAGAAGATTTAAAAAAACTTGCAAACACAAAAACATCACCTAATAAAATACTCAGAAAGACATAAAGGCCTATTGTAATGTCTTTGGTGTCAAGAACAAAAATATCTTTAAACTTCCCCCATTCCACCCTGAATTGAATCAAAATGCGTCGCAAAATTTGTAAAAAAAAATTATTTAGATTAAGGGGTGTAAGGGTGACGACCCCTTAAAAAATTAAATGTCTTTGAAAAATAATTTTAACCCTTTCCAGTCGAGACATTTATTTTTTCCCGTTCTGGTCGTCCCACCCAGTGGGCCATAAGAATTAGGACCGAATTAAAGTCGAAATCAAACTTTTTGTCCCACTTCCTGATACCTAAATTTTAAATTTTTATTTTAAACAGTAGAAAGTAAATGATAATTTTTTAATTTTAACAGCCAGTAAGTAAAAAATAGACAAATATAGTGAATGACCAAGATCGTTTTTTTACAGCATAAGAAGCAAGGCTAGGGGCAGACGGTCATCATTAGACCACAACCAGGGACTAGACAGAAAACAACACTTCATATCTAACTTTACAAACAAAAAGACCAAAGGCTGCAGTGCTTGCAGTGACAAACACCCGGAGCTGGGAGTAGGACAGTATTCTACTATGAAAATAACTCTCAGGATGTCAGTTACTCACGCCACGCTGGATGGCAACCTCGCGAGTGCTTCAAAAGTACCATTTTCAAAAATGAACATAAAGACATTGTGTTTTGAACCAGTTTCCATTGTTAGGCCTACATATAAAATATGACATAAAAATCTACTGGATTTGTGTTTTATGTGATTTTTTTCTGCTTTCTTGTAAAATAAATATAAATTGGCTAAAATTTAATTCGGTTTTAAAAAGTTTATATTTAAGTAATTAATTTTGATCAATACACCTGTTTGAAAGTTCGTTTTGTTACAGAACTATAATTAATCTTGTAAAGTCTCTGGATTTGTGTACATGTCTCTAGGCTAATACAATTGATGTGGGATGTGAATACTAGTCCCAAAGTGAAATGTTTAAAAAGCTGGAGAAAAGGCGACGAGAAAAAAAGTATACGTCTTATCTTATCTTATCTTATATAATACAGACGTTACTTCAAAATAGAAGATGATTACGTTCTATGCGTCATGCATATGGGTTGAGATCTCATCTTATACAATCCAAAATAAAATAAAAAGTCTTTATATAAATAATTATGACAAAGTCATAACAAGAATAAACAATTTAGAGACAACAGAGTTAGGCCTACATAAAAATTGTGGCCATATTAATCATTTTTATGTCATCTATCCATTTGACAATGATTGCATTTTACATTATACTAAATTTTAAAAAGTAATATGTAGAATTTAAAACTTTTATTAGTGACAGATGTTTTTGACACAAGTACTTTAATTTCTCCACTAAAATACGCCAGCCCCCCCCCCCCTTTTCAAAGGTTTTCGTCTGTCTGGGTTGTGGGAGAGGCGATTGCCTTTAGCTACACCCCTCCCCAGGTCCCACGCCGTGTATCGAACACATTCTTTCAGTTGTTTTTGACTTATGATTGAATTTGAGATTAGTTTTTAAAAAAAACTAAGTAGCATATATAATATATAAATATTCATCTATTTTTGTTCACAAACTGTTATTTCTGCACAATAAAATTATCCCCCCCCCCAGTAGTTAGGGTCGTGATGGGGTGGTAATTGTAATCTCTCCCCCTCCCCAACATCATCGAATCGGCCTACTAGAAAAGGAAAAGGGTTGGGGGTATAGGGTTAGGGTCAAAATATAAATGATTAGCATATTATTAAGTATACAAAGTGTGTCCTTTCTCCATGAAATTCGCCTTCTCCACCCTCGAGGAGGGTGGAGGCATTAGAGTTTGATCGAGTGGGGGGGGGGGCGATTGCTCCTACCGTCCCACGTCTGGATCCGCCAGTGTGTTAACATTATGAAGTCTGTATCTCCAGAAAGATGGAAATTAACTTACTAAACACTGTTAATTGATCTCAGTTTAAACGAAGATTGGTTTTATTTACATGCACCTAGGACAGTAGTCTTCAAAAACACGTGAAACAGAAAAAAATATTTTTCAGAATTCAGAGAAATCCAACGTGAACTCTCTGTCCCGCTGCTGCACTAATGAAGGCGTTTGACCTATTTCCCATGCCAGGTCTAGAAGACTTAATGCTAACATTAGTATTTGACCTACTTTTAAAATAACCGTTTGAGTTCGTCTACCTTTGCAAAAAGAAAAAAAAAAATTTCACAAAAGTAAATAAATAAGAATATTGTCCATCTGTTTCTGGAGAAGTCGTCCAAATGTTATCGTTGGTCTCAAATGAACCATGCACTTGACCAAAGTCCTTACGCCTGACACCAAACTCGAGCTATAATGATCATTTATTTAAAACATGTATGGCGAAAGAGAAAATATATTAAAAACAATGTCACAAACTCCGGATCCAAACTTTGTCATCAAAGTATTGTTTACAAAAATGACTCCATGCATAAGGTGTGTGATTTGATTTAAAAACGTTTTAATTAGTAAGTCATTCCAACATATTCACAATAAATCGCTTTAAATTAAACCTTGATTGTCGTGAATAAGTATTTCTATCTGTCGAATGAACAAACGGGTTGAATCAGGTACCTAGGTCTAATTGAGTTGAACTGTTGTTGTTTTTTTTTTTTACGTAATATAATTTGTATGTATTTTACAAATAATATTAGATATGGATCAATGAGTTGGTCCAACATATAAAAAGGAAACCAGACAAAAACAGCAACTAATTATTCATCTATTTTATATTTGGTTAATTGTTTAACAACAGTGACGCAATAGTTAAATGTAGATCTATGTATGTAGAGAGGAAAAAATTTTGTCAAGAAAGTCTGCAATTGTATTTATTTATTTATTCCTTTTGTAGATATTTTCTTTATCTAAATTCAAATGTTGCGAGTAAATGCTCAGAAAGTTTCGGCCAGCAATAACATTGCCCTGCTTAAATCAAATCAATGTCGGGGGCCAGTTTAAGTACACGTGGCCCATAGAAATAGAGAGACCAGGGAAGAGCTTTAAATTTAAACCAACTAAATGTCAACCTTGGGATAATTTGACTAATTAAATTACAAATTGTAATAGATCTTCACTCAAGTGAAATAGTAACCTAACGTGAAGAAAGTACACACAAAAAAAAAAACCTTTTTCGAGAGAAAATAAAGACAACTATTGTTTGTACTTCATCCAAATGTGAGATCATACAATTCTATTTAGACTTCTACAACAAACGTTGACAGAATACAACAGTTGGGGAAAGTGGACGGCGTCCGACATTTGCGGTGTACCGTCGTCGTGACATCTGGATGTCTTTATGAACATGACCATCTACCAGGACATTTTCTCTGCGACATTAAAAACTCTCTAAAACTTGTTTATTAGATCTAGAGATACGGTTCATCTTTTTTTTTTTTTTTTTCAAAGAAGAATGTTTAGATCAGAACAATTTGTCTTTTAGTAAGAAACTTTTTAAATTCTACTTCTCCACCTTTATTTCGACAAATAGAATAGTCAATTTAGTTCAGGCTGTTTCACGATAAAGTATTTTTATACAAGTTTAATAGTTATTGGGCAATATTCATTTCCCTGGGGAAGAAATACGTTGTGGCAGCTTTTTGGAAGGTTTTATTGAAACTGGCAACTGCTTTAACGTTCTTAGCCGAGGTGGTACGGCTGTTCATTACAATCAAAGGCAAAGTATACATATGATAAACTACACTTTGTATTGGAAGAAAAGAAACACTAGACAGCTCTAGCAGTCTGTGCTGAGACACTAGTCAGTTCTAGCAGTCTGACCTGTGCTGAGACACTCTAGTCAGCTCTAGCAGTCTGTGCTGAGACACTAGTCATCTCTGGCAGTCTGTTCTGAAACCCTAGTCAGCTCTAGCAGTCTCTTCTGAAACACTAGTCAGCTCTGGCAGTCTGACCTGTGCTGAGACACTAGTCGACTAAGCAGTCTGACCTGTGCTGAGACACTAGTCGACTAAGCAGTCTGACCTGTGCTGAGAATACGATTACTCTTGGTAGATCCGTGCAACTGTCTTCTCAAAAACTGACCAATGTTTACATCTAAACCGAATGACACTAGTGCACAATATATAAAAATTGTAATTATAGATACCACACATGTCAACACATAAACCACACAAGTCAAGATACAAAACACTGCACAAACCACACAAGTCAAGATACAAGACACTGCACAAACCACACAGGTCAAGATACAAGTCATACAAACCACACATGTCAAGAACAAGACACCACTCAAACCACACAAGTTAAGATAAAAGACATTCAAAGAAAGCACACAAGTCAAGATACAAGACACACAATACAAACTAAAGATATAAAACACTCACACAAGTCAATAAGTCAGCACAGAAGACTGAGGCAGCCACGACTCGCGATTCTAGGGACATAATTATAATTTTTAACCTAGCTTTCAGTACACCCCCGATCTATCGCTACATTAGTAATAAGACATTTCTTTGATTAAAAGAAAGTAAATACAGTGTACTATAAATCTACAACATGCTTGATACCGTATTTATAGAATGACATTTACAGTAAATATGACATTCGTCAGTGTCAATATTTCCACTCCATTCACTCAATGTTTAGTTCTGATAAATCTATATTATATCTAGTTACATATCTTTAGTTTATAATGTCCAACACTGAAACATTTAAAGATAGTATGTACACTGGTGAATGTGAAATTGTAATAAAATTGATCGCTAGTTAGCCAAGTTCATCCGTCAAGGAATCCTGCAGATCAACACCGATTCCCCGAGCAACCAAAGAAACAAGTAGGCCTAGCCGCCATGCCGTGACATTACTACCCCCCTTACCAGCAAAAAAATACTACATTAGGCTGAATAAAGAACCTAGAGATAGTATCTTACCCGTTAGGGCGCTGTGAGATACATGCATGATTGCTACTCGATTCAAAACCATCTCTTCCCTTCCATTGGGTGATTCAACCCGCTCCTTTTCAGCGTGTGCTGGCTCAAACACATCTAAACGCCATTAACAAAGATACAATGCCATTTGTAAAATCACACATCACGGGATACTTCAGAATGAACTATCGCAAAAACTACAACAAAATATCTTTCCATTCGACTATGAAAAACAAACTCTAGTCATCAGGCTTATTCAGTTTAGTTTATAAGTGTGAACTGATTATTGCAGTCACGAGTTTGAAACGTTAGTCTAAAATGATCATGCCACGTAAATATAAAGAATATCAACTACACATAAATAGACATATCAATTACACATATATAGACATATCAACTACACATATATAGACATATCAACTACACACATATATAGACATATCAACTACACACATTTATAGACATATAAACTACACATATATAGACATATCAACTACACACCTTAGCATATCAACTACACATAAATAGACATATCAACTACAAACATAGACATATCAACTACACATATATAGACATATCAACTACACACATATATAGACATATCAACTACACACATATATAGACATATCAACTACACATATATAGACATATCAACTACACACATGTATAGACATATCAACTACACATATATAGACATATAAACTACACATATTTAGACATATCAACTACACACATATATAGACATATCAAATACACTCATTCAGAAAATTCAGAAAAGCAATTCAACTACACATATAGACATATCAACTACACACATATATAGACATCAAATACACTCATTCAGAAAATGGGCACAATAAATCATTCATTTAAAAAAAATTTAGTGAAAAAGAGTTTTTGAAAAAGGTGTTTTGACGATTGACGACCATATAACTAGACCAGCGTGCATTCCGATAGACCAAAGAGGCAGTGGTGACTATCTTTAGCAGCTTTGCATAACAGACGTGTGAGTTAATGTAGACTAAATGTCCATTAGAGAAAGGTGGTGCAGTATCCTCAAGTGTTAGAGTTAATGACAACATGGAAATGCGAGAGGACCAAAAAAAAACCCCACAGAAATAAATGTAATTAATGATATTCAAAAGGAAACATTTCTTAATAGAGCAAAAATAAATCTTCTAAAGCATGTGGGAAGCATGGTCGAGAGGCTAAGTGCGCTTGAACTGCCTAAAGGCAGCACGGAAAACATACTCCTAGATACACCCTCCCCCCACTGGTCCACAAATGAGATTGGAGCAAAGCGCTCTGACCATGCTATAAGCATGCAAGTAGCGCTATATAAAAGCTATTATAATAATGTACGACTACATTCATCTGTAACAAAGCTTTAAACCTATGAGAAATGTTGAAGTGACTGTCCGGTTATAAATTATCATTACAATGTTTGACCTATTTCGGACGTTCCATCAGATTTGAACGATGATAACAAACTAGCCAAAACCTCCCACAGGACGACGCGGGATGGCAACTAGCAGGGTTCAAACTGAACAGCCCAAAGCGCATACCAAACGATTAGGCAGCCATTCAAACTAGTTAAACGTAAAACATCGTTCATACATGTTTATCTAACACTAACTCTGAAAGTACTAACTAACTAGAATGAAGATGTAACTCTTTAAAAAAAAGATTGAAGCACTGATCAATGGTCTGATACGAAATATTTAACTACAAACATCTAGAGATTGTCGAAAACAAAACCCACTTGCACTTCACCATTATATATTTAACTAACATTCATCAATAAACTATTTTTAAATATCTAAACGTCATTTGCAAATAACCAATGACCTTGGTAAAAAAAAAATATCCTTTGAACAATTCTAAATCATCACATACAAGACATCTATGAAAAGGCACAAACATTCAAAGAACCTACAAACATATAAGAAAACAAGGTTACAAAGTCGGTATGTGTGGAAACACAAACTCAAAATCGGCCCCCGAAGTGGCCCACCGAGGTGGGTAAAAAGGCAGGTTTCAATATTTTCAGAAAGAATATCAGAATGAAATTCTATCAAAGGCAAATGACAGGGAAGAATGGAGAAAGAAGGTTGACAGATCTTGTGTGGTGCCCCAATGATCCAGCAGACCATGGGATATGTGAAAGTGAAGTTTGATGTGAACCTGGCCTAATTGATATCTTGTAATGAATATCTAATTCTTTTGTAAAAGGTCAATCTCTTCTTCGACGCCTCAAGAAAATACAAAACATTTCCCTAAAGAAACAAAAATTCCTTACTTTTCTTTAGTTAAATGTTCCGTGATGTATTGTGTGTTCTGTAGTTCACGTGATATCATTGTAAAACTACTTTTTAATTGTTGTTTTAAATTATTTTCCACTTATATGCATACTAAATAGATTATTTTCTAATTAAAAAAAGGAAACATTTTTTTGTAAACATAATAGTTGGTATGAAAGAAATTTGCCTAACTTAGCAAAACTATTGTAAAAAAAAATAATTAAAAAATTGATTGACAAAAATATAAAACCGTTTGCATAAATGTGTTAAAAATATAGTGAACAGACATCTCCCTTACTAAATAGCCTTCTGTGTTCGTTACTATTAATAGTGAATATTTGTAAAAGTGGTGTATTTTTATGAAAAACTGCTTGCATAGTTTTAAAAAAATTAAATATTTCATTTCAGAAAAGAAAAAAGTAGCCGTTACATCAGAACTTTGAAAGATTTAAAATATCATGATGTCGGATTTTCAATATCTTTTCTAGTTTACGAGATCTAAACAGGACGGACGGACAGACAGACTACACAAAACTATTCCGCTTTCGGGGGCCGCTAAAAACATCTACAAACGTACCGAAAAAAAATCAAATACATTTACAAACACCCAAAAGCAACTCTAAACATACAAAACACTGGAAGACATCTGTAAACATATAAAACACTGGAAGACCTCTTAACATACAAAAACACTGGAAAACATCTGCAAACATATAAGTACACAGGGAAACATCTTAAATATATAAAACACTGGAAGACGTGTAGATATACAAAAACACTGGAAGACATCTTAAATATACAAAACACTGGAAGACATCTAGATCTACTAGCATCCAAGCACACGCACTACAAGCGCGCAGTTTGAAGTAGTCTGGGAAAGTTCTGTTTCTCCGTCCTACCAATTATCCTCTTCATATTATAGCTCTCCAAAAACTCACTCATCATAATGCTCTGTCCAAGAATTCACTTTTCATACTTGCTCTGTCTTGGGATGGCCTAACTCCTCACTCGGGCTCCAGTTCTTCTTCCCACTTTAACCACAAAATTGAAGCAACTCCACCGACTGTATTCAAAATAATGTAACCCCAAAATATGAACTCCTTTCGTGCGCCATCTTGTGTGAAGTTGGTGTAGTATTTATAGAATCTGTCCACCCAATAAATGTGTAAGAAAACAAATTAGATTGATACTCTTTTTGTTATAGAAATTAGACTAAATATATCTACTTTGTTTCGTTCAAGAGTTCGACAACATATGTGTATATAAACCAATGTTTTAACGAGATACTTCGTATTCTAAAAAAAAAAAAAATGATATTGCATCAATATTGAAATCCAGTTTAAACACTGAGGCACAAATTCTCTCAAATAAATCCGGTTTATTACAACCTAACTGAAGCATATGGGGAGTTTTAGATCTACGTCTACGTTCCTCGTATGTTATTTCTGAATCATTTCATTTTCTAAGACCGAAGAAAATAACCAGGACTTTAACCAACAATTACATGATATTTTTCAGTCTTTTTTAAAATAAACTATCACAAATTATCGAGGAAACATTCTTTCAAAACTTTAGACTTTAGGACATCAAACTTCTAACGCTGTCGATTTCATCTGCAAGTCTTTAACATGATTCAAAAGTTTTAAAAAATAAGATTTTAACTCAAAGTTTGGTAAGAACAAAAAAAAATCATTGAAAATATTTTTTTTAAAATATATTCTGATAGTGTCTCAATTCAGATCTACATGTTTGTAAGATCAACCAATTCAATTCAGATCTACATGTTTGTAAGATCTTCATGTTTATAATATCAACTAATTCAAAAATTCGAAGACTCCAACCAGTTTGTTCGGGTATCTTAGTTGGACATGAACGTATTTCTTGTGTGTGATCATCTTTATTATGATTTGATTCTTTACCAATAATTTTTTTTTTAAAAGACAAGAATAGCGTCTGTGGTAAGATTTTTTGACCAAGTCAATGTATGGATCATTATAGGATCAATATCTGACATTGTGGTAACATATTAACATTGGAAACTCGTCTGGTTTTTGTTGTTGTTTTTTTGCATCCCCACTTTAAAATTGTGAACATTTGAAAAGTGGACTATTGAGCGACATGTTAATGTGCACAAAGATTGATCTATTGGTGTCATTCATTTACCTGTTTTTTCAACATATATATTTTAGCCATAATTAGATTTAGGCCAATGCAATAACTGCTTCTTTTTTTTTTATCCCAGGGGCGTGTCTACGACATTATAAATGAGATTGAAGACACTGATTGTCATAACAACAAGCTTTGATGAATATAATAACTGTCTACTGTCTAGGCTTCGAGTGTACAAATAGAGAACATTTTTTATTGAAATTAATAGAGACTACAAGCAGTAAACAAACAAATCGCAATGACATAATGCTTTACCTTTGTAAAAAAAAGAGTGTATTTTTTTTTTGCGAGTTTGTTGTGTATATTTATGTTTGACAGTGTGTGTACAGTAAATCTCTACACTTCATTTAATGCTTATAAGCGTTGTCATATTTAACAAATGCATCATATAATAAAATATAGCAGATAATGAGTCATGGTTTAGTCAAATATATGGTAACATTTTATAGCAAGATCCTTTTAACATTTAGAGCACATATACAGTTTAGTCTAACGGCATTGTCAATGCTTCAAAAGATTTGAAGTAAAAAAACAAATTCTAAAAAATTATATTTTCCGGGTAGCTAACTAGATCACAAGACCAGCACAAACCTTTTGCTACTGTAGGTTGGTTATAATGTGATATAATTGATTAACTCTGGATAAATCTACCCCCCCCCCCCCAAACATTAAAACATTGATCGATCTGTTGAACACTTTTCAAGCTCCAATCTTTCAATAAGCGCCCCCCCCCCCCCGATGTTCTGGACTTGTGAACATGTAACAAGATTAAGAGCCTATGAGGAAGGATTAGCCTCAGTTCAAAGGTGACTAGACAAAGAGATTGTGTTGTGTTTTATTGTTTACTTGTTTCTTTCCAACGTGGAGACCCGTGCAGGCTCTTGTACGTTTGGAACTTCCCGTTCTTGACCGTGTTTGACAAATGGCCTGTTCGTCACGTTTTAATGTGTCCTATTCCACTTTGCTTGTTTTAAGGGCTGGGACCCGAGGCATACAAAGACGTCTGTTTGTTGACGATGATGGAATGCGCGAAAGAAAGGGGGAAAAAATGTATTGACGACTAAAAGATGGGCTGTTTTTTCGTTTTCAAATATATATATATATATATGTATATCTGAATTCGGAGTTACGGTCGATTAGCGTGTACCAATATATATTATATTATGTAAATGTTGACCTATATACATATATCTGACATATCGTTTAGAACAAAAAAACAACAACAATATGCAATATGTTTGTAGGTCCTAGTAATATTGTGTTATGGTTCATATACTATATATAACTTAAAACGTTGATATATTAGTAAACCTTCATTTAATTCATAGATAACACTATTGTAAATGTTTATTTTTGAATGTCTTCCATTGCTTGACTGGAAATAGTGTACTTATTTACATATTGTATTTGTTTAGATTGGTTGCCTCCAATGTCGCCTCAAGAAGTTTTAAAAATCTGCCGCCTCAAGAAGTTTTTTTTTAAAGAACTGTCGCCTCAAAAAGTTGCTTTTTTTAAATATCTGTCGCCTCAAGAAGTTTATAAAGGTCGGTTGCCTCGAGAAGATTATAAAGATCGGTTGCCACAGTCACAAGAAGTTTATAAAGGTCGGTTGCCTCAAGAAGTTTATAAAGATCGGTTGCCTCAAAATGTCTTTTAGATTAGTCGCCTTGTTTAGTAATTTTAGAATGGTCACCCCGTATAATATTATTACATTGGTTGCTTCCAAATTAATACTTTTATACTGGTTTCCGAGTGTACTAATTTTAAATCAGTTTATCAGTAATACTTTTATATCGGCAACTTAAAAAATGGATTGCGTCTGATCTAATAAGACATTTAGATCGATTGCGTCAAGTTGATATACAAAACATTTACAATAGTTGTCTCAGGAGATACGTTGCTGGAATCCTGTACAGAAAATCACTAGTAATGCTTACAGCAGTAAAATTAATGTTGCATTAATTGCTTGAACATTTTAGGTCTATGAATCTAGATCTAGATGTAAGTTTATAGTTAGATTTCTGTTTAGCTTTTTTTAAGTATTAAAAATTCCTAGTCCTAAAATCTAAATGCTAGTAGAATACCGGTATATAGAAGTGTGGAACGGGTTGTTTAAATCGGTCAGGAAGACTAATCAATGACGAGTTATTATTTTGCAAGACTAGGTTGATAGATTGGAACGTCTGTAATGCATAAATGAGAAGTATTTCCGACTAACGAATGGATCTAATAGAACAATTACAAAGTTTCGAAAGAAACAGAGACTCACCTTAGAAGTTCAAATATTCCGTGTTGTAGATCTGACTATTTCATAATACACTCAAAATCCTCAAAAGAAAATTTGTTGGATTTAATTAGAACATCACATAAATCTATTCAACTCATTCACACGGTTGATGCTGTTGATGTTAAATCCCAAAAGTTCAACACATTCACAAAACGGATGTGTTGTTTGGAAGCGAACGAATAAATCAAATGACACATTCAACACATCTAAGAAATCTACACCGAAAACAATTAGGCCTAATCTAGATCTAATACTTAATACTGCGTCTCTTGGAACGAACAGTCTTGGTTTTTAATTAGGACGTAATGGCCAAATTCAAAGTTAGTCATGAGAGTATTAATAATTGTACGTGTGCTGGCCGCCCATCATCACACCAGTGTGTTGACACACGGACCGAAACAAAGCTGTGTTGTCCACATATCATGCGTATATCACCCGTGGGTGGTAGAGACACGTCTATGACTTTCTTGCGTCATGTGTAAAACTTTTTTTTCTCACTAACACTTAATACATGTCTGGCAGAATGACATTATCCTGAACTTTATTAATTATCTTTCGCAAATAAAAAAACAAATACTTGCTAACTAATAATTTTTGAACTTAAATGATTCGAAAGATTATATTTAATCATCAATAATCCAATGACGCAAAACTTATTTGCATTAAATTAAAACGAATCAATCACTGACGCAAATTAAAAAAAAAATTCCCCGCAGTTGTCTTCACATCGTCTGGAGTGATGTACACAGAGCCCTGGACTCCATTCGTCGCGAGGCTTGCGAGACGCGGAGCGAACACCTCGCCCCCCCCCCCCCCTTCATTTCTCTTTCTTAGCCTCTCCACCCCCCCATGCCACCCCGCACTACGGCGCAGGAATACCACGGGGGGGGGGGGGGGGGCTGTGTTTGGGTTCAAGACGCAGAGAAAGAGATTTAAAAAAAAAAAAAAAAAGGAGACGGAAAAAAAATCCGGCCCAGTAGCCATGAGGGCCCCGCCCCCTTGTGACTCTCTGTCTCTTTGGCTAGATCGCTACGGTTAGTGGTGGAACCACGAGACACAAGTAGGCCTATAGTATAGGCTGGGTGGATGACATATCAGAGAGGGGGGAACATGGACATAACTTGTCATAATCAATGTTGTGTTATGAATACATATATATCATAAATAGTAAGCACACCAGGAACAGTATAAACATTATATTTAGTTACACATGCAAACTGTATTTAGCCCTTACAAAATGTAGTTAATGTAAGTTATGTAAATATTTGGATATATACATATAGTTATTTGCATGATTATCGTATTATAACTTATAATATGCAGACTTTCATAAAGTACATTCTAATTGTTGTTGGGGATGTAACTTAGTAATATAGAGCTGTCTTTTCTTGAATAATGGGAGGTAACAAATCAGTGGTGGACATGGGTACTAATACAATCCCTTTTGATGGAACATCTAGAATGTATAAGATAAGGTCAGCTTCCATTCTCAGATTGACATATGTAAAAAAAAAATTGCGTGTTATTTCTTTGCCAGATATAAGGACTGTTTCTTCCATTATGTTTTCACAGTGGCGTAGCTAGGAATTTGCAATCATTTGGGGGCCCCTGGGGCTTGACCTCTTTTGAGGCCCCTGCATTTTGCGTAATATTTAATATTTAATGTAAAAAAAAAGATTCGAACACTCATTTGGGGAGCCCCTTCAAGAGGGGACCTGGGGGGATTTTCAAATTCTTCCCCCCACCATAGCTTCGCCACTGGGTTTTCAGCGAATAAGTTTTTCTTTGGTTGTATTGAGGACCAAAGGTAGAGAAGCACAGCTCCTGTGACTTCTTGTTGTCTGCAGTCACAATTTATATCTTTCCATAACACTGTCAATAGATGTAAATTTAAGTTTGACCTGCTTGATATTAGTTAGAAAATTAATATCATTGGTAGGTGTCCAAACACAACGGTATGAGACTGGAATATAAAAAAAAAAAGAGGCATACGCCCAAAACGAATTAAATAAATAAACTTTCAATACTTGTGTACGCATAACGAAATAAAATTATACGTAAAAACAGAAGCAATACACCTTTATTTCCGAAACATAAAAAAAGATAGTACTAGAATTACTTAGCATTAACACACGCACAGACTAGTTCACAAACACACACTTGGCCTAAAAGACAGGCGCACACCTGAAGGAGGGAGGGTTCCTCTGGAAAGGGGGTGGGGGAGGACACGAAGCAAACTCCGTGAATAAATTGTCTTTGGTTGCACTGAGGACCAAGGGAAGTGAAGCCCAGCACCTGTGGGATGAATTATGTCCCATCACGGTTTTTAAACAACAACATCAGTGGATGTATATTTAAAAAAAAAAAAAAGTGCGGGGACGAGGGTGTGTGGGGGGGAGGTAGACAGCGAGACACATCCAGCTCTCTGTGTCACTTTCAGTTCTGGTCGCCCAAACTACCTCCCTCCTCTCCTCTCCCTTGAGCTTACCTACATACCCATTGCATATACTAGTCGTAGTATTATACACCCATTACGCACAGAATAGCTGCCTGGTCGTGCGACATGCGCTCTGGCATCGTCTTGATGGTCTCTAGCTCAAACCTTGCTCTCTACACCCCCCTCCGCCGTCCCAAGGGCGGCCTGAGCTAGAGCAGTGGTTCCCAACACTTCGCACATTCTTAGACTTTAGGGATCACTTTGCTTATTTTTTTAGAGAGATTAATTCACGTTGTGGCCTACTAGTTAATTATTCCTGTAGTTCGAGGAACACTTATTCAGGCATCGCTGAACACTACGTTTCCGCGGAACACAGTTTGGGAAACACTTGGCTAGGGTGTAATATTGTTCAATTTTAAAAGTACATCCGAATCAATTAAAACCAAATTATGGTTGGTGTGGCAGTATTATAGACCCACCATGCATGAAAGTGGCTGTGTGGTGGAAGAGTGCTACATCGCTAGGCTTACGAATTTTGTTTTCCTTTAACGAAGCTGGACACTGGAAGTGACAGAGAATGAAATTAATTTATTTTCATAATAATAATAGAGCTTAGCCTTTTTTTTTTTTTTTTACTGTTAAGGCATTTTACAGCTGCGTCTTAGGTATAGGCCTGTGTGTTTATTTTTTCAGCAAAACAAGTCAGCCCGATCTGTCACGCTGTCTCCAGATGCAAAGACGAATGTCAACTTACCGTATGACTGGGGGTGGTAGTTTTGGCTCTGCTGTTAGAAGTACTAGAATTCGATTTTATTATGTCAAGCGCGATGTAATAACAGTCCCATGTTCAGATGATACTCAGTTTTCTTATCCCGAAAGGACTGGTTTTACACATTATAACACCTTGGCCAGAAAGCTGAGAAACTTCGCCTCTATTGAAATAGAAAGTCCATCAATAAATCATAGGTGTATGTTGAGCCACCAGCCGTCCTAGTTTTGAGCTGTTGTTAAACAACAAAAAGTGGTACAAATCTCAATGTCAGAAATGCAATGAGCAGGCTATACAATAACACTACGAACTACAAAGACCATTCCACAATAGACGAAAGCGTTCCTTCTCTCGCTTAAGACCAATTGTTTAATATATCATTGAAACTTGGACGACAACAAAGATTTGTAGATGACCACGTGTTGGTGATGATCTGACCAGTGTCAGAGCCGGCCGTAGGCATAGGCAAACTAGGCAGAACCAAGATTCATTGGCGACATAGAGAGTTTTGGTAGTAATAATCGTAATAGAATAGATATATAGGAATATTGTGATATCACACGAAAGGGTTGTGACAACTGACCTCGCAGACATCGTCGAGGCCCTGAAAATACCTTGGATGATTCTCTTAGGGTAGGGGTATTGCTGGAAGCCTGACACATTACCTGAAATTTGTAGACACAATGAATCTCGATCGGGCTGTGCCAGAGAATAACTATGTGTTTATAAATAAATAACTAAATATATATATTTATGTATGTATGTGTGTGTGTAACAATAATATTATCTTTTCTTACCATTACCAGGAAGTAAAAATTGCTTTACTCTTCTACTATTACACAGTGGCGTAGCTAGCAATTTGTGGGCTTGACCTCTTTAGGGGCCCCTGCATATTGTTATTCGACATCATAACATGAGATAAAAGCGTAATATTTAATGTAAAAACAAATTTCGGACATTTCATATGTATATATATATATGTATACATTGCTGAATAGATAAAATTACTTACAAATGAATGAGATAATAAATTTATTTATTGAACAGTTGACCAACTCCTTCGAGACAGTTCAGAAAGCCTTCAGGATAGAAGACTCAAAAGTAAAGTAGCAATTATACATAAAACACTGAACCATAATCTTCAAATACAAAAACAAAATTTAATAAAATACTCTGAAAGACACAAAAATAAGGGCACATTCCTCGTCCCACATGCTAGGACAAATTTGTACAAATGCTCCTTCTTCCCTAGTGCTATTAGAGCATGGAATGGGTTGCCTAAGCTAGCCAGGAAAACCAGTGTCTTAGCCGAATTTAGGTCATTGGTTAATATGCATGACTGAATGCATGACACGTAGGACGTAATCATCTTTTTTGAAGTAACGTCTGTATTATATAAGATAAGAGTCAACTCGAGACAGATCAGGAATCAAAACACAAAATATAATAAGAAAGATTTTATCTTCAGTCATCCAAATGACGCCAGCGAATTAATCTAGATCTAGTATGAAATGTCAGATTTGACGCTCCAAAATAATACAACTGAACATTTGCATTTAATATTAATTTTCCCACGTCATTTAGCAGTGACCGCATTAATGAGCGGCTCTAAATAGAAATGCCCACATCTATCTGTGCGTTTCTATTCACCAGTTTAGTGTAGTTATTAGCAGTACAGTAAGAGTAAATCTGGCATGTACACGTTTCTTAAAGTCCGTTGTCATGCTACCATCTTTAGGTGAATTACCTACACGTCTGTAGTGTTGCCAAACTCTAACAGCTAATTACAGAGTAAAGAAATTGTAGACAAAAGAAGGATTCAATGAATGACAGTTATGGTCGCTAAGAAGACGACAGACTTTCCGAGCGATACTTGGCGCGCTAGCGTTGGGTACAAATGGGTCATGGACAATCAAAAGTCCAGATTTAAAGTACTTAACCGAGCAGGAAACAGTGTAGTGGCCGAAAGTCTTGTACCATTGTCAGTTGCGCAATTTTGTGAGATCCTCCGTTTTCTGATGGAGTGACGCCATGTTGGAATTGAACTAGTCTGACAAGGGACCATTACTGTGTTTAGATTCGACACGAGTACCGGGCCTTGATTACTAAAAGTTTTCTTGCCCATTGTGTTCGTGCCTGAAGATCATCACTCTAAATATTTGTATACCTACTTACCTGTTCAGTCGTGGGGGGACACCTTTTACCTCTGACACCAGATTGAGAAAAAAAAAGGTGTTGTGGATCTTCCGGGAGGACAAAGCCCTGAGTAATAGAACGCTCGAGGGGACGCAATTATCGCACCGGCAGTCCATCAAAAGAAAACGAGTTACCCCCCGTGTCGATCGAATCTTGTGTCCATGTCTCGCCAAGCGTGAAGTTTTAGAAAACCGGGGTATTGCCAGGAGAAATCAGCGTGTATTGCCGGATCACACTCTCACGGCTAAATAAATATTGTTCAGTTGCCTTCAATCGACGAACATTGTAAAGTGTCTTCCACAAAGCCGATTTGCTTGTCCCTCTATACACCGCTAGAAACAAGTAATCCATGATTCTTTCTAAGCCGTCTTGAAATTTGAAGAAAAACAAAAAATCAGGCTTATTTCATCTACTTGTTAAAGGAATCAAATGAAACGGACGACTCGAAGTGGTAATTGTTGCGTGGACAGACAACGCGTTCTTGTAGTTTGAAGAGAGGGGGCGCGCTCACAATGTATTTGTAAGCCGAGAACTCCATGTTTGAAGACTTTCAAATCAAAACAATGATAGACGCCGGAAACTTCCAACAACAGCTTAGCCAGTGGCTGCTTCCTTGTTCGTCCCTGAGGTTTAGCCAAGCCATTAGCCTACCTCTAAGTTTGATTGAAAATGTCGAAAAGTCACTGCCAGGAATGGAATGTGTTAGAGTATTTTCTTTGTGATTTGAACTAAACAATCAGGAAAGAAAGCAAAGCGAGAAGAGGCCTAATAGACGCGAACACAGTTTATAAAAACAAACAAATTTGTATACACAACAAACAAACAAACACGTACCCTACAACCACTTCTCTGTCTCTAGTATGGAGATGATATCTTTGTTTTAATTGTAATCGCCCTTAACACCTGTAATATTTTATATTATCTTTTTGAAAAGTCCCCCTACACAATTACATGTCCCCCTAACATAATTACATGTCCACCTAACACAATTACAGGTCCACCTAACACAATTACAGGTATACCTAACACAATTACAGGTCCACCTAACACAATCACAGGTCCACCTAACACAAATGTAAAATGCTTTGTCTTTTAACTGAGAGGAAATATCCTCAAAATGTTACTTTTGTTTATAGAAACCAGTTTCGGGACAAATAAAAAAAAACAACCTCAAACTGATGAATTCTCTTTCGTTCGTATAAGTCCCACTATTTTGTCCTTCTTGTGTGCATCTTCATTTCATATACAACATTATTTGGGCATACATTGTATCTCCGCACAAGTGCACACGAGTACCCTAAATCTCCACCACGTGGAGATGTCACTAATGTAGCACTGGAATAAAAGTTGAAGCTCTGGTCAAGGTTCTTCTTCACACTTAACGTTAAGTCAATGTTTCAATTTCTCTCTCATGTGGTCACGCCGCGGCTATCGTCCAGTAACCTGAACTGCCATATGTGTGTTTGATTTCAGCCATTAGTATTGACAGGTACAAAAACATTCTTGTCAAGCTGATTAGTTCAAGTAAATCTACTTTAATGAAATGAACCGATAATTTCAAACAAAATAAAATTTCAACAAAAATGTAATAATATTACTTAATATGAATGATACTGCTTCCTGTGGTAGATACCTCTAGTCGCGCGTATCCCAAACAGTGGGATGACCCCTCCTCCAGGGTGCTTGTCGTGCTGACAAAAAGGGGGGGGGGGGGGGGTCGAAGACAGTCTTTTTTTTTGTGGATAAAAATGTATTTGCTTTTTGTGTTATGAATCCATATTTCAATATTAATTATGTATTAACAACCGATAAACACATTTTATGAGATGTATGTGTTGTTGTGTTCTTTTAAAAGCAAAGTAACATCTTGTATAGGCCTACTTTTTCAAGAGAATTGTGTTTTTTAATATGAGGTTAAAGACTTACAAAAACGAATTAAATGCGTATTAACATTTCACTATATAACAATCCATCAACTTTAAATAGTTTGATTCTTTTTTTGTTGAAATATATTTTTAAAAAGATTTTGTAAAAATAAAAAGAAATAAAAAATACTAGTTTCGGATGAAGATCCCCTCCCTTTATCTCTCCATTTTTTTTCTAATAGATACTGTCCTATATTCCTTGCAAAGGTGGAGTGGGGGGGGGGGGGAAATTAAAAATATAAATATATATCTTGCTCCTTTCTGAAACATTTTGCCTCAAGTTTTAGTAGACAAACTAGCTAGTGATGATGAATTTAAAGCTGACAAACCAGCCAGTGATGATGAATTTAAAGCTGACAAACCAGCCAGTGATGATGAATTTAAAGCTGACAAAGCAGCTAGTGATGATGAATTAAAAGCTGACAAAGCAGCTAGTTATGATGAATTTAAAGCTGACAAAGCAGCTAGTTATGATGAATTAAAAGCTGTCAAAGCAGCTAGTGATGATGAATTTAAAGCTGACAAACCAGCTAGTTATGATGAATTAAAAGCTGACAAAGCAGCTAGTGATGATGAATTTAAAGCTGACAAACCAGCCAGTGATGATGAATTTAAAGCTGACAAAGCAGCTAGTGATGCTGAATTTAAATCAGACAAAGCAGCTAGTTATGATGAATTAAAAGCTGACAAACCAGCTAGTTATGATGAATTTAAAGCTGACAAAGCAGCTAGTGATGATGAATTTAAAGCTGACAAACCAGCTAGTGATGATGAATTTAAAGCTGACAAACCAGCTAGTTATGATGAATTTAAAGCTGACAAACCAGCCAGTGATGATGAATTTAAAGATGACAAAGCAGCCAGTGATGATGAATTTAAAGCTGACAAAGCAGCTAGTGATGATGAATTTAAAGCTGACAAACCAGCCAGTGATGATGAATTTAAAGCTGACAAACCAGCCAGTGATGATGAATTTAAAGCTGACAAAACAGCCAGTGATGATGAATTTAAAGCTAACAAAGCAGCTAGTGATGATGAATTTTAAAGCTGACAAAGAAGCTAGTGATGATGAATTTAAAGCTGACAAACCAGCTAGTTATGATGAGTTTAAAGCTGACAAAGCAGCTAGTGATGATGAATTTAAAGCTGACAAAGCAGCTAGTGATGATGAATTTAAAGCTGACAAACCAGCTAGTTATGATGAATTTAAAGCTGACAAACCAGCCAGTGATGATGAATTTAAAGATGATAAACCAGCCAATGATGATGAATTTAAAGCTGACAAAGCAGCTAGTGATGATGAATTTAAAGCTGACAAACCAGCCACTGATGATGAATTTAAAGATGATAAACCAGCCAGTGATGATGAGTTTAAAGTTGACAAACCAGCTAGTGGTGGTGAATTATTGGCACTTCAGTGCTTACATTGTTCTGAAGTCTGCTACTGATAGCAAATAAGAAATTAATAAAAAAAATTACACTATTTATGTTTTCAATATTTCAGATTATCCAAAGTAATTTTATTTTGAATGTTTCCAACGGTATACTGCTACACTGCTATACTTCAACTTTAACTGAGGATTCAGATCACAATTCGCCCCCCCCCCCCCACCTCCCGCCAATGACCTTCAAGCAATCGTCTCGTAGTCTGGCCATTAGTTACAGTCATAACAGAGTCACCTAACTGGTATATAGTCGACAGGTAGATAGTCAAAACATTACTGTACCTGGGATAGCAGGTTGGCCACGCTTATTTAGTTAGGGTGTCACTTTTTGACGACTGCACAGCGGAGACAAGCAGCACCCTTGTAAGGGCAAACACATATATTAGTCTCATTCATAGTTGGGAACGCCTAGGACATTGTCCTACACATATAGTTTGGACAAGCTGGTTCAGTATAGTTCATAGCCTCTTAGAGATAATCATTTAATGAGCTCAATTGAATTAAATTTATTATACATTGAATTTAACTATCTGATATAAACTTTTCACATGTAAATTATGAGTGGGTCTGCTGTGAATGTACATTTTGGTTTTTAGCGGCTCCCAAAAGGGGAAAAGACGCTATTAGTTTTGTGTGAAATATCTGTCCGTCCGTCCGTCCCGTTTAGATCTCGTAAAATAGAAAAGGTAGTGAAAATCCGACATCACACTATTTTAGTCCATTCAAATACTGTAGGCCTACTCTTCCCCCTTTTCGGGCCTGAAGGCTATGCTTTACCACTGCTGTGTATATGAATGGGCTGAGAATGACCAACGCAAGTATCTCCATCTATTGACCCTGTAGCATGAATTAGCTTGGTGTTGGTTCACTGGAAGATTCGTTTGGATTCATTTCTTGTATTGTTCACTTTGTAATTACACATGTTTGTTAAACATCTTAAGCACTCCCAACCCTGCCCCCCTCACCATCACTCCCTTCCCCCTTTTTTTCCACCCACGCACACATACACACAGCGAGACACAGATGAATAAATTGGTACTACAACAAGCGGCGAGTGACTTCCTTTGATGGTCACCTTTCAAGCAGCAAACAAGCTTTTAGTAACAGCGTGTAGTACATGATGGCAGTGGAGTACCTAGTGTCAGCGCTGAAAGGGACCCATTAATTAAAGTAGCCACTCAGTTTTCTTAGTGAAACACTACCAAAGTAGAACACGTAAGTTGGTTTCTGTTGGAACATACTTTTAATTTTACTCACTTAGAAAGATCTGATAATTTACTTTTTTTCCCCTTATAAAATGTTTTTATACAGTTAATGACTACAGTAAATGCCGTTATATAGCTTGTCAAAAAACGTAGGATCAATCTGGAGATGCGCAGCCAATATAAATACTGTAGGCCTACTCTTTCCCCTTTTTGGACCTGAAGGCTATGCTTTACCACTGCTGTGTATATGATTGAGTTTTGTTTTTTTAAAGCCAATTGTATCATTTAGAAGTCTTAGAGAACATTTCTCATACCAAACCCCAGAACTTAGAAAGTTAGTGTAAAGAAACAGAGCTAGATTAAACCAAGGCTGGGATAAAAGGTATCGCTACAATTGGGGAGGGGGAGCCTTGAAAGGAAGTGAACCCGAATAGTAATTTTAAAAAAAAGCTTATCTAAAGGGAATAATTCCAAAATAATCAAATGATTATTTCCCCTTTTGGATATGAAACAAAATCAGTTAATAACCATTATTTAATTAACTAATTGGTTAATTATTTGATTCATTAATGTTTTGTCAAGAACATGAATAATTATGAAAAGTTGATCAACTTGATCCGAGAATGGGAAGTGTGAGAAAAGACGTGTTCTAAATTTGTACTTGACGGACAGACAAACGGAATGACTTGATAAAAGTTTTGTAATAAAAGTAGAGTGAAAGCCACTAGTGTTCATAAAATGTATGTCTGTCACAGTCAAAGACTCTAGTTACAAAACGTACATCGCTATCGAGAACCATTTTTTTTCTTCTCTATTTTCGTCGTTTTAAAAATAGCTACAAATACAGCTTCCGTTTTATTCGAAAGCATATTCTTATGTACATGGGCGTAGCCAGGATTTTTTTCGGGGGGGGGGGGCAATTATTTCTTCCCCCCCCCCCAACCGCAAAAATATATTTGTGTGTGTGTGTGTGTGTGTGCACGCGCGTGTGTTTACATAATTAATCTTTATCACATTTTGACCCTTCATTCTTTCGGACGTTTATTGTACCCTAGAATAGGTTCTTCCTGGAGTTAGTGGAAAAATTTCCAGCAAGGGGCTCCACCGCCAAGCACTACTTCCAGTATTGAAAGGCAACAAAATACATATTCTAAGGTATCTACAGTGCATTATGCAGCTATTAAAAAGTTTTATTTCAAAAACCTTATGTACTATTCTTACTGACTTAGATTCTCCCGCGTCTTTCAGCGCATTGGGCGGCAAGCTGCTTCCACAAAAATTTGTCACTGGCAATGTCTGAAGCCGCTTCCCACCTGCTCTGAGGAACTCCATGAAAGTGTGGCGCCAAGTTGTACTAGGATGTCCCCGTTTGCGCTTTCCTCGTAATGCCTCCATGTCATCACAACTCTTATTATGCGTAATTTATTTTGTCGGAGAACAAATTCCGCAAACCTCATGGACGCTCTGTCACAACCTTACTAAGGGGTCGACTCCCAGTTCGGCATAGGATTTCCTTGAATGAGACCCGATCTCTATAACTGACTCCTAAAATCCGTTTTAGGCATCTTTGTTGAGCCACATTTAGTCTTTTTCTATTTCGGTAGATGACTATTCACTATACTTAATTAATGGAGTCCATCCACTGGAAGAACTTTGTAACCTCTCTTGGCCACGCTCTAGGTGACTGCAGTCTGCTTTTGATTTTATATCGAAAAGGAAAATTTATGATGAATTTTAAAGCTGACAAAGAAGCTAGTGATGATGAATTTAAAGCTGACAAACCAGCTAGTTATGATGAGTTTAAAGCTGACAAAGCAGCTAGTGATGATGAATTTAAAGCTGACAAAGCAGCTAGTTATGATGAATTTAAAGCTGACAAAGCAGCTAGTGATGATGAACTTAAAGCTGACAAAGCAGCTAGTGATGATGAAAACACAAAGAAAAACTTCATTGGGGTACAACAGGCAGATTACCCACGAAAAAGTAATCTAGATCACTGATTCAATACTGTTATGATTCTTAATAGTTATATCAACCGCTGCTATAAATTTGATCTATTCCTAAATAATACAAAAAAGTTTCTAAAGAAATAAAAATAAGAAAACAAAAAAGAAAAAAAATTCAAAATCCGAGTCTTCACCGAGTTTCGAATCCGAGATCCCTTGTTTCGGAATCCAAGTGCTTTACCACTTAGCCACTTTCCTAGAGCAATTTTGATATAGTGATAAAAATTTCGAGTTTATTAACAACATTTTGTTTTCTCGAATCTTCGCACCAAGGGAAACAATTGTATTTTCGTTGAACGCTCAATACATATATCTCTCTAGTATCTCTCCACTACTAGCAATGCCCCCCCCCCCCCCCCAATCCTGATATAATTGAATAAAAAAACACGACGAGGCTAAACTAAAGATGAAATAGTCCAGACTTCACTTCTAATATGTTTGATTACACATATTATTGTAAGCCATTTCATCGAAAGTGATATCATTGACAGACGATACATTATCTTGGATTAATAATAGGGTTACACAGCACGGTGACAGATTTTAGCAAGTGGAGGCCTTGAACTTGTTTTGTGTGTGTGTGTGTGTGTGAAGGCCCTGGGCTGGATTTTTCGTACAGACCTTGGGCAGGATTGTTTGTGTGGAGGTCCCTAACTCCAAAGCATGTCATATTTACAAAGCGAGCGATAGAGTGCTTGTACATTATCATATTTACAAAGCGAGCGATAGAGTACTTGTACATTGTCATATTTACAAAGCGAGCGATAGAGTACTTGTACATTGTCATATTTACAAAGCGAGCGATAGAGTACTTGTACATTGTCATATTTACAAAGCGAGCGATAGAGTACTTGTACATTGTCACATTTACAAAGCGAGCGATAGAGTACTTGTACATTGTCACATTTACAAAGCGAGCGATAGAGTACTTGTACATTGTCATATTTACAAAGCGAGCGATAGAGTACTTGTACATTGTCATATTTACAAAGCGAGCGATAGAGTACTTGTACATTTGATCTAGTGCCACTTATTTTTCTTTTATTTCTCAATGAATATTTGGCTTAAAATTAATTTGATACACTTCTGAAATGTGGAGGCTTCTTTTAAGGACAAGTTCCGTCGCGGCCGGATAGTCTTGTGCTTTCGTAAATCCAATCCATCGTAATAATAATGATTTAGGCTATTTTTTGCAACAACAGTGTTAACTTTTGTGCCGAGTTCACCATTGTACCTACCGATATACTGCCTACATGTGCCTGACTTTACCACTTGGTTAAAGAAACAGGTGACCTTGAAATCTCGTATCCAATCATTCTCGTAATTCTAGAGATTTATAGTGTAACTTAAATGGCATACATGCTGTGGTACTTAAAAGATTTCACGATAATTTTACCCAGAGTACAAAGGGAAATAACACGTTTAATATAATATTTACACAAAAATGACCTCCCTTGTTTATCGGACCGTGTGCTCCAATTCCTAACTAAAAGACAACTGTTTAATTTTGTTTTAACTATCTTTAAAAGAAGCAACAAACAGCTCTACCTTTTATTGAACATAACCTTCAAGTTTATTAATATTTAATTATTTTTAAATTATTGACTAAGCTCACAATGTCCTAGACAACCTGATAGTAGGCTAGTTCATTTTAATCGCTATAAATTTTATCTCTTCAATAATACAGAGTAAGCCGATACAACAAAGGAAGCCTTTATATCACTGCGTTTTACAATTAAATGAGTTTAGCAATTTAAAATTTAAAAAAATATAGCATAAAGAAATAGATTCAGTATTACATTTAAAACAAAATCAACTAACAAATTTGAATTACATTTAGATTAAATAGAGTATGCATTTAAAACCAAATTATATGCTAAATAAATATCAAATTAAATCAACTCTGTAAAGCTTGAATGTTTCTGAGAATTTGTAATCAAAGATGCATGCTAATTAGATTTATATGTTTTAAAAAGTCTACCTTAGTAAGACTGTTTATTTAAGTTTATTACAATGACAAATTGAGGTGGTAAACATTGGGACTAGGAGGGGAGATGTGTCAATTGGTGTAAGTATGACTATTCAGAAGAAGAACAGAGAGAGAGAGAGAGAGAGAGAGAAGAAATACTGTGTGTGACATTGTATATGTCTTTTCAATGTATTTACGACATTAATCAGAATATACAATCTGCAAATAGTGAACAAAAAAAAATGTGACCTTGAGTACACTAAGTAACCATTCACGAAGAGGTAAAAGAAACAGTAAATCTCAATATGCAAATTGAGCAAACAATTAATTAACATTCAATATTACAAATGTATAAAAAATATTTTTCTGGTGGTAATAAAATAATATCACTGCCATCTATTTAAATTCTGCAGAAACAAGAAATATAACAAAATTAACTCATTCCAATTCTCACGAATTGACCTACTTATTGCTTACTTTTCTTTTTGTTTGTTTCATGTTTTGTTAAGTACAACAAATAGTTAATTGCTTTGATCAGCGAGAAGCTGTGCAAAAAATAACATGTAAAAAAAATTGTACCAGACAGACAGAGCGATATAAGCTTTGTTACAAGATTAACAAGATACACAGCTTTAAATTCCTAAATTATAGATTTGTTACCTACTACTTAAGCAATTGTGTAGTCCATCCCCGACTGTCTGTGTCGAGATGAAATCTATCAGACTTTGATCTGGAACCTTCTTTTCTCTGGTCAGAATTGTGTCCGCTTGTTCCAGACCACTGAGGTGTGCCCCGTGAAATGTAGAAATAAATTCCCTGGCGAATCCTTCACCTGCAAACAAAACTCTAGGCTCCTGCAAGACAAACAAACTGTCTCAGTGACAACCAAAAGTTCAAAACATTTTGGAAAGTAGAAACAAGTGATCAAATTATTGTCAAATATTATTTCAATTATTTGAAGCAAAAACCCGATAAGATTATTATTTGACCAATGTTACACATAAAGTGGAAATATCAAATAAAACCTGAACTCGCATTGACTTACTTTGTAAATAGAAGTATTGACTTAGTGAAATAGTCTATAATAATAATAATGATAATAATAATACTAATAGTAAGTTCTCCTTTCAGACCTTGCGATCTATAGGGCAGATGATTTTAAGGTGATATGTTTCTTTGGCAATAACGAGCAGGTTGTCAACCAACAACCACCTTTACTTTCCTCAACTAAAGTTAGAGTCGGGTGGAGTCAGGGTTCCTGGAAATCCCGAAATTCAAAATCCAGGTCTTAATCGAGATTCGAACCCAGGAATTCAAGCGCTTAACCACTCAGCCACCGCGACCCCTAAATAATAATAGCAATTAATAATAATAATCTTATTATCCTGGAGGAAATTAGCTATATTTCCATTGGTTATATCAAGAAATAGATTAGTTTTATGGTTACCACGAACAAAAAATGAAATGACAATAGCTGTAAATAAATAAATAAATAAAGATTTTGTTAGTGAAAATAGAAAAGAAAAAAAAATCAAACATTGAAAGTAAAAATAAAAAATAAAAAAAAATTTAAATTTAATTTAAAAAAAAAAAGAAATCTGAGGGTAAAATAAAAAAATGTGGTCTGGATTTTGTCAGTCTGATAATATTTTTTTTCGGTTTATTATTTATTTATTTATGTTTACTGTTTTCAGTTCTTCTACATTTATAACAAATTGCTTTTTTTTTTCTTTCCATTCAATTTTCTTTTCAATTTTCATTTTGTATCACATCCAAATCGATAACCACGTACCTCATTTGGCGGCAGATGCATTTGAAGATGCTTCAGATCTTCTGTTTTTATTTGAGTGGAGAGAAAACTGTAAGTCCCTCGGATGTAAGGATTTGAAATCCAGGTGGTTCTAGAGACAAAACATCCAAGAAAATGGGATAAGCAACAGGTCAGATACGGAACTACAGAATCGAAATAGAGTGTCCACATTTTAGAAAATGTATGAAATAGACCTATTACGGTAAGTCGTCTGAAAATGCCAATTCATTTTTGAAATACATTTTTTGTGTGTGCACTAACGCGAAATAACATTTTGAAAAGACAATCCTAAAGTTGGTTTGTGTTTGTGCATGTGTTTGTCACGTAATGAAATGGGCCAACGATATCATAAACGTCAACACTTAGTCTTGATACTGCCGCTAAAAACAGTTTAGGAACTATAATAATGTAAACAAGCTATTCAATAATTGTATTCTCTCAGTAGGAGCCAGAATGAAAGTCTTCAGGTAAATTTACGTGTGCTAACACCTAAGTCTCAGTGGCAGCTTACGAGTTTATAAAATTTCCACTAGTTTGTTCATAATAAAACATTTCTATGTACACTTATCTGAGCTGCTAACTGAACTTTTTAAAAATGTTAAACATATTTTTATTTAAAATCAAAAAAATTGTATGAGGCTTTATAGAAATATACTAAAATTTGTCAATGTAGCTCTATATGTATAATTCTCTTCTTGGCCAAACCATGCGTTACACCACGATAAAGTCATGGAAGGAAAGCTCTTTCATTTCTGAAAGTCGGAGTAGAGTTACCTCACGTAACTGGCGCCTCGACAGAGAGCACGGCTCAGTGAAAAAAAGAAGGGGGGGGGGGACACGTAATCTTTATACATTCTATATTTGACTACATTTATGTGTGTATTTTTTATAAAGTTGTAGTTCCTTAGTTCCTAGACCCTCATCTTTACCTGTTCACGGCTGTTGGTGGAGGCACGACGAAATCTTTGAAAAAAAGTTTAACTAGCTCATAACTTATGTCCATCACTTCAGAGTCTTCTAGTCCTTCGGAAAGCTCAGCCTGGATAGGAAAGAAGTAAAGTATTCACTTCAAAAGCAACATCGCAGATCCTCCTCCCTCTCTCACTTTCTCTCGCACGCACACACACAAACACACACACATATATATAAATGTATAAATATATGATAGCAAGACCGCACGACAAACACTGATGCCCTTCCGAACGCGGTATGGACAGTATAGAGGGGCTTCTCGTGTTCCGACAGCTACGCTGGGCAGGGCACGTATAGGTGACGAACGGTAGATACTTGCGCACTTCACAATGTCCCAACTCAAAGATGTTTAAATGATATTAGACTAACGGAAAATTAAAGGCGCAGATAAAAAAAGAAAGAGAGAGAGAGAAAGAGGTAAACAGAGATAGAACGTTTTCTTGTAAAATCTTTGGATTCCCCCTTCCCTCTTTTCCATCACGTGACCTCGAGCGGATGTAGGTAAGGGGGGGGGGGGCATTCGCTTCGTCTCGTTTCCAAACTGCAACCATTTCTCTCTCTCCCTCGGCTTTATCGAGCTTCTTGGATCCATCCAGTCCATTTTTTAAAACTCTTTTCTTCTTCTACCTGGCACTGTTCCTTGTAGGACTATTTATTTGAAATGCAGTTTGATCTTGTGACTATCTTTTTAGTACAAACTTCATTTATGAAATGTTTCGTCAACTGGACACGTCTCGAGAATCTGCTGAAATAGCTCAAGCTTCACATCAATACAGAAAGAGAAGCATTGAGCCCCTCCCTTCCAGGATTTGGTGACTGTAGTTTTTGCTTTATTTATATTGAGGGGGGAGGGGGAGGAGGGGTTGGGAATAGGAACCAATCTTGAACATCCCCCCCTCCCCCGGCTACTATAGTTTGGCTTTCGTTTTTTTTATTGAGAAGGAGGTGAATCTGACACTCTGCTCCACACCTTAGAATTGGGCGACTCTTTGAGTTTATTCTTTGTCTCGAGCTTTTGATAGAAGTCTCTTAGATTTGCTTGATTAACGTAAAGATTGGTTGAAAACCAGGTCAATGTATGCGGGGGAGAGGGGCTTGGTTGGCTAGGCCAATGGTCAAAAGTACACAACAGTAAACATTATTAGTAACGTTCTCAGACTTTCAGACTATGCGAGCTATAGGGGAGATGTTTCTGTGGCCCACGGTTAGCAAGGGTATCATGTGACCAGCACAACAACCAACCAAATTAAAAATCCAAATCTTCACCAGGATTTGAACCCAGGTCCCTCCGGTTCGGAAGTTAAGCGCTTTACCACACAGCCAGAGCATCCACAGACAAGAAAAGCCTGTAATACTGAAAGGATTGTGAAAGATGAATTCGACTACTCACTTCTTCTTTCCCGAGCCAGAGCTCCAGTACATTGGGGCACTTATAGACAGTCTCCAGAGAATGAATGCCAAACCACCAGGGTTCACCATTCTGTAATTTACACAAATAAATCCTAAATCGAATAGATTCTAACATTTTATCAGATTTAAGATTAAAAACAAAATATAATAATAATTGGATAACTGTTTGAGCAACCAATATTTTCAAACGAATAACAAAGTTTACTTATCAAAGGGAAAACAGAACTGTAATGTACTTAATAACAAGATTATTTGGCATTAGCTCCCTTTGTAGATGTACAACACTTTGAAGACCTCCTTTGACTACACATCTTTGAGGATTAATGGGTTCCGTACTATGGTATACGGTGATGACAAATCGATTGAATTTCTTTTTGTAGTCAGGTTTGCATTTTGATATCGATTCCACCCTGAAATCCACGCCTTCGACTTCGAAGGTCACGGAGGTCACGCTTCGGATGGCTAACGTTTACCAGCTCCGTTACACCTTCGAGGAGATTTTAGGGACTCAATTTAAAATAGAATAATTCTTAATTTAAACTCTGTGGGGGCCTAAAACATAAATAATTAAGTCAAAAACTAGGAGAGAGGGAAAACCTGTTTCTTCTTTTGACTTTTGTCACTCCTCATTCGTATGTTATCATCAATCCATAATAACTCATAGATCTGTACACCGTCGTCCTTTCGGGTATAGCCTACAAATGGCTTGTCCCATTGTAAGAAGATCTTCCAGAAAAAACAACAAAAGTCAATTATTAAAAAAAAAAGAATCCTAATGAATTGTACTAAGGAAATGAAACATTAAAAAATAATTTTATTGAATTATTTCATTCCATCTTCAATCTGCTGATAAAACTAATTGGATCAATTGAAAAGGTAACGAATTATCTAAACTGGTGAATTTGTCATCACTGAATGTTATGTGAGTATATAGTCCAGTAACTTGTTTAGTTCTAAACATTGGGGGGGAGACGAAAGTAAAAGTACTGGGTACGAACATCAGCTTGAGGCGCTCCTTGGTGTCAGGGTTCTAGTTAGATAGGCTGGTGTTGTTGTCAGGGTTTTAGTTAGATAGGCTTGTGTTGGTGTCAGGGTTCTAGTTAGATAGGCTTGTGTTGTTGTCAGGGTTCTAGTTAGATAGGCTGGTGTTGTTGTCAGGGTTCTAGTTAGATAGGCTGGTGTTGGTGTCAGGGTTCTAGTTAGATAGGCTGGTGTTGTTGTCAGGGTTCTAGTTAGATAGGCTTGTGTTGGTGTCAGGGTTCTAGTTAGATAGGCTTGTGTTGGTGTCAGGGTTCTAGTTAGATAGGCTGGTGTTGTTGTCAGGGTTCTAGTTAGATAGGCTGGTGTTGGTGTCAGGGTTCTAGTTAGATAGGCTGGTGTTGTTGTCAGGGTTCTAGTTAGATAGGCTTGTGTTGGTGTCAGGGTTCTAGTTAGATAGGCTTGTGTTGTTGTCAGGGTTCTAGTTAGATAGGCTTGTGTTGGTGTCAGGGTTCTAGTTAGATAGGCTGGTGTTGGTGTCAGGGTTCTAGTTAGATAGGCTGGTGTTGTTGTCAGGGTTCTAGTTAGATAGGCTGGTGTTGGTGTCAGGGTTCTAGTTAGATAGGCTGGTGTTGTTGTCAGGGTTCTAGTTAGATAGGCTTGTGTTGGTGTCAGGGTTCTAGTTAGATAGGCTTGTGTTGGTGTCAGGGTTCTAGTTAGATAGGCTGGTGTTGTTGTCAGGGTTCTAGTTAGATAGGCTGGTGTTGGTGTCAGGGCTCTAGTTAGATAGGCTGGTGTTGTTGTCAGGGTTCTAGTTAGATAGGCTTGTGTTGTTGTCAGGGTTCTAGTTAGATAGGCTTGTGTTGGTGTCAGGGTTCTAGTTAGATAGGCTTGTGTTGTTGTCAGGGTTCTAGTTAGATAGGCTGGTGTTGTTGTCAGGGTTCTAGTTAGATAGGCTGGTGTTGTTGTCAGGGTTCTAGTTAGATAGGCTGGTGTTGTTGTCAGGGTTCTAGTTAGATAGGCTGGTGTTGGTGTCAGGGTTCTAGTTAGATAGGCTGGTGTTGTTGTCAGGGTTCTAGTTAGATAGGCTTGTGTTGGTGTCAGGGTTCTAGTTAGATAGGCTTGTGTTGGTGTCAGGGTTCTAGTTAGATAGGCTGGTGTTGTTGTCAGGGTTCTAGTTAGATAGGCTGGTGTTGGTGTCAGGGTTCTAGTTAGATAGGCTGGTGTTGTTGTCAGGGTTCTAGTTAGATAGGCTGGTGTTGTTGTCTTGTGTTTCTTAACTTGGTTCCTGTGGCTCACTAGCGGCTTTCTTGAATATCAAATAATACTTGCTTGATACTTTCCAATTATAATTCATCCATACTTGCTTAACTGAATTACGAACACTTAATATACATCAGCTCTAACTCCTTATATTCATGAATATCTATAATACTTTTATACTTAATAAAGCACACAATTATATCACTCTTTTGAAATAGTAATACACAAAACACCAGTCCATCAACTTATAAATATATAAATGCATAAATACCAGTCCAGGAAGTAAACGTCCAACCTTCCTGGACCTGAAGCAAGACCTTACTGACTTAACACACTCTCTCGCACATTCAACAAAGACTTAATCACTCAGTTCACAACACGTGCAACACTTTGCATTCATAACAAGGGGATATAACAATCATACCAAAATATCAAACTAACATTCATTCTCGCCATACCTCCCCCTGACACTTGTAAGTGTACTAACCATGGGACTGAGATGCTACAAAAGGATCCATAGGTATCCCCTACCTACATAGAACAAAAATCTTTAAAAAAAAAGGATAACAATGCCGATTACATTCAATGATTACCTTAGACGTAGATAGAGAGAGATAGACGGCGAACAGATAAGACTATATGTGGCGCCCAAAGGTCCAATTGGACTAAAAGGACAGGTAAAGATGTGAAGGAGATACTATTATACAAGATATAATGCCATTCTAATTATGTATCTGAGGGTATTAACAAGAAAAGTTATTAAAAAATAATAGTCCAAACTATTTCAAACAGTCTATTCCAAGCTGTCTATTTCAAACTGTCCAACCCATAAGTCAGTGTACTATACTCCACACTTTGATTCATTTCAGACAATTCAAACAAAATGTCATTTCACTTTTCAATGATTGAATTTACGTTCTACATTATATTTTGACTTTCAAGGAACGAATGAAACAGTGAGCAGTGAAATGTTGGCCTCTCTATTAGATAACCAGGGGAGAATGGGCTTTATTACGGCATTCAATTAGCCCTCTAGTCTTTCAAAGGACTTAAAACACACAACTTTTAGATGCTTACATTTCAGTTTAATTCTCATTGCTTGACACATGGAACTCGGCTGTTTTACGTATCACCTGTATTACGTACGGCTGTATCATGTACCGGCTGTATCATGTACCGGCTGTGCCATGTAACAGCTGTCACTGGCGGATCCATGGGGGGGGGCGGTAGGGGCGATCGAATTTTAGTATAGAATTAAACACAATTTGTATACAAATTTATTACTTATGTTAATAATATATACTAATTATTTATATTTCAACTTTTATTAGATTATTTCGTCCCCCCCCCCCTCTAGTATGTTGGCTGACTTAATGGGGTCGGGAGGGGGGGATGGCATCAATCCCGCCCCCCTTCCATAAATTTTCGAGTGGGGGGGGGAGGTCCAATTTATTTGTAGAAATCAAAGCTTGCTAACAATATCAATTAAATATCTATATGATTAAAACTTGTTATTAGTGTTTTAACCAATCTTTATATTATGTCGTTTCCCTGTTGGCCGATTGGGGGGGGGGGGCAAATACTTCTACTGCCCTTCCCACCTAAACCCTTTGAGTTGGGGGGGGGCGGTCCTACTTTAATGGGGAAATCATAGTTTGTGAACAAAATAAGTTGAATATCTATATAATATAAGCTACATATTGATATGTGAGCCTATTGCATATTATGTCGCACCACAATCTAATATCAAATTTTATCATTATGTGAGCTGGCGCTCCTAGATCTAATTTTTGACCTAATTTCATCTAATTTATATTATTTATATAGGCCAGGGCTATGATGTTTGTAATTTAGTGTCCTTTTTAATTTTTATAGTTCAGTGCTGAGTATTTTGTAGTTTCCGTTATTTATAACTTTCTGCTAGTTTTAGTCTTTTTCTGTTATTTGTGTTTTACTCGTAGAGGAAAAGTAGTTTTTAAAATAGTTAACTAGCCTTAGAGCTGTGGATGTTTTTTCCTATCTTTTGTCCCTGGTTAGTTCTGCTTATTTTTTTCTTTGGCATTAGCGTTGGATTGGTTGTTATTTTTTAATATCAGTTTATGTGCAGGTCTGTAAACGGTATATAATAGCCCCCATAGGAGTTTAGAATAGAAATAACTTTTTATCTTCCTTTTTGTATTTTTGTAGGATTTAAATTTTAAGATTCTATTTTTAATGCTGTTTAATTTGGTATATAATGTTGTGTAGTCCGTGTCTTTAGTAATTTGCTAGATTTTATTGTTGTGTACGGCTAGGTCATCATCATTGGACTCCTTCAGTCGTAGAACGACTATGGCTCATCTCAGAGTACACTTCCTCATGTGGCTGTGGAGCCCTATTTTGGAGAGACACTCCCGTCCGCAGATAGCGCAGGTTAAGGTGGCTTTTGCTTCGGTGGTAGAGGAGCTGGCCGTTTTTCGGATTGTGCGTTTTTCACTTTCACTGTCCATAGCTTTCTTGGTCACTGTCTCTCTCCACCTGTTGCGGTCTAGAGCTGTGTCTTCCCAATTGTCAGTATTGATGTTCACTGATTTGAGGTCACGTTTTATTACATCTATGTAACGGAGGTGGGGGCGACCAGTTTTTCTTGTGCCAGTCGCGAGTTGACCATAGAGGATGACTTTCAGGATGCGCTTGTCCTCCATCGGGCGAACATGTCCAAGCCAGCGCAAACGGCGTTGTCTGAGGGCTGTAAAGATGCTGGGAATACCTGATCGCGCAAGGATCTCAGTATTGCACACTTTTTCTTTCCATGTGACATTCAAGATCCTACGGAGACATCTCAAATGGAATGAGTTTAGTTTTCTCTCTTGCTTTGCGTAGGTGATCCATGATTCACTGCCATACAGCAGTGTACTCATAACGCATGCCTTGTAGACTTCAATTTTGGTCACCGTAGTTAGCTTATGGTTTTCCCAAACTCTTGGTCCGAGTCTAGCGAATGTTGAGGCAGCCTTCCCTATGCGTTTTTTCATCTCCTCTTCTAGGGACAGGTCATCTGTAATTGTGGATCTCAGATAGCAGAATTCGTTTACGGCGTCCAGCTTGTTATCGTCTATGAGGATGGAGGGTGGTGCTGTAGCAGGTGGTCCCGTAACATTTGTTTTCTTCGTGCTATAAGTCAAGCCATATTCTTTACAGGCCTAGGTACTAATTAGGGAAATCGGTAGTCCAGTTTAGTTTTAGATAATTAGCGTGACGTCATACTCTCTGATATGTTCGCGCTGACCAGTTATAGCTAGCTCAGGAACCACGTTAAGCCCTCTTTTGTCTTGACCAGTGGTCAGTGCTGACAGTGGTGCCTGTATAAAGCTAATTGTGTGTTGTATAATTTCAGCTGGGACCGCCTGTAAGTTGGAAAATGTTTTTTTTTTCTTACTTTAGTTCGTTTTTGTATTAATTGTTTCTACATCTATTGCTATAGTCTAGATGCAGACTGATTAGTGTAGTGGCGTCACTGGCTAGTTAATTAGCCATGATTACCTCTGATGGAACCGGAAGTTCCGTAGAGTTGGGTAGCGTCACCCCGTTTTAGCCATCCTTAATGATCCCCTTATTGTTTTTCTATTGTTTGTCTATTTGTAAATATTTTATTATTTTATGTCTTCTAAAAGTATTTTTATTAATATTATAATATTGTTAGGATAACGGTTCTAACAAGATGGCAAGTTGCCGATTTTAATTTTTAATGTAGAAGATGGCTGCGACCTACTCAACGCTCCATGATGGCAGATTTGTTAAGCCAAATCTAGATTTATGTTTATTATTATCTGGCCCAACATGTGTTGTGGCGTAAGCTTTTAAGTAGGTATCATAATAATAATAATGTATGGCTTTTTATTAGCTAAATGAAGGTAATTGTATTTACCTCATGCATTTAGGTATGTGTATGTGCTAGACTAGGTCTAGTTCATTATTATTTTGTTATTATGTCTTATGTTTGTTTATATTTGTAATTGCAGGCTATAATTACTGCCTGTCTGCCTAACTGCTTTTACTGCTGCCTAACTGCCATTATTTCTGCTGCCTAACTGCCATTATTTCTGCTGCCTAACTGTCTGCCGCAGTTATTACTGTTGCCATATAACTGTTGCCTTATAGCTGTTGTAGAGCTGCCATTATTTCTGTGTAGTAGCTTACGGCTGTAGTCCTGCCAAATAGCTGCTTTATTTGTTAGGTTCAGTCCGGTAGGTTTGATCAATCGTTTAGTAGTGTGTATATTTAGTTTTATTACTGTTGTTTTGGTTTCATGTAAATAAAGTATATAAGTTTGTTTTATAATTTTAGTTGGTTGTTTTACTTTTAGTTAGCTAGTTTAGTTTAGTTTAGTTTGATTGTGCTGTCTGGTTGCTTAGGCGACTCCAGCCCCTTGGTCGCTGACCGAGGTGCACAGATTGGGCCCACCCAGTAGAGCTACCACCTGCCTATTGTAAAAAAAAAATGAACAAATGTTGAGTAGCAGATAAAAAAAAGGCCTCATTCAGTAGCGCCACCCTGACCTGCTCACATTTTTCTGTTGTCAGAAGTGGGATCTGTGCTTAAGTGGCCAGACGCACATTATTTTTTTAGGGGTTAGGTTGTGGTTAGGTTTCTTTAGGCTTTGGTTAGGCTTCGGTAGCGCATTGTTAGGATTGCATATAAGTTAGTATTGGTTTTAGGATTTGGCAGCAGTGTTAGAGAGTTATTTTGTTGTAGGTTGATAGGAAGTTGTTAGTAGATGGATAGTTTAGTTTGTTGAAGGAGTTTTGTTTTAGTTGCTATGGTCAGTTATGTGTTTTTTTGTTGTTGTTAAAGTGTGAGGCGTAATAGTGAGTTTGTTTTGATGTTACTTTGAGATGTAGTTCTAGGAAGTTGTTGTAGTGTGGAGGTAGTTAGTATTTTTGTTATGGGTTAGAGTGTTAGGTTAGGTTGGCAGAATGGCAGCAGCGGCAGGAAGGCTGAGGGGCCTCGGAAGGGCATGATCCGAGTAGAAGTCTGCAGCTACCCCCATGCCTACGCCGAGAGATGTCAGCCCAGCATCAACATATGAGAGATGTCATGGCTAGAGTCAGCCGATGACATGTACTAGCCATCCATTAGGTGAGAGTGTTCGAATTTCACAAGCCATGTCAGAACCAGAGGACGATGCGCTCAATGTTGGAAATAGCTATGTATGGATTTATGGCAATGAATCCCAACAAGCATGTGTTATCGACTTTATCAGTAAGAGGAAGGCTTGCCTTATAGTCCTTATCTTCCTGTGGTGAATTGGCTAAATATGGATAGATTCGCAGTTGCTGGTGGTCTGAATGTGTGAGGCGATACTACCAAGTCTTAGGCAGTTTCAGCAAGGGTTTTTTTTTACAAGTAGCCATGTACTGGCCTGACAGAGGTGCCCCACTGCCACCTCTGTGTTATAAACAACTGGGCCAGTTTGTCCTTCCATTTAGGACAGCCCAGTTGCAACGGTAGTTTTGTGGCCATTGCTCACACCTGGAAAGGTCCTCACCAGAAACATAACGGCTATCAGGTCGTCCATTTGACCCTCCACTCCCTGGTGACCTGTGACAGCCACTGATCATCTCTACTAGGCAGCGGTAATAGACCGACCAGAGCTGTACAAGTCATCAAGAGCGAGTAACGGAGCAAACCTGTAATTGTTTTATTTCTATTTCTTACTTTCTATTACGTATGTTGTATATAGGTAATCCTTTATTTTTTTGTTATTATGTTCTTTATATGTGTATGATTTGGCTGCACTGTTTCTCTGTGTGGCTATGTTCTTTCATGCTTTGATTTTTATGCATATTTTATTTTTATGCTCATGTATATTTTTTAATGATATATATTTTTGTATTTCCATGTATGCTTTACTAGTTGTGTTGCCTGTATTGCAACCTGGTAGAGATTAGTAAGATGTTAAGGTATTTAAGTTTTTTTAAAGTCTCTAATGGACGCTCAAAAGCCAATATTGTGCTTGATTGTTGTAGTAGTATGCTGATGTACCTTTTTCTAGTCGTGTAATTTTCGATGTTGCCGTCAAGGTGCTCGTTAATGTTATTTTGCCTTGGGGGCCATGACTAAGTTGAAGATAATGGTATATTGCAGTATTCTGTTGTTGCCTTTGGAAGGCATGTAATGGTTTTTGTAGTTGCCTTTGGAAGGCAGGTAATCGGACAAAACAATACTTTTTCTTTTTTTGTTTTATAGTTATTTCAATTTTTAAAAACAAAATCTGTCACTAATATTAGTTATATATACTATAAATTAAATTCTTATATCGAGTCGCCCCACCCCTATTCTTTAATGCCAAATGCAATCATTAGCAAATATTATAAAAAGGAGCGAGGTTTAATCGTTTTCACTCTACCGCCCCTCTTTTTCCAGACGAAAACGCGATGTTTCATAACAGAAAAGTCAAATATGGCGACAGAGGTTATGTAATTTCATCATTTTTTATCATAATTTTTTAACGAAAGACTTTGCTTTGGAATATTTGGAATTCATACCAAATTTCTCAGTAGAAGAATAACGATTGAGATGAGTTCTGAACCCAAATATTCTTTTCCAATCCGACTTTTTTCAATTTTTACTCAATCTGCAATTTTTCTAGTTAAATTTGGGACTATAGCTCACAATTTATGCTTGAATCCTAAAATTGCAAACAAAAAATTAGAGTAGAATCCAATTGGCCCAATTCATTTCTCCTCCCAACTCAGAAATTTATTTTAGAGCTTTAGATTATAGTTCTGTAACAAAACAAAGTTACAAACATGCCTATTGAAATAAATGTATAATTTACAAATGAGCTTTTTTTTATATAAATATTATTTTTTGAACTTTTGTTTTCGGCGGCGATCCTGAAAACCTTAATCTAAATATGTGGGGTATCTTCTAATCGTTTTATTTGCAATGTAGTAAAAGCCTATAAATTCATATTAGAATATTTTTCAAGTAAAACATAATTCAAAAGTTCCTTTTTTAATAGGACGAATAATGAGCTGTAGATGTCATGGAAATGCGTTTCTGCAGGGAAGAATCCAAGAAATCGCTTTTGGCGTCGGGGCTTCGCCCCGAACCCCATTGATTAATAATGAGCTGTAGATGTCAGGAGAATGCGTTTCTGCAGTGAAGAATGCAGGAAAACGCTTTTGGAGTTGGGGCTTCGCCCCGAACCCCACTGATTAGTAATGAGCTGTAGATGTCAGGAGTATGCGTTTCTGCAGTGAAAATACAAGAAAACGTTATTGGCGTCGGGCTTTGCCCCGAACCCCAATGAGAAGGCTTACAGTGCTCCCCCAGAACCCCAAGCTATCAAGAGAAAGGCCTCAACATGACCTTTTTTTTTGTTTTCTTTTTCGACGAATGGTAAGAAACACTGCTTTTTTCTTTTTTTTAAATTTTAATATATATATATATATATGCTGTACGCACGTTTATGCATAGGGTTAGGGTTTTTACTGGGCATTAGGGTTAGGGTTTGGAAAAAAATCGCCCCCTCCCACTCCGAAGTTCTGGATCCGCTAGTGCCGGCTGTATCATGTACCGCTGTGCCATGCTGTTACAGGCTACTGTCATGATACATTTTAATAACTCTTGCCTAGTTAGTTTCTTGTGTGTACGTCATGTTTGTATATGTGTTTAATGTGTTTGTGTGTATGCGTACTTGACTACGTGTGTGTATGGGAGCTTGTGTGTGTGTTCATATATCTAGTTTAGAAGTCACCTTCCCGACTCCTCCAAAACCTATGTGTTCAATAGCTGTGGCTAGAGGTCTCGGCAGGGGCGGAGTAAACAATTCCCTGTGTTTGGCTTGCAAGTAGCCGATACTGACAGTCACGATCACGTAGTCTGCCAAAATTGTCTTATCTTGGTTATTGGTGTTATAAGTAACACAGACCTTGGGATACAAGTCTTCAGTCTGAAACAAAACAAATAAAGCAACAAAAAAAAAAAACAAAACGTTATCTGATTCTTACATGGATTTAACAAAAATAGTTAAAAACAATCTAATTTTTATTGGTTGTTTCTATAACATTCATTTGTGAAGTCCTTCCCACAAGCAAATAATGTACGCCACCTTCCTGCTTTAGCCGTGTACTATCTTAGAGGGGGTCTGTATGGTAATGTGGGTGGATGTGTGACGATATATGTGTGTGGTTGGTTCTGTCACACATTCTGTGTGTTGTTCTGTGAGGATTTATGTGTGTGGTTCTGTGTGTGAATCTGTGTGTTAGTCTTCTGGTTGTGGTTCTGTGTGGATCTCTATGTTTATTAATTAATTTAACATTCATCTAATTTTCACCATCAGTAATGTTTTCTTCCAACTGACCCTAGAATGTTTGTTTCATCTAATGTCTTAAGAAATGTATGTTCCCGTATTTTCATTTATATCATTATATACAAAAGAGGCTCAGAGTTCTGATTATACAGACAGTTCCCATAGATGGCACATGTGTAAAGAAACCATTCACGGCGCAACCAACCATTAGATAACGTGTACATTATAAATAAATTTATATATCAAATGATTTACAACCATTGCAAAATGTAGGTTTACCACACCTCCGGCACAAGAAGGGGATATCCTCCTTTTTGGGATCGTGCTCTGCGCCCGAAAGGTATGGTCTAAAATCCAGGCTTAGTCTGTTGGGCCGTTGAGGCACCATACGGAATCTGTTGTCGTCTTTCCTTATTCCTATGTAAGTTTTGTATTGGATAGAATCTCAATGACAGGCCCGTCCATTCTTTTAAGTTGTCTTCCCACCGCTTTCTCTATCTACCTCTTCTTTTTCCTAGTACTGTTTTCTGAGGAAAGATCTTTGAGAGCCCTGATGACCTTGTTATATGGCCACAGAGTTTAAGTTTGCATTTTTTGATAGTAGTTAGTAAGTTATCGAGGAGTCTAATCGCTGTACTAAATCTGTCTCTAATCTATTGGTTTGTGATGCGATCTTTGTATGTGATACCTAGGATATTTCTGTAGCAATATGCTTGTTTTTGTCAAGTCCATTGTCAGTTTTTTAAAGCTGTCCTCCTTTGTAAGGTTTTTAAAGTTGTCCCCCTTTGTAAGGTTTTTGATGTTGTCCCCCTTTGTAAGGTTTTTGAAGTTGTCCCCCTTTGTAAGGTTTTTGAAGTTGTCCCCGTTTGTAAGGTTTTTGAAGTTGTCCTCCTTTGTAAGGTTTTGTCTTCCTTTCTTTGTCCTCCTCTAGGCGTGTAGGTGTCTTGATGCCGACAGGGACCTTATGACAGGGTGGTCGGTGAAGTGCCAACTTCCCATCCTGGCACCGGGTCAAAATACTTTCCCGGGTCAATGGTTCATAAAAAAGAATTTATCTTGAACCTTTTTGGACACTTCGAAGAAGTAAGCCGTCAAAATATGCGCATATAAATAACAATATGTTACTAACCCAGTTGATATTTTGTACTGGTGTACTTAGGCAGATCTTGTCTGACACCACGTTCTCAATATATCTCAGGATAGCTGTCATTCCACCCTCCACGTAGGTGTCTCTGGGTCCAGGAAGTACCTTGTACTTAATTAAAGCATAGATAGACAGATCAGAGAGATCTGCTGAAGCAGTGTCCACTATTTGGTAAAGTTTAAACCACCTGGGAATATACTTTTACATGTTAGGTATGCTCTTTTTTTTTTTTTTGAAATTATGACATAGAACAAGAGTTATATTAGAGCTAGATTTATGTATGAGCAAGATGTATATAAAAGCTAGCTATATAAGAACTAGAGATATATCTAAATAAGAGCTAGAAATATAAAAGAACTAGATTTATATAACTGCTCTTTGTATGCAAGAAATAGAGCTATTCTTAATTAATAACAACCTCGAATCAACAAATATAAAGCCATTTTATCATTAAAATACTTTGAAATGGAGTTGAAAAGTAGTTTATAAACCCTGTAAGAATGTATTGTGCAGGTGACATCAATGTAGACTTATAATTCTGAGCTCTTGAAGCACAAAGTAGGTTTTATTTTCAAAGGAAAAACCGGTATTAGTTTTGTGTGGTCTGTCCGTCCTTCTGTCTGTCACGTTTAGATCTCAAATATTAGAAAAGCTTTTTAAAAAAATTCGATTCATATTTTGCAGCTTGCTTTACGATTTATAACAATTGACCCAATACGTTTTGTTTGTTTAAAAAAAGAAAGATTACATTTTGTTAGTACATAATTTACACATGATTTAAAAGAAGATGAACTAAGCAGTGTTTAATTTTATTTACTACTAGTGTAGCTTTTGGCACCGAGAACGAAAGCCCTTGAAACATTTGACCAAATGGAAGGACTTCTTCCAGATGACATGAATGAGAGATTGGCCATCCACCGACCCCTTTGAACGTAGATCAACCATCATATTAGATGGTCTCTTCATCACACCCATTAGGTCAGGCCCACACTGAACCAAATCTTTATAGCCATCATTTAATTCAATATTTATAAATAGTAATAATACATCAGATATTAAAAATATAAGGTCACAATTGGGTTAGCATAGTCAAGTGAAACATTGTACTCATCCTTAATCATAGGAATCGAAGACATTGTCATTATTATTATTATTAATAATTATAATCCTAACGTCATCAGACCAAACAATATAACCATGTCAGCACCATTGTTTGCACAGAATACTTCTATTACTTATGGACGGATATAGGATTTCGGTTTTTTGACAGGGTGCTCTTCATAGCTTAACAATACACATTGTTTTGTTCCACACTTGTCCTCGAAATCATTGTAAGCGCGTGTCAACTAAAAATAACTTCAGAGCTAAATATAAACATAGACTTAGCACTAACCTGTATTCGTATATTTCAAAAATTTGTTTTGAGATGGCGAAGGAGCAAAATAGAAAATTCGGAGGTCTATATGTTTATTGCGCTTCATTTCATCCTTATAACAGTAGATTTATTTTTTTAGTTGATTCACTCTGTTTCCTTATACTATGAGGACAGTATTAGCATACGATTCAAGTTTGAGTTATTAAATAATTCAATTATCTAAAGCCGATTTGTATTTTATGAATACGTCTGTACTATCTCTGGTGTACGCTTGAATATCACGATATCACATCATCTCCAGAACTGCAGGTTTGTGACCACTACGCAATACCAGCGTTATAACTCACGTATCTTGGGCCTAAATACTTATTGAAAATCTTAATAATTGTAGTTTATCTTTCAAAGAGTGGCTTTAGGAGGAAGAAGGAGAGAAATAGAGAGAGCTAAACAGATTACTGGAGAGAGAGAGAAAGAGAGAGACTAGATTCATTAAATTATGAGTTAACACTAGACGATGTTAAATTAATGTCTACTATCAACCAAACCATGATCTGGCTTGAAGACATATTTCACATTTCTAGACACACAATTCAACAAATAGTTCGCACACAAATCACCTGTAAATGGCTTGAAACAGTTTTCTATCTTTCTCATCAGTCAGACCTCTGAGATAGGTTTTAAAGACAGTCTCATACAGGTCTCCTTCACTTTTATCACTGTCTTTATCATCGATCTCAACATCTTCATCATAATTCTTGTCCAACTTCTCTGACAGCTCTTTGATCTGTGATTTAATCTTTTCAGTGACAGGTATCTGTGATGACAAATTATATGGACACAGATATAGTCTAACGACTTGAGCCAACTATCATAGAATTATATACTTGTAGCCTATGGTACTATATAACGCACAGTAAGAAAAAAATACAGATAAAAATAATAATCTTATTATATCGACTGAGGATAACTCGTAGCAGTAACCTTTTCTTTCACTTGTGTCACATGACATTGGAAATGTTGTCTGGAAGTTGTAATAGTTCACAGTAGAGTAACTGATTATGTAGCAACAATGTTGTGTTTCTCTACTTATCAGCAGTATGGGGCTACACTACTCATCAACACGTAGGGGCTACACTGCATATCAACAGTACGGGGCTACACTGCTTATCAAGAAGTTTGGGGGCTACACTACATATCAACAGTTTGAAACTTCACTACGTAAACCACATATAAACATTTCGATGCTTCACTACATATCAACAGTTTGGGGCTACACTACATATCAACATTTCGATGCTTCACTACATATCAACATTTTGAAACTTCACTACATAAACCACATATAAACATTGGATGCTACACTACATATCAACAGTTTTGGGCTACACTGCTTATCAAGAAGTTTGGGGGCTACACTACATATCAACAGTTTGAAACTTCACTACGTAAACCACATATAAACATTTCGATGCTTCACTACATATCAACAGTTTGGGGCTACACTACATATCAACATTTCGATGCTTCACTACATATCAACATTTTGAAACTTCACTACATAAACCACATATAAACATTGGATGCTACACTACATATCAACAGTTTTGGGCTACACTGCTTATCAAGAAGTTTGGGGGCTACACTACATATCAACAGTTTGAAACTTCACTACATAAACCAAATATAAACATTTCGATGCTTCACTACATATCAACAGTTTGGGGCTACACTACATATCAACATTTCGATGCTTCACTACATATCAACATTTTGATGCTTCACTACATATCAACAGTTTGGGGCTACACTACATATCAACATTTTGAAACTTCACTACATATCAGCAGTTTGATACTCTAGATTCTTGTCAAGTGTTTTGAACCCAAGAGCTCTGGCATATGGCGTAATGCTACTCAGTTCTAAACGTTCTTAGTCTCGTGATAAGAAAAACCTTTGAGCTTTCACATTCATTCGTACCAAGTCTCACATAGTTCACTTACTACCAATGTATTCTTAGTCCAAACATCTCTAATGGATACCTGACAATAGTTGGGTAAAAGTAAATGCGGTTGGTCGCTGTGCTGACCACATGACACTCTCGTTAACCGTGGGCCATAATAACAGATCCTTATTTCTAACAATTGACCGTCACTCTGAGAAAGCCGCCACCACGGTTCGAGATTCTCGTTAGGGATGGCATGTTAGTGAGCCTTTTTTTTTACCTTGGACTTGGTACTTGGGACGCCAACTGTTTGGTTATGTTTCCTTTTCAAAGTTCGCCTAGCTATAGCTTGGACTTGGTACTTGGGACGCCAACTATTTGGTTATGCTTCCTTTTCAAAGTTCGTCTAGAGGTACCTTGTACTTCGTACTTGGGACGCCAACTGTTTGGTTATGCTTCCTTTTCAATGTTCGCCTATTTTCTCTTTTCAGCGTTTCCACTGGATGCCATGATGACAGACGGAAAATGTTCAATACAACTTACGTTTGAATTCACATGAAACAAGATGAACTAGACACTGATACATGTTATTAACAAATGGTACACTCTCAGAGGACCCCCAATGTTGTCATCCATTTCTCATCTCTTGGTCTTCGCATAGAAAATCTTACAATGTTCATGCTGGTCTTGTTCAGATAGAATTGTGTATAAATTACATTTTGGAGTGATGTAGGATTGTGGTTGTTTGTAGTTTATAGATTCTGCTATATGGGAACTTGCCTTTCAACCTGCATCGCCTGACCAAACAAGGGACCCATGGGCGGACCGATAGGAGGCTGCTTCTGAGTTAGTGTGAAAAAAAAAAGTTGTTTGCTGTAAGAGAAGGGAAGGAGAAGGTTGTGAGAGAAGACAGATGTCAGAAGAGGTGCTGACCTAAGGAGGTTTTTATTTGCCATTTAACAAGGAAAGATAAAAAACTAACCAAGAGACTTATTCGGAACTTCTATTATTACGTATGTAAATTTGCGTAGTGGTGTTGCAGACTCCCTCCTTCCTATGTTACAATTTTTTTCATAATAATATGGTATGCCATCTTTTGATAGATACGTTTACTTTATGTGTTTAATTGTATAGCATATATATCCAATGGATTCAGTCCTAAACTTACTCTTTCTCCATGTGGTGTGAGAAACTCCTCTGGTATGTTGAACACTTCTGAGTCATTGTCTGGTTGGGCCCAGTGTTCTAGTCCTAATTTGGTGACAATGTTGTACGCAGGGTTGTCCTGTCTCCCATGTACATACTGGGCCCCTAGTTCAACGCTCTGCCCATCTAAATAGTAAGAGGAATAGATGAATTATGTGATTATGGAAAATTGAGAGCCTGTAGAAGGTTGTATTGTGCAGTACATGCAGAGAGTCTATGGTGCATCTCAAGAAACCTCTGCTTTACTAGGCTCTTATGGAGATTTGGAAGCAGATGTAAAGCATATTGACAAGATGAGGAGACAATTGGTGACATTCGTCCAGAACTGAGACGCCTGGAGGAAGCTGGTTGATGGTCTATGCCCAAGACAGGTCCACAGGCAGAGATGATGACGAAATGTGAACCGCAAGACGTATAGGCCTATATAGAAAGAGTTACGGTTACACAAAACATTGTTTTTTAGTCCAGAATAAACTAGATAACGGTGTGCACCAGTGCACAAGATGACAATGTGCACCAGTGCACAAGATGACGATGTGCAGCGCAGAGCATTAAAAATAAGAATTGATGTGACAGACATAAAGTGAAAACAAAAAGCCTTTCTTAAAACTTTGTAGTGTGTAACTTTTCCTCGCGAATCATTCAACAAAATGTACATATTTGATTAGTTTTCCTAGCTGCTAAAACAACAAGAATAAAAAAAACAAAAAGACTATATTAGTGTGTGCAAGCCTAGAAAACATTGAAGCGAGTTAGCTGAGTGGTAAAGCCTGGTAAAGCGCTTGGTTTTCGAACTGTAGGTCCCGGGTGTCACAAAACGGGAAGAAGTGTGCTGGCGACTGTTTCAACTGGTTGTTGTTCTGGTTATGCATATATGACTGATACCCAACTGTATAGTGATTTAACCGTGTCGCGATATACAACTCTATTTGTAGCTATGTTGTATTTTTGTCTATGTCTATTAATCCCATACAAACATATCACAGGATAGTAGAATGATATATTTAAAATATGGAACGAAAATAGTTGATTCCAACAGTTACATTAATACAAAATAAAATTTAAATAAACAGAAGCGGGGAATGCGACCCTCAGCGCTTAAAACAACAAAACACGCCGACCTCCGCTTTCTCCCCAAAGTGCAGAGGTCGTCCTGCCTCGATCAAGAATATTTCACCTGGTCACGACAATTAAATATAGAGAAAAATATACAGGTAGTTTTTCTCTTCCCAATAATAAAGGAACTTTAATTAAAGAATTATTAGAAACAGAAATAAGAGTTGTAGAAAAAAAACAATTCTAAATTCAATAAGATCAAGATGCGGTTAGATGTCAGTTGGGGTCAACATTCCAAATCCAAGACTGTAGTAAAGAGTTGTTCTGCTACACACATACAAACGGGTGTGTTACACAGCGGTTTGTGGCTCGGGGTTCGAATCCTGGTGAAGACTGGGATTTTTACTTTCGGAATCTTAGGACACCTCTGATTCCACCCAGCTGTAATAGTAGTATAGTACCTGACATTAGTTGGGGAAAAGTAAAGCAGTTCCTTTGTTATGCTGGCCACAAGACACCCTCGTTAACAGTTGGTTACAGAAACATCATCATCGTATAGATCGCAAGGTCTTAAAAGGGGGGGGGGGGTACTTTATTTTAATGTCAATGCGAATTTTATAATGACATATTAAGATAGATAATAAGATAGATAGATGGATAGATAGAGATATAATGATTGATTGATTGATGTCTTGCTGACCTACAGCTACACATTTTACTCTTCCGCCAACATAATCCTGGGCCTCCAGTACTGTCACGTTTGTGATTCCACCTTGCACAAGACGAGCAGCAGCAGTGACACCAGCTACACCAGCCCCAATAACTACCACAGTAGGTGACATCATACCTTCCTACAGGGAAACAAAGTTACAAATGTTAAGAACGATAGTTGATTGGTTAAATTTTAATCAAGAATTGTGACTCCGCCCCCACCCTCAACCCCCTCGGAAATGCGAAATACGAAAGAAAAAAATGAAATAGCTAAATAGCAAAATGACAAACATTTCATCCAGGACAAATCAATAAAAGTAAATGAAATAAATAAATAAGGATATATTACAGACGTTACTTCAAAAAAGAAGTTAATTACGTCATATATGTGTGTGTGTGTTACTGGAAAAGTGCAAAATCCAGGCATTGGACCAGGCATACAATGCCATGGTCTTTTCTGTAGCTGTATTATTTCTCCCAATTGGAAGTAGCCTAGGTATATAGGCCCACATGTAGCATACATCAGAGAGCCGAGAGATGGTAGCACCTCGTAGCCTGTCAAGGGAACCATCTATACGTGTATTTACGGGTTTTAAGGATGTCAGTTCGATTCTTCTCATTCAGTATAACTCTTATGGTGGTAGACTATGGTGAACTGTTTAGATTTGGAAGAGGCTTGATTACAGGAAAGACGCTTCATAATGGCAAATGATGATGATATTTGATTAGTGCAAGGAGGTGGAGTAGAATTAATTGCAAATAGTACTTCTCCCCCCCCCCCATTTTTTTTTTTGCAATGCTATATTAATGGTCACTTTGTGTTCGACTCGTATATATTTGGCCTATAAACAAGGAACAGTTTTTATACATAATGATGTTAAATAGAAGAATAGGATTTCTTTGAAAGTGTCCGATTATAAAATACATAACAACTCGAACCATACGAGGAACTTATACGTTACGTTAGGCCATTTATTTTGTTTGAAACATTTGAAATGGAAATGATTTGTTTCGTTCACGTTTTTTCTCCCGACATTCTGGGATCAGGTTGAAATTTGGCATGATTATTGGTAATTATTGTTATTATTACAGGCGGCCAGTGCGTAACGTCACAAAACTAGACTAATCGGACAGAATGGCAAGTACCAGCACAGTGCTGTGGAGTACTCAAGAGCAGGACAAGACACACAGAAAGTCTCTGGTCATCCACTGCACCCAAACTTGTCCCCGGACGTCTTGACCAAATCTTGCTTCCGGAAAAGGACGGGCTTTAGGGCGAGAAAGTGAGGTCGACGTGTTGCGCGAATCCTCCTCACTTTAATCCAAATTCCAGCGCAAGTCACTTGTCATCCCCCCCCCCAACACAACCAAACCAAAGTCCTGTGGCGACAGGCAAGCAGTGAAGCGGTAGGTGTGGGTACACTGGAAGCCAAAGCTGCAACCCTGCACACAGGCGGCTCAGGCTATATGGTCGTTCACCACTGACACAGAGCAGCAGTGGAGTCCGGCAGCCCTCTGAGTGGCTGAGCAGCCCTATTTAGGAGTGCACTGCTAACCTCCATAGCATGAGGACGGCTAGAAATGGTGCCCCAAAAATTGCCTGCTCAAAACTACCCTAGCCAACCTACCGCAGTTGGCGGGAACCCTACTCAAGCGGTCGAAATTCAAAGAAAAAGACGAGGATAGTTCCTCTTACCATTGGCGCATGGAATGTGCGCACACTTCTTGACAACGACACATTTGATAGACCACAAAGACGAACTGCACTAGTAGCCAGGGAGCTCCACAGATACAACTTAGACATAGTAGCACTAAGCGAGACTCGGCTTGCAGATGAAGGTGAACTCTGCTAAAGAGGAGCTAGATATACTTTCTTCTGGAGCGGTAGAAGCACTGAAGTACGACTTGAATCTGGAGTCGGCTTTGCCATATCAATAGTATCCAAACTAGTCGGGCCTCCCAAAGGAATTAGTGATAGGCTTAGGACCCTAAAGCTGCCTTTACAAAATGGAAAGAAACATATTTCCATTGTTAGCTGTTACGCACCCACCATGACCAACCCAGATGATGTCATAGCAAAGTTCTACGAAGAACTAAACTTCACCTTACTTGATATTCCAAAAACAGAAAAGCTACTCATTCTCGGTGACTTCAACGCAAGAGTCGGCTCTGACCATCACATCTGGAAAGGAGTCTTAGGCAAATTTGGGATAGGTCAATGCAACAGCAACGGATTATTACTACTCCAGACCTGTGCTGAACACAACTGCTTATATCGAACACAATATTCAGTCTTCCAATGAGAAAGCGAACTTCCTGGATGCATCCCCGCTTAAGACACTGGCACCTCATAGATTACGTCATCATCAGACAATCTGACCGTCAGGACATTCATGTCACCAAATCTTGCTGTGGTGCAGAATGTGGAACAGACCACCGCCTCATCATCACAAAACTAAACATTCGTATCCAACCAAAGAGACGTCCGCAAAAATCTAAACCCCTAAAAAGGCTAAACACGGCCAGCTTAGCAGATGACAAAACTGAAAAGTCGCTTGCAGATGCGATAGAGAATTGCCTCAAGTCCACCCTTCCAACTGAATCAAATGTAGATAAAAGCTGGGAATGCTTCAAAGAAGCTATCTATAGCACAGCATTAAACATACTCGGTCCTATGGAGAGAAAGCATCAGGACTGGTTTGATGAAAACATTACTGAGATCAGAAAACTGTTAGATGAAAAGCACAAGCTCCACAAATTGTATCTGAACAACCCATACTCACAGTCCACTAAAGATGCATTCACTAACATCCGCAAAAATGTGCAAAAACAACTACGCCAAATGCAAGATACCTGGCATAGCAAGAAAGTGGAAACAATATAGGAATTTGCTGACAAGCACGATATGAAGAACCTCTACCATGCCATAAACGAAATCTATGGACCCATAAAGTCAGGCTCATCCCCTCTATTAAATGCTGATGGGACAATCCTATTGCCAGATAAGGAAGAAATCCTAAAACTTTGAAAAGGTTCTCAATACACCTTCTATCATAAATGAAGCGGCCATAGACAGGCTACAGCAAGTACCAATAAATAAAAAAATGGATGCCCCCCTTCAGAAAAGAGCGCGGAACCATTGACATGATCTTTGCAGCAAGGCAGCTCCAGGAAAAATGCCAAGAACAAAATGCTGACCTGTTCTCAATATATGTCGACTTAACAAAGGCATTCGACATTGTAAGCAGAGAAGGTCTCTGGAAGATCATGTCAAAGTATGGCTGTCCACAAAAATTCATAACCATGGTGAGACTAATTCATGATGGCATGAAGGCTCGTGTCCAAGAAAGTGGAGAACCATCAGAGCCCTTCGAAGTATCAAACGGGGTAAAACAAGGCTGTGTCCTAGCACCTACACTGTTCAGTATCATGTTCTCTGCTATGCTGACAGATGCATTCACAGATAGAGAAAACAACGGGATAAATATATCATACAGATTTGCTGGTGGCCTATTCAACCCGAGGCGGCTTAAAGCAAAATCAAAAACAAATGCAGCAGTAAAAAGAGACTTGCTATTTGCTGACTACTGTGCCCTAAATGCCTGCTCTGAAAACTATCTGCAGAGCATCGTCAGTGACTTCTCAAGAGCATGCACAGACTTTGGCCTTATCATCAACACAAACAAGACCGAAGTCTTACATCTACCTGCTCCTGGGAAAGCCTACTCGGATCCAAGCATCACTATAAATGGACAGAATATAAACGCAGTGGACAAATTCACATATCTTGGCAGCACACTCTCCAGAAATGGTAAAATCGATAGTGAAATCGACCTGCGTATCGCCAAGGCAGTGCATCCAATGGCAGACTGTCTACAAATGTCTGGAACAGACATGGTATCACCACAAACAAAAAGCTAGGGGTCTATAGAGCCGTCATCCTCCCCACATTGCTCTATGCCTCAGAAACATGGACAGTGTACAGTAAACATGCAAAGAAACTAAACCACTTCCACATGACATGTCTGAGAAAAATACTAAATGGCAAATGGCAAGACAAAATACCAGATACAGAAGTCCTTCGAAGAGCGTGTCTGCAAAGCATCCACACAATGCTGATGCAGTCCCAGCTGCGAAGGGCAGGTCACGTCTACTGAATGGAAGACCACCGCATCCCTAAACGACTCTTGTATGGCGAAGGAAAGCGCTCGCAAGGTGGTCAAAGAAAGCGCTTCAGGGACACCCTCAAAGCTTCTCTGAATGCGCTCAGCATAGACCCAGGCACCTGGGAGACAGAGGCACATAACAGAGCATCATGGCGTCGCGCTGTGAAAACTGGCGCACAGGTTGCTGAGGAAAAAAGAACAACGCAGAAGAAAAGCGCCAGAGAAGAAAAGCAAGACAAACGACACTAGCTCCAGCTGGAATAACCTGCCAAGTGTGCGGCCGAACATTCCGGGCTCACATAGGTCTCACCAGCTACATGAGGAGGCATAAAATCCCAGTGCAAAGCCCTCAGCCCCCTGGATGACAAAGTGGTCATCATCGAACCACGATGGACGAAGTATATATTGTTATTATTATTATAACTATGACTTTATATAATGAAGTGGATGTAGTTGTGTGGTTGATTTTTAAAAAAATGTGTAATAATATTGAAGCTAGCTTTCATCTTTATAATAAACTATTCACATTAAGAAATGATATTTAAAAAAAACTTCTTGATGAAATTTCTTTATTATAATTCTCTTTTGCTAAATTTTGTCCAGTAATTCCAAGTAAAGAAATCATACCTGTTCGGGTCAAAATACTGTCATATGATTTTTCTTTATTGCAATATATCATTCAAACAAAAACTAGATTTTCTATTGCAGTGCTTCTTATATACCTCGGGGATTCAGATAATATGTAGTTGGCCATCGGCCAAATTCTCTGCACTGTCATAGGAGAATAGAGCCGATTTGAGGTAATGTTTATAAATAGAAACATATAGAAGAAAACAATTATGTATATTTCGATTGAAGTGGAAAAAATCTTTCTATGAAACTTGTATATGTGAGAAATTTAAGTCAATCGATGTCTGCTAGTTTATTATCAGTCAAATTTATTTCAAATCGTTGACAAGTAAAATGAACCATGAGATAGTCATATAGTAAAATGAATCATAGGATAGTCAGATAGTAAAATAAATCATGGGATAGTCAGATGGTAAAATGAATCATGGGATAGTCATATAGTAAAATGACCCATGGGATAGTCATATAGTAAAATGAATCATAGGATAGTCAGTAAAATGAACCATGAGATAGTCATATAGTAAAATGAATCATGGGATAGTCATATAGTAAAGTACACCATGGGATAGTCATATAGTAAAATGAACCGTAGGATAGTCAGATAGTAAAATGAATCATGGGATAGTCATATAGTAAAATGAACCATGGGATAGTCATATAGTAAAATGAATCATAGGATAGTTAGATAGTAAAATGAATCATGGGATAATCAGATAGTAAAATGAATCATGGGATAGTCAAATAGTAAAATAAACTAATCCTTAAGTAATAAAAGAATAAGGCCAGAATCATGATCTACTAAGAATACACATTTGAGTAAAATGGACTTAATTGCACCCATTTTAATCTTATAAAAAGAATATCACTTGCATATATATAACCTCTTACTTAGATTTAGTTGATTGTTGAAAGATCCAAAATTGCAATTCGTTTTAAAATGTTGACGAATAGAAATTGTAACAACATCAAACAAGAAATAGTTTTAATAGTCATTAATAAGAAGACAGTTCTTTAACATTAAAAACATATTTCTGATAGAAAGTCTAACGATGCGCAAGAAACATAATTCAATTAGTTTTAAATTTTTTTTTTTTAAATTTAAAATCTTTCAACGTAAGGTGATATATATATAGTTCGTCCATCGTGGTTCGATCATGACCACTTTTGTCATCCAGAGGGCTGAGGGCTTTGCACTGGGGTATTGGCTGGTGAGACCGATGTGAGCCCGGAATGTTCGGATGCACACTGGACAATTTATTCCAGTGGAGATGGTGCCATTGGTCTTGCTTTTTTCTCTGACGCTTCTCTTCCGCCTGCGCTGTTCTCTTGTCGTCTGCAATTTGTGCGCCAGTTTTCACAGCGCGACGCCATAAATGTGATCATAAAGTTTTAAATGACACACAAACTCATCGGCAACCCCTGCAAGTCAGACGTGTGATCGTACACGCATTACGTCATACTCAGCTGACACCAAAGTGACATCCGCAACATTGACCAATAATAGGCCATGGACACTCCCCTGACCTCCTATGTGAAAATAAAGAGGATCATATCACAACTCCACTGTAATCTCTTAAGAGTTGCCAAAAGTGTAAATACTCCACAACTGTTGAAGAGTACAAAATGCTGTTTCCCATGTAATGTATGTTTTTTTTATGTGTACCCTTTTATGCCGATCAAAAGGAGTCTTGGCGCAGAGCTAATGGCGAGCTGTGAAAACGATATGCAAATTAATTTTCAACAGTGTATTTAGATTGTGATGACAGGCAGACAGCACAAAAACAATAGTGGTCTCTACCTTCGCTAAAAAGAAAGCATAGAAAGTCATAAAAGTTCTAAACATTGGTCTACTAGTTTTGTTACAAAATTGTCTTGACATTGTTCAACAAATATGACTCACTTAACAGTATAGGCATTCAAGAATTTTCTTAGGAATTATTTTTTCCTGGTATATATATGTTTTTTTTTTAAAAAGGGCGTGGAAGAGTGTTAAATTACAATGTTATCAGTACTAAGGTCTACATTGAAGGCTGTAATCTACATCAGTGAGGCCCAACCTACAGCCATATCCAGCCCTTCTAGCAGAGCTATCCCACAAGCCACTACCCTAAAGGGAAGAAAGAAACATAAGATGCTTAATTCCATTGGCCGAATTTTTGTTTTTGTGGTAGAACTGCCCGTTACACATGTGTGAGAAATTCATTTGCCCCCTTGACCCAGACGAATTTGGGTACCGCTGATCTACGTGGACTGACATGATCCATTCAAGCTCAGCAGTCCGTAAAAGAGGCAAACGTTTTCTCTATTTTTTTCTGCAAGTCAGCGATTTTTTTATTTAAACTAATATTGCACTTAGCAATAAAAGGCAACACAGTTGTTCAATGGTTGCTGATTATGTTGTTATGAAGTGAATTCATACATTCATAATACGTCTATTTAATTCAAACCTTCAGTATTTGATCATTGTGTATTGCTCTATGTATGAATCTACGTGCATTTATCTGTATGTGGTTCTAAATGTGAAAATGTGTGTGCATGTGTCTTTGTGTGATTTTGTATTTGAAAGTGTGTATGTAATTTTGTGTGTGGTTTTGTGTGTAAAAGTGTGTGTGTGACATATTGTAAAGGTGTGTATGTATATATATTTGTGTGGTATTGTATCTTTCATAATCTTTGTGTAGTTGTAAGTGTGTAACTCTACGTTCTTGAGGGGGGGGGGGAGGAGGTTGCTTAAATTTTTTTTTCTTCTGATTTCCGAAGTGTATTCCCAAACCTTAACGTTGTGAAATAGGATCATTTCTAGTTTGTCTTTTGTTCAGACTGATGACGTTTCTGTGATAATTATTGCGCCCAGGTCAATCTAAATGTGGAATCAAATGTGTACTTTGTGCAAAAGCATATGAATGTGTGCGTCATTTATAATGTGTACAGGCGTCACTAGGAAGGTGTCATCCTGCTCACTACTCTTAGTTAATAAAAACTACTATTGGTTTGCCCTATATACCTTCATTGATTGTAAGATATATTGGTGCCTATTATATTTTTTAATTTCGTAGTCTATGACATTTATGAATAATTATACCTTACATGACAATGTTAGAGTATAAAAGCTAGAAACAGACTTTACATCAACTGAACAGTGTTTCTTTATTAGACCTTAAAGACTTTACGGAAAGAGTTTTACATTATCACAGTGTTTCGAAAAGTGTTACTAGTGATTCCCACACAAAACAAAAACAAGGGGATTGTGGGAAGCACTGTAAGATTTCCTAGTGGCTTCTGGGATGGAGCCTCTGGCGCAAAGCGTTTCCTGCATTAGTGAGCTTAAGAATATCTTCCCTCTTTGGTTTACAATAAACCATTTCTCTTAGGAAGGAAACTGCAGGTCAAATAGAATGAAATTAAGAACCAGTACTGAAGTGTGAGAGATATTCCAGGCAGAAGAAGATATAAGTTTGTTGTGGGTTTGATCGTCATCAGTTTGCTCTCGTGTTGAGAAAGAAGTCTGGGAGCCACTTCTATCCACATAAAAAAACGTGAACAGAACAACGAGGGTCATTCTCTCTGGAGTAGTGTGTCTGTTTTGATATAAAACGGCAATAGACTCTCGACTTGCCTTGAGATGTGTTCTTCATAACTGCCAACAACTATTGAATCAATCTTGTGGCTAACGTTGTTTTTTTTTAAAGATTCTAGTTAGAAGATAAAACTTCTTTTAATGTTATAACAAAATCTTAATAAATGATAATAGTATCGATTTATTTTTTGTTACTTTATGATATTCAAATATAGTAAAACAAAAGAGACTTGTTTGTGTTTTTTTTTAAAAAAAACAATACTACCTTCGCGACATGAAACTCTTTTGAGAAAGCGAGGTCTTTACTACAATAGGGACATGTGTAGGCCTAGGCCTATAGGCTGTAATTCTAAGTTTGACAGCAGCGATGAGTCAGACACCTACCCGTATAAGTTATGACCACACAATGAAGGCGATCTTGAACGGCGGTGTCTAAAAAGAAGCGCTAAAAATTAACTCATGGTGAATTTGCTCTCACTGGCCAAGAGGAAATCAACTGGCAGCACATTGCTTTTGAGAACTCGCGGGCGTACATTTGAAACAAAACAAAAAACCTTGTCGCAAACGCTGAAAAGAGAACTTACATAAGACCCTAAGTGAACAATGGATTTGTCTGCATCAGAAGTAGCAAAATATTCAGGTCAACTTGATCTGAGAAGGCTAGTTATAAGGGGTATAAATTTTGACCTGACAGACTGGGTTGATATAAGAAATAGAAAATTCAGTTCTAAAGAACAGAAATTTTGTATTTATAACATAGTAAACATGCACAGAAAAAAAAGAACAAGTCATCCACGGCGGGATTCAAACCCGCGTCCTACCCCTGCGCTACGCAGACACACAAGAAGATTGATTCGAAAACAAAAAAAAATTTATGTGCTTCCTTGTTCCTTATCTCTAACTATCAATACAAGTAAGTGGAACATTGACTCAATGATTGAGATTGTTTATTTAGCTAGTAAGTACATGAGACATGGGTTAGGGGAATAGAATAGACATGATTTGAAAGAATAGTTATTACTAACATTCACCACACTATCAGTGAATATCGTGATGCGGCGGGAGATGGGGGGGGGGGGCCTACTACTTCAAAGTTTGAAAGTAGAAACTCAAAACTAAAATCTTCGTGAAATCAATACAAAGCTTTTATTTATTCTGGAATCTTTTTTCTTCTATTTTTAGACGTTCAATTCCCTCCTATAGCGCGCCATGCCCCCCTCCCGACAGTCTAACCATGTGCTGCACGGGCATCATGCTGAGCTTACTGCCGGTACCTCCATCCATCAGCGCAGGCTGCGTCTCCTCATGTCTCCCGGAGCAGTCTCACTCCTTGCTGGGCAGTGTGGGCACAATTTCGCCGCTTCTCTGCATATCTCCCGGGCACCTGATCAATCCATGCTGCCCTGAAATATCCGCATGTCTGCCTCCTGGTTCCGCCTCCTCCAGCCAATGCTTACTGATGTCCGTACTCTGCCCCGCCCCGCTGATTGGATGCCCGTGATTGATGGGCAGAAGGATTGCTCCGCCCTATAAATTGTTCTTAAACTGCTGTTTACTTTATACAGTTGATATAAAATATTTTAGTACAGTATTTGGTTCAGAATCTTTTTTTTCTAGATTTTCCTCCTTTAAAATTGGGTGCGTCTTATATGCCGGAGCGTCTTATACGGCGAAAAATACGGTACTTTATTTTGAATTTTTCTCCTAAACTACTGTAACGGTGCTGCGCATTGTCCATTTTTCTATTTTTCCAATATTGTATATATATGGGTTTCTATATCTGTCAACTGAGATGCTTACCCATCTTGCGTATTTTGTACGCAAATGGACATGAAAATACGCAAGTACTGTTTATCATCTAAAAATATGCATTTCCCCCGCATAAAGCAAAAAAAATAAAAAAGTAAATTTTAAAAAGTTGTTACTAATCATACAGATCTATATAGATCAGTGCGTTAATGCCTGGTAACGAACTATTCTTATTAATCTACCAGATCTATCTAGATTTATATCTCTAGAATCTTATCTATTGATCTATCTTTTTTTTCACGCGCTGTCTTGCGAAGATTTAAAATAATTATTAGATCTAGAACTTGTTGATGCAAATGAAGCAGCGTTCCTTTCAATGTGTCAGTTTATTTCTAGAATCCAGTTTATTTCTAGAATCCAAACTTAAACTTATTGTTTAGTTCTAATTCATTGACATTGGTCTTCAGTCTTCATAGACATAGATCTAGTATATATATACACATCTGATTATATCTAGATCTAGAAAACAAGACTAGATTCTAATGTAGATTTACATAAATTTGTGGTATCTGACAATTCAGACATGTTCTCATCTCTCTTGTTCCATGTCAACCGATGTTAGGTCAAAATGCCACAAAAAAAAAAAATCATAACTTTCTGTTAAACTTACAGTCATGATTTATACACCATTGGAAAGTTCTGTTAAAGTATTTTAATGATGTACTAACGAAAAATTGTTTTTTCAAAGATAAATTTTTTATTTCTCATCCCTACTATTAGTGTCACTCTATCAGAAGCTTCTTTTATGTCATACCATACATCCTAATGCTCCCCTCCCCAAGCCATGAATTTTAGTATCCCATGCCTCCACCTGCAACAAAAACCCTACAATGGACTACATACATTTCATTTAGTTTTTAATAATTAGTTATGAGTCAGTGGTATTTGGGTAAATATATAATACGATTTAAAATTATTGGTCCTGACCACTAATGCATTCACTCATTAAATCAATAATTCTCACACTTGCAGTGGATGTTGAAAATTTAACCTATTCTTTTCAACTGAAGCCTTAGACAACTAAGCTATTGTCTAGATCGAAACTGCAGCGGTTAAATTTAGCATAAAAATTTTATTTGCAATTTCTACAAGCTTATCTATATTTGAGAGCTAGCATTTTAAACTTTTTTTTTTGTTGTTTTTAATCTGTATGAAAGCATGTGTGTGTAAAAAAAACTTTTTTATGACTAGATGTAGATCTTCAAGTAGGCCTTTATTCTAAAGCAAAAATTAAAAGTCCTAAAAATTGTCACAGTGAATATAAGGGCATGTTAAAAGTGTAAAGGTGTATGTGTTTGGTGGGTGGGGGTATAACACAGTTTGTAAAGATGGGTTATTCTAAATAAGGTGCCTCTCTAGATCCAGATCTATGACAAAATAAAAATCAATAAGTAAAGAGTTGACTAAGTAGCAAATAAAGAAATGATTGTAGTACTGGTTGTTCCACTGAATATACAAGGGCCAAAAAGTGTAGTGTTTTGGGGAGGGGGCGTTTGTTTACAAATATTATATGAGTGTCTGGTGGCATTTTAATGTAGGTAGATAAGACTACAACTGATGAACCTAAAGAGTTTGTGCATATTCCACAATATGGGTTTTCAGGCCATTCGATTGAATGATAAAAGAGACAAAAAATAAAGGTGGCTTAGAAATCCGAGGGCTACAAAGTTGTGTTAGTTGTGGGGTAGCATTGTTATGCAGGCTTTATTATTGGTGGATTCAAAAGTAGTGAATTAAAAAAAAATCTTTTTTTGTGTGTGTGAGGTTTTTATTGTAATTGGAAAAAAATGAGCAGGCCAAATCTACACTTATCTTGTAGTTAGTTAAGCACCACTAGTGATCTGCTATTCATTTCTTTTATATTCTTGCCATCTCCCCAGCAGTGTTAGCTACCCATTCTTGAAATTCTTTTGCATTGATCTCTCCCTATGTCTTGCTTTGTCACAAGATTATAAGAAGTTATTTGTCGCAACTGAACTAGATACTTTTATGTTTGTTTTTAGGTACATCTTATGGTGAAGAGTGGTTCAGGCAAGACCAGTATGTGGTCCATATTACTTCCTAATTATATTGCAAGGGACACAAGAAGAAGTGGTGTAACAAGTAAGTTCTACCTCACACTCATGCACATTTAATACTAATGTTTTCATGGATTGCCAAAAGTAGATACCTAGGGTTAGGGTTAGGCCAGAGGCAGTTAAAATTGTTCATATATCTTGTTAAATCAATCGCCTGGTTGGCAACTATTTCTTGGATAACTTTTAAAAAAATCATTAAAACATATGACTATAATAATTTCACAGTTTTATCTCCCTTCATCATCCTTTTTCTACTATAAAAGTATAGATATATTGAGTAACTCTATATTACAAACAGTATACCTATGCTATATATACATTTTGAAGTAGGGCTGAGAACTGAAATCTTTTTTTTTTTTTTGTTGTTGTTGACTCTTCAACTACCTCCATTGATATCTAAGTTGTTGTTGACTCTATCTCTCTTCTACTACCTCCATTGATATCTAAGTTGTTGTTGGCTCTATCTCTCTTCTACTACCTCCATTGATATCTAAGTTGTTGTTGACTCTCTCTTGTACTACCTCAATTGATATCTAAGTTGTTGTTGACTCTCTTTTCTACTACCACCATAGTTTGCTTAAAAAATTAAAATATTTCGGCATTAATGGTCCACTGCATCAGTGGTTAAAGATTTTCTGATAGGGAGAGAACAAACTGTAATAATAAATGGCTCTAAATCAACACCAATAACAGTAAACTCAGGTGTACCTCAAGGAACAGTCTTGGGTCCACTACTATTTTTAATTTACATAAATGATTTACCAAATTGCATTAGTTCAGGAACAAAAGTCAGATTATTTGCAGACGATTGCATAATATACAGAACAATAAAAACAAAACAAGACACAGATATTTTACAAAGAGAATTAGATGAATTACAGAAATGGGAATCAAATTGGAGCATGTCTTTCCACCCAGAAAAATGTCAGTTGTTAAGAGTAACAAAAAAAACTAAAACAAATTAATTCCACTTATCTTATTCATGGCAAACCAGTAACACAGACTGAAAACTCAAAATACCTAGGTGTTATAATAAATGAAAAACTGTCATGGAATCCACATATTGATGAAACTATAAAAAAAATCAAACAAAGCATTAGGATTTATTAAAAGAAATTTCTATAAATCAAATAAGAACATAAAACTAAAGTGTTATTTAACCTTGGTTAGGCCAATAATAGAATATGCATCCTCCGTTTGGGACCCCTCAACTCAAGAAAACATTAAGAAACTGGAACAGACACAAAATAGAGCAGTGAGATTCATAACAAATGAATATTCACATTTGACTAGAGTAACACCTATAGTAAAATCACTAAATTTAGAAAGCCTTCAGGACAGAAGACTCAAAAGTAAAGTAGCAATTATACATAAAACACTGAACCATAATCTTCAAATACAAAAACAAAATTTAATAAAATACTCTGAAAGACACAAAAATAAAGGCACATTCCTCGTCCCATATGCTAGGACAAATTTGTACAAATACTCCTTCTTCCCTAGTGCTATTAGAGCATGGAATGGGTTGCCTGAGCTAGCCAGAAAAACCAGTGACTTGGCAGAATTTAAGTCATTGGTTAATATGCATGACTAAATGCATGACGCGTAGGACGTAATCATCTTCTTTTTTGAAGTAACGTCTGTATTATATAAGATATGACAAATACGTGAGGTAGATTTAGCAAATTTTATAACTAAGTGCTTAAAAAAATTAATTCCATTAGGAAAATAAGAGTTTAGATTTCAACAGTAGAAAGGTGGAAGAAATTGGTGTTAATATAAAGGCCTATAGGTCTGTGATTTGTCTCAATTTTGAAAGAAAAAAAATATATCACGAGATTTTTTATTAGGAATCACTAAGTGCGCAAACAATTCCCGAAATTCGCAAAGTAGGCCTTCTTGAATTTTATCTAGTGATCTTTATCTTCGCACATTTTAAGAATTTTTAATTGAAGTAGAGCGAGAGAGAGAGTGTGTGTGTATCTATGATGCAGATATTCTGCCGTATGACAAAGTTCGTTGGTTATAGAGAGAAACATTTTAAGCTTCAATTTTTACCGATTAAAAAAAAAATCATCTTATTATTCACTATTCACTGTGCAGAGATAACGAACGATCTGTAGATGACAGCTCTTTTATTTTTATTACGAACATGTAACGCTAATTTAAAAAAGATCAACAACGTCATAAATATAGTCAATATTTGATGGAATGGTTATTAATTATTTACGATGGGGGATTATTTACGAGGATGGTCGTTCGCGATGGTCTCGGGTTCAAACCCAGCCCTCTCCCGTCGTCCTGAGGAAGGTTTGGACTAGGAAGTAAATTATCTTCAACTCTGAATGAACATCCGAAACACGTAAAACATTTTACAAACAAACATAATAATTGAGTGAAAAAAAAGGACATGTTATTACGCAATCCTTTGTGTAATCTAACCATCGAATTTGTCGGCACATCTGGGAAGCGTGGTCGAGAGACTAAAAACGCTTGAACGTATCTTTGCTTGGCTACCTATAAAAGGGGCTCGAGGTTCGACCCCTGACTCGATCAGTTAACAAACAAAAATGTTGGCTCAAGGCGCTGTGATAACATTACAAACATAAACAGGAGAGCTAAAATGACACAAACTAATCTAAATAAAAAGTTTTAAACAGATATGTCTTATTAATGTTCTTCTTGAATTTAGTGTGTCTGTCTGAGATCAATTGGAATGAGTTCCAAACATTTGGTCCGTGCACAGAAATTGCCCGCAGACCGTAGCTTGTGAGGAAGTTATAGTTCTAATATGTGTTGCCTGGTCGTGCGGTTTGCACGCTGGACTGTCGTTCGGATTTATCGATGGTCCCGGGTTCAAACCCTGCCCGCCCCCATCTCCGTCGTCCTGCGGGAGGTTTGGACTAGGAAGTAAACTATCTTCAACTCTGAAGGAACATCCGAAACATGTAAAGCATTTTTTTTTTACAAACAATCCGGCCCTGGTATAATACTAAGTTTAATTTGATGTAGGCCCCCCAACCTAAGACAAAGGTAACGGTAGTCGCGAGATTGTACCTTAAATCCTAATTATTTCAAATAAAAGTGTCTCCAGGGCTACTAACTATGATCAAACTTCAATTTTGTATTGTTTATATTTCTCTCTTTTGGATGACGAGTTTGCCGACCACTGGTTAGTATATTGTGTGTATGTGTATTGAGGGGTCACGGATCAGAGTAATTTAAGCGATCTATTGTTTCATAGCAACTAAACGTCAAAGTGTGTACAACTAGGCGTGGGTCTATCTAGTTCCGGATGTAACAAATGCACATGTCTCGGATAAACTGACCAATTCCAATCAAGTTTTGACACAGAAGCCTATTGGTCACGTGCGGTCGAAGTGAATTCAGCTCAGTGTGTTGCCAGCATTCAAATGAAATAGGACGCTCCTATGAGGCTAATCCTATCTATTGCCTATCTCGTTATGTCCCTTGTGTCTAATCTTCGGTTTTAGGTATGTTTGCAGTGTCTTCTAGATCTAATTTAAATTTAGTAATGCCATCTTATTATCTAGTCAATATTTACTTGCTTTGGCAACTAACTCTTTATCAACTTTATGGTAATTCTGTCAAAGATTAAATAACTTTTATAACATGATTAATTTATGTCTAGATTCTAGAGATGTATAGGCTATAGACTATAATATAGATTATAGATATAGACTATTCACTCTTATAGGGAATATAGGCCTTTTAGATAAAGTAAATTTGCTTACGTCACGATAACCGGCTCATCTGTATCTAGATCTAGAGACTCTTAGAATCTAGAAGTCTAGATAGATCTAGATCTAATCTAGATTGAGATTCTAGTGGTCTATAAGCCTAGATCTACATATTTATTACTATATTATTTCTAGGCTAAAGATATATATATATATATATATATATATATATATATATATATATATATATATATATATATATATATATATATATATATATATATATATATATATATATATATATATATATATATATATATATATATATATATATATATATATATATATATATATATATATATATATATATATATATATATATATATATATATATATATATATATATATATATATATAGTATATATCCATATATATATATATGGAGGCGCTGTGGCTGAGCGGTAAAACGCTTGGCTTCTGAACGTGGGGTCCCGGGTTCGAATCCCGGTGAAGGCTGGGATTTTTATATCGGGATCCTTGGACGCCTCTAAGTCCACCCATACCTAATGGGTACCTGACATTAGTTGGGGAAAAGTTAAGGCCGTTGGTCGTTGTGCTGGCCAGGACACCCTCGTTAACCGTAGGCCACAGAATCAGATGACCTTTACATCATCTGCCCTATAGACCATAAGGTCTGAAAGGGGAACTTTACTTTTATATATCTATATATATATATATATATAGAGAGAGTATTCTAGATCTAGTAAACATCTAACTACTGTTGTGTTATTGTTACCTGTACAGACATGCCTACAGTCCCGCATTATGCGGAACCGTTCCGCAAAAGCATCAAAAAAGCTCACATGTACCGCCGTTCCGCATTCACGATTTTTTGTTCCTTCAAGTCTGAATTCCGACACACACAAAAATCGCCGATTTTTCATTATTTATTAATAATGCGAAATGAAAATACTGAATGCAAAATAAAATATATCTAGGTCTGTGTTTATTGTTTACATTTCATCTCCTCCCGGACCCGGTGTGTCCTAAATTTACGAAGATATGGTTGAGCTAGATCTAGACATAGCTCTAGATCTACATCTAGATCTAGTACTCTAGGTCTAGATACTAGATCTATTCTTAGAATCTAGTAAGTACTAATAAGCCTAATTTTCCATTCAAATCCCATTCTTTTCCCGACAAAGGCGCTATTCTAACACTAACGTGACTAACTCAACTGGTTTCTTAGGTTTCTATTCTTAATTCTAAGAAAAGGATTTTTTTTTCAAATAGGTTATTAGAGATCTAGACCTAGATCTAAAAGTAATTAATTAACTTAGACACAGTAAGGCTAAGGCCTAGATCTAAATAAGATCTAAATCTACTTACTTATTACATAGTCTAAATTAGTATCTACTAGATCTAGCACTAGATGATACTAAATCTAGATCTATCTTAATCGTAGTATCTTAAGAAATAGACTTATATAGATTTCTATGTATCATTATCATATGTAATAAATTTAGTTCTCAATAAGTCCATAGATCTAGACATAAATATTTAGATCTATAATATAATTATTATAATCTGTGTTCTTAGACTTAGAGGACTTCTTAGATGTAGGTCTAGTCCTAGACTAGTACTACTAGTAGACAGACTCTTAAATTATTTTAGATCTAGCACTAGAGACAACTTCTAGAGTGACTAGAGTACAGCCCTAGAAAAGGATAGATAATCAAGTAGATCTAGAATAATCACATAGGAGTTAGAACTATTGATTTCAAACAAAGGACATAATTATGAATTAAAGGTTTTCTTACTTTTAATTATATTATACTATTTATATCTAATTTATAAGAAGCAAACTAGTATTGTTATTAAAGTAATTTAATTAAAGTTTTATTTATATTGCGTACAGTATGGCTGACAAACATAAACGCGTTTATGTTCCACATTGGGGCCTAAAAAATTCCACTTTTTTAACCTGAGTGTTCCACATTCTGGGTCTTGGGGGTAGGCATGTCTGCCTGTATCAAGTGTATCCTAGGCCTAGTCTTACTTTGTACTTATCATATTTGCAAAAAGAAAATGCTGCCTTAATAACATAACTAGTTACTTAGTTTAGATTTTAGGTCTTAAGTTGTTCATTTGTGTCGAAATATGCATTGACAACTTGGTCTGCATAGCCATGTGAAATACTGCAGGCCTACTTATCCATAATCTTTGTATTAAAGATGGTGTCACTTATCCATAATCTTTGTATTAAAGATGGTGTCACTCATCTATAATCTTTGTATTAAAGATGGTGTCACTCATCCATAATCTTTGTATTAAAGACTGTCTGCTTATCCATAACCTTCACAGTCCTTTGTATTAAAGATGGTGCCTTATTATGCTAGAAATATAATTTAGTTCTAGTGGGAAGCGTGGTCGAGAGGCTTAGTGCGCTTGAACTTGGCTTGTCTTGGCTGCCTAGAAGGGGGCTCGAGGTTCGACACCCGACTGGGGCAGAATTGCGTTTACTGAGCGCCTAAAGGCAGCACAGAAAACCAACTCCTAGATACCCCCTCCCCCCACTGGTCCACAAATAAGATTGGACCAAAGCGCTCTGAGCATGCTATAGGCATGAAAGTAGCGCTATATAAAAGCTATAATAATAGTGTTTAAAAAATTTGTACACCAATTATATTTTAAACAGGAGTGTTGTAATAAATAGTTATTAACTTTTTTTTTCAGATCAAAACACAGATCTCTTCTTTGTAATATAAAAAGGGAACATCATGCAGATTGCTAGAAATTATTACCTCTGAGAAGCAGACAGTAAATAAAAACGCTAAAAAAATTGGTGTATCAAGGATGCTGGCATTCTGTAAGGCAAGTAGTCATTGACAAAGGTAGAATTTAACAATTTTGAATTTAATGTCATTGTCATAAAATTTTCCTAATAAGCAAGGGCAAGCTATTAAACCACTGATTTAGCAAAGCAAATATCTGTAAGTTTCATTCTTTTTTTTGTGTTGCTTTATCTTTTGTGTTATTGCATGCAAATTGAGCATGTTTTTAATTGAAATTATTTAAAGAATAATTATGTTATTTAACCCTTCAAGTGCTCAGTTATTTTACAGAGAGTGCATTGAAAAGTGGGATAAAAAATTTTGTGTTTACAAACATTGGAGACCCACTTGCTTATTTTTCTTTTAGAAGCTAAACTATAAATTGTAGCCTATTAAATCTATACATTTTTGAAAAGCTAATTGAATAAGGAATTTAATTAAGTCCAGACAATTAACATATACTAATAAAAAGTAAAAAATTATTTAAAAAATAATACAAACCATTTTTTAAAAATGCACAACAAAAATTTAATCCATGAGAATCACAACTAATAAAGATGGAAAAAAAACAACACATTTAGAAAATTTTAAGAAAAAAAATATATACACACATATATATAAGAGTTGTAAAAGTAGAAAGAATGATTATTTACAACTGTCTGTGATATTTAGCAAAACACTCTGGACACAGTCCAACTTTGCCATCCTGTGCACTCCCACCCAGTTCTGACACGAGTTGGATGACCAGCAACACACTGTCGTTTTTTCCCCACTGGCAGTTTGCTAAGATCATGTCCATCAAGTGGATGACCTGCTACAGTCTGGGTTAGTAGTGTTGGACCCATTTGTGCAGCCTCCATCTCTGTTCTAGTGCGTTTTCGACGTATCACTTTTTGGGGTACAAAGTTTGATGTCATGCTCTCTAGTGCAGACACGATGAAATTGTACCTTGAGAGCTTTGGTCTGTCTGATGTGTTGCTATGGTAGATAATATAGCTATTTAGAATAGCTCTTCCAAATAGGGAAAAAAAAACTTTATTTGTCCATTTCAAGCTTCGGCGCTCAGCCATATACATGTAAAGTTTTTCGTCGCCCAAGTCAACACCACCCATGGCCTGGTTATAGGCATGAATCACAGCAGGTCTTGTTACAGGTTGTTTCCTGCTGTTTACTGTATCAATGAGACCAGCTTTACTAGCAGTAGACAGCAAGATTGGCTTTCTGCTATTATCCTGGTAAGCCAAGCAAAGCAGATTACCTTTTCTGGCTGCGATGAGCTCCTTGTTTTTCAATTTTGTTTTAACACAAACATCTGGTAGCCCTTTTCTGTTAGATCTAACAGTTCCTGTAGCTGTAGTGTTTTCAGAAAAAAGTTCTTCCAATAATTCTATGGAGGTAAAAAAATTGTCTATCCCCAAATGGTGTCCTCTGTTTAACAGATCAGCTGCAGTCATAAGCCTAATAATAAGCTCATGTGTATAAGACCTGCCATTGCCGATTCTTCTTCCTTGACTGCCCTCATATATTTCAAACTGGCAAAGATAGCCATTAGCACTGTCTGATAAACACCACATCTTAATGCCGAATCTTGCATGCCTCTTGTTAGGCATAAACTGGCGGATGTGAGGGGTTTTTCCTTTGAACCCAATCATACTTTCGTCAATGCTGACATTTTGAGTGGGGTGGTAAAAGTATTTGAATTTAGCATTGAAATGCTTTATAAGTTCTTGGACCTTGAAAAGCTTGAAACCAATATCATTTCTATCTGGTAACAGCATGTTGTCAGGAAAGTGAAGAAATTTTAGAATGATCTGATAGCGATCTCGGTTCATGTGAACAGGGAACCAAGGTGTTTCTTGGCTCAGATTGCATGAGTCCCAATATGCGTTGTAGTTGGGCTTTTTATTTAATCCCATGTTCATTGTCACACCTAAAAATGCCCTAAATTCTTCATTTGATATAGGTGTCCACTTGTGGACACGAGATCTTGGCGTGGTTTCCAGGTTTTCGTGGTTATCTTCGATGAATTGCCTGGCGTATTTATTGGTTTTGTTGACAACCAAATTTACAATGTCATCTGTCAAAAAAAGGTTGACATAGTCCACAGGCTTTGCATCTGGAGCTGGTGCATGTTTTGGGCCTGGGTGGGCTGTAAATAAAACTGGCCTAGGATCACAATCATGATCATCAACAGGTCTCTATTCTTCAGCAGAGGGTGTAAAAGATTCTGCCTCATCTGATTCTGAAAATAAAGAAAAAAAATTATCATAAGATATAGATCTAGACTAATTATACTGGAATTATTATATTACAGATTGACTTAGGACCTAGATTGTCCTAGATAGATCTATTAGATCTAATATTAGTAATATCATATTTTAAATTAAAGCTTACTAATTTTCAAATATTGATCTAATCTAATAATGTAAACAAACAATTTGAGGTGCCACACCCCTTTTATCTATGGGTAAAAACATTTGTTTAAAAAAAAAAAGATCGATACACGTGAAGGATATTGCCTCTATATTTAGACCTAGATCTAAATCTAATTATCCATATAATTTGTACTTACCAGATAAATCTTCATCTAAATCAGAATCCATAAATTCATCAGTTAGGTTGTCTTTATTCAAATTTGGAAAATCAACTTCACTGTCACTACTCATTTTTGATTGATAAAAACGTATAGAAAGAAATTAACTTGGCGTCCTTTGCAAATTCAAAGTCGGAAGTGAAGGAAGTAAACGGATATGTACAGTTTTGCAACTAATTACCGAGAAAATACGAAAGAAACGACCGTATATAAACGAAGCCACGATCGTGGCCTCACGCCTTATAATTTCTGTTTACATCAAGCCACGATCGTGGCCCCACGCATTTTGAGGGTTAATAACTCATTTAGCTTCATATAGCTTTTATAGATCTAGTTTTAATAAAGTTGAAATTTTATCTTTAAAAAAACTTAACAACTCTGATTTCATAGTCCAATGTTTTATATATTCATTATCATAATTAAATTTTGGAACATTTTCAGATCAATGTCTAGTTATCAGATGATTAGAACCATCACTTGTGAGGAACTGGTCAGAAGTTAAAACATGTGTAAAGTGTTATGCTACAAAGTGTTATTTAAGGCAAGTAATCCATTCATAGTGATTTAGGCATTTTACATTTAATTTCATTCCTTCATTTGAAGTATGCTAATTAGGAACAGGAAAGCTGTGGAACTACTAATCTAGCAAGTTTTTTTTGTTTTTTTTTTAATGTTTCAGTTATATTCTGTTGTTTTTTTTTTTTTGCATGCAATTTGAGAATATATTTTCAATGTTTATATAACACTTAAAGAATAATTTTCTAATTTTATAGAACATTTTGTAATTAAAAATATATGCATAACAATGGTTGAATTTCATAATGCTTGATGTGCATCTCAAAATAGTGAATTCAAACTTTTTTTGTTAGCAGCCAAAGTTTCAACATAAGCTTCATATCACATTAAAAATGTTCAGAACGAGATATACAGGTGTACAGCCTTGTGAGCGAAGTGAAAGACAGTTGACAGATTGTGTGTGGTGCCCCAACAGTTCAACAAAGGAACAGGTGAGGGTGTTGTGATGGAAAGTAGTGAAGATAAGATGATCAAGTTTTTTTTTTTCCAAAGACATTGCTTCAAATGCTATAATTTATGTAATTTAGACTTAAGTTTCTTTTGATGCTTGCTTAATAAAGAATAGGCAGGCAATTGGTATATATAGATATTGAGCAGCACAGTAAGTAATAGTATAGTTTTTTTGACTTTGTACTGCATGCTAATTAAACTTGTTTTTAATATTAACATAACACTTTGTATTTTTTTCTGTTATGTTAGTTTTTGGAAACTAGTTTTAAATATATGCATATTAGAAAAGCCTTATTATGATTGAAGTAGTATTTATGAAATAGGTAAACTCAATAAAGTCAATATCTTCAAAATAAACTCTTTCTCTTTGCAGTCATAACATCCATATTCTCATATTTTATAACATTTTCAGTTCCAAATGTAGTTTACAACCGAGTGATCTAGAAATGGGATCTAGATTATGAGAACTATGACTAAGAGACATCTGAGAAATAAAAAGCACCTATAATCAGAATTGTAGCAAGCTTGTACCATATTTCTCTTTTTAAGGCAAGTGGTTCTTTCCAATGTTACATTTAACTACTTTAATTTAATTCATTTCTTTTCATGTATGTTAAATAAGAACCAGTTTCTTACTACAGATCTATCAAAGCAAGTATATTTTTTTTCTATGTATTTGTATATTTTAATTGCATGCATGCCAATTGAAAATGTTTTAAATATTTTCCTAACAATTTAAGAATATTTGTTTTCTGTTATCTCTTAGCCTTATGGTAATTAGTTTCAAATGTATACATAACAACTTTAATAACTTTAATACATTTTCTTCACTTTAACATTTAGAGAGCTAGATCCAATTGGGGATTATCTCATTATGAAGCTTAGTCAAAATCCCAGAATCTTCACTAAGACTTGTATTTGATTTATCAGCCTGTACACACTTTATTACAATTTTCAGGTTAAGATGCTGAGTATAGCTTAGTTCTCTTCAGATGTAGGTACAAGTTATGGGGAACAGGAAAAATCAGTGTAGTAAGCATATCCAAAAGTTTTTTAATCATGCCAATTCCATTCCTGTGGTTCTCTAGCCATCAAGAATTCTGGACCTGTTTCAACATACTTTTCCATTCATCTGTCTATTGAACTTATAAGACAAGTAGTTCATCTAAATGTTTTACCTTTTTTTTTTAAATAAAATGTCATTGTTTTATTTTTTATGTATACTAAAGTAACTGGCAAATTATGAATATTCTAATTTTTAAATGTTTATTTGAATTCTATCTTTGGTGTTAGTGCTTGCATTGGTGAATATCAATGTTAACATTTTTTTTTTTTAGAGAACCTCAGCATTTGTGTTTTTCACTAAGCTTTTTCATCATGGATTTCCTTGGGCTCAATATTAGATAACATTTTGAATATTCTTTGTCCTCTTGGCTTTTGGTAATTGCTTTGACATTTTTTACATAAAAAAAATCATTTCCGTCATTTAGCATTTAGAGTTAGGTACACAGTCATGATTATTGTAACAAGTTAAATAAAATTATATTTTCACATTTTTCAGATTAAGATGTTGAATAGATCTTATTCAAGAAATGGAGTGCCATACAAATTTGTAAACCATCTCTGAGTAGTAAATATGAAGAGCAGAACTAGTAGAGACTTAAAACAAGGCAACACGTTAGAAGAATCCTTGCTTTTTTTTTTTTTTTTTGATTGTACTGACTTGTATATTTTATGTAATTTTTTCAATATATATAATTATATATTTTTTTCTTTACTTTTTTTTTTTCCCGAGGTCAAGGCAAAGTTTATTCTCAATAGAACATCCTACTTGAAGCACAAATATTTCAAAACTGTAAAACAACAGATATTGCCTTACACGTATAGTGGATACTTTTAATCAATTTTTTATTAGATGCCATTTATTTGTTTAAATGCTCAGCTACTTGATATCTGGTTGAATTCAAATGATAATAATTGCATCTTAATGTGTAATTATACAATTATTTACCTTGTAGTTGTTTTTTTAATCAGTTCAAGATGTTGAGTATTGATTACTAATCAACTACTAGCCTGGAAGATAAAAGCCAAAGCTGTAAACAGACAGGTCAGGTAAATATATGAATGAAGAAATTGAAACTAGAAGTAAACATCATGGGAAGTCTAATTATAGGGCAAGTATTTTTCCTTCATCTTATTTAACATAGTCAAACCATGCAATACTTATAGGCTTAACTATTGTTTTCATAGAAACAATGTTATTTTAAATATCATGAGATAGTGTATTTAAGAGATATTCTAGTTCAAGTTTCCATATTTAATCAGCTTAACAAGTACACATTCTCTGCAGTCAACAGTACCAATTTGTCATCCAAGCAACAAATAATCCTTGGTAATCTACTATCAGATGACAGTTTTCTCTTAGGCCTTTTTATGAATTAAAGCTTTCAAGGCCAAAGTAAGACTTAATTTTTTCTTTTCTTTAACTGCTAATTCTAAAATAATTTATCATTGCATGTTAAAAATAATAAATAACTTGTTATACATTTTTCTGTGTTTTTGGTCAAGCTTCAGATTTGCTTAGCATATTCCTGTACTACATATCAACAAATGTTTGATGGCTTGTCTGGTTCATCTCTTTACACTATGAAGATGGCTACACTGTGGGTACAAAGTTTTAATTTCATTCAAAACACATTTTACAAAAAAGATAATGGAAGTTAAATTAAATATATTATTATTTTACTAGTATTATATAACAATGTTATTTTAATATCATGAGATAGTGTATTTTAAGAGATATTCTAATTCAGTATATGATGTTTCCATATTTCAGAATCTTAATAAGCAAACATTCTGTTGCCAACAGTACCAAATCCTATCCAAGCAACTACTATTCCTTGGTAATCTGCTATCAGATGATTACAGTTTTCTCTTTGACATTTGTATGAATTAAAGCTTTCAAAGCCAAAGTAAGACATTTTTTTTCTTCAACAGTTAATTCTGAAACAATTTAGTCAAATTTTTAAAACATTATTCTGAACTATTTTCTGTGTTTTGGTCAAGCCTTAGATTTGGTTAGCATAACCCTGAACTGCATATCAACAAATGTCTAATGGTCTGTCTGGTTCATTTCTCAACACTATAAAGATGGCTACACAGTGAGAGCAAAGTTTTATTTTCATTCACCACACAAATTTTACAAAAGAAGAAAATATTAAAAGCTATTGGTATTTATTTTGTTAGACAACTTGTTATTTGATGCATTACTTAGCCTTGGACAATGTATCATCATAACTAATATAATGTTAAAAGGTATTTATTAATTTACAAAATTTAGGTCAATCAAATAAGATTATGTAATCACAAACTGTTTTCAGGGTATCAGCTATCAGCAGTGCACCCCTATGATATACAAGTCTTCATTACCAAGTCACTCTGCCAAGCAGTGTTTACACCATTCTTGCATTGGTAGTGACCCACTTTACTGTACTTCAATGTCAGGAGTCTGGATATGTCAGGCCAAGGAGATCAAGTTTGTGTCCAAGGTTACTTAGGTAATTCTCTAAGAACAATAGGTGAGTTGAATTCTAGTGTACCAGTCAAATATCTTAAAGCAAAGTAAAAAAAAAATTGTTAATTTTATAAGCATATAAAAATCTGTTATAAAAACATTACTAGTTTTAGAGTACTCGTTTCAAAGTGATCATGGGTCAGATAGTGTCAAGCTCAACTGTTTCTATGGCCATAGGTTAACCATGGGTTGTTTGGCCAGCAAATTTTCAAACATTGCTCTAGTTCTAGGTTTATAAGCTACATGTTTTCTTCTTAAGTTAACAAATTAGGACCAAAATGTGAACTTTTTATTAGGTGTTGTAGTTGCAATCACACAAGAGCTGCTTCACAATTACTGTTTGAATAGTGCATACATTTTTATAATAACTTACCTTCTGATTTGTAAGGTTGATATTTTATATATATATATATATATATATTCTATAAAGCAGAATGTTTGGCGTATGTATGTATGTTCCAGTATAGAAATAAAAACCGCTTGACCAATCTTGATAAAGCTTGGCAGAAATGTTCCTTGGGTACCAACTTAGACCGTAGTGTATGTATTGTGGCCCTAAAACAAACTTAAGACCCTCAAAAAAAAAAAAGGCCAACTCTGTTACAGCTATAGTATTTTATGGATCTAGGGGATATTTACAATGTTGACATGACAAAAGATTGAAAGGATTTAGATCTAGATCTAATTTTAAGAATTAAACTTTGCACTTTTTTTTTTTTGACACATAAAATACAAAATATAGTTTATTGATTTCATTATTTAATAAAATTAACCTTCAAATTTGTGTTTCAAAAGCATTTTTACATTAATTCGTTATTTATATCTGCGAATTTAGATATCCAGATGCACATTCTTTCATTAGACATTACCAAATGGTTACACACTAACACTTCTCTACTGAGTCTATGCCTAGGTCTAACTCTTATTGAACTCTAAGATGATAAAACTTCTTTTTGCAAAGATAGTTTTATGCTTTAACACATGAACATACTAATTATAGTCCATTCATTTCATATTTTAATCAAGTTAACATTCAAATTTGTTTTTCGAAAGCATTTTTAATACATTCGTTCACTGTTCACTAAAGCTGCGTAGCCGCGTTGAGATAGGCCTATATTCATTCATGAAAAACGTTCACGCATGCGCAGCACAGAATGAACTCTATAAAAGCCAATTTTTAACTCTAGATTAGTCTAGATCTAAATCTGTGTCTACCTCAAGATCTACTTTATACTTTAACACATGAACATACAAAATTAAGTCTATTCATCTCAAATTTTAATCAAATATATGTAGGCCTACAAGCAAATGTTTTAATTTGAACAAATGGATTTAAGTAGATTAGCTATTTTGATTTGATGGCTTCATTCATACTATTTTTACATTTACACATTCGCTTTATTAAATACATTATTATTTCGTTTAAATGTTTTAAAACACTATCGACAGTAATACGTAAATAATTTGTAAATTTGCTTCAACATTCAAGTTTGTTTTTTTTAAAGACAGACTCTACATGCTACTGATCTGGAGGTTAGTGGCTCAATCATTGTGCACTGATGCCTTGATTCTCCACTGTCACTTTTATTGTCATAAAGTTTATCTAGTGATTTACATATAAAGGTAATAAATATTTTTTTACACTATACCCAAGAGCTTTTGCTTTAAGATGCATTGTTTTTACACTAGGAGTCTAATTCTGATGTATTTTTTTAGGACCCTAGCAATAGTTTTTTAAACTTTCAGACAATAAGAGCTAGTTTAGAACCAAAACACAAAACGAAAGCCAGATCTGTATAGTCTTTTGTTTTTCTAAAAATATTTTAAACAAAAGTCTAGATAGGGTAGCTTATAAGGCCTACTTGTGAAATTAGATATTTTTAAAACGTCTACTTATACTTTAGATATTTGAAGTATTTTAAAACTAGCTATATTTTTCTATTTATGTAATTTATTTATTTTGTTTGTATTATTTACATTTTTTTTATTAATTATTATTTTTAAAAAAATTTAGTTACCTCCTTTTGTTTAATTGGATAGCATTTCAAAACCTAAAAGTTGGAGCTGTTGGGTTAAAAACACAAATTAATAAACTCACATTAGACTGCATTACTTCCTAAAAATTTAAAATAAGCAATTTGCTTCATTCTTCGTGGCACATTTATATATATAGCCAAATGAAAAGTTGAATGTGATTTTCTTATTTAAAAAAATGTTCCCCTTTCAGACCTTGCGATCAATAGGGCGGATGATGTAAAGGTCATGTGGCCCACAGTTAACCAGGGTGCCATGTGGCCAGCTCAACAACCAATCAACTTAACTTTCCCCAACTAATGTCAGGTACCCATTAGAGTTGGGTAGAATCTTGACGTACCCAAAGGTCCCAAAATTTAAAATATCAGGATTCAAACCTGGGACTTCAACTTCAGAAGCTAAGTGTGTTACCGCTCAGCCACTATACCTCCTATCAAAGAGAGATACATAAAAAAATTGACATTAAAATACCATGAAGTCTCATAAACCTTTTTATTTTTCCATCACACAGTGAGACAGTGTGACTATTATTTGACAACAAAATGACTATCACTAAAAAACACATTCTCTTTAAACATTAAGTCTGAGACAGGAAAAGCTCTTCTTGAATGAAAAGATTAGAAACTGCCACATATTAAAATGCACTGATTTTATCAATATTGCTTTTAAAGGTTATGCATTTAAATGTGATGTATTTGTTAAACAGTGCATTTTTCTTAACTCACTTATAGACTAAATGGTCAATTAAACATGAGGTCAAGGAAAAAGGATGAACATTTCAAGGCTACAGGAGGAACATTAAACGTCTCTCTCACTGTGAAAAGATTCTACCGATCTACAAATGATCATGTTTTTTTTTAAGTTCATCTGCCATTTCTTCAAATGGAGCCATAGTCAGAATAAGGTAAGAAATATTCTTATACTTCAGAGCATTTATTTTTTGTAAAGCGATGATCCTGCGTTAGTTGTATGTTGTATGTGCATGATACTTTAAATATCCTGCATTAGTTGTATGTTGTATATGTATGCATGGTTCCTGTATTTGTTTTTATTATTATGATGTCAGTAATTACTTCACAAACACATAACAACTTCATACACAACTTGTAAGTTCACCTGTCTAGTTAAAGAAATTTGTATTGTATTTGTTTTAATAGTGTCTAGTTATGAAAGTAAACTGAGTTTTCATTTTTTAAAACTTAGTGATATACCATTTTCATTTCAGTTAAAATATGTGGTTGTTCCTATTAATTTTGGCAGAAAAACTGAATTGCTCTGAAATAATTCTAACTGTACAAATGTAAATATATTTCAACAAATAATGGAATTGGATTCTTTGTCATTTGGATTACTTCAATAGTAATGTATTCTAAATATGGAATTTAAACACAAAAATGAAAAGTTGTGAATCACCATCAACTTTCATTTTGCCACTTGGAGATTGGGATGATTCAAGTTACTGGAGATTGGGATGATTCAAGTTACTGGAGATTGGGATGATTCAAGTTACTATTGTAGCTAAATATTATTTTGTTGTACAATTGCCATGCAACTATGTGTTAATGTGCATGGTCTTTACACCCCAGTACTTAATTGGACAAAAAAAAAAGGATCTACAATTCACAGTGATATGATGTACTATTGCATAAACAAGTTGACTTGATTTCATATAGATCTTTCACTAAATAAACTGTTTCAATTCTTCAGTGTGTGATAGTGTGACAAAAAACATTCATGGTTTCTTGTGATTATGTGCAATATATTGACATATTAAGTTGACTTGAATACTCTTAAACTGTTTCATTTCTAAGGTGTGGAAAAATGTGCATTATATTTTCATGTTGGGAGTTAATGTGAAAAAAAAAATCTACTATTCCATGTGATATGATATACAATTGCATGCAAAAAATCCTATCCCTAACACATTCAATGAACAATCAGTATAAACCTTTCCACCAAAGGAAATGTTGCTGCTCATGATGCATCTATTTATTTGGCTCCAGATATTCCACTGATGCACATTTGCAAAACAAATGTAAAAAAAAAAAAGATTTAATCCATTACATGTATATAATTGTACAGGAACATTTGGGATTGTCACTTGTTTCACACTTATCTCTCATTCATTGAGACTCTACACTTAATGTGGTGATCAAAATGTATTTGCAATTCCCAGTGAAATCATTCTTTGAGTGCTTAAAAAAGAAATTCATACAGATGTATAACTGTGTTAGACGTCTTTATTTATATTCCAATTGAACGTTTGTAACAATAAATATAACAACAAATGTGTGATAATTAGCAGATCTTTGACCTCTGCACTTAATGTGGTGATCAAAATGTATTTGCAATTCCCAGTGAAATCATTCTTTGAGTGCTTAAAAAAGAAATTCATCCGAATGTATAACTATGTTAGACGTCTTCATTTATATTCCGATTGATCGTTTGTAAGTCACACTCAAGGAACGTATGAACCTGTCATCAAAGGAAATATCGCCACTCGTGATGCAACGCACACTTAATCAACATTTGCCCTTGCAGACCAACTAAATAGTTGCGGAGAAAACACATTTAATTGATGACTTTACTATGTCTAGCTTAGAACTTTTCAAAAGCGAAGACCGGACTCTTTAGCCATCTTCGTGTTTATAGGAATGATTAATGGAGGAATTTTAAAAGCGAAGACTGGACTCCTTAGCCATCTTCGTGTTTATAGGAATGATAAACGGAGGAATTTTAAAAGCGAAGACTGGACTCCTTAGCCATCTTCGTGTTTATAGGAATGATTAACGGAGGAATTTTAAAAGCGAAGACTGGACTCCTTAGCCATCTTCGTGTTCATAGGTATGATTAATGTAGGAATTTTAAAAGTGAAGACTGGGCTCTTTAGCCTTCTTCATGTTAAAAGGATGTAGTTGAGGACATTTTCAAAGAAGATCGGTCTCGGTGGCCATCTTTGTACTTATTGGAAAGGATTTTGTATTAATTTTTGAAAAATTGAGGATTTTTAGCTGAGGACTAGATGTAGTAATATAGTCATCAATTGAATTGTTCATCCAAGACGAAATTGTTGGTTATGTCTGTGCATTTGTAGACAACCCAACAGTGCACATCCTTTTTCTTGTTTTGCTTTTTTTCACGTGCTACAATGCCTTGGACAAAGCATCATCATAACTTGGAATGTTAAGAGGCATTCAAAAAAAATCATAGAAGAATGAGTTTGAAAAATAACCGGCTAGTTCAGTTGAATAATAGTTGGGACATAATTAGTTGAGTGCAAGCTTTGACGCTGATTCAACCCACTCAACATTAGTTGAGTGCGAAGTTTGTGAGGCTGATTCAGCCCTCAAACCGGATGCTCGTAGACCACCTTCCAGAGATCTAACACGACGCCATCGTAAAAATTCGTTGCAGTCAGTTTATCACGATGAAGCTGTAGGTCAACAAGCTCAAAACAGGAGTCAGTGAAAAAAGCAAGCCTGAAACTTTTTATTGGGCTCCAACTATTCAACTGATGCACGTTTGCAAAACAAGAGTTGAAAAAAAGGATGAAAATATAAGCCATCAGATATATGAGGATTGTGCAGGAACAGTTGGGATTGTCGTTTGTATCACGCACATCTCTCATCCACTGAGACATTGTGAAGCGATGTAACCAGTGATGTTTTGAAACATCTTTATTTAATTGTAATGAGGATATCTACAAACGTTTGTGCACAAATGTGTGATGATTCGCAGGTTTTTCATCTCTGCACTTAATGTGGTGATCAAAATGTATTTGCAATTCCCAGTGAAATCATTCTTTGAGTGCTTAAAAAAGAAATTCATACGGATGTATAACTGTGATAGCGTCTTCATTTATATTCTGATGGAAGGTTTGTAACAATAATTAAGTCACACTCAAGGAACATATGAGCCTGTCCATCAAAGGAAATATCGCCGCTCGTGATGCAACGCACACTTAATCAACATTTGCCCTTGCAGACCAACTAAATAGTTGCGGAGAAAACACATTTAATTGATGACTTTACTATGTCTAGCTTAGAACTTTTCAAAAGCGAAGACCGGACTCTTTAGCCATCTTCGTGTTTATAGGAATGATAAACGGAGGAATTTTAAAAGCGAAGACTGGACTCCTTAGCCATCTTCGTGTTTATAGGAATGATTAACGGAGGAATTTTAAAAGCGAAGACTGGACTCCTTAGCCATCTTCGTGTTCATAGGTATGATTAATGTAGGAATTTTAAAAGTGAAGACTGGGCTCTTTAGCCTTCTTCATGTTAAAAGGATGTAGTTGAGGACATTTTCAAAGAAGATCGGTCTCGGTGGCCATCTTTGTACTTATTGGAAAGGATTTTGTATTAATTTTTGAAAAATTGAGGATTTTTAGCTGAGGACTAGATGTAGTAATATAGTCATCAATTGAATTGTTCATCCAAGACGAAATTGTTGGTTATGTCTGTGCATTTGTAGACAACCCAACAGTGCACATCCTTTTTCTTGTTTTGCTTTTTTTCACGTGCTACAATGCCTTGGACAAAGCATCATCATAACTTGGAATGTTAAGAGGCATTCAAAAAAAATCATAGAAGAATGAGTTTGAAAAATAACCGGCTAGTTCAGTTGAATAATAGTTGGGACATAATTAGTTGAGTGCAAGCTTTGACGCTGATTCAACCCACTCAACATTAGTTGAGTGCGAAGTTTGTGAGGCTGATTCAGCCCTCAAACCGGATGCTTGTAGACCACCTTCCAGAGATCTAACACGACGCCATCGTAAAAATTCGTTGCAGTCAGTTTATCACGATGAAGCTGTAGGTCAACAAGCTCAAAACAGGAGTCAGTGAAAAAAGCAAGCCTGAAACTTTTTATTGGGCTCCAACTATTCAACTGATGCACGTTTGCAAAACAAGAGTTGAAAAAAAGGATGAAAATATAAGCCATCAGATATATGAGGATTGTGCAGGAACAGTTGGGATTGTCGTTTGTATCACGCACATCTCTCATCCACTGAGACATTGTGAAGCGATGTAACCAGTGATGTTTTGAAACATCTTTATTTAATTGTAATGAGGATATCTACAAACGTTTGTGCACAAATGTGTGATGATTCGCAGGTTTTTCATCTCTGCACTTAATGTGGTGATCAAAATGTATTTGCAATTCCCAGTGAAATCATTCTTTGAGTGCTTAAAAAAGAAATTCATACGGATGTATAACTGTGATAGCGTCTTCATTTATATTCTGATGGAAGGTTTGTAACAATAATTAAGTCACACTCAAGGAACATATGAGACTGTCCATCAAAGGAAATATCGCCGCTCGTGATGCAACGCACACTTAATCAACATTTGCCCTTGCAGACCAACTAAATAGTTGCGGAGAAAACACATTTAATTGATGACTTTACTATGTCTAGCTTAGAACTTTTCAAAAGCGAAGACCGGACTCTTTAGCCATCTTCGTGTTTATAGGAATGATTAATGGAGGAATTTTAAAAGCGAAGACTGGACTCCTTAGCCATCTTCGTGTTTATAGGAATGATAAACGGAGGAATTTTAAAAGCGAAGACTGGACTCCTTAGCCATCTTCGTGTTTATAGGAATGATTAACGGAGGAATTTTAAAAGCGAAGACTGGACTCCTTAGCCATCTTCGTGTTCATAGGTATGATTAATGTAGGAATTTTAAAAGTGAAGACTGGGCTCTTTAGCCTTCTTCATGTTAAAAGGATGTAGTTGAGGACATTTTCAAAGAAGATCGGTCTCTGTGGCCATCTTTGTACTTATTGGAAAGGATTTTGTATTAATTTTTGAAAAATTGAGGATTTTTAGCTGAGGACTAGATGTAGTAATATAGTCATCATTTGAATTGTTCATCCAAGACGAAATTGTTGGTTATGTCTGTGCATTTGTAGACAACCCAACAGTGCACATCCTTTTTCTTGTTTTGCTTTTTTTTTACGTGCTACAATGCCTTGGACAAAGCATCATCATAACTTGGAATGTTAAGAGGCATTCAAAAAAAATCATAGAAGAATGAGTTTGAAAAATAACCGGCTAGTTCAGTTGAATAATAGTTGGGACATAATTAGTTGAGTGCAAGCTTTGACGCTGATTCAACCCACTCAACATTAGTTGAGTGCGAAGTTTGTGAGGCTGATTCAGCCCTCAAACCGGATGCTTGTAGACCACCTTCCAGAGATCTAACACGACGCCATCGTAAAAATTCGTTGCAGTCAGTTTATCACGATGAAGCTGTAGGTCAACTAGCTCAAAACAGGAGTCAGTGAAAAAAGCAAGCCTGAAACTTTTTATTGGGCTCCAACTATTCAACTGATGCACGTTTGCAAAACAAGAGTTGAAAAAAAGGATGAAAATATAAGCCATCAGATATATGAGGATTGTGCAGGAACAGTTGGGATTGTCGTTTGTATCACGCACATCTCTCATCCACTGAGACATTGTGAAGCGATGTAACCAGTGATGTTTTGAAACATCTTTATTTAATTGTAATGAGGATATCTACAAACGTTTGTGCACAAATGTGTGATGATTCGCAGGTTTTTCATCTCTGCACTTAATGTGGTGATCAAAATGTATTTGCAATTCCCAGTGAAATCATTCTTTGAGTGCTTAAAAAAGAAATTCATACGGATGTATAACTGTGATAGCGTCTTCATTTATATTCTGATGGAAGGTTTGTAACAATAATTAAGTCACACTCAAGGAACATATGAGCCTGTCCATCAAAGGAAATATCGCCGCTCGTGATGCAACGCACACTTAATCAACATTTGCCCTTGCAGACCAACTAAATAGTTGCGGAGAAAACACATTTAATTGATGACTTTACTATGTCTAGCTTAGAACTTTTTCAAAAGCGAAGACCGGACTCTTTAGCCATCTTCGTGTTTATAGGAATGATTAATGGAGGAATTTTAAAAGCGAAGACTGGACTCCTTAGCCATCTTCGTGTTCATAGGTATGATTAATGTAGGAATTTTAAAAGTGAAGACTGGGCTCTTTAGCCTTCTTCATGTTAAAAGGATGTAGTTGAGGACATTTTCAAAGAAGATCGGTCTCTGTGGCCATCTTTGTACTTATTGGAAAGGATTTTGTATTAATTTTTGAAAAATTGAGGATTTTTAGCTGAGGACTAGATGTAGTAATATAGTCATCAATTGAATTGTTCATCCAAGACGAAATTGTTGGTTATGTCTGTGCATTTGTAGACAACCCAACAGTGCACATCCTTTTTCTTGTTTTGCTTTTTTTCACGTGCTACAATGCCTTGGACAAAGCATCATCATAACTTGGAATGTTAAGAGGCATTCAAAAAAAATCATAGAAGAATGAGTTTGAAAAATAACCGGCTAGTTCAGTTGAATAATAGTTGGGACATAATTAGTTGAGTGCAAGCTTTGACGCTGATTCAACCCACTCAACATTAGTTGAGTGCGAAGTTTGTGAGGCTGATTCAGCCCTCAAACCGGATGCTTGTAGACCACCTTCCAGAGATCTAACACGACGCCATCGTAAAAATTCGTTGCAGTCAGTTTATCACGATGAAGCTGTAGGTCAACAAGCTCAAAACAGGAGTCAGTGAAAAAAGCAAGCCTGAAACTTTTTATTGGGCTCCAACTATTCAACTGATGCACGTTTGCAAAACAAGAGTTGAAAAAAAGGATGAAAATATAAGCCATCAGATATATGAGGATTGTGCAGGAACAGTTGGGATTGTCGTTTGTATCACGCACATCTCTCATCCACTGAGACATTGTGAAGCGATGTAACCAGTGATGTTTTGAAACATCTTTATTTAATTGTAATGAGGATATCTACAAACGTTTGTGCACAAATGTGTGATGATTCGCAGGTTTTTCATCTCTGCACTTAATGTGGTGATCAAAATGTATTTGCAATTCCCAGTGAAATCATTCTTTGAGTGCTTAAAAAAGAAATTCATACGGATGTATAACTGTGATAGCGTCTTCATTTATATTCTGATGGAAGGTTTGTAACAATAATTAAGTCACACTCAAGGAACATATGAGCCTGTCCATCAAAGGAAATATCGCCGCTCGTGATGCAACGCACACTTAATCAACATTTGCCCTTGCAGACCAACTAAATAGTTGCGGAGAAAACACATTTAATTGATGACTTTACTATGTCTAGCTTAGAACTTTTTCAAAAGCGAAGACCGGACTCTTTAGCCATCTTCGTGTTTATAGGAATGATTAATGGAGGAATTTTAAAAGCGAAGACTGGACTCCTTAGCCATCTTCGTGTTTATAGGAATGATAAACGGAGGAATTTTAAAAGCGAAGACTGGACTCCTTAGCCATCTTCGTGTTTATAGGAATGATTAACGGAGGAATTTTAAAAGCGAAGACTGGACTCCTTAGCCATCTTCGTGTTCATAGGTATGATTAATGTAGGAATTTTAAAAGTGAAGACTGGGCTCTTTAGCCTTCTTCATGTTAAAAGGATGTAGTTGAGGACATTTTCAAAGAAGATCGGTCTCGGTGGCCATCTTTGTACTTATTGGAAAGGATTTTGTATTAATTTTTGAAAAATTGAGGATTTTTAGCTGAGGACTAGATGTAGTAATATAGTCATCAATTGAATTGTTCATCCAAGACGAAATTGTTGGTTATGTCTGTGCATTTGTAGACAACCCAACAGTGCACATCCTTTTTCTTGTTTTGCTTTTTTTCACGTGCTACAATGCCTTGGACAAAGCATCATCATAACTTGGAATGTTAAGAGGCATTCAAAAAAAATCATAGAAGAATGAGTTTGAAAAATAACCGGCTAGTTCAGTTGAATAATAGTTGGGACATAATTAGTTGAGTGCAAGCTTTGACGCTGATTCAACCCACTCAACATTAGTTGAGTGCGAAGTTTGTGAGGCTGATTCAGCCCTCAAACCGGATGCTTGTAGACCACCTTCCAGAGATCTAACACGACGCCATCGTAAAAATTCGTTGCAGTCAGTTTATCACGATGAAGCTGTAGGTCAACAAGCTCAAAACAGGAGTCAGTGAAAAAAGCAAGCCTGAAACTTTTTATTGGGCTCCAACTATTCAACTGATGCACGTTTGCAAAACAAGAGTTGAAAAAAAGGATGAAAATATAAGCCATCAGATATATGAGGATTGTCGTTTGTATCACGCACATCTCTCATCCACTGAGACATTGTGAAGCGATGTAACCAGTGATGTTTTGAAACATCTTTATTTAATTGTAATGAGGATATCTACAAACGTTTGTGCACAAATGTGTGATGATTCGCAGGTTTTTCATCTCTGCACTTAATGTGGTGATCAAAATGTATTTGCAATTCCCAGTGAAATCATTCTTTGAGTGCTTAAAAAAGAAATTCATACGGATGTATAACTGTGATAGCGTCTTCATTTATATTCTGATGGAAGGTTTGTAACAATAATTAAGTCACACTCAAGGAACATATGAGCCTGTCCATCAAAGGAAATATCGCCGCTCGTGATGCAACGCACACTTAATCAACATTTGCCCTTGCAGACCAACTAAATAGTTGCGGAGAAAACACATTTAATTGATGACTTTACTATGTCTAGCTTAGAACTTTTCAAAAGCGAAGACCGGACTCTTTAGCCATCTTCGTGTTTATAGGAATGATAAACGGAGGAATTTTAAAAGCGAAGACTGGACTCCTTAGCCATCTTCGTGTTTATAGGAATGATTAACGGAGGAATTTTAAAAGCGAAGACTGGACTCCTTAGCCATCTTCGTGTTCATAGGTATGATTAATGTAGGAATTTTAAAAGTGAAGACTGGGCTCTTTAGCCTTCTTCATGTTAAAAGGATGTAGTTGAGGACATTTTCAAAGAAGATCGGTCTCGGTGGCCATCTTTGTACTTATTGGAAAGGATTTTGTATTAATTTTTGAAAAATTGAGGATTTTTAGCTGAGGACTAGATGTAGTAATATAGTCATCAATTGAATTGTTCATCCAAGACGAAATTGTTGGTTATGTCTGTGCATTTGTAGACAACCCAACAGTGCACATCCTTTTTCTTGTTTTGCTTTTTTTCACGTGCTACAATGCCTTGGACAAAGCATCATCATAACTTGGAATGTTAAGAGGCATTCAAAAAAAATCATAGAAGAATGAGTTTGAAAAATAACCGGCTAGTTCAGTTGAATAATAGTTGGGACATAATTAGTTGAGTGCAAGCTTTGACGCTGATTCAACCCACTCAACATTAGTTGAGTGCGAAGTTTGTGAGGCTGATTCAGCCCTCAAACCGGATGCTTGTAGACCACCTTCCAGAGATCTAACACGACGCCATCGTAAAAATTCGTTGCAGTCAGTTTATCACGATGAAGCTGTAGGTCAACAAGCTCAAAACAGGAGTCAGTGAAAAAAGCAAGCCTGAAACTTTTTATTGGGCTCCAACTATTCAACTGATGCACGTTTGCAAAACAAGAGTTGAAAAAAAGGATGAAAATATAAGCCATCAGATATATGAGGATTGTCGTTTGTATCACGCACATCTCTCATCCACTGAGACATTGTGAAGCGATGTAACCAGTGATGTTTTGAAACATCTTTATTTAATTGTAATGAGGATATCTACAAACGTTTGTGCACAAATGTGTGATGATTCGCAGGTTTTTCATCTCTGCACTTAATGTGGTGATCAAAATGTATTTGCAATTCCCAGTGAAATCATTCTTTGAGTGCTTAAAAAAGAAATTCATACGGATGTATAACTGTGATAGCGTCTTCATTTATATTCTGATGGAAGGTTTGTAACAATAATTAAGTCACACTCAAGGAACATATGAGCCTGTCCATCAAAGGAAATATCGCCGCTCGTGATGCAACGCACACTTAATCAACATTTGCCCTTGCAGACCAACTAAATAGTTGCGGAGAAAACACATTTAATTGATGACTTTACTATGTCTAGCTTAGAACTTTTCAAAAGCGAAGACCGGACTCTTTAGCCATCTTCGTGTTTATAGGAATGATAAACGGAGGAATTTTAAAAGCGAAGACTGGACTCCTTAGCCATCTTCGTGTTTATAGGAATGATTAACGGAGGAATTTTAAAAGCGAAGACTGGACTCCTTAGCCATCTTCGTGTTCATAGGTATGATTAATGTAGGAATTTTAAAAGTGAAGACTGGGCTCTTTAGCCTTCTTCATGTTAAAAGGATGTAGTTGAGGACATTTTCAAAGAAGATCGGTCTCGGTGGCCATCTTTGTACTTATTGGAAAGGATTTTGTATTAATTTTTGAAAAATTGAGGATTTTTAGCTGAGGACTAGATGTAGTAATATAGTCATCAATTGAATTGTTCATCCAAGACGAAATTGTTGGTTATGTCTGTGCATTTGTAGACAACCCAACAGTGCACATCCTTTTTCTTGTTTTGCTTTTTTTCACGTGCTACAATGCCTTGGACAAAGCATCATCATAACTTGGAATGTTAAGAGGCATTCAAAAAAAATCATAGAAGAATGAGTTTGAAAAATAACCGGCTAGTTCAGTTGAATAATAGTTGGGACATAATTAGTTGAGTGCAAGCTTTGACGCTGATTCAACCCACTCAACATTAGTTGAGTGCGAAGTTTGTGAGGCTGATTCAGCCCTCAAACCGGATGCTTGTAGACCACCTTCCAGAGATCTAACACGACGCCATCGTAAAAATTCGTTGCAGTCAGTTTATCACGATGAAGCTGTAGGTCAACAAGCTCAAAACAGGAGTCAGTGAAAAAAGCAAGCCTGAAACTTTTTATTGGGCTCCAACTATTCAACTGATGCACGTTTGCAAAACAAGAGTTGAAAAAAAGGATGAAAATATAAGCCATCAGATATATGAGGATTGTCGTTTGTATCACGCACATCTCTCATCCACTGAGACATTGTGAAGCGATGTAACCAGTGATGTTTTGAAACATCTTTATTTAATTGTAATGAGGATATCTACAAACGTTTGTGCACAAATGTGTGATGATTCGCAGGTTTTTCATCTCTGCACTTAATGTGGTGATCAAAATGTATTTGCAATTCCCAGTGAAATCATTCTTTGAGTGCTTAAAAAAGAAATTCATACGGATGTATAACTGTGATAGCGTCTTCATTTATATTCTGATGGAAGGTTTGTAACAATAATTAAGTCACACTCAAGGAACATATGAGCCTGTCCATCAAAGGAAATATCGCCGCTCGTGATGCAACGCACACTTAATCAACATTTGCCCTTGCAGACCAACTAAATAGTTGCGGAGAAAACACATTTAATTGATGACTTTACTATGTCTAGCTTAGAACTTTTCAAAAGCGAAGACCGGACTCTTTAGCCATCTTCGTGTTTATAGGAATGATAAACGGAGGAATTTTAAAAGCGAAGACTGGACTCCTTAGCCATCTTCGTGTTTATAGGAATGATTAACGGAGGAATTTTAAAAGCGAAGACTGGACTCCTTAGCCATCTTCGTGTTCATAGGTATGATTAATGTAGGAATTTTAAAAGTGAAGACTGGGCTCTTTAGCCTTCTTCATGTTAAAAGGATGTAGTTGAGGACATTTTCAAAGAAGATCGGTCTCGGTGGCCATCTTTGTACTTATTGGAAAGGATTTTGTATTAATTTTTGAAAAATTGAGGATTTTTAGCTGAGGACTAGATGTAGTAATATAGTCATCAATTGAATTGTTCATCCAAGACGAAATTGTTGGTTATGTCTGTGCATTTGTAGACAACCCAACAGTGCACATCCTTTTTCTTGTTTTGCTTTTTTTCACGTGCTACAATGCCTTGGACAAAGCATCATCATAACTTGGAATGTTAAGAGGCATTCAAAAAAAATCATAGAAGAATGAGTTTGAAAAATAACCGGCTAGTTCAGTTGAATAATAGTTGGGACATAATTAGTTGAGTGCAAGCTTTGACGCTGATTCAACCCACTCAACATTAGTTGAGTGCGAAGTTTGTGAGGCTGATTCAGCCCTCAAACCGGATGCTTGTAGACCACCTTCCAGAGATCTAACACGACGCCATCGTAAAAATTCGTTGCAGTCAGTTTATCACGATGAAGCTGTAGGTCAACAAGCTCAAAACAGGAGTCAGTGAAAAAAGCAAGCCTGAAACTTTTTATTGGGCTCCAACTATTCAACTGATGCACGTTTGCAAAACAAGAGTTGAAAAAAAGGATGAAAATATAAGCCATCAGATATATGAGGATTGTCGTTTGTATCACGCACATCTCTCATCCACTGAGACATTGTGAAGCGATGTAACCAGTGATGTTTTGAAACATCTTTATTTAATTGTAATGAGGATATCTACAAACGTTTGTGCACAAATGTGTGATGATTCGCAGGTTTTTCATCTCTGCACTTAATGTGGTGATCAAAATGTATTTGCAATTCCCAGTGAAATCATTCTTTGAGTGCTTAAAAAAGAAATTCATACGGATGTATAACTGTGATAGCGTCTTCATTTATATTCTGATGGAAGGTTTGTAACAATAATTAAGTCACACTCAAGGAACATATGAGCCTGTCCATCAAAGGAAATATCGCCGCTCGTGATGCAACGCACACTTAATCAACATTTGCCCTTGCAGACCAACTAAATAGTTGCGGAGAAAACACATTTAATTGATGACTTTACTATGTCTAGCTTAGAACTTTTTCAAAAGCGAAGACCGGACTCTTTAGCCATCTTCGTGTTTATAGGAATGATTAATGGAGGAATTTTAAAAGCGAAGACTGGACTCCTTAGCCATCTTCGTGTTTATAGGAATGATAAACGGAGGAATTTTAAAAGCGAAGACTGGACTCCTTAGCCATCTTCGTGTTTATAGGAATGATTAACGGAGGAATTTTAAAAGCGAAGACTGGACTCCTTAGCCATCTTCGTGTTCATAGGTATGATTAATGTAGGAATTTTAAAAGTGAAGACTGGGCTCTTTAGCCTTCTTCATGTTAAAAGGATGTAGTTGAGGACATTTTTAAAGAAGATCGGTCTCGGTGGCCATCTTTGTACTTATTGGAAAGGATTTTGTATTAATTTTTGAAAAATTGAGGATTTTTAGCTGAGGACTAGATGTAGTAATATAGTCATCAATTGAATTGTTCATCCAAGACGAAATTGTTGGTTATGTCTGTGCATTTGTAGACAACCCAACAGTGCACATCCTTTTTCTTGTTTTGCTTTTTTTCACGTGCTACAATGCCTTGGACAAAGCATCATCATAACTTGGAATGTTAAGAGGCATTCAAAAAAAATCATAGAAGAATGAGTTTGAAAAATAACCGGCTAGTTCAGTTGAATAATAGTTGGGACATAATTAGTTGAGTGCAAGCTTTGACGCTGATTCAACCCACTCAACATTAGTTGAGTGCGAAGTTTGTGAGGCTGATTCAGCCCTCAAACCGGATGCTCGTAGACCACCTTCCAGAGATCTAACACGACGCCATCGTAAAAATTCGTTGCAGTCAGTTTATCACGATGAAGCTGTAGGTCAACAAGCTCAAAACAGGAGTCAGTGAAAAAAGCAAGCCTGAAACTTTTTATTGGGCTCCAACTATTCAACTGATGCACGTTTGCAAAACAAGAGTTGAAAAAAAGGATGAAAATATAAGCCATCAGATATATGAGGATTGTGCAGGAACAGTTGGGATTGTCGTTTGTATCACGCACATCTCTCATCCACTGAGACATTGTGAAGCGATGTAACCAGTGATGTTTTGAAACATCTTTATTTAATTGTAATGAGGATATCTACAAACGTTTGTGCACAAATGTGTGATGATTCGCAGGTTTTTCATCTCTGCACTTAATGTGGTGATCAAAATGTATTTGCAATTCCCAGTGAAATCATTCTTTGAGTGCTTAAAAAAGAAATTCATACGGATGTATAACTGTGATAGCGTCTTCATTTATATTCTGATGGAAGGTTTGTAACAATAATTAAGTCACACTCAAGGAACATATGAGCCTGTCCATCAAAGGAAATATCGCCGCTCGTGATGCAACGCACACTTAATCAACATTTGCCCTTGCAGACCAACTAAATAGTTGCGGAGAAAACACATTTAATTGATGACTTTACTATGTCTAGCTTAGAACTTTTCAAAAGCGAAGACCGGACTCTTTAGCCATCTTCGTGTTTATAGGAATGATTAATGGAGGAATTTTAAAAGCGAAGACTGGACTCCTTAGCCATCTTCGTGTTTATAGGAATGATAAACGGAGGAATTTTAAAAGCGAAGACTGGACTCCTTAGCCATCTTCGTGTTTATAGGAATGATTAACGGAGGAATTTTAAAAGCGAAGACTGGACTCCTTAGCCATCTTCGTGTTCATAGGTATGATTAATGTAGGAATTTTAAAAGTGAAGACTGGGCTCTTTAGCCTTCTTCATGTTAAAAGGATGTAGTTGAGGACATTTTCAAAGAAGATCGGTCTCGGTGGCCATCTTTGTACTTATTGGAAAGGATTTTGTATTAATTTTTGAAAAATTGAGGATTTTTAGCTGAGGACTAGATGTAGTAATATAGTCATCAATTGAATTGTTCATCCAAGACGAAATTGTTGGTTATGTCTGTGCATTTGTAGACAACCCAACAGTGCACATCCTTTTTCTTGTTTTGCTTTTTTTCACGTGCTACAATGCCTTGGACAAAGCATCATCATAACTTGGAATGTTAAGAGGCATTCAAAAAAAATCATAGAAGAATGAGTTTGAAAAATAACCGGCTAGTTCAGTTGAATAATAGTTGGGACATAATTAGTTGAGTGCAAGCTTTGACGCTGATTCAACCCACTCAACATTAGTTGAGTGCGAAGTTTGTGAGGCTGATTCAGCCCTCAAACCGGATGCTTGTAGACCACCTTCCAGAGATCTAACACGACGCCATCGTAAAAATTCGTTGCAGTCAGTTTATCACGATGAAGCTGTAGGTCAACAAGCTCAAAACAGGAGTCAGTGAAAAAAGCAAGCCTGAAACTTTTTATTGGGCTCCAACTATTCAACTGATGCACGTTTGCAAAACAAGAGTTGAAAAAAAGGATGAAAATATAAGCCATCAGATATATGAGGATTGTCGTTTGTATCACGCACATCTCTCATCCACTGAGACATTGTGAAGCGATGTAACCAGTGATGTTTTGAAACATCTTTATTTAATTGTAATGAGGATATCTACAAACGTTTGTGCACAAATGTGTGATGATTCGCAGGTTTTTCATCTCTGCACTTAATGTGGTGATCAAAATGTATTTGCAATTCCCAGTGAAATCATTCTTTGAGTGCTTAAAAAAGAAATTCATACGGATGTATAACTGTGATAGCGTCTTCATTTATATTCTGATGGAAGGTTTGTAACAATAATTAAGTCACACTCAAGGAACATATGAGCCTGTCCATCAAAGGAAATATCGCCGCTCGTGATGCAACGCACACTTAATCAACATTTGCCCTTGCAGACCAACTAAATAGTTGCGGAGAAAACACATTTAATTGATGACTTTACTATGTCTAGCTTAGAACTTTTTCAAAAGCGAAGACCGGACTCTTTAGCCATCTTCGTGTTTATAGGAATGATTAATGGAGGAATTTTAAAAGCGAAGACTGGACTCCTTAGCCATCTTCGTGTTTATAGGAATGATAAACGGAGGAATTTTAAAAGCGAAGACTGGACTCCTTAGCCATCTTCGTGTTTATAGGAATGATTAACGGAGGAATTTTAAAAGCGAAGACTGGACTCCTTAGCCATCTTCGTGTTCATAGGTATGATTAATGTAGGAATTTTAAAAGTGAAGACTGGGCTCTTTAGCCTTCTTCATGTTAAAAGGATGTAGTTGAGGACATTTTCAAAGAAGATCGGTCTCGGTGGCCATCTTTGTACTTATTGGAAAGGATTTTGTATTAATTTTTGAAAAATTGAGGATTTTTAGCTGAGGACTAGATGTAGTAATATAGTCATCAATTGAATTGTTCATCCAAGACGAAATTGTTGGTTATGTCTGTGCATTTGTAGACAACCCAACAGTGCACATCCTTTTTCTTGTTTTGCTTTTTTTCACGTGCTACAATGCCTTGGACAAAGCATCATCATAACTTGGAATGTTAAGAGGCATTCAAAAAAAATCATAGAAGAATGAGTTTGAAAAATAACCGGCTAGTTCAGTTGAATAATAGTTGGGACATAATTAGTTGAGTGCAAGCTTTGACGCTGATTCAACCCACTCAACATTAGTTGAGTGCGAAGTTTGTGAGGCTGATTCAGCCCTCAAACCGGATGCTTGTAGACCACCTTCCAGAGATCTAACACGACGCCATCGTAAAAATTCGTTGCAGTCAGTTTATCACGATGAAGCTGTAGGTCAACAAGCTCAAAACAGGAGTCAGTGAAAAAAGCAAGCCTGAAACTTTTTATTGGGCTCCAACTATTCAACTGATGCACGTTTGCAAAACAAGAGTTGAAAAAAAGGATGAAAATATAAGCCATCAGATATATGAGGATTGTCGTTTGTATCACGCACATCTCTCATCCACTGAGACATTGTGAAGCGATGTAACCAGTGATGTTTTGAAACATCTTTATTTAATTGTAATGAGGATATCTACAAACGTTTGTGCACAAATGTGTGATGATTCGCAGGTTTTTCATCTCTGCACTTAATGTGGTGATCAAAATGTATTTGCAATTCCCAGTGAAATCATTCTTTGAGTGCTTAAAAAAGAAATTCATACGGATGTATAACTGTGATAGCGTCTTCATTTATATTCTGATGGAAGGTTTGTAACAATAATTAAGTCACACTCAAGGAACATATGAGCCTGTCCATCAAAGGAAATATCGCCGCTCGTGATGCAACGCACACTTAATCAACATTTGCCCTTGCAGACCAACTAAATAGTTGCGGAGAAAACACATTTAATTGATGACTTTACTATGTCTAGCTTAGAACTTTTCAAAAGCGAAGACCGGACTCTTTAGCCATCTTCGTGTTTATAGGAATGATTAATGGAGGAATTTTAAAAGCGAAGACTGGACTCCTTAGCCATCTTCGTGTTTATAGGAATGATAAACGGAGGAATTTTAAAAGCGAAGACTGGACTCCTTAGCCATCTTCGTGTTTATAGGAATGATTAACGGAGGAATTTTAAAAGCGAAGACTGGACTCCTTAGCCATCTTCGTGTTCATAGGTATGATTAATGTAGGAATTTTAAAAGTGAAGACTGGGCTCTTTAGCCTTCTTCATGTTAAAAGGATGTAGTTGAGGACATTTTCAAAGAAGATCGGTCTCGGTGGCCATCTTTGTACTTATTGGAAAGGATTTTGTATTAATTTTTGAAAAATTGAGGATTTTTAGCTGAGGACTAGATGTAGTAATATAGTCATCAATTGAATTGTTCATCCAAGACGAAATTGTTGGTTATGTCTGTGCATTTGTAGACAACCCAACAGTGCACATCCTTTTTCTTGTTTTGCTTTTTTTCACGTGCTACAATGCCTTGGACAAAGCATCATCATAACTTGGAATGTTAAGAGGCATTCAAAAAAAATCATAGAAGAATGAGTTTGAAAAATAACCGGCTAGTTCAGTTGAATAATAGTTGGGACATAATTAGTTGAGTGCAAGCTTTGACGCTGATTCAACCCACTCAACATTAGTTGAGTGCGAAGTTTGTGAGGCTGATTCAGCCCTCAAACCGGATGCTTGTAGACCACCTTCCAGAGATCTAACACGACGCCATCGTAAAAATTCGTTGCAGTCAGTTTATCACGATGAAGCTGTAGGTCAACAAGCTCAAAACAGGAGTCAGTGAAAAAAGCAAGCCTGAAACTTTTTATTGGGCTCCAACTATTCAACTGATGCACGTTTGCAAAACAAGAGTTGAAAAAAAAGGATGAAAATATAAGCCATCAGATATATGAGGATTGTCGTTTGTATCACGCACATCTCTCATCCACTGAGACATTGTGAAGCGATGTAACCAGTGATGTTTTGAAACATCTTTATTTAATTATAATCAGGATATCTACAAACGTTTGTGCACAAATGTGTGATGATTCGCAGGTTTTTCATCTCTGCACTTAATGTGGTGATCAAAATGTATTTGCAATTCCCAGTGAAATCATTCTTTGAGTGCTTAAAAAAGAAATTCATACGGATGTATAACTGTGATAGCGTCTTCATTTATATTCTGATGGAAGGTTTGTAACAATAATTAAGTCACACTCAAGGAACATATGAGCCTGTCCATCAAAGGAAATATCGCCGCTCGTGATGCAACGCACACTTAATCAACATTTGCCCTGCAGACCAACTAAATAGTTGCGGAGAAAACACATTTAATTGATGACTTTACTATGTCTAGCTTAGAACTTTTCAAAAGCGAAGACCGGACTCTTTAGCCATCTTCGTGTTTATAGGAATGATTAATGGAGGAATTTTAAAAGCGAAGACTGGACTCCTTAGCCATCTTCGTGTTTATAGGAATGATTAACGGAGGAATTTTAAAAGCGAAGACTGGACTCCTTAGCCATCTTCGTGTTCATAGGTATGATTAATGTAGGAATTTTAAAAGTGAAGACTGGGCTCTTTAGCCTTCTTCATGTTAAAAGGATGTAGTTGAGGACATTTTCAAAGAAGATCGGTCTCGGTGGCCATCTTTGTACTTATTGGAAAGGATTTTGTATTAATTTTTGAAAAATTGAGGATTTTTAGCTGAGGACTAGATGTAGTAATATAGTCATCAATTGAATTGTTCATCCAAGACGAAATTGTTGGTTATGTCTGTGCATTTGTAGACAACCCAACAGTGCACATCCTTTTTCTTGTTTTGCTTTTTTTCACGTGCTACAATGCCTTGGACAAAGCATCATCATAACTTGGAATGTTAAGAGGCATTCAAAAAAAATCATAGAAGAATGAGTTTGAAAAATAACCGGCTAGTTCAGTTGAATAATAGTTGGGACATAATTAGTTGAGTGCAAGCTTTGACGCTGATTCAACCCACTCAACATTAGTTGAGTGCGAAGTTTGTGAGGCTGATTCAGCCCTCAAACCGGATGCTTGTAGACCACCTTCCAGAGATCTAACACGACGCCATCGTAAAAATTCGTTGCAGTCAGTTTATCACGATGAAGCTGTAGGTCAACAAGCTCAAAACAGGAGTCAGTGAAAAAAGCAAGCCTGAAACTTTTTATTGGGCTCCAACTATTCAACTGATGCACGTTTGCAAAACAAGAGTTGAAAAAAAGGATGAAAATATAAGCCATCAGATATATGAGGATTGTCGTTTGTATCACGCACATCTCTCATCCACTGAGACATTGTGAAGCGATGTAACCAGTGATGTTTTGAAACATCTTTATTTAATTGTAATGAGGATATCTACAAACGTTTGTGCACAAATGTGTGATGATTCGCAGGTTTTTCATCTCTGCACTTAATGTGGTGATCAAAATGTATTTGCAATTCCCAGTGAAATCATTCTTTGAGTGCTTAAAAAAGAAATTCATACGGATGTATAACTGTGATAGCGTCTTCATTTATATTCTGATGGAAGGTTTGTAACAATAATTAAGTCACACTCAAGGAACATATGAGCCTGTCCATCAAAGGAAATATCGCCGCTCGTGATGCAACGCACACTTAATCAACATTTGCCCTTGCAGACCAACTAAATAGTTGCGGAGAAAACACATTTAATTGATGACTTTACTATGTCTAGCTTAGAACTTTTCAAAAGCGAAGACCGGACTCTTTAGCCATCTTCGTGTTTATAGGAATGATAAACGGAGGAATTTTAAAAGCGAAGACTGGACTCCTTAGCCATCTTCGTGTTTATAGGAATGATTAACGGAGGAATTTTAAAAGCGAAGACTGGACTCCTTAGCCATCTTCGTGTTCATAGGTATGATTAATGTAGGAATTTTAAAAGTGAAGACTGGGCTCTTTAGCCTTCTTCATGTTAAAAGGATGTAGTTGAGGACATTTTCAAAGAAGATCGGTCTCGGTGGCCATCTTTGTACTTATTGGAAAGGATTTTGTATTAATTTTTGAAAAATTGAGGATTTTTAGCTGAGGACTAGATGTAGTAATATAGTCATCAATTGAATTGTTCATCCAAGACGAAATTGTTGGTTATGTCTGTGCATTTGTAGACAACCCAACAGTGCACATCCTTTTTCTTGTTTTGCTTTTTTTCACGTGCTACAATGCCTTGGACAAAGCATCATCATAACTTGGAATGTTAAGAGGCATTCAAAAAAAATCATAGAAGAATGAGTTTGAAAAATAACCGGCTAGTTCAGTTGAATAATAGTTGGGACATAATTAGTTGAGTGCAAGCTTTGACGCTGATTCAACCCACTCAACATTAGTTGAGTGCGAAGTTTGTGAGGCTGATTCAGCCCTCAAACCGGATGCTTGTAGACCACCTTCCAGAGATCTAACACGACGCCATCGTAAAAATTCGTTGCAGTCAGTTTATCACGATGAAGCTGTAGGTCAACAAGCTCAAAACAGGAGTCAGTGAAAAAAGCAAGCCTGAAACTTTTTATTGGGCTCCAACTATTCAACTGATGTACGTTTGCAAAACAAGAGTTGAAAAAAAGGATGAAAATATAAGCCATCAGATATATGAGGATTGTGCAGGAACAGTTGGGATTGTCGTTTGTATCACGCACATCTCTCATCCACTGAGACATTGTGAAGGGATGTAACCAGTGATGTTTTGAAACATCTTTATTTAATTGTAATGAGGATATCTACAAACATTTGTGCACAAATGTGTGATGATTCGCAGGTTTTTCATCTCTGCACTTAATGTGGTGATCAAAATGTATTTGCAATTCCCAGTGAAATCATTCTTTGAGTGCTTAAAAAAGAAATTCATACGGATGTATAACTGTGATAGCGTCTTCATTTATATTCTGATGGAAGGTTTGTAACAATAATTAAGTCACACTCAAGGAACATATGAGCCTGTCCATCAAAGGAAATATCGCCGCTCGTGATGCAACGCACACTTAATCAACATTTGCCCTTGCAGACCAACTAAATAGTTGCGGAGAAAACACATTTAATTGATGACTTTACTATGTATAGCTTAGAACTTTTCAAAAGCGAAGACCGGACTCTTTAGCCATCTTCGTGTTTATAGGAATGATTAATGGAGGAATTTTAAAAGCGAAGACTGGACTCCTTAGCCATCTTCGTGTTTATAGGAATGATAAACGGAGGAATTTTAAAAGCGAAGACTGGACTCCTTAGCCATCTTCGTGTTTATAGGAATGATTAACGGAGGAATTTTAAAAGCGAAGACTGGACTCCTTAGCCATCTTCGTGTTCATAGGTATGATTAATGTAGGAATTTTAAAAGTGAAGACTGGGCTCTTTAGCCTTCTTCATGTTAAAAGGATGTAGTTGAGGACATTTTCAAAGAAGATCGGTCTCGGTGGCCATCTTTGTACTTATTGGAAAGGATTTTGTATTAATTTTTGAAAAATTGAGGATTTTTAGCTGAGGACTAGATGTAGTAATATAGTCATCAATTGAATTGTTCATCCAAGACGAAATTGTTGGTTATGTCTGTGCATTTGTAGACAACCCAACAGTGCACATCCTTTTTCTTGTTTTGCTTTTTTTCACGTGCTACAATGCCTTGGACAAAGCATCATCATAACTTGGAATGTTAAGAGGCATTCAAAAAAAATCATAGAAGAATGAGTTTGAAAAATAACCGGCTAGTTCAGTTGAATAATAGTTGGGACATAATTAGTTGAGTGCAAGCTTTGACGCTGATTCAACCCACTCAACATTAGTTGAGTGCGAAGTTTGTGAGGCTGATTCAGCCCTCAAACCGGATGCTTGTAGACCACCTTCCAGAGATCTAACACGACGCCATCGTAAAAATTCGTTGCAGTCAGTTTATCACGATGAAGCTGTAGGTCAACAAGCTCAAAACAGGAGTCAGTGAAAAAAGCAAGCCTGAAACTTTTTATTGGGCTCCAACTATTCAACTGATGCACGTTTGCAAAACAAGAGTTGAAAAAAAGGATGAAAATATAAGCCATCAGATATATGAGGATTGTCGTTTGTATCACGCACATCTCTCATCCACTGAGACATTGTGAAGCGATGTAACCAGTGATGTTTTGAAACATCTTTATTTAATTGTAATGAGGATATCTACAAACGTTTGTGCACAAATGTGTGATGATTCGCAGGTTTTTCATCTCTGCACTTAATGTGGTGATCAAAATGTATTTGCAATTCCCAGTGAAATCATTCTTTGAGTGCTTAAAAAAGAAATTCATACGGATGTATAACTGTGATAGCGTCTTCATTTATATTCTGATGGAAGGTTTGTAACAATAATTAAGTCACACTCAAGGAACATATGAGCCTGTCCATCAAAGGAAATATCGCCGCTCGTGATGCAACGCACACTTAATCAACATTTGCCCTTGCAGACCAACTAAATAGTTGCGGAGAAAACACATTTAATTGATGACTTTACTATGTCTAGCTTAGAACTTTTCAAAAGCGAAGACCGGACTCTTTAGCCATCTTCGTGTTTATAGGAATGATTAATGGAGGAATTTTAAAAGCGAAGACTGGACTCCTTAGCCATCTTCGTGTTTATAGGAATGATAAACGGAGGAATTTTAAAAGCGAAGACTGGACTCCTTAGCCATCTTCGTGTTTATAGGAATGATTAACGGAGGAATTTTAAAAGCGAAGACTGGACTCCTTAGCCATCTTCGTGTTCATAGGTATGATTAATGTAGGAATTTTAAAAGTGAAGACTGGGCTCTTTAGCCTTCTTCATGTTAAAAGGATGTAGTTGAGGACATTTTCAAAGAAGATCGGTCTCGGTGGCCATCTTTGTACTTATTGGAAAGGATTTTGTATTAATTTTTGAAAAATTGAGGATTTTTAGCTGAGGACTAGATGTAGTAATATAGTCATCAATTGAATTGTTCATCCAAGACGAAATTGTTGGTTATGTCTGTGCATTTGTAGACAACCCAACAGTGCACATCCTTTTTCTTGTTTTGCTTTTTTTCACGTGCTACAATGCCTTGGACAAAGCATCATCATAACTTGGAATGTTAAGAGGCATTCAAAAAAAATCATAGAAGAATGAGTTTGAAAAATAACCGGCTAGTTCAGTTGAATAATAGTTGGGACATAATTAGTTGAGTGCAAGCTTTGACGCTGATTCAACCCACTCAACATTAGTTGAGTGCGAAGTTTGTGAGGCTGATTCAGCCCTCAAACCGGATGCTTGTAGACCACCTTCCAGAGATCTAACACGACGCCATCGTAAAAATTCGTTGCAGTCAGTTTATCACGATGAAGCTGTAGGTCAACAAGCTCAAAACAGGAGTCAGTGAAAAAAGCAAGCCTGAAACTTTTTATTGGGCTCCAACTATTCAACTGATGTACGTTTGCAAAACAAGAGTTGAAAAAAAGGATGAAAATATAAGCCATCAGATATATGAGGATTGTGCAGGAACAGTTGGGATTGTCGTTTGTATCACGCACATCTCTCATCCACTGAGACATTGTGAAGCGATGTAACCAGTGATGTTTTGAAACATCTTTATTTAATTGTAATGAGGATATCTACAAACGTTTGTGCACAAATGTGTGATGATTCGCAGGTTTTTCATCTCTGCACTTAATGTGGTGATCAAAATGTATTTGCAATTCCCAGTGAAATCATTCTTTGAGTGCTTAAAAAAGAAATTCATACGGATGTATAACTGTGATAGCGTCTTCATTTATATTCTGATGGAAGGTTTGTAACAATAATTAAGTCACACTCAAGGAACATATGAGCCTGTCCATCAAAGGAAATATCGCCGCTCGTGATGCAACGCACACTTAATCAACATTTGCCCTTGCAGACCAACTAAATAGTTGCGGAGAAAACACATTTAATTGATGACTTTACTATGTCTAGCTTAGAACTTTTCAAAAGCGAAGACCGGACTCTTTAGCCATCTTCGTGTTTATAGGAATGATTAATGGAGGAATTTTAAAAGCGAAGACTGGACTCCTTAGCCATCTTCGTGTTTATAGGAATGATAAACGGAGGAATTTTAAAAGCGAAGACTGGACTCCTTAGCCATCTTCGTGTTTATAGGAATGATTAACGGAGGAATTTTAAAAGCGAAGACTGGACTCCTTAGCCATCTTCGTGTTCATAGGTATGATTAATGTAGGAATTTTAAAAGTGAAGACTGGGCTCTTTAGCCTTCTTCATGTTAAAAGGATGTAGTTGAGGACATTTTCAAAGAAGATCGGTCTCGGTGGCCATCTTTGTACTTATTGGAAAGGATTTTGTATTAATTTTTGAAAAATTGAGGATTTTTAGCTGAGGACTAGATGTAGTAATATAGTCATCAATTGAATTGTTCATCCAAGACGAAATTGTTGGTTATGTCTGTGCATTTGTAGACAACCCAACAGTGCACATCCTTTTTCTTGTTTTGCTTTTTTTCACGTGCTACAATGCCTTGGACAAAGCATCATCATAACTTGGAATGTTAAGAGGCATTCAAAAAAAATCATAGAAGAATGAGTTTGAAAAATAACCGGCTAGTTCAGTTGAATAATAGTTGGGACATAATTAGTTGAGTGCAAGCTTTGACGCTGATTCAACCCACTCAACATTAGTTGAGTGCGAAGTTTGTGAGGCTGATTCAGCCCTCAAACCGGATGCTTGTAGACCACCTTCCAGAGATCTAACACGACGCCATCGTAAAAATTCGTTGCAGTCAGTTTATCACGATGAAGCTGTAGGTCAACAAGCTCAAAACAGGAGTCAGTGAAAAAAGCAAGCCTGAAACTTTTTATTGGGCTCCAACTATTCAACTGATGCACGTTTGCAAAACAAGAGTTGAAAAAAAGGATGAAAATATAAGCCATCAGATATATGAGGATTGTCGTTTGTATCACGCACATCTCTCATCCACTGAGACATTGTGAAGCGATGTAACCAGTGATGTTTTGAAACATCTTTATTTAATTGTAATGAGGATATCTACAAACGTTTGTGCACAAATGTGTGATGATTCGCAGGTTTTTCATCTCTGCACTTAATGTGGTGATCAAAATGTATTTGCAATTCCCAGTGAAATCATTCTTTGAGTGCTTAAAAAAGAAATTCATACGGATGTATAACTGTGATAGCGTCTTCATTTATATTCTGATGGAAGGTTTGTAACAATAATTAAGTCACACTCAAGGAACATATGAGCCTGTCCATCAAAGGAAATATCGCCGCTCGTGATGCAACGCACACTTAATCAACATTTGCCCTTGCAGACCAACTAAATAGTTGCGGAGAAAACACATTTAATTGATGACTTTACTATGTCTAGCTTAGAACTTTTCAAAAGCGAAGACCGGACTCTTTAGCCATCTTCGTGTTTATAGGAATGATTAATGGAGGAATTTTAAAAGCGAAGACTGGACTCCTTAGCCATCTTCGTGTTTATAGGAATGATAAACGGAGGAATTTTAAAAGCGAAGACTGGACTCCTTAGCCATCTTCGTGTTTATAGGAATGATTAACGGAGGAATTTTAAAAGCGAAGACTGGACTCCTTAGCCATCTTCGTGTTCATAGGTATGATTAATGTAGGAATTTTAAAAGTGAAGACTGGGCTCTTTAGCCTTCTTCATGTTAAAAGGATGTAGTTGAGGACATTTTCAAAGAAGATCGGTCTCGGTGGCCATCTTTGTACTTATTGGAAAGGATTTTGTATTAATTTTTGAAAAATTGAGGATTTTTAGCTGAGGACTAGATGTAGTAATATAGTCATCAATTGAATTGTTCATCCAAGACGAAATTGTTGGTTATGTCTGTGCATTTGTAGACAACCCAACAGTGCACATCCTTTTTCTTGTTTTGCTTTTTTTCACGTGCTACAATGCCTTGGACAAAGCATCATCATAACTTGGAATGTTAAGAGGCATTCAAAAAAAATCATAGAAGAATGAGTTTGAAAAATAACCGGCTAGTTCAGTTGAATAATAGTTGGGACATAATTAGTTGAGTGCAAGCTTTGACGCTGATTCAACCCACTCAACATTAGTTGAGTGCGAAGTTTGTGAGGCTGATTCAGCCCTCAAACCGGATGCTTGTAGACCACCTTCCAGAGATCTAACACGACGCCATCGTAAAAATTCGTTGCAGTCAGTTTATCACGATGAAGCTGTAGGTCAACAAGCTCAAAACAGGAGTCAGTGAAAAAAGCAAGCCTGAAACTTTTTATTGGGCTCCAACTATTCAACTGATGCACGTTTGCAAAACAAGAGTTGAAAAAAAGGATGAAAATATAAGCCATCAGATATATGAGGATTGTCGTTTGTATCACGCACATCTCTCATCCACTGAGACATTGTGAAGCGATGTAACCAGTGATGTTTTGAAACATCTTTATTTAATTGTAATGAGGATATCTACAAACGTTTGTGCACAAATGTGTGATGATTCGCAGGTTTTTCATCTCTGCACTTAATGTGGTGATCAAAATGTATTTGCAATTCCCAGTGAAAATCATTCTTTGAGTGCTTAAAAAAGAAATTCATACGGATGTATAACTGTGATAGCGTCTTCATTTATATTCTGATGGAAGGTTTGTAACAATAATTAAGTCACACTCAAGGAACATATGAGCCTGTCCATCAAAGGAAATATCGCCGCTCGTGATGCAACGCACACTTAATCAACATTTGCCCTTGCAGACCAACTAAATAGTTGCGGAGAAAACACATTTAATTGATGACTTTACTATGTCTAGCTTAGAACTTTTCAAAAGCGAAGACCGGACTCTTTAGCCATCTTCGTGTTTATAGGAATGATTAATGGAGGAATTTTAAAAGCGAAGACTGGACTCCTTAGCCATCTTCGTGTTTATAGGAATGATAAACGGAGGAATTTTAAAAGCGAAGACTGGACTCCTTAGCCATCTTCGTGTTTATAGGAATGATTAACGGAGGAATTTTAAAAGCGAAGACTGGACTCCTTAGCCATCTTCGTGTTCATAGGTATGATTAATGTAGGAATTTTAAAAGTGAAGACTGGGCTCTTTAGCCTTCTTCATGTTAAAAGGATGTAGTTGAGGACATTTTCAAAGAAGATCGGTCTCGGTGGCCATCTTTGTACTTATTGGAAAGGATTTTGTATTAATTTTTGAAAAATTGAGGATTTTTAGCTGAGGACTAGATGTAGTAATATAGTCATCAATTGAATTGTTCATCCAAGACGAAATTGTTGGTTATGTCTGTGCATTTGTAGACAACCCAACAGTGCACATCCTTTTTCTTGTTTTGCTTTTTTTCACGTGCTACAATGCCTTGGACAAAGCATCATCATAACTTGGAATGTTAAGAGGCATTCAAAAAAAATCATAGAAGAATGAGTTTGAAAAATAACCGGCTAGTTCAGTTGAATAATAGTTGGGACATAATTAGTTGAGTGCAAGCTTTGACGCTGATTCAACCCACTCAACATTAGTTGAGTGCGAAGTTTGTGAGGCTGATTCAGCCCTCAAACCGGATGCTTGTAGACCACCTTCCAGAGATCTAACACGACGCCATCGTAAAAATTCGTTGCAGTCAGTTTATCACGATGAAGCTGTAGGTCAACAAGCTCAAAACAGGAGTCAGTGAAAAAAGCAAGCCTGAAACTTTTTATTGGGCTCCAACTATTCAACTGATGCACGTTTGCAAAACAAGAGTTGAAAAAAAGGATGAAAATATAAGCCATCAGATATATGAGGATTGTCGTTTGTATCACGCACATCTCTCATCCACTGAGACATTGTGAAGCGATGTAACCAGTGATGTTTTGAAACATCTTTATTTAATTGTAATGAGGATATCTACAAACGTTTGTGCACAAATGTGTGATGATTCGCAGGTTTTTCATCTCTGCACTTAATGTGGTGATCAAAATGTATTTGCAATTCCCAGTGAAAATCATTCTTTGAGTGCTTAAAAAAGAAATTCATACGGATGTATAACTGTGATAGCGTCTTCATTTATATTCTGATGGAAGGTTTGTAACAATAATTAAGTCACACTCAAGGAACATATGAGCCTGTCCATCAAAGGAAATATCGCCGCTCGTGATGCAACGCACACTTAATCAACATTTGCCCTTGCAGACCAACTAAATAGTTGCGGAGAAAACACATTTAATTGATGACTTTACTATGTCTAGCTTAGAACTTTTCAAAAGCGAAGACCGGACTCTTTAGCCATCTTCGTGTTTATAGGAATGATTAATGGAGGAATTTTAAAAGCGAAGACTGGACTCCTTAGCCATCTTCGTGTTTATAGGAATGATAAACGGAGGAATTTTAAAAGCGAAGACTGGACTCCTTAGCCATCTTTGTGTTTATAGGAATGATTAACGGAGGAATTTTAAAAGCGAAGACTGGACTCCTTAGCCATCTTCGTGTTCATAGGTATGATTAATGTAGGAATTTTAAAAGTGAAGACTGGGCTCTTTAGCCTTCTTCATGTTAAAAGGATGTAGTTGAGGACATTTTCAAAGAAGATCGGTCTCGGTGGCCATCTTTGTACTTATTGGAAAGGATTTTGTATTAATTTTTGAAAAATTGAGGATTTTTAGCTGAGGACTAGATGTAGTAATATAGTCATCAATTGAATTGTTCATCCAAGACGAAATTGTTGGTTATGTCTGTGCATTTGTAGACAACCCAACAGTGCACATCCTTTTTCTTGTTTTGCTTTTTTTCACGTGCTACAATGCCTTGGACAAAGCATCATCATAACTTGGAATGTTAAGAGGCATTCAAAAAAAATCATAGAAGAATGAGTTTGAAAAATAACCGGCTAGTTCAGTTGAATAATAGTTGGGACATAATTAGTTGAGTGCAAGCTTTGACGCTGATTCAACCCACTCAACATTAGTTGAGTGCGAAGTTTGTGAGGCTGATTCAGCCCTCAAACCGGATGCTTGTAGACCACCTTCCAGAGATCTAACACGACGCCATCGTAAAAATTCGTTGCAGTCAGTTTATCACGATGAAGCTGTAGGTCAACAAGCTCAAAACAGGAGTCAGTGAAAAAAGCAAGCCTGAAACTTTTTATTGGGCTCCAACTATTCAACTGATGTACGTTTGCAAAACAAGAGTTGAAAAAAAGGATGAAAATATAAGCCATCAGATATATGAGGATTGTGCAGGAACAGTTGGGATTGTCGTTTGTATCACGCACATCTCTCATCCACTGAGACATTGTGAAGCGATGTAACCAGTGATGTTTTGAAACATCTTTATTTAATTGTAATGAGGATATCTACAAACGTTTGTGCACAAATGTGTGATGATTCGCAGGTTTTTCATCTCTGCACTTAATGTGGTGATCAAAATGTATTTGCAATTCCCAGTGAAATCATTCTTTGAGTGCTTAAAAAAGAAATTCATATGGATGTATAACTGTGATAGCGTCTTCATTTATATTCTGATGGAAGGTTTGTAACAATAATTAAGTCACACTCAAGGAACATATGAGCCTGTCCATCAAAGGAAATATCGCCGCTCGTGATGCAACGCACACTTAATCAACATTTGCCCTTGCAGACCAACTAAATAGTTGCGGAGAAAACACATTTAATTGATGACTTTACTATGTCTAGCTTAGAACTTTTCAAAAGCGAAGACCGGACTCTTTAGCCATCTTCGTGTTTATAGGAATGATTAATGGAGGAATTTTAAAAGCGAAGACTGGACTCCTTAGCCATCTTCGTGTTTATAGGAATGATAAACGGAGGAATTTTAAAAGCGAAGACTCGACTCCTTAGCCATCTTCGTGTTTATAGGAATGATTAACGGAGGAATTTTAAAAGCGAAGACTGGACTCCTTAGCCATCTTCGTGTTCATAGGTATGATTAATGTAGGAATTTTAAAAGTGAAGACTGGGCTCTTTAGCCTTCTTCATGTTAAAAGGATGTAGTTGAGGACATTTTCAAAGAAGATCGGTCTCGGTGGCCATCTTTGTACTTATTGGAAAGGATTTTGTATTAATTTTTGAAAAATTGAGGATTTTTAGCTGAGGACTAGATGTAGTAATATAGTCATCAATTGAATTGTTCATCCAAGACGAAATTGTTGGTTATGTCTGTGCATTTGTAGACAACCCAACAGTGCACATCCTTTTTCTTGTTTTGCTTTTTTTCACGTGCTACAATGCCTTGGACAAAGCATCATCATAACTTGGAATGTTAAGAGGCATTCAAAAAAAATCATAGAAGAATGAGTTTGAAAAATAACCGGCTAGTTCAGTTGAATAATAGTTGGGACATAATTAGTTGAGTGCAAGCTTTGACGCTGATTCAACCCACTCAACATTAGTTGAGTGCGAAGTTTGTGAGGCTGATTCAGCCCTCAAACCGGATGCTTGTAGACCACCTTCCAGAGATCTAACACGACGCCATCGTAAAAATTCGTTGCAGTCAGTTTATCACGATGAAGCTGTAGGTCAACAAGCTCAAAACAGGAGTCAGTGAAAAAAGCAAGCCTGAAACTTTTTATTGGGCTCCAACTATTCAACTGATGCACGTTTGCAAAACAAGAGTTGAAAAAAAGGATGAAAATATAAGCCATCAGATATATGAGGATTGTGCAGGAACAGTTGGGATTGTCGTTTGTATCACGCACATCTCTCATCCACTGAGACATTGTGAAGCGATGTAACCAGTGATGTTTTGAAACATCTTTATTTAATTGTAATGAGGATATCTACAAACGTTTGTGCACAAATGTGTGATGATTCGCAGGTTTTTCATCTCTGCACTTAATGTGGTGATCAAAATGTATTTGCAATTCCCAGTGAAATCATTCTTTGAGTGCTTAAAAAAGAAATTCATACGGATGTATAACTGTGATAGCGTCTTCATTTATATTCTGATGGAAGGTTTGTAACAATAATTAAGTCACACTCAAGGAACATATGAGCCTGTCCATCAAAGGAAATATCGCCGCTCGTGATGCAACGCACACTTAATCAACATTTGCCCTTGCAGACCAACTAAATAGTTGCGGAGAAAACACATTTAATTGATGACTTTACTATGTCTAGCTTAGAACTTTTCAAAAGCGAAGACCGGACTCTTTAGCCATCTTCGTGTTTATAGGAATGATTAATGGAGGAATTTTAAAAGCGAAGACTGGACTCCTTAGCCATCTTCGTGTTTATAGGAATGATAAACGGAGGAATTTTAAAAGCGAAGACTGGACTCCTTAGCCATCTTCGTGTTTATAGGATTGATTAACGGAGGAATTTTAAAAGCGAAGACTGGACTCCTTAGCCATCTTCGTGTTCATAGGTATGATTAATGTAGGAATTTTAAAAGTGAAGACTGGGCTCTTTAGCCTTCTTCATGTTAAAAGGATGTAGTTGAGGACATTTTCAAAGAAGATCGGTCTCGGTGGCCATCTTTGTACTTATTGGAAAGGATTTTGTATTAATTTTTGAAAAATTGAGGATTTTTAGCTGAGGACTAGATGTAGTAATATAGTCATCAATTGAATTGTTCATCCAAGACGAAATTGTTGGTTATGTCTGTGCATTTGTAGACAACCCAACAGTGCACATCCTTTTTCTTGTTTTGCTTTTTTTCACGTGCTACAATGCCTTGGACAAAGCATCATCATAACTTGGAATGTTAAGAGGCATTCAAAAAAAATCATAGAAGAATGAGTTTGAAAAATAACCGGCTAGTTCAGTTGAATAATAGTTGGGACATAATTAGTTGAGTGCAAGCTTTGACGCTGATTCAACCCACTCAACATTAGTTGAGTGTGAAGTTTGTGAGGCTGATTCAGCCCTCAAACCGGATGCTTGTAGACCACCTTCCAGAGATCTAACACGACGCCATCGTAAAAATTCGTTGCAGTCAGTTTATCACGATGAAGCTGTAAGTCAACAAGCTCAAAACAGGAGTCAGTGAAAAAAGCAAGCCTGAAACTTTTTATTGGGCTCCAACTATTCAACTGATGCACGTTTGCAAAACAAGAGTTGAAAAAAAGGATGAAAATATAAGCCATCAGATATATGAGGATTGTCGTTTGTATCACGCACATCTCTCATCCACTGAGACATTGTGAAGCGATGTAACCAGTGATGTTTTGAAACATCTTTATTTAATTGTAATGAGGATATCTACAAACGTTTGTGCACAAATGTGTGATGATTCGCAGGTTTTTCATCTCTGCACTTAATGTGGTGATCAAAATGTATTTGCAATTCCCAGTGAAATCATTCTTTGAGTGCTTAAAAAAGAAATTCATACGGATGTATAACTGTGATAGCGTCTTCATTTATATTCTGATGGAAGGTTTGTAACAATAATTAAGTCACACTCAAGGAACATATGAGCCTGTCCATCTAAGGAAATATCGCCGCTCGTGATGCAACGCACACTTAATCAACATTTGCCCTTGCAGACCAACTAAATAGTTGCGGAGAAAACACATTTAATTGATGACTTTACTATGTCTAGCTTAGAACTTTTTCAAAAGCGAAGACCGGACTCTTTAGCCATCTTCGTGTTTATAGGAATGATTAATGGAGGAATTTTAAAAGCGAAGACTGGACTCCTTAGCCATCTTCGTGTTTATAGGAATGATAAACGGAGGAATTTTAAAAGCGAAGACTGGACTCCTTAGCCATCTTCGTGTTTATAGGAATGATTAACGGAGGAATTTTAAAAGCGAAGACTGGACTCCTTAGCCATCTTCGTGTTCATAGGTATGATTAATGTAGGAATTTTAAAAGTGAAGACTGGGCTCTTTAGCCTTCTTCATGTTAAAAGGATGTAGTTGAGGACATTTTCAAAGAAGATCGGTCTCGGTGGCCATCTTTGTACTTATTGGAAAGGATTTTGTATTAATTTTTGAAAAATTGAGGATTTTTAGCTGAGGACTAGATGTAGTAATATAGTCATCAATTGAATTGTTCATCCAAGACGAAATTGTTGGTTATGTCTGTGCATTTGTAGACAACCCAACAGTGCACATCCTTTTTCTTGTTTTGCTTTTTTTCACGTGCTACAATGCCTTGGACAAAGCATCATCATAACTTGGAATGTTAAGAGGCATTCAAAAAAAATCATAGAAGAATGAGTTTGAAAAATAACCGGCTAGTTCAGTTGAATAATAGTTGGGACATAATTAGTTGAGTGCAAGCTTTGACGCTGATTCAACCCACTCAACATTAGTTGAGTACGAAGTTTGTGAGGCTGATTCAGCCCTCAAACCGGATGCTTGTAGACCACCTTCCAGAGATCTAACACGACGCCATCGTAAAAATTCGTTGCAGTCAGTTTATCACGATGAAGCTGTAGGTCAACAAGCTCAAAACAGGAGTCAGTGAAAAAAGCAAGCCTGAAACTTTTTATTGGGCTCCAACTATTCAACTGATGCACGTTTGCAAAACAAGAGTTGAAAAAAAGGATGAAAATATAAGCCATCAGATATATGAGGATTGTCGTTTGTATCACGCACATCTCTCATCCACTGAGACATTGTGAAGCGATGTAACCAGTGATGTTTTGAAACATCTTTATTTAATTGTAATGAGGATATCTACAAACATTTGTGCACAAATGTGTGATGATTCGCAGGTTTTTCATCTCTGCACTTAATGTGGTGATCAAAATGTATTTGCAATTCCCAGTGAAATCATTCTTTGAGTGCTTAAAAAAGAAATTCATACGGATGTATAACTGTGATAGCGTCTTCATTTATATTCTGATGGAAGGTTTGTAACAATAATTAAGTCACACTCAAGGAACATATGAGCCTGTCCATCTAAGGAAATATCGCCGCTCGTGATGCAACGCACACTTAATCAACATTTGCCCTTGCAGACCAACTAAATAGTTGCGGAGAAAACACATTTAATTGATGACTTTACTATGTCTAGCTTAGAACTTTTTCAAAAGCGAAGACCGGACTCTTTAGCCATCTTCGTGTTTATAGGAATGATTAATGGAGGAATTTTAAAAGCGAAGACTGGACTCCTTAGCCATCTTCGTGTTTATAGGAATGATAAACGGAGGAATTTTAAAAGCGAAGACTGGACTCCTTAGCCATCTTCGTGTTTATAGGAATGATTAACGGAGGAATTTTAAAAGCGAAGACTGGACTCCTTAGCCATCTTCGTGTTCATAGGTATGATTAATGTAGGAATTTTAAAAGTGAAGACTGGGCTCTTTAGCCTTCTTCATGTTAAAAGGATGTAGTTGAGGACATTTTCAAAGAAGATCGGTCTCGGTGGCCATCTTTGTACTTATTGGAAAGGATTTTGTATTAATTTTTGAAAAATTGAGGATTTTTAGCTGAGGACTAGATGTAGTAATATAGTCATCAATTGAATTGTTCATCCAAGACGAAATTGTTGGTTATGTCTGTGCATTTGTAGACAACCCAACAGTGCACATCCTTTTTCTTGTTTTGCTTTTTTTCACGTGCTACAATGCCTTGGACAAAGCATCATCATAACTTGGAATGTTAAGAGGCATTCAAAAAAAATCATAGAAGAATGAGTTTGAAAAATAACCGGCTAGTTCAGTTGAATAATAGTTGGGACATAATTAGTTGAGTGCAAGCTTTGACGCTGATTCAACCCACTCAACATTAGTTGAGTGCGAAGTTTGTGAGGCTGATTCAGCCCTCAAACCGGATGCTTGTAGACCACCTTCCAGAGATCTAACACGACGCCATCGTAAAAATTCGTTGCAGTCAGTTTATCACGATGAAGCTGTAGGTCAACAAGCTCAAAACAGGAGTCAGTGAAAAAAGCAAGCCTGAAACTTTTTATTGGGCTCCAACTATTCAACTGATGTACGTTTGCAAAACAAGAGTTGAAAAAAAGGATGAAAATATAAGCCATCAGATATATGAGGATTGTGCAGGAACAGTTGGGATTGTCGTTTGTATCACGCACATCTCTCATCCACTGAGACATTGTGAAGCGATGTAACCAGTGATGTTTTGAAACATCTTTATTTAATTGTAATGAGGATATCTACAAACGTTTGTGCACAAATGTGTGATGATTCGCAGGTTTTTCATCTCTGCACTTAATGTGGTGATCAAAATGTATTTGCAATTCCCAGTGAAATCATTCTTTGAGTGCTTAAAAAAGAAATTCATACGGATGTATAACTGTGATAGCGTCTTCATTTATATTCTGATGGAAGGTTTGTAACAATAATTAAGTCACACTCAAGGAACATATGAGCCTGTCCATCAAAGGAAATATCGCCGCTCGTGATGCAACGCACACTTAATCAACATTTGCCCTTGCAGACCAACTAAATAGTTGCGGAGAAAACACATTTAATTGATGACTTTACTATGTATAGCTTAGAACTTTTCAAAAGCGAAGACCGGACTCTTTAGCCATCTTCGTGTTTATAGGAATGATTAATGGAGGAATTTTAAAAGCGAAGACTGGACTCCTTAGCCATCTTCGTGTTTATAGGAATGATAAACGGAGGAATTTTAAAAGCGAAGACTGGACTCCTTAGCCATCTTCGTGTTTATAGGAATGATTAACGGAGGAATTTTAAAAGCGAAGACTGGACTCCTTAGCCATCTTCGTGTTCATAGGTATGATTAATGTAGGAATTTTAAAAGTGAAGACTGGGCTCTTTAGCCTTCTTCATGTTAAAAGGATGTAGTTGAGGACATTTTCAAAGAAGATCGGTCTCGGTGGCCATCTTTGTACTTATTGGAAAGGATTTTGTATTAATTTTTGAAAAATTGAGGATTTTTAGCTGAGGACTAGATGTAGTAATATAGTCATCAATTGAATTGTTCATCCAAGACGAAATTGTTGGTTATGTCTGTGCATTTGTAGACAACCCAACAGTGCACATCCTTTTTCTTGTTTTGCTTTTTTTCACGTGCTACAATGCCTTGGACAAAGCATCATCATAACTTGGAATGTTAAGAGGCATTCAAAAAAAATCATAGAAGAATGAGTTTGAAAAATAACCGGCTAGTTCAGTTGAATAATAGTTGGGACATAATTAGTTGAGTGCAAGCTTTGACGCTGATTCAACCCACTCAACATTAGTTGAGTGCGAAGTTTGTGAGGCTGATTCAGCCCTCAAACCGGATGCTTGTAGACCACCTTCCAGAGATCTAACACGACGCCATCGTAAAAATTCGTTGCAGTCAGTTTATCACGATGAAGCTGTAGGTCAACAAGCTCAAAACAGGAGTCAGTGAAAAAAGCAAGCCTGAAACTTTTTATTGGGCTCCAACTATTCAACTGATGCACGTTTGCAAAACAAGAGTTGAAAAAAAGGATGAAAATATAAGCCATCAGATATATGAGGATTGTCGTTTGTATCACGCACATCTCTCATCCACTGAGACATTGTGAAGCGATGTAACCAGTGATGTTTTGAAACATCTTTATTTAATTGTAATGAGGATATCTACAAACGTTTGTGCACAAATGTGTGATGATTCGCAGGTTTTTCATCTCTGCACTTAATGTGGTGATCAAAATGTATTTGCAATTCCCAGTGAAAATCATTCTTTGAGTGCTTAAAAAAGAAATTCATACGGATGTATAACTGTGATAGCGTCTTCATTTATATTCTGATGGAAGGTTTGTAACAATAATTAAGTCACACTCAAGGAACATATGAGCCTGTCCATCAAAGGAAATATCGCCGCTCGTGATGCAACGCACACTTAATCAACATTTGCCCTTGCAGACCAACTAAATAGTTGCGGAGAAAACACATTTAATTGATGACTTTACTATGTCTAGCTTAGAACTTTTCAAAAGCGAAGACCGGACTCTTTAGCCATCTTCGTGTTTATAGGAATGATTAATGGAGGAATTTTAAAAGCGAAGACTGGACTCCTTAGCCATCTTCGTGTTTATAGGAATGATAAACGGAGGAATTTTAAAAGCGAAGACTGGACTCCTTAGCCATCTTTGTGTTTATAGGAATGATTAACGGAGGAATTTTAAAAGCGAAGACTGGACTCCTTAGCCATCTTCGTGTTCATAGGTATGATTAATGTAGGAATTTTAAAAGTGAAGACTGGGCTCTTTAGCCTTCTTCATGTTAAAAGGATGTAGTTGAGGACATTTTCAAAGAAGATCGGTCTCGGTGGCCATCTTTGTACTTATTGGAAAGGATTTTGTATTAATTTTTGAAAAATTGAGGATTTTTAGCTGAGGACTAGATGTAGTAATATAGTCATCAATTGAATTGTTCATCCAAGACGAAATTGTTGGTTATGTCTGTGCATTTGTAGACAACCCAACAGTGCACATCCTTTTTCTTGTTTTGCTTTTTTTCACGTGCTACAATGCCTTGGACAAAGCATCATCATAACTTGGAATGTTAAGAGGCATTCAAAAAAAATCATAGAAGAATGAGTTTGAAAAATAACCGGCTAGTTCAGTTGAATAATAGTTGGGACATAATTAGTTGAGTGCAAGCTTTGACGCTGATTCAACCCACTCAACATTAGTTGAGTGCGAAGTTTGTGAGGCTGATTCAGCCCTCAAACCGGATGCTTGTAGACCACCTTCCAGAGATCTAACACGACGCCATCGTAAAAATTCGTTGCAGTCAGTTTATCACGATGAAGCTGTAGGTCAACAAGCTCAAAACAGGAGTCAGTGAAAAAAGCAAGCCTGAAACTTTTTATTGGGCTCCAACTATTCAACTGATGTACGTTTGCAAAACAAGAGTTGAAAAAAAGGATGAAAATATAAGCCATCAGATATATGAGGATTGTGCAGGAACAGTTGGGATTGTCGTTTGTATCACGCACATCTCTCATCCACTGAGACATTGTGAAGCGATGTAACCAGTGATGTTTTGAAACATCTTTATTTAATTGTAATGAGGATATCTACAAACGTTTGTGCACAAATGTGTGATGATTCGCAGGTTTTTCATCTCTGCACTTAATGTGGTGATCAAAATGTATTTGCAATTCCCAGTGAAATCATTCTTTGAGTGCTTAAAAAAGAAATTCATACGGATGTATAACTGTGATAGCGTCTTCATTTATATTCTGATGGAAGGTTTGTAACAATAATTAAGTCACACTCAAGGAACATATGAGCCTGTCCATCAAAGGAAATATCGCCGCTCGTGATGCAACGCACACTTAATCAACATTTGCCCTTGCAGACCAACTAAATAGTTGCGGAGAAAACACATTTAATTGATGACTTTACTATGTCTAGCTTAGAACTTTTCAAAAGCGAAGACCGGACTCTTTAGCCATCTTCGTGTTTATAGGAATGATTAATGGAGGAATTTTAAAAGCGAAGACTGGACTCCTTAGCCATCTTCGTGTTTATAGGAATGATAAACGGAGGAATTTTAAAAGCGAAGACTGGACTCCTTAGCCATCTTCGTGTTTATAGGAATGATTAACGGAGGAATTTTAAAAGCGAAGACTGGACTCCTTAGCCATCTTCGTGTTCATAGGTATGATTAATGTAGGAATTTTAAAAGTGAAGACTGGGCTCTTTAGCCTTCTTCATGTTAAAAGGATGTAGTTGAGGACATTTTCAAAGAAGATCGGTCTCGGTGGCCATCTTTGTACTTATTGGAAAGGATTTTGTATTAATTTTTGAAAAATTGAGGATTTTTAGCTGAGGACTAGATGTAGTAATATAGTCATCAATTGAATTGTTCATCCAAGACGAAATTGTTGGTTATGTCTGTGCATTTGTAGACAACCCAACAGTGCACATCCTTTTTCTTGTTTTGCTTTTTTTCACGTGCTACAATGCCTTGGACAAAGCATCATCATAACTTGGAATGTTAAGAGGCATTCAAAAAAAATCATAGAAGAATGAGTTTGAAAAATAACCGGCTAGTTCAGTTGAATAATAGTTGGGACATAATTAGTTGAGTGCAAGCTTTGACGCTGATTCAACCCACTCAACATTAGTTGAGTGCGAAGTTTGTGAGGCTGATTCAGCCCTCAAACCGGATGCTTGTAGACCACCTTCCAGAGATCTAACACGACGCCATCGTAAAAATTCGTTGCAGTCAGTTTATCACGATGAAGCTGTAGGTCAACAAGCTCAAAACAGGAGTCAGTGAAAAAAGCAAGCCTGAAACTTTTTATTGGGCTCCAACTATTCAACTGATGCACGTTTGCAAAACAAGAGTTGAAAAAAAGGATGAAAATATAAGCCATCAGATATATGAGGATTGTGCAGGAACAGTTGGGATTGTCGTTTGTATCACGCACATCTCTCATCCACTGAGACATTGTGAAGCGATGTAACCAGTGATGTTTTGAAACATCTTTATTTAATTGTAATGAGGATATCTACAAACGTTTGTGCACAAATGTGTGATGATTCGCAGGTTTTTCATCTCTGCACTTAATGTGGTGATCAAAATGTATTTGCAATTCCCAGTGAAATCATTCTTTGAGTGCTTAAAAAAGAAATTCATACGGATGTATAACTGTGATAGCGTCTTCATTTATATTCTGATGGAAGGTTTGTAACAATAATTAAGTCACACTCAAGGAACATATGAGCCTGTCCATCAAAGGAAATATCGCCGCTCGTGATGCAACGCACACTTAATCAACATTTGCCCTTGCAGACCAACTAAATAGTTGCGGAGAAAACACATTTAATTGATGACTTTACTATGTCTAGCTTAGAACTTTTCAAAAGCGAAGACCGGACTCTTTAGCCATCTTCGTGTTTATAGGAATGATTAATGGAGGAATTTTAAAAGCGAAGACTGGACTCCTTAGCCATCTTCGTGTTTATAGGAATGATAAACGGAGGAATTTTAAAAGCGAAGACTGGACTCCTTAGCCATCTTCGTGTTTATAGGAATGATTAACGGAGGAATTTTAAAAGCGAAGACTGGACTCCTTAGCCATCTTCGTGTTCATAGGTATGATTAATGTAGGAATTTTAAAAGTGAAGACTGGGCTCTTTAGCCTTCTTCATGTTAAAAGGATGTAGTTGAGGACATTTTCAAAGAAGATCGGTCTCGGTGGCCATCTTTGTACTTATTGGAAAGGATTTTGTATTAATTTTTGAAAAATTGAGGATTTTTAGCTGAGGACTAGATGTAGTAATATAGTCATCAATTGAATTGTTCATCCAAGACGAAATTGTTGGTTATGTCTGTGCATTTGTAGACAACCCAACAGTGCACATCCTTTTTCTTGTTTTGCTTTTTTTCACGTGCTACAATGCCTTGGACAAAGCATCATCATAACTTGGAATGTTAAGAGGCATTCAAAAAAAATCATAGAAGAATGAGTTTGAAAAATAACCGGCTAGTTCAGTTGAATAATAGTTGGGACATAATTAGTTGAGTGCAAGCTTTGACGCTGATTCAACCCACTCAACATTAGTTGAGTGCGAAGTTTGTGAGGCTGATTCAGCCCTCAAACCGGATGCTTGTAGACCACCTTCCAGAGATCTAACACGACGCCATCGTAAAAATTCGTTGCAGTCAGTTTATCACGATGAAGCTGTAGGTCAACAAGCTCAAAACAGGAGTCAGTGAAAAAAGCAAGCCTGAAACTTTTTATTGGGCTCCAACTATTCAACTGATGTACGTTTGCAAAACAAGAGTTGAAAAAAAGGATGAAAATATAAGCCATCAGATATATGAGGATTGTGCAGGAACAGTTGGGATTGTCGTTTGTATCACGCACATCTCTCATCCACTGAGACATTGTGAAGCGATGTAACCAGTGATGTTTTGAAACATCTTTATTTAATTGTAATGAGGATATCTACAAACGTTTGTGCACAAATGTGTGATGATTCGCAGGTTTTTCATCTCTGCACTTAATGTGGTGATCAAAATGTATTTGCAATTCCCAGTGAAATCATTCTTTGAGTGCTTAAAAAAGAAATTCATACGGATGTATAACTGTGATAGCGTCTTCATTTATATTCTGATGGAAGGTTTGTAACAATAATTAAGTCACACTCAAGGAACATATGAGCCTGTCCATCAAAGGAAATATCGCCGCTCGTGATGCAACGCACACTTAATCAACATTTGCCCTTGCAGACCAACTAAATAGTTGCGGAGAAAACACATTTAATTGATGACTTTACTATGTCTAGCTTAGAACTTTTCAAAAGCGAAGACCGGACTCTTTAGCCATCTTCGTGTTTATAGGAATGATTAATGGAGGAATTTTAAAAGCGAAGACTGGACTCCTTAGCCATCTTCGTGTTTATAGGAATGATAAACGGAGGAATTTTAAAAGCGAAGACTGGACTCCTTAGCCATCTTCGTGTTTATAGGAATGATTAACGGAGGAATTTTAAAAGCGAAGACTGGACTCCTTAGCCATCTTCGTGTTCATAGGTATGATTAATGTAGGAATTTTAAAAGTGAAGACTGGGCTCTTTAGCCTTCTTCATGTTAAAAGGATGTAGTTGAGGACATTTTCAAAGAAGATCGGTCTCGGTGGCCATCTTTGTACTTATTGGAAAGGATTTTGTATTAATTTTTGAAAAATTGAGGATTTTTAGCTGAGGACTAGATGTAGTAATATAGTCATCAATTGAATTGTTCATCCAAGACGAAATTGTTGGTTATGTCTGTGCATTTGTAGACAACCCAACAGTGCACATCCTTTTTCTTGTTTTGCTTTTTTTCACGTGCTACAATGCCTTGGACAAAGCATCATCATAACTTGGAATGTTAAGAGGCATTCAAAAAAAATCATAGAAGAATGAGTTTGAAAAATAACCGGCTAGTTCAGTTGAATAATAGTTGGGACATAATTAGTTGAGTGCAAGCTTTGACGCTGATTCAACCCACTCAACATTAGTTGAGTGCGAAGTTTGTGAGGCTGATTCAGCCCTCAAACCGGATGCTTGTAGACCACCTTCCAGAGATCTAACACGACGCCATCGTAAAAATTCGTTGCAGTCAGTTTATCACGATGAAGCTGTAGGTCAACAAGCTCAAAACAGGAGTCAGTGAAAAAAGCAAGCCTGAAACTTTTTATTGGGCTCCAACTATTCAACTGATGCACGTTTGCAAAACAAGAGTTGAAAAAAAGGATGAAAATATAAGCCATCAGATATATGAGGATTGTGCAGGAACAGTTGGGATTGTCGTTTGTATCACGCACATCTCTCATCCACTGAGACATTGTGAAGCGATGTAACCAGTGATGTTTTGAAACATCTTTATTTAATTGTAATGAGGATATCTACAAACGTTTGTGCACAAATGTGTGATGATTCGCAGGTTTTTCATCTCTGCACTTAATGTGGTGATCAAAATGTATTTGCAATTCCCAGTGAAATCATTCTTTGAGTGCTTAAAAAAGAAATTCATACGGATGTATAACTGTGATAGCGTCTTCATTTATATTCTGATGGAAGGTTTGTAACAATAATTAAGTCACACTCAAGGAACATATGAGCCTGTCCATCAAAGGAAATATCGCCGCTCGTGATGCAACGCACACTTAATCAACATTTGCCCTTGCAGACCAACTAAATAGTTGCGGAGAAAACACATTTAATTGATGACTTTACTATGTCTAGCTTAGAACTTTTCAAAAGCGAAGACCGGACTCTTTAGCCATCTTCGTGTTTATAGGAATGATTAATGGAGGAATTTTAAAAGCGAAGACTGGACTCCTTAGCCATCTTCGTGTTTATAGGAATGATAAACGGAGGAATTTTAAAAGCGAAGACTGGACTCCTTAGCCATCTTCGTGTTTATAGGAATGATTAACGGAGGAATTTTAAAAGCGAAGACTGGACTCCTTAGCCATCTTCGTGTTCATAGGTATGATTAATGTAGGAATTTTAAAAGTGAAGACTGGGCTCTTTAGCCTTCTTCATGTTAAAAGGATGTAGTTGAGGACATTTTCAAAGAAGATCGGTCTCGGTGGCCATCTTTGTACTTATTGGAAAGGATTTTGTATTAATTTTTGAAAAATTGAGGATTTTTAGCTGAGGACTAGATGTAGTAATATAGTCATCAATTGAATTGTTCATCCAAGACGAAATTGTTGGTTATGTCTGTGCATTTGTAGACAACCCAACAGTGCACATCCTTTTTCTTGTTTTGCTTTTTTTCACGTGCTACAATGCCTTGGACAAAGCATCATCATAACTTGGAATGTTAAGAGGCATTCAAAAAAAATCATAGAAGAATGAGTTTGAAAAATAACCGGCTAGTTCAGTTGAATAATAGTTGGGACATAATTAGTTGAGTGCAAGCTTTGACGCTGATTCAACCCACTCAACATTAGTTGAGTGCGAAGTTTGTGAGGCTGATTCAGCCCTCAAACCGGATGCTTGTAGACCACCTTCCAGAGATCTAACACGACGCCATCGTAAAAATTCGTTGCAGTCAGTTTATCACGATGAAGCTGTAGGTCAACAAGCTCAAAACAGGAGTCAGTGAAAAAAGCAAGCCTGAAACTTTTTATTGGGCTCCAACTATTCAACTGATGCACGTTTGCAAAACAAGAGTTGAAAAAAAGGATGAAAATATAAGCCATCAGATATATGAGGATTGTCGTTTGTATCACGCACATCTCTCATCCACTGAGACATTGTGAAGCGATGTAACCAGTGATGTTTTGAAACATCTTTATTTAATTATAATGAGGATATCTACAAACGTTTGTGCACAAATGTGTGATGATTCGCAGGTTTTTCATCTCTGCACTTAATGTGGTGATCAAAATGTATTTGCAATTCCCAGTGAAATCATTCTTTGAGTGCTTAAAAAAGAAATTCATACGGATGTATAACTGTGATAGCGTCTTCATTTATATTCTGATGGAAGGTTTGTAACAATAATTAAGTCACACTCAAGGAACATATGAGCCTGTCCATCAAAGGAAATATCGCCGCTCGTGATGCAACGCACACTTAATCAACATTTGCCCTTGCAGACCAACTAAATAGTTGCGGAGAAAACACATTTAATTGATGACTTTACTATGTCTAGCTTAGAACTTTTCAAAAGCGAAGACCGGACTCTTTAGCCATCTTCGTGTTTATAGGAATGATTAATGGAGGAATTTTAAAAGCGAAGACTGGACTCCTTAGCCATCTTCGTGTTTATAGGAATGATAAACGGAGGAATTTTAAAAGCGAAGACTGGACTCCTTAGCCATCTTCGTGTTTATAGGAATGATTAACGGAGGAATTTTAAAAGCGAAGACTGGACTCCTTAGCCATCTTCGTGTTCATAGGTATGATTAATGTAGGAATTTTAAAAGTGAAGACTGGGCTCTTTAGCCTTCTTCATGTTAAAAGGATGTAGTTGAGGACATTTTCAAAGAAGATCGGTCTCGGTGGCCATCTTTGTACTTATTGGAAAGGATTTTGTATTAATTTTTGAAAAATTGAGGATTTTTAGCTGAGGACTAGATGTAGTAATATAGTCATCAATTGAATTGTTCATCCAAGACGAAATTGTTGGTTATGTCTGTGCATTTGTAGACAACCCAACAGTGCACATCCTTTTTCTTGTTTTGCTTTTTTTCACGTGCTACAATGCCTTGGACAAAGCATCATCATAACTTGGAATGTTAAGAGGCATTCAAAAAAAATCATAGAAGAATGAGTTTGAAAAATAACCGGCTAGTTCAGTTGAATAATAGTTGGGACATAATTAGTTGAGTGCAAGCTTTGACGCTGATTCAACCCACTCAACATTAGTTGAGTGCGAAGTTTGTGAGGCTGATTCAGCCCTCAAACCGGATGCTTGTAGACCACCTTCCAGAGATCTAACACGACGCCATCGTAAAAATTCGTTGCAGTCAGTTTATCACGATGAAGCTGTAGGTCAACAAGCTCAAAACAGGAGTCAGTGAAAAAAGCAAGCCTGAAACTTTTTATTGGGCTCCAACTATTCAACTGATGCACGTTTGCAAAACAAGAGTTGAAAAAAAGGATGAAAATATAAGCCATCAGATATATGAGGATTGTCGTTTGTATCACGCACATCTCTCATCCACTGAGACATTGTGAAGCGATGTAACCAGTGATGTTTTGAAACATCTTTATTTAATTATAATGAGGATATCTACAAACGTTTGTGCACAAATGTGTGATGATTCGCAGGTTTTTCATCTCTGCACTTAATGTGGTGATCAAAATGTATTTGCAATTCCCAGTGAAATCATTCTTTGAGTGCTTAAAAAAGAAATTCATACGGATGTATAACTGTGATAGCGTCTTCATTTATATTCTGATGGAAGGTTTGTAACAATAATTAAGTCACACTCAAGGAACATATGAGCCTGTCCATCAAAGGAAATATCGCCGCTCGTGATGCAACGCACACTTAATCAACATTTGCCCTGCAGACCAACTAAATAGTTGCGGAGAAAACACATTTAATTGATGACTTTACTATGTCTAGCTTAGAACTTTTCAAAAGCGAAGACCGGACTCTTTAGCCATCTTCGTGTTTATAGGAATGATTAATGGAGGAATTTTAAAAGCGAAGACTGGACTCCTTAGCCATCTTCGTGTTTATAGGAATGATAAACGGAGGAATTTTAAAAGCGAAGACTGGACTCCTTAGCCATCTTCGTGTTTATAGGAATGATTAACGGAGGAATTTTAAAAGCGAAGACTGGACTCCTTAGCCATCTTCGTGTTCATAGGTATGATTAATGTAGGAATTTTAAAAGTGAAGACTGGGCTCTTTAGCCTTCTTCATGTTAAAAGGATGTAGTTGAGGACATTTTCAAAGAAGATCGGTCTCGGTGGCCATCTTTGTACTTATTGGAAAGGATTTTGTATTAATTTTTGAAAAATTGAGGATTTTTAGCTGAGGACTAGATGTAGTAATATAGTCATCAATTGAATTGTTCATCCAAGACGAAATTGTTGGTTATGTCTGTGCATTTGTAGACAACCCAACAGTGCACATCCTTTTTCTTGTTTTGCTTTTTTTCACGTGCTACAATGCCTTGGACAAAGCATCATCATAACTTGGAATGTTAAGAGGCATTCAAAAAAAATCATAGAAGAATGAGTTTGAAAAATAACCGGCTAGTTCAGTTGAATAATAGTTGGGACATAATTAGTTGAGTGCAAGCTTTGACGCTGATTCAACCCACTCAACATTAGTTGAGTGCGAAGTTTGTGAGGCTGATTCAGCCCTCAAACCGGATGCTTGTAGACCACCTTCCAGAGATCTAACACGACGCCATCGTAAAAATTCGTTGCAGTCAGTTTATCACGATGAAGCTGTAGGTCAACAAGCTCAAAACAGGAGTCAGTGAAAAAAGCAAGCCTGAAACTTTTTATTGGGCTCCAACTATTCAACTGATGCACGTTTGCAAAACAAGAGTTGAAAAAAAGGATGAAAATATAAGCCATCAGATATATGAGGATTGTGCAGGAACAGTTGGGATTGTCGTTTGTATCACGCACATCTCTCATCCACTGAGACATTGTGAAGCGATGTAACCAGTGATGTTTTGAAACATCTTTATTTAATTGTAATGAGGATATCTACAAACGTTTGTGCACAAATGTGTGATGATTCGCAGGTTTTTCATCTCTGCACTTAATGTGGTGATCAAAATGTATTTGCAATTCCCAGTGAAATCATTCTTTGAGTGCTTAAAAAAGAAATTCATACGGATGTATAACTGTGATAGCGTCTTCATTTATATTCTGATGGAAGGTTTGTAACAATAATTAAGTCACACTCAAGGAACATATGAGCCTGTCCATCAAAGGAAATATCGCCGCTCGTGATGCAACGCACACTTAATCAACATTTGCCCTTGCAGACCAACTAAATAGTTGCGGAGAAAACACATTTAATTGATGACTTTACTATGTCTAGCTTAGAACTTTTCAAAAGCGAAGACCGGACTCTTTAGCCATCTTCGTGTTTATAGGAATGATTAATGGAGGAATTTTAAAAGCGAAGACTGGACTCCTTAGCCATCTTCGTGTTTATAGGAATGATAAACGGAGGAATTTTAAAAGCGAAGACTGGACTCCTTAGCCATCTTCGTGTTTATAGGAATGATTAACGGAGGAATTTTAAAAGCGAAGACTGGACTCCTTAGCCATCTTCGTGTTCATAGGTATGATTAATGTAGGAATTTTAAAAGTGAAGACTGGGCTCTTTAGCCTTCTTCATGTTAAAAGGATGTAGTTGAGGACATTTTCAAAGAAGATCGGTCTCGGTGGCCATCTTTGTACTTATTGGAAAGGATTTTGTATTAATTTTTGAAAAATTGAGGATTTTTAGCTGAGGACTAGATGTAGTAATATAGTCATCAATTGAATTGTTCATCCAAGACGAAATTGTTGGTTATGTCTGTGCATTTGTAGACAACCCAACAGTGCACATCCTTTTTCTTGTTTTGCTTTTTTTCACGTGCTACAATGCCTTGGACAAAGCATCATCATAACTTGGAATGTTAAGAGGCATTCAAAAAAAAATCATAGAAGAATGAGTTTGAAAAATAACCGGCTAGTTCAGTTGAATAATAGTTGGGACATAATTAGTTGAGTGCAAGCTTTGACGCTGATTCAACCCACTCAACATTAGTTGAGTGCGAAGTTTGTGAGGCTGATTCAGCCCTCAAACCGGATGCTTGTAGACCACCTTCCAGAGATCTAACACGACGCCATCGTAAAAATTCGTTGCAGTCAGTTTATCACGATGAAGCTGTAGGTCAACAAGCTCAAAACAGGAGTCAGTGAAAAAAGCAAGCCTGAAACTTTTTATTGGGCTCCAACTATTCAACTGATGCACGTTTGCAAAACAAGAGTTGAAAAAAAGGATGAAAATATAAGCCATCAGATATATGAGGATTGTGCAGGAACAGTTGGGATTGTCGTTTGTATCACGCACATCTCTCATCCACTGAGACATTGTGAAGCGATGTAACCAGTGATGTTTTGAAACATCTTTATTTAATTGTAATGAGGATATCTACAAACGTTTGTGCACAAATGTGTGATGATTCGCAGGTTTTTCATCCCTGTACTTAATGTGGTGATCAAAATGTATTTGCAATTCCCAGTGAAATCATTCTTTGAGTGCTTAAAAAAGAAATTCATACGGATGTGATAGCGTCTTCATTTATATTCTGATGGAAGGTTTGTAACAATAATTAAGTCACACTCAAGGAACATATGAGCCTGTCCATCAAAGGAAATATCGCCGCTCGTGATGCAACGCACACTTAATCAACATTTGCCCTTGCAGACCAACTAAATAGTTGCGGAGAAAACACATTTAATTGATGACTTTACTATGTCTAGCTTAGAACTTTTCAAAAGCGAAGACCGGACTCTTTAGCCATCTTCGTGTTTATAGGAATGATTAATGGAGGAATTTTAAAAGCGAAGACTGGACTCCTTAGCCATCTTCGTGTTTATAGGAATGATAAACGGAGGAATTTTAAAAGCGAAGACTGGACTCCTTAGCCATCTTCGTGTTTATAGGAATGATTAACGGAGGAATTTTAAAAGCGAAGACTGGACTCCTTAGCCATCTTCGTGTTCATAGGTATGATTAATGTAGGAATTTTAAAAGTGAAGACTGGGCTCTTTAGCCTTCTTCATGTTAAAAGGATGTAGTTGAGGACATTTTCAAAGAAGATCGGTCTCGGTGGCCATCTTTGTACTTATTGGAAAGGATTTTGTATTAATTTTTGAAAAATTGAGGATTTTTAGCTGAGGACTAGATGTAGTAATATAGTCATCAATTGAATTGTTCATCCAAGACGAAATTGTTGGTTATGTCTGTGCATTTGTAGACAACCCAACAGTGCACATCCTTTTTCTTGTTTTGCTTTTTTTCACGTGCTACAATGCCTTGGACAAAGCATCATCATAACTTGGAATGTTAAGAGGCATTCAAAAAAAAATCATAGAAGAATGAGTTTGAAAAATAACCGGCTAGTTCAGTTGAATAATAGTTGGGACATAATTAGTTGAGTGCAAGCTTTGACGCTGATTCAACCCACTCAACATTAGTTGAGTGCGAAGTTTGTGAGGCTGATTCAGCCCTCAAACCGGATGCTTGTAGACCACCTTCCAGAGATCTAACACGACGCCATCGTAAAAATTCGTTGCAGTCAGTTTATCACGATGAAGCTGTAGGTCAACAAGCTCAAAACAGGAGTCAGTGAAAAAAGCAAGCCTGAAACTTTTTATTGGGCTCCAACTATCAACTGATGCACGTTTGCAAAACAAGAGTTGAAAAAAAGGATGAAAATATAAGCCATCAGATATATGAGGATTGTGCAGGAACAGTTGGGATTGTCGTTTGTATCACGCACATCTCTCATCCACTGAGACATTGTGAAGCGATGTAACCAGTGATGTTTTGAAACATCTTTATTTAATTGTAATGAGGATATCTACAAACGTTTGTGCACAAATGTGTGATGATTCGCAGGTTTTTCATCTCTGCACTTAATGTGGTGATCAAAATGTATTTGCAATTCCCAGTGAAAATCATTCTTTGAGTGCTTAAAAAAGAAATTCATACGGATGTGATAGCGTCTTCATTTATATTCTGATGGAAGGTTTGTAACAATAATTAAGTCACACTCAAGGAACATATGAACCTGTCCATCAAAGGAAATATCACCGCTCGTGATGCAACGCACACATAATCAACATTTGCTCTTGCAGACCAACTAAATAAATGCGGAGAAAACACATTTAATTGATGACTTTACTATGTTTAGCATCGGACTTTTTAAAAGCGAAGACCGGACTCTTTAGCCATTGGATGTGAATAGTGCAAAAGTGGCATTGTCGTCACTTGGTCTCAGTTAGGGGAGACGACTCCAGAATGTAAGACTGAAAGGTTTTGTTATTGTAGTAAGTTAGATTGTAAGAAATTTTATTACTTAAGTCTACTACATTTATTTCATGTGATGACAAGTATTATATATGTTATATTTAGTTTTGTTCACAAGGAAGTTGTTTAAGTTCTTATTAGCTAAGATATATTATGCCTTCAACAGTTTTGTTGCCTACCAGCAGTTTGGTGCTACAAGTCAACAACAGTCAGACTAAATTAAATAAAGCCATGTCTATTTCTACATGATTTTGTTGCTACTAACCTGGTGTTACTAACAACTAATTTGAAAAGAGAGAGGGGAATTATCATCTTATTCATGTACTATTTACATTAGATTTTTACCAAATTATTAAATTTTTACTACCCTTACTATTTTAACTGTGAATAGACCTTGATTTTAATGATTTAACTGTATAGAATTTAGCAACTGTTATGTAGAGAGAGAGAGAGTAGTCCTTAAGGGCCTAAATTGTGCAGATGTGCATAAAATCAAAAATGAAATAAAACATTAACAAAATGTGTATTATAATTGTCACTTTTCCTCTACTTAGCATCTTTTTTCTCCTAGATTTTCATAATTTTTTGTTGAAGTCATTTCAGTTCTCAATTATTTTGTGCACCAAGTTACTAGAAAAAAATTCAAGCAAGAGAGGTCACTACACTAAGACTTTGTCTTCTCATAAGAATGGATGGCTGCCTGGTCATGTGATATGTGCACTGGACTGTGTGTGGTCATCTTGATGCTCATATCTTGCCTGATGACATTTATTTTGCTGGACATTTGGTCAAGGAAGTAGATTCTCTTCAGCTCTTAAGAAACATTCAAAACATGTCAAACATTTGACAAGAATATCAAGTGCAGTGTACATGTAAGTAATGTTGAAACATCTGATCTCATTTATGCATTCTTGAGGACAATCTGCAGCCACTAAACCAGTTACATCAGATCTGGATAAAGTGGTCGCTTCCTCTTCATTAAGGCTAGAACAGAAAGATTTTATAACTCTTTTACTCCACTTTCTATCAGTGTGTTTCGTGGTCATTAGTCACATCACAAAGAGGTTTAGTTTATTAACCAGTGGTTGTGTATGACTGTGTCTTTGTATGTTTTGTGTGCGAATGTTGTTCCTGTTTGTATCTATTTGTAGTTGCTATAGTGGTAATCCTCCAAATAATCATAATCAAACTAAATTTTTATTTGTTTGGATCTTATCTGGTGAGAATTTTAAACTTAGTAATCTTCTCTTAGCTTACTTTTTGATTTTTAAGTACATTCTAAAAGAAATACAATAGATAAGGATAGAAAAAGAATAGCAAACAATAAAGAGATTTGCTGAAACAATATAAAGTGAAATAAAAAAATATATATAAAAGAATAAACCTGGAGATTTTGAAGGAAAGATTGCTGTTGCCAACTCAACAAAACAAATGAGTTTGTACTGCAAGCAAAAGAACTTAGAAAGTTGTGATTTTATTTTGCTAGAAATGCACCAACTTAATAGCATAATTTTCACTCTAAATATTAAAGCTTCCTGTATTCTGTACACCAGATACACTAAATAGCTAATTATTTATTGTTTTCTGGCATAATTGAAAATCTCCAATAAGTTCCTTAGACTTTAATGACTTAATTAACCTTAAAATTTTTAAAACTTTGTTATTCTTTGCTGCTGTATTAGATGTCTTGGGTGTATTTTTTTTTTCTTAAAAGTTTATTCATAAAATACTAAGTTAAAACATAAAGTGAAACCTGCATCATCATAATTGTTTTGTTTAACATGAAAAGGAAAGCAACAAAAGAATTTTTTTTTTCCTTTTCAAGGCAAAAGTTTTTCTTATTAATTTTTTTATTCTTATTTAGACCAACATGATGAAAAGGTAGACAACATGAAGATGTAGGCCGACATGATGAAGATGTAGACCGACATAAGATGAAATGTAAACCAAAAAATGGGTCAAGAGATGCATGGAATAAAATGGTAAGCAATGCTGTGTATATCTCTTTATATTTTCTTTATACTAAACCCCTAAGTAAAGCTTTGCCAAGTTTTGTCTTTCACTGACTATAAAAATGTTTTTATCAAATTTCGTTCTCTTGTATTGACAGTGAACATCTTGAGAAGTAAAACAATTCCTAGAGGCGAAGACACAGACACACCGGATCTATTAGAGATTTTCCTTCTCTACCATCATTTAGAGACTTCCTTGTGCTCTAAGGGAACCTGTCATTATCTTTTGATTGCTAATTGGCGTTGATGTTTTTACATTCCTACTGCGTCTGAAAGAAATTAACATTTCCCTAATGCTACTTCAAAACCAGACAATTTTAGTGACCAAGCTGCAATATGGGACTCAGTAGGAAACAATGAAGAATGCTCGTAACCTCAGGTTGAGTATCCATGCTCACCTACTAGAGTGGCGACAAATACTTCTACACCCACAGTTATACATCCTGAACCCTGTAACCCAACCTCACAACATGGTAACATTACCGGAAGTGGTCGCAAGGTCAGAAAACCTAACAGATACAATGGATAGAACAATGAACAGGTACAAGTACTCAAGTGATGTACTTTGTAAGAACTATTTAGGTGGAATCACCATAATTGACTTGTAAATCTTGTTCTATATTTAGTTATATCTTGACAATCAGTCCAGTCATTTTTTTTTTAAATATTTCTTTTTTTTCCCTCAATCTTCTTGTTGTTTCAGTTAAATGATTATGTATTTTGAAGGAGGAAGGTGCTTTGGTATATTATCGTTATTATTATTGTACCAGTATTAAGCAAACTTGTATATCTTTATTTATTCATGAATTCTAAAGCAGAACATCACTTCCACCAGAAAATGTAACAACTATACGTGTCTTCAGTTAACATTCAATACTCTATACAGTCACAACACCAAAGCCTTGCTACATTATGCTTTTAATTCAATTTATCTCCCCTGCTTTAGTGTGCTATCATATAATTTTTTGTGTCACATCCCTGCACAATTTGTTCTATGCTTTTTTACAGTATAAATAGTGACTTGACATTATTTAGCTCTATTATAATATTGTTATATTATTATATTTAAAATGAAACTGTTAACATATTCTATGCTGTTATAATATAAATGTTTTGCTGTTACCATGAATACAGTTTTTGAGTTTTTGTCCGATATCTTAGAGGAGAAATTTTCCATAATAATAAGGCTTATCTTCAAGTCCGAAGATTAGTGAGAAGTATGCAGTATTCCCCAGCTAGGACCTACATATTTTGCTATAAATAATATAGTATAATAATATTTACTACTTGGTATTGTCAGTCTTCACTAAAGCAATGAGTTTATCCCCTTAGTGTAGTTAAAATTTTCAAATACTAATTCACTTTGTACTATCTATTGGTGATCATGGGGTATCCACTTTGTCATCTCCATAGTCTCTGGTGTTAACACTCACTGTCCTGTTGGAGGTTACGGCTAGGATGTTATCTCTCTTTCTGATGGAACACATGTAAAACCAACAAAACAAACATTAGACCTAGACTTTATTAACGGGTAAATTTTTATAATTGTGAACTGGCTGCTCCCAAAGCTAATTTTATGTATTTTTAATTTTACTTCTGTAGGCTAGTGCTAAGCTGTATACTTGTATTTCTGCCTATTATGTGGGTTAGGGTGAAGTACTTAAAATAGAGCCTATGCTGTTTCCTGTACTGTTGACCAGTGGTGTCAGTTTTAATTATTCTGTACCTGGGACTGCCTGTAAGTTTCAGAATTTTTTTTAAATTTTTTAAAATTTTACTATGTGTAAATCTACTTTATATTTGAACAACTGTCAAAATAACTAGCAGTTTTTTTTTCTTAAGTTTGTTTTAAAAATATGGCCAAGCCCTGCCCAGTGCTGTCATGATGGCCACTTCTAATGTTTATGTACTAGATTGTAACTGCTGCCTTAGTCATTTAAATTAAAGTCTCATTTTTGAATTTCCTCTTTATGTTTCTAGATTTCTTTTAGTTCGCTAGTTTAGTTTAGTTGTCTGGTTGCTTAGATGACTCAAACCCCTTGGTCACAGAGGTGCACAGATACAACCCACCCAGTAGTGTTACAATCTGGCAACTGTAACTTCTTGTTATCCCAGGCTAGACATGACCTTAGGCCCCGCCAGATTAACATATTCTCTCATTCCAGACAGCATTGTCCCTAACAATACATAATTACCTTGCTTTAGTTGTAGAATGAAAGATGAGCAAACAGTTGAAAGTTTCTATAGAATTCACTTGGAGGTGTGGTGGCTAAGCGGTAAAGTGCTTGGCTGCCAAACATAGGTCTAGGGTTTGAAGACCATTTTTTTTTATAATAGTCCTAATATAAAGAAAAACAATTAGGCACCTTTCAGTCCACTCAGCTCAAATGGGTTCCTGACATTTAATGGAGAAAAGTAAAGGCGATTGGTCATTGTGGTGGCCACCTGATACCCTCATTGACCATAAGACACAGAAACAGATGATTTTTGTATCATCTGTCTTACAGATCGCAAAGTCTGAAAAGGGAAATTTATTTTAACTTGAATATTTTAACATTTTGCCCTACATCAAAAAGCTTCTCCCATTTTTAGTCTATCATTCACTTTGTCTTTGGAATGGTTTCTTTTTGATAATGATTGAATATTGAAGTCAATTAGATTAGTTGACTATGAGTTTGTAGAGGGTAATCACTGAGTAGATGTTAATAGCATTTCCTGTCAAATCTTTTTTGGTAATTTCATTGCTGATTAATTTCTTCTTGTTCATTGAAATAATTACTGTACATTTCAAGGTGTATTGAGACCAGCACAATGACCTATTGCAGTTATTTCCCTTTACCATTAACTTTCAAATACATTAATAGTTATCTCTTAATATGAATTCAGTAATTTAGCACAGACCAGTTACAATTTTTAAAAAAATGAATGCCACTTTGATTGCAAGGTATACGTATACATCAAAATGAGTCAATCAAATCAATGTATACGATATCACAATAAAACTGAAACTGCTGCACAAATAACTATTTAGTTAAAAACTAAGGTACATTGGTAGTCCTGATATTACTTTTAGTAGTAGAAGATTGTGTAGAATCAAAATAACTTAATTCATTTAGATCAGGGGTGGGCAAATTGCAGACCACAGGCCACATGTGGCCTGCCAAAGTGTAATTTTAAATATCTTCGTATCAATTATGATATTTAAATGGCCTAAATTGTGTCGATGTGCCTAAAATCAAATCAATTATGATGAAGAAGCTAAATAAACATTGTCTCTTCATGTTATTCTAAAGTTTTAAGCAAATGAAGATTATGCTTATTGGTAATATTTTGAAACAAGACACACACTCAGACCAGTATTAAATAAATTCGATGAAGAACTGTGTTGAAAGTGTTGGGTTGGCTTGGAACAAGATGTCAAGTGTAACAACTGATGGAGCCCATGCTTTGACAGTTGTTGTTTTTTTTAATAAAGAACAATATCACAATGTTAAATTCTACACGGAGAGGTTGCAGTGAATATCAGACATATTATTGACCTAATCATCTCAGTGATCAAACTTATCAGAGCCACAGACAGTTTCATGAAGTACCACATGGGCAAGGTATTGAAAAGAATATGGGGTCTCAAGGAAAAATATTTTTTTTTCCTTAATGACACTGACAGTGGCTTTCTTACTAATGTTTCTAATGAAGAGTTGCAATGGGCTACTTGCACATCATGAAATTTATGAGCATCTTTTCAAGCTTTTCCATTTCTCCAGTCAAGCAAGTGAAAACAGGTTTTATCATTTTCCTTTGCTGAAAGGTGAAACTATTTCTAGTAAAAAGAAAAGAACAAGACTTATGGAATTTGAAAACAAATGTTAAGACGTCAAGAACTTGAACCATTTTTGAATATCCTCACTTCACCGTTTAGTATAGAAGCTGATTCAGCTCCCGAGGAAATACTTCCTAGCAAATTATGACCCAAAAGAGAAGCAGTTTGAAGGGTGTATAAGCTGTATTTCCACACTTAAAAAGACTTGATGCTAAACTTTGACATTTTTGGATGCACAAGAATATTTTCTTTGTTTGAACATATGCAACTAGAAGAACAAGTGGATACTGACTGGCTGTAATTTAACAGCAGTCACAAAGATAAGAACTAGTAAAGCTAGTTCCAGAGTTCCGTAACATTATGCACAATTAAATACTTCACATTAAGTATAACTGGATTGTTGTGAAGAATGAATGTGATGTAAAAAGACAGTAACAAAATTTTTTAAAATATTACTTAAATTAGTTTCAAAAATTGCTAAATCTTGTTATAATTCCTCAATTTGAATGTCTAATACAGTATACAAGTAAATTAATAGACAGCTAGCATATTTTTCTAAGTTGTAAATACAAATTATATATATTCGGCCCCCTATTCCTAAAAAAAAAATTTAATGCGGTCCTCAACAGAAAAAGGTTGTCCATCCCTAATTTAGATGGTTGATTTTTAAAGGGAGACAATTAAATTAGAAGTTATACTACTTAGACATTAAAAAAAAAAAAAGAAAGATACAAAGGAATAAAATAAAGTACCAGTTGTTATTCTTAAAATAATTAAAAAAATGTATTTAACACATTAGCATATTCTGTTCCAAAAATATAAACTTGATCAGAATATTTATTGCTAGAGTTGTATACTCTAAACATCTTACAACAGATATACTGACATGCTGATCTATTGGTTCCCATGGGATAAAACACTGTCAGGCAGTCATCTAATGAACAATGTAGTTAACACCCAGGACTATACATAAATACTTCATGTCAACTTAATAACATTGACACTACCAACGAGGTTCAATGTACAATGAATTTACACTGAATTCTATAAATGATTATAAAAACTAAAATGCAAGTAAATAAATGCTTTCACTATGATATACATATTCTACATATATACAAACAAAACAAACTTGATATGAATAAACCAAAATTTTTATCACTTTAAAAAAAATTATTCAGTAGAGAGTACATTAAATATGAGATGTTTTTAATATATAGCTATAAAAACCTTAATTATGTAATACAATAAATATGCCATAGTACAATATTTCATTTACAAAACATAGTTGAAAAAAGTCTAGTAATATAGCAGTGTTCAGTGGTAACATTTTCATAAAGAACTCTTAAAAGAAAACTATAGTTGATAATCTTATTTTATATAATACAGATGTTACTTCAAAATAGAAGATAATGCATATTTTAAAAGGTAAATTAAGTTATTAGTAACAAGTAAAATACATGCCAGTGGTTTCAAATAACAAATATATCCAGTTATCATTTATTAATAGGTCTAATCACCTGTACAGGTACCATTTATTCAAAAAACATTCCACATAAAGATGATGTAATCTCAAAAATGAAATGTTTTCTTTTTAAATTTCTTTAGCATTTAAATTTTTTAATGGAATCCTGTGGTTAATTAACTGTACTTATACCTAATTAAATTTCAATGACAAATATCTTACAATCCAAAGTAAATGAATAATAGGTACCTGGTAAATTTAAATTAATAAACATTGCAAGTTGTCTTAAAAAACAAACACCCAAATTGACCTTTGATCCCTCTTTCATGAACACTCTCAGCATCAAGAAAACTAAACCATTCATGAACAGTATTGTCTTGAGCATAAAAGTGTGTTATTTAGTGACTACAAAAAGTTGTATACAATTAATCTTAATCTTTTATCACTAAACGGATAGAAATCTTTCTAGACAAGTAAGCAATGGATTTCAGATATCCCTCACAGCTTCTGTGGTTGAATAATTCTCAGAATAAAAGCTGCTTAGAATAATATCATTTGAGCTTGACCATCACTAAACAGAATTTACAGGTAAGGGGACACACAATTCGTTCACTGAAATTTATAATGCAGAAATTTTCAATAGTAATTATGCAATTTTTAGAAAAGATAGGGCTGATAATCATGGAGGAGTTCTTTTAGCAATAAAAAACACTCTTATAGCAGAAGAAATTACCTTACCTAACTCAAAAAATATAGAATCTACATTTTGTAAATTTAATACCACCTCAACATCCCTAATAATAGGCAGCATTTACAGACCACCAAATTCTAGTTTAGAATACATGCAGGAACTATGTATTCAGATTACTACACTTAAAAAGACAGATAAAGATGCAGTTTTTTTAGATTATGGGTGATTTCAACCTACCTGATATAAATTGGAAAACACTAACCATAGATAAACACCAAAACCCTAAGGACATAAATGAGCTTTTCATAGAAACTTTACACAACCTAAGTTTAGATCAAATCATTAAAAAGCCAACTAGATTAAACAACACATTAGATCTCTTCTTAACCAACAGACCTGAATTAGTAGTTGATTATGATATTATCCCTGGTCTATCAGACCATGAGATCATAAAAATACACAGTCAGATAAAAGCAGTAGCCAATACAAAACCCAAAAGAAAAAATTTTTACTCTGGAATAAATGTAACCTAACACAACTACATCAAGCTGCATTAAACTTTCAACAAACATTCTTATTAGAAAAAGACATTAACCAACCAGTCGATGACCTCTGGAATTTTATTAAAAACCATCTTAAAAGCATTATAGAAAATCATATACCAACTAAATACACATCAAACAAAATAAATAAATGCTGGTTTAATAATAGACTAAAGAATCTTTGTAAACAGAAGGAAAACCTATATAGAAAATTTAAAGAAACCAAGGCAGAAAGAGTTTACCAAAAGTATATAAAAATTAAACACCTAACCCAAAAAGTAAGCAGACAGCTGCAGAGTGAATACATAAACAATGTAATATCTAAAGATAACAACAAAAACCTATGGTCATACATTAAGTCTAAGAAAATGGAAACAACAGGCATAGCGCCATTAAAAGATGAACATAACATAATACATAATGATAATGAAACTAAACCAAACATCCTAAACAAATACTTTGCATCAGCATTCTCAGCCCCAGGAGACAAAGACATATTACTGAATTTGAACCAAGTAGACAACATAGAAGATTTAGTAGTACAAAAAAATGGAATTCAAAAACTATTAGCCAACACCAAACCAAATAAAGCATCTGGACCTGATGGTATTCCATCTAGATTACTCAAAGAACTAAGCAATGAACTAGCCCCAGTGTTCAAAATACTCTTTCAGGCATCGCTTAACCAGGGCAGAGTACCAAAGGACTGGAAAGAAGCTAATGTCACCCCCCCTATTTAAAAAAGGAGAAAAATCTGACACAGGAAACTACAGACCAGTATCACTTACCAGCATCACATGTAAAATCCTAGAACACATAATATGTAGCAACATCATAAACCACTTAGACAAACATAATGTCCTCACCCCATACCAACATGGCTTTAGGAAATATAGATCATGTGAAACACAACTAATAGGACTAATTGATGATTTTTCAAAAGGTTTAGATAATAGTGAACAAATAGATGCTATCTTACTAGATTTTTCCAAGGCTTTTGACAAAGTTCACCACCATAGTTTGCTTAAAAAATTAAAATATTTCGGCATTAATGGTCCACTGCATCAGTGGATTAAAGATTTTCTGATAGGGAGAGAACAAACTGTAATAATAAATGGCTCTAAATCAACACCGATAACAGTAAACTCAGGTGTACCTCAAGGAACAGTCTTGAGTCCACTACTATTTTTAATTTACATAAATGATTTACCAAATTGCATTAGTTCAGGAACAAAAGTCAGATTATTTGCAGACGATTGCATAATATATAGAACAATAAAAACAACACAAGACACAGATATTTTACAAATAGAATTAGATGAATTACAGAAATGGGAATCAAATTGGAGCATGTCTTTCCACCCAGAAAAATGTCAGTTGTTAAGAGTAACAAAAAAACTAAAACAAATTAATTCCCCTTATCTTATTCATGGCAAACCAGTAACACAGACTAAAAAAGCAAAATACCTAGGTGTTATAATAAACGAAAAACTGTCATGGAATCCACATATTGATGAAACTATAAAAAAAATCCAACAAAGCATTAGGGTTTATTACAAGAAATTTCTATAAATCAAATAAGAACATAAAACTAAAATGTTATTTAACCTTGGTTAGGCCAATAATAGATTATGCATCCTCTGTTTGGGACCCCTCAACTCAAGAAAACATTAAGAAACTGGAACAAGCACAAAATAGAGCAGTGAGATTCATAACAAACGAATATTCACATTTGACTAGAGTAACACCATTAGTAAAATCACTAAATTTAGAAAGCCTTCAGGACAGAAGACTCAAAAGTAAAGTAGCAATTATACATAAAACACTGAACCATAATCTTCAAATACAAAATTTAATAAAATACTCTGAAAGACACAAAGATTAAGTCACATTCCTCGTCCCAAATTTGTACAAATACTCCTTCTTCCCTAGTGCTATAATGCATGGAATGGGTTGCCTGAGCTAGCCAGAAAAACCAGTGACTTGGCAGAATTTAAGTCACTGGTTAATATGCATGACTAAATGCATGACACGTAGGACGTAATCATCTTCTTTTTTGAAGTAACGTCTGTATTATATAAGATAAGATAAGATAACCTAATGTAAAAAGCAAAAGTTACATGGATAGTGAATGAGTGGTTGGACATTGATTCTAATATAAAAATGAATAATCCTTAAACGAGTCAGTAAATTAATTATGTTACGAGCAGATGAGACTCTTAATCATACACCAACAGATTCATCTATAATAGATTATGAAGACTTAAATCTTGATTAACAAACAATAATATGTCAATTAAATCACTCCATTTTTCGGTTTCTTTTCTTCCTATTTCATCACAAATTTGCACCTTTCCACATTCACACTGTGCTGCACACATAACAAATTACCTTACAAGTGAACAATTCAGCAATATACAGAGCATATAGGATAACTGCCTGATGGAGGATGTCTTACATCCCTGAGTAGATAATAGATCATGTGCCACCAAGCAGACATAAGACCTGTTTGATCAAAATGGATGTTGTTTTTTTTTGTATGTCATTTGTCAGGAGTTTAAAAAAAACACCACCACAATGTTTTTCCAATTTAATAAGAACAAAAATAGAAATGCTTTTTAACCTTTATTTCAAATAATAAATGAACACCTTTAATTTGGATTCCTCAACTCAAGGAAACATACCAATACTAGAACAGTCTTAAAAAAAACAGCAGTGAGGCCAACATTTAGGTCAGTGAAACACTAGGTTTAAAGACTTCAAGATCAAAAGACATTTAGCATTGCAACAAAAGTACATAAACTAAACAGTAGATTAACTATTAAAAAACAAAACTTGATAGAATGCTCCGAGAGACAATGACAATAAATGATTTCTAGTTCTTTAAATTCACAATTAATCTTTTTCAATCACGGAATGAGTCTACCAAAGTTAGCCAATTTCATAGTACAATTATGCTAACTGTATGCCTGCTTTGGACTGATGGCTCTGGGTTTGAAATCTGCCACCATACTCTCCCATCCTCCATGAGGTTTGGGATGGGAGGAAATAGTCTTCGTTTTTCTTAAGTCATTAAGTGACTAATTAACATGAGCAATTCAATATCATTTTTAAAAAGTCTGCTGGTGTGTTGACTGTGGAAACATTTATATACTTTAAGTGTCATCAACATGATCAGTGCTTCCCTCTAACAATCTCTATTTATAACGTTTTTGAAGTAAGGTCTGTATAGTATAAGATAAGAAGATAAGATATAAAAAAGAAAAGCTTATAGCTTTAAATGTTAAAATTATCAACCAAAATCTTAAATCTACAAAAAAAAAAAAATAGGTTTAGTGTTTTACAGTGTAAGAATACTACAAAACAAATCTTTAGCTTGTGATTAATTTGTGAAAGATTGTCCCATACTAAAGAACTGTGAAATGAAATTAACATTGCTCTTCTATAATATTAGTGCAACTCTGAAAGACACTTCAGAGAGTCTAGTTGACTATATTAAAACTGTTGTGAGAGACAGCATGACCTTTCTTTTCACTGGGAAAGATCATGACAGATGGAAAACCTTCTTTTCATAGTTATTTCAGGTTGACAAGGGGTGGGAATCTACTGGAATGGTTGAACAATAACAATATCACGCTAACCCCCACTCTATACTTATGCAGTCATTAGTCAAATCATTGTTTTATGAATGTAGAGCCTTGACACTTTAAGCTGATTCACAAATATGGATGTGAGTCTCAAGATTATTTTTTTGTTTACATATCTAAATATTTCATACACTATGCTTGACACAGATTTAGAAAATAAATATAATTAGCTTTAGGACCTAAAGATCACTAAGAACAGCAGAAGACTAATACAAATGGCTCCCGGTCATTTCATTCACAGTCACTTCATCGCAGTCACTTCATCTTTGGTCACTTCATCCCCTGGTCATTTCATCTCCTTTTCATTTCATCCCCTGGTTATTTCATCCGCTAGTCATTTCATCCTCTTATCCAACAAATAATAATTGTAAAAAGTTTGAAATTAACAGTATTTCATTTTATTTCATTTACAAGACAAAAAGTGTGACACATTAAATAAGAACAGAATATAATGTCATTAAAAATATAAAAATTTAACATTTATAGATATAGAGCTAATGTAAAGATTATTTTGCATGTTAATTGAAATTATTTATAGATAAAGAGCTAAAGTTTATAGAGCTAAATTGTTTTTGCATGTTAATTGAAAGATAAGATAGGCTATTGATAGTTGGTACAGAAGACAATCCATTGATTCATATTGCTGTACATTTATCTTAATTTCTTAGCCAGTGTTATGTATTTTTGCAGTCAGCATTTATTAGAAATTAGAAACAATAAAATGTTATATCTGGGTTTGAAGTTGCATGCTCATATTCAAGAAAGAATGATTGACAATTAAAGATAAAATAAAAAAAGATGGCCGTCAGGAGAAAAGTTATCAGCAGCATGATCATAAGTATTTTAATCGTTTTTATCTCTCAAAAGATTTCCATCACTTTCACATTTACCTCTTTTGATAAGTAATCAGCCTAGAGCGGCATGATCATAATTATTCTAATTGTACTTCTATCTCTTAAGAGATTTCCCCTACTTCCACCACACCTTGGCATTTGTTCATTACATTAACACAAAATGTGCAGGATAATATTGGCATCCCTATAGCAAACAGAAACAATAGAACTAAATACAAAGCCTGCATTACAATATATCTACTTATTGACATATATTATTTCACTACTCAAAAATTATGAAGAGTGGAAGGAACACTATAAGCACTATAATAACTGTCAAAATATCAAAAAGTGTTCTAAAAAAACATATTTATATATTAGATAAACAAGGGCTTAAAGGCGAAGCCTTAACAGCACAGTTACACAACTAGAAAAAAAAATTTAAATGGGGATGAAGTGACCAAGGATGAATTGATTGGGGATGATGTGACCAGGGATGAAATGATCAGTCACCAGTACAAATGTCTTGAAGTTGTGAAAAAGTTATTAGTTATTTAAAGCATAGAGAGACATGGGAAAAAGTTTTAAAGGATTTCGCTTGAAAATTTTTTTTCTTGTTCACCTGAAACTGTTTCTTAATATTCTTAATATTTTTAGATGTTATTTCATTTAGCACACTTTAGATGTAACAAATATACTTACCTTGCATAGCTCAAGATATACAACATTTTATAGGAACTTGAACTTGCTGAACCTTTTTGTGTCTTACAAGAATAAAAAAAATTATATTTCTATTGTATTATAGAGTTGCACTATATCTCCTGGATTACCAGTAAATAGAAATACTGTTTCAGCAAGTAATATTTTCATTTCTAATTATAGTTAAAAAAAAAAAAAGTCAAGTTCACCTTTCAGACCTTGCAGTCTATAGGCAGATGATGAAAAGGTAATCTTTTTCTGTGGCCCACAGTTAACAAGGGTGTATGAGGCCAGCACAATGACCAACCGCCTTTACTTTTCCCAACTAATGTCAGGTACCCATTAGAGCTGGATGGACTCAAAGGCCCCAAAAGATCCTGAAATTAAAAATTGCAGCCTTTACCAGGATTCGAACTTGGGACACCCTGCTCAGAAGCCAAGGGCTTACTGCTCATCCATTGCACCTCCATTTCTAATTATACAATTATAAATATGTCAAAGAATGAGGGGAAGAAGAACTATAACCTTTTTTTTCTCCCACAATAACAATGACCTTTTCAGTCACCTGCAACTAGGGATCATCTCATGGAAATTAGAGGATGGTCTGGACATTAGCTATGGTCAGAACAATGTTGTCCACATAACAGTTCCCCTTGCTCCAAAAAAAGTTTGTTTTTTCCTTGGGAACACAGGTGCTGATACTGCTTGGTATCAATGACTTCACAGGTTCTGCCAGGATGTAGCATTTGTGCTGCAAGCTGCCCAAAGGTCATAAGTTCCTGATTTTGTCCTCAGGTTTGACTACCAAAGCTATTCCCATATTGGGCACAGCCGCAAGGCAGCAGAGTTCGGATTCTGTATTTTCCTTCTAGGTGGATGGCAAGCTAAGGCTACTTGAAGATTACCTGGCTTAGTTGCCAGTTGTTCAACTTTGCCCCTTCTCTGCCAGACACAGTATCTCCTACATCATGGCACTTTCATTATTACCTGTACTTGTTGCTTGTATTCATATTGTTATTTAAATAACCAATAATAAAATCTTTCTTTTTATTGTTATTCTTGGTATTTATTGAAAAGGAATTTTTTTTTTACTTCTCCCAATTATCAATGGTACAGTATCATGAAAGGCAACATTGATTTAAAAAAAAGATGTGTTGTGCCGCTCTTATCATATTTATAAGTTGAATTTGTATTTGTTGATTGCAGAAATGATGCTTAAAAGCATGAATGACTTCTTCCTACTTTTATTTCAGAAGATTCATTCAACAGATGAAGTCAACTTCATACAGAATCTAGTTTTTTATGTGGAGAGAGCTTATAGAACACCTGACTATGAGCTTATAGAACACCTGACTCTGGGATGTGGGAAAGAGGAAATATAACAATGGAAGCATAGAGATTCATGCCAGGTAAATATAACAATAAAAGCACATAGATCCATGCCAGGTAAATATAATAATGGGGACAGAGAGCCTGATAATTATAACAATGGAAATATATGCTGGTAACTTAAACAATGGAAGAATAGAGATGCATGCTTACTAGATATAACAATGGTAAAAAAGAAACATAACAATGGAAACAGATATCCCCAAAAATAAATATAATATTGGATATCTATTTTTTTATTCATTGACATCTAATTTAATGAAATAGAACACATAATCTTATCTTATCTTATCATAAGCAAGAAATGCAAGATGTTTTAAGAAATATATTATTGTATTTATTATCATTTCAGTTGGCATGGCTAGAGCAGCATTAAGGCAGTCAATGAATGTAACTTATTTGGTGAGCATGGAGCCGCCTGGTCTGGGATTTTTGTTAATATTGATGCCCACCACAGGAACAGAACAATATTTGAAACTATCTTACCCTGGGAATCAAACTCTAAGGTAAGCAAAGAACAAAGCCTCTTTGTAAAAAAAATGCCCATGGTAAGATAACAAAAGTAAAAAAAAAAAAAATTATGTGGACAGACTCTTGGCAAAGTGCAAAACAATGAGTCCTAATAACAAAACTAACTTGAAAGGTTCTTTTTGGGGACTTGATGATTGAAGATATTAGCATAGTACATGGGCTCTGGTGCTGTGGCCAGTTTGATCTGTTTGTATCCTCTTCAGAGCTTATCTATATTTAACCATATTTTATTCACCTCTTTATAACCATTTTACCATTGTAATATGAGGCCAAAGAAAAAAGAATGTATGTACTAGGTACTAGGCAGCCTAGCAGAGAAACTACATTTTTGTAGATCACTCAGTCTACAGCTGCTATTAGTCTTACATCTCCTATTCTCAACCAAAGCAACTCTTACTACATTCAGTTTGTATTCATGTTTGATTAATAGGAACTGAAATTTATTTTGAATGTCCCATTATTAAGTCTCTGCACAGTCCACTACATGGTTTTCATTTTGCATGATTAACCTGGCTAATTCAGACAAACTGTTCAATGCTCTAATGATACCAGGGAAGGAATACTTGGAAAATTTGTCCTAGCATATGGAAAAAGAAATGTGCCTTTATTTTTGTGTCTTTCTTAGTATATTATTAGGTGTGTTTTGTATTTGCAAATTATTGTTCAGTGTTTAATGTTTTACTAATTTACTTTTTAGTCTTTAGTTCAGAAGCATCTCTAAGTTTAGTGACTTTACCAATGGTGTTACTCAAATGTGAATATTTGTTTGTTATAAATCTCATAGCTCTATTTTACATCATGTATTTTAATTTTATGTTTATGTTAGGTTGTTTTCATTTATGAGGGGGGGGGGGGTAATTACTTATACCAATTATTAAATCATACCATTTGATGAGCCATTAAAAATTTTTTTACTTGCTTTGAAAACAAGAAATATGCAGTACATATGCATTGCAAATAAGTGAATCTACAGATGTAGCAGGACTAGTTGAAAATAAAGCACTTTTATGGCATAATGTGAGATCTAGTCAGTTTCATCAGGAAACCAAGCACTTCACTACTCTGCTGCCATGTATATTCCTCAAAATCTGATCTTGTGAACTTTTAATGTATAAGAATCCTGCTTCTTGATATTTGCATACACTTGTATCCTTGAACTTTTCTAAATGACTTTTTATTTTTTTGTATCGAAGAACACTGATGCCTCTCTTCTATTGAGTGTAAGATGGCCTGCTTTAGTCATAAATGAAGATGAGGTTAGAAAGAAAACAATTGAGAAGGTCATTCGCAAGTTAAAAGGCAACTTTGGTATCACACATTTTCCTAAAGATAGGTACAAAACAGCTATAGAGGACGAAAATAGAAAGTATTACCGCTCTGCTAAAATAAAGGTATGAGTTTAAAAAAATAGTTCTTACTTTACATTTACACGCTATGTTTTGAGTTTGCACATTTTTGTTTCAAGTTTCCCTGTACTGTTTTTTTAACTCTTCAAATGAAACACAAATATATCACAACTAATGTTACAATTATTATTCTCCCATTGTTTATAGAATTCCAAGAATTGAAATGGAATTGAAATGAAATGTTCGAATTAAAAAGTTGTCTTAGAATATTGAACATTTAGACAAGTATTTTTTTTAGTACTACTATTAGAGTTTACAGATATTGGATTAAAACCATATTGTTAATTTTTTTCTATCAACAGTTTTTATTATGGGACAAAAGTTTTTTTCTTATAAAAAAATTAGTGTTTTATCAAGTTATCAGAAAGTGTTTGATCTAATAACATTTGTATCTGTCTATGAGATTATATTGTTCTATTAGCTGCACCAATAACTTAATAATTGTGAAACATCTCTCTTCTACAGTTTTAATAGGATTGAATTTGAGGGACCAATGGTGTCATTTTAATTGATTTACAGTAAGAGGTTGATTCTCATTTTTCTTAATTGTTAGCACACTCATGACAAAATAATGAATCAATGTGTCATTTACTACACCATGAAGTAAAAATAATAATACATCTCCCACAATTTGAATTAATCTACCCAAAGAACCCAACTATGTTTAAAAATTTAAAAAAAAAGATAATATTTATAAAAAGTACTAAAAAAAACAACATTTTTGTTTCAATTGGTTTTAAAAATTGCTATTTGTTCTGGTACAGGTCCATTTCAACCAAGCACAAAGCCTCACTATTCAGATAAATAAGTTTCTTTTATAATGTGCTTTAAAAGAGTCCTGATGTTCACCTGTCCAATTCATAATGAGTTTTGAAAAAGGAAAAAAAATTTTTTTAGAATAATTGAAAATGGTAGAGCCTAACCTACTGAATGAAACCTGTCCCATGTCTCTAGTGTCACTTCAACTCATACTTATATAAAGTCAATTGCTACATTTAAGATTATCTTAAAATATTTGTTTGATTTTCAGTTTATAAGCACAGTAAGACTTTCTGATCTTTTGGCATCATTTTACATAGCTCTGGTAAGGCTCATTTTTCTTGTTTGTTTACTTTACTACCTGGCCTCTAGTTAAGTTTGTATGGTGATGGCTTCTCTGTGCCAGACACTTTTGGTCATTCTGTCTTAGATATTTAGGAGTCTATGTCTAGGTATCTATATGTGTCAGACCAAGTTTAAGCTTGACATTTTAAGTTCCTAAGTTACTTGATCAGCAAACCTTTCTTCTCTACTTTATCATATAATGTATGCTAAAAATATTTAGTGAGGATAAGACAGTTCAATTGTTGTTTTTTTGTTTTGAAGAAGACAGAAACTGCCACACAGTCTGCTCTGAACTCCCAAGAGTACTCCAAATTACCAGGTAAAAGTTTGTGATAGGATCCAGTAACTATAATATATTTGTAAAGTTAACAATAGCTCTAATATAAGTGTTTGTATAAAATTATGCAATGTCATTTTAACATGAGTTATAAATTGTTGTTTTAAAAGCCCCTTCATATGTTGACCTAACAAAGTCAAAGTTGCCAAGGAGAGTTGAGTAAATAGAAGGTTTGTGAAAAAATATTTATATAAGTTGTTTATAGACATATTTTACTACCATGCCCTGGATGTGGCAAAATATGTAGGTCACAGCTGGGGCTGTGTAGCCACGAGAAATACTGCATTCCTCGCTAATCTTCGGACTCTAAGAAAAGCCTTATTATTACTGGCTTACAAAAATGGAAGAGCTGCTATTAGCTTTGTGTGGTCTGCCAGTATGACCATCTGACTGTCATGTTTAGATCTCAAAAACTAGAAAAACTATTAAGTTTCAGATTTTAAGGTATTTTGCAACTTGCTAAGTTTATATTCAACAACTAATAATTGCCTTGTCATAAGGAGTCCTTTTTTTTAATCTTAAGTATCTAATCAGTTTTCTGTGAAAACTTTTCATTTTTTTCTGCTATCTTTGAAAGATTCTAATTTGTTGAATCTGGGAAGAAATGGGCATATTGAATGGTTATCATTATGATAGTGTCAAGATGTATTTAATACTTATATACAGTTCAAATAGCTAGTTACTTACATATTTGTATCATATTTTTTTCAGCACAAAATTTTCATTTATTAACTTTTAAAGCAATAACACAGATGATTGTTCAAGTATCCACCTGACTGATGAATGTTCAGGTATCCACCAGATAGATGAATGTGCAAGTATCCACCAGACAGTTGAATGTTCAAGTATCCACTAGACAGATGAATGTTCAAGTATCCACTAGACAAATGAATGTTCAAGTATCCACTAGACAGATGAATGTTCAAGTATCCACCATTTCATTAATTATCATATTTCTCTTTTAGGAAAATCTGTTTTCACTTTATTTAATTCTGTACCAGTCTCTAGTATTTTGTACCATTAAAAATTTATATTTTATGTTAGTAAAAAATATGTTTGAAATTTTGTATCAAAATTTTAAAAAAAAATCTATATATATATTAAAATAGTAATTTACTCAGCCTTGGAATCCTAACACTGAACTGGGAAAGCTACCTTTGATTGTTTTTGTTGTTGTAAATAGCCATAGGATAGTGTGTATATTATGCAAAGGTTGATTATTAGCTATTAAGGTTGGAGTTTTCCTTTTTTTTTATTTTTACATGATTTCAATGTTAAATACCACTGTAGTTGTCTTTCTGATAATGATGTTATGATGTGATCTTGGTACATTTTTTCTGTGATTAGATGTTGTAACGTATAGATATTGACAATGTAAAAAGTTTTTATACAACCAAGCTCATACATTAACCAATTTCACAATCACATAAACTATAAACTGCTTAAAGCTTTTTTTTATTATTAAAAATATAAACTGTAAAATATTGAATACTAAAATGCAATTTAATTGATTCTTCATTTTGTGTGTGCACAATCTTTTGAATTAATACTGTAATTTTTTGTGAGATGATTTGTGTTGGTCACATGTATAAGTCATTAGTTTCCATCATGCTTTTTTTTAAACGTATTTGTGTAAAACCAGAGAGGTTTCATTAAATTTGTACTTTATTAATTTTTTATTTTCATTTTTGTTTAGTTTTAATTTTACTTTCAAGCTGAATTTGTATACATAGCTATGATTTGATTTGATGGAATTCTTCTTTTTATAAAATTTTACATGGTCTAAGGTTTTTGAGTTCATTGAAGCTTTTTTTCAAAACAGTGTGAAGAGTTGAACTGAAGGCTTGTAAAACTATAGGCCAGCAAAAAATAAAAGCTTCCTCTCACCAGCCTGACTGAAATGATTGTTCTGTCTGGAAGAGATCCTAATTGGTGTCAGTATCACACTATATCCAATGCTTCAGAAGCTTTAGAGACAGGGGCTAGAGATTGGCAGAACGCTAAGCACACCAAGAACTCCTGCCATCTTCCTTCTCTTTACCACACTTAACAATCCCCATTCCATTTGTGAAACAGAATGTTGGGATTGTTGACATGGTCAGAAGGGCTCTCTTCCCAACCAAGACTTGAGCAATGCTCTTCCATTCCTAATGAAGTCTTGTTTTCTTACTTCCTTGAAGCCTAATTGTTTTGACCCGGGGGGGGGGGGGGGGGGGGGGGGCACTATGTTGTATACTGGGATGTTTGCTTTCTGACAGCATTGTAGAATAATTATATTGTAATGAAATATTTTTCAAATAAAAAGATTAAACAAAACCTACATCTTGGCTATTAAAATCCAGGTTAATACTGCTATTTGTTATATAATGTATGTGTCAAAGTCATGAGATGTATAAATTGGATGTTTACATAAACATTGGTTTTGTGAAAGCATCAGTAAATTGTATTTATTAATAACCATACTATAAATGGCCTAGAAAGTTGAAAATAAGAGTACCAGCTCAATGTTAGAGAAAATAATCTGAGGTAGGGGAGACAATAAAAGAGTTTTAATTTGTTCAATCTTCTTGTTTAGTCCACTTTTGTTAATTATAATTTAAGTTTAATTGTGTTAAATCATATTAGCCACCCAACTCTATTGTAAAAATTGTATTATACAATGCAACTTTTATCTATAGACAATGACCCTGTAAGAAGGTAAAGTACCACAATGACCAACCAGCGTTACTTTCCCCAACTACTGTCTGGTGCCCAATAGATTTGGTTGGACTCTCAGGCATCATTCTATGGCCTCCTATGGATCATCTCGGTGAGATGAATGCCTGGGCATTAGCTGTGGTCGGAACAATGTTGCCTACACATCTGTTCCCCCCTCTCCACACAGCTGATGTATCCAAAGGAACGGCAGTGCCGATACAGTTTGGGGTTAGCGGCGTCGCAGGTTCTGCCAGAGTGTAGCACAGGGTGCAGCAAAGTGCCTTAGGGTCGCCAGCTCCTGATTTTTCCTCAGGGTTGACTCCCGAAGCCTTTTCCATGATTGGGTATAGCTGCAAAGCAACAAAGGTTTGAATTCAGAGTGTTCCTTCTCCTAGGTGGGTAGCCAGCAAGGTTGTCATTGCCAAAAGTGGTAATGGATGTAAGCACTCCACTACCTATAAAATGCTTCCAAATGGCATGCGTCTCGAATAGCCTCTGACAACCAGTCCAACTCATGGCCTTTATGTGTGGCTCAGATATTGAGTCCGGCGGAACTGTTCTCACTAGCAGGAAAAGGGGCAAAGGCAAGTAACTGTAACCAGTAAGCTTCAGGCAGGAGAGGCTCAGGCATCAAAAGAATCAAAGATCCCATTCTTCAGCAAGATTTGAATCCTTAGATCCCCTCAGTTTTGAAGACAAGCACTTAACCTTTCACCCACAGCATCCCAAAGTGAAAATTTATTTAGCATAAATATTTAAATGTCTAGATCCTCTGTTACTGTTTGCAGCATGTTTTTCAGCATTATTACATTACAGATTCTATTAGCTACCCTACTAGATGAAATGCCCATATTCATTCCCAGCTATCCTGCAGGAGGTTTAGGATGCAATAATCTTTAATTCCAAAGGAACATCCAGATGAAACAAATTACTGACAAAAGTAAAAACCACACTGACAACATATTTAATAAGAAAGATACAATGATTTAATAAGTTGAAATAAAAAATCATGAATACAAACAATGATTCAAGAAGTTTAAAACCAGATCAGAGAGTAAACACACAAGCTCTGTACTGATTCTCTAGTAGCCATTTCTAACAAGTCTACTGATTTCATTGTAAGTCATGTAGCAAGGAGTTGCACTAGATTTGGTGTAGGCTTTGATGACTTTATTTACTGCTTCCAGAAAATCTTTCTCTGTAGCCAACTTCCTATCAGCCCTGATAGCAAACATTCCAGCTTCTGTGCCAACACTATGAATTTCCACTCCTGTTGATAAAAGCAAATAAAAAAGTAAAAATTAAAAAAACAAAACAATAGTCCTGATTAATGATTAATTCAAAACTTAGAAAAAAAAGCATAAAAACACAGACTCTATGGAGTCACTATCAAAATAATCAGTATGACAATACTATTCAGATTTATTTCTCTTATAACCACAGCATGGGGCTCAGCAGCCCAAACCAGCCTAAGAAAAATAGACAAGGTTCAAAATATTGGTCTAAGGATAATGACAGGAGCAATCGAAACAACACCCATAAGAGCTATGGAGGAAACCGCTGCCCTGATCTCTCTGGATGAAAGAAGAGAAATAAAAATCCTTTCCCAATTCACTAAATTGGAAACCTTGGAGAGGCACCCATTCAGAACAAAAATCCACAAAACTGGCACAAAAAATCCTCTCAAAAGGACCAATTTCATACAGGAAATTCTAAACCTAAAAAAGAAACACCAACTTGAAAAAAATTACTCTGGAATCCTCAATAAACTATAATGAATCTCCACCCTGGGACGAAAGCCCTCTTCCTACTATAAGGGACCATATTGAAAACATAAAAAGAAAATCTGATTACAGACCAACAGAGCTCAAGGAAATAGTGAACTGTTTTCTACATACCAATTACCCTAGTAATCAGTGGATCAGAGTTTACACGGATGGCTCATCCCATAAAGCAGCTACAAATGGAGGAGCTGGAATACTTATCGAATGGCCAGATGGAGGAAAACTAGAAAAATCCATTGCAACTGGAGAGCTCTCTGACAGTCACAGAGCAGAAGGGGAAGCACCAGCACTAACTGCTATCATGCTAGCAAATCATCCAAGTTCCCCACAAAGTCAGATTGTCTTTCTAACTGATGCGAAAATAACCCTCCAAAGCTTGCAAAACTCTGATTCCTCTTATATTAAACACCTCAGAACAGCATTTACAAAGCTCAACAACAACAGCAAAAAAAAAACTGTTATTCAATGGATACTAGCTCATATACAACTAGAAGGAAATGAGAAGGCTGACACACTCGCCAATAGAGTGGGAGAACCAACTCACAAATAAACTCTGCACTCTATCCAGAAGAAATTAATGAGAAATGGACGAGCTGTCATCCAAATCACAAGAAAGATGACGCTTACTATAAGCTATCCCGACAAGACCAACGTCTAATCTTTCGACTCAGGACCGGACACAACAGAATGTGACAACACATGTACTGCAAGCTCAAAATTGGAACCAGTGAAATCTGCCCATGTGGAGTATCACCAGAGAATGCTGACCACGTCCTCCAAAACTGCTCTCTTTACCAAGAGGCCCGCATAAGACATTGGCCCCAAATCACCCCAATAGAAAGAAAACTATATGGAGAGCTCCCTGATTTGGAAACCACTGCGCAGTTCATCTCATGTATTGGTCTAGTCATCTGAACACTCCAACATAACAATGAGAACGAAGAAGAAGAATTTTTCTTTTAATGTAAGTTGATTCAAATGGAAATCTAGGTTGACTTCTATATACCATTATCAAGAGGAGAAGAGAAGACTAACATTAAGAGTGTTTGTTGAGAGGAAAGAACATAGTTTGTGAGAGAATTAAATTTGTAAACAACTATCATTGTGGTAACTATATTATGATGAATACACAGTTTTTAAAGCTAATGTATATTAAAATGAAGTAATTGCTATCAAATAGCTTGTATTCATACATGAATTTGTCAATAATAGAAGGAGTATCAAGTATTAGATTGCAGAGTGAAAGTATAAACTTGAATGTAAGAAAGAGAAAGTAGTCAAGTCTAAACATCAAAGTATGACTAGGAAAATCTCAATGTAATGTCTCAACACCAAATATGACTAGCAAAGTCTCACCTCAACATCAAATAGGATTAGGAAAGTCTCACTGTAATATCTCAACACTAAATTTGAGTACTTCTTTGAACCCAGCTTGGTAAAATAGTTTAAATAGCTCTAATTTTATGGAGTCTAATGTTCTAAGCAAGTTGCAATCAGGCAACTGATTGTTGGCTTAAAAGGCAGCCATAAATGTTTTGTAGTCATATGGTTAGGGTTAGTGAATGTTTTATGTAGTGGCTGGTTATAATTTTTCAATATAGCTTTGCTACTTTGCATTTTAAGGGTTCTTATTTAGGATTATAATGTATTAATCTGGAGTCATTTAATTGTTTACCAAATAAATACCCTTGCTCTTTCCATTCACCACAAGGTATTCCTTTATTTTTCTAATTATTTTTTTATAGAGCACATCTTTCATGCTTATAACATGATCATGGTCTTATCTCTTTTAATGGAAACTTGGAGTAAAAAGGTTTCTGTACTGCATTTAGATGCTCAGCAAACACAACTCAGCTCGAGTAAGATTTTGAGCTCAAGCTCCATTGACAGGGAGCCAAGAGATTTTATCCAAAACAGCTACACATCCCACTTCTTTTAACATTGTTAATTACCCCATTAATATAAACATAATAATATTAATACATACCTGTACTGTTTGGGCATAATCTAGCCAGCAGCTCATAACGAATATCTTTCTCTTCACTCATAGATCTAGCATGTATTTTAAATATATATGTGTACGGCCCTGCAAAATGATAAGTGTCATGTAATATTTCATGAAATGTTAATATCCAATTTTAAAAAAGTTATTAACAAATATAAAGCTGTAGTAGCATAAAGAGAACTTTAAACATTTAATTTTCTGGGTAACTATGAAGTTTAAATCAATCCCATTTGTATAGAATCCTTGTTGAATTATATTTTGTTGACCATCCACACAGTTCAACATTGTTATTATTTGCTCCACAAAATCCAAACTTGTTACACCCCATTTTGATGACAGTCTCAAGGTTCAATCATATTCCATTGCATTTTAAAGACGAGGCCACTCAGTCCAGCTTCAATGCCATGTATTTTAAGCCTGATTTTATTTTTATAGTTACATATTTAATTTTATATAACATTAACATATGTAAAAAGAAGAAAAAGATGAAAAGGTCAAATCTGTTTCTTTGGTAGACAAATAACCAGGGTGTCATGTGGCCAGGGCAATAACTAACTGCCTTTACCTTCCTTAACTTATGTCAGGTACTTAATAGTTTGGTTGACAAAAAAGACATTTGTTTTTTAAAATCCTAAAATAAAAAACCCAGTCTTCACTGGAATTTTAACCCAAGACCTCTTGTTTCATGAGCCAAGCATTTTACAACTCATCCAGCATTCCCTCAACCAACATGCGTAGTTGTTTTCTTCCCATCTAACTATCTTCAAATAATACTAATCTATGTGCGCCAACTTACAGAATGTTAAGGCTTCTTCTAAATATTCTGACACAATAAAACACAAAAGTAGGCTTGATCTTAATTCTTAATAAATTTTTACTTAGTTTTTTAGTTGTACTTTAAATGTCTGTTGGAAGGTACACACTCAACAGATATTTTCTAATGTGACATTTAGCCACAAGTCAGTTGGATTAGAGTAGCCCATGAATAGTTTAGATTATGTGAGGAATTATTGTTGGAAATAGCAAATGACAATTTGCTGTGTTGGTAGTGTGCTTTGTGCCAATAAACTTACTTTAAGGTCGGGTAATCCAAACTCTATTTTTCTGTCAAATCTTCTTGGCCTCATCAGTGCTGGGTTCAAGAGTATCTGGCCAGTTGGTGGCCATCAACACCTTGATAGGGTCAGTTCCAACATTGTATGCTGTACATTATCTCCACAAGCTCCATCATCAAACCTGGCACCTTGTGGAAAAAAAAAATTCTATTTATATTACAAGATTAAAGAGAAAATTCAAGCACTATATACAATTTGTATTGCTTGATTGATTTTTTTAAATGAACATTTATATGTCAAAAAAAGTTGTTTTTTTAAATAATCTGGAACCAAACAAAACTGACTTGTAAAAGTAAAAAGGATTGAAAATTAAAATTAAAATTAAGTTAGACTTTGAGCCACAAAAGTTGTAAGAAAGAAAAAACTGGAATGGGAAAAGTCCAAGATTACTCAAATTGAGGAACTAGCAAAGGAGGGAGAGATAAGAGGAATGTATATGAAAATTAAAGATGAAAAGAACGGATTTCAAGCTAGATCACGCATGTGTGAGAACAAAGATGGTCACCTTATTACAGAAAACAGCAGGGTCATTGAGAGATGGGCTGAATACTTTGAGGACATCCTAAATACCACTGAAGATAGAGACAATGGAGAATATGAACTGCCACATGGGGGACCAGATCCCTTAGTGAACCCTCCAACACTCATTGAAACATCAGAAATAATTAGGACCACGAAGAATCACAAAGCACCAGGAGAGGACCAAATCACAGCAGAACTAATTAAATATGGAGGGAAAGACTTACATTCCCAAATACACAGACTAATATCAAGAATTTGGGAAGAAGAAGTAATACCAACAGAATGGGAAACGGCTCTTATAACCCCAATACACAAAAAAGGATCCAAGTTAAAGTGCTGTAATTACAGAGGAATCTCTCTACTAAATGTGACTTATAAGATACTGTCTAGGCTTATAACTAAGAGACTTGGAAAATATTCAGAAGAAATCTTAGGTGACTACTAATGTGGTTTCAGACCCAACAAATCCACAACCAACCACACGACAGTCTAATGTCTTCAAGTCTTGTAGACTCTATAACGCAAGACTTGCCAATATGCCTTGACAAATACATCGAAATCTAAAAAGTTGACTTTTGCAAGAATCTTTCCAGAGATACTGCACTAATGTGCATGTAAGCGCGACATGAAGCTATTACGAGATCTAACACCAACTACTAACTAGATCTAGACTAGTCAAATGATCTTTTTGAAAAGAGACGTCTAAAGAATTATTTTGAAAGGGATCTGTCATTCAAATAAAAAAATTAGGAGGTGTAATTCTTTATAATTTAATTGTTCACGTGAATGACCGCTAATTTCATTGTTTTTTTCTATTTTTACATATTAAATACTGAAATTAAAATATATAGATTAAATTATATGTGCTACATAGGTATAATTAGGATGGTATATATATATATATATATGTATATATATACATACAAATATACATACATATACATATAGATGAGCACATTTCTCATTTTCTATGGACTAGAAGATGACTGTAAAGTCCAATCCTCGCTTTAAAAAGCCAGCCGCATACATGCTTGGGTGGGTTAGGTCAGTTAGGATTATGGATTGAATAATTAGGATTATGGTCTAATTAAAAAATAATTTTAATAAGAATAAGATGAGAAGAACTTTATGCTAATTATAACAAGGACTTGAATAAAATGAAATCTTAATTAGGTCCTAGATCTAAATATTTAGCTTAGCTTAGGCCTATTTAATGCATTTTTCAATTATTAAAAAAAAATTTTTTTTTATATAGATTCGTACAGTAGTGCCGTTAGAAAATGGAATGGGTTGCCTGAATAAGCAAGAAAACCAATGACTTAGTCGAGTTTAAGTCGCAGATTAACTCATGACTAGATTTGCACATAAAACGTGCAGGCCTAGGACTTATCTTATTTTTTGAACTAGCGTATGTAATTTATAAGATAATATACGAAACGTGCTAATTATGAAGGTTTATTTTGAAGGAATCCAATATTCACATTTGACTACAGTAACACCTTTAGTAAAGTCACTAAATTTAGAAAGCGTTCACGAGAGAAGACTCAAAAGTAAAGTAGCACTTATACATAATACTCTGAACCATTATCTTCAAATAAAAAAAATCTAATCAAATACTCAGAAAGCCACAAAGATAAATGTACAAAAAGGACAAATATGTAGGCCTACAAATACTCCTTCCCTAGTGCTATTATTGCATGGAATGGGTTGCCTGAAGAACAGGAAGAACAGTGACTTGGCAGAATTTAAGTCATTGGTTAACATGCATGACTAGATGCTTGACGCGTATGACGTAATCATCTTCTTTCTTGAAGTTACGTATAGATTAAATAAGATAAGGAATCAGTCATTTTAAAAAATCAAACGGGAGTTGTAACAATAGCTATGCACATTTCATAAGATCTCTAGATTAATTTTACGTATTTAAATGTAATGTCGATATGTTGCAATCTTTTCAGACCCTGCGACCTATAGGATAAATTATCAACGACCAACTGCCTTTACTTTACCCATCTACTTTAAGTATCACATATGGTAATTGTAAATCATTTTCATTGAGGTTCGAACCCGATAACCCTTGGTTATCAAGCGCTTTACTACTTGGTCACATCAACCCTAACCCCAACCCCTTATATCAATTGAAATCTACTCAGTAGGCCTATTTAAGAATAGTTGTGATTAATTTAAGGTCTTATTTAAAAAAAGCAATAATTAAAAACCTTTATGCCCATTATGGAAATGAGTTTGTCAGGGATTAATCATTTATTTAAAAAAACGAGAGTTAATCGCTTGCCCGGGAAGCGTGCTACGAAATATCCCAAATATATGCCCATGAATGCTTATAGTTCAACGGCTACAATGGGCAATAGTATTATCTTGTATATTACAGAAGTTAACTTTAAAAAAAAGAAGATAATTATATTCTACGCACTTCAAGTGTCAATCTAGTCATGCATGTTAATCAATGACTTAAACTCTGCCAAGTCATTGGTTTTCCTGGCTGATTCAGGTAACCCATTCTATTCTTTAATGGCACAAGGAAAGAAGGAGCACTTGTACAAATTTGTTTTAGCGTACGGAATAAGAAATGTGCCTATATCCTTGTGTCTTTCTAAGTATTTATTTCAGGCTTTTTTTTTTCTATTTGTAAGTTCTGGTTTAGTGTTTTATATATTATAGATACTTTACGTTTTATTCTTCTGTCCTGAAGTGTCACTAAGTTTAGTGATTTTACTAATGGTGTTACTCTAATCAAACTATAAGGGACGCAATATCAACTCATTATCAAGGATGACCATTCTGTTTTTTGTGGTCAGTGTTGTTAGGTTGTCTGGTGTACAAGAGAAATTCAGAGGAATACTAAAAGGTAAAGCTCAGAAAGCTCCAGTACGATGATTCATTTAGTAACTGAAGCCAGCTAAAAATGATACCCCAGGACGTGACAGCCAAACCCAGTATGTATGTATGTATGTGTGTATGTGTGTATGTATGTATGTATGTGTGTATGTATGTATGTATATGTGTATGTGTGTATGTATGCATGTGTGTATGTGTGTATGTATGTATGTGTGTATGTATGTATGTGTGTATGTATGTATGTATGTATGTGTGTATGTATGTATGTGTGTATGTATGTATGCGTGTATGTATGTATGTATGTATGTGTGTATGTATGTTTGTGTGTATGTATGTATGTATGTATGTATGTATGTACGTATGTATTTATGTATGTATGTATTTATGTATTTATGTATGTATGTATGTATGTATGTATGTATGTATGTATGTGTGTATGTATGTATGTATGTGTGTATGTATGTATGTATGTATGTATGTATGTATGTATGTATGTATGTATGTATGTAAGTGTGTATGTGTGTATGTATTTATGTATGTTTCATTTATGTATTACGTATGTATTTATGTGTGTCCCGAATAAAAATCAAAACCTTTGACCAATCTTGATAAAACTTGGCATAAATGTTCCTTAGAGCATGTCGAGACAGTAGTGCATATTTAATGTCCTTCCCTCACAACCGGAGTGCCCTAAAAGTAGACAAAAAGTACCTAATTGTATTTCTATCAAAAGAGCGAAACTTTTTAACAAATCGGGTAAACCGGGTTTTGACCTTTATTTTTATTGGATATAAATATGTTGGCTGATTTGATCACTCTACTTCCATTGCTAGGGCAAAATTATACAAAAAAAAATGGGAACTTAACATTTTCTAAGATAGACATATATCTATATTCAGTCGAGTAGATTAGTAATACCCAAACTAAGGCCCGCAGGCCGCGGGTCATATCCGGCTAGTGCTCATATAAGACGAAACGTCTTAAACTTATAAGACGTTGAGACGTTCGATTATAATTTCTATAAATGTGTGTATAGTCTTGTAGAGTGTTGGCTCCAAATCTAAAAATTAAGCACTTGAGTATTTAGAATGTGCGTGGGGTAAATAACGTATTTAATTAGGCCTACTAAAGGGACGTAACCCTACGATGCGTATCTGTGAATACTGAAAGATTAATTTCCCTTGTTGGTATCAAGCAAAAATAATAAATTACAAGTAAGTAATTTACTCATTGTTAATTTTTTTTGTAAAATGATTCATGTCTATATGGATGAATAATTGATCCTGGGTGTGGGAGAAATAGCGTGTATACACTTTTAAACAGATTATACAGACTGAGTGAATTGATATAAGATTTGCAAAAAAAAAAAAAAATTGTTCTGATGGTATTGTGAGATCTGTGCTGTATCTAAACTTTCAGACGAGCTGATGACACAATAATGACAAACGGAGTAGCACAAGCCGCTATTTAGTGATGGGTGAACACTTCCTGAAAGACACAGTTTTCCAAATGGAATGGGTTTAGGCAAACGATTATGGGCGCAGGCCTGGAGAAAGAGGAAGGCGCAGGTGCGGGCAGTGGGGGGCATGAGGAGGGTAAGAGAGTCGGCGTACGTGCGTGGTGTCCCACATGGTTGGGCGACGTAGAGACTTGTTCTTCTCCCCCCCCCCCTTTTTTGTCTGAACTGCGCTCTCTGTTACCGCGAAAGTTACGTGGGGTAACTCTAGTCCGACTTGCAGAAATAAAAGTTATCTTTCCATAACTTTTTCATAGCGGGTTGGATAGTAGGCGTGTTTGGTGTCCCGCAACGTAGAGAATACAGATAGCAGGGAATATTGGTGGGATTGGATATGCCTATATGCCAAAAGGGTTGGCCTTGGGCATATCGCTAACTAGGCATTCGCAAATGGTCTTCCATAGGTGGAGGCCCGTAAGGTCTGAAAACAATTATTTTTAGAGAAGAATTAACAAAACGTGCCATTGATCTTTAACTATTTAACTGGATATGTTATGGGTTCCTTAAATTTTGTTTATAATTTTACGGTGGTGAGAGGAAATCATATTGATTTCCTACTCTATTTACCGTGACGCGTGCAATGATGGCGCACACCATGTCGTTATCTCTATGTGCTATCTATATGGGTTTATTTAAATTGTAAATAAAGTTTGAAAAGATTTCATATTAATTAGTTCAATTACAATTTTAATCCCTATCGTACCTTTTTAAAATTGTTTTTTAATTATTACATTTGCAGGGTTCAAAAACAAAAAAAAAATATTAACAACTCATTATTTCTTTTTTTAGTTATTTAACAGGTTAACATATTTAACATTTAACATATTTTGAATATTTTTTAAAATATAAAATACTAATTATTTCCCCTTGTCTAATTTTAAACTACCAAGACCACATTATAAAAAAAAGCTGTAACGAGTGTAGATGATTTTCTGCCTGCTCTGAAACTAGAAATCAACCAAATGTTAAACACACGGGCGAGAGTTTAAACCTTGAACCACTATCCTCGAAATAAAATTCCTCAAAGGCAGGGAGTGGAAATTTCGTGACGGAAATTTAGTTAAATTTTTTTTTTTTTGGAGTGGACATTGTGATGTTAAACTACCATGGTCGTCCGCGGGGGGGGGGGGGGGGGGGTTCCAAGGGGTTCAATTGCACCACCCCCCCCCTGGATTCTGGGCTGCCAAATTCTATCCATGTTTTGCACCTTCAGATCAATCAAAATCAAATTAACAACTGAACAAGTAGTGCTTCCACTGGTGACTTAAGTACAGTTATAGTATACTAGCCTAAGCTTATCAAGAATTTTAGCCATTTTTTTTTTACACCTTCAAATCAATTAACTTCTGCTAGGATGCCACTTAACATATAGTGCTTCCACTGAAATAAAGTAAATAAGGATAAGCTATTATTGTAATAAACTAGAATAGTCTAGTTCATGTGAGACCATGTGTGCTTTATTAGAGGCTTGCAACTTAACATTCTATAGCATGTTAGCCTTGACGTTTTATTTTCACTTGCACTCTATTATAGTTTTCATTAGGTTATAGCTCCTGTGCAGCAGAGGTTTAAATTCAGTTTTACTTCTGCTAAGTAGGTAGAACGTCCCTCCTTCTCAAAAGCTTACTGGTTATAGTTCCTGGGCAGTGGTTTCCAAGATTGGTTACTTTTATGTATTACAAAACCTATTCGCCTATTCCTTAGTCTGTTGGACCGTTGGCGCATCACACAAGATAATTATAAAACTATAGGATATAGGCAGAGAATTTGGAAGCCTACCATGTGTCATGCTTTACTTACCATTTCTGAATTATAGGCGGACTCCAGGGGGAACCTTTCGCCTTATATTCCACTCACACGATTTTAGTCTTTTGATACATTTTATTTGTTTTTAAATCCTTACAACTTTTTGACTTTCAATTGTCTGCCCTTGTGTATATTCTTTGGGATAATTTTAGTTGTATAGTTTTTTTTTCTTTTTATATTATCTAATCTAGTTTTAACATGAGTTGTCGAGCTATTTACAGCCCAGGAATCATAAGACTCTTGCCTCTTTTCTTTTTTTTTATGTGATTAAGCGAGGAAATAAACATAGTGACACAAAGTTGCCATGGCATTTTATCGTTATAACTTTTCACCATACACGATATCATGTGCCATTTAATTCTGCGCTCTAAATATTCGTTCAATAATTGTACATAATAATTAACTATCTAAGCCATCAAGCCCAAAATACGGCCCACGGGTCAGATCCGGCCCGCGGCGTGTTTTCATCAGGCCCGCCGAAACGTCGACAAAGTGTAGAAAAACTCCCCTGTTACAAAAAGAAGTAAAAAATGTTTCTTTACCTACGTTAGGGCCCACACTTCGTCTCTGATGGATTGGTACCATGACCTTTAACATTTGTGCGAGCTCTAAATGTAGAATCTACCAGGAAAAGTGGATCTTTAAGTTTTTGTGGATCATGATAAAAAGCCAATATGTTTGTTTTATAAAAAAAATTTGGCTGCTTAATAAAACAACATATAAATGGCATCATGAAACTAATAAGACGGTATTCTAGGTTTAAATCGCAAATAAAAAAAATATGTTTAACTACGCCTAGAGATTGGAGGATGTATGAGACATCAAGAACATGAGTCGGTGGAAAAGCAGCTACAATGTTGCTCAGAAGTACACTTACTTTAAGTATCTTTTCGTTGATATGGTCCGCGAAATGAATGTCAAAAATAAAAATGGCCCCCCGATTGGGTTAGGGATCACTGATCTATGCTTTATCAGGAACGTTTAAAACTAATGACAGTATTTTTTTTTGTTGACCCCTTGCACAAAACCTGAATTCATAATTGCTGATTATAGCGAATCGGTATTAAGTAGTGCTACTCGTTACCAGAATCATACTAGTAAATTATAATAATCACGTTGTAATAATTTAGAGTATTTGTATGTTGTATATATGTGCTAAATTCTCGTTTTAAAAATGACCTCACACTTGAATAGATTTTTATTAATTTGCTTTTAAAAATTTGCATATAAAAATAAATTTAAATCTTATCTAATTTTCAACCGCTTGGCTTCTGAACTGGGGGTCCAATGTTCGAATCCTAGTGAAGACTGAGATTTTTTAATTTTAGGATCGTTGGCCGACTCTGAGACTACCCAGCTCTATTCGGTACCTGACAACAGTCGTAAAAAGTAAAGGTGGTTGGTCGTTGTGCTGTCTGCATGACACACTCGTTAACCGTGGGCCACAGAAACAGATGAACTTTGCATCCTCTGCCCTATAGATCGCTAGGTCTGAAAGGGGAACATTACTTTTATAAGAAGAAGAAGGGTTTTTTAAAAAATGGATCTTTCCCAGACTGAACAGTTTTTTTTCAGACACGCAGAAGGAGCCATTGAGGCGAAATTCCGTGTGCCAGAGAGTTCCAAGTGTCTTCGACTTCATTCTTGCAATAGTTAAGACGTAAAAATAAAAATTATGCAAAATGACATAAACCGCGATAAAGATCTTTGCACTTAGAACAATTTAGTAGAGTAATTCATTTTTTTAACACGAGAGCATTGCAGAATTCTTCTAATATATAGACAAAATTCTACATAATAATAAGGTTTTTCATCCTAATCACTTAGAATTGACATTTAGAAAAATAATGGATTTTAGGATAGAGAAATATCTAGTTTGATTTTCATATACTTGTACAATGCTCAGGTAGTTTTCCAGAAATGGGGGTCAGGGATATTTGATATTGTGTTGATTGTTCTGGGGTAGAGGATACTTGAATCATTGTTCTGTCTTTAGTGGATTCAATGGCTAGGATGGTTAGGTAGTATGTCTTTGATATTAAATAATGTTTCTGTTACTATTGTTGTATTTTTAGGTTAATCAATTTTCGATTGTTTATGATTTAATACTTGTGAATTATGAGAACTTACAAATAAAAACATATTTGAGAAAAAAAAAAAAAAAAAAAAAAGCCCACAAAAGAGGCAAGATGGCCCATACAAGAGGCACATTAAGCCCAAAAAAAAGGCAAAGAAAAGAAAAGAGGCCTAAGGCCCAAGGATTCCTATGATGATAAAGCTAAAATTGAATAGCGCAAATTCTGAGGTTTCCTTTAAAAAAAAAAAAAAAAAAATATTCTTGATCTACATTCCATGTGATGAATTTAAAAAAAAGCATCTCGATCAGACAATTTGTAAGGTGCATATTTACAATGATTATAAAATTACAGAACAGTGCAAATGATCATGAACTATGTGCGTACAACCTCTCGATAACTATGATCGACAGTGTTATATATTATTTAAGTCACGGACCCTTATTAAAAGAAAAAAAATAATTGAATTCATAGCACCGAGAAATTGCATCTTTATAACTATGGTCTGAAATCTCCTTGAGCTGTATAGCACAGCGTTACGGGCTGAATATGTCCCACAGGCCGAAGATTGTGCATCAGTGCACTCTAGCATTAGCTGTTGACCAAAAAGGTGCATGCATAACATGACGCCATGACATGCCACAAGCTAGCTCCATCGATTCGCTGCACCCAATCCACCTTGTACACATTAATTTATCTTTAATCAAACCTCAGTTGAATGAACGCAAACAATGATTAAGAATATAGTTCAGACATTTTTAATTGTCTATTACTACAGCTCAAAAGGGAAATAACACGTTGTTTGCATTCATTTTCTTGTGACACCATAGTCATAGGATTTGTCTCCCTTTCTTTGGCAGTGACATCGATTCCCAAATTATGTATTTGTAAAACAAGTACAAATGGTTTAGAGTAGGTACTAGATCTATAACATGAACTCCAATGACTTTGAAGAGGTTAAGTCTCTGATTAAATAGTACGACTAGATGGACACAATATACGAAACAAACTTATGAATTATACTTGAAAAAAAAAGTTTTATTTTAAAAGATTACAAAGAGAGTTTGAGTTATTACAAAAATTCAGTGGCGGCCCCCATCAAATTCACCAATGGACCAGAAATATTCAAGCCATGATCTTTTTTTTGTTTGGTTGCTTAAAGTACTACAATTTAAAAACAAATATTTGTCGTTATTTGTTCACGTAAAAGAAAAAAGGTCAACACTTCTATGCAGAGGTAACAGTTTATGGTAGTGATATTGCCTAGAAATCATTATAAAAAGAGCATCCAAAAGCACACGCACAACATTACCATAATTGAATTAACTTTATGAACAGAAATACCTTAAAGAAAATCGGAAAAATCTTGGAAGACAAAAGCCACACGCTCCATCAAAACTATGTCAAGTGGTCGCGAAGTGGGCGACTTCTGTCAATCAAGACAAGACCAGAACAGTACAAAACTCCTTCCTACCTTATTCGGTCAGACTATATGAATCCCAGCCATCGAAACATGAAAAGGACAAAGATACATGTGTGTAATGGCTGCCTAATATTGCGGTTTGCGCGCTGGACTGTCCTTCAGATTTATGGATGGTCTAGGGTTTAAACCCTGCCCGCGCCTATCCCCCGTTATCCTGCGGGAAGTTTGGACTAGGAAGTAATTATCCTCAACTCTGAAGGAACATCCGAGACGTATTAAACATTTTACAAGACAATGAACTCTTTATGTTGTGTTTGTTCTATTTATGTGTATGTTTCTGTTGTGTTGTCTTTATATGTTGTAATCACAACACATTTCTACATTGATCAATAAAGCAGTCTTAGTCTTAACAAAGCATGTTTTTCTCAGACAAAGCATGGACATCATCAGTTGTTACACTTGCCTACTTGAGTCGTGCCTACCCAACACTTTCAGCACATTTCTTCCTAGCGTTGAATAAATACTACCCTAAGTGTGCTTCTTTCACTTAATGTTTCTTCTTATTGTTAATTACAACAAACCTCGTCTACTTTTATAATAAATCTTGTCTTCGAGTCCTAAGATTATCAGTGTTTCCCGTGGCTGCGCAGCCCCAGCTGTGACCTACATATTTTGCCACAACCAGGGCATGCACAGCCATTGTCCGCAGGTGGTCGATTTAGATTTTCTTTTCGTCGTCTGCTTTTGTTCTCGGCAGCAGATTTTGTTTTGGTCTCAAATGAGTATCCCGCGGCCTATGTGAGTGATATCCAGCTGTCTCGTTCCGACGCCGCATGCAGCCAGGTGCTGTCTTCTATGTCAGCCAAGGAAAGTTGACGCCTAAGCTAGTCTTTGAAGCGTTTCCGTGGGGCGCCTCTTATACGTGGTCGTCTACTGTAAACGTTTTTCTTATCTTATTAAAAACGGACGTTACTTCAAAAAAAAAGATGATTACGTCCTAAGCGTCATGCATCTATTCATGCATGTTAACCGATGACTTAAATTATGCTACGTTTTCCAGGCTGACTTAAGCAACCCAATCCATGCTTTAATAGCACTAGGGAAGAAGAAGCGTTTAAATAGTAGATTTTTTTTACACCTTTGCCGAGAGTGTTTGATGATACACTGATACTCAATTCTAAGTTGATTAAAATGTCATCGTCTCAAATTCAGTCCAAAGAAATATAATAAAACTCGATGAAATAAATCTTAATGATAAACACAGAGATAGAAACTGTAATAACTAGTAATGGGAGCGGACGACTCATTCACAGCAAGAGATTTCACACTAGGCAAAGATAAGAAGGAATGGATAAAGACGGTCAACAGATAACATGTGGTGCCCCAGTGGTTCAAAAGACTGCGGGATAGGTGAATGTGATAAGTTAGTGTAACTTTACAAACGTTGAGGTGTCAATTTTTCTCTGACAAATTTTTAACACCATGAAACATTTGTACGTTCATTGAATGGGACTCTAAATGTAGAATCTACCAGGAAACATGGACGGGTCTTTTTTTTTTCTGTGGAACATGATAATAAAGCAGTATATTTGATTTCTAAAGAAAGTGTGACTGTTTTAAAAAGAAACAATATAAAAACGGCATCTTAAAAGAAATATGACGGCATTCTTGATTCGAGCCGCCATTAAAAGATTTTTAAACTACGCCAGAGATTAGAGGATTGTTGGGAATATTCTCTTAAAAGGGACAAGAAAATGAGTCGGTGATAAAGCTAGCTACACTGTTGCTCACATTATAAGTAGAGAAATGAAGCCTTTTTGTGACGCTTATCACATAGAGCCTCGAATGTGATAAGTAGACTTAAGTATTAATGCAATGAAGAGATAATACAGTAGGGACTTAAAGTACAATAACTAGCACTAAACCTTAAACCCAAATATCTTGCTCTGTCCTTTTTATAAACTTAAAAAACGAAAACTTTTCAAAAACTGAACTTGATCTTAATTCTTTGAATATTCTTTGTAATATTCTGTTTTGCTGGTCGGTACATTTGTTTTCACTGCAACTGGTCAAAGGTCTTAACAAGTTTGTTGTTTTCTGACCTACTTTGTTGAATGTGCAGTGAAACGTGATCGGCAGAATTGTCATTGTGTCTTCCGTGTGTTCCAAACAGAGAGAAATAGAGAAAGACAGTTAACAGATCTTGTGTGGTGCCCCAAATCTCAAAGTAAAACCATGAAACAGTCCCAACTCGATCTAGAGATCTCAATATATCAAGCCAGATAGCCCGTTGTTTATTATTATTATTATTATTTCTAATGTAATGTACCAGTTACATCCATATTACTTCTCTTGTGTCTTCATTTGATTATTTTGTGTATGTTATTTGTATACTGTTATTATGTGTAATGACTGCCTTTGTAGCTATTGTTCAATTATTCCAATAGACAAAGGTAAAGGCTCAAAACTTAATGAATCTTGTCAAACTCAGGGGCGTAGCTAGGAAATTTCCATCGTTTTGGGGCCTGGAAGCTTGACCTCTTGAGTACACTGCATTTTGCGTAATATTTAATTTTTAATGTAAAAAGCACTCTTTTGGGGGCCCCCTCTAAACGGGGGGGGGGGCTGGAGGGATATTCAATTTCTCCTCCCTTTTACCCTAGATACGCCACTGTTCAAACTGCAGATTTTTTTTTAATCTTGCAATCTAAATGATTTGGGTGGTGAGGTTCTAATTTTATTTCTATTTTAAGTCGCTGTTGCCCAAGAGAGCAGTTTCAAACTTAAGTCTTGGTGGATAGGAGGACGTTTAGTGTTATTTAATTTTTTGTTGTCCACAAATGTTTTGTTAGTAAAATGTTTTCAATGTTTCGGATGTTCCTTCAGAGTGGAATTGAAGAACATCTACTTCCTAGTCCAAACTTCCAAAAGCACGACGCGGTATGGCCGCTGGCAGGCTTTGAACCCGGGGGCATCGAGTCAACTGTATGACTTTCCAGTGCGCATACCGCACAACCTGGCAGCCATGTCTAATATGAAGATGACAATCAACTAATGGTTGCCGTGTTGTTATGAGTGTGTGTGTGTTAGGATCCTCCTCTCTAGTTCTGCAGTCAGAGTCCACACAACTCTAGTGATTTACTTGAAGGGGGGGGGGGGGGGGGGTAAAGGCGGTTGGTCGTTGTGCAGGCCACGTGACTCTCATGTATTCGTTAGCCAAAGAAACAGATGACCTAAACATCATCTGCCCTACAGACCGCATGCTCTGAAAGAGTAACTTTACCTTTTTTTTTAATAATATCGCTGGTTAACTAAGTTATTATAGCGCCATGTTATAGCTCGTGGGTAGGGCTGGTCAACTAAGTTATTATAGCGCCATGCTATAGCGCGTGGGTATGGCTGGTTAACTAAGTTATTATAGCGCCATGCTATAGCGCGTGAGTATGGCTGGTTAACTAAGTTATTATAGCGCCACTGCTATAGCGCGTGGGTATGGCTGGTTAACTAAGTTTTAGCGCCATGCTATAGCGCGTGGGTATGGCTGGTTAACTAAGTTATTATAGCACCATGCTATAGCTCGTGGGTAGGGCTGGTTAACTAAGTTATTATAGCGCCATGCTATAGCTCGTGGGTATGGCTGGTTAACTAAGTTATTATAGCGCCATGCTATAGCGCGTGAGTATGGCTGGTTAACTAAGTTATTATAGCGCCACTGCTATAGCGCGTGGGTATGGCTGGTTAACTAAGTTTTAGCGCCATGCTATAGCGCGTGGGTATGGCTGGTTAACTAAGTTATTATAGCACCATGCTATAGCTCGTGGGTAGGGCTGGTTAACTAAGTTATTATAGCGCCATGCTATAGCTCGTGGGTATGGCTGGTTAACTAAGTTATTATAGCGCCATGCTGTAGCGCGTGAGTATGGATGGTCAACTAAGTTATTATAGCGCCATGCTATAGCGCGTGGGTTCGATCCTCGTACTGTCTACTTCTTTGTTTTTTATTTTTTTATTCTACAAAAAGAACAAAATTAAAAATGCGTGACATCATTTATTAAAATTTCAGAGAAATTTTATTATTTTGTAAATTAAAACAATAATTATTAACAGTTACTGAACAGTGTGCCATCTAGACATCTATTAAAAGATCAGCTTCATAAAGTAAGAAGTGATTTAAAACAAAGGTATTCTAAAATTGAGATATTTGACATTTCCCTTGTTAGATAAGGGGAGTAGACTCTCTTGTACACGTTGATCTTCAAACAATAACACTGTAAACCGACAGGGTAAATAATCCACGAATTAACCATTTCTATAGATTGATCCTAGTAGCCTCCCTTTTCATGTACCACCTTTTGGAAAAAATAATAAAAGAACAAAACACATCATACATCTATGTATTTCTCTCTTTTTTTAATCTCTCTGTCTATTTTCTTTCTCCATTTCTATCTATCTATTTACTATCCTTTAGTTTAACAAGCATCTATATAAACATTGACAGAGGGATACTCATAGCCCGAGGGATTGATGTGTTAGTGTCGCAGTGCAAACCTGTGTGTCATCAGTCCTAGTGTGTCAAATCGCCGTACTGGAGTCATGGACGCTAATCTACTATGTCGCATAGGACGCACATGTGTGTTACTCAAATCACGACTAGATAGCGAGGTCTTCCGAAATATTCGTCGACTTGGCATCGGGCGTAAACTGCCGACAGTTCGTGTGTCTAGGGCTGGGCGTCTTATTCGCCTATGGCATAACCCATCGCAATTCAACTCAACAGATAAATGTCACACAATTTCCAGGACTCTTAACTGTGTTGTTAACCCCACCCCTACCCCTGTCATTTCTTCTACGACAAAGTTCAGCAGTTCCCTACTAAACTGTTTTATTAACCACCCCTACCCTATTGCTCCTCACACGACAGAGGTCAGATTTCCCCATCAAAAACCTATAATTCGTGATATTACTCCTCCGGTGTCTTCAAAACGTGCTACGCCTCTGGTGACTACATCCTCCAGTTTGCTTAAAATAATGCCCCTAAACGCCCAGTCATGCAGTAACAAAGCTCTAGAGCTTGCAGACACCATCACTGATGATAGCTACAACATCGTTTTCCTTAGTGAGACATGGTTTAAAGAAGTTGGTGATGAGCCAAGAACCACTGAGTTAACGCCACCAGGCTTTATTTTAAAGAGTCTCCCTCGAAAAACAGGCCGCGGAGGGGGTCTAGAAATACTGTACAGAGATAGTCTAGCCAAGTATGTAACAATAAGACCTGACAGCTCAACGCACACCACCTTTGAGATGTGCGAGTTTCGCCTTTCCCACCACAGTAGAACACTGACTTTTATTTTCCTGTACCGCCCACCACCAAGCAAGAGAAATAAATTGACAACAAAAGTTTTCATCAAAGAAGTTCAAGACCTCCTTGACAGTCACATAGCAACAAAAGATCTATTTGTCATAGGCGATGTGAACTTGCATTTTGACAGTGAAAATGAGACATACGCGATGTCGCTGAAAAATGCGCTAAAGGATCGCAACTTAGACCAACTAATAAATGTTCCGACACACGTCAAAGGCCATACTCTTGACTGGATTGTTACAAATGCAAGTGAGCTTATAGCCAAACTTAATGTCTCAGACCGTGGCTTGTAAGATCATTTCTTGTACACTCTCTGTCTCTGTCTGTCTCTCTGTCTGTCTCTCTCTCTGTCTCTCTCTATCTCTCTCTCTGTCTTTGTCTGTCTCTCTCTCTGTCTGTATCTCTCTCTGTCTGTGTCTCTCTCTCTGTCTGTATCTCTCTGTCTCTGCCTCTCTCTCTATCTCTCTCTTTCTGTCTCTCTCTCTGTGTGTCTCTTTCTCTCTCTCTCTCTCTATCTCTCTCTATCTCTGTCTCTGTATCTGTCTCTCACAATGAAGAAGTTATTTCCCTTTTTCTATCAACTATTCTATTGAGTCGCCAATAATTGTTTGACTAATTGGTTCATTTTGATTTCTTGATTCATGTTTTGCTAGGGACAATGCATCATGAAAGTTTCAACAAGTTCCGAGACTGAATGTCAGAGAAACATCTAAGGGGACACCACAACTAGAACATGTTTGTGTGTGCCATCTAGTCTGAATACTGAACATTTTTTTTTCCATTGTAGTATACACATTAATGAACTGGTCAAAGTGGGTACCTTTTTTGAAAGGATTTATGTAGTGCAGTGATTCCCAAAGAGGTCTGTATAGACCCCCAGGGGTCTACGAAAGTGAAAAAATAAATTAGGTGTGTTTGAGATGTCCACTAGGGTCTACGATAATGGATTACATTTAAGCAGGTCGTAACTTTAATTTTCACATCCCATTAATGTAATTATTTCATTTCTGAATATATGATTTGTACTTTGGTTAATCCTTTAAATTTTCCAGGCAATCAAATGAAAAATTGGTGTATTTAATTTCAAAACAGATTTAAATAGCTTAATTTTGTCTACATTTAAAACAAAACAAAAAATTAAAATTTATTGAAAATGGGGATGCATTCCTTCCTTGTCAAACAAGCGGTTGCCTAGGTGACTAAATAATTACGCTGTCGGGTAATTTGAGACGATGCCACCATGATAAAAAGATTAAAAAGATAAAGTTGAACAACTTTCGAGCTCTGAAGTTCACATTAAAAGCATATACAGTTTGGGATCAGCGAGGTCGCAGGCTCTGACAGGGCTTAGCACTGTGTGCTGCAAACTGCATAAGGGTCGACGTGTTTAGTATATCTGCAAGGCAGCTGAGGTTTGAATTCAGTTTTCCTTCTGCTAGGTGGGTTGCAAGCGAAGGCTAATGAGTCCCTTCTACCCAAAGCTTAGTGGTTTAGGCGCCAGTTAATCGCCTTCACCCCTTCTTCTGTTCATTAAAACAGTTCCGTAGACCCAAGATTTGAGCCAGACGTGAAAGATCAGGAAGTGGAGAAGAAACTGCTCTTTGCGAACACTTTTAGAATGATATTTAAAGCAAATTTATAAATTAATTAATCACTTCACCTATCCCTAAGACCGTTGGGGCACCACGCAAGATTTGGTGACGGTCGTTCTTCAACCTCTCTGTCTTTTGGATTGGATCTTGGATAGAACCTCCTTCAATGCCAGGCCTGTCCATTTTTTACGTTGTCTTCCCATTGCTTTCTCTTTCTTCCTCTTCTTCTTTTTTCTAGTATTGTTCCCTGTAGGAAGGTTTTTGAGAGCTCTTTTGAGACCTTGTAATATGGCCATAGAGATTTTGTTTGCATTTTTGTTACAAAAGTTAGCAGGTCAGCGTGGGTATCAATTGGTGGGGCCATGTCTTCGGCCCGTGTTGAATAGTGCGCAGGGGCGTACCAATAGATGAAGTCTAACATTATGCGTATCGTTACTTTGGGTCAAGGAAATCCAATGGGAGTCGAACACTTTGTGAGATTGTGACAGAGCGTCGCATGAGGTTTGCGGGACATGTTCTACGTCAAAATGAACTACGCACACCAAGAGTTGCGATAACATGGAAGCCAATTCGAGGAAAGCGCAAACAGGGACATCCTCGTATTACTTGGCGACACACCTTCAGACGTCAGAACAGTGGACACCAGGTGGGAGGAGACTTCAGACATTGCTAATGACAGATCTTTATGGAAAGCTAAAAGACTTAAGACCCATACAATTGTATAGAGGTCTAAATAGAAAACCCGAAGACGACTGGGAGCTGCTTCTGTTCTGCGATGCCGCCTTGGGTAATCTAAGTGGTGGTACAGGAAGTACAAGTGCTCATATTGTATGGATTAAAGACAAAGACGGGCATTGCTGTCCAATTTTTTGGCGAGCCTCGAAGATCAAAAGGGTAGTGAGATCTACCAAAGCTGCTGAGGCATTAGGCTTGCAAGAAGGCCTTGAGTCTGCCATCTTTTACAGAACTGTAATAGAAGAACTCTGTGGTAACAGTCGTTGCCTATCACAGTTTCATTGACAACAAAAGTGTCATTGAAGCGCTGCAGACCACCAAGCTAGTGGAAGACAAAAGGCTACGTATTGACATTGCTTCCATCAATGAGATGCAAAGGACTCAAAGAATTGAAATTCGCTGGTGTCCTGGGAGAGCGCAACTAGCTAATGTGATGACCAAACGAGGCGCATCGGGACTTCTACTTCTGACCATACTGCAAGAAGGAAGACTCTCGGGTGAGTATATGTTAACAGCACTCTTATTTCATTTTTTTTCTTTATTCACCATATTTCTATTTCTAGTGATGTAAATATACCTATGACCCTGCCATATTTTTTGTTTGAATATATCATCTTTCCTAGTTATGTGAATTTGCCTACAATTTCATTTTGCTATTCACCATATTTGTCTTGTAGTTCTAATAGTAGATTTAAAAAAAAAACGTGACAAAAAAACGTGAATAAAAAAGATTTTTTACTTTGTTTGATTTTTGAGTTATTTGACATTCTACTCTTGTCTCGTATAAATACTTGTTAATATAATATATACTTGTATTTCTCGGTTGATTTTCCTACATTTCTTTCTGATTCTGGATTTTTGCCTTGATAGTTGACAGTAAGAATGAGTGAGACAAAGAAAAGAGAAATTGTAATGAATGTTGACATTGTTTATAGGAGTAGCTTGAATGATTCCCCTTGACTAAGGGAGTGAATGTTGGAATGTTATGTGTCAGGTGTGTTGACATTGTTTATAGGAGTAGCTTGAATGATTCCCCTTGACTAAGGGAGTGAATGTTGGAATGTTATGTGTCAGGTGTGTTGACATTAATTCTAGGAGTAGCTTGAATGATTCCCCTTGACTAAGGGAGGGAATGTTGGAATGTTATGTGTCATGTGTGTTGACAAAATGAGTAAATAAATTCACTCATGAATCTGATACTAGAGTGTTGGTGTTGTTTATTAAGTGTAGTGTCCAGGGCTTAACAGAGTAGGAGAGCTAACAACTGTCTTTCTGACACTGAAACTTTCCATGACTCTTCCCAAATAACACAAAACAGATCAGCTATACAAGAATTTTTTTTGACTTAATGGATAAAAAAGGATCTAGCAATCAATATACACTGCGTAGTACGCAGAACTGTAATGTCAAACAGACAGTTGTATATTTTTTTTTGAATTAATACCCACGTAAAACGTTTACTTTTTAGGTCGAAAGAGATCTGAATACAGAAAAAGTAAGTAAATGTAACTTGTAAAAAAAATATTATTACTAAAGTTTAATACATTTATTTCATTTTTCACAAATTGATTATGTCTATATTATAAATAAAGTTACATCTAGCCTCATACACAAAAGGAAGTTATTCAAGTTATTTGAAGTTGTATTAGTTAAGATATATTACGCCTACAAAGGTTTAATTGTCTCCCAGTAGTTTGGGGCTACGAGTCAACGACCGGTAACAACATCTTGTATGTAAATTAAAAACATAAACTCTGCTAAGTAGTTCACTTCCATGGCTGATTCAGGCAACCCGTTTCTTGCTCTAATAGCAATGGTAAAAATGATCATATGATCTGATAAAGAAAAATACTCGTTATAACTAGCACCTCAAAACATTATTTCCTGCAAATTGTTAGACACCTTGTTTTTAATTTAGTTATTTAGCGGCGCACCATACAAGACGTATATTGAATGGGACTAGTGACGTTTAAGATATTTTGTGTTAGAGACCGGAAAATCTGTTAGCGATAGAATTCTTTGGGTAAAGACGTGTTTTTTTTGACAGAGACTTTTACTGTGGCCTTTTCTTAGAATAAATTTATGATAAATTGTTCCTCAGTGTTGACCACATCTCTTTACTCGTTACATCCATCGTCGTGTTTAGTCTGTATTGTTGATCAACTCCACTGAATACACCCGGACAATCAAACTCAAAACGTTTGCAGAGTAATTGGTTGAAATTCAACAGTCATCTAGAGTTGACCTCAAGACAGCCTGAACAAGTACATCACAGGGTATCTGGGAGGTTTCGATGCTTCTCAGCTGCGTTCCACAAAATTCCCATACTGGTGTTGTTAGGTGATTCTCTTGTTTCATCTAACAGGTTGACTTGGCATAAATTTGAATCACCTTCCTTGCTTAATTTCTATTGGTTGATAGTAGTAATGGGGGAGTGACTGGCATAATTAAGTGGTCTCAATTAATTCAGTTGTGGCTAATTATAACTTAAAAACAAAAGAAAGAAAATCTAGACCCCTTGGGGGTCGATTTACGATTTGCCAGGGGTCGCCTAAGACCATCGAAAATAAGGATTGTTATTGTCTTTTCTTCTATTGCTGTATGTGTGTGTGTGTGTGTGTGCGGGGGTCGCGGAAAAGTTAGGGATTGTAAAAAGGGGTCGTCGAGCATAAAAGGTTGAGAACCGCTGATATAGTCGATCTGGTTGTGGTATTCTCAGTTCGGACTGTGCCATGTGGTTATACGCGATGTTTTGTTGCATCCTAGTGTGTTAGCCAGTAAGAGATTGTTGTATTTCTCAAATTCTAATAGTCTTTGACCTCGTTCATTGGTTGAGAGGTTACTGTATCTTCCACAACTGCCTTTCCAGGTTTGGTAGGAGTCACTTCCTACTTTGGCATTCCAGTCTCCTTGTACAACAAGGATGTCCTTTTTCAGGACTTTATTGACCACTTCCTAAAATAGCTCATAAAACTCTTCTACTACCTCATCCTCATATGTTGATGTAGGAGTATAAGCTTGAATGATGGTGATATTGAAGGGTGATGCCTTTAAACTTATGGAAATGAGTCGACTAGATAGAGTGTACCATTTCTCAACGCAATAGCTGGAGTTACTGTGTACAAGAAATCCTACTCCTTGTTCCTGGACATCTTGTAGTCCACTGTAGTACAGTTTATGGCCCTCTTCTGTTGTTGTTTCACCTATGTTTTTCCAGCGCATTTCAGAGAGTCCTATGATGTTGAAATGAATTAGGTTAAGTTCATGTGTGGGCTCTTTCACTTTTCCTTCCTCTATTAGTGATCTAACATTCCATGTTCCTATGGTGATTGTATTCCTGGTATTTATTTTATTTGTGCACGGACCAGTAATACACCTCCGTCCTGGTCTGTGACAGTAGGCGCGGCCCTTGGTAACCCGGGCTACGGCCCAGCCGGTAGGGATTTGTTTACGGTCATTATCTCATTTGGTGTAACGAGGGCCAAATACTTGCATGGCGGTACCCATCCCTCTCTATGCTTGACCACAACTGAGTACCTTTAATTTGGTGGTTTGCCTTGGTCCCGAACATGTAGCCATTGTACTCCATCCTGGGACTCTTCCCCCTGGCCGGTGACCTTAGTCTAGAAGGCCTTCCCTCCAGTGGTGCCATGTTATCACCAACCCCAGCGGTTTTCCAGGGCATGGCGCTTGGAGCCACATGTGAGAGATTTAGGAGTCGAAAGGGGACCAGTGAGGCCATTCACCTAATGGTGCAGCATACCGGACCATCAAAGGTACTACCCCCTTTCTCTCTTTAAATAACTAAATATATGTAGATCTAGATTTATTTTTTAACTGAACTGTAGCTCTGTTCCATTTGCAAAATAACCACAACAGATACCAAAATCAATGAAATTCAATGACCAAAACAAAATTTTACCCTAACAACTGTCCGACACAAAGAGACACTTCCAATGCTGGCTCGTGCAAAAGTAACTATTAATTATACCATGTCTCTGCCAATTCCTCCATAAAACAACATGTTGTGTTAAATGGTTAAAAAATATATATTATTTGCATTGAGACCAATCTACTTCTCTGTGGCTATACATTACTGCTATAGCGCTGTCTTTATAGCATCAGCTGTGCCAAGGCTTTGTTGAGTGTTTTCTTATATCAATAAACTCAAAAAAAAAAGTTCTTGTTCCTTTATGGACGTAGGTAGAACTTCACTGAAATTGAATCTCTTTTATATGAAAACGTTATTATTCAATAGATTCGGCAAAAAAAAAGGACGAAGAGGCAAAGAAAGAGGAGGATGCCAGTAAAGCAACTGGTTGAAGTTCTGCAACAGGAAGAATTGAGTGTGGAAATAGAAGAGAAAGCACTGGTTGAAGTTCTGCAACAGGAAGAATTGAATGTGGAAATAGATGAGAAAGCACTGGTTGAAGTTCTGCAACAGGAAGAATTGAATGTGGAAATAGAAGAGAAAGCACTGGTTGAAGGTCTGCAACAGGAAGAATTGTATGGTTCCGCACAGATGGAAATTCAGTTTGATTACAATTTTCCACCTCAGTATAACTACTAGAACTATACAAATATAGGCGAACATCATTCACACACGAAACACACACACATACGCACAATTTAAACCCACAGGGCTTTATGAATCAGGCTTCTAGGCCCTTCTCGGTGACGACAGGTGACCTTGCAAGGAGCTTTTCAAAGCCTTAATGGAGAGGATACGACCACTTCGTTCAGATCTGTTGTAACAGTGGTTTAATGGGTGCTGGTTGCCTTCAAGGATCGTGTGTGCTTTGGAAAGGCATCTTTCATGAAAAAGTTCTTTAAAAGATGGTACCAGTGTTTGACTGATATACGATGCTTTTTATTCTATTATCTTATTATCTTATATGATACAGACGTTATTTCAAAAAACAAGATGTTTTCGTCCAGCGCGTCATGCATATTAACAAATGACCTAAATTCTGCCAAGTCACTGGTTCTCCTGGCTAGCTCAGGCAACCCATTCCATGTGAAAACTATTTCCTGATTTGGTGAAACACGCTTAGACTGTCCCGACATTTCCTGATTTGGTGAAACAAGCTTAGACTGTCCCGACATTTCCTGATTTGGTAAAACAGGCGTAGACTGTCCCGACATTTCCTGATTTGGTAAAACAGGCGTAGACTGTCCCGACATTTCCTGATTTGGTGAAACAAGCTTAGACTGTCCCGACATTTCCTGATTTGGTAAAACAGGCGTAGACTGTCCCGACATTTCCTGATTTGGTAAAACAGGCGTAGACTGCCCTGACATTTCCGGATTTGGTGAAACAAGTTTAGACTGTTCCGACATTTCCTGATTTGGTGAAACAAGCTTACACTGTCCCGACATTTCCTGATTTGGTGAAACAAGCTTAGACTGTCGCAGCAATACTGTAGCAATGTAGTCTGTGATTGCTCTGATTTTCATCGCTTCTTCATCATGAATATAACCTACAACATGAATATAACCTACAACATGAATATAACCTACAACATGAATATAACATACAATATAAATATAACCTACAACATGAATATAACCTACAACATGAATATAACCTACAACATGAATATAACCTAAAACATGAATATAACTTACATCATGAATATAGCCAACAACGTGAATATAACCTACAACATGAATATAACCTACAACATGAATATAACACACAAAATTAATATAACCTACAACATGAATATAATCTACAACATAAATATAACCTAAAACATAAATATAATCTACAACATGAATATAACCTACAACATGAATATAACCTACAACATGAATATAACCTACAACATGAATATAACCTACAACATGAATATAATCTACAACATGAATATAATCTACATGTATATAACCTACAATATGAATGTAACTTACAACATGAATATAGTGAATAAGAAACAGAAGAATATATACATTTAAGTTAAAGATCAAATCTCATTTATTTGTAAATTAGTCATTAGGAGAAAAATAATTATTTCAATAATATAATTAAACGTTGTTTCGTGTTTAAAGACAATGTCTATCAGATATTTACAATGCAGGTATTGGTCCATAACAAAAGCTAAACTAGTTATTCGAAGCCTTATCTTATCTTACAAGCTACAGAGGTCTCTTGAAAATAATTACGTCCTATGAGTATCCATGATTTAGTAGTTACACATGTCGATATGAGACTTAGAGATTTTAGCTATATCAAATGTTTTATTCAGGCAATCCCTTATATGCTCTACTGACACAAATCGATTACTAATCCAGCGTCGTTACAATACTATATTTTTTAATAGGGCGGGATTACGCAGATTGTTTAGGCCTGCTAAGCTTTAAAACATTTTTAATGATTAAATATTGGTTTAAAACAGTATAATTAAATAACTTGTATTATTACTTCCTAATGTGTTGTCTAAATTACTTTTCAGAATTGTCTTGCGTAGTTGATGACGTTCTGCACAAACGAAATCTATCACTGACCTATGTGCTACACGTGAACAGTAAGTAGTTGTCTGTTGTGTAGTACAATAGTATACCATTTCCAAGTTCTGATTTTATTTTTAAAAATGTGATAAGCATGCACTATGGAGAGGATCTAAAAAGTTAGACCTACTGGTCTCAAAAGCACCTTATAGAACAAAAACTCTTTGGAGAGCTTCCAGATAACTGCTCAGTTCATTGTAAGTCTAGGACTACTCGTCTGAACACCTTACAACATATCAATGAGATGGAAGTAGAAGACAGATTAGAGGATCAGACAATTGAGTTGAGAGGGGGGAGCGTTGTAATGCGGCCCGCTTTATTGACATATTGAAAAGTGTTCCGCGCAGGGCACAAACACATACACACAAAGATATCGACTATTTCAATCGTAGCTAGGCATGTGTATGAGCTAGTTGATTTATATTTGTAAGTAGGTTTAATTCATTTTTTGTCCAGTGATAATGAATACGTAGCTATAGTAAGTCTTAAGAGAATATACAGAAATCTTTTTTTAAATAAAAAATAAACATACCTACTATTACACAGCCTGTCAAGGTCTAAAAGAAATGTCGATTGAAGCAAAACGGAGTTGAGGGTACTGTAAAAAATAAAAGCAACATTTAACTTTTCCTTAAAACTTCAAGTCTTTCTGTCACTCAATTCTCTGGCTTCAACTTTCACTTTCTATTATATAACATCCACTGCAATGGACTTTCTCGTGGATACATTCGAATCATTTCAGTCAAGATAAACTAAGTATTCACCATAATCTTGACCACCAATCGAAAACACACACACACCCGCACACTCCCTAACAGGACACTCCTTTGGAGTCAAAAATACAAATATATGTATTATATAAGATAATATAATAAGAGCCGCTATTGTGGGTTCTTATTCAGGGAAGCTCTGTGAATTTTTAAAATGCGCAAATGATAAGACCATTTTTTCTTCATTGATAATAAAGATTACTAGTAGTAGTTGTAGTATTTCTAGGACAAACGTATATAAATGTATAAGTGTTATTTCTGTTAAGACTTTTTTTAGTTCCAGAGAAATTTGTTTGCATGTTCATTTCTATCCTCTTCAGATAATCGAAATCGTGACACGTAATGCTGGACTTAACTATAGGCAACATAAGCTTTAGGCAATATAAGATATGGGAAACATAAGCTATATAGAAAACATGAGCTATAGGCAACATGAGCTATGGGCAACATAAGCTGTATGCAACATAAGCTATAGGAAACATGAGCTATAGGCAACATGAGCTATAGGCAAAATAAGCTATGGGCATCATGAGCTAAAGTCAACATGAGCTAAAGGCAACATAAGCTATAGGCAACATAAGCTTTAGGCAACATAAGATATGCATAACATAAGCTTTGGGTCACATGAGCTATGGGTAACATAAGCTATAGACAACATACGCTATAGGCAACATGAGCTAATGGCCACTTAAGCTATAGGCAACATGAGCTAAAGGCAACATAAGCTACAGGCAACATAAACTTTGGGTAACATAAGCTATGGGAAACATAAGCTATAGGCAACATAAGCCTTAGGCAACAAAAGCTTTATAAGCAACATCAGTTATACGCTACATAGCTTAGAACCATGGCAACGAGTCCTAACTGGCGCAGGTCAGTGTTGTGGCCTTCTATAACAATTGGTCTCGTATAGGCTCATACAATGGAATGAATCCACACTTTATATCTGGTTAAAAAATATTTCCCCCCTGTCCTAACAATGCAATACCAAGTTGTAGTGACATGACGTCAAAATAACTTCATCGTTTAATGTCTTAAATAGAGATCGAGTAAGGTTTACCGTTGTTCAATAATATCACTGTAAATAAGACTATTTTTAGAATGAACATCTAAATGCAACAAAAAATATTTTTAGTTCAAGAAACTCGTGTTCAAGGGCAGTAATTCAATTAATTTTTCTGATGGGGGAAGTAAGTAAACATCTGTTCTCGGAATTGATAATAAACAGTTTTTAAAGCAAAAATGTTTCACTGTGTATTTAGAATAAAGAACGTAACTCTTGTACCGCACTGTAAGAGTTCATTAGAGATGCGCTTTTACAAAACTATTTATGGATTTAGACCGTGCTTATGTTAAACTCTTAATCGTAGCAGTTATACAATTCTTCAACTAAGTTATTAGTGTGCATCTGTGACCTGTCAATGTATCTACCCACATGGTCAATGTTGTTTTCTTGTTGTCTGTTTGTTTTATATGTTTTGCTTGTTCCTCCTTAATGGAAGCTTCTACCTAGCCCCAAGCTTCTACCTAGCCCCAAGCTTCTACCTAGCCCCAAGCTTCTACTTAGCCCCAAGCTTCTACCTAGCCCCAAGCTTCAACTCTAAAGGCGGAGGGGGGGGGGGAGGGCAGCGGCTTGGATTTGAACCCTGGACCATCGAGACGAAGCACACATTTGTTTTGCAATTTTCGTTGACATCATTGAATTATCTTTGCGATTAAGGAAGGCGTGTGCATTTTTTGTACATTATTTATACACTTAAATTAATACGATATTAATTCTTGTTTCAGATTCTCAAAATGTACATACCAGTATCTCTACTATTAATTCTTCTTACAAAGATAAGAGGGAGCTCTTGTTCACATTTTCTGGCCTGGAGATCCTAGAGCCGAAGGCAGTTGAATAAGAGGAAGAAGTAGATGGCTCGTTAGGTTAAAAAGATAGTGATTTTGTACTTAGTAAAGTATGAATAAAATGCAAAGACGAATTTATTTTCTAATACAAAATCTTAATTTTCAATTATTATCCTTATCACAACCCAAATTAGGCCTTGCACAATCCATTTCGCATAGGGCACCGCAACCTATAGGACCGGCCCTGCATGTTTAGGACCCCTAAGCGCAAGAAAACATTAAGAAACAGGAACAGACACAAAATAGAGCAAACGAATATTCAAATTGGACTAGAGTCACACCTTTAGTAAAATCACTCCATTGAAAACGTTTTTAGAAAAGTCAAGTAGCAATTGGACATAAAACACTGAACCATATTCTAAATACACAAACATAATCTAAACAATTACTTAAACAGACACAAAGATAAAGGCACATCCTTTGTTCCATATGCTAGGACAAATTTGTACAAATGCTCCTTCTTCCCTAGTGATATTAGAGAATGGAATAGTTTGCCTGGGCTACCCAGGAAACCAGTGACTTGGCAGAATTCAAGTCATAGGTTAATATGCATGACTTAATGCATGACTCGTAGGACGTAATCATCTTTTTTTTTCTAAGCTACGTCTGCATTATAAGATATAAAGAATGTTAACTCTAGACCTAGATATAATACGAAATACGATTTAACTACTCAGAAAGGTCACAGTCGAATCTCTGAACGCATTATTATGTAGTTATCAAAGTCTCAACAGCAGCTCACTAATAAGAACATACACAAACTAAAACCAAAGTGTCTGTGACGTCGACAAATCTCGCGTTCAAGTCCGTCAACTATGGTACATCTATATAATAGCTCAGTGTCTAACAATACATGCCACAAAATTATGACTACAATGAAAATACATTATTTCTTTTAAACAAAATACATTGACCGGCGAAAGGTTGTCTAGAGTTGACGTTTGGCAGGACGTCTAAATATGTTTGGCAGGACGTAAGGGCCAATCCCCCCCCCCTCTTGAGTTCGAGAAACGCTGCATTTAAAATGTATGAGTGTTTTGGGGTTAAAATATCAAAAATAGTAAACGCCCGTAGGACCATAATCTTCTTAAACAGAATTAATAGACACAATTTTCGTCTTTAAAATTTAAAAATTCTGTAATTTATGAAAAGGGGGGGGGGTGATGTAAAGCTCATCTGTTTCTATGCCTGACTGTTTACGAGGGTATCCAATTGTCAACACAAAGACCTAACGTAATCAAGCACCTTTTAGATTTTAGGGGGAACAGTTTTCATGGGATCTATGGGGCAGATCATGTAAAGGTCATCTGTTTCTGTGGCCCGCGGAAAACGAGGATGTCATGTGGCCACTACAACGACAACACGATCTTATAGGACTACTTTTTGTTTATCTTTTAGATTTTAGTAAGTGGATGTCCTAGGCAGCATTTTTGTTAAGGTCTATATCTACCTCAGTATTATTTGATCTCAAAGTATGCCATATTTGCAGAGGAAGAAAGTTTTTATCTCATACGTATTTTACCAATTCTTAAAATGCATAGCGATATTTTGACCGCGCTATTTTGTTTGGGAACCACTGACTACACATATTATCTGCCATGAAATAAAACTTTAGTTAAAAATCCATGCCCAACTCACAAATGACAATAAGAAACAGCTTCCTCACACCTTACACACCCCTGCTTCTAACAAACCAGACGTTCATGAATTTTTTTTTTGTTTGAAAACTTGCTTTGTGTAGCTCGTCTGTCATGTGTCATGCCATTAGTCATCCTCTCTAATCATATCTCTTTTGTGTAGCTCGTCTGTCATGTCATGTCATTATTCATCCTCTCTAATCATATCTCTTTTGTGTAGCTGGTCTGTTAAGCCATGTCATTATTCATCCTCTCTAATCATATCTCTTTTTTGTAGCTCGTCTGTCATGTAATGTCATTATTTATCCTCTCTAATCATATCTCTTTTGTGTAGCTGGTCTGTCAAGCCATGTCATTATTCATCCTCTCTAATCATATCTCTTTTGTGTAGCTCGTCTGTCAAGCCATGTCATTAATCATCCTCTCTAATCATATCTCTTTTGTGTAGCTGGTCTGTCATGTCATGTCATTATTCATCCTCTCTAATCATATCTCTTTTGTGTAGCTCGTCTGTCATGTCATTATTCATCCTCTCTAATCATATCTCTTTTGTGTAGCTCGTCTGTCATGTCATGTCATTATTCATCCTCTCTAATCATATTTCTTTTGTGTAACTCGTCTGTCATGTCATGTCATTAATCATCCTCTCTAATCATATCTCTTTTGTGTAGCTCGCCTGTCATGCCATGCCATTATTCATCCTCTCTTATTTTAATCTTGATCATGTGTATATTTTATATAAGTTTTATTCTAATAGACTGCCTTAATAGCATTTGCGCTTTGTGGCAAAGCAAATTAAATGTATACATTTTTAAATTAAATTGATCATTAGTTCTTGTAAAATAAAATACAATTCCAATTACAATTATTAAATTGTTCAATTAAACTGATTATTTGTTCTTGCAGCAATGCAATTCTTTTTCTTTTAGATCAAATTCTGATTGTAGAAAGAGAGAGAGGAAATGGAAAAGAGAGAGAGAGAGAGAGAGAAAGGGGGGAAAGAGAGAGAGAGAGAGAAAGGGGGAAAGAGAGAGAGAAATAATGTTGAAAAGAGAGAGAAAGAGTAAGAGAGAGAAAGGGGGAAAGAGAGAGAGAGAGAAAGGGGAAAGAGAGAGAGAGAGAGAGAGAAAGGGGGGAAAGGAAGAGAGAGAGAGAGAGAGAAAGGGGAAAGAGACAGAGAGAGAGAAAGGGGGGAAAGAGAGAGAGAGAGAAAGGGGGAAAGAGAAAGAGGAGAGAAAGGGGAAAGAGAGAGAGAGAGAGGAGAAAGGGGGGAAAGAGAGAGGAGAGAGAGAAAGGGGGAAAGAGACAGAGAGAGAGAGAAAGGGGAAAGAGACAGAGAGAAAGGGGGAAAGAGACAGAGAGAAAGGGGGAAAGAGACAGAGAGAGAGAGAAAGGGGGGGAAAGAGAGAGAGAGAGAGAGAAAGGGGAAAAGAGACAGAGAGAGAAAGGGGAAAGAGAGAGAGAGAGAGTGTCAGCTTAAACAATAAACTTATAAGCTTAATATTGCACTAAGGAACACTGAACTCAATAAGCGACGCCAACACTAGACGCTGGATACCAGCCTCTTTAATAACACACTCTCACATAATACAGGCTACACACAACTTCTTCTTCTTCTTCGTTCTCATTGGTATGTTGGAGTGTTCAGATGAATAGACCAATGCATGAGATAAACTGCGCAGTGGTTACCAAACCAGGGAGCTTTCCATATAGTTTTCTTTCTATTGGGGTGTTTTGGGGCCAGTGTCTTATACGGGCCTCTTGGTAAAGATAGCAGTTTTGGAGGAAGTGGTCGGCATCTTCTGGTGATACTCCACATGGGCAGATTTCGCTCGTTCCAATTTTGAGCTTCCGGTACATGTGTTGTTGCATTCTGTTGTGTTCGGTCCTAAATTGGAAGATTAGACGTTGGTCTATTCGAGATAGCTTATAGTAAGCGTCACACAACACTAAGTGAGCTTTCATACAAAGTGTAATAACCACAAACACATACACATAAACACAATGTCAAAGGAGAGAGTAAACGAAAGAATAAAAGAGAGATAATGAGACAGAGAGAAATAGAGAAAGAAAATAGACAGAGAGATAAAAAAGAGAGAAATACATAGATGTAGGATTTTTTTTGTTCCTTTATTATTTTTTCCAAAAGGTGGTAGATGAAAAGGGAGGCTACTAGGATCAATCCATAGAAATGGTTAATACGTGGATTATGTACCCTGTCGGTTTACAGTGTTTAACTAATCTCCATCGTTTGAAGATCAACATACATACGAGAGTCTACTCCCCTTATCTAACAAGGGAAATGTAAAATATCTCAATTTTAGAATAACTTTGTTTCAAATCACTTTTTACTTTATGAAGCTGATCTTTTAATAGATGTCTAGAAGACACACTGTACAGTAGCTGTTAATAATTATTGTTTTAATTTACAAAAAAATACAATGTCTCTGAAATTTTAATAAATGATGTCACGCATTTTTAATTTGTTCTTTTCGTAGAGTAAAAAAATAAAAGACAAAGAAGTCGAGAGTACGAGGATCGAACCCACGCGCTATAGCATGGCGCTATAATAACTTAGTTAATCAGCCATACCCACGCGCTATAGCATGGCGCTATAATAACTTAGTTAATCAGCCATACCCACGCGCTATAGCATGGCGCTATAATAACTTAGTTAATCAGCCATACCCACGCGCTATAGCATGGCGCTATAATAACTTAGTTAATCAGCCATACCCACGCGCTATAGCATGGCGCTATAATAACTTAGTTAATCAGCCATACCCACGCGCTATAGCATGGCGCTATAATAACTTAGTTAATCAGCCATACCCACCTGCTATAGCATGGCGCTATAATAACTTAGTTAATCAGCCATACCCACGCGCTATAGCATGGCGCTATAATAACTTAGTTAATCAGCCATACCCACGCGCTATAGCATGGCGCTATAATAACTTAGTTAACCAGCCATACCCACGCACTATAGCATGGCGCTATAATAACTTAGTTAACCAGCCATACCCACGCGCTATAGCATGGCGCTATGATAACTTAGTTAACCAGCCATACCCACGCGCTATAGCATGGCGCTATAATAACTTAGTTAACAAGCCATACCCACGCGCTATAGCATGACGCTATAATAACTTAGTTAACCAGCCATACCCACGCGCTATAGCATGGCGCTATAATAACTTAGTTAACCAGCCATACCCACGCGCTATAGCATGGCGCTATAATAACTTAGTTAACCAGCCATACCCACACGCTATAGCATGGCGCTATAATAACTTAGTTAATCAGCCATACTCACGCGCTATAGCATGGCGCTATAATAACTTAGTTAACCAGCCATACTCACGCGCTATAGCATGGCGCTATAATAACTTAGTTAATAAGCCATACCCACGCGCTATAGCATGGCGCTATATTAACTTAGTTAACCAGCGATACTATTAAAAAAAATGTAAAGTTACTCTTTCAGAGCATGCGGTCTATAGGGCAGATGATGTTTAGGTCATCTGTTTCTTTGGCTAACGAATACGAGAGAGTCACGTGGCCTGCACAACGACCAATCACCTTTACTCCCCCCCCCCCCCACTAAAGTCACTAGAGTTGGGTGGACTCTGACTGCAGAACTAGAGAGGAGGATCCTAACACACACACACACACACACACACACTCACTCATAACAACACGGCAACCATCAGTTGATTGTCATCTCCCTATTAGACATGGCTGCCAGGTTGTGCGGTTTGCGCACTTGACTGTCATACAGTTGACTCGATGCCCCCGGGTTCAAAGCCTGCCAGCGGCCATACCGCGTCTTCCTTTTGGAGGCTTGGACTAGGAAAAAGATGTACTTCAATTCAACTCTGAAGGAACATCCCAAACATTGAAAACATTTTACTAACAAAACATTTGTGGACAACAAAAAATTAAATAAAACTAAACGTCCTCGTATCCACCATTAGACTAAACGTCCTCCTATCCACCATTAGACTAAAAGTCCTCCTATCCACCATTAGACTAAACTTCCTCCTATCCACCAAGACTTAAGTTTAAAATTGCTCTCTTGGGCAACAGCGACTTAAAATAGAAATAAAAGTAAAACCTCACCACCCAGTTCAGTTAGATTGCAAGATTAAAAAAAAATCTGCAGTATCTAGGGTAAAAGGGAGGAGAATTTGAAAATCCCTCCAGCCCCTTGAGGGGGCCCCCAAAGAAGTGTTTTTTACATTAAAAATTAAATATTATGCAAAATGCAGGGTACTCAGGAGGTCAAGCTTCCGGGCCCCAAAACGATGGAAAATTCCTAGCTACGCCCCTGAGTTTGACAAGATTTATTAAGTTTTGAGCCTTTACCTTTGTCTATTGGAATAATTGAACAATAGCTACAAAGGCAGTCATTACACATAATAACAGTATACAAATAAAATACTCAAAATAATCCAATGAAGACACAAGAGAAGTAATATGGATGTAACTGGTACATTACATTAGAAATAATAATAATAATAATAAACAACGGGCTATCTGGCTTGATATATTGAGATCTCTAGATCGAGTTGGGACTGTTTCATGGTTTTATTTTGAGATTTGGGGCACCACACAAGATCTGTTAACTGTCTTTCTCCATTTGTCTCTGTTTGGAACACACGGAAGACACAATGACAATTCTGCCGATCACGCTTCTCTGCACATTAAAGTAGGTCAGAAAACAACAAACTTGTTGAGACTTTGACCAGTTGCAGTGAAAACAAATGTACTGACCAGCAGAACAGAATATTACAAAGAATATTCAAAGAATTAAGGTCAAGTTCAGTTTTTGAAATGTTTTCTTTTTTTAAGTTTATAAAAAGGTCAGAGCAAGATATTTGGGTTTAAGGTTTATTGCTAGTTATTGTACTTTAAGTCCCTACTGTATTATCTCTTCATTGCATTAATACTTAAGTCTACTTATCACATTCGAGGCTCTATGTGATAAGCGTCACAAAAAGGCTTCATTTCTCTACTTATAATGTGAGCAACAGTGTAGCTAGCTTTACCACCGACTCATTTTCTTGTCTCTTTTAAGAGAATATTCTCAACAATCCTCTAATCTCTGGCGTAGTTTAACAATCTTTTATTTGCGGCTCAAATCAAGAATGCCGTCATATTTGTTTTATAATGCCGTTTTTATATTGTTTGTTTTTAAAACAGTCACACTTTCTTTAGAAATCAAATATACTGCTTTATTATCATGTTTCAAAGAGGAAAAAAAAGACCCGTCCATGTTTCCTGGTAGATTCTACATTTAGAGTCTCATTCAATGAACGTACAAATGTTTCATGGTGTTAAAAATTTGTCAGAGAAAAATTGACGCCTCAACGTTTGTAAAGTTACACTAACTTATTACATTCACCTATCCCGCAGTCTTTTGAACCACTGGGGCACCACATGTTATCTGTTGACCGTCTTTATCCATTCCTTCTTATCTTTGCCTAGTGTGAAATCTCTTGCTGTGAATGAGTCGTCCGCTCCCATGACTAGTTATTACAGTTTCTATCTCTGTGTTTATCATTAAGATTTATTTCATCGAGTTTTATTATATTTCTTTGGACTGAATTTGAGACGATGACATTTTAATCAACTTAGAATTGAGTATCAGTGTATCATCAAACACTCTCGGCAAAGGTGTAAAAAAAATCTTCTATTTAAACGCTTCTTCTTCCCTAGTGCTATTAAAGCATGGATTGGGTTGCTTAAGTCAGCCAGGAAAACGTAGCATAATTTAAGTCATCGGTTAACATGCATGAATAGATGCATGACGCTTAGGACGTAATCATCTTTTTTTTTATGAAGTAACGTCCGTTTTTAATAAGATAAGAAAAACATTTACAGTAGACGACCACGTATAAAAGGCGCCCCACGGAAACGCTTCAAAGACCAGCTTAGGCGTCAACTTTCCTTGGCTGACATAGAAGACATCACCTTGCTGCATGCGGCGTCCGAACGAGACAGCTGGATATCACTCACAAAGGACGCGGGATACTCATTTGAGACCAAAACAAAATCTGCTGCCGAGAACAAAAGCAGACGACGAAAAGAAAATCTAAATCGACCACCTGCGGACAATGGTTGTGCATGCCCTGGTTGTGGCAAAATATGTAGGTCACAGCTGGGGCTGCGCAGCCACGGGAAACACTGTATTCCTAAATAATCTTAGGACTCGAAGACAAGATTTATTATAAAAGTAGACGAGGTTTGTTGTTATTAACAATAAGAAGAAACATTAAGTGAAAGAAGCACACTTAGGGTAGTATTTATTCAACGCTAGGAAGAAATGTGCTGAAAGTGTTGGGTTGACACGACACAAGATGGCAAGTGTAACAACTGATGATGTCCATGCTTTGTCTGAGAAAAACATGCTTTGTTAAGACTAAGACTGCTTTATTGATCAATGTAGATATTTGCTGTGATTACAAGGACTCTTTTCTCATATAAAGACAACATAACAGAAACATACACATAAATAGAACAGACACAACATAAAGAGTTCATTGTTTTGTAAAATGTTTTACATGTCTCGGATGTTCCTTCAGAGTTGAGGATAATTACTTCCTAGTCCAAACTTCCCGCAGGACAACGGGGGATAGGAGCGGGCAGGGTTTAAACCCTAGACCATCCATAAATCTGAAGGACAGCCCAGCGCGCAAACCGCAATATTAGGCAGCCATTACACACAGGTATCTTGGTCCTTTTCATGTTTCGATGGCTGGGATTCATATAGTCTGACCGAATAAGGTAGGAAGGAGTTTTGTACTGTTCTGGTCTTGTCTTGATTGACAGAAGTCGCCCACTTGGGGACCACTTGACATAGTTTTGATGGAGCGGGTGGCTTTTGTCTTCTAAGATTTTTCCGATTTTCTTTAAGGTATTTCTGTTCATAAAGTTAATTTAAATATGGTAATATTGTGCGTGTGCTTTTCGATGCTCTTTTTATAATGATTTCTATACAATATCACTACCATAAACTGTTACCTCTGCACGGTATGGTTTGGTGCAAAGCTTCATTGATTATTAAACATCATATTGACCCAATTACATCAGTGATCAAACTAAAAAGATCAAAAGGTCTTAATCACATGCAGTACCGAGATGTATTTGAAAATGTGGAAACATAACATTCCGATGTTCAGAACTACAGCATTGTCCACTGGCTTAACATGTTCCAGATAATGAGAATAACTGAACATGTTCCAGATAATGAGAATAACATAACTTAACATGTTCAAGATGATGAGAATAACTTAACATGTTCCAGATAATGAGAATAACTGAACATGTTCAAGATAATGAGAATAACTGAACATGTTCAAGATAATAAGAATAACTTAACATGTTCAAGATAATGAGAATAACTGAACATGTTCAAGATAATGAGAATAACTGAACATGTTCAAGATGATGAGAATAACTTAACATGTTCAAGATAATGAGAATAACTTAACATGTTAACATGTTCAAGATAATGATAATAACTTGACATGTTCAAGATAATGAGAATAACTGAACATGTTCAAGATAATGAGAATAACTTAACATGTTCAAGATAATGAGAATAACTTAACATGTTCAAAATAATGAGAATAACTGAACATGTTCAAGATAATGAGAATAACTGAACATGTTCAAGATGATGAGAATAACTTAACATGTTCAAGATAATGATAATAACTGAACATGTTCAAGATGATGAGAATAACTTAACATGTTCAAGATAATGAGAATAACTTAACATGTTAACATGTTCAAGATAATGATAATAACTTGACATGTTCAAGATAATGAGAATAACTGAACATGTTCAAAATAATGAGAATAACTGAACATGTTCAAGATGATGAGAATAACTTAACATGTTCAAGATATTGAGAATAACTTAACATGTTAACATGTTCAAGATAATGATAATAACTTAACATGTTCAAGATAATGAGAATAACTGAACATGTTCAAGATAATGAGAATAACTGAACATGTTCAAGATAATGAGAATAACTTAACATGTTCAAGATAATGAGAATAACTGAACATGTTCAAGATAATGAGAATAACTGAACATGTTCAAGATAATGAGAATAACTGAACATGTTCCAGATGATGAGAATAACTGAACATTTTCAAGAAAATGAGAATAACTTAACATGTTCAAGATAATGAGAATAACTTAACATGTTCAAAATAATGAGAATATGAAAAAAGTATGCACCATGAAACAGAAAGTTATTCAATGTGACACCTGCCATGAATGGTACCATGCATCATGTCTCCATATGAATACACCTATGTATTATGCCTTAGGCAACAAAGATGCATCATGGCACTGTGTACCGTGTGGGTTACCTCAGTTTACACCAGGACTGTTTGATTCCTTTGATGTGGACACTTCTAACCCATTCAACATCCTAAACACCATCCCAAAACCAACTCACCAACCACTAGCCAGATCCACTCCTGTTAAACCTAAATCTACTAAAATTAATACAACAGCCTCACTAAACAAACCTACTAAAGAAGTAATACCAAAATACCTTAAAACCTTAGTAATAAATTTTCAAAGCATTAGGAACAAAACAGCAGACTTAGAAATTTTATTAGAATGTGAGAAACCAGACATAATTGCAGGAACAGAAACTTGGCTACATCCTGAAATTTATAATGCAGAAATTTTCAATAGTAATTATGAAATTTTTAGAAAAGATAGGGCTGATAATCATGGAGGAGTTCTTTTAGCAATAAAAAACACTCTTATAGCAGAAGAAATTACCTTACCTAACTCAAAAAACATAGAATCTACATTTTGTAAAATTAATACCACCTCAACATCCCTTATAATAGGCAGCATTTACAGACCACCAAATTCTAGTTTAGAATACACGTAGGAACTATGTAATCAGATTACTACACTTAAAGAGATAAATAAAAATGCAGTTTTTTGGATTATGGGTGACTTCAACCTACCTGATATAAATTGGAAAACACTAACCATAGATAAACACCAAAACCTTAAGGACATAAATGAGCTTTTCATAGAAACTTTACACAACCTAAGTTTAGATCAAATCATTAAAAAGCCAACTAGATTAAACAACACATTAGATCTCTTCTTAACCAACAGACCTGGATTAGTAGTTGATTATGATATTATCCCTGGTCTATCAGACCATGAGATCATAAAAATACACAGTCAGATAAAAGCAGTAGCCAATACAAAAACCAAAAGAAAAATCTTACTCTGGAATAAATGTAACCTAACACAACTACACCAAGCTGCATTAAACTTTCAACAAACATTCTTATTAGAAAAAGACATTAACCAACCAGTCGATGACCTCTGGAATTTCATTAAAAACCATCTTAAAAGCATTATAGAAAATCATATACCAACTAAATACACATCAAACAAAATAAATAAATGCTGGTTTAATAATAGACTAAAGAAGCTTTGTAAACAGAAGGAAAACCTATATAGAAAATTTAAAGCAACCAAGGCAGAAAGAGTTTACAAAAAGTATATAAAAATTAAACACCTAACCCAAAAAGTAAGCAGACAGCTGCAGAGTGAATACATAAACAATGTAATATCTAAAGATAACAACAAAAACCTATGGTCATACATTAAGTCTAAGAAAATGGAAACAACAGGCATAGCGCCATTAAAAGATGAACATAACATAATACATAATGATAATGAAACTAAAGCAAACATCCTAAACAAATACTTTGCATCAGCATTCTCAGCCCCAGGAGACAAAGACATATTTCTTAATTTGAACCAAGTAGACAACATAAAAGATTTAGTAGTACAAGAAAATGGAATTAAAAAACTATTAGCCAACACCAAACCAAATAAAGCGTCTGGACCTGATGGTATTCCAGCTAGATTACTCAAAGAACTAAGCAATGAGCTAGCCCCAGTGTTCAAAATACTCTTTCAAGCATCGCTTAACCAGGGCAGAGTACCAAAGGACTGGAAAGAAGCTAATGTCACCCCCCTATTTAAAAAAGGAGAAAAATCTGATCCAGGAAACTACAGACCAGTATCACTTACCAGCATCACATGTAAAATACTAGAACACATAATATGTAGCAACATCATAAACCACTTAGACAAACATAATGTCCTCACCCCATACCAACATGGCTTTAGGAAATATAGATCATGTGAAACACAACTAATAGGACTAATTGATGATTTTTCAAAAGGTTTAGATAATAGTGAACAAATAGATGCTATCTTACTAGATTTTTCCAAGGCTTTTGACAAAGTTCACCACCATAGTTTGCTTAAAAAATTAAAATATTTTGGCATTAACGGTCCACTGCATCAGTGGATTAAAGATTTTCTGATAGGGAGAGAACAAACTGTAATAATAAATGGCTCTAAATCAACACCAATAACAGTAAACTCAGGTGTACCTCAAGGAACAGTCTTGGGTCCACTACTATTTTTAATTTACATAAATGATTTACCAAATTGCATTAGTTCAGGAACAAAAGTCAGATTATTTGCAGACGATTGCATAATATATAGAACAATAAAAACAAAACAAGACACAGATATTTTACAAAGAGAATTAGATGAATTACAGAAATGGGAATCAAATTGGAGCATGTCTTTCCACCCAGAAAAATGTCAGTTGTTAAGAGTAACAAAAAAACTAAAACAAATTAATTCCACTTATCTTATTCATGGCAAACCAGTAACACAGACTAAAAACTCAAAATACCTAGGTGTTATAATAAATGAAAAACTGTCATGGAATCCACATATTGATGAAACTATAAAAAAATCCAACAAAGCATTAGGGTTTATTAAAAGAAATTTCTATAAATCAAATAAGAACATAAAACTAAAATGTTATTTAACCTTGGTTAGGCCAATAATAGAATATGCATCCACCGTGTGGGACCCCTCAACTCAAGAAAACATTAAGAAACTGGAACAAACACAAAATAGAGCAGTGAGATTCATAACAAACGAATATTCACATTTGACTAGGGTAACACCATTAGTAAAATCACTAAATTTAGAAAGCCTTCAGGACAGAAAACTCAAAAGTAAAGTAGCAATTATACATAAAACACTGAACCATAATCTTCAAATACAAAAACAAAATTTAATAAAATACTCTGCAAGACACAAAAATAAAGGCACATTTCTCGTCCCATATTCTAGGACAAATTTGTACAAATACTCCTTCTTCCCTAGTGCTATTAGAGCATGGAATGGGTTGCCTGAGCTAGCCAGAAAAACCAGTGACTTGGCAGAATTTAAGTCATTGGTTAATATGCATGACTAAATGCATGACGCGTAGGACGTAATCATCTTCTTTTTTGAAGTAACGTCTGTATTATATAAGATAAGAAGAAGATGAAGAGCGCAGAGGAAAGATGATGATGACCACACGGGGGGAAACTCTAGTTTTACTCTTATCATTTTTCAAGTTAACAAGAAATAAATGTTGAGCCGTTAGAGCCATTTTGAGATCCGAGTCCAGGCTCCAGGTTCCATGAAGTTCTGACTTGAATAGAGGGATGGTATAAGAACAACGTATTTTACATTGTATTCTACTTTAAATTTTTCCTGTTCTTTATTTTGTGCGCAATATGATAAGCTGTCAAACAGAGGCATACTCATGCATGGACTAAACACGTTCTCTGTCTCTGACTTGTGTAGTCCTAGGAAAGCTAATATACTCTACATTTGACAATAAATTCACACTTTAAGTCCATGGAAACTCATCTACACCTAAAATAAAACAAATTTGATCTGATTAAAAAAGCTCCACACAAGAGGGAATTTCGGTTGCCAGAACTATGTAAATTAAAATCTGAAGTCGGGAGAAATAACGATGCTGATCTTCTCTCCCTTGGAAGTCCCTTAAAGGAACGGTATGTGATGCTCTCCTTCATTCCTTTCGGAACCCCAATGGCGGTTCTGCCTCACTTTCCTATTGGCCCATTCGTCTGCCTTAACACCAGAGCGACACGTTGAGACTGAGAATAGTTTCCCACGGAATCCATGTGGGCAAATCCTTTGTCCTTCGAGATAGAAGTATCAGTATAAATATTTTGCTTCCAAAAGGGCCGTATCAGAAACCCCATTAGTGCTGAGATTACTCCCTTAGAGCACGTGAACGGAAGCGGGAAGTGAGTTTTAAGGTCGCCCTGTGCCTGTACAAAGACAGAATGAATCATTGTCGCACATTAACCAGTTCTCTCTCTCTCTCTCTCTCGAATCCCTCTCCCAATTGCCCTTTATGCATAACACGACATTTTTTAAGAATGTGGTTGACTGTTTCTTCATCTTCCATGCAGTGGCGGCACCGTGTGTCGTAGTTCTCTCGGAGCCATCTGAACTAGACACCAATTGGACAGTGGCCGACTCGGAACTGCGAACTGGACTAGGGAGGTACATTCTACCCTGTTATGTTATGATTAAACTTTAATAACATTTATTTTTGTTTGTAATCAGAAAATGTTGCTTTTGGTATAGAATCATAGGAGAATGCATGCTCTTTTCATATAACACACGTTTTACTTTCTAAAACCAAAAATTAATTTAATTCAATGGGGTCAAATCAACGATGGTATCGTTAATTAGGAGAGAGAGAGAGAGAGAGTTAAAACGGTGGTAATGTAATGCCTTGTGGTGGACACATGTTAATTAAATTACTCTTTTATCTTATCTTATATAATACAGACGTTACGTCAAAAAAGAAGATGATTACGTCCTACTCGTCATGCATGTAGTCATGCATATTAACCAATGACTTAAATTCTGCCAAGTCACTGGTTTTCCTGTCTAGCTCCGGCAACCCATCCCATGCTCTAATAGCTAGGGAAGAAGGAGTATTTGTACAAATTTGTCCTAGAATATGGGACGAGGAATGTGCCTTTTAGAACTAGTGATCTATATGAGGAAGATGGTATTATCTGTTTTTATGACCTACTATTTAACGAGCACAACGACCAACCGCCTTTACTTAAAAAAGTTCGTATGATTTCAAGTAGAGTTATGTAAACACAGGGTGTTTTAAAAATAAGTTCGGAATCTCAGTTTTCAACGGATTATGGACCCATCCAAGGGGAGATCAGGCAGTTTATCTGATGCATTGCTTATCAGTAGTGTTCCATTCTAATGAAATTCGTCGAATTTCGGAAGCATTTAGTATTTTTACATTATTTAAATCCTTAAAATTTCTCCCTAAACTCTGTTTTTCTAAACATTTTCTCATTCCTTAATATTAATATCTGTACTGTAAACCAATGAAAAATCATTTCTTGAAAATGTTTTAATTCTTGTGTTGTATTTAAAATACTTTTTAGCGCGCTAAAATGGACGGAATGTTAACGGGACATTAAAAGTGACGTAATTTTAATAGCAAAGTCTAGATAATTATAGTTGCATACAAGACAGACTAGAACCGTCATGGAGGTTATCTGCACCACATACCTACATAGATGTATATATTATGTCTAGACTAGACATGGAGATCTCTTTTAACACTACAAAAAATGTGAATTATTTTTTTTAACCCGAGTTGATATGTATTTTATATAGGTTGCACCAATCGGTGTTTAGGAGTGACATCCCTTGTAACAGTTGTTGTCAACCAAGATCATGGATGGCATACCAGCTGATTTTGGTGTGTTTAGCTTTAGCTTATACCTAGAGTTATTTTGGTATTATTCGTTCATGTTAATCAACAACCCTAACGTATGTTTGACATAATTTAATGTTTAGATCTAAATCTAGTAATTGAATATCGAAAAAAGAGTACTCCCGTCTCATAATTAATTATATATTTTGCAATTTTTAGATGCATAAATTTCATAAAATTAAAATGATAAAATATAAATCAATGACAATCGAAAAATATACTCAGCGAAATTCCCCGGATGTTTACTAATTTTGAGTGGCGCGAAAAGTGTGCCGCCATTTAGAACTTTTATTTTTATTTGAAGTAATGGTGCTATTGATTTTTAATTAACTATAAATAAATAGTTGTGTTAGAAAGGATTTCAACTGTTATTTTAGAAGTGGGAACATATTTTCTAAAATAATTAATTTAAAAAATGACAAGAAAAAAAATTTTTATGTAAAAAAATTTCTTTTACATAATCTCGATAAAAGTTTGTCATTTTTGCAGAACTACCACAAAATGTAGGTTGAATTATTTGTTTAGAAGCTTTATTTTTTTATGTAGTTAATTAATGCAACCATACAATCAGTGAAAAGTAACTATCCTATCTAATGCACATCTAATTCTATTTTGATTTCTGTGAGGTGACCGTGAGTTGCTAGTTTACAAAATGGCGTCCAATGGGACAGATCGACATGACCTTGCCGTATTGTATAGTTCTAGCTGAAAAAAATACATTTATGTGTTTTGCTTTCATTGAAATTTATTTCATTGTGTAGAATATGCATTTGTGCATTTATTTTATATGGTTTTTATATTTTTTAAAATGCACAAATGCTCCTATTTAGTTTTTAATCATACAGGTTATATGTTAAAAGGCGAATACAAATTATTTGATCACATGATTAAAAATACAATTTTGCCCCGTAGTCAGGTGTAAACATTCAATTTGAGAATGGAAGATCTTAGATCTAAATACTAGATTTAGGTCTAGATTCTAGATCAAATTGTTTATTCAGTAATAAGTTGAATCTATATATAGTATTAACTTAGTAAAAGATCAATACTAGGTACATTATTCTAAAGTGTAGATTAGATGAATTATTAGATCTAGTCAATCTAGACTATGGACTTATAGACATATCATCATATGAGATCATAATAAATATTAATAATTATTTATTAGCAATACTCCAATACTAATTATCTAATAGATCTAAATCTACAGTATAGTCATAGTCAGTATAGAATAGTATAGAATAGTATTATAGAAAATCATATACCAACTAAATACACATCAAACAAAATAAATAAATGCTGGTTTAATAATAGACTAAAGAAGCTTTGTAAACAGAAGGAAAACCTATATAGAAAATTTAAAGCAACCAAGGCAGAAAGAGTTTACAAAAAGTATATAAAAATTAAACACCTAACCCAAAAAGTAAGCAGACAGCTGCAGAGTGAATACATCAACAATGTAATATCTAAAGATAACAACAAAAACCTATGGTCATACATTAAGTCTAAGAAAATGGAAACAACAGGCATAGCGCCATTAAAAGATGAACATAACATAATACATAATGATAATGAAACTAAAGCAAACATCCTAAACAAATACTTTGCATCAGCATTCTCAGCCCCAGGAGACAAAGACATATTTCTTAATTTGAACCAAGTAGACAACATAGAAGATTTAGTAGTACAAGAAAATGGAATTAAAAAACTATTAGCCAACACCAAACCAAATAAAGCGTCTGGACCTGATGGTATTCCAGCTAGATTACTCAAAGAACTAAGCAATGAGCTAGCCCCAGTGTTCAAAATACTCTTTCAAGCATCGCTTAACCAGGGCAGAGTACCAAAGGACTGGAAAGAAGCTAATGTCACCCCCCTATTTAAAAAAGGAGAAAAATCTGATCCAGGAAACTACAGACCAGTATCACTTACCAGCATCACATGTAAAATACTAGAACACATAATATGTAGCAATATCATAAACCACTTAGACAAACATAATGTCCTCACCCCATACCAACATGGCTTTAGGAAATATAGATCATGTGAAACACAACTAATAGGACTAATTGATGATTTTTCAAAAGGTTTAGATAATAGTGAACAAATAGATGCTATCTTACTAGATTTTTCCAAGGCTTTTGACAAAGTTCACCACCATAGTTTGCTTAAAAAATTAAAATATTTCGGCATTAACGGTCCACTGCATCAGTGGATTAAAGATTTTCTGATAGGGAGAGAACAAACTGTAATAATAAATGGCTCTAAATCAACACCAATAACAGTAAACTCAGGTGTACCTCAAGGAACAGTTTTGGGTCCACTACTATTTTTAATTTACATAAATGATTTACCAAATTGCATTAGTTCAGGAACAAAAGTCAGATTATTTGCAGACGATTGCATAATATATAGAACAATAAAAACAAAACAAGACACAGATATTTTACAAAGAGAATTAGATGAATTACAGAAATGGGAATCAAATTGGAGCATGTCTTTCCACCCAGAAAAATGTCAGTTGTTAAGAGTAACAAAAAAACTAAAACAAATTAATTCCACTTATCTTATTCATGGCAAACCAGTAACACAGACTAAAAACTCAAAATACCTAGGTGTTATAATAAATGAAAAACTGTCATGGAATTCACATATTGATGAAACTATAAAAAAATCCAACAAAGCATTAGGGTTTATTAAAAGAAATTTCTATAAATCAAATAAGAACATAAAACTAAAATGTTATTTAACCTTGGTTAGGCCAATAATAGAATATGCATCCACCGTGTGGGACCCCTCAACTCAAGAAAACATTAAGAAACTGGAACAAACACAAAATAGAGCAGTGAGATTCATAACAAACGAATATTCACATTTGACTAGGGTAACACCATTAGTAAAATCACTAAATTTAGAAAGCCTTCAGGACAGAAGACTCAAAAGTAAAGTAGCAATTATACATAAAACACTGAACCATAATCTTCAAATACAAAAACAAAATTTAATAAAATACTCTGAAAGACACAAAAATAAAGGCACATTCCTCGTCCCATATGCTAGGACAAATTTGTACAAATACTCCTTCTTCCCTAGTGCTATTAGAGCATGGAATGGGTTGCCTGAGCTAGCCAGAAAAACCAGTGACTTGGCAGAATTTAAGTCATTGGTTAATATGCATGACTAAATGCATGACGCGTAGGACGTAATCATCTTCTTTTTTGAAGTAACGTCTGTATTATATAAGATAAGATAAGAAGATAGTATAATACTATAGATCTAGATCTAATTATACTCTACTCTAGATCTATATAGTGTATAAAATTATTAAACCTACATATTGTTTTAAAATGTGAAGATTTTTTTCCCATTGCATCACATACAATACTGCAATTTTTAAATTTAACAATGATCATGACTTACCAACATACTAAGTGTTTTTCTAATCCTCAAAGTAGATCTGAAATAACACCAGTTGTTGTCTACCTATACTTTGCATTGTCAATAATGCTTTTTTAGCACACTTTTTTTTATAATAGCATCTACTTAAATAAAGCTAATTAACTAACTTTCTTTGCCATTTTTACTATATTGAGATTAATGATATGTGGTACATCAACACTTTTTAGATACTGTTCCTTTGTAAAATTCTATATGATAGTAAATAAACAATTTAAAGTATGTGTAATGTAAAGCTATAACTTTAAAGTTGAAATCTTTATTTAATAATTTTATATACATTAATATTTCTATTTTTATAAAATTTTCTTCACTTCAAGTTTGTGACTATAAAGATATGTAAACTTTCCTTTTTATATTTATGTACTACTTAATATTGATTTTTTTTTAAAGTAGTTTTTCCAACAATAATCATTGTATATCCTATAAACCTTTCCATAAATTCCAAAATAAACTTTTTTTTTTTTTTTTTCAAATTCATTTATTGCAAAGCCTTCATTAAATCCAAAATTTAAACATTCCAAAATTCCCACATGTGCCCTATAGTCATGGTTTTATTTATACAGTTATGCAGTCCTTCCACTACTTGCATGTCGTCATAGTCCCTACAATACTAACAAATAAACCACCATTGACTTAATCATCATTCTATGCTGCTTACTTTGCATGATATCTGATTCATGATGCTATTAACAAAGAAGCCACCATTCACTTAATCATCATTCAGTACAGCCTAACTTGCATGTCATAAGATTCACTCTGTTACTAAGACTTCATCATCATTTTGTGGATCTTAATGTATATGTCGTCACATTCATCTTTTACGTTATCAGCACAAATTCAGCAATCATTTGTGCCTTCTATAATCAATAAACGTGGTCAGCTTACCATCATATACTTTACAATGAACGTCATATTATCAATTTCAATTACCATTTAAAAAAAAAAAATCTATGTAAGTACTTTATTTTTTTATTTTTTTTTACTATACAAAATAATTTAAGTTTTTCTTTTTTTTTCTTTAAATAAACATGAAGATAAGTATTGCTGTTTGTTTCAAATGTTCCTACTGGGTTTTTGTTTTTTTAAGATCATTATATCTATTAGATATACATGTATACAAATATGATATAACATATTACTAAGTAATGTCTTTCTACAAAAAAAACACAACAAAGTAAATATATCACAAAAATAATTCAATAGAATCAAAATGTAAAAAAAAAACAGTATACTTTTATTAAGCACATCCTAATCTTTTTATATATATACAAAGCTTTTAGCTGTGAGGTAAAAATTAGCGAACTGTTACACATTTTCAGAAAACCCTTTACAATATAAGTGAAAACGCGTTAAAATTTTATATATTTTTTTAATCGTTGAGCCTACAGCAAAAATCTATATATCATTGGAAAGCTCAGAACAAGTGGTTTAATATTATACTATTCATAAAATTAAAAAAAAAAATAAATTAAAGTTTTATTTAATAAATTAAAAATAACAATGTCATATTGGCTTAGTTAAAAAAAAAATTGTTTTAAAATTTATAAATAAATTTTATTAAACAATGCCATACTTCAATTAAGCACACTATGAGCTTTATTTTGATATATGGTTTTTAAATGGGCTTTGAAAATTGGTGAAAATATTAGCAATTTTCCTTCAATTTTCATAAAATCTGGTGTCATCATTTCCATTGACTTAATGTTAAGTGAAAATGCGTTAAAAATTTTTTTTTAAATTTATTCCCTGCACCTATTCCAACAATCTATATATCATTGGAAAGCTCAGAAAAAGCACTTTAACAATCTGATATCATATTTTTTTTTTTTTTTGTTTTTAAAAATTTTGTCACATACCTAAATATAGGCGTGAATTATTTCGATCTAAGTCTAATGGAAACCAACAGTAAATGGCTTTATTTCATAGGCCCTTAATGTGTGTGAATATTTAGTTCTGTGATTTTTTTTATTATTATAGCTTTTATATAGCGCTACTTTCATGCTTAAAGCATGCTCAGAGCGCTTTTGGTCCAATCTCATTTGTGGACCAGTGAGGGGGTATCTAGGAGTTGGTTTTCCGTGCTGCCTTTAGGCGCTCAGTAAACACAACTCTGCCCGAGTCGGGTGTCGAACCTCAAGCCCCCTTCTAGGTAGCCAAGTTCAAGCGCACTTGGCCTCTCAACCATGCTTCCCACATTAATACATAACAATCTGTCTATAGTACTATAGTCTATATTAATAAAATATTATATAGTAGTCACTGCTTGCAAAACAGGCATTTTTCGTCGAAATTAGTTAAAATCTACTTTATTTTGAATTTTTCTCCTAAACTACTGTAACGGTGCTGCGCATTGTCCATTTTTCTATTTTTCCAATATTGTATATATATGGGTTTCTATATCTGTCAACTGAGATGCCTACCCATCTTGCGTATTTTGTACGCAAATGGACATGAAAATACGCAAGTACTGTTTATCATCTAAAAATATGCATTTCCCCCGCATAAAGCAAAAAAAATAAAAAAGTAAATTTTAAAAAGTTGTTACTAATCATACAGATCTATATAGATCAGTGCGTTAATGCCTGGTAACGAACTATTCTTATTAATCTACCAGATCTATCTAGATTTATATCTCTAGAATCTTATCTATTGATCTATCTTTTTTTTCACGCGCTGTCTTGCGAAGATTTAAAATAATTATTAGATCTAGAACTTGTTGATGCAAATGAAGCAGCGTTCCTTTCAATGTGTCAGTTTATTTCTAGAATCCAGTTTATTTCTAGAATCCAAACTTAAACTTATTGTTTAGTTCTAATTCATTGACATTGGTCTTCAGTCTTCATAGACATAGATCTAGTATATATATACACATCTGATTATATCTAGATCTAGAAAACAAGACTAGATTCTAATGTAGATTTACATAAATTTGTGGTATCTGACAATTCAGACATGTTCTCATCTCTCTTGTTCCATGTCAACCGATGTTAGGTCAAAATGCCACAAAAAAAAAAAATCATAACTTTCTGTTAAACTTACAGTCATGATTTATACACCATTGGAAAGTTCTGTTAAAGTATTTTAATGATGTTTTTGTTTTTTCAAAGATAAATTTTTTATTTCTCATCCCTACTATTAGTGTCACTCTATCAGAAGCTTCTTTTATGTCATGCCATACATCCTAATGCTCCCCTCCCCAAGCCATGAATTTTAGTATCGCATGCCTCCACCTGCAACAAAAACCCTACAATGGACTACATACATTTCATTTTGTTTTTAATAATTAGTTATGAGTCAGTGGTATTTGGGTAAATATATAATACGATTTAAAATTATTGGTCCTGACCACTAATGCATTCACTCATTAAATCAATAATTCTCACACTTGCAGTGGATGTTAAAAATTTAACCTATTCTTTTCAACTGAAGCCTTAGACAACTAAGCTATTGTCTAGATCGAAACTGCAGCGGTTAAATTTAGCATAAAAATTTTATTTGCAATTTCTACAAGCTTATCTATATTTGAGAGCTAGCATTTTAAACTTTTTTTTTGTTGTTTTTAATCTGTATGAAAGCATGTGTGTGTAAAAAAAACTTTTTTATGACTAGATGTAGATCTTCAAGTAGGCCTTTATTCTAAAGCAAAAATTAAAAGTCCTAAAAATTGTCACAGTGAATATAAGGGCATGTTAAAAGTGTAAAGGTGTATGTGTTTGGTGGGTGGGGGTATAACACAGTTTGTAAAGATGGGTTATTCTAAATAAGGTGCCTCTCTAGATCCAGATCTATGACAAAATAAAAATCAATAAGTAAAGAGTTGACTAAGTAGCAAATAAAGAAATGATTGTAGTACTGGTTGTTCCACTGAATATACAAGGGCCAAAAAGTGTAGTGTTTTGGGGAGGGGGCGTTTGTTTACAAATATTATATGAGTGTCTGGTGGCATTTTAATGTAGGTAGATAAGACTACAACTGATGAACCTAAAGAGTTTGTGCATATTCCACAATATGGGTTTTCAGGCCATTCGATTGAATGATAAAAGAGACAAAAAATAAAGGTGGCTTAGAAATCCGAGGGCTACAAAGTTGTGTTAGTTGTGGGGTAGCATTGTTATGCAGGCTTTATTATTGGTGGATTCAAAAGTAGTGAATTAAAAAAAAATCTTTTTTTGTGTGTGTGAGGTTTTTATTGTAATTGGAAAAAAATGAGCAGGCCAAATCTACACTTATCTTGTAGTTAGTTAAGCACCACTAGTGATCTGCTATTCATTTCTTTTATATTCTTGCCATCTCCCCAGCAGTGTTAGCTACCCATTCTTGAAATTCTTTTGCATTGATCTCTCCCTATGTCTTGCTTTGTCACAAGATTATAAGAAGTTATTTGTCGCAACTGAACTAGATACTTTTATGTTTGTTTTTAGGTACATCTTATGGTGAAGAGTGGTTCAGGCAAGACCAGTATGTGGTCCATATTACTTCCTAATTATATTGCAAGGGACACAAGAAGAAGTGGTGTAACAAGTAAGTTCTACCTCGCACTCATGCACATTTAATACTAATGTTTTCATGGATTGCCAAAAGTAGATACCTAGGGTTAGGGTTAGGCCAGAGGCAGTTAAAATTGTTCATATATCTTGTTAAATCAATCGCCTGGTTGGCAACTATTTCTTGGATAACTTTAAAAAAAATCATTAAAACATATGACTGTAATAATTTCAGTTTTATCTCCCTTCATCATCCTTTTTCTACTATAAAAGTATAGATATATTGAGTAACTCTATATTACAAACAGTATACCTATGCTATATATACATTTTGAAGTAGGGCTGAGAACTGAAATCTTTTTTTTTTTTTTGTTGTTGTTGACTCTTCAACTACCTCCATTGATATCTAAATTGTTGTTGACTCTATCTCTCTTCTACTACCTCCATTGATATCTAAGTTGTTGTTGGCTCTATCTCTCTTCTACTACCTCCATTGATATCTAAGTTGTTGTTGACTCTCTCTTGTACTACCTCAATTGATATCTAAGTTGTTGTTGACTCTCTTTTTTACTACCACCATAGTTTGCTTAAAAAATTAAAATATTTCGGCATTAATGGTCCACTGCATCAGTGGTTAAAGATTTTCTGATAGGGAGAGAACAAACCGTAATAATAAATGGCTCTAAATCAACACCAATAACAGTAAACTCAGGTGTACCTCAAGGAACAGTCTTGGGTCCACTACTATTTTTAATTTACATAAATGATTTACCAAAGTGCATTAGTTCAGGAACAAAAGTCAGATTATTTGCAGACGATTGCATAATATATAGAACAATAAAAAACAACACAAGACACAGATATTTTACAAAGAGAATTAGATGAATTACAGAAATGGGAATCAAATTGGAGCATGTCTTTCCACCCAGAAAAATGTCAGTTGTTAAGAGTAACAAAAAAAACTAAAACAAATTAATTCCACTTATCTTATTCATGGCAAACCAGTAACACAGACTAAAAACGCAAAATACCTAGGTGTTGTAATAAATGAAAAACTGTCATGGAATCCACATATTGATGAAACTATAAAAAAAATCAAACAAAGCATTAGGATTTATTAAAAGAAATTTCTATAAATCAAATAAGAACATAAAACTAAAATGTTATTTAACCTTGGTTAGGCCAATAATAGAATATGCATCCTCCGTTTGGGACCCCTCAACTCAAGAAAACATTAAGAAACTGGAACAGACACAAAATAGAGCAGTGAGATTCATAACAAATGAATATTCACATTTGACTAGAGTAACACCTATAGTAAAATCACTAAATTTAGAAAGCCTTCAGGACAGAAGACTCAAAAGTAAAGTAGCAATTATACATAAAACACTGAACCATAATCTTCAAATACAAAAACAAAATTTAATAAAATACTCTGAAAGACACAAAAATAAAGGCACATTCCTCGTCCCATATGCTAGGACAAATTTGTACAAATACTCCTTCTTCCCTAGTGCTATTAGAGCATGGAATGGGTTGCCTGAGCTAGCCAGAAAAACCAGTGACTTGGCAGAATTTAAGTCATTGGTTAATATGCATGACTAAATGCATGACGCGTAGGACGTAATCATCTTCTTTTTTGAAGTAACGTCTGTATTATATAAGATATGACAAATACGTGAGGTAGATTTAGCAAATTTTATAACTAAGTGCTTAAAAAAATTAATTCCATTAGGAAAATAAGAGTTTAGATTTCAACAGTAGAAAGGTGGAAGAAATTGGTGTTAATATAAAGGCCTATAGGTCTGTGATTTGTCTCAATTTTGAAAGAAAAAAAATATATCACGAGATTTTTTTATTAGGAATCACTAAGTGCGCAAACAATTCCTAATTGTAATCAGCAGCTTTATGACATTACTGTGATTATTATTCTCATATTGTATATCGCTGTGTTAAGTGTGATGATGGCTTGCAGTGCAGTTAGGTGTGCCCCTGAGATACACAGTTTCGCTGTTTTGTTGTTTTATTGTGGGATCTCACAGTTGCAATAGTATACCGTCGTTTATTATTGAAGAATGTTTACACGAGTGGCAGCACGGCGTCTACCCTCAAGGTCACCCTTAGTATGTTGATTATTTTTATAGTGTTTTTAGTTGTAATTTCGGCTGCCTTTGTAGTACTTCATTGTGCTTTGTGGCTGGAGTGATCGTTAAAATGAACTTGTGTGTTACCCGTGCTTGTAATCGTGCTAGTATTTGTAATCGTGTTCGCATTATCGTAGTCTGTGAATCGTGACCAGTCTGTACTGTGTTATTATGTGTATCAGTCGTGTTGTATTGAAATAAAGCCTTGTTTCTAAGGTTAGGAATTGATTTAGTATATTACAGTGGCAAAACAAATAAAATTGTAAAATTGTTAAACTGTTAAAAATGGTTCAGTATTTCATGTATTATTGCTACCGGTAGCCTACTTAACTTTTTAGTCTTGTATGACATCAGAATGAAACTCTATCAAAGACAATTGACAGAGAAAATGGAGAAAAAAGGTTGACATATCTTGAGTGGTGCCCCAGCGGTCCAGCAGACCAAAGGATAGGTGAAAATGAATGCGAAGTTAGATGTGAACCTGGCCTAACTGATGTCTTATAATGAATATCTAATTGATATAATTGTTTTATTAGGAGGCAATCTCTTATTCAAATCCTTAAGAATATAACATTTCCGTAAAAAAAAACAAAAAAAACCTTTGGTTCAGTGTTCTATGGGCTTATAAATATTTATATAAAATAAATATCATGATGTCCGATTTTCATTTTCTCTTCTAGTTTCTGAGATCTAAATGGGACGGACGGACAGATGGACGGATAGACAGGCCACACAAAACTAATAGCGTCTTTTCCCTTTTTGGGGGCCGCTAATAAAAAAAAATAAAAAATTAGTTTATCATTTAGTACTAATTAATTGCTTTCTTTTTATATACCAGATATGGAGATAAACCTCATAATTTTCAGATAAATGGCAATACCTAGCGGTTTCTTCCCTTAGATAAGCTTTGTTTTTCAAACGTATCCTTTTTTCTATTGCTTTCTAGATGTATGACGCGTAGGTAGTGATGGGCAAAAGTTAACTAAAAAGTTAGAAACTTTTAGTTTAACTTAAAAAAAAATTAATTAAGGCCATTGTTTAACTAGAAAAAAAAGTTTAGTTAAAATCGTAGTTTAATTACTTTTTTTTTGTTACTAACTAAAAAGTTTAATTTAAGTTTGTAAAACTTTTTAACATGTGGTCAGGGTTGAAACGCACTTCCCTGTTTTCTGGTCATGTGATATCAATAACTTTGATTATCAAAAAAATGATGCAGTTAACAACTTTTTAGTCAGTCTGCATTTGAAGAGGGTAAGATGCTGGTAGAAGTCATGGGATGAAATATTTGCAATTGAAAGTAGCAGTATAATAAAATGTTATTAAACATTTTTTGCTAAAAGTTTCTATGCAATATTATGAATGGGATTGTTCCAATTTTTTTATGAGCCACGTGATGGTGGTTTAATTTCTGTTTCTAGTGGGAATCTGATCAGTGAGTTAGGTCAATATTATATTTAGTGGTTTTGAACTTTTGATCAATTCATTGCGTCAAACAATAATTTTTTAACTGCAAGAACATCAAGTACACCCTTTTTATAGTCTTTAGACTAATTATTGAGAAGTAAGAACCGACAGTTAGGCCTATATAGATCTTAAAACATTAGGATAACCAACTGTAGAAAATAAATAATCTTAATCCACACCCACTCTTGGCCATAAACTAAATAGACTGTGTCCAACAGATTTTAACAACCTGGTCATCTAGACATACACATATAGGCCTAGTGTATGCTTAGTGTACTGCACGTGTGTAGTCGACGATACTACAAGACTACCCTGCATTTTTTTATTACGCGTTATGCAATCGTGTTTGCTTGATGTGTAGTGGTCAGAAGAGGCATGGCTAGTAAAGCATGTTCTTTACACTAAAATAGTTACACACCCTCCCAGCCCAGAAAGTAAATAGACGGTGTGTCCGACTGATTTTAACAACCTGGCCAGATAGACCTACACGTGTAGGCCTATATATATAATGTACTGAGTGTGCAGTCCATAATGATAAGACCACCCTGTTTTTTTTCCCTTGCGCGTTTAACGGTTATGTAATAGTGTTAGTTGTATTTTTAGTGGTCAGACAAAAAAAATAGCACATCGGTATGGTTAGTCAAGCATGTATTTTACACTATAGTTAAAAATAAAATAGTTATACAGGTAAAATGTTTCTTAAAACTCCAACAATTTCGCTTCTATTTTATTGATTACTAGATCTAATTTTTTAAACTCTAATTGTAAATCATTTAATGAGATTTTGAACTTTACCGGTATAAGTAATTAAAATTTTCCGTTATATAATAAGTTAATATAATTTTAAAAAAGAGTACCATAAATTATTTTCCAAAGATTTTAATTGAAGGAAAAAATACAAGCACACATATTTATATAAACATTTTTTTAAAATTTTATTGTGCATAAACGTTTATGTATGAAACATATTCCTTATTACTGATTTTATTATGGATAAATATTTCTAGTTCAACCCCGTACCCCCCCCCCCCCCCCAAAGTTATGAAAAGTTTGTTATAGTTTAATTAATTTCCTTTAGTTTAGGTTAACTATATTTTGAAATTCATGATAAACTTTTAGTTTAACACCTTTATTTTAGTTGAAAACTAGTTTTAGTTTAACTTTTAAAAGCTAGTTTAGTTCTCATCACTAGGACGTAATAATCTTCCTTTTTTGAAGTAACGTTTGTAATTTAAAAGACAAGAGATATAGTTACTATTTTATGGCTTATCTTTTTTTTTGTATGTGTCGTCTTCTTATTTTCTTGTCTTATAAAATACAGACGTTACTTCAAAAAAAAAAAGACCATTACTTCTTAAACGAATCCCTATGTTAATTTATTCATGCATGTTGATCAATGAGTTAAACTCTGCAAAGTCGTCGGTTTTCCTGGCTGATCTAGGAAAGAAGCATTGATGGAACAAGGAAGGTGACTTTATCTTTTTTTGTTATGTATTATAATTATTTTGTTATGTTTTGTTTTTTGTATTTGAAGATTATAGTTTAGTATTTTAATTTAATTTTTTAAAAATCTTCTATCCTGAAGGGTCTTTAAATTTTATGATTGTACTAAATGGGCTACTCTAATCAAAAGTGAGTATTCGTTTGATACAAATCTCAATGCTCTACTTTGTGTCTGTTCCAGTTTCTTAATGTTTTCTTGAGTTGAGAGGTCGCAAACAGAGGATGCATCTTTTAATATAGGCCTAACCAAGGTTAATTACAATTTTAGTTTTATTTGTTCTTATTTGATTTGTGGAAACTTTTTTTAATAAACCATAATGCTTATATATATATATAAATAAATAAATATTCTCAGACCTTGCAATCTATAGGGAAGATGATCATCTGTTTCTTCGGTCAACAAACAGGGTGTCATGTGGCCAGCACAACTACCAAGTACCTATTAGAGTTGGGTAGACTCAGGGGCACCCTAAATTTTCGAAATTTAAAATCCCATTCTTCACAGAGATTGTTTTTTTAAATCTAACATCCATTAGTTATTAAGAATAAAAAAGTCGCTCTATAAGTCATAAGATAGATATTGTATTTTTTTTATAAGTTTTTTTTAAATTGTTTTTTTTTTTTTATTAATTAAGTTAACGAACAAATGAAAAATCACATAGTGAAAAAAAAAAGAAAGAATACATTTCTTTATTAAGAATTTGTACAAAATTTGATTTTTACTTCATGTCATGTTCATAGTAAGTTATATCTATTATAACAGAAGTAAAATGGAAAATATAACACTCAACAATAGTTGATTGACTCAGATAGAGAGGCCCAATAACTTTTGTTGCTTTAGTTAAACAACACTCAACAATAGTTGATTGACTCAGAAAGGTAGAGGCCTAATAACTTCTGTTGTTATAGTTATGCAACACATAAAAACATGTACACTTTTTGGTCATTCGTTGTAAGCATACAAACTTGAAAAGCATGTAAGTGTAAAACACAGTAGCCAAGACACATACAGTAACTTAGAAACAGTTGTATATGTCCTGGTCTTAAGTTTGATTGTAGGAAGTCACTGTAAATTATGATGTGTTGGCTCCTGATGAGTGATCCAGTAGTTCCCTGTTCAGTTCACTCACTGTTCACAGTTTCAGCAGAACATATTTCAAGTAGCTAGTTCACCATTTCTATGATAAATCAAATAAAGTCCATAGAATGGCAAAGTCATATGTAACAACAGGACAAAAGGACATAAATTTGGAGGAAGTAAACTTATAACAAATTATGACAAGATTATAATGGATGTATCAAATGAGACAATGACAGGAACAGAGTTTTCAACCTGAACTCGCCCAGAATAAATAATTCAGATAGCTCAAAATATTTATACATATATATATATATATATATATATATATATATATATATATATATATATAACTGTTCCACTGATAAACTGATAACGCATTTTAAATCATCACATTGTACAATCTATTTCAATTAATTTAATTAACAGTACAATACTATTAAATTATTATAACTAGTTTAAAAAGTAGCTAAAGAGTAAAATAAAAGTTGTTAAATAACATGACATTTCAAACAAGCTAAACAAACATGACTTTTCAAAAAATTAAACATTAAAAAAAAAAAGAAAGACAACTGGAGATCCTTTTTTTTTTCTCTAAAGTTTGCTTTTGCCTATAGAAGAGCTGAACATATCCAGAAGTTGACCGGTAGGTTGTGTGCCCTTGGACTTGAGGATGAGATCAGCCTGAGCTTGGCCAGTGAGAATAGCGCCATGAATGGTGGAAATGAAGCCGTTAGCAAAACCTTCCCCTGCAAACAGCACTCTGGGATTCTGAAAAAAAGAAAATTAGTAATGCTTGGACAATGCTGAAATCAGTGTTGGCATATTCTTATAAAGCTTGGTTAGTCCTAGCTGTGACAGATTATCTATTAATACACTGATCAGTTTGATAAAAAGTGCCATTAGTTCATAATGGACATGATATATTTATATATAAGTCATAGAATGTGTTGGTACTGGTATTGAAATTCAAATACTTGTGACCAATTTAATTTGATACATTGTTTCATCAATCTATTAACTGTACCTACGTTGAAAGGAAAACTCCCCTTCAGAATCACAATCAGGGACGTAGCTAAGAATTCTCCATCATTTTGGGGGCCCCTGCATTTTGCATAATATTTAATGTAAAAAAATTGCTCATTTGGGGGCACCCCTCAAGTGAGAGCCAGGGATATTTTCAGATTCTCCCCACTCCTCTCCACAACCTAGCTACACCACTGATCACAATGGCAGCAATTCAGAAGTTGTGCCTTATTAGACAGTCACAGAATATAGATTTGAACAATACTCTTAGTACATTAGAATTATTCAGCTAATACTATCTGAATAACTTGGTACTTTTAACTGAGTGGTACAGATTTTTAAAAAAAGACATCCTGTGACAACCTTTCTACTCAACACAACTCTACTTTAGAAGAGCACTGGAGTGTCAGACATTGATTAAGTGAATGCATCCAATCAAAATTACTTCACAACTGAAGAATGACAACTATGTGAAATTATAGTTGAAAGTATTCTATGACAATGAATTGCAAGAATAGTATGTTGCCAATATAAAGATTAAATAGATGGCGATGGGGATACATAGTACTCATTCAAATACTAATTGGTGTAAGGCAAATAATTTATTAAATCCTCATGAGTAAATACCAGCCTAGTCTTTCCACATGACCTATTATCCACCACTAACAATTAAGATGTATCTAACCCATTCTTAAAAAAGAAAGTATAAATAAATGATAAATATGATACATTTGAAAACTATGTAAATAATGATGTGTAAATACATTTAACAAGAAAAAATCTATAAATAAATAAAAAACTAGTGAAACTTATGAAAGTTTTAAGTAAACAACTTACAAATACAGATGAAAACTATAAATAACTATAACATGTAGTTACCTAAATATAAATGAAACAAAAACAGAAACATATAAAAGCTGTTGTATATCATAACTTACGGATACAGAAGGCAGGGGTTGACCCAGATGTTTAAGATCTTGCTTCCTCACTTTGGATGAGATAAAGGAATAAGTTCCTCGGAAATAGGGATTAGTTATCCATGTTGTCCTGAGGACAGTAACATCAGTAAAGTACACACATATTGCATAAAAGTAAAATATAATAGGTTTACAAATAGGATCTAAAATTATTTTTTTTTTCCATGACCAGGTATACCTATACACTTGTGCAGGGACAGGGACCTTCAAGTCTTTAAACAAAGTCTGTATTAGTTCATGGCAGACTGCTTTCAACTCAGCCTCATCGAGACCCTCCACGATCTCAGCCTAAAGGATATACAAAAAAATGAAGATAAAGCCAGCTGCTTGCAAACTAGACATTTTTTTTTTGGTTACAAAATTCTTAGAACTAATGTATGAAAAGGAAGCTCACATTGCTACATGTGATTATTTTTAATATAAATATTTATATATATTAAAAATGGGTTTCTATGTGGATGCTTGATTTGGTATTTTCTTTTTGTAATCAGTAAAAAAAAAATGGGATTAATTAATGTTATCATCCTGTTACCTGTTAAAACATCTGTCCACATGATCTGAAAGTATATAATGATGTACTCTACCAACATTACTGTTATAAAACCCTTTGGGTTCGTTCAATGAACGTTTTATTTTGAAATTGGATTTTTAAACATGAATACAATAAAAGAATATAACAATGAAACAACATTGATCTAATGCTTGCAGAAGATTAGTTTCACAAAAATTTGAAAAAAATTTATTAATTAATGATTTAAAAATGTATATATGAAAAAAAATGTATTTATATAATGAAGCAAAAGACGATTTTAATATAAAAATTTATTTTTAGCCTATCTATATATTTTAATTAAAATAAAAGCTATTTTCCATCTTTAATTGAATCCCTAGAATTTTTAGTTTGTTGAAAATAAAAGATCCAATTAAAGGATTAAAAAATCATCTCATAAGTGACTGGAAGAAAACTGATTCTAACCTGATACTTGTTGAGCCATAGCTCCAGGATGTTGGGGCTGCCTCTAACAGTTTCTGCAGCATGGACGCCATACCACCAGGGCTTGCCATACTTGAAGACAAGTAGAAAAGTTCTGTAAAGTGCTAACAAACTAGTGTGGTACCAGCATGCGTGACATTATGCCAGCGTTTGTGACACTCTACCAGCACAAGTGACACGTTGCCAGTGCCCAGTCAACACATACAAAGACAGACTTATGGAGGATGAAGCATGATGGTGGATGATGCTGGTTGAAGATATTTAATTTGTAAAAAATCTACATACAAAGAAATAGAGCCAATTCCCCGTTTCGATGGCTCCCGTCTACAAGAAGTGTCACCGTCAGAGGTGGCACCACCATAGGTTTCACCACCAAAAGGAGGAAGGTCGTTGAACTGAGTACTATTTAGTCACTCACTCTTGTTTTTAGTGGGCACCGATCACTAAGCAAGGCCACTGGCTTAGAGTCCAACCAAAGAAAATCATAGCCTTGGACCTCACCGTAAGGAGTCTGAGTGTAGCCTACAAATGGTTTGTCCCATTTAATAAATAACTGAAATAAAAATAAAAGGTATGAAAAGATTTATAACCTATAGGCATGGCAGGTGATTCACATTAACTGAAGTTAATAAATGTGTTCATTCCTTTTTTTGAAATTTCTCTGAAACAAAATTTTACTTAATCTATACTTTTATAAATGCTTATATTACTTAAATTAAACTGCTTATTTTTATTCACTAAAATATTATGGTATAATTGTATAACCGTATGCAGCATAAAGGGCCCTGGGTGAGTGTCAAAAGTGGGCTCTAACCCTAACGCTAATTCATAATATAATGCTAAGAGCTTTCATGGTGACATAGGTACAGTACATTTAAAGCCTCAAATATTTGTATGATGGGCTGATGGTGGCAACAGAAATCTCCACATTGCAGAGTCACCTCAGGTATGGGACCTTGCATAGTCACCACTGTTCACCCCCCCAAGTCCACCTCTTGTAACATTGTCATTTAAGTATTTGAGTTATTAAGAAAACAAAACCAGTGAGTTTACTTTTCCGATTCCTCCAAAACCCAGATTGTTGATGGCAGTCTGTGCTGAAAGGGGAAGCTGAGGTGTGAAGAGCTGCTGATGTTTGGCCTGGAGGTATCCAATACTAGTGGTCACTATCACATGGTCAGCTAAAAAAGTTTCTCCATTGTCACAAGTGACAGAAACTTTACCAGAATCTGGTGACTTTGCATTAGTCTGAGGGGGGTAAACATGTATGTCATTAATAAACTAAGATTAGATGTTAAACACAATCTTTAAATAGAAATGAGTGAATCTAAGAAGGTAAAACATGAGTAGACATGCATCTTATAGAACTCCTCCTTCATGGTCAAAGATGAGCAAAGTCTCAGGTCCTATGATGGATATGAAGTCAACTCTCTGCTTTGAAAAAAAAGCCCAAAGACACTGAGCCAAGTGTTAGAGAGCATTTGTTTTTAGTACACAGGAAAAGATTGAATGGCTTATCAAATAGAATCTAAAAAACAGTGATACTTTTTTAAAAATAATCAGCCATTATATTGACAGATTAACTCCTTGACTGATAGGTGAACTGAGCATAGCATCTAGTCTTAGAACAAAGTTCTGTTATAGGTTCATGAATAAATTGATTCACTTGCCTGCAAGAGAGATTAAAATGCATTGGAGCTACATTGATATGGGATAGAGGGTAAAAGTAGAGAGAGAGAGAGAAGAAGAGATGGGAGAAAGAGACAGAGATGGGAAAAAAAGAGAAAGGAGATTTAATAGACACAGATATAGACTTTGAAAAAAAAAGAATATGCCAGTTCCACAATCATCTCTCTCCAAGTTCAAAATGTCAAGTTCACATCAGAACTAATTAATTTATAACAGACCCTTTGAGTGTCTAAAGGTTTAATGGCAGATTTCCTAAGGGCAAACTAGACATTTTATTTTATTTTTTTTTGGTAAAAAGTTATAACAGTGAACAAAAGTAATAATTCAAGTTCTATTACCCAGTTTATATTAGTAACAGGAGTATTTAGACGAATAACCTCCCTTGGCAAAAGGCGCACAACAGCTTTCAGAATCTCGGTGATTCCCCCGTCAACATAGGTAAACCTAGACCCTGGCAGCACCTTGTAGATACGCAGAGCCCATTCAGACAGTTCCGTTAAATCCGCCGCTGCGGAGTCTATTGTCTGATAGCCACAAAACCATCTGAGTAGAAAACAAAAAACAAAGTTAAGGCACTTTACAGTTTTTGAATTTAAAAGAAATTATAACCAACACTACGTCTCCGTACTGCACTAGTTTTTACAAAGCTTATGACAACTTTGTCTATCTGTCTGGTAAGATTTTTGAACACGTTTTTTTTTTCCCACTCACCATGCTCAGATAAAGTTGACATTTTAAACAATTATTAATTGTTGATGACAATACGTGAAGCAATAACAAAAACAACCAATTAGTTAATCAAATAGTGACAATTAATTATTTTTGTTTCAAGTAGAAACAGGGAGTTACACCTTGCAGTATTAAAAGTAGTTTCACAGTTCTTACCCTTACATAAGCTTAGTTTTTTTAAAGTATTTTTTTAATATTTTGCTTGTTCTAATTATGGATAGAATGACAAAAGTACTAGAAGGGATGTATGGGGAAAACGTGTTACCTTTGTTCTGCCACCCTGCATGTTTGACAACAAATATTTGTTGTCCAGGCTTGCATTAGAAACGTCAGATGTGTATATCACCTCTAAATGTATTAGGACTACCTTTTGTATACCAGGGGTGTTTCAAACCAAGAACAAATGCATGACTAATGAAAGCATTGCCTACTTGTAGATAGCATCCATGAGTTCTCTTTGTCTACGACTCAAGTTGCGCCCATATTTGGCCAGGTATTCTCTGTAAGCCTTCTCATAGCACTCCCCTTCACTGTGACCTCGGTCATCAATGTCAATGTCATCCACAGCCTCTTTGTGAGTTCGTTCAAACAGGAATTTCAGCAGACCGTTGGCTTCATCTGGAGAAATCTGAAAACATTAACGTATAATTTGTTCATTAGCTGTTTAGGCCCTCCACTCCAGTGCCATAAGAACACTGACAATAGACAGATGTTTGGGTGGCCAATGTGTCTGGCTAGTGATGTCACTAATGTTAGAGGCATAGGGCATGATTTTATTTTAGTAAATATCATTTTAAATAGATGAAATAAGATGTAGCTAGCAGGTCAGAGAAGAACTATTCTACATTTATTTTCTAATATTCATTTTCACTAAACTTATAAATTAAAAATAAAAAACAGGGAGGTAAATCGTGGAATTAAAAAAAAAAAGCCTCTCTCATCCAGGGAATTTTTTAACTATGCCTGTTTTTACAAGTATTCACTCAACAGCCTACTTCCATGTGGTGTGTCACAAAAACACAATATGACTACCTGGTCTATCTCATTTTATATTTTACTTTGTCAGGGTACATGTTTTTTTCAAACTCTGGTCAATCTATTGTTGACCTATTTCTTTTTATAAAAATATATTGTCTACCTTGATATTGATTGCATTGTCTCCCTTCTCATGTTACCCTAGCAAAAGTAACAAATCTCTTTTGACATACACACACTACCTAGAGCTACAGCTGGAGAAATAGTGTAAGGACATTTTGAGTTTTAAGCCCCCATAGAGATTACACATTTTATAAAAAGTTTGTAACATGTCTCAAAATCTCAAGAATCAAATGAAAAGGAATTGTATTATTTGATTTAAATGGTTTAGCAAACATAGTAAAACAAAATATAGTTATAGGGACCACTAAACTAGCTGCCATGACAATGACGGTCCAGTAAAAGTCAAAAGCTGTATACTAATATACTAAAAAATCTTAAACTAATATAATATATGTAATGTGTAACCATTTAACAAGCAATGCAATGTTTGATGTATATACCTAATGCAATAATAATAATAATAATCTTTATTTTCCATAAGGAAATTTGTTTTACAATTTGTGCATGATGCCAAAAAAAAACAACAAAAAAAAACACATTATAACTATTGAAAATAAAATATACAATCACACCAGGTGCACTCATAAGTTACATGTAAAATGTGTCTATCAGATAGTTGAATTGATTTAATGATATGATTGCTAAGGGTATCAAAAGAGTTTTTGTGTCTGTATGTCTTTGTAATTGGTGTCTTGTATTTCCTTTGTGATGGTAAAATCACAAAATCCTGACTCAGGGGGATTTTTTTTTATTTAAAAAATCTTTGTAGCTTTCTTTTGAATGTTTTTCTCAAACAGTTTATTTTTTTACAAATTACCTTACCAGCAGCACTTAGGGTTTTATGAAATTTATATATTTTTATATCCAAATTGCCATCCTAGGTAGCAAAATTAAAACATAGAATACTACAGATGTGAGCAAGATAAAACATTGCCAATGCCTTTTTGTAATGTAATGGTTAAATGTGCAATCATTGAATATAAGTCTATCTTATTGTGTCGCCAATGGACTACATTCAAATGTTATTGTTTTTTGTTAGTCTTTTTAATTTACCTTTTCACCATGTGGTGTTAGAAATTGAGCCGGGATATTGACCAGGTGGTTGTTTTCTGACGTGTCAGGGAAGATGGTGATGCCAATTTTCTCGGCTATGTCATAGGCTGGGTTGCCGTCCTTACCATGAACGAATTGCGCGCCAAGATCCAGGTTTTTACCGTCTGCAAAAACAACATTTTACATTTGGATCATTCAAAAGAAAATTGCATTTGTTTATTTCTAAAAAAATAAACATTATTTAACTGTACTGATAGGTAAAAACAACAATATAAAAGAATGCATATTTAAGCATACAAAAAAATCGAATCAATAGTTCGTATTAAAACTCTCCAATTGGCCTTACTTTTCTAAAAGGTAACAAGTTACATATCTACAAAATGACTTTTCAAAACCATGTGTGTTTGTGTTTTCATTTCCATTATGTTAGACTTATAAAAAGCACATTTTAGTACTGTAAAATCACATTACCAAGCTCTTTTGCCTCAAGCTTAAAGTAACTTTTATTTTTTAGTTGGCAGCAGTGATCTTTTCTTGGGTTTCTTTGTTTGTCTGTTTATAATTCCCACTCTTCCTCGTTTCATTTTCAAACGTTATTCATTGGATCTCTCCTACATTTCTCTGAATCGCTTTATGTAATTTTTTTATTAGTATCTATATTGCGTTACTTTTGTCAACCGGATCTTAAAAGTCGAAGACCAAACAAAGAGGAGTAAGAAGTAAAACCCTAACTACAACTTTGTAACATTACTGGAAACAAAATTGAGCTCATGTTTTTTTTTTTTTTCTGTTTCTGTTTTTTTTTTCTTTCAACAAAGATTTAAAAAAAACAAAAACATTCTGATCTAATAATAAAAATAGTTGTTATTAGAAAAGGGGCCTCGCAAGCATCCATTAAATCTTGTCCCGCAATTTGTAAGGCCGGCCCTGGTTCCACGAACTACTGGCATAATTAAATAGTAGGCCTGCACGTTTTTTTTTAATTATTAAGTACATGCAGAAAATAAAATACAATTTGATTTTTTTTTTTTAAAGTTCTTCTCGGTAACAAGAACATGACTATGAACTTTGAACTGTTCTAGATACTGACTATATTGAAACAAAGATACGAAGATCTATTAAATGATCTCTGGTCGAGTTTGCCTGAAGAGTTCCAGAATATTTCTGACACGCTATCATTATTGCACTTCAGTTTCCTACAGACTATTTATGGAGAGCGAGCATAAATACGAGTATAAGGGTCCGATTGTAGATGTCATACACAACAGTAGTAGAAAGAAGGGTGAAAGTAAAACCAGCGTCTGGTGATTACAGATGCCCAACCTGTCACCGCAACTGTGTCTCAAGGACTGGCCTCTTTCGTCACACAAGAAGTTGTAAAGGGAAAACATTTTCTCTTGAGACGTGAAATGCCACAGAGAGAGAGAGAGAGAGAATGAGAGAGAGATTTAAGCGCAGTAGGATTTTCTTATTAGGTTTCAACAAAGTCAAACTCTAAAAACAGGCTCCAGATTTTATAATTCATCTTACCATCTGACCAATATCGTGCCAGCTATCAAAAAGTGATGATCTTCAAGTACACAATATCATCAAAGTTAATCAACCTTAGGTTTTATACGTGTTTGTATGCCTATTATGGCGTATCTATTTTTTTTATAGGCCAAGTCATGTATTTGAAAATAAATAATAAAGCTAAATTTAGTTTAATTATTATTGTTTTATTTAAATAAATAAGAAATAATCCAGCTTAAAAAAAATAAGCAAAATGTTCCACTAAATTCTCCAATTATACGAAGTGTTCCGTTAAAAAAAAAGAGTGGGAAACACTGGCCTAATTGTTTGTTGACAACAGCCAGACCTAGATCTAGATGTTTAATCACTAGAGTGATGACAAAACAAAAGTGTATTATGAGATTTGATAAAATGAAATTATAATTCTAGTTCAGGCCTCGCGAGTGAAGCAATAAAAGGAGGCATGCGACCTACTACATAAAGTAACACAGTAAACGAACAGAACTTATACGATCGATAAAAGGCAATGAAGTACTAGAGAGTAGAGACCACTTTCTTCCTAAGTCAAGAATTTCCAAAACGTCAGAGATTATTTACTGTCATGCTGTCATGTGTACTATGTTTAAAGGGCAATAATTCTGTGAGAATAACGACAACGTGTACGAACTCTAGATTAAACACTTACCCACAACCTCTGCCTTGACACGACCACCAATGTAGTCCTGAGCCTCCAGTATAACAACATCCTTGATTCCGTTCTTCAGCAACCAAGCAGCCGCGGTCACCCCTGCGAAACCAGCACCAACGATCACCACTTTTGTGGACGTCATCATTAGTTCAATCTGTTGATATTCAATGATTAAGAGATTCTGAGACAAGATAAGGAATTGAAATTCAAGAGTTATTCTGCACAATCCTAGAAACGAAATGAGCTAGGCTCTGGCTTGAGTGGAAAGCCGAATACGAAACAGGATCTGCTTAGAAAGAAGGAATGGTTAAGTCAATAGTTCCCCTTTCGGTTACACCAATGTCTATTCAACTGGAACGAGACCTAAGTAGTTTTTTTTCTTCTTTTTACTGTGACGTAAACTGCACATTGAGTATTACGTGACAAGAGGAGGGATTAGGTCTGTATGTACGTGAAAGAGGGGGTAGCTCTATCTGTAAGTGGAGGGGGGAACAACTTGAAGAAACCGTTGGAATACTCATGTCAGGTGTTAAGTTTACCCAGTGACAGGTCCAACAGTAGTGTATTATAATAACATAGATTTACATTGACGATTTTAGAGACGAGCTTTTTTTTAATAAGAAGGTTGGTTTAGGTAGATACTAATGACGTCTTCTGTCAATGTTGTGTATCAGATAGAGATATGTCTCCGTTTGACACAGGAAAACGTCTCCTAGCATTAGACGGTCAATGTTAACACAGAGAACATAAAGCTAAATTCTCATTGGAACATCCTAGCATACGAGACGCGACTAGTTGTTATAGCTTTCATAAAGTTAAAACCACAGATCTAAGTATAATATATAGTGTGGTTATAACACTGCCTTGCACACCGCCATTCAAGCAAGTACAGAGGGTGAGCTCTAGCTGGTGCACTAACTTGGATGGCGGTGTGCATGTCAGGGTTATAACATTTCTACTGAAACTTCGGTGACAAATGACTGCTGTAGCGTTTAGCTTTAACTCAGAGGGGGGTAATTGATCTGTTAAATGACCACAGCTTTTGAAAAATAGCAAATAATCAGAAATGGACCCAAAAATAATCAAATATTTGTTAGTGAACCAAAATAAAAACAAAATATGGACAAAAATGTCTATGAATTTTTAATTTCAAATACAAGAGTCATGACTTGCGATTATTGTTGTAAGAATTCATTGAAAACTTCACGCTATAATTTCAAAAGACAGAAAACAAAAATCTAGGATTTTATAGCAGCTACATATCTTTTGTTAATACACAATTGGATCTCGAACTCTGAAACATTTAGGAATAGGCTTAAAATTAATCTATTTGAAAAAAAAAAAAGAATCCTATATAGTTAAAATGATAGGCCCCTAAGTTTTTAAATATTTACTTTCTCGTAGCTAAGATATATTTACATTTAACTTACGAAACCATTGCTATGTTTTAAATAGGAATACCGATGGTTCGTTTTAAAATATATATACTTAACAATACCATTGGTAAAGCAATCACCTATTGAAAGATGGTCACACTAAACCTGCGAGTGTTTACATTCTGCTGTCCTCAGCTCTAAACTGTTGCACTAGAATAAGCTTGTTTATTAACAGAACGACACCAATCGATGGTGACGTCATCCAAGGTATTGTGGTCAGTTTCACGTTCAGTCAATACCACACATGGTACGTGTAGCACAGGTCAGTTTTAGTCCAAGAATGTACACAAGAAGTCCAGCGATGTGTCCAGCGACTGTGTCTCGTCATTCCTGAATCTAAAACACCGCTATGACACATGTCGTCTGAGGACACAAGATGGATCAATAACTGTCTCGTGTGTGTGAAGGAAATCTCCAGGGAATACAAACAGGACGCAGGCTGTACTGACTGGACGGCACAGCCCTGGACAGAACACTGGGAGTTCACTCGTAGTTCATTATATCAGGAAATCATTACAATAAAAACTTTGAATGTATTCCTACTTTAAACTGGAGTGTCCTGAGTCTCCTATTAGTAAAACAATACCAAGTTTGATTCTGTTTGTACACATCAGAAGAACCAGTGTCGAAATGTTCAACTTAAAGAAGATTGCCTATTCTTACAATGGATATGAATTAACGACCACTTTAAGACTACGTTTTACTGAACCAAGTCATTGAGAGATAGAAAGATATATCAGTAGACAGAGAGACGTAGACAAAGATGGTGTCCTCCGGTGTGGTAGATCATGGTGTCATTCCTTCTCAATAATTTTTCATTTATGATCTAGTTTCATGTCTGCTGGGTCAATGCTTTACTTTAAGGTTTTGGGTAAAATCTAAGATTTGCTGTATCATAGGTTTAGCATGAGATCTGATAAGTCAAGGGATGTTGTCTTCAATTTGGATCTTGGGTCTAGTGCAGTCTTCTAGGTCAACGTTTAGTTTGCTGGAAAATGGCCTCATTTTTATATGCTGGGGCAGTCTTATTTAGACTAAAATCCCCCCGCGCCGTTCATCGTATTGGGCGGAAAGCTTTCTCTGCAGAAATCAGTCACAACAATGTCCGCAGCCTCTTTCCAACTAGAGTCCACTGCCCTGAGGTCCATCTTGAAGGTTTCGGCACCAATATATACGAGAACGTGTCTCGTTGTGTTTTCCTCGTATTGGGGCCTCCATGCCATCCATGCCATCATGCCTCCATGCCATCATGCCTCCATACCATCATGCCTCCATGCCATCATGCCTCCATGCCATCCATGCCTCCATGCCATCCATGCCTACATGCCATCCATGCCTCCCATGCCTCCATGCCATCCATGCCTTCATGCCATCCATGCCATTGTTACTCTTAGTTGTGCTATTCCACCTGCCAGAGGACAAGTCCCGCGAACCTCATGCGCCGCTCGATCAAAACCTCATTAAGTGGTCGAGTGCCCGTTTGGCATACGGTTTCTTTGTTTGTGAACCAATCTTTGTAACTGAGTCCTAAAGTTGTAGCCACTATTGCTGACTCACATTTAGTCTTCTCTTGGTTTGGTGCAGATGACGACCCGCTGGGATGCGATTGCGTTTAATAGGTGGAGTTTTTTCTCACCAGACCGATAACTTGAGACCCTGTCCAGTGGTTTAGGGTAGTGGACCGGACAACATTAAGTAACAGTCTACCAAGCGCATGACTTGAACTCTATTTCAACATATGGATGTGATGAACAGTTTATAATAGTTAAAGTACTGAACAGGCTACATTTTGCAGGAGCTAAAATTACTGTGTAACACTTTGCAGACGCTACTATGTATGGAATAACATATCCACATTTCGATAGAAGACAAAGATATGTTGGAAGTACATTGATGACGTCAATGAGTAGATGTATGACCAAAGAGACTTTGCGTTTGAGATATATACCTGACATGAGTTGGGGAAAAGTAAAGGTGTTTGGTCGTTGTTCTGGCCACATGACACCCTCGTTAACCGTAGGCCACAGAAACAGATGATCTATACATCTGCCCTATAGACCCCAAAGTCTGAAAGGGGAACTTTTTTTTTTTAGCCTACAGCTTGCAGAAGAATAAGCTCCAACTTAGCCAAGAATTGAGTGCATACTACGCTCTGACTGGAACGTGTTTTGTCGACTCCCCAGGCCTCATGGAAACGGTAAGGAAAAGGGCACAGAAACAGGAACAGAATAAATGATGTTGATGACATACAGTGACACATTCAAATGACATGACTACAGGACTGTCAACGGATCAGATATTAATGGTTTCATTGGAATGTTTTGTTCAACTTGTTCTAACATCTAAGAGAAAACAAAAACATCATTCTATTTTTAGCCGCACTATTTAAGCGGAATTACTACAGAATAGGAGAGAGATGGCAACAAACACAAAGTAATAGAGGGAGAGGGGGGGGGGGAAAGAAGAGAAAGAAAACAATGAGGCAAAGAGAGAAAAAAGATAAAGGGCTGAAGAGGAAAAACTAAACAGAGAGAGAGAGAGAGAGAGAGAAGGAAAAGAATAAGGACAGAAGAGAAAAAAAAAACTAAAGAGAAAAAAAAACTAAAGAGAAAAAAAAACTAAAGAGAAAGAACGAGGGCCTAAGAGGTCAAATTCGTTTTGTCCATCATGTTAGTTCATTTCGTTCATTAAACAGTTATTTCATTAGTTACGGGATGTTATTAATGTCTAGTCAGTACAATAATAATACAATATTCACCTTTCAGGAGATGCCTAGTTGTTACTAGCGCACTATATCAATAGTGCTAATAGATCACTATACACTATTCAGGAGTTGGCTTACTGTTACTAGTGTACTATATACATAGTGCTAATAGATCACTATACACTATTCAGTAGTTGGCTTACTGTTCCGATAGACGCTCTACTTCTCTGTGGATTTCGAAATACCTTTTCAAGCCTATACACATTTCCTGCTCCGTCAGTTTCTTTTTTGAAGTGTATTCTTAACTTCTCCAAGGCTTCGCTCTGTTATTATATAGTCTACTAATTCACATCTTATTATGTAGAGAAGAAAGGCACCTCGACTTTATTGCAAGACGTACTTACAAAATCAGTTTGGTATCTTAGTAATCTCGTTCGGATACTTAGTAGACCTATTAGGGTTTACTTTGCAAACTTGTTTAGGGTACTTAGTAGAGCTTTTTGATATATTTAGTCATTTTCCAAGTGTAGTTTACATATCTATATGTATCTATAGATAGATAGATAGATAGATAGATAGAGAGATAGATAGATAGAGAGATAGATAGATAGATAGATAGATAGATAGATAGATAGACAAGACAGACAGATAGATAGATAGATAAATTAAAATTAAATTATGGCTTTTATATAGCGCTACTTTCATGCTTTGGTCCAATCTCAGTGGGGGAAAGAGGTATCTAGGAGAAGGTTTTTTCGTGCTGCCTTTAGGCGCTCAGTAAACACAACTCTGCCCGAGTCGGGTGTCGAACCTCGAGCCCCCTTCATAGGTTCAAGCGCACTTAGCCTTTCGACCATAGATAGATAGATGTGAAAAACACATAGATCGATCTTGGCTCAGACCATATCATTGTTATTGACCAGATGCGTGAAAATGGGGCTGGAAAGAAATACGCAATAAATAAAATTAAACGTATTGAACTTGGTTCTTTTGGGGGATGGGAACTTGGGAGAGGGGCGGCAAAGGAAAAGAACGAACCTAAAAATAGAAAAGATCGCGCACGCCAGCGTTAAAAAGTAGTAGGTCTCCTATTTCAATAAATAGTTGCCTCCCTTGCTCACACGTGACCTGTACTGCCACATGTTTAGTGCTACAATCATTTGATGATAGAGAGAACGAAAAACTTGTAACAATGTTCCATGTACGTACAGTTGCAAATACAGTAGTGTACTTCTTTGCAACAATGTTACATGTTCTTACATGTACTTAGACTTAAGTGAACAGCAGTGTGCTCATCTATAACCGGTGGTGTAGATAGGGTGGGGGGGGGGGGGGTGAGGGAATCCAAATTTGAAATTCCCCCCCGGGCCCACACTTGAGGTGGGGCCCTCGAATGAGTGTCCGAAATGCGTTTTACATAAAATATTAAACCATTATCTCATGTCATGATGTCGAATATCAAAAGGCAGGGGCCCCTAAAGAGTTCAAGCCCTTCCCCGGGCCCCATCATACCTAGCTACGCCACTGTTTAAAACAATGATATATGTACGTAAACGTATTGCATAGTTACAAGTACAGTATAGTGGTATAGGCCTACTTCTTTGTTGCAATGTTACATGTACATAGACTATCTGCGCACACATAGTGGACGAAAAAAAAAAAAGCAACAATAGGACTACTTTGACCTACTTACTTGACGATGTAGCCAACTGGTTTATAATTATGTGTGTGTGTGCGTTTGTGGTGTTTTTGTGAGGTGTTTGTTATGTTTTTAAGGAAATGACTTCCTGATTTGCGTGTTACTCATTCGTGAATCTAGATTCTAGTCTCGTCCTGTAGTGCTTGAGTTTTTGTCTGGCACACATCACGTCCATTCTTACAGACCACGTGATGTCATTGGCGGTAAAGTTAATCAAACTTGTTAATAATGAAGTCTTGTGTTAAACGAAATTTGTTTGTTAAATGGTTTACATGCTTTGGGTGTTCCACAAGCTTCTGAAGATAATTATGTCTTAGTCCAAGCCTCCCGCAGGTGGAAAATATCATGTTCCAAATTAAAGAGTTTTAGGTTTCTTTCTATTTCAATGAACATTTTATTTACATTTATTATAAAGCAAATATTATGATCGATAGCTTGTCCGACGATAACTATAGAATAATTATTGGTATTTAGAAATGTTCTCTAATAAAATATAATCATAAACTGACGGATAGATAGACAGATAAACAGACAGATAGATAGATAGATAGATATTATTAGGTAGCAGGGCCTGCCTTACATAATTGGAGGCCCTAGGCAAATTGAATTTGGTGGCCCCAAACGAAAGAGAAAAATAAAAACAAAAAAATAAAAGTCCGCCATGTATTTAAACCTAGTCAGGCTAGAATACTCCAATAACATCATTAGGGCACACATTTCGCTACTTCTTCACTAAAAAAATGTTTTGACTCCAATGTGGGGCCTCCATCAATCGGAGGCCATAGGCGGCTGCCTGGTTTGACTATAACTTATAACTAAGGCCGGCCCTGTAAATATAAGAGAGAGAGAGAGAGAGAGAGAGAGAGATCAAAAAGTCTAAAGAACAAAACTTCACCAGACATCACCTTCTTAAGCTTCTAAAAACTAGGATGACTTCAGAAATATTTCAAATGCCTTGAGATAGATTTCCTCAGACTATTCACATAGGTCAGTGACTCAATCTAGAGATTGTATGTCCAGGAAAAGCTCGGAGCATTAAAAGAATCAGACCGTGCTGTGGTATCCAAATATATGCTCTCTTACGGCAAGTACACAAGACACATGACCTTAACTTCTTCTCCTCCCTCCCCACTACCTATGTAGATACATTCAGGATAGACAACTGTTTCTGGGTCTACTTAGTAAAGGTGACAACAGAGCTGCTGACGGACGAATTCAACTTGATTTCTAGCCAATCCCATGAACGCTGTAGTAATGCGCCGCAGGGTTCAGGGGTCAAAGTTTAGACGCAACCTTCGTTAATTACAAAGTTCAATCTATAAATTATAAATAGACTCAGTGCAGCTGAAATAACGGAAACTTTATTTTCTCATCTATATTGTGTTTGTATAAAGTTTTAAACCTAAACCAGAATGTTCGCTTTATAGAGTTGTAAAAGAGATTGAAAATTATTTTCAAAGAGTTTATCATTGGTTTATCTTTGTGGAGATGACCGGTCACTTCATCCACGGTCATTTCATCTTTGGTCACTTTATTACCTTTTGCTTCATCCCCAGTCATTTTATCCCTAATTAAATATTTTTTTCTTATTGTGTAATTGTGCTGTTAAGTCATTGCTTTTAAGCACTCATTTCATCTAATATATAAATATGCTTATTTGGAATACTTTTTGTTTTTTCAACTCAGAAATATTGATATAATTGTCTGTTTTAATCGTATAGACTTTAAAAAAGAAATTATCTACCCACTAGATGCACAGTGTGATGCTTTGAAGTTTTTCTAAGAAAAAAACTACTAAAACTACTTTTCTTGGGTTTACATCAAAAGTACACCTTCACTTTCTCTCCTGGAAAAATCCTTTCTGCTTAGGTCATGGCTTCGCCAAGTTCATGACCTTTGAACTACAAAAAAAAAAGGAGAGAATAACGGTTAAGATTAAACTAGGTAGTTCCCCTTCGAGGATATTTGTATACGCTTGTTTGATCTGTTGGTTGAGCTAGCAGGGGTGTAACCCATTTGTTTCACAATGTGGGTGAAAGACTATTGTTCATTTTGTATTTCTTATCCACATAACATACAGTGTCGGCAGCTTGTCTTATTCAAAAATGAGCCTTAGAAATTTGAGATGAAAGTTGCAGACGCTCTTTTTGTCTGATACTGTCCGATATTTTAAATGACGAAAAAAAACACAAAAAAAACAACAACTTAGAATAAACATAAGACTGTCATCTCAGAAAAGAAATGCTAGTGACACAGCACTTTGTCGCACCGAACACAGGAAGACATCAAAAGAGCACTTTGACCTAGGTTATGCTCACACGTTTATGCACTTAAGACCACGTGACAAGGTCCTGTGAGTGACACAAATGACACACAGGTGGGGAGGGGGAAGACTGTAGAGGCCGGAGATACAATTCAGTTCTTTAAAGTGCACACCGTCTTTTAGAAATAAATAAAAAATGCATTATGTGATTTAATCTATGGGCATCTCATTTCGTGTGTTTAATCTATGGGCATCTCATCATGTGATTTAATCTAAGGGCATCTCGTTTTGTGCTTTTAATCTATGGGCATCTCATTTCGTGTGTTTAATCTATGGGCATCTCATTTCGTGTGTTTAATCTATGGGCATCTTATCATTTGATTTAATCTATGGGCATCTCATTTCGTGTGTTTAATCTATGGGCATCTCATTTCGTGTGTTTAATCTATGGGCATCTTATCATTTGATTTAATCTATGGGCATCTCATTTCGTGTGTTTAATCTATGGGTATCTCATTTCATTAAGTCTTTAAAATTTTTGTGTCTTTCATTGTGTGTTGGTAACCTATGGGTTCAAAGGCGGATTGGCTATATGGGCATTTTAGGAAATGCCCGTTTGGCCGGTACTCAAATGGGCCTAAAGGGTCTCATGAACGCCACTTTGGCACGCATTAAATTGTTAAAGGTTTTATAATATTTTCATATATAAGTGGCAATATGAGCGTCATGTTAAAAACACCTTTTACAGACTACAGTGTAATATTAATTTAATCTAACACATTTTTAAAAATAATGTAATAGCCTACATCCGTAGACAGTGCTATTAGTAGGCTTCATCCTTTTAGAGCCTACAAACATAGCGATTAAAAAGCAACATTAGGCCTATATTTCTTATAAAACTATAAAGCATAGAAACAATTATCGGTACATTATAAAAAAAAAAATAACAATGATTTTGAGAACAGATAATTGGAGACCCATCATATGATGTACAATTTATGGTATAAAGATGTAAAGAGATGCCTGGGCCGATTTCAACATCCAGTCCGCCCCTGTATGGGTTTTTTTTTTAATTAAAGAAAATTAAATTTTTACATTTGTTTAATTAAACTAGTCTTCTTATGTGTTTGTTTTATCGCCATTTTTGTCAAGTGACTGATGCATTTAGAAAGGGATGAGGCAAATAAAAAGACTTATTTCATATCCAGCGGGCATCATCTCATCATTACTCTAGCTCTGATTTTTGTTGCTTAAGCGCGTGGTGAAAATGTCAAATGTGGTTAGTCGAGAACGTATGTTAGAGAGAGACTGTGTGTGCCGAATGGGTTGGAGTTCAAGACGTCCGGTCATTTCTATGACGCGTGGCAGTAGTTGTTTAGTTGACCTGTAACTTCTACTGCCTTTAAGTGCTTGACATCTATCTTCCATACTTTCTCGGCTTACTCTCTCTCTCTCTCTCTTTCTCTCTCTTTTAAAGTCTGTTTTTATCCCCCCCCCCTTCTCTCTCTTTTTCCTTGTCTCTCCCTTTTTTCTGTCTCTTTTTCTGTCTCTTTTTCTGTCTCTTTTTCTGTCTCTTTTTCTGTTCACTTCTTCAGCAAACATTTCGGCGTAGTCTAGTGATCACTTTATATTACTAAATTCACCAGAACCATAGACATGACAATACATTCAACTCGATGCGTAAAAATAAATATAACTGTAAACATAGACAGGAAGAACATTTATGGCATGTCATATATATTTACGCCATCAAATGTTCACCACCCACTGATGTGTTTACCTGTAACATGTCATATATAATGACACAAGACAAGAGAAACAATTTCTTCCTATTTAGAACACAATTGATAACTTAACCAAAATGTGTACGTTGAAGAAACAGACTGTGGAGCCTAGTGCCGGGGTCGGCAACCTGCGGCTCGCTAGCTACATGCGGCTCTTTGGATGTGAAGCTGCGGCTCTTTAGTTCCATACGCAAATGTTATTTATTTTATTGAAAAAATTTTCAAAATAGTTCTGAATCGTTTAACGAAGAATAGGCACCGATTCTATCTCTCAGCCTTATACCTTCCCCACTACACGCGTCGTCAGTAGTCGGAAGCTCGTAAATGACGCCGTCGTAGGGTGTTTCTATGTAAGTTTTAATTCTCATTCGACGCAAGACGAAACGGCATCTTCACTACGTGCTTTGACTGTGACGTATAGTTTGTTGTTTCAAGTAAGTGGGTTAGAAGCGAATGATCTTCTCAAAGTAAGAAGCAATCTACAAGTAATGCTAATCTGGCAAGCTTTGCAGTACCACTAGAAATTGCACAAAAAGGCAAACCATTTTCAGATAGTGACTATATCAAAGACTTCTTCCTAAGTGCATCTGAAGAACTGTTTCGTGATTTCAACAAAAAAAAAAAAAAAAAAAAACAGAAGCCTTGAAAAAAAATCACAGATATGCCAATATCCGATAAAACAGTACAAGATAGAATAGCTAAAATATCTTCAAAAATAACATATTCCCAGGTGGAAGATAGTCAATTTTCTTCACTTGCTATACTTGCGACATAAAAGACACGGCACAAGTTGCCCATTTTGTCAGGTATATGTCTTCCCAAGGTCCAAAAGAAGATCTTCCAGGATTGCTACTCTCATGACAAACTAGAGGGGAAATGCCGTGCAGAAATACCTTGAAGACAATAAGATCGAGTTAAATAAAATCGTTAAAACAGCAACTGATGGAGCCAGAAGTATGACAGGAAAAATTAAGGAGCCACAACGATTCTTCGAGCCAAATAAACCACCGAATTCTTACATTTCACATACACCAAGAAGCGCTTTGTGACCAAGCATTTATGGCCGAAGTAGTTGAGGTTATACATTTGATAATCAAAATTGTAAACATCATCTTATCAAAAGCACTCTACCATCTTCAGTTTAAAGAGCTCTTAGCGAGATGGAGACACAGTATTTCGACGTTCTTCTTTAAAATAAAGTGCGATTGCTTGAAACGTTTTGCTTTGTGCTTCAATGAAATAAATACATTCCTAAATGAAAAAAAGCATTAATCACTCTGAATTAGAGTACGACAAATAGTTGCAAAAATTTTTCTTTATGGTGGATATAACAGCGAAAGGAAATGAACTATATCTAAAATTGCAAGGAAAGTAAAACTTATCCTGTGTCGGTAGAAGAATTAGTTTATTTTGAAGAAAAATTATTTTTTTTTGCAGAAGATATGCAGTTACTTCATTTTGAATGTCTAAAGCAGTATCACGATACAATCAGTGCAACTATTGGCACAAATTACTTCAGCACAGTTAAAAAAAAATCAAAGATGGATTTCTTGACAGATTTGAGCAGTTGAACAAAACTATTCTAGCATTCCTAATAAATCCCCTCAACACAAATCGTAACGAAATCCAGATTGAGCCATTTAAAATTGATACTGGATCTTTAGAAATTCAATTGATTGATTTAAAAAGTAAAGCTTTGTGGAGTGGAAAATTTAGTCAAAAAGCAAGTTGAAAAAGTTGGAGGTCCAGAACTGTATGTACATTACGCAACAAATCTGACAATTTTCAAAGAAATACCTCGAGTTGAGACATTTAGCTTATATTCGACGCATGGAGTAGTCTTCCAGAATGCTACAGTGAGGTGAATTTGGCATTTGAAGTACTGACTATCTTCCGGTAGACATATTCGTGTGAGCAATAAAAGTACAGTAAGAAGTCAACTAACAAAAGAAAATTTAGAGTCGTGTTTGAAACTAAAAACAAGTCAGGAGCCAAATGTATCCAAACTTTCTAAAACCTTGCAAAGCCAACCTCCCATTGAATTTGTTTGCTCATTTATTTGTTATTGAAGTACAAGCTAGTGTTGTAAGTAAATGTTTAACTGCTTTGGTTGTTACCGAAAGAAAAAAAATATGTAATAAAACCATATATATATATTATCTAATTTGGTGTGAAAAACACGTATATATGAATTAATATATTCGTTTTTTTAAATAAAAAAATAAATTGTGTGAGTACTATTTATTGTTGGAAAGAAAAAATGTGTGGCTCTTTAAAAACTTAAAATTTGGTAAATTGTAATTTTTGGCTCTTTCGACTCAAAAGGTTGCCGACCCCTTACCTAGTGTGACGTCTTTCATTGCTGACATTCGCTGTCAATTACAATCATCACATCTGACTTCATGCACTTGTGCTATGATACATGTCAATTACAATCATCCCATCTGACTTCATGCACTTGTGCTATGATACATGTCAATTACAATCATCACATCTGACTTCATGCAACTTGTGCTATGATACATGTCAATTACAATCATCACATCTGACTTCATGCACCTGTGCTATGATACATGTCAATGACGCATCTTCACACTTGATGCTAAAAAAATTGCTAGACTAGATAATCTGGAGACCAGACCCAACCAAAGTGCAAAACATTCAATCATCTGTCACTTGCAAAAGTGCGTCACGTGTTTAGGATATTATTTTATTTTCCCCTCTCGGTTTTAATGCGAGTCGCTCCGTCTGTTGATTGCATCCACATTTTGGCGCCGTGTAGTTTTGGGCTGTCACCTCTTTATATTTCCTGAGTTTCCAGGTCTTGTCTTGTGATGTTTCATGCGGGATTGCAATGGGTGTTGCCAATCCATCGCCAGCGACCATGAAAGATCTCATCAACAAGCTGATGCTTTCTTTGCTACAGTTCTTCATTGATGGTTTTACCTGGTTAATGGACCATAAGAGTCTTACTCGGACAAAATCGTAGCAACATCCTTGTGGCGACTTTATGTAGTCGTGACTCTATGTACTTATAGTTTGTCCATGGTGTTTCGATGATGACCACTTTTGTCATCCAAGGGGCTGAGAGCTTTGCACTGGGGTTTTGTGCCTCCTCATGTGACTGGTGAGACCTATGTGAGCCGGGAATGTTCGGCTGCATACGGGGCAGGTTATTCCAGCTGAAACTAGTGTCATTGGCCTTGCTTTTTTTTTTTTTTCCTCTGACTCTTTTCTTCTGCCAGTGCTGTTTGCTTGTCCTCAGCAATTTGTGCGCCAGTTTTCAGAGTGCGACGCCATAAGGCTCTATCATGTGCTTCCATCTTCCAGGTAGCTGGGTCAATGCTGAAGGTGTTCAGAAAAGTTTTGGAAGTGTCTTGGAAGCGTTTTCTTTGACCACCTTGTGAGCTCTTCCCTTCTTTTCATTGGCCGTACAGGAGTCGTTTACATTCTGCAGATGTGTCCTGCCCATCGCAGCTGGGACTGCATTAGGATTGTGTGGATGCTTTGACTACGTAGTGGTGACTCAATGTACTGGTGACTCTATGTAGTACTGACTATATGTAGTAGTGACTATGTAGTGGTGGCCCTATAGTGGGATTTTCAATAGCACATTTAGCTTTTGAAATATAACATAAAATACGGACAGACGGATGGACAGACAGAGAGCAAAAGCACACTATCGGGTTATTTTTACTTGGATATCTAAAACTTGATGAAAATGGAAAAACCCAGTGAAATAAATACATATTATGAGTGGCTAAGTTAAACACATTTAAGAAGCCTTGTTGATTAAAGAAAACATTATTTTAAATTGTCCTTGTTTTATATATATATATATATATATATATATATATATTCTGTAGAAATCAAACTTTCACTATCGATTTTCTAGGTTGAACTTAAAGTATTGTTGTGCAATGTAATATCTCCAAGTCAGGGTGTCGTGTTAAAACTTTCAAATCCATATCTTAACACTAAGTGCTTCATGTACATTATGATAGACAGGACTTGGCCCACCTTTCTGTACCCCTCACTCTCCCACTATGCAACTGATTGCGACAGAGGATGTCGTTCAAGGCTGGCACCACTTTTGACAAATTTTTTTATAGTTTTATTTATTACTTTTTTTCTAGGGAGATTTTTTTAGTGGCGCTGTCTGTAAATAGTTGTGTCAGCAGTTTGTTTTTTTCTCTAATTACAAAGCAATAGATTTGTTGTTTTTTTTTTAACTTATAAAAGAAAAGAAAAGATAATAGATCTATCTATAGTAGCCTAGAGTCGCCCCTTTTGTAGCGCTCGTAGGCCGTAAGTACCGCCCTCTCCCTCCTTAAATGTAAAGGGGCCACGTTTGTTAAGATTTCATCATGTTCATTTAAATTCAAAGATGGATTCAATGAGTGGTGGAGGTTATCCCCGAAAATAGAAAAACATGAGACCAGCAGAGCTCACATTCAGTCATCGCTTGCTTGGACGGAACTTGAAGTTCGCCTGAGAGTAGGAAACAATATGGACACAAGGCCCAAGATTTAATTATACAAGAGACGAAAACCTGGAGAGTTAGTAAAATTACTATCAACGTACGATCCACTCTTGAGGGAGCCTGTGCTTCGAACTAAGCTTTGTTCCAGATCAAATACCTACATGTCTCCACAAATACAAAATGAATTTATTACAATATTGGGGGATCACGCTAAAAAAACAAATCATACAGCAAGTAAAACAAGCCAAATATTTCTCTATTATTTTTGACAGTACACCTGACATCTTAAAGCTGGATCAAACTTCCCAAATTTTACGGTACGTTGTCATGGATAATGACGGGGTGCAGGCTCGTGAGTCTTTATTGACTTCATCGACACAAAGGGCAAGCATGCTGCTGGAATCACTGAGATGATTCTAGAGAAACTGCGTTCGGATGGCTTAGACATAATGGACTGCAGGGGTCAAGGCTATGATAATGCTGCGGTCATGAAAGGTCAAAACTACGGTGTCCAAAAACGTATTCTGAAGTCACTATTCATTGTCTGCTCAAACTCTGGAGACATTAACTAACAGAGTTGAAAATTCATCGACTAGATCTGAAGCAGGTGGATTATTGGTTGCTGTTCAGTCTTTTAATTTTGTCACCTATCTTGGATTTTGGGCTGTACTAACTGAAATTAATGATGCGCAATTCTACCTTCAAAAACAAGGATTGTCTATTCGAGACTGCTCACTCAAACTAAAAACATTAGAGACATTTTTAAGCAGTAATCGAGAGGACATCGCTGAAGCCAGCATTACTTTTGCCGAAAGCGTGTGTTCATATCTGAGAATCAGTACAGAACCTCAAAAACGTATGGGCCATAAGAAAAAGATGCCTGGTGAGAAAAGTGACTACTCTGTACTTACACACAAAGAAGAGCTACGAAGGGAAATGTGGAAAATATTCTTCCTTGTACAGGATTGTTCAAGAAATAATCACCCGATTCGAGCAACTTCATAATGTAGCAGATATATATGAATTTTTGTAGCCTTCCCAGCTATTAAATCCTCAGGTCGAAATCAATCTCGATAGTACTCCTAGCGACATTGATAAAAACAAATTTCTGCTGGAGCGAAAGAGGCTTCAACGGTTTGTCACAGTTTCATCAGAAGCCTCCGCACTTCCAAGACAAGGACCTGTTGAGCTCTTGAAATTTATAAAAAAAATATCAGCTAGATGATTCAGTTCCGAATATCGTCATCATGATTCGCATATTTTGTACTATTGCGGTAAGCGTTGCTACATGCGAGAGAAGTTTTTCCAAACTAAACTGATCAAGAATTACTTGCGATCAACGATGACAAATTTACGACTCACTAATTTGGCCATTTTGTCCTTTGAACAAGAGCTGGTGGAAAAAAATGGATTTCGATAAAATTATTGATACTTTTGCCAGCAAGAAAGCGCGTAAAATTCATTTGTAGTATGTTTATGTAAAATTGATTTTTTTGAATTAACAATAATTGATTTATGAATACATACTATTTTGAACAGGTTTTGCAATGTTATTAATTAGTTAGTTGTTTTTTTTTTGGGGGGGGGGGGGGCATCAAGATGAGGTACCGTACTAGGCATCATATACTCTAGCTACGCCACTGGCTCCAGCTACTAGTACTTTATTGCTCCAGCTACTAGTACTTTATTGCTCCACATATTAGCAATTTATTTATAAAGCAACAAGCTGTGTTTACATTATTGCTTCAGCTACTAGTACTTAATTATAATGGATAATGGGAGGTCCTAGGCGGAGTGAATTTGGTGGCCCCCAAATGATATTAAAGAATTTAAAAAAGAAACAGTGAAAAAATAAATTACGCAATTTATTGAAAACCTGCAAGTCTACATCTACATCGACAAATAACTGAAATTCATACATCGCAATTTCTGTAGCAGAGTTAAACTAGTAAACATAAAGTCATAGAGTTTTCTATTATGTTTGAGATCTGATTTAATTTTGGCTGTTTTCTCTCAATTTTTTTTTTGTCCTGGTGAGGCCCCACCAATAGGAGGTCCTATGCGGCTGCCTAGTTTGCCTATGCCTAAGAACGGACCTGTTATCAGTGTCCATTCTTAACGAATTGTTTTATGTTGCTCATTGCAAGTGAAGCCTGTGAATGTCAGGGAAAAATCCCAGATGTCCTAGGACTGACTTCAAAAGTCTACTTTAATGTCAAGGTCACTAGATTGACGAGAAGCCAAAAAAAAAAAAAAAAAACAACTTTTGAACTTTGAAACTAAGATTACATTAATTGTCTCTCACAATTACTGTTTAATCACCAATCAACCGAATTTCTCTGGTTTAAGGAAAGTGGTTCTAAAACTGCATTTCTTAAAATCTGTGTCCTAGTATGATTTCAAATAAGAACCAGTAAGTTTAAAGGTGGCTGCCTGGTCGCGTAGTAAGGGCTTCGGACTGTGAGCTCAATGGTCCGAGTTCTAACACTGCCCGTTTCCTTCACGTGACGTCCTTCAGATTGTTTGATCTAGGACGTAATAATCTTTCGGTTTTGTTTTTTTGCAGCAATGTCCTTGACCTCTTAAACAAAACAAGTACATGTAATTAATAATAAAGACAACCTTTTTTTTTTTTGCAACTCACTAGTACTCAACACTTAACTGAAGGAAATTTTTTTTTTCGAAATGTTGAGAAATTAGAGATTGACCATTTACAAAGCAATTAGATCAAGTAGATATTCATTATAAGACATCAGTTAGGCCAGATTCACATTTAACTTCACATTCACGTTCACCTATCCTTTGGTTTGCTGGACCGCTGGGACACCACACAAGATCTGTCAACCTTCTTTCTCCATTCTTCTCTGTCATTTGTCTTTAATCGAATTTAATTCTTATATCTTTTGAAAATATTGATACCTGACTTTTTACCTGCCTGGGTGGACCACTTCGGGGGAAGATTTTGAGTTTGTGTTTCCACACAAACTGTCTTTGTAACCTTGTGTTTTTGTTAGTGACAATGAATATTTGTGCAACGTTTCAACTTGATTCCAGAGGGATAAATTATGTGTAACACAATTTGAAACATCCGACAGACAGACGGAGTGAGTTGATATAAGCTTTGCAAAAATGATACAACGTTTCCTAGTGTGGCCCTACTGCATGTTTCCATCCTATAAGCCACTGACATAGAGTCACTTCTAGATTTATTCAAGACAATCCAATGTATGCCTAGACGGCTTGCTCATTCAAATGTGAACGTTTTTTAGCGGCCCCCGAATGGGGAAAAGACGTTATTAGTTTTGTGTGAAATGTCTGTCCGTCTGTTCGTCTGTCCCTTTTAGATCTCGTAAGCTAGAAAAGATAGTGAAAATCCGACTTCACAATATTGTAGACCATTCAAAGTTCTGATGCAACGGCTACTTTTTTTTCCTGAAAGCGAAAATTCTAATTTTTAAAATCAGTTATGCAAGCAGATTTTTAAAGAGAAAAAGTTAATTAGTATGCATTATAAGTTAGACCTAATTTAAAACGAATGGTAATCTTGTAAACTTCATTTTCGTAAACATTTTCTTTATATAGCGGAATTTTTTATTTTTTTTTTTGAGGATTTGAATATGAGATTGAGCCTTTTCAAAACAATTACATTATTTATTCCGAACCGAAGGTCCCGGGTTCGAATCCTGGTGAAGACTGGGATTTTCAACTTCTGAGTCTACCCAGCTCTAATGGGTACCTGACATTAGTTGGGGAAAAGTAAAGGCGGTTGGTCGTTGTGCTGGCTACATGACACCCTCGTTAACCGTAAGCCACAAAAACAGATGAACTTTACATCATCTGCCCTATAGACCACAAGGTCTGAAAGGGAAACTAGTTAGGCCAGGTTCACATCTAACTTTACATTCACTTTCACCTATCCTTTGATCTGCGGGACCGTTGGGGCAGTACACAAGATCTGTTAACCTTCTTTCTCCATTCTTATCTCTCATTTGTCTTTGATATAATTTCATTCGGATGTTCTTTCTGAAAATATTGAAGCCTACCTGGGTGGACCACTGGTCGGGCGGTTTGCGCGCTGAACTGTCGTTCGGATTTATCGACGGTCGAAGGTTCAAACCCTGTCTGCTCCCACCCCCTGTCGTCCTGCGGGAGGTTTGGACTAGGAAGTAAACTATCTTCAACTCTGAAGGATTATCCGAATTATGTAAAACATTTTACTTCGGGGGCCTATTTTGAGTTAGTGTTTCCACACAAACTGTCTTTTGTAACCTTGTTGTTTTTTTTTGGTTGTTTAAAAAAATTCTAAATCCAGTTCTCAATGAAAAGGTGTTCAACTTCAGAACGAGATGACTCATCCATCTTTCCCTCATCAACTGTGATTCGATGGTCTCCCACTAATAGGTTGACCAACTCTCAATGGCTTTGTTCTCTCGATTCGAACAGGAATTTGTAATATGTAGAGTCGGTTGAAGCATATATTTACATTTATGTTTATAGAATTTGGGGAAAGAAGTAGAGAGTTACGTATTGCAAGGTCAGGGTCAAGGCTTTGACTTATACTAATACTACGTTTGTGGCACCAGAGTTGTCTATTCGTCTCACTTTTTTTTATGAAAGTGGAATCGAAACAAAAAAAAAAAAAAAGGAAGATAATCTTAAGTTTACATATCGAGATCCTATATACGAGTTACGTCCCATGGATAAAAGAGAAAGAAAAGAAATATTACTACTGATAAATTCGCACAGTGTGTAGCTTTTCTTGTAGTCTTATAAATGACAGACGTTTCTTCAAGAAAGAAGATCATTACGAGTTAATCAAGTCGTAAATGTTAATTCGAGACAAACTTAAGTTCTTGGTTTTCTTGGCTGTTAGGTAGCTTGTCCCATGCTATAATAGCACTTGTAGTCATAGCATATTACATTATTATCAAAATGTTTTGGGTTGCTAAATGACTCTATTATCAATATTTGACACGACTAACAGGTTATAAGTAGATGAATAAATAATTATTATTATTTTCAAAATATATACAATAAGTATATTAAAATAAAAAACATTTGTACTTCTTTTGCATATTTGTATCTAAAACCGCAATATTCAAGACTACAACCCATAGTATGCTGTGCAGGCCTACAAACCACAATAAGTTATACCGGCGCCAGGCCGGATTTAAGGGAGGGTAGGCGATAGCTACAGCCCGGGAGGCTGCCTGGTCGTGCGGTTTGTGCGCTGGACTGTTGTTTTGATTTATCGATGGTCCCGGGTTCAAACCCTTCCCGCTCCCATCCCCTGTCGTCCTGCGGGAGGTTTGGACTAGGAAGTAAACTATCTTCAACTCTGAAGGAACATCCGAAACATGTAAAACATCTACAAAGACTACAAAGAGATAAAAGTATATCCTAATTTCGTTGAGTCAGAAAATTTTTTTATTCAACCAATCATAAGTGGATCTTAATTAAAATTTTCGAGAAATTGTAAGGGCCTCCACAAAAATCCTGCCCCCGGGCCTCCACATACTTAGATCCGGCCCTGACAGGCCTACAATAGCACACCAATTTGTAGACCTTCAACCACATTGTTATTTATGAAAAGCCTGCAAACACGCAAAAGTTATGAAGAGTTCTAGAGATCAAAGACTTAAAGAAAAAAAATGTTTGTTCTAGTCCTTATTTGTATTCTACATGTGAACACATGAAAACAGGAGATCACAATGTATCATACATGTTTAATGAGAATATTTGTGTCCAATAACAATAAATCACAATATTTAATTCGTTGTTAACGTTACACATTTTTAATCTACCACACATGCGCAAAGTAAAGCATAAAAAGTCAATATTTAGTTATTTACTAATAAACAAAGCAGTCAACCAACATTAATTCCGATATTTTGATTGAATTACATATTCAATAATTAATTTGAACTATGTACTGATGTTAACTTAAAAATTGTACTACTAAGACCATGACCCTAGCTGTAGATGTTATCGTTTATACTTTCCTTTTGCTTTGTACATTGAAATTCAAACAATTTAACTGTAAACTCTGATAGGCTAAGCTTGAATCTTTTAAATTGCAACATTAAGATGGAATAACGCCTGAGATTTATATTTTTCGAGAGTTTTTAGACATCAATAAATAAATAGATTGATCAAGGGGACTTTCTTTTCTATTTATTTGATTGCAGTTTTTTTTTCAATCTGCATGTAGAAATAGAACCATAACCATAATAGTTTAGATTTAGATGTATTTATTTATTTTTTTTTGTTGCAATGATTCAAATGTAAGTGACTTTTTTAAAATTATTAACCTATACTTTGAATCCTATTGTTAGCAAATTGTGTTCATACTAACAACTAGGAATTACTATTCAAGGTACTAAAGATATTTAGCAAATTGTGTTCATACTAACAACTAGGAATTACTATTCAAGGTACTAAAGATATTTAGCAAATTGTGTTCATACTAACAACTAGGAATTACTATTCAAGGTACTAAAGATATTTAGCAAATTGTGTTCATACTAACAACTAGAAATTACTATTCAAGGTACTTCAGATATTTGTTGTTGGAACCCAATTGCAGGTTTTTAACAATTCTTAAAAGTAAAATCGGGAAAAAAAATTGTTTACAAAGCTCAACACATAGTGTCCACATTATGGCAAGCCAATAAGAAGTATAATATTACATACATACATACATAAGTAGATACATACATACATACATACATACACAGGGCCGGTCCTAACTATTTCGTGGCCCTATGCAAAAAAATGGATTTTGCGGGGTCCAGTCTGGGAAAGCATACGGATAATAAGGGAAAATTAAGATTTAGCATTAGAAAAAAAAAATCATCTTTACATTTGATTCACTCTTGACTAAGTACAAAATCACGCTCAAGTTTACTTTACGAGCATTGAGCATTGAGTGTAGCGAAGTCAAGAAGTATATTATCAAAATTCTGTTTACTACATAGATCACGCTCAATAGTAAGAATATTTGTGAATTGTTGACCTCAAGTAATTCTTGGTTAGTCTGAGGCGCGAGAAGCCTTTTTTTTTAATCGCGCATGAATGGAGTTTTCCATATTGAATGACTCGCCAAAATGATACTTTTGTCTATATTTCAGATTTTTATGATTGTAATAATTTCAGGAAATTTCCGGGCCTTTTTTGTATATTTTGCAATTTCAGGAGGATTGCAGGAGTTCTTGGAAAATCAGGAGGGCACAGTAATCCTCTTGCAAGTTATAATGGTTTAATATAATAATTTACACTTACATAACAAATTTCCATAAGGATCAATAACGCAGTCTTAGTCTTAGTCTTAGAATTAGCGCGGACTTATGAATGTGAGGGGGGGGGGGGGGGAACCTAAGGTCGGCCCTGTGCATACATATATTCACACATACATACATACATTCACACATACATACAAACATACATACATATTTGTTTCAATACATCAAATAATTTCTTTCAATTTTTTAAAAAGAGAAATAAAAAATAATATTCACATCTTGATACATTTGAGCCTTTGTTCAGGTGCTTTACCGGCGTGCAGCAACATATATAGTTGGTATATTATAATTCATAATACTCTCTCTCTCTCTCTCTCTCTCTTCCTCTCTCCCTCCATCTCTCTTTGTCTCTCCCTCTCTCAAATACACACATCCGGTACACAAAGCATGATCTCCCTTAAGATTTAAAAAACAAAAACACATATTGTAGCATTCAGATCATGTATTTAAACTAAATATTTATGTCTGTGACCTTGCTGAGTTCAAAGTACAAATGCATGCATAATTAATTAGCCCTGCTACATACAGAACTTGAAATGTTTTTGGCCACCAACGTACAGTTATTTTAATTTAACTAACTTCATCAATTTAATTAGGTTCAAGTCTCGTTTTGTTTTATATTTATAAATATTCTGTTTTTTCGTATGTTTCAATTTTACGACAGTCCATCTTACTTTTTTTTTTAATTATATTTTTCATCCGCTTTTTTTTTTCCAATTGATCTCTCATTACTTATTATTTGTTAAGTTTTCTTATGTTGAAGAAAATATACTTCAACCCGAGGGAGGCCAGTTGGCAGAGAGCAAGTTTGAGCACTATTATGAGTCTGCCTTTTTTTTTTGTTTGTTCTACCACACCTTACAAGCTCAATGAGTATTCCTTTTACCTGACGACCTAATTTATCTGAATGCACGTGCACTGTCACATGGATATGGGGAGCTTTAATTGGAAACTAGGTTTTTTTTTTTAAACGCTTTAAACGCATTATATGTTGTTTGTTGGCTACATTGTGTGTACCTGTCTGGACTATATGTTGTTTGCTTTCTTGTTTAAATAAATTTTATTTAGTGTAAAACAGCTTTTCACAAAAAAAATATTGATGGTAATTTTGTGTTTTTTAGCTTTTGTCTCGGTCATATACTTTTTACATTTAAAGGCAGTTGCTATTTGAATGTGTATTTATATCTGCATATGAATTTTTTTTTTTATGTTTATGTGTTCCCGTTCTCTCCGCTTTGTCCTTAATAAACGATATACACACTACATGTTTCAATAATACACAATAAACTTAGATGAGGTCTTCCAAAAAAAATATAGACCGTATTTGTATATTTTCCAATAGTTTCAAATCACATTAGTTTTATGAATCTGATGAGTAAAAATTGTATATATTGTCAGTCTTTAAAAAAAAATTCTGATATTGATGAATTCGTGAATCGCTCATGATAACGTCCAGTATCTATTTCTTTATCATCTAGCTAGCGGCCCAGTATCTATTTCTTTACCATCTAGCTAGCGGCCCAGTATCTATGTCTTTACCGTCTTGAAACCACACTCCTACAGCAAGGAAAAGAGCAAGTATGTCCCACACTGACATCTTTTGAGGGGAATTCACAATAGCATTAGGCCTCAGTGATAATGAAAAAAAGTCAAAGGACTTTGAATATCTATGAACATAAGTGTCAGACAATCACCCCCCCCCCCCACCCTATTAAAAACATCATGGAGGGGAAAAAATCCACCTATCAATATATGCCCGTATTAATAAAACAAAATTGTTATGAATACGTCAAAAAGTTCTACTTCTGGGACAAAAACCAACGAAACACATCTTCAGAGTCACTTAATAACGAGTAGATCTAGCAGCTCATAAAGCGTCTATAATTTAATATTGTAACGTCCCTTCTAGTTCACGTCTTCCTGAAATAATCTTCTGACTGTAAGAACTTCTAGAACATTCCATCCAACTAATTCTTAAATACAAGTTACTGAGGATGTGTTCAGCACAGAACGTCAGCGTATAAACTTTTTATTTATTTATTTTTGAGGTTTTAATTCAGCTTCCACGTTGTGAAAAAAAAATCTCTCAGCGCAGGTCAAAACTTTGGCACAAGACGAACTTTACCATGTAGATAAGTTCCAGAAAGTTCCAGAAGTATCGTCTGCTAAGTGTAAGGCACGTTCTTGCATGGCACGCATAGCCTGCAGAGATATGACGTTTGAAAGCACCAATCAACTCTGAGTCTATTTATAGATCAGGTTCCTCTCTTTGGTTTGAGTCACGTGATGTGTGGCAATGATACTGAAGCGAGTGATTTTTTTTTTTTGACGTCACCGTCTGATGCTGATAGGCAAAGGGTGGCGAACATCTTTGAACATACAACTGTCTGGTCTCATCTGGAGAAAGAAAAAGACACAAACAAATTAGGATATATACTTTCATCTAAGTAATCAATACATTTTTGTGAAAATAAAAACAACAAGAAAAGTTTTAAAAAATTCTTTAAAAACTTAGCATATCTAAGGGGAAGTACTCCGCAACTTACAACTATAATTCTCAATAATGTAGACATTATTTCCTACATTCGATATATCAAACCAAATAATTCATTGCCAATAATTAATTGACCAATTTATTAATTTTTTTTTATTGATTCATGTTATGTTAGGTAAAATATATAATTGTGTTAAGTTTTAACTTGATCCAAGAGTGGGTGTGGGGAAAATAACGAGTATATAAGGCTACAAAACCCTACATAATTAGCCTTTTCGTTGAATACTGGAGGATTAATTTCTTTTTTTTTAGGGGGGGGGGGATCAAAGAAAATAAATAATTATCAGTAACTAATTGACACATTGGTTATTTTTTTAAAATTATTTATTCATGTCTTGTTTATGCTAATGAATAATTTTTTCAAGTTTCAACTTGATGAGAATGGATGTGGGAAAAATACCGTATACACAATTTTTTTTACCAGACAGACAGACAGCAGAGTGAGTTGATATAATCAACAGACAGACAGCAAGGTGAGTTGATATAATCAACAGACAGACAGCAGAGTGAGTTGATATACTAAACAGACAGACAGCAGAGTGAGTTGATATAATCAACAGACAGACAGCAGAGTGAGTTGATATAAGCTTTGGAAAAATCGATTACAGTTAAGTGAACCAAAAGTAACAAATCTATAACAATTAAGTGAACCAAAAGTGTGACTGCGGTTAAAAAATAAAAAGGTTCAAAATAATGTATAAAAAGTCTGAAAAAGTTGACTGCAGCTAAAAATCTTTTGAGGTTTTGTTTATTGCTACAGAAGTCTTGAAGTGTTCCTATGACATGCAGCCATCGTAGTCTGTTTGGCTGTGATGAAACACATTCCGCTGAAATTCAGCTCATAATTGAGGCAGCTGAGTCAACACTAGGCGGCGCTTCAGTCCAGGGAACACACACAGGCCGGGCGATGATGGGTCTGCTAGATCGGTTTACACCTAGTTCACTTCTAGTCACATCTGCATCGTGAAGTATCTTTGTACCTGTAATACTGGACTCTGCACTGGACACCACGTGGGATAGATGGGAGGAATCTAGGAACTTAAGGTACTCGGAAATTTAGGCAGCAGTAAATTAGGCACTTTTCGACAAGGCGGAAATTTAGGCACCGGAAAATTAGGTACTCTTTAACAGCAACATTACTTTTGAAGATAATTTAAAAATGACAACGTATGTTTTAGCCTTCAGCTATGAGTTAGTGCTGACGTTATCAACAATTACAACTAAAATGATTTTAATTGCATTTTCATGATACAAAACAAAAATCTGGCAAAAAGATGACTCTAGATTAAGAGTCATTATATAATATACACACCACAGGATTCAGGGGGAAGGAGATAGAGATGATTTATTATATATTATGTCGCTAAAATTCGGGTGCCTAAATGTCCTGTGCCTAAATTACCGGTGCCTAAGTTTCCAGTTCCTAAGTTTCCAGACACCAGATGAAATACTGGACATTTCAAACGTGTGAATACTTATTAAAAATTTGCTTTCTTCGAGTTTTTAAAGTAAAGCAACGCCTCCAATGTTTAGAATGAAGTTTAAAATAATATTAACCGTTTATCAAGTAGAAGAAAGTAAGAGCAGCTTGTTTCTCCCAGGGAGACTTTGAGGTTTGACCCAGTTACATGCATTGGCTTTCGCTGGCGCAGTCATCACCATCTCTGTTAGTGATATTGTTGTTTATGATAAATTAAAAAAAAAAGCTTAAATTTGTTGAAAACCTAACTGTTAATAAAGTTTACTACATGTCTATTATGTACATGACAATTACATTGCAAGGTATGCAAACTGAGGATCTTCGTACTCAAGTACTAAGGCTATTTGTTTTACATTTGAATTTTTACTGTGCTAAAATTGCACACAATTTTTCGCCTAGTTCATCAATATTTCCGTAATCTATACACCGGATACGCCAGAAAGCTTGCAATGCATTTGCCTACATTTAGTGAAAATCTCCTACAGATAACATTATATAACAAAGTCTTTTACTTGAATGTTGTTGTTTTTTTTTTTTTTTTATTGCCTACGATCTTCAGATTTGTCAGTAAATTATTTTAATAATTTAAACAGTAATATTTTGTTTGCTAATAAATTCACATGAGCAAAGTATATTTTAAGATGTCTTGTGTATTTTCTGTTATAGATAAATTGCTAATAAATCGGTTGTGATACACCGTATCAATGTCTTCTAGCTTGTCCTATTGTGTAACATTACACTGCTCATTATTTCACATCTGCAACTAGGATAGGTTTTAGTTTACAAGTGCAAAGATTCTGATTGTTTTGACAATTACAGAGTATCCAATTGTTTGTACGTGTGTTAGGTAAGATGAGAAGCCCAATTATTTTACATTGGCTTGCAATGACAGTGTATCAATATGTTCAGCGTGTCGCATGGGGCAAGAGAAACCTAATTCCCTCAGCTCCTTGGTGGCGCTTTCTCCCTGAACAAATCTTAGCAGCAAGCACTAGACCTAATTACCTCCAGCAGCCGACATGAAGTGAAAGCGAGGCTCGAGAAATGACGGGATCTGGTGTTGGTGAAAGACTGTGTTGCCATAACCTCAGAGACGTGGCTGCAGGTCAGATAGATTGCCGTGCTTAAGTCAACAAATACGTCGCCATAATTATCTTGTAGGGTGTTCGTAGTTAGAAGTGGGGCAGGGAGAGGGGAAGACAAAAAGGGGTAGGGGAATAAGTGAAAATGTTTCCTTTCAGTGTGTAGATACACAAATATCACGCCCCCCCCCCCCCATTTCCCCTTTTTACTCACTATATCCGTTTACGTGGGTAGAGACGAAGCGGGACAATACCAAAGAATAACAGGCGAGTTGTTCCTGGTTGATAAACGAGCCTCGGAATGAGTCGAACGTATCGAGTGATAGAACACGCCGGTTTATTTCTAGTAGACTTTCAGCTCCCGGGCGCCGGCCAGGGATGTGTGTGACTGTAAACATTGCCAAACTACACATGGTACATGTAGAGCAGAACATTGATAGTCTTGAATACAGCAGATGTTTGCTCAATGGCCACATCATAACCAGCAGTTTCAAAACAAACGTCTTTGGAGATAGAGACATGGCTGAAACGGATTTATAGACGATAGAAATACATAGAGGATAGAAATACATAGAGGATAGAAATACATAGACGATATAAATACATATAGGATATAAATACATATAGGATAGAAATACATATAGGATAGAAATACATAGAGGATAGAAATACATAGACGAAACTATTGACTTTAAGAAATATCGATTGATAGCCATTCTCCTTGAATGTATACTAGTTGTTATACCCAGCCTTGTGAACGTTAATTGCTAATGCCTCAAAGACACAAACAATAATAAATCTTTATTTTAGTTCTCATTTTGTCCAATAGAGTGACTGCTCTGAAACATTTTGTTTAGAATTACTTTTGTCAAACTTTTCTTGCACACTTAGAGCATGATTTGCGTGCTTTGGTTTAATCCTGATTTGTTTGGGGGCACAAAATGAAGGAAGTATTTGGATTTGTTACAGGCCTATATTTAAACACTCAGCAAGGACAACGCAACTTGAGTCGGGATTCAAACTCTAGCCTACTTTAATTGGTAGCCGATCGGTTTTTCCACTCAGCCACATGGTGACATTTTAGGAACTTAAGGGTACCTAGTGTGAAGACCTCCGACTAACAGTAAGGATTATTCGCGTTATGTTTTGTAAAAATAAGTTCAACCCTTTTTTTTTTTTAGAAACAATCTCTTTCACGGTAAAAATTGGATAAACATTGAATCTTGAACTTAAACCAAATGCAATACGATTCTTTCTAATTAATTCAAATAAACCCAACACTTAATTACACGAATTGCATTGTTTGTTTTCAGATTAGCTGACTTTAACTCTAACCCATCTTCCCATTTCCTACAGGGACAAATGTAAATTTAGAGCTAGTAACTTTTTACTACTTAAAACTCGCACAGTCAATAGATCTAAGTTTACGGTTGCCTGGTCTGAACAAAAAAAAAAGGTTAAAGGGAGGGGGAGTGTACGCCGCGAGAATGAAGACGTCGACTTCAAATTCAAAGTCACTTCTGCTGCACACGTGTCTCTCACTTTCAGAGTGGTCATCCTGCACGCGTATGTAGCCGAGCACTCATGCATGTCTCTGGAGGTCCACCTGTACAGGTCAACACTTAATATGGTGATCGTATCCACATGGTGTGTAGGGACCAAAAAAAAAAAAAGCGAGAATAGAAAACATCTGCTAGAGAGGGAGGGGGGGGGGATATCTAAGCAAAATAGTTTGATACATTCTGCTGTTAGCAGAATAACTTGAAATGGGATTGAGCAGTTAACACAACCGATTTTGATCAAATAGGTAATGAAACTACATGAGATTCTGCCAATATATGAAACTAAAGGAAATGATAAATTGTAGAATATAATTTTAAAACAGACTTTTATTCTAGTGTAATGAGATCCCTGGGCACCAGCTGGGAAGAGGCTGTGGATGGCACATATTAATTGTCTATTACAGTCTTTACCAAACTCTGTTCCGCGGAAGTGTTCCGAGAGGCTTGAATGGATGGATGTAACTTATGTTCAGGATTATGAAATTGTTTAAAAAGTATTTTGAATGTTTAATCGTGAAATGTGTCGTTTTTTTTACGACCCCTGAAAGGAAAAGTCTGTTATTAGTTTTGTGTTGTCTGTCCGTTTGTTCGTCCCGTTTAGATTTAATCCTATTTTCACGATATTTTACAGCTTGCAAAGTAATGGTGCAATAGGCTTTTTCTTTTTTTTTTTTTAAAGCGAACCGCTAAATTTTTAATATGAAATATAAACAAACTTAGTTTTTTTTTCAATTAAAAATATACTATTGAAATAAAAAATAAAGATTTAGGAGAGATCATATTCCAAAGAAAAATACAAACAACCAAACTTCATAAGTGATAAATTTGGTTACATGGACCGGGTAGCGCATGTTTAAAAATAAATTTGTATCTGATATCACAAACGAAAAACTAGTTATCATTTATTATTAAATATTTTTCTATTTAATAACTAACTTATTTAAAGAGAAAACTTTTTAAAAAAATTATTGACTGTAGCTAGATACCTATATAAACATACTTATGAACGTACAGTATGGTTGTTGTGTTGTAATCTATACGACAGCACTGCGTCTAACGATGTGTTACTGTCTAGGAAATAGCCAGCTGAGGCAATCAGTGCTTTTGGTCGCCGAGTGGATGACGAAATTGCTGTCTTCACCTAAAACTAAAGATCAATGTTTAGAAAGCAGTGGTTCTCACCACACTGAGACCTGGGTGCTCAATAGAAGGCATCTAAGGCTCCACGAACGCTTCATACAAAGTTGCCTTCGCTCCATAATGGGCCAGACTACATTATAAATAACCTTGTTCTGGTAGAGACAGAAGCACTAACTATCATTCGACCGATGCGCAGGGTCGGAACTTATCCCGCATGGGGACGACCGCATGCCAAAGGCTCCCTGTAAGCGCTAAATAGATCGACCCAGGCGCCATTTTGCCCTTACTGGCATAGAGGAAAGTAGCTGGCACCAGATGGCCTCTGAAAAAGACAGTTGGAGAGCTCTCACAAAGGCTGCGGGTACCACATTTGAGACCACAAGAAAAGCCAGTGTTGATGACAGGCGCAGAAAACAAAAAGAAAACATAAATAGACCGCCAGCGGACAACGGCTTTGAAAATATGCAGGTCGCAACTGGGTTTCCATAGTCATATGAAACACTGCTCTCAGCCTTGATTTTCGGAAACGAAGACATTGTCAATGTTATTATTACATAAAAACTTTTTAAAATGTATGTGCCAGCCAAACATTATTTATACTTGAATTGTTTGCTTATAAACTGTATCTGAGTATTAATTCCTGAGGAGCGAAATCTGTAGGGGAGATCTTATTAAAAAAAAATTTTTTCTGATGTACATTTTCAGAAGATCAACTCTACAATTCGTTTTGTCTGTTTCGGCATTGATGATTGTCGGCATTGATGATTGCAAGATTTTACATTGAAATTCCACAGCCTAAGTTCAAAGGTCGTGCTTTGGCAGCGACGTCACTGAAGCGTAAACGATATGTTTTCCCAGTAACTGAGAACAGATTCTTTACAAGCTGGCAATAAAAGCGAAGATATACATTTTGGCTTACAGATGTGAAAGATTAATTTCGTTTAACCATTTTTTTTTTCACAAATCTACTTTTGTCATAGATGTTCTAGACTAGAAAAGAAACAAGAAAGTTTTGTGTCAAGACTTGAAAGTTTATAAGTAACAGCTGCACTCTTCAAAACTCTTCCTTTTTTGTTTCTTTTACTTTTTTTTTTATTAGACGAACATTTTCTACATTTTTGTTTTCCTTTAGTAACAATTGTACATTCTTTTTTTATATATTTTGTTTTTTTGTTTTATTTGTTTGCTATTGGTTGCCACTTAAGGAAAAGAGTTTTAACTGTTCGATAATTTCACTGAACTTTTATGTAGACAAAGGTGAACAACTCATTACAATGATGATACATGTTTCATTGTTTAAATACTTTTGTATACTTCAATAACTCATTCTTTCATGCTCTGTGTTTACATCTAAACCTAAAATACCACTCACTGACTCACGAAATCTCTTCAAATAAGGCCCGTTTAGTATACATGTTGATGTGGGTTTAAAAGTGAGTGTTCTGCCCCATAACAATAAGAGGCTTAGTAACAAAGAACTGGGAGTTGCATGTTTGTAATGCTAGTATATATATATATATATGCAATGCTGTAGTTTAATTTACTTTGAATTCCAAAAGAAAATTTAAAGGTTCATTTAACACACACTTTGTAAATGTATGTTTATATATAGGCCCAAAGCGGGTTCGAATCCTAGTTAAGACTGGGATTTTTAATTTCGGGATCTTTGGGTGCCTCTGAGTCCACCAGTTCTAATGGGTACCTGACATTAGTTAGTGATAAGTAAAGGTGTTTGGTCGTTGTGCTGGCCACATGACACCCTCGTTACCCGTTCTCCACAGAGACAGATGACCTTTACATCATCTGCCCTATAGATCACAAGGTCTGAAAGGGATACTTTACTTTACAAAGCGTATACAGAGCTCTTACGGAACATAAATCTGAGACCCAAAGAAAAAAATGCCTTCCGAATACTGGTGATGACGTCGAAAAGAAAACTTTAATAGACCCCCTCCCCCCCCCCCCCCCAGATGGACCCCCGGTGGACAACGGCTTTGTCTTCATTAGTGTGCCAAAATATGCAGGTCGCCACTGGGTAGTTACAGTAAATACTGCACTCATTCTTATTTGTCGGTCTTGAAGATTATACATTTTCAATAAAGATAGAGAATAAATGAAATGTATATGGAAGATATATAAATAGACACAATAGATTTTTATTAAGCATTGTCGCGATAAATATTCGATTGAGACCAACTTTAAGGACGATCACTAAATAATACAATGTACTTTGTGCTGCAAGTGAAAGAGTTTGGAAATATGATGCATCGTTGACCTTCTAAATTATAGTGTTCCCGGGTTCTGTACACCGGATATACTAAATAGCTAGCCAATTTGTATGGACAGCGTAGAGGAACTGCTTATAGTTCGACAGTTACGCTGGGCAGGGCACTTATATTGTATGGAGATGACCGTATGTTAAAAGCATTTTTGTGTGTGTGTGTGAGATGAGAATTGGTCTGCGTAACAGAGGTGCCCCCCCCCCCCCCGGAAAAGTATTAAAGACCATCACGGGCTCCAATAGACATCGAAAAGAGCACATGGCAGCAGGAGGCTTCCGAATGAGACAGCTGGAGATTTCTTACAAAGGCCGTGAAATACACATTTGAGACCAAAAGAAAATTCAACGCCGATGTCAGACGTGGACGGCAAAAAGAGAGCCTAAATCACCACTGCCGGACAACAGTTATGCCTGCGCTGGATGTGGCAAAATATGTAGGTCGCAGCTGGGACTGCGTAACCACGTGAAATACTGTACTCCTCATCAATCTTTGAACTCGAAGACAAGCCTTATTATTAATATGATTATCTGCGATAAATGAAAATCTCAACAAAAAAATTCTTTTAATAACTGACTGCCAATAATACTAACGGTCATATAACTTGATTTAAAATATGTACAGATAAACACGTTTGCAACAGTTCTGAAGACTCAGGTGTTAAGTAGTAGATTGATGTAATCTAGTGCTGCACATTGAACATCTGTAGCGTGGAAAGAGAACATGCTAGAATGTCTCGTCCTCTAAACATAAGCCTTAACTCATCATGGAAGTGAATAAATAAGGGAAGTAGATGAAAGATAAATACCACTTTGACATTGACACGATCTCCTGTAAGCTGAGTTGGCGGAGTTCTAGCGCTACGCTAGAAACTGAAGAGGATTGACTTAAAAATACTTACATGGAGCTTAGCATTGAGGAAACAAGAAATATTATTGAATAATGATTTTTTTTTCTTTCTTGCGTATCACAACTAGATTTGTTATAACTATATAACACGGAACTAATATGCAAATTAGAATATTTAAAAAATCAATATTTCAAGTCTGTATTTGAATTTTATTTCGTAGAGACGTCTGAACGTGTTCGGGTTTATAGAATAAGTTGAACGTTAGTTTGTGTTTAGCCTGAACGGGATTTTTTTAAAGAATTAAAACTTTAATCTGTACATAGACACTGCATCGTGAGATATACATCAAATGTTGTGAGATATACATCAAATGTTGAGAGATATGCATCAAATGTCGTGAGATATACATCAAATGTCATGAGATATACATCAAATGTCGTGAGATATATATCAAATGTCGTGAGATATACATCAAATGTCGTGAGATATACATCAAATGTTGAGAGATATGCATCAAATGTCGTGAGATATACATAGAATGTTGTGAGATATACATCAAATGTTGAGAGATATGCATCAAATGTCGTGAGATATACATCAAATGTTGTGAGATATACATCAAATGTCGTGAGATATACATCAAATGTCGTGAAATATAACATTAAATGTCGCAATATGAGTAGAGAAAGTTATTAATATAAATGGCAATACATCTTTACATCAGTGATTATTTTGTTCACGACTTAAATTGATGCTGATAAAGACTAATTAAAGTGTTGAAACTAGACAACTATATGCAGTGTTGACCTATTCAGCTGAGCCAGAAACAAATCTGTCCACTTTTTTTTTCAATTCTCATGTACAAGTTAGAATAAATTGCTATAAAAGAACTAATTGCTCTAAAACAAAAACCTCATTGCTATTTATAACGGTTTACTGTAAGTCCTAACTGTAAGTTCTATGTATGTGTGACTTAATGAGTACATTTCAGCTGTAAGTTCTTACCATGTTATGCTCGTAATGCTTCGTAATGCTTCGAGATGTAAACATGTTGATGTGTAATGATGTAAGAAAAAGATGACGTCGAGTTTATCATCAACAACTAAACCAGTTATAGGATGAGTATGATTGTGTTTTAATGGCTACTGTTTGAACTATACGTCATATCCTGTGACCGCACAGACAATATAGAAATGTTTATGTATTGGAAGATCCAGATCTAAGTCCCAATAACTCGGCAGTCTAAATCATCGGTCACAGCCTCCTCGAAGGGTCCAAAAAAGGTTCGAGATAAATCACTTTTATGAACCTTTGACCCGGGAAAAGATTTAATCCTGTGGCCAGGATGAAGGATTGGCTCTTCACTGACCCCTCTGTCTGAAGGCTTCCGTCATTTAGATGAACCTTTAATGACATTTATTTGTTCACACCCTGGGGGGGGGGTCAACGTTTACGTACTTTTACTTTTCACAACCTACGCCCATGAACCATATCCAGCCTATGTGCAGTTCTATCCTATTATCGCACTAATGCCCACACAGCATTGAAATGTTAAAGAGAAAAAGAAAAAAAATGTAGCCTGCCCGGTGAAGGCCTAAGGAAAATGTATACAATCTCGGACATTAAGACCCGAGTTTCTGTGACTTTTCTGTGTTACAGTTGGAACTAAGAACTAAAAATAAAATGTACCAATTGTAAAGTACTCACTGGTTTATGTCTGGCGGCGCTCAAGCAGAAAGTACAGACAGGTTTGGGTATTTCCATGGGCTGGTGGGCACGAATCATAGCCTGGTGTTTGATACAAGGCTGTTCAGAGCACTCAGCGCCTACCATCAGCACTGTGCTGAGGTGGGCTATATAGCTGGCTGCCAGCCTCAAAGTCTCAATCTTTGATAATTTCCGGTCAGCTGGTTCTGAAATACAAATGAGTTAAAGAATTTCAAACAATAGAAGAATTTCAATGGGCTTGAATGCCTGGTCTATTGACTTAAAAGGTTTACTGCCGAAATGCCTTTGTATCTTTACATTTCATTGAGTGAAATCAAATTAATGACATTTGTATCTGGATGTGGCGTGACCTTTGACAATTGTGTTTTCAAAACAAATAACATTACACTTATGGTCAGTACAAGGAGAACAGTACCCTGCCACCTCTGTACCGTTACAAACTTTACATTTTTACTGAGCACCCCCGCACCCTTTTTATAAATATTCCTGGCAAGATTCTTTCTCATAGGACGAAGGGAGACACTGAGCACTTTTGTTTGAAAGAACACAACAATGACACACATTTCATAGCTGACAAACGTAGATGTCTTACTTTATCTAGCTAAATATAACAGCTCAACTAATTTGCATAAAAACATTCACACACCCACACCCCCCTACAGTTGACTATCGTAGTCACTAAACAAAATGAACTGTTTTCTTTTAGTGTATACTGGACAGAGACGTGAATCGTAGAATTGTTATTAGTATGTCACTTTCCCCTGTTATTTTTATGTTCTGATTTCATTATTCTCTCACAGTGGCAGAAGTAGAGGTATACTGACATTGGGGGTCAACGAAGAAAAAAAAATCGACCGAGATTTTGTACATATAATGAAAAAAACAACAACTTGAGCAGGTTGTGGAGGCTTTAGTATAAATCTACGACTGGCACTCTCTCTGAAAATCTGATCCGTTTTTTGTTTCAAAACAGCAGATATTGTTAAAGTTAAGCTTCCTTTGGATCTTTCTTTCTCTATAAACAGATTTCCATCTATGACAATAACTTATAACTGATCACTGATTGTTGTATTTAGTTCCATTATCACTTATCTAATAGCACATTCTAATATTCTGAAGATTTATCCCTAAATTGTCCTAAGTTTACAACTAATTATTTCGTTGGTTGTATTTTATTAAACGCTTCTTTGAAAACGGTTGCCTGGAAAACTATTATTGTATTTAAAACCCCAAAACTACTAACTGCAGCGTGTCTGACACAGTTTCTTTTTTTTATTTTAGCTCTCCTGCTACTTATGATTTACTGAAAAAGTGGATTATTTTAAAGTCAGAGACCTACTCTAGTAATATGTAAACTGGACGCGCCGATCTTTTAACACTGCACAATATCCTGAAACAGGGTGTTGGTTTGTAAAGTAGTTATAAGAAGTTAAGTTGTTTATCTAAACTTAACCTATGTAAGCTAACATATATTATGTATTATGTATCCTATAGATCTAAGTTATGTTAAAACTATTATTTCGTTCAATTTTTAGATCCAGAATCTGGCTATAGATCTATAAAGACTCCTAGTTAAAAGTACAATATAAAATCCTAAGATGATTAAAATCAACATGCTTGAAATATTTAGATCTCGGATTGTAAAAATGCGAATATTTTATTATCTCCATGGAAACTAAATGGAAATTAGCTTTCTGTCATAGTTTTGCTAATATAGCACTGAAATTAATAAAACATTTCTAGAGATTTGACAGTTGATGCATGCCTTTGCGTAAAGAATTACTAGCCCGTTGGACACACTAGGAAAACTCTAGTTTGGCGGTTATAAGTATAAAATGAAATACATTTAATTGGTAGAAAACTAGAAAATATGTCAATTCAACTAATTATATGTCTTCGGCTATTTCCGCATGCAGACATCATTCATTGAAGAGTTTTATACATTAATGGTCTGGAACAGTTTGCGCACCATTGTCTCCGTCTAGATCTAAAGGTCTGGACCACAGTCTTATATATACTATATTAGACTGGACATGGAGACTTTTTAACACTACAAAAAATGTCGTGAAAAGTTTTTAGAAAGTTGGATCAATGCGTTGTTTTGTAAAGTAGTTAAAAGAAGTGGTGGCTAATTTTTTCAATCCTAATCTATGTAACATAATTTAATTTTTAGATCTAGATTCTAGATCTAGTAAATGAACTTTAAAAATAAGAGTACTCTCGTCTCATAATTATTATTTTTCAATTTTTAGATACATAATCTTCTTTATCAAAAGACTGAATGCAACACTACATTGTGATTTTTTGTGTCTTTTTGATAATCAATTACTAGATCTAGATCTTAAAAATAAAATTATATGTTACATAGGTTAGGGTTGAAAAAAAACAACAACTTTACTTCTTTTAACTACTTTACAAAACAACGCATTGATCCAACTTTCTACAAAATGTTCACGATCGATCAGTCGCGGATAAGAATTTATTTCCGGTTTCCAGTCTAGTAGTAGATATAAGTCTATGGTCTAGACTATTAGAGAGTGTAGTAGATATATACACTCGTTTAACCAGGATTTGTTCTCGCTGTTGAAAAGGAGGGGGGGGGGGAGGGGCGAAAGGACTTGCAGTGCTGTTTTTTTTTTAATCTCACATTCATTAGTTATTAAGAGCATAATAATCGCTCTCTAACTTGTATAAAGGAGATATAGTCTTTTTAAAAACAAATGCATTTTTTTTTTGTTTTTGTTTCTAGTTCTACATAATTGTCTTTATTATCGAGTACTGAGAGTTTTATTTTTTCCATTTCTTCTGTATTCATGTCAGACTAAACCCCGCAAAGTTCACGCTGGCATTATTTTCACTGGACGTGATCGCAACGTATCGTGTTTTTCAGTGTCCAGTTTATAAGATGCAAGACAGGATTGTGATTATTGATTTGTAGTTTATGAGATGCAAGATAGGACTGTGATTATTGATTTGTAGTTTATGAGATGCAAGATAGGACTGTGATTATTGATTTGTTTGTCTGTGTTCAAAAATATCCAAACCTGGAATTTAATCTGCATTGGTTACCAAACAGTTAAGTTTGTGTACTTGGCATTAATTTTTTTAAAACTATTTATGCACTGAAAGTTTTAAGTCGCCTACCAATTCAAATGTTTTAATAATATTCAGGAATCTCTTTCGAGCCTGAAAATTTGGGTAAAATTGTAGTTTTTCAGCTTGCTGCACAGTTGAAACAATGAACTTTAAATGAGATAATTCTGTAATGTTTTGTAATCAAACAATTAATTGTTTAAAGAGACAATACATCCCTAATAAGGCTGATGACTTTGTGTAAGAGCGGTTCCCTTGCTCCTAATAACTAATGAACATTTAAAAAGGATCGTTTTTTAACACCCCCCCCCCCCCTTGCTAGTTGTGCCAATGTATAAAACTCTTGTTTTGTAATGCATATCCAGACTTCGAAACATTCTAAGACAGTATTGAAGTATTCTAGACTAGACTACTGGATCTAGAAGATTATAGTTTGGTGATGCAGATTTAGACTTGGAAACATTCTAAGACAGTATTGAAGTATTCTAGACTAGACTACTGGATCTAGAAGATTATAGTTTGGTGATGCAGATTTAGACTTGGAAACATTCTAAGACAGTATTGAAGTATTCTAGACTAGACTACTGGATCTAGAAGATTATAGTTTGGTGATGCAGATTTAGACTTGGAAACATTCTAAGACAGTATTGAAGTATTCTAGACTAGACTACTGGATCTAGAAGATTATAGTTTGGTGATGCAGATTTAGACTTGGAAACATTCTAAGACAGTATTGAAGTATTCTAGACTAGACTACTGGATCTAGAAGATTATAGTTTGGTGATGCAGATTTAGACTTTCTAAGACAGTATTGAAGTATTCTAGACTAGACTACTGGATCTAGAAGATTATAGTTTGGTGATGCAGATTTAGACTTAGAAACATAAAATACAGCAGTCTAGACAAAACTCCAGATCGTGGTAGAAATATGTGTTAGAAATATGGTACCGATACAGAATATTCTAGTTTGGTTATATAGATCGTGACTTAAAAACATAAAAAAGACAGTAGTCTAGACCGATTTCTACTTAAGAAATATGTTCCTGACCGTCTAATTTTTTTTAATTTGCGTTGAATTTCTCTAGGCAAATTTAATTTTCAGATAATTATATATTTGGAAAAAATATTACGGTTTTCCCTGAGTTCAGTTAGCTAGTATTTTTTTTTCTCCAAAGATACATAAACTGTACAAGTTCTAGGAAAATCTTTATAGCCGTTTTCGAGTCCCTTGTCCCACCCATCAATCATAATCCATGAAAAGTTTGCAAGCTAATAAGAGAAATTGTCAAGACTCGAAGATGACAAAAAATTGTTGTGCTGTTAGAATTAATGTTTTCCTAAACAAAACTTAGTATGCAACACAAGATATCTTCTACTGACCTGTGGGTATTAATGTTCTCAATGTCACGAAGGCTGTGTTCACGCTGTGGGTTCTATCTCTTTCTCGAGCGTTGGCAGAGCATCTCGGCTTAGGGCACATGTCGCCAGGCGCCCCTCTGTCGTCCCACATGCTATCCATCCCTGCTGATCCGTTACTGCTCATGCCACCCCTCAGTTGCCCGGGTGTGTCGGGTAACAGCCTGGGCGGCCCGAACGAGAAGTGACTTGTCGGCTTGGAGCTGAATATGTCCGCCGGTGAAGTCACTGAAGGGGAGCTCGACCTTTGTTTCCAGGAATCCTCTTGGTCGGCGCCCGAGCTGAGAGGGAGAGTGACGTGATGGGGTTTATCAAAGGAGGCGCCCTTCTTCAAGCGAGGGCTCCTCTCCTTGTGGACAAACCTGGGGGGCTCTCTACTGGATACTTCAATATCTGCCGTCCATCTATCGCCCATGAGTCATCATTCATGTATTCCCCACAAGTCTATCTCCACTATAGTCAAAGAAAGCAGTGAACACGACAATAAGTATTACTCCCAATATTATTTTTAGATACTATCTTACATACTGATTACTTGAAAGCTAGATACAAGATAGAAAAATATTATTTATAATACAAGAAAATACTTTTTTTTTAATTTCAGGAATTATTTCATATACTTCTTATCTTATAAATAAGAGACTTTAGTTCTTAACAGAAGATGATTGTGTCCTAAGCGTTTCCATGCGTTATTCAAGTCCTGCTTATGAATTATAGACTTAAACTAAGCTTAAGTCATTGATTAACATGCATGACTAGGTTGACACATGAAATGCGTAGATATAAGATAAATGAACTCTGTTAAGCCTTTGGTTTTGTTGACTGATTCAAGGCACCCGTTCTTAACTTAACTATAAGCTACACGTTATAAATCTATTAACATAAATGTAGCAGACTTCATTTCTGGTTCATTTATTTAGGATAAATTCAAATCATGAATGAGACAAAGTTTTACTGGACCGCCATTGCTTCATTTAACACAAGTATGCCGAATATGTAATCAAATAAAATTCATTTTACCAGTTACACATGAAACTAGAAAGATGACACTAATCAATGAAACTACACCAACGATGTGTCGTATTGAGTATACAGTTGTTGAGTACAAAAGACAATCTGAGGTTTTACGTTCCTGTATTAAGTTATTGTCGGATTACAAATACAATGTATAATATCAAATAAATCCATTGAATGTTAGAGTTGAGATCCTAGAAAATAAGGAAATAATATTTTGTTGTTATTCATTTTACTACAGCCAAATGTTAATGATCTATTAGGATATTTCATCCAAAACTCTGGTTCCTTGAAACCAAAGCGGCTAAAAAAAAAAAAAAGATTCTTGTATTCTTTCTTTCTTTGATTCTTACAAGTAATACCAACTGAGCCTTGAACTATTTTGTCAGGATGTAATTGTGTACTATCAGTGTCGGAATGATCCCCCCCCCCCCCTCAATACATATCAATAGGAAACAAGTGAAGTGAGGGTTACGTGGTTGAGGGTTGACCGCTGAAGAGTGGGTGGGGGGAGTTGAAGAGCATTGACAGCGTGACCATTCCTGCGAGATAATTAGCAGCTGCTGAGCGCTGGTCAGCGCGGCCTGATGCAACTAGTTGACCCCTGCTGTGTCATGAATGCCAAAACGGACGTTGTAAATCTGTTGCAGAGAAGCTCGAAGAGATTGAAAAGATACAAGTGATGATACTTGAGACACAGCTTTCAATTGGTCTGCGTGTTGGTGTCATGACTATGTAAGACGTACCTACAACTGGGAAACAATGGACAGAGTCGTCCAATTATTTGTAGACATTTCTCAAAAAGAACCTAGTGAAATGAGATCGAGACTTTAAAGTTACATTTTTTTTATTAGACTCGATCCGTGCTTCTTGTACAATGAGGAAAAAGACATTTTTTTTCTGACCCTTTAAATCAGATGTACTAAGAAAAAATGAAAACCTTTTTTTCTTTGTTCTCTGATATTGACGAGCCTTCGTTGAATGCAACTGTGTTATTTACTGACAATATAGTTTTTCTAAATTTTTACTATTAAGCAGGCTACTTAATGTTAACGTTTTCTCGATGTAATAGTGCTGGGTTTTTTTTTTTTGTTTTTTGTTTTTTTTTTAGATTTAGATTTATCTGATAAGCAACATTTAGTTAAGTTAGACAAAAAAATATAAAAAAAACGGATTGATTCATTTTCTTCACCTTAAACAAGAAACCAATTCTGATTTTGTAGTTGTTTTTTTTTTTTGTTTTTTTTTGGGAGGGGGGGAGGTATTTTTTGTTTGGTCTCTTACATATCAAATGTAGACTTGCATCTAGTCAACTAAGAAAAAAATAATAATTTTCTAAATATTTTAATGTAAAATATAGTAAATTGCTAATAACTACACAAAGGAATATATATATTTTAAAATTTAGAATCTAGTTGCCAGAAAGCATTATATCATAGTGTGTTACATCATAAGTAGAACTAAAGTCTAATTTAACAAACCATACATATTTTTATTATTTACAAATCATTTTTTTTTTGTAAACTAATAGATCTACTTTTTTAAAAATATGAGTACTATCTATGCCTAGATCTAAATTTCTTTTTAATGCTCGATATTTATCAGTTAATTTTGTTTGTTTGTTTGTTTTGTATGTAGACATGAACTTTCCACAATATTATATCCCATATGGGAACCGACATGTGGGTATAAAAGCATTGAACAAATTAAATGTTAAATTTAGTAAAATTATAACTTTCCATTATTTGAATAATTTAATAAAGATGAAAATAGATCTAAATCTAGTAAATAATTACCTCAACTGGTTTCATCTTCATGATATAGCCAAGATTAATTTATAAATTAAGAAAATAAATTGTTTTTAATTTATGAACAATTGCAACTAGCGTATAAAATGTATTACACTGGCCAATAACTGACGTCTGCCACGCATGATGGTCACCGCATCCCTCAACAGAAATAACACATTTACTATTCCACAGAAGTGACACTATCCACTGATCTTCTAGACCCAACTCTCGCTAGACATACCAGATAGGAACTCGAGTCATTTCGGTTTGTGGATGAAAGCCTCGGAGTGAATTTCAGTTAGACGATGTTAGCGCGAGAGTAGCCGGACTTGATGTTCAGGCGCAAAGAATGACCCCACGTAACCAATACATGGCAACAACGAATGACCCCTGGGAAGGACAGTGAGGTTTCCTCAAAGTAATCAAGGCCACATGTCCACACCAGTAATCATTCTGTGTGGCCTGACTGTGACCGATTCATTCATAGGCAAATGCAGAGTTATGCGTTTTTAGATATATATATTTTACACATATGTAACAAAATTACGTCTGAACCTACAGACCGTGAGTGCAATGATCCGGTTAGGAAGCGGACAATTACAGAGCAAAAGTAGAAAGCCAGATCTGTTTGCAGGAATCGACTTGGATAGGTTGCCTTACTTTCCCCACAGGTCCCCTCCCATTCTGTATAGGTACACAAGAAGTTGAAAAAAAAAAATGTCAGAAAGGCGGAGCGTTCAGCACATTCATCATTGTCTCAGCTAGTGAAAGACAGCCTCAGAGTTACACAGGGGAAAGTAGACAAGAAACGACAAAAATGTACTTTTTTTTTCTTTGCGAAATACATGAGTATTGAGTACAAAGCGAAATATATGAGTACAAAGCGAAATATATGAGTACAATGGAGTATCTGAATGAAGGAAAAAATGTTGGATACACTTTGGCCTTGCATTTTTTTCTAGACGAAATAATTGTTAGTTTTGGCCTTAAATTGTAGCGCCTAGAATAACAAGTAGCGCATAGAATAGTCAATTGTGTTTGTTTAAAAGTACAGTAGAACAAAGTTTCCGCAATCAAAAGTTTAAAGTCAAATTGAAATACATGTTCAATGAAGTCCCGAGATTTTCCACAGGCTTAATTAAACCAATGACTTTATTCTCTTGTTTGCATTTGTATTGTCCACTATATTTACGATTACATTATACTGTTTGCATTTGTACTTTGATACTCAAATAGTTGTTTTAGTGAATAAAAAAAATAAGGCAATATCAACTGATATAATCTATGCGCAAATGCAAGCCATCTGCTAAATCTTGTCCTTTGGTATAATGCTAGTGATGTATCACGACAAAAAAAAAATTGTTTAAATCCTTTAAAAACGCAAACGCTTACCTTAAAAGTAAGTGTAGATCTGATCATAAATGTTTTTTTTTCCTAGTTGCAAGTATTTTATTTTCAGAACTGAAAATTATAACAACTTTTAAATCAGTCCAACTACATTGCCACACTATAGTTTAACAAAGGTCATGATCGACACGATGGATTTAGAAATTCTTTTTAAATGGACAGCTAATATCTAATATATTTCATTTAAACTACTTGTAAAGAATGAAAAGTTTTACAGTAAGATTAAAACGTAGCTACCTGCATCCATACTTATACTCTAATTGACGACTAGTGGTGCCGATAATAATTAAATAATTATCCTTTTTTTTTTTTTAATTCACTTTCCAAAAGATTCACATTGCAAAAAAAAAAAAAAAAAGTGAATTTCTCGGTATCACAACAACAAATGTAAAAACTTTGTTCAGAAATTGTTCATAGTTCTTGCATTCACTTGCTTGTCCTATTTTTCAGGCTCTAGAAACGTGAACGTCCGCATTCATTCCACATGGGCTTACATCTCACACGAAATTAATAATTTTCCTTTTTTTTTTTCTTTGCAGTTTTTGGTGCCTTCATCAAGATTTGTTTTTTCCACTTTATTTTCCAAAAGATTCACATTGCAAAAAAAAAAAAAAAAAAAAAATTTTATGGTATCACAACATCAAATGTAAAAACTTTGTTCAGAAATTCTTTAAGTGTATGGGAGTTTTCCACACTAAAAAAAAACAACACATTCGAATATTTTAAGACTTCTGGACATACTTATAGATATACTATGAGCAGTCCTGTTTATCTAGTTACTTTTCATATTTGTACGAGTGAAGTGTTATAAACAACAGGCATATGAACAAATGAATACAATAATTACTTTTAATTACAGCTTTTAACAGAAAATGTGACCGCCGCCCCCCCCCCCCACTTTGTTTGTAGACTGGCGTCTTTTGGGAGGGGGAGAGGACTTTCTTCTATATTGGATATTTGAATCCAACTTTTGAATAAACAACATTGAATAATATCGCGTAAAGATACAAAAAAAAAGTTCGTATTCTACACATAGCCATGGAAGTTCTATAATAAAGAGATAAAAATACACTGATATTATAGAGGTAGAAATACTCTTATACATGTAGTACAGAGCCAGCTGGTATTCAGATACTAGAAATATGCTGATAGAAATATTCGGATAGTTCACTTGGTATAAAATGTAACGTTTGAGAAAGGGTGACAACTCTAGCACAACAAATAGAAGTGCTTTAAAATAATTTAGCTAGAGAAAAACAAAAGATTTGGGGCTCCTGGCCTTCCTATTGAACAGTGGTTTGGACTTGTTACCTACCATTGCAGAGTAAGCCCCTACTGTAGTCAACTGATGACTGCCCGATAGAGCGGTATACCCTGAACTGTCGTAACGATTGTCCAAGTTCATACCGTGCCCCCCGGTCATCATGCGGGAGGTTTAGACTAGGAAGTAGATTATCTTCAGCTCTAAAGCGACATTCGAAACATACCAAAATTTTTTACAAACTTACTTCTGGCCGCTCCATCTATGATCTTTGTTTTGATATATTGTTGGTTCTTTCTTTCCATTATCTGAAATGTTCTTCGTAAACTCTGTCAACCTGACAATGATGTTAAACTTGACAGTTTTTGTCTGAGTCTGCCTGTGTTATAGTTCAACTCAGATATAGAACTAGCTTTCTGAACCTACCAATGTTATAGTTCAACTCAGATATAGAACTAGCTTTCTGAACCTACCAATGTTATAGTTCAACTCAGATATAGAACTAGCTTTCTGAACCTACCAATGTTATAGTTCAACTCAGATATAGAACTAGCTTTCTGAACCTACCAAAGCTTCTCAGATATACTACAATTTGAGCCGATGCTACAGATGTCAGAATGAATCACAAGTTTGTCCTCTTGTAATTTTTTCAACATATAGGTCTTAAAATAAAGTAAACCGGTTTGGGTTTTTTTTTCCACATCGGCTTAGAAAAAAAAAATAGAAATAAAAATGTCATCAGTTTCTGTTCATCTGTTGTTCTTTTTTTCCCCTCCCTAGTCCTGCATCCCTTGTCGCCCAGCAATCCTCGCGATGTGGGTCCAAACGATGACTTTACCGTCTGTGCCGGGCCTGCCTTACGACAAGTTATCGATAACGTCTGGAGCCCAGGACCAGCCTCTCTGGCTGACGGTGCTCTTTAATATTTCATCACCTGCGTCTATTCGGCAGCCTTGGTGCCCCCGGTGAACGGCATGATTGCCTCTGGTAAATCCATCATCAATCAGCTTTCATCTTTCCCCCTGGCTTCTCTCCCCTTCGCAGAATGAGTCGTTGTTTTTTTTTTAAACTTTCCCCGTTAGTTTCCAGTACCCTCCCCTCTTCTAATACATCCAGTTTGTTGTTTTTAATATTTCCAAGGAAGGAGATAAAATGTATGAACGTTAGTTTGAGTGAGGCGAATATCTCCCATTCGTATAGGCTTAGCGACTCTTTTTTTTTTCTTTTCAAGGTCTTTACCTTAATAATAAAAAACTCCATAGCCAGACTGTGGCTTCTCCCAGCCCATCAAGTGATAGAGATGTATTGTGTGGGTTAGACAGATCATAGCTTCTTGTAATCTTATAATAAAGTGTTGTTGTTTTTTTCTATAAAGGTTGATTACAGCATACTGCTTTATGTTTTCATGGTTGTTAATTATAGTTAATTTATTGCCTTTTGTTGGCTCGTTCAGGCAAACCATTGAATGCCCGATAATTGTCCTAGCATATAGAATAAGGAGAGTATTTGCATCTTCTTCCCACTGTTTTAATGGGTTTTCTTAATTTGTTAGAGCTACACAATAGGATGACATCCGATTTCCAACAGCTTTTAGTTTCTGAGATCTAAACGTTTCAGACGAACAGAAAAACGGACAGAGAGGCTACACAAAACTAATAGCCGCTTTTTCCATTTCGAGGGGTATTAAAAACCAAATACAAAAACAACAACAACAAAAACAACTACAATAAAGAAAACAGCCAAACAAACAATCAAACAAGTGTAATAATTTTAATGACCTAAAACTTAACAAGACCTATACTTATAAGGGTCAGTGTTGGGGTTCTTCAGTTAATAAGTTATAAACCTTAGGGTGAAAATTGATGTAAATCCAATATTAAAATTAAGTTATATTGTGTAAATAGTGTGTGTTAAATCTTAGCGCGACTTCTTCTTGAAGAATTGAAGTATTTTTTTTCGTAAAGAAGATTTGTGACAATTTTTTTTACCAAGAAACTAATGTATCCAGCATACTTTGTACATTGGGTCATCAGATATAACTCTGGACATTGGGCCATAACTTTGGACATTGGGTCAAAACATATAATTTTGGACATTGGGTCATCAGATATAACTTTGGACATTGGGTCAAAACATATAACTTTGGACATTGGGTCATTTGATATAACCTTGAACATTAGGACATATAGATATAACTTCTGAAAATCCAACGACGTATTCAGCACCCGATTCCATTGTACAAGTCTGCTAATGCCATCAACATTCAACATTTAGTGTTACCATACTTTGTGCGGTGTTGTAAATACACTACAAATTTGCTGGCTGCATCAGTGAAGTCTTTGTGAGGGCTCAATGTGTTATTGCTGTCAGTATTTCTACAGCCATAAAACGCTGTCAGGAAAACTTAACTCCTGACCTATAGACGAGCTCTGGTAAAACGTTGTCGACCCTTGCTGTGACCATGTTATGCAACTGACGCTGGGGGGAAAATGTAGTAAAACTTATTACTAGGTGAAAAGCGACTTGTGAGGTCAGAGACAGGGGCATTAACTGAACAACGGCAGACAACCTTTGTTTTACTCATCATATCATCTTACAGTCCACAAGCCATTTGCACAAAAACTGCAAAAAATGCGCAACTCAAAGGCGTCTGCACTGTTTTTGCCTTTAGGAGTAGCACATATTTTCAACCATAAACATCATATTACCATTTTCTATTACGTTTATAAAGAGAGAGTTTAGTTGATGTCTCAACATTAAATTAATACAAGCGATAGGGGAAACGGATATGATGAGCATACATTATGTGGTCTCATTATTAGCCCTCACTGACATTGAGCAAAGTAGCTAGCAGCAGATGGCCTCTGAGAGAGACAGTTGGAGAGTTCTCACAAAGACTACGGGACAAACATTTGAGACTCAAAGGAGATTCATTTGAAGACATGCGCTGAAGAAGAAAGAAAAAAAACTGAAATAGACAGCCGATGGACATGCATGTCGCAACTGGGTTTGCGTCGTCTTGTGAAACACTGCACTCATCCTTTTTCCATTCGAAGACATTACCATTGCCATTAGATATATTGTACTCTGGTAAAATCATTATAATAGAAATTAATTTTCGAAGTAAACGACTACTCAAAATGGAGATGAGGTTAACACAAGTCCATCTCTCTGTATACAAGTTTAAACAGGAGCATGTAATCTTCACGCCGACCATATTCAGGCTTGAGAAAAGTCGGATATATTTTTATTTTGACTGGACTTGCATTGGATATGGTCGCGGGCAATAGCGCTTTAAATGTACATTTTGCCTTGAGTTATTAACACACAAAAAAAAGTTATAGGTCAATCCTAACATTATCAGCTCTCAAAAAGAAAAAAAAAAGAATTGTAAAGTAGTTTGTATTTCTTGTACGTCGAGCTCAGAACTATCTCCCCTTTCACCTGCTTTGCTTACTAAATAACGGACTCACAGGGTCCAACTTTCTTGTACAATACCCTGTTGTGTTTTTTAATGGTTTTTTTCCATGTAGTTATTGTTTTTATTGCTGTTCAAATATGTTTTGTTGTTATTGTTTTGTTGTTGTTGTTTTTTCCTTACAAACCAACTGTTATAGATCTTTATGCACATCATGAAATAATGTTTCCATTAACCAACAGTGCTGACACCACGAGTTACTTCCTCACAGCCTGTCTGCATCTTGAGCATTGAATTCTATTCTTACAGGTTCCACTCCATCTTTTTCTTTTCTTCTTTTCTCAGTTTCGAACTCAGCCCTCAACTCGAGAAGTTCATGCGCTAAAATACTGGGCACTGATGAGAAGAGACTACATTGAGTAAGGGGAGGGAATAAACAAATATTTCAGTTTATAAGCTGATTAATTGATGAATGCCGACAACTCTAGTGAACTAGTGACTATTTTCACATCTACATGTATATATATAACATCATTTAAATAACATAGTCTTTCATTTCATTACCAAATCGTTTGAATCTTAAAGCTTCGATCAGCAACAGTATAATGGGCAATGTCTAGATGTAGTTCCTAAAAAAGGTTTTTAACTAGTTTCTTAGAGAACATGACATGCTACTGCAAGAAACGAAAGTTTCATTTTGTACCGGAACTTTCGGTCAGGACGCGAGCTGTTGAGTTGGAGAGGGAGGCCCCCACCTGACAATCTTAAACTTGAAGTCAACGGAGCATAACAAGCTCTTAGGCTCCAGGACTGATAGTAGCAGCTGTCAGCTTCACCTCACTTCCCTTAGCATCCATTTCTCGCACTCTAGCTTCGTCTGTCTCTCTCTCTCTCTCTCTCTCTCTCTCTCTCTCTCTCTTTTTTTCTTCTCACCTCTTTCAATCTTACTCTACTCTATACGGAACTCGTTCAGTGCTCAGCTGATGTTGTGTACACATTTCTTTATTCCCTCGAATGTGCACTTTTTGTATTGTTTTTCAAGCTTATAAAATGCACATTTTATCATTTTTAGCTGCCACCAAAATGGGTTAAGCCGCTATTATGTTTGTGCTGTTTGTCTGCCCGTCTGTTCCTCAAATTTAATCTCAAAATTGAAGATCCAATTTTGTGTAGCTACATTTATTTAAATTCTGAAATTAAAAACCTTAGTGTATTGTTTTTTTTTTAAATTAGTTGAGCAAATTGTTATTTTATTTAAGAAATAAACACCACTTTAAAAAAAATATACATTACAAGTAAAACAGGAAAAAAACTTTAAAAAATATATATATTAAGTGTAATTGTGTCAATTATTTTGGCGCAAAAAGCATGTCATTACTTGTAATAGATCTAGAATAACAATAATAAAATTATAAATATTTTCATCAACTTTTTTTTTGTGTAGCGCAATGTCATACTTTTGGCATGCTCAGTGCGCTACGCTCCAATCACTTGTATTGATCAGTGGGGGGGGGGGGGGGCGGGGAGGGTGTATCTGAGAGAAGGTTTCCGTGCTGGCTTTTCAAAAGTAATTTTTTTTTAATGCTCGATTTGAATTTGAAGGCTCAAGCCTCCCTGAAAGAAGATTGACACGTTAGCCACTGAGCTGGACAAGTGTTTATGAAAATAGAAGGTTTTATAGTTTTCTATTGTTAATTTGAAATTTTTATGCGACGACCTAATTCTCTACAAAAAGCTTATCACCCCTTTGCAACTACTGTCTGTATATAAAACCAAAATAATTAATTAGGACTAATTGATAAAATAATTAAACGGTCAATTGTTCGATTGATTCGTGTGTTGTTAGGGACATTGAATAATTGTGCATTGTGCAATAATTGGTTTCTTGCTGCTGCCAGTGCTCCGTCGATACAAATCAGACTCAGACAATGGCATGTGAAAAACTTTCTTATATCTCTTCTATCATAAACTGGTGGACGTGTCTATCCTGCTATTTTATCGAGCGCTAACAATGATCTCAACTCCGCAAGACATAAATACATCCACCAAGACGACTGCACTCTTCAATGTTTTCAAAGAAACTTTCACATATATCAAATCTAACGGCAGCTGGTTATAATTTTTCCTCTAAGACAAAAAAAATCAACAGCAAATTTTTTAAATCATATTCCAGGGGGTTTACTACATATAATGCTAACTATAATTCTGTGCAAATGAAAACAAATCGTCACGACTAACGTGCTATAGAATATTGAATTGAGAGCCTATAATAAAGCTCACATGGTCAGACATGAACTACACATTAGCCTATTTCTAGTTTATTACAATAATAGCTTATCCTTATTAACTTTATTTCAGTGGAAGCAGCACACGTTAAGTTGCTTCCTAGCAGAAGTAAATTGATTTGAAGGTGTAAAAAACTGGCTGAAACATGGCTACTCGGAATTTAGAGGGGTGCATGTACATAGCCAACCATCAATTCCTGATAAGCCTAGACTAGTCTACTACAACTGTACTTCAATCACCAGTGGAAGCACTACTTGTTCAGTTGCTACTTCGATTTTAATTGATCTAATGGTGCAAAAAAAAAAAATGGCTAGAATTTGGCTACTCAGAATCCGGAGGGGGGGGGAGGGTGCAAGTGCATCACATTGCACCTACCTGTGGGCGATGGGTCAAACGGTTTCAATTTTTATTCGGGACATAGATACATACGTACAAACATACATACATACATACTACATACATACATACTACATACATACATACTACATACATACATACATACATACATACATACTACATACATACATACATACGCCTTACTTTCTGCATTATATTATAGATAGATATTTTAGTTGAATGGTCATAATTTTATTACTAGGAACAGAGTATCGCAGCTAGTCAGGTCTACTCTAGGTAATGAAGTAATTGGTACCGAAACCTATCCACACAAGAAAACTTCCTCGACAAAAGAAGTCCTGCTAACGTCTGCAAGTACCAAACAACCTCTCCGCAAATTCCAAGCGAGAAGTTCCCAGAAAGAAATGCTTGGCTGGTCACAAAAAGATCTTTGTCAAGTATACAACTCAAGGGGCGGCATCAAGAGGATTTGATGAGTTAAGTCAACACTCAGTAGTCTCCCCTTTGTTGACATAAGAAACTCGTAAGGGAGAATGAAGGCTAACTTTAAAAAAGAAAACGTCAATTCATTACTTAACAAACTTATAACTCGTGTGAAAATTTCCAAGAAATAAAGATAGAGTCTAAATGTTGTTCATTTACATTAGCCTGCGTGGGTTGACTTTGGGCCACCAGGGACGAATTGAGATTTCTATTGGCGTATGTGGTTTGATGTCAATCAAGACGCCATATAACAGGGGTGGCCAACCTTTTTCTTCATTGCGCCAATTTTTTTCACTTCTCATTTTGATGCGCCACTTCACGTTGTATAAGTTTCAGTCCTTTAAAGTTAGGTAATTAGTACATATTTCAACATATCAATGTGTTTTGTAGGAAGTGATTTAGCAACAAGTAAACAAGATACTTACTAAATCTTTTTTTTTTATCATTTTATTTTGCATAATTTTGTATTTTTTAATTACCAAACATTGATTATTTCTTTATGGCCTATAGGATTAATAAAAACAATGCAAGCAATAAAAATGTAACTAGCTTTAGCAGGACTTGCAACTTCTCTTCTCAATTACCAAATGGGAGCGGTGGTTGTTGGTGTGGCAGTAGTATCTTTAACATGAAGGGTTAGTTTCGTGATCAGCTTGTTTTTGTTTTTTTAAATAATTTCCATCGATGAAAATGTTTGCACGCATCCGTATTTGGCAGGTATAATATATCAGAAGAGGGCAATTCTTTTAAGCAATATTACTGTTCCAGTAACTCTACCAGGGATTGACGGTTTTAGTTTACTAAAATTAATTGATGATTTCTTAGACATGTCTGCTTCCTAAAAAATCTGTCCGACCATTTAGTTCTTTCATAGAGTGACTCAATGGCAATATATTGTTTCTTCAAAAATGTAGAATGTAGAAATTGTCATGAATTCTTATAATAATGAAAAGCTTAGCTAGGTAACATACAAAATGTCAAGAAATAAGTCTAAGTTTATTATTACAATATGCACATAGTTGTAAAACATAAATACTTTACTTATTTTAGTGGTCTTAAATGTTTTACAGCATATCGGTCGATTTGAGCGTTGTAAAATTAAGACCTAAATAATTAATTCCATGTTGACTTTTTGTCTTTCTAGAAGTATGTTATTATAATTTTTGCGAACAGCATGCTGTTTCCTGACTTTTTCTCTGGTGTGAAATGCGCCAAATAAAATTTTGCAAAGAGCCACCTTTGGTGCATGCACCATAGGTTGGCCACCACTGCCATATCATATTTGAAGCCCCTTATGGTGAAAAGTTGCAATTTTGGGGTATAAGAGATTCTTTCAAAAAGATAAGATGTTATTTATAATGTAAATAGAAACGTCGCTTCCTTACAATGATTGTGTTATTGTAAAGATCGTCATTCGAAAATAAACAAGGTGACTTGTATGTGTACCACACGGAAACCTGAAGGTGTCCAGTGCTTGTTCCAGTCCCATGGGAACGATTCACGGTGGACAGAATAGAGACCATATTACACGGACCAGATATTCGTATTTTGGGTATCGCCATTGTATACAAATAGAGGTATTGGAGAATAACTGGAAGCTAAAAAAGCGGCTATGTATATACGTTTTTAAACATTTTGTTTACGCTGAGTTGCCGTCAACAGTTTCTGGGGTACAAGAATCTTTCCTGTACATGCTGCAAGTATTCGTGAATTTATTCCAAGTGAAACAAGAAAAACATGAAAATATTTTTTTTTTAAAGACGATACCTCCTTTATACAACTTATAGAGCATTTATTTTTCTCTTAATAACTATTGAATGTTAGATTAAAAAATAATGAAACATTTTAGCACGCCCTCCAACCTTCTCCCATCTTCTGAGGTGGAAAACTATTTTTGTTAGGTCCAATTGTCTTGAAATATTTTGAGGTAGAAAACTATTTTTGTTAGGTCCAATAGTCGTGAAATATTTTGAGGTAGAAAACTATTTTTGTTAGGTCCAATTGTCGTGAAATATTTTGAGGTAGAAAACTATTTTTGTGAGGTCCAATTGTGAAATATTTTGAGGTAGTGTGAAAGGTTGGGGAAAGTGACGTGTGTTTGGCGCGTTTTATGTCTAGGGGATGATTATTTTTGAAATTATCACTCACCAACCCGTCAGCATATAAATCGGGAGCAGGCACGCAACGAAACAAGCAATGAAAGAAAGATACAAAGTTAAAAATGAAGAATATTTATTTACATAAAAGAATAAAAAGGGGGAGGGTTTGCATCTATCTCTAATTGATACTAATTTTGATCATCACTCTTGCACTTAATAAGAGAATTTTTCAAAGTTATGACTTGAACAGGGGGTATTAGTAAAACATTTTTACGTAAATGTAATAGAGATTACATCTAGATTCTAGATATAGCATTAGATCTAGATCTAGACTAGATCCTTAGAGTTGTAAATTAGAAGTCTAGATGTAGTTCTAGAAGTATATATAATGAAAGTAACAATAAATAATTACGTAGCATCGTACGTACAATTAGCTGTCGGGGTCAAAATCACGAGTTCGATACAAGGTTTTAATTAATTTTTATTTTATTTTAACTTTTAATTATTTTTTTCTCTTTGATATTTCTATACAAACATTGCGTTTTCATATATTTCTATTTAAAATAATGTGAAATGTGAATGCATCAAGACTAAATTAATTTACTATTATCATAATCATGAATTGTACTTTTGTCTTGGGGTCCCTGACATATCATTACTATAATTTATAGTTATTTTAAAATAAAAAAACACCAGATATTTGTGTAAGATTGACGTAATAGATTACAGACTCCGAGTGTCTACTGAGGAATTTTCTTATGACTTTCTCGGAAAGTGCCGCCCAATATATTCCTGTCTCCATTGATGTCTATGATTGTTGTTACTTGTCAATACCTCCATTAAGGAGTTGCAACAGTTATTTACAAAAATGTGTGCTTTTATTTCCTTCTCAACACTTGTTACTAAAGTCCAAGAAAAGATCTCCATTCCTTTTTGTATCGTTAACGTTCTTTTTGTTTTTAACAAAGTTTATATCAACTCAGTTTGAATCGAGGAGATTTGGTGTCGGAGATTGGGTGTCTGAGAAATAACGGGTACAAAATTTTGGCCAAAGACACAGACACACACACAGACACACAGAGAAAGTGAGTGAGTTTATAAGCTTTGTAAAAATGCCTATAAAAAGAAAGGTCTGTCTATAACAAAGGGAAATAACCTACATTTTTTTCAATAAAAGAAAACAAAAAGTGTAGTTGTCTTTCTTAGATTAAAGTAGAAATGTAAAACTTGAATTATTACATTTTTTTTTTTTAATTTGTATATAGAGATCTGAAGACTGAAAACCAATCAAAATATTATTCTTAAATGCACCTCGTTGTATTGTTTTAATCTTTTGTAAAATAAAAAGGTATGTTCTAGAAGTCTGAAGTCTTGACCAACAACTAGTAATCTTATGTCTGTGAACTACAAACGACTTTTTAAAAAAAAGCATATCTATAATACTTTGCATTAATTATTTGAATTTAGTTCAAAAATGAAGGCAACTTCTTCGCTTCCAAAGATAAGAGATAAGTTTCATATGACTACACAAACCAAGTAGCGACCTGATTCTATCCTTCTGCATCTCTTACTGTTTGAAGCTTAGAGCTTAGAGTAGGACGGGGTTACAGAGGTGTCCCCCGTAAGCGCTATAAAGATCCATTAAGGCGCCATTTCGCCCTCACTGGCATAGAGAAAAGTACCTGGCAGCATTCTCTGGCAGAGGTGGCCTCTGAGAGAGACAGTTGAGGAGCTCTCACTTATCTGCCCACACTTAGACTCTTAATGAACTTATCTGCCCGCTAGAATTTTAATGAACTTATCTGCTCACACTGAGACTTTTAATGAGCTTATCTGCCCATATTTAGACTTTTAGTGAGCTTATCTGCCCACACTTAGACTTTTAATGAGCTTATCTGCCCACAGACTTTTAGTGAGCTTATCTGTCCTCATTTAGACTTTTAGTGAGCTAATTTGCCCAAAGTTATACTTTTAATGAACTTATCTGCCCATATTTAGACTTTTAGTAACATCTGCCCACACTTAGACTTTTAGTGAGCTTATCTGCCCATATTTAGACTTAAAGTGAGCTTATCTGCACACAATAACGATTTTTAATGAACGTATCTGCCCTTACTTAGACTTTTAGTGAGCTTATCTGCCCACACTTAGACTTTTAATGACCTTATCTGCTCACACTTAGACTTTTAGTTAACTTACCTGCCCACACTTAGACTTTTAATGAACTTACCTGCCCACACTTAGACTTTTAATGAACTTACCTGCCCACACTTAGACTTTTAATGAGCTTATCTGCCCACACTTAGACTTTTAATGAACTTACCTGCCCACATTTAGACTTTTAATGAACTTACCTGCCCACACTTAGACTTTTAATGAACTTACCTGCCCACACTTAGACTTTTAATGAACTTCCCTGCCCATACTTGTTATTAGCTATCGAAGCAGAAAATATGGAGAGGTACTGAAAGGTAATTTTTGGTTGAGGAACGTGTGTGATGATAAGAAAAGAAATGAACTTCGCTGGATCAAAAAGAAATGAACTTCTCTGGATCAAAAAGAAATGAGCTTCGCTGATAAAAAAGAAATGAACTTCGCAGGATCAAAAAGAAATGAACTTCTCTGGATCAAAAAGAAATGAACTTCGATGGATCAAAAAGAAATGAACTTCGCTGATAAAAAAGAAATGAACCTCGTAGGATAAAAAAGAAATGAACTTCGCTGGATCAAGAAGAAATGAACTTCGCTGATAAAAAAGAAATGAACTTCGCAGGATCAAAAAGAAATGAACTTCGCTGATAAAAAAGAAATGAACTTCGATGGATCAAAAAGAAATGAACTTCGATGGATCAAAAAGAAATGAAATTCGATGGATCAAAAAGAAATGAACTTCGCTGGATCAAAGACAACGGACATCGAGAGGATATGGTGCAGTCTAAGAGAAATGGGAAAAAAATGCGGAATATTTTAGTCCCAATTTGTTGGTTGGATGGTGCCTGACATGTCAAGTACTAGGATTCGAACGTAACAATCTTCAATTTAAAACCAATGACCACTGTTTGATGTTTACATTCACTAGACTTTTGTGAAAGAAAATTGATCAAAAAGATTTCTTAAGTTGTTTTAGAACAATGATCAAGGAATTCTTTCATTCTCTGTACATTTTGGACCTAAGTTTTTTTTAAATAACCAAGGTCTCGCCTGGCTTCACATTTACCAACAGTCTTAGTAGGACTGCGTCGAGCAGTTGGCATTAGAGAACCCAATCATGTGTGAAAAAAACAAACTCTTTGTACCCCTGTGCATTGTGTACAGAAACACGATTGGACAGATAATGAGGGGCGGGGGGTGCTCTAATCTACGTATGTAAGGGTTTATGTATGTGTCACTTGAAACCTAGTAATGACAGATTATGGCAGTAAAAAAAATCACATAAATATCTTGATCAAGTGGCAGCTGACTTTGAGATAAAACTCAGATTGACGTCGATCAGAGTAATAACGTGTGACTGTGTGACAGTGTAGTCAATAGTAAAGTCTTTGTTTAAATGTGATATTTTATCAAACTTCAGAGTGAACACCTGTCTTAAAATCTAGATCTGTGTTATTTATTCTCTTGTCTAGCACGACAAGATCTGTCTCGAAATATAAATGACGTTTTTCTAACTGTCGGATGTAATGAAAGATTTGGTATGTTTTATTTTTGTGTGCCAATATAATAATCACTTTATACATTCATTAAATTGCCTCCACAAATTTTTTTTATGAAAGTGTTTTAACAATATGAAATATGTCGCAACTCGGTTTGCGTAGTGAAGTGAAAAACTGCATTAGTCTATAATCTTCTGCGTCGAATACATGGTCGTTAATTAATAGGTCATCTTCACAAGAATTACTTAGTTTAGTTAACTTTTACAGACCAATGAAAGAATAAAAGATGAGTCTGCTTGTAGACGTGTTAGCTGGTTCTGTAAATGATGGCTGCCTGGTCGTGCGGTTTGCGCACTGGATTGTCGTTTGGATTTATCGATGGTCCCGGGTTCAAACCCTGCCAGCGCCCATCCCCCGTCGTCCTGCGGGAGGTTTAGACTAGGAAGTAAACTATCTTCAACTCTGAAGGAACATCCGAAATATGTAAAACATTTTACAAACAAATCAATGACAATCAAGAATCCCCATCAGTGGGCTAAATTTACTGTTTCACTTTCCCAACTGATACGGTATCATCGACCTTCGTCACTTGTAGACAGACTTCTCGTGGAGCACTTCCTCGTGTGACTGTAGGGTCCTATTCTGGAGAGACATCCTGGTCTACATACAACGCAGGTTAAGGTGGCATTTGATTTTATGGTAGAGAAACAAGCGTCTTTTCCTTGAACTCGCGCAGAGCTGATCTTATTGTCACCATCACTCTCCACAGAGTGTGGTCTATGGCTATGTCTTTCCAGTAGTCAACATCGATGTCCACTGTTTTGATGTCCTGTTTAAATCTACAAATCAAAGCTGGAGGTGACCAGTTTTCCTTCTACCAGTCGCAAGTAGCCAATATAGAATGACTTAAGGAATTCTTTGGACTCCTTAAAGCTGACATGATCAATCGGAAGCAAGCAGGTGGTAACTATATCGGGAAGACCTGTGTTAGCAAGTCTCCCAGTGTTGCTCTGATTGCTCTGTAATTTTCAAGACACTACAGAAACAAAGTGAATGGAATGAGCTATTGGTCTCCAATGACCACAGGTTGCCTTTCACAGGCCAGTGTTCAGACAGGGCCGGCCTTAGGCATAGGCAAACTAGGCAGCCCCTAGGGCTTCTGAATGGTTGGGGCCTCGCTCAGGATTTTAAAAAAAATTTAGACAAAAAAAAAAAGCGTAACTTGGATCAAATCTCAAACATGGCGAAGCTCTGTTGCTGTGTGTCTGCTAGAATAGCTCTAAGGTTTATCATGACTTAAGGTTTATTAACAAACTTACTTTAGATTTACTTGTTAGACTAGCAATATGTTAGAAGACCCGAATTCATATGGATTATAATATTCTTTTATGTGAAATATTCTACGCTATTTCTTGATGGCTGAAGTTGCCAATATATATATTATAAAATAGTATTTGTGTTAAATAAAACCCTGTCTGCTACGCTCGTGTTTATGAATGAATCTACATGTTGTGGTCATATAACTCAGTAGGTTTAGATGTGCACATATGCAGCAACAAATTTTGGTGTGTACAAAGATATTTAATTAATACAACAGGAGCATTCTAATGATACCAGAAGAGGTTTTACATTACACAAGAACGACGCTAATTTAAATAAATAGGGCATTACACCCAACTGTACTTTGACTTGATATTTTGAATGGTTATTATATAAATTGCAGGTCTCACCATGCCTCACAGTGGTTCTCAAAGGAAGCCTACTAGTGGCGTTTCACGAACGTTACATTCACGGTCTGCTGCACCATCAACCACGGGGCTTGAAAGCACATCTGAAGATGATAAGGTCAGAGTTGTCAATGATAGATTTACCCGATTCTTTGACCCTAACAACTTTGTTATAAATAAAGCAAAGCACAGGTTAAAACAGGAGCAAGAACTGTAATGAGATAGATCCAACAAGAATACTTTTCTTTTGAATACAACTAATAAATTGATTTGTTTTTGGTAGTAGTCATGGTCGGATTGGGTGCCCAAATCGGCAGGGGCATACTATACGATTCTTACCACTTACATGAATATGAAATGCATATTTTCTTTTCTGCCCTCACAATAATAAAAGATTTTTAAAATGCATCGAAATCTGAACGTATTTATGCAAACCTAGATTTACATAGTGTAAATAGACTTAGGGACTTTCGGAATTTTTAAAGTATGAACAAAATCTACAGTTTAATTGCAATCTTAATTAAATTATTGCATTATTTCGATAGAACTAAATAAGTAAATCGGAACACTTGATGGCTGCCTTTTCGTGCGTTACGCGCTCTTGAGTGTCGTCTTGATGGTCCCTGGTTCGAACTCTTCCCGACCCCCCTCTTTCCCTCCTGGTCATTCTGTGGAATGTTTGGGTTATTTTGAAGTAGCAGCTAATATATATATATATTTTTAAGCAAAACAAACTAAACATTGAAAAGGGAAGCACGGTCTACACGTATAAGCTATATTAGAATATGCGGCTAGTATTACCTAGTTAATTATGCAAAGATCTTTATAAGTGGCTCATTCGGCAGCCCGGTCATTCGCCCGGTTGCCCAAATAGCCACTCCGCCCCTGGTGGTAGTTATCAAATGAAAAGATCGAATTAACGTCAACAATGCCCGGCTTTCCTTGTAGACTTGTCTTTCAATGTATTTCAATGTCTTTCAATATTTCTTAACAATAGTGTCATGTTACACAAGTTTTCACCGCTTATTACATAGCTTATATCAACTCTCTTTGTCTGTCTGTCTGTTGGCTGTCTGTCTGGTACAATTTTTGCACTCATATTCTCTTACACCTATTCTTGGATCAAATTAAAACTTTGCACAATTATTTGTTGTACCTAACAAAACATTAATCATTTTAAAAAATCAATAAGTTAATTGATTATTAGTAATTAATTATTTTGGTCGGTATTGAAAATGTAAATTGTGTTAATCATTATCATACAGAAAGAACTCTGAGAGCTTGTGTTGAACTTATTTATAACTATAACCATAAAATAGAACATATTGTACGACAAAATAGTTAATATACACCCTCATTTAGTATATATGTATACGTGTATGTATGTTTGCGTTTAACATTTACATTTGAAATTTCATACTAAAGACCACAGTACAGCATTTCGAACTGCTACACTATGACTGGCCAGATCTACCGCCTATAGCGGCTATGAAGGATGCTGTCTGCAGGAAGGGAATCAGTCGAGGGATTTCTTATTTACTTCCGGTTGATAAGGGAAGCAATTCAATTAATTGTAAATATCGTACCGATCTAAGGGCGATGTTTCAGGTATGCACTCAATATTTGTCATAATTTTCGTGACATCAAATCTCTAGTTTATAAAAGTTTTCTTTGTTTTCACCTACAAATAGACAAATCTAACAATAATGTAACGTAAATCTAACGTTTTCTTTGAGAAGCATTTGACCAAAAAAAAAATAATAATAAAGCAATAGTAAAAATTGTACGGTTACGTCCCTTACACCGAAAAAAAAATCAACATACGTTTCCCTATGACTAGAACATGTCGATAGATAAACATCTGATCACTAATATTCAATTAAATAACTTACACGTAAAACATTTTATTTATAATTATATTCTTCCTTTTCACTGATGGCTGCGTGGTCGTGTGGCAGGCGCTCTGAACTGTCGTCTCTATGGTCCAAGTTCGAATCTTGGCCGTCGCCTTCCATCACTTCCTGTCGGAAGTTTGGGCTAGGGTGTAAAAGTCTTCAATTCTGAACCGAAACATGTGAAAACAAACAAACAAAAAAAACCTCAACAAAATCCAAAAAGGCAAAACTGAAATAATTTAACTAGAAGAGAGCCCAAAAGATTTGCATTATGTTTGGTTGTATGTACAATTGATGGTTTGTCTCGTGTGGGACGCTATAACGATTCAATAGATATAAATGAGGGGTCGGATTTTTATCATCTTACTTTCAGAGATAGAAATTGTTTATAACATATATTACATTATAACAATAATCTAGTTCAACTTGCGTGTTTCAATGTTTTATAGAGATTTGGCTGAGGAGACATGTTTTATTTGTGAGTGTGGCTAAGCAATGTTTGATCAGGCTAGCAATGATTTAGAATAAATAAAGCTATTAATAATTACAAGAAATAAAGCTATTAATATTTACTAGAAATAAAGCTATTAATATTTACAAGAAATAAAGCTAGTAATATTGACAAGAAATTAAGCTAGTAATATTGACAAGAAATAAAGCTAGTAATATTGACAAGAAATAAAGCTAGTAATATTGACAAGAAATAAAGCTAGTAATATTGACAAGAAATAAAGCTAGTAATATTGACAAGAAATAAAGCTAGTAATATTGACAAGAAATAAAGCTAGTAATATTGACAAGAAAGCAATATTGGACAAGCAGTGAGACTCGTAAAGTTGAAGAGAGAATGCATTATTTTTAGATTTTTGATTATTAGAGATGTTGAAATTCAAATATACAGCTATGAGCTTGGTTGAATATTAACAAATCATATTCACATGCTTAACACATGATAATGAACAGAAAAGTTCAACTCAACTTGTATTCAGGCATATAAAGAAACAACTTGTATACTTGAACTGTAACTACTTATATTGTATTCAGGTATATAAAGAAACACAAAGTAGTTATAGCTATGGATGAACCAGTGCACTAGAGAAGAGGACACATGAAAGTGGGTTATGTCCATAACGTGATAATGAATGAGACATGAACGATTGATTTCTTGTATTCTTTCAATGACCAGGAACCATATGTCCAAGATGACCATCAGTACAACGACAGCCTTATCAGCATTAGATCAAAAGTCCACTTCCTGACCAACCAAGGCCAAACTAGGTGGACACCACAGCTGACCAGAAGTGTCCCCATTAAGCTCAACACGGCCTCGGAGAGTGTCAGGAAGACCTACTCACGCTCGGCACCTGTCAACGGGAAAAGAAGTGGCCTGGGCTATGGCCTGGCCCCCAGGGGCGTGTACGGCCTACCCTTGAGAACACATGCTCGAAAATCAGAGGTGGGTGCAAAACTCTGACTGGGTGATCGTTAGAAGCTGAAAGTGATATTTTTCTAAGAGAAGTTAAGCTTTTCATTGAATCAACTGTCAGATGTTTGCATACAAAAAATGTAGCTGGGTTCAGGGGACAGTAAATATTATTTCATCAGACTCCACTTATAGGTTACATAATGCCAGTTGCAACATATTTGCTGTATTTGTAATTAACCTATTTTATCTATAACATTGGGTGTAAGCATAGTCATTTGTGTATTGAAAACGATGCTTTATCAAGTAATAAATAGGGGCTTCAATTTCTTTTGCTTACGGAGCTACTGGTAGGGAAAAGATATGTGTTTTCTTTCTTAAAAAAAACAACATTTCAAATAAATATTTCGCTCTATTTCATTACTCCTTTTTTTTTTTTTGCTAGTTTGTTTGTAAATTATTTTTACATGTTTCGGATGCTCCTTTAGAGTTGAAGATAATTTACTTCCTAGTCCACACCTACCGCATGACGACGAGGGATGGGACCGAGCAAGTTTGTTTTAATTTTTTATTGCTAGAACTGCCGAAAACCTCTACAGCTACCCGGTGTTATAATAAAGTTATAACATATGCCTGTAATTTATTGGTTGGACAAATGTTTCACGATTGGTAAATAAAGACTGAATATTATTCTAAGACATGTTTAGACAATGTATAAATAATAATCAGTGACATACGTACACATGTCTAGTTAAAGATATGAAAACAACTTGTGGCAGACAAAAACATCTTTACATTGTAGCAAAGCTCAGTAAATGTCTTTATATTTTATGTAAGTTCAGAAAATAGCTTTATGTTAAAGCTAAATTCAGTAAACATCTTTATTATTTTAGCTAGATCCAGATCTGGCGAAATTAAAGAAAGAAGCAGATGACATCATCAGCCAAACTTTAATGGAATCAGACACAGGTCCAGTTATTGAGAAAGGTCAGGAGGTCCCCAGCGATAAGACCTTCGCTTTTCAGACAGATTCCTGTGGGTCAAACTGCCCAGTGCAAACTCATTTGTTTCCTAGAGTCCATGGGAATACTGGCAATATGCCAGTCAGTACTCTAGATATTAGCCAGGTAAGCTTAGATCGCAGGCATTTTGGGGGAGATGAGGGGGGAGGGGGGAAGAGGTGCTGGTTAATGCACGATGGGTGGTTTCGGTAATCTAGACTGACCGGGTCATCTGTTTCTTTATCGGACAGGTGGACCACCAAAGTGATAGTCTAGGGTTATGGACCTTTTGCCCAAATCCAATGGTCGCTTATTGAGAAAACATGGTCAAGGGAAATAACAAAGAGACCACTGCATCTGGTACATTGATAAGTGAAAGAACTATGCAATGTCTGTTAAATGGGCTTTGGTTTGAAAAACCCATTCTCTGAAACTTCTTTGTTTGAGTCTAGTTTTGAGTTCAAGACTTTGTGAATTGTTTTTAAGTATCTATCATCTTTTGACAACAATGAGGGAATACTTAAACTATTGGCTTCATTTGCTTTTTATCCTATTTATTTCGAAACATACTACTTTACCAAGCAGCACTATTCTGCTCATGGACCAAATGAAAATGTTTATGATAGTTCATTAGGGCAAAGGGGGAGGAGAAAATCAAGTACCAGGAATAGCTGGTGAATAATAGCCGGTAAATAATAGTTAGATTTGAGTTCTAGACAAATCAGGAACGTTTAGGTTTTAAGAAGTGAGGTATTTCTGGTCCTGGGCTCAGCTTTTGGAAGTCATTTAGATTTTTAAAAAAATAAACTTCAAGTTATTACAGTTGTCAGCAAATTTTTTACCCCGAAATAGTATCTGGGTTTTTCTTGGCTTTTATTTTTTAACACAAAATTTAACCAATGGTCTTGTTCAACTTAGGTGTCTCAATTTTTATAGAGATTATTAGACAAATGTTTCATTTGTGAGTGCAAGACGTTTTATTGGAGGGTGTGGCTATACATTATTTGATCAGGCTAGCAATGTTTTACAAGAAATTAAGCTAGCAAAATTTGACAACCAATGAGGCTAGCATGTTTGATAGAGAATGCGTTTAGAAATGTTATGTGACTAGGAAAATCAAACTAATTTATTAGGAGAGAACTAGATGTGTTTTCTAAATGCTGGGTTAAGAATTTTTCTATAGAACAGTGTTTCCCAAACTATGTTTCGCGGAACCTTAGTGCTCCTCGAGGCCTGATTTGTTGTTCCACGAACAATTGGATTGATTAATTAACTTGTAGGCCTCCGCGTGAATTAGTCTCTCTAAAAATATATACAAAGCGTTCCGCTAAATACTCAGAATATACGAATGTTCTGTTAAGGAAAAAGTTTGGTAAAAACTGCCCTAGAGCTATAAATAAAAAGAGGTGGGACTACGCGTATTCTTTGCGAATAGACATTAGAGTTAAGATGGTGAGCTAGAAATGTTCTCGAAGGGTTTTATAAGAGGATGGGCTAGACATTTTCCATAGGGAGATGGGATTATTACTTTACAAACTATTTTGTGCGATCTTAGTTAAACGGTGGAATTGTCGGAGGGAAATATCGTTTGAAAATCCATTTCGATGCTGTAAATATGTGCACAGCCTGTTCAGATCGTTCTGGTAATGAATTAACAATTATAGTAGCTGTAGGAAATCAATTTGAGTACAACTGAGTCAACTACATAAATTATTTTGGGTGGAAAAAAACATGTTGAAACAATTGACTCACTGTTTTTAAAAGTTGACTTACTGTTTTTAAAAGTTTACTCACTGTTTTTAAAAGTTGACTCACTGTTTTTAAAAGTTGACTCTCTGTTTTTAAAAGTTGACTCGCTGTTTTTTTTAAGTTGACTCACTGTTTTTTTAAGTTGACTCGCTGTTTTTAAAAGTTGACTCCCTAGTTCCGTGAAGGGCTGGGTATTGTACTGAGTCAAGAAAAGTCGTTGGTATTTTTCTCTACGTTTGTAGACCTGAGATATGGTTGTATTATTTACAGACAAACACACATCAAACACACAACAAACACACAACAAGCACAAGCGAGCCATAAGTTGAAACCTTGGAACACGTCTTTTGTGTATGAAATTTAGAAAGTTAAGACTCTTTATTTGAACATTCAGATTGATGACGCTGACCTGTCCACCAAACAGAAGTACGAGGAGTTTCGCAGTCAGCTCTCCAGGAGGTGTCGAGTGAACAGAGTCCCAGAGCGCTATGTTTCTCCTTTCCTGCACCAAGACCGCAACCAGGACATCTGGACTTGGTTACATCATGGAGAGACTATCAGTGAATTCGATTATTTCATGTCCAAGTGTGGTTGAACCAAAAACTCTGCATTTTATGATTCACGCCTGTATGTTTAGGTCGTTTTACGACGGTTTCAAAAAGTTAAGTTTCAACAATTTCACGACTATTAATTGGACTTAAAATACAAAGAACAATTATCATACACAATTAGTGGGGAAAAAATGACTTCACTTGTTAATTAATAATTTTGGACGGAGTATTAATGAATGGGTCAGTCCTATTGACTCTTCAAAGTTTCAGTGACTTTACATCAATGTAGATAAAGTGGGTGAAGCCTTAAAGAGGTCGTAAGTGAGTCAAGTTTCTAGCGAAGTTTGTCCTTTGTAAGGTTATCAGTCAGACATCTTCTAATGTAATGATTTGTACAAATGTATTCTATTTTGTAAGTTTTACAAAGCAGAGGTCAATGACTTATTCTCCTGAGTGTTGTGTATGTGTGTGCGTACCATAAAGAAGTTATTGACTTTGTTAAGACTACTTGAGATGTTTGATGTTATAGTATATGAATAATATATTATATGAATTATATGTTATATGAATAATAGATTATACGAATTATATGATATATGAATATAGATTATACGAATTATATGTTATATGAATGATATATTATACGAATTATATGTTATATGAATGATATATTATACGAATTATATGTTATATGAATAATAGATTATATGAATTATATGTTCTGGATTCGCACGTTTGCTTGTTGCTGTTGTCTCAAGCCACTGGTACTCAAGAGTTTAGAGTGAGTTTCATGGTGTCTAAAGTTTATAGTGCAAATATCCTATGAAACTTGAAATATGCCAAATATTTTTTTTTAACTTTTTTTTATATTCTATACATAGTCTATATGTATATGACGCAGATTTTAAAAAAATTGTTTCTTGTCCTAAAGAGCAGTGGTGCTCAAACTACGGCCCCAGGTCCATATCCGGCTAGCTAACTGGCTCCTCGAAACTCCTGCCCTCTGTACAAAATGGTGAGTCTCGGCTTCACTATTCGACCAATTTTTAGCGTTGAACGCGTGTTCCATTTTTATATGGTCCCAAGGGTACAACTAGTTGACTACCACTGCTCTAGAGCTGGTGGTTATATATATATTTACCACACGTGTCTTCCGGGCAGCATGAACGCAAAATTAATTGTCGAGTTCAAAGACACCGATCAACTGTTGCTTCATTATTGTCTTTGATGGTCGTTGACTTGTAGCACCAAACTGCTGGTAGACAACTAAACGGCTGCAGGCTTATTCTATTTTAATATATAAAGCTTGAAATAACTAGAATAACTTCTTTGTCAACAAAAGTAAACATACAATTTATTACAATATAATAATAATAGACAAATTCAACTTGTAATGAAATAATATAAATGTAGTAGACATTAGTAATAATATAAAATGGTATTTTAAACCAAATGTAAGTCACTATTAAAACACGTCTTTTCAATCTGGCATCCTGAACTCGTCTGGCGTACCCAAGACAGTTGACGACAGTGCCGCTTATCTTGCAGCATTCACATAGCATTGCCACCAACCCATCGCTAACCCCTTCTCACCGTAACCACACTCCATAACAGTTATGCGCTGTGGACAGGAGCTTCGAAGGACCAGATTTGACCCGCGGGTCTTGGTTTAGGCAACACTGCTATGAAGAGTGATGTGCTCTACATTTGTAATAAGTTCCCCTTTCAGACCTTGTGGGTTTATAAAGCACATTATGTAAAGGTCATCTGTTTCTGTGGCCTACGGTTAACGAGGGTGTAATGTGGCCGCACAACGACTAACCGCCTTTTTCATGGCCATCTTACAAGTTGTTTTCCATGGCCCTGGTTTTCCATGACCATTTTACAAGTGGTTTTCCATGGCCCTTGTTTTCCATGGCCATCTTACAAATGGTTTTTCATGACCATCTTACAAATGGTTTTCCATGGCCATCTTACAAATGGTTTTCCATGACCATCTTACAAATGGTTTTCCATGGCCATCTTACAAATGATTTTCCATGGCCATCTTACAAATGACTTTCCATGGCCATCTTACAAATGGTTTTCCATGGCCATCTTACAAATGGTTTTCCATGGCCATCTTACAAATGATTTTCCATGGCCATCTTACAAATGATTTTCCATGGCCATCTTACAAATGGTTTTCCATCCTGTAGCTCATCCAATCGGTGCATGGTGTTTTTTTTATAGCACCACATAGCATTACAATGCAAGAGAAAAAGTCTAAAAAAAACAAAACACCTTGCGATGCGAACTCGAGGCGGGTACTTTAACACGATAGAAAATATTGCCAAGGACATAGGGATTGTGGAAATCTGTTTATTGGCGGCCCATACTGCAATAGGGCCAACGTGCTGTAAGTAAGGCTATAGCAATGATAATAAGGAGATATGTTTATAGTGCTGTGAGGGCTCAACTTTTGGAACTTTCAACTCATATTTATTTTTGTGGGCATGTTTTATATTTGTTTTTCATGCCTCGGATGATCCTTCAGAGATGAATATGCATAACAACTCTAACTTCCCGAAGGACGATTGGGGAAGGATTTGAACGCGGAACCATCAAATGACAGTTCAGAGAGTATACCAAGGCGTTACTTTAAAAAACTGCACCCCTTTTCAACATTTTATTATTTCTTTACTTATATTTCGTTGTATTTAGGTCAGTGGCTAAGTTTCTTATCCAGAGAACGGGCTCCACCCAAATCTACCGCCCCCGAAATTCTCTTCCCGCCACCACTGGCTAACTCCCACGACATGAAGTGTTCCGGTCAACAAGTACCAGGCTGAAGTTTCCACGCTGACGTCACTAATTCGACCGTAACTGTCGCCGTGACCTATGACCCGCCGTGTCACGAGACCAAGGTCAATAGTAAAACATATTATGTCACATTTTTTAATTTGAATTAATTGGTAGTAGAGTCGGGGAACACAAAATAGAGTTTAAAAAAAAAATTCATAGAATCCACCTGAAGGTAACCTGTCTTGAGCACTAAATGGAAATAACGTTTAGAAGTGTGTGTGCGTGTGTGTGTGTGTGTTTGGGGGTAGCTTCAATATAGTAGTATATTAACAGTAAGTAAAGTAAGTAAAGTAAGTTAAAGTAAAGTAAGTTAAAGTAAAGTAAGTTAAGTAAGTTAATTAAATAAAAAAAATTAAGTAAAGTAAAGGCTCCCCTTTCAGACTTTGCATCTATAGGGCAGATGCTATAAATGTTACACTTTTACTATGAACGATGGTTAACGAGAGTGTCATGTGGCTAGCACAACCACCAACCGCTTTACCTTCTTGTACCCATCAGAGTTGGGTGGACTCAGGGGCATCCTAAAAATCCCGTAGTTCAAAACCTTACTGTTCAGCACTTTACCCTAACCTTTACTTTACCTTAACCTTTACTTTACCCTAACCTTTACTTTACCCTAACCTTTACTTTACCCTAACCTTTACTTTACCATAACCTTTTACTTAACCCTAACCTTTACTTTACCCTAACCTTTACTTTACCCTAACCTTTACTTTACCCTAACCTTTACTTTACCCTAACCTTTTACTTTACCTTAACAGACAAAATAGACTTTCAAAAAAATAGGTTTCTTGTACATGTTTCTTCAAAGGAACAAAACAATTTCCTAACACTGAACGAATAACTATTTCGTATGGAATCAAACAAGGAGACGCTTGAGAAAAATGTTTAATAACCAGGGATAGGATTACTGAGGCTTCGTAGAAAAAAGTCTTAGTTTTGTTGCTGTTGTTGTTTTGTTTTTATTTTTGTTTATTTTCCCACAGTATTGACAAAAGTGTTTGGTCCACTAATAAAAGTAGATTTCGACTTCATCCCTCCTGATCCATGGCCCATAACTTTACATAATCTTCCATTTGACACCAAAAAAAGAGAAGGTGTGTTGTTTTCTGGTCTCGTTCTGACCCATCGGATTTGAATAAATACTACAAACGATTTCTTTAACTGATAACATACATATTATTCAAATGAATTTATTGTAGTGTTAAAGTTTCAACGAGAGCCACGTATTTTCTCCGTCAATCACGTGGTTAGGAAACCTATTTATAAGTATTTTTTGTATATACACCGGAAACCTTCCTAAAAAGTAGCACAAACTAAATAATCCCGAGTTAACGCCCTTTTCCTTCCGGCGCCAAACGTCGTTTCCTGCCCTCGTGTACGTCATCGGTTGTTTGGACATAGGCAAGTGATTCCAGCTATTACATCCTACGTAGTGTTGTGTTGAAATGTTTCGTCACCTAATTTTGTATGACCTCGTGATTGGCAAAACTATTTTTTTTTAAAATGTGACTCCTACCGAAAATGACTCCCTTCGAATGTCAAGGTCAACAAAACATGATGTCAACATCTTGTTGTCTAGACTAAGTTAAAGGAAATCTCCCATGATGCCAAGTCTCTGATGCTGCCATCAGAGTGTTTTGGCCAAAGTGATTTATACCGACAGTCACTGCCAGGTTTTCATAGCTAGTACATTCTTGCCTTGAGTTGGTTTCATTAATAATCTCTTTCTCAAGAGAGGGACTCAAGTCTCTTGCAGGTTCTGTTATAATCATTGCACGCTACTTAGGTTGGACAGCTGCACAATTCACTAATAAATATAAATAAATAATAAATATGTTGCTTATTAGAGCCCTTTGGAAAACAGGACGTTGTGCTGGCCGCATGACACCCTCGTTAACCGTGGGTCACAGAAACAGATGACCTTTACATCATCTGCACTATAGATCGCAAGGCCTGAAAGGGGAACTTTACTTTTTATACGCATGTGTGTGAGAGAGTGAGTGAGTGAGTGAGTGAGCTGTATGTTTGGGAATAAAAATAAATTCGGAACTGACTAGTTTGACATGCCGGATAAGTTGCAAGTAGAACTTAAAATATTACGACTCTGGCAACCTTTTCAAAGACATGCAAGCTTACAAATGTTGTGATGTCAGATTTTAAAAAGGCACAAATTAGAGTTTTCCCATTTCACTTTATGTTCATTATTGAAATCAACTAACTTAGAACAAAGAGCTAGAGATGAAGTTTTCCTTGGGATGTATCCCCCCTCTCAATTAGCCACCCTCCAACGACGGTTCTGGGCGGCGTAGTGACAGGTGGCCAGCGACAAGAGTGCCCTAGGCCACTAAATCGTGCACCACTACAACTAAGGATGTCAATTTTCCAAACGAATTGCTAGTAATAAAGATCACTGTCTAGGTCTACACTAAAACAGAATTTCAGATCGGCCGTGACTCCACCTGAGAGGAACGGCTACTTTTATCGTAGTGTCCTGGCAACAAACTGGACTGTACTACGTAATGCCTAGTAGCCTTCATCATACAGCTACTATTGGATTATTGGATTAAATTTCGAGCGATTGGCTCCACCCCGAAATCCAAAGTGGCCAACTGCATTAAACCACAGCGCAATTAAAAGCATGGCGTACACTTAGGAACTTTTTGTCGAAGTAACAATTTTAAACTCTAGATCTATGTCTGTCTTGTTTGTTAACATAAAGTAAGCCTACTCTTTCGAGAAATTCATAGTTCTCCAAGCCAAGTGTAAATTCTAATATCAACGCCAGTCGGAACACGTAATTAGCTTTTTAAAAGACAACGCCAGATCTGTGGTTTCGGACTTTCTTGGTTCAAAAGCAGTTTTGAAGGAGAAATGTTCATAGACACAAGTCTAGCCGTTGTTATCATTTCGTCTTATGTAACATTTATAAGCTAGGATTATCTTGCCAACATGGCCGACTCACTTAAACACTAACAGATGTAGTATATACAAACACTCAATCAACTAAATGACGTGCTCGACTCACTAATTAAAGTGTCTAGAAAACTGATTAGGAGAGTTCTTCTTCATAACGGTAGGCCTACACACGTGAAGAGGTCACCGTGTCTACCAGAGTCATGCAACTCTTCCATAGTTTATTGAACAACATTCAACTCTTTAAGATTTTTTGTAGGCCTACTATCTATATAAATAAGTACGGATGATTTTTAGCCCACAAGAAAGAAATGATGATCTTTAGTCCACAAGTAAGAACTGATGATTTTTAGCCCACAAGTAAGAACTGATGATCTTTAGCCCGCAAGTAAGAACTGATGATCTTTAGCCCACAAGTAAGAAATGATGATCTTTAGCCCACAAGTAAGAACTGATAATCTTTAGCCCACAAGTAAGAAATGATGATCTTTAGACAACAAATAAGAAATTATGATCTTGAGCCCACAAGTGAGAACTGGGATCTTTAGTCCACACGTAAGAACTCGTGATCTTTAGCCCAAAAGTGAGAACTGGTGATCTTGAGCCCACAAGTAAGAACTGATGATCTTTAGACCACAAGTAAGAAATGATGATCTTGAGCCCACAAGTAAGAACTCGTGATCTTTAGACAACAAATAAGAAATTATGATCTTGAGCCCACAAGTGAGAACTGGGATCTTTAGTCCACACGTAAGAACTCGTGATCTTTAGCCCAAAAGTGAGAACTGGTGATCTTGAGCCCACAAGTAAGAACTGATGATCTTTAGACCACAAGTAAGAAATGATGATCTTGAGCCCACAAGTAAGAACTCGTGATCTTTAGCCCACAAGTAAGAAATGATGATCTTTAGACCACAAGTAAGAAATGATGATCTTGAGCCCACAAGTGAGAACTCATGATCTTTAGTCCACAAGTAATAACTGATGATCTTTAGCCCACAAGTAAGAACTGATGATCTTTGGCCCATGAGTAAGACTAAGAACTGAATATAAAAAAAAACTACTTGAAACTCTCGAACATCTGCGTTGATGAATGAATACGATTACAAAGAATGAATACTATTATAAAGAATGAATACGATTATAAAGAATGAATACGATTACAAAGAATGAATACGATTACAAAGAATGAATACTATTACAAAGAATGAATACGATTACAAAGAATGAATACGATTATAAAGAATGAATACGATTATAAAGAATGAATACGATTATAAAGAATGAATACGATTATAAAGAATGAATACGATTATAAAGAATGAATACGATTAAAAAAGATTACTTTTTTGTTTCTGTATTATTAATAAATGTTCTCAGTAAATATATGTCTAGAATATAAGGGGGAAGGGTATGAGAGCAGCTGTAAAGACTATCTTATCTTATCTTATCTTATATAATACAGACGTTACTTCAAAAAAGAAGATGATTACGTCCTACGCGTCATGCATTTAGTCATGCATATTAACCAATGACTTAAATTCTGCCAAGTCACTGGTTTTTCTGGCTAGCTCAGGCAACCCATTCCATGCTCTAATAGCACTAGGGAAGAAGGAGTATTTGTACAAATTTGTCCTAGCATATGGGACAAGGAATGTGCCTTTATTTTTGTGTCTTTCAGAGTATTTTATTAAATTTTGTTTTTGTATTTGAAGATTATGGTTCAGTGTTTTATGTATAATTGCTACTTTACTTTTGAGTCTTCTGTCCTGAAGGCTTTCTAAATTTAGTGATTTTACTAATGGTGTTACCCTAGTCAAATGTGAATATTCGTTTGTTATGAATCTCACTGCTCTATTTTGTGTTTGTTCCAGTTTCTTAATGTTTTCTTGAGTTGAGGGGTCCCACACGGTGGATGCATATTCTATTATTGGCCTAACCAAGGTTAAATAACATTTTAGTTTTATGTTCTTATTTGATTTATAGAAATTTCTTTTAATAAACCCTAATGCTTTGTTGGATTTTTTAATAGTTTCATCAATATGTGGATTCCATGACAGTTTTTCATTTATTATAACACCTAGGTATTTTGAGTTTTTAGTCTGTGTTACTGGTTTGCCATGAATAAGATAAGTGGAATTAATTTGTTTTAGTTTTTTTGTTACTCTTAACAACTGACATTTTTCTGGGTGGAAAGACATGCTCCAATTTGATTCCCATTTCTGTAATTCATCTAATTCTCTTTGTAAAATATCTGTGTCTTGTTTTGTTTTTATTGTTCTATATATTATGCAATCGTCTGCAAATAATCTGACTTTTGTTCCTGAACTAATGCAATTTGGTAAATCATTTATGTAAATTAAAAATAGTAGTGGACCCAAAACTGTTCCTTGAGGTACACCTGAGTTTACTGTTATTGGTGTTGATTTAGAGCCATTTATTATTACAGTTTGTTCTCTCCCTATCAGAAAATCTTTAATCCACTGATGCAGTGGACCGTTAATGCCGAAATATTTTAATTTTTTAAGCAAACTATGGTGGTGAACTTTGTCAAAAGCCTTGGAAAAATCTAGTAAGATAGCATCTATTTGTTCACTATTATCTAAACCTTTTGAAAAATCATCAATTAGTCCTATTAGTTGTGTTTCACATGATCTATATTTCCTAAAGCCATGTTGGTATGGGGTGAGGACATTATGTTTGTCTAAGTGGTTTATGATATTGCTACATATTATGTGTTCTAGTATTTTACATGTGATGCTGGTAAGTGATACTGGTCTGTAGTTTCCTGGATCAGATTTTTCTCCTTTTTTAAATAGGGGGGTGACATTAGCTTCTTTCCAGTCCTTTGGTACTCTGCCCTGGTTAAGCGATGCTTGAAAGAGTATTTTGAACACTGGGGCTAGCTCATTGCTTAGTTCTTTGAGTAATCTAGCTGGAATACCATCAGGTCCAGACGCTTTATTTGGTTTGGTGTTGGCTAATAGTTTTTTAATTCCATTTTCTTGTACTACTAAATCTTCTATGTTGTCTACTTGGTTCAAATTAAGAAATATGTCTTTGTCTCCTGGGGCTGAGAATGCTGATGCAAAGTATTTGTTTAGGATGTTTGCTTTAGTTTCATTATCATTATGTATTATGTTATGTTCATCTTTTAATGGCGCTATGCCTGTTGTTTCCATTTTCTTAGACTTAATGTATGACCATAGGTTTTTGTTGTTATCTTTAGATATTACATTGTTGATGTATTCACTCTGCAGCTGTCTGCTTACTTTTTGGGTTAGGTGTTTAATTTTTATATACTTTTTGTAAACTCTTTCTGCCTTGGTTGCTTTAAATTTTCTATATAGGTTTTCCTTCTGTTTACAAAGCTTCTTTAGTCTATTATTAAACCAGCATTTATTTATTTTGTTTGATGTGTATTTAGTTGGTATATGATTTTCTATAATCCTTTTAAGATGGTTTTTAATGAAATTCCAGAGGTCATCGACTGGTTGGTTAATGTCTTTTTCTAATAAGAATGTTTGTTGAAAGTTTAATGCAGCTTGGTGTAGTTGTGTTAGGTTACATTTATTCCAGAGTAAGATTTTTCTTTTGGTTTTTGTATTGGCTACTGCTTTTATCTGACTGTGTATTTTTATGATCTCATGGTCTGATAGACCAGGGATAATATCATAATCAACTACTAATCCAGGTCTGTTGGTTAAGAAGAGATCTAATGTGTTGTTTAATCTAGTTGGCTTTTTAATGATTTGATCTAAACTTAGGTTGTGTAAAGTTTCTATGAAAAGCTCATTTATGTCCTTAAGGTTTTGGTGTTTATCTATGGTTAGTGTTTTCCAATTTATATCAGGTAGGTTGAAGTCACCCATAATCCAAAAAACTGCATTTTTATTTGTCTCTTTAAGTGTAGTAATCTGATTACATAGTTCCTGCATGTATTCTAAACTAGAATTTGGTGGTCTGTAAATGCTGCCTATTATAAGGGATGTTGAGGTGGTATTAATTTTACAAAATGTAGATTCTATGTTTTTTGAGCTAGGTAAGGTAATTTCTTCTGCTATAAGAGTGTTTTTTATTGCTAAAAGAACTCCTCCATGATTATCAGCCCTATCTTTTCTAAAAATTTCATAATTACTATTGAAAATTTCTGCATTATAAATTTCAGGATGTAGCCAAGTTTCTGTTCCTGCAATTATGTCTGGTTTCTCACATTCTAATAAAATTTCTAAGTCTGCTGTTTTGTTCCTAATGCTTTGAAAATTTATTACTAAGGTTTTAAGGTATTTTGGTATTACTTCTTTGGTAGGTTTGTTTAGTGAGGCTGTTGTATTAATTTTAGTAGATTTAGGTTTAACAGGAGTGGATCTGGCTAGTGGTTGGTGAGTTGGTTTTGGGATGGTGTTTAGGATGTTGAATGGGTTAGAAGTGTCCGCATCAAAGGAATCAAACAGTCCTGATGTAAACTGAGGTAACCCACACGGTACACAGTGCCATGATGCATCTTTGTTGCCTAAGGCATAATACACAGGTGTATTCATATGGAGACATGATGCATGGTACCATTCATCGCAGGTGTCACATTGAATGGCTTTCTGTTTCATGGTGCATACTTTTTTGCAGATGTTGCATCTATCTTTAGATCTAGGCCCTGGATTTGACTCTACATCCCCTGCTATTAATATTAACAGTGAAAGGTATTTATTTCTACTGTGTCTGATTGAGAACTTCCATTTGTGATGGGTAATCTTCTTTAATGTTATGGATGTGTATGTTAGGTTATTTTTTAAGTTGCATTGATCTAAAGTGTGATGATTGATTATGACTGTTGTTTCCTTTTTAAGTTTAGTGTTGACTGAGGTAGATCTAGTTCTGTGTTCAGCTAGTGTGTATTTAGTAATTATTAGGATAAACAGCCAGAGCAATTTCATGATGACTGTTGTTGATTTTAGTTTTAAAAGGTCTAGTCTAAATCTAGTTTAAGGTTAAAAATGCCTAAGATGGCCTAAGCTAAGTCTAAGTCTAAAGTGATAGCTAATTTACAATGACAATCAAATGGTTTATTCAAAATATAGACCTAGACTAGATCCAGATCTAATTCTAGATCTAGATCTAATGGTAGATCAATATATTTATGTGTTTAACTAACTTTAACTAACTATATAGAGTATTACTATTAGTTTATAATTAGTAGTATTTGTAGATGGTTAGTAGATCTAAGGCCTTAATTAAAGTCTAAGTCTAAGACTGACTAGATCCAAAAATATAAAAATAAATATAGACTAAATAATATTAAATATAATTATAAGGATTAGTTGATTAGTAAGACAAAATAGTCCTAAACTTAGAGTTGTTAATTTGAATTAATTAGTGGAAATAATGCTGAATTAAGTTAAATCTATAATTTAAAGATATTAGTTTATTAGTTGAATAGCTTTTTAAAGGAATTTTATTTGGTTTATATACGACAAAACGAAAATTTAACTCATCTATGATAACTGTAAACAGGGAGCAGCCATCTTGTCAAGAGCGCGTAACTCTTACATAGTAAGTGATAGATTAGATAGATAGATAGATAGATAGATAGATAGATAGATAGATAGATAGATAAATAGATAGATAGATAGATAGATAGATAGATAGATAGATAGATAGATAGATAGATAGATAATAGATAGATAGATAGATAGATAGATAGATAGATAGATAGATAGATAGATAGATAGATAGATAGATAGATAGATAGATAGATTGATAGATAGATAGATTGATAGATAGATAGATACACGTTTGTGCCTGTCTATGACCTACTATTGATCTTTGTATGTTGCCTCTACGTGTGAGTTTTACGATGCGTAACATTTGAACGTGAAGTAACGCATGGTTTATCGTTTCTACAACGTTAGTCTGAGGTCAACCCAATACTACTCCGTAGTACCACACGAGTACACCCCAAACAAAAACCTCTAGCTCTATACCCCCCCCTCTCTCTCCTTCCATTTGATCGTCCCACTAACTCTATTCATACGTCCACAATCACGTACTCCCTTCCCACGGCCACCTCATCCGCCCTCCTCCTCTGTCCCACGAACACCCAGATAGAGGCCCATTTTCCCATCCAACAAAAGAGTCCTCAACGTCGCTGGTTGTGGTGCTGTCCGACTGCTGGAGCGATCCAATACCCGGCAGTTGATGGCTCGTCTCATTGACCCAGACACGTAACCAACACGATAAGGTGGTGTTTTTTTTTTCCTTTTTATATCATCACAAAACAAATTATTATTCGAAGTAAAGGGGGGAAGCTTCTTTTTACTGCCAAACAAACAACTAAGGTAACTCTTCAACTTAAATCCAGCGCTGGGAAAGTTGACGAGGGATGTTTTTTCCTTATAATTGTGTGTACAGTAAAGTACCCCTTTCAGGCCTGGCGATCTGTAGAGCAGATGATGTTAAGGTCATTGGTTTCTTAAGTCAACGGTTAACGAGCATGTGGCCAGCACAACGACCAACCGCCTTTACTTTCCCCAACTAAAGTCAAGTACCCATTAGAGCTGGGTGGACTCAGGGGCGGCCTAAAAATCACGAAATTCAAAATCCCAGTCTTCAGACATTCGAACCCAGGAGCCCAGGTTTTCAAGCCAAACGCTTAACCACTAAGCCACCGAAGAAGAGGCAGACAGAGAAAACGATGGGAAGACATTAAAAAAAGATGAACAGGCCTGTCATTGAAAGAAATTCTGTCCCAGGCTAAAGACAGAGAGAAATAGAAAAAGACAGATCTTGTGTGGTGCCCCAAAAGACTAAGGCATATGTAAAGGTAAAGGACTACCGTGGTTTGAAGGATTGTTAGGTATATAGTTAAGTAGCTACACATTAAACATAAGGAAACAAGGGAGATAAATGTACATCACTCTGTTTCTTTCTTCACAAATAATGACATGCCTTAAGATTTAGTATTCAGTGTAGTCACATTGAAGCCCTAAGAGCTTAGGGCCTCCACATAAAAATCCACACTGGATCCTCCTTACTGAGATCCGTAAATTAGTGCTCAAAAATGAGATCTTTTTAAGAAACTTTCATAGACGCCAACAATAGGTCTGTATTTGTTAAGAGACTGAAATGTGTTTTTACAAAGCCTATACTAACTCACTCTGGTCAAAAGTTTGCACACGTTATTTCTCCCACACTCAATCTGGGATCAAGTGGAAATTTTGAACAATTATTTCTTTTACCTGACAACACAAGTATCAATTTTTTAAAAATTGACCAACTAGTTAATTAACTATTGGCATTTAATTATTTTGTTTAGTATCTCGAACAAGGGTAAGAAATTGTACTTGACTGAAGTGGTGGTATAAGCTTAATTAGTCCTCTTTATAGGTCGCCGCTCCAATATGAAGCTAAAAATATATAACTACACAATCTTCAATAGTTATAAGTACCTCACTAGCAGAATGGTTACCACGCCGGCCGTAGGAGGCCTGAGCCACGAGTTCGAATTCAGGTCGCATCCCCTCCTCCTTTTTTTTTTTTTTTGTAAATGCTTTTAATAACCAATTACTGTAAGATCCACCCAGATATACCTTTCTTTCCTCAACTGTTCAGACAGGTGATAGGATCATAGCGTATTGCGAACTTGCGCTAAACAAAAACCATTAGTAAAAATATTATTCCTTCCTTGTTAGTCTAGATCTAATACAAATTTAATTACATGACTGATCGAAACTAATTGATACAATTACACTTCGTATAAGCTTTGTTTTTCTTTTTTAATAATTTTTTTATTGATGTTTTTCTTGTTAATATTTAAGATTGCCAAACCAAGAAGAGATGAGGAAACTTAAGACACTGCCGATGTGAACATGATAAAACAGGGACAAGACTTGCTCGCAAACACCAATGGAGGACAGTTTTATTAATAACCTTCATCTTTGTTCTCTCTTTATTTTATTATTTATTTTTTGTGATGCAATCTGTGTTTGCATTGAAATTTAATTGAAACACTTTTAAGTTAGTTACGTGGTAAGTTTGTATTAGTTCAATGCTCTCCTCGTCTACTTAAACGGGGCATAATGTTCTAGTTTAGTTATTGGCAACCTTGAGCTCCTTCCTAAATCCCCCCTAAACGCCCCCCCCCCCCGCCCCCCCCCCCCACACACACACAAAAGCAGTCTGTCTATTATCAAGGCCTGAGCTTTGTAGCCCATTCATTACATCTAATAGATGAGCCACGGTAACAAACAGTCATTAAATGCACACAAATTTAATAAGCATTTATAAAACACAGTGGATATAATAAGGACAGAAACGACCAAAACGCCATAAATCTTGGACGTTTGTTGACCCAAGTGTATCGAACAGGTCATGAACTTAATAGATGACCTATTTACGGTTTGGGTTCCTTGAAAAAGCTATTTAGTTTGTGTTTGAAATTGATATACATCTAGAACTTTTTTTTTTTTTTTTTTTTTTTTTTTTAGATTGTCCAAAAAATTAATTTAAAACCTTTCTAAGATTTCTAAACAATGAAGTTCTTAACAAACAACAGAAAAAAGTTTGTTTTTTATCCCACAAAAAAAATACAATTTTTTGAAATATAATTTAAAGAACAATAACAACAAATGGGTATTATCTGCAACAGATAAAGTTGAAGATCAGCAGAACATAGCACAAAGGGGAAGATAAACAAAACATAGCACAAAGGTGAAGATAAACAGAACATAGCACAAACAAATCTGGATGCTACAAACGCACATAATTTTTCCAATGAAAGCATGGCCAATATATCACTTCTACATGAGACACTAGTAGCACTCTAGAAGCAGAACTGGGAAACAAAATGGCTGATGAATATATCACTTCTACATGAGACAATAGTAGCACTCTGGAAGCAGAACTGGGAAACAAAATGGCCGATGAATATATCACTTCTACATGAGACAATAGTAGCACTCTGGAAGCAGAACTGGGAAACAAAATGGCTGATGAATATATCACTTCTACATGAGACAATAGTAGCACTCTGGAAGCAGAACTGGGAAACAAAATGGCTGATGAATATATCACTTCTACATGAGACAATAGTAGCACTCTGGAAGCAGAACTGGGAAACTAAATGGCTGATAAACTTGCAGTAGAGTGCGAATTATAGCTCCCCCACCCCTCACCTCAACTACGTATCTTCACATAGTTAAATTACAATGAGATGCGGGCCCGATGCTTCGCTTTGGTCATGTGTCTAAAGGCTCTACGGCTTTACTAAACTTAGGATAAACAATTAACATTGGCTATTAAATCTTGGTTATAAACATGTGTTAAAAAATTTGCTAACCAATTGCATTCAAATAGATATTAAGGCATTCGATAAATCTTTGATAGCTCGTACAGAAAACACAACAAATAGTAATATAAACATTTATAATAACTTTTATTTAAAGAAGAAGTGAAAAGAAGTGTATATATTAGCTTTAGAAAATATTCGAAGTAAACACCTTCTTACTTCTTACACTCTCACATGTTTTATATCATGAAAAAGGATACTCAAATGTATTCTACATTTGTAGATAAAACTCTCACCTCAAACATAAATAGCGCGACAGACCACACAAAACTAATAGCGGCCTTTTCACCTTCTGCAACCGCTAAAATGATATCACGTTAAAAAAAGAAGTCTCAATTGTTTTCAACAGAAATGATTTATCATAGAGATAGCAAAGAAGGAAAGAATGGAATCTTGATGGAGGTTCAACAATAATTTCTCATATAAATAGGGGTAATCCTGGTCTAAGAACACACATGAAGTGCCCATGGCGAGTTTAAAGGTGTCAACTCAGCCTCAAATACACACACACTCACACAAGATCTTGCCTTTGTCTCTATGACATTTTTGGACTCAGAAAACCATCATCTCTTCATTAAGTGTAGCCCTCCTGAGGGGAGTGGTGTAACATCGGGAGATGCCGCTCTGGGCATCATATACCGTAGCAAAGCTACTGGTACTTTAGACCTTCTAGGAAGACATATTGCCTAATTTATGTACTGTTATTGACCCTTTATGATTGAAACTACACTTTAGTTTTATATTTCAGGCTATATGTTACTCCCCTTTATATTTTCTGTTACGTGTTACTTCCCTTTATATTTTCTGATATATATTGTTACTCCCTTGATATTTTCTGCTACGTGTTACTCCCCTTTATATTTTCTGATATATATTGTTACTCCCCTTGATATTTAAGGCTATACTTCTTCCCAGACACCATCTCTGTCACGTCACTTTATCAATACCCCCTCCCTCCATTCCCCTCCTTTGTCACCATGGCCTTGTCTTACCTAAGCTTCAGACAATTTAATTCAGGGTTTAGTTTGGATGCAGGGTAAACTTCCCCCCCCCCCATCCTTTTTTTCCCCATTTTTCACCCGCTCTTCTCTGTGGCCCCCCCCCCCCCCCCCCAGCATCAGCTCCAAGAGACATTAAGCTGAGGACAAACTCTCTCTCTACAACCACGGAGTAAGTGGGTCACCCTGGAATTCGCCTCGATCTTTTGTGTGTGTGTGTGTGTGTCTCGGAGAGGGGGGGAAGAGTAAGTGGAAACGTATATGTGTTTAGCATGATAGGTCTATGTGCTAGCTGAAGCATTAAGGGGGGCTTGTGTGAGATGCGTTTCTGATCAAATGTGTGTGTGTGTGTGTGTGTGTGGAGAGAGGGCGCAATGTGAGTGGTCCTTGTAAAAAATCTGATGCAAGTGAACAATAAATGGTTGATGTGATTGGCTATTGACAACGCCCCTTCCCTTTTCCCTCCCCCCCCTCCTAATTTTTCTTCTTTCCGTCGCCACCACCTTGGCTCCCCAGTTTTACTCTGTTCTTGATTTCTGAGTCGTAGATTGCCCCACAACAGCCAGGGAGGTCAAGGTCACACTGGCGCCGTCTAGCGTAATTGGTCATGGTATATATCGCTAGAATCGACCGTAAACTGTGATAAAAACTTTTTTTTTAAACATAGGCGCGCCAATTTACATTCGACAACTTGTGGGGGGAAATGAAAAGGGGGTGAATGTAGACAGGGGCGTAGACATGGATTTAAAGCCAGGCGAGTGGCAAGTATTGATGCTTACCATTAGCCTACAAAGTACTTGCAGGGGGAAAACTTTTTTTTTTTTAAATACTCCTTGGTTATAAAATGCTCAGAGCTTTACCGTCCACAAACTCAAAAGTATACTTTTTTGGGGCGTAAAAATTGAACTAACGTCTGTAGTTAATGATTACACACACATACACACAAATATCTTATAATATATAAAGCAGAAAGTAAGGCGTAAGTATGTACCTATGTCCCGAATAAAAATCAAAACCATTGGACCAATCTTGATAAAACTTGGCATAAAAGTTCCTTAGATCATGGCGGAGAACGTAGTGTATATTTAATGTCCTTCCCACAACCGGAGGGGCCTAAAAATAGACAAAAATGCCTTATTGTATCTCTATTAAGTAACGAAACCTTAAAAACAAATCGGGTAAACCCGTTTTCACACAAAAATATTGTACAAGAATATGTCAGCTGAACGGGTAAACCCATTCTCATACTCTTATTTTATTTTCATGGCAAAATAAAATGTGAAGGGAACATTCTCCAAGTTTGACCTAAATCTAAATTCAATCCAGTAGATCGGTAATATCAAAACTAAGGCCCGCGGGCTGCGGGTCTTATCCTACCTTTTATCTGCTGTAGATTATATGGGCGCAGTCAGAATTTATTTTTGCGATAGACACCACACACTGGACTAGCTGTTCCTTAATTTCTCGTACAATGACTTTCAAATTAATGGAGCCCAGCATCTGGAAGAAAAGAGGGCAATTTGACAAGTATTTTATTTCGGGGCCTGAACTCTCAGCATTCAGCTACGCCCATACAAAAAACCTCAAACTAATTAGCTTCATTTAAAAAAAACTTCGTTAAAGGTGTTTGTTTTTTCATGTATCCAGTTGCCAGGAAGGGGTACTCAGATTCTGAATGTACGGTTAATGGCTTTAAGTCTCGTCATAATGGCCCTCACATTAATGTGTACGTTACATAGTCTTACAAAAGTCCTTACTCAGTGTTAGCGCAGTATTTGGCTCGGTCACGTGTACGCTTCCCTGTAATACGAAAGACTGCCTGAATTATCTAGTCTAGGGAAATGTCGAGAAAACGAGAACAAAAAAGGGGTGGGAAGAAAGATTTGGTAACTCCCCTTTCCCTGCCTCGACTTCCAAACATGGCTCATACACTCACACATTATCACACATACGCAAAGATAATACGCACACACATATTTTAAACTATTGCAATCATTAATTCCCTGTATGGCAGACAGTCACATTTCTAATCTGTGGAGAGTCGGTAAGTGCGCACCCAGTGACAGTAGTCTCACGCAACGGAACTGACTAACTGGACATAGCGGCCATCTTGGTCCAACAGGATGACAGCATTGTTGGCTGGACATACCTGACAAGGGCCACAGAGGACAGAGTGGGAAAGAGCATTATTGTTGTTTTTTTATGAAGACAAACATATTTTGTGACAAAAAAAAATGTTGAAGCTACAAAATGCGTCATAATTTATAAGGCTCATTATTCCACTTCATTATACTGAATGCCCGCTAGAGAGAGAAAGAGAGAGAGAGGGAAGGGGGAAGGAAGGGGGTCAATTTCGTTCAACTAGTTTGTCTGATTGGGGCGCCGGAAAGGTTCCTGTTAATTTAGTTCCACATAGAAAGTCAAACAAGAAGACAAAACACATCTCGGCGACACTCTGTCTGGACACTTGTACACTTAAGTCTTAGGACTCTTCCATGGTATGGGACTATGTTTGAAGACTAGCACAGTAGCAATGTGACACTCTGTCATGATTCATCTAGCAATCTATCTTTTATTACAGGCATTACTCCATCACTATATCAAGTCACCTGACGCATTATGCGAAGAAAATAGAAAGCAATGAGAAACTTCAAATGTAAATTGAGAACAGGAAGACACTGTATTAGATGAAAAGAACAATGTATCAAGTGATTAGGGAAAGAGTCTAAACTGTTGGAAACTAAGGAGCCGTCTTTTGTGCTGCCTGAAGACTGTATTTAGGGACCAGGAGCGAAGCAGGGAGGGCTGTCGTTGGTTCGTATTCAGGTTTGGTGGAGAAAGGACTGGTAGAATTAGGAACAAGACTCTTTGGATGTAGAAGGCTGTTATGTGTTTGTCCTGTTGAATAAACACCCTTATTTATTTACTGTAGAACCTCGTTGAGTTGCATGCCTTAGATTTACAACAATATTTATCTTTTTTTTTTTCAAAGCATAAAGTCTTTTTTTCTTCGGAATCTACATATGAAAAAAAGTTGCACGCAATTTTATTAATAAATTTTACCGTTGGAGGGTTTGAAAATATTTTAAAACATGGCAAATATATGTTATTTTTAAAGAATATAAACATAAAAAATCATTAATGGTAATGTAATGATAATTATTTTCATTCTTTTTTACAATGCTTATATCAAATCACTCTTTCTGTCTGTCTGTCTGGTAAAAAGTGTGTACACGTTATTTCTCCCACACCCATTCTCCGATCAAGCTGAAAATGTGCAAACTTTTTTCATTCACATAGATAATACATGAAACAATTTTAAAAGTAAAAAGTAAACAATTAAACAATTAATTATTGGTAGCTCATTATTTTGTTTACTAGCAACAAGGGAAACTAATACTTCAGCATTCACATATATGGCTAAAATTGTTGTGTTTAGTCCCCTTAAATAATTGTTATCGCTATTTCTCCCTCACAAATTATCCGATCAAGTTAATACTTTAAATAATTATTTATTGTACCAAACAAAACATGGATCAGTAAACAAAAAAAAAAAACAACTCAATTACTCAATTAATTATTGGTAATTAATTATTTTGGTTGGTACGGATAAGGGAGATAACTTGTACATTATTAGTAGATATAGTTCTAAGGACGGAGTTCTTCTTCTTTAGATAAGCTTTTTTTTTTTAAAGAATTTTTTAGATTTTGCTTTTTTAAAATTTTTTTTTATTTAAACTCCTAAGCCAACTTCTTGCTGTTTTTTTTTTTTGTTTTTTTTTTTTGTTTTTTTTTAAAAAGAAATGATTGTACTAAAGTATTAAAGTAAGATAATTAAAGCATTTCACATAATAACACAGACTCTGTTGTTCAGCGGGGTCTGTATAGATTCTACTGTTGCCGTCTATTGTCGACAAAAGCTTTTTCTGTGGGACTTATTTTTTTAGTCCCGCGACCTTCGTGAGAGTCATCCACCTGTCTCTTTCCAAAGTTAGCTACTGCTAGCTGCTCTTCTCTATGCCATTGAGGACGAACTGACACCTGTGATGGTCTTTAAATCGATTCCACGGGGGAATCTCTGCTAAAGCCGTCTTCTTTTTTACTCGCTCAAAAAAGATCGCCTTTGGCATACGGTAAATTCTCCATACGAAGTAAATCCAAAAGCCACAGTGGCAGTGGCATCATCAGAGATACAGTTAAGGATTCAATGGGGCATTCTGTCGTATTGCTTTCGTCATGAGGGGCGTGATGGCTGAGTGGTCAGGCACTTGGCTTCCGAACCGCGGGGTCTCGATTTCGAATCCCGGTTAGGCCCCCACCCCCTCCACAGAACGCGCCTGAAATGAGTAACTTTTAATATAATGAAATATAATTTTAGTGTAACATTAACTTATTCACGACAAGCGTTCCTTGTTACCAAATAATAGTCCGTACATGCATTTTTTAAGCAAATGAGGCTGTTTTTTTTAAGCTATAGGTAGGGTGACGTTTCTTTTACAAAGCTTTGGTCTGTCTGTCTGTCTGTCTGTATAATGAAAAGTTTGTACACGTTATTTCTCCGACGCCCAGTCTCTGATCTAGCTGAAATTTTGCTCACTTGGTTTATCCTACATACTCCGGGTGGTGGAGTTAGGTGCTTGATTTCATATAATTTTTTTCCGAAAGCAGGTATTGGTGTCAACATCACATAAGAAAACATAAACCACCGTAGCGTCACAAGTGAATGTATATGAATATTAATTGTCTTGAACGTAAACCCTGTCCTCGCCACTGTAGATATCATAGAGCCAAAGATCTTGAAACTGATTTTTTGTTTAAAGTGCTTTAAAAAAAAAAAGAACAGATTTGAAAAAATAAGAGCCACTGAGTTTCAGACGAGTGGCCTTGACATCAGCTCTTCAGTTTACCTGACCCACGTCTGCCCTGCTCCCAAACTATCTCTGTTCTCTTTGTGTCTGTGTGTGTGTGTGTGAATGTGTGTGTGTGCATGTGAGTGTGTATGTGTGCATAAATTGGAAAAACTCCAGGTAAAAACTAAAATTGCTAACTAGTTTGAAAGTAAAATCTGAGTGGAAAGTCGAAGTGCAATCGAGGAAGCCGTGGAGAGGAGTCGTTAACTGAATCCATTCTGTCTATGTCTTAGCTGCATTGAGTGGCTTATTTGTATGTAGATCCCAAGTGTAAGACTTTGTATTCATTGTGGAACTCAAGTTCATGTTCATAGGAACATATTTATTTGAGAAGCGGTTCCCATCAGTTGGGACCAAAAGACCATGTTACTGTTTGACCAGAAGAACAAGTTTGAGTATCATCCTACCTCAGCATTAAGTCCATTGAACATTTTAAATATACATGATAGATCAAAACTTTATAAAAGATAAGAAATTATTAACAACAAACTAGACTCGTCTAGAAGTTAATGTAATCCTTTTAACAAGTTACAAAGACCATGTATTTGAAATAATATACTAAAAGAAAACAAAAAACAAATAGGCCTACCTTTATTTATTTGCCATTGGTAATCTTGATCTCATGCAGTCAAAAGATAAAATCCTGTATTACAAATAACTTACACGCATGTGCATACGTTATACTGATTTAATTTTTAAAACCAAAAGGTCCGCTTTGGGAAGATCATATATATCTTTCACACCATTACACATTTGAACAATTTCTAAACATAGAATTAATAATAAACTTTTATAAACTTTCATAACTCGGACTTCCTCCTTCGTTTTGATTTTAAATGGTTTGCATGTATGCGCATAAAATATACTCACTTTATAGAGAATGCATTTGGAGAACCTTTGTACTTTTTTTTTCAACACCACGACCAGTCTACTCAAATATAATTTTCAACGGCTTATTCAAATATTTTTTTTTATAAAACAAAAAGCTGCCTTTTTTTTATCATGGTTTCAGTGTAGACGAAAACACAATGCGTAGTTTTTTTGTTCATGTGTTTTTTAGTTCGTTTGTTTGTGGTAAAAACAAAGTGTACACTGCCAGACGACCAAGCGTTGCACCCATTTCGAGCTCGATAAAGGCGAAATTGAAATCGGATTTTAATGAGCGTTTTAAGTTTTTGAGATATAACCGTTACAGACAGGCGGACAGACTCAACAGACAAAACAATACCAAAATAAAAAAAACAATAACGGCTTTCCCCAATAAAAGCTGCTAAATAAACAGTGAAATACACAATTATAAAACACATTTCCTTCGTTAGAATTAAAAACATGACTTATTCCCGCTTTCTGCCACGATGGAGATTTATTGAAGGCAGCGTTATTCACATTTTCGCATATTTAAATGTTAGAATTATAGTTTTGTACAGGAATGGGCAAATTACGGCCCGCGGGCCACGTGCAGCTTTCGGAGTGTTTTATGCGGCCCGTGGACATCTACAAATATTAGCGGTGCCCAAGGTTATATATATATATACACATAATATTAAAATAATTTTAAACATCTATATAAATTATTGAAACCTCTTATTCTTATCATGAGGAGGCTGAAGATACTTGGTCTACACATGTCATTCTAAAAAGTTTGAAGGAATGGAAGATTATTCTAATTGGCAATATGTTGAATCATTCTGTCAAAGTCGCAAACTCTGGCCTTTGGCCTGTTTTTATTCAATGCTATGAAAAAGTGAGTTGAAGGTGTTGAGTTGGCATGGAACAACTGATGGTGCCAGTTCTTTGTTAGTAATATAATATAATATAATATAATATAATATAATATAATTTAATTTAATTTAATTTAATAATGACCTGAAAGATTAATTCATACATGCATATAGACAGCCACATCTCTCAATTAGTAGACTTTATTTCCATTTTTCAACACTAAGAAAAAAAAAAATTTACCAATAGCTAATTAACTAATTGTTTTAATTTGTTGACTGATTCATGTTCTGGTAGAATCAATAAATAATTGTGTAAAATTTCAACTTATTCGAGAATGTGTGTGGGGAAAAATAACGTGTACAAAAATTATACAAGACCGAGGGAGTTGATGTATGAGACAAATCTACGTGTCATTTTAATCTACATATACTTGCGCATTAAAATAAACACGAGTATCTTTTATCATCATTCCAGGAGGTTATATACATGAAGTGGACATCAAGCATTAATCCTACCGTTTATATTTGCACTTTAACACATCCGCTATCCTCAGCATTCTTTCACCTATACTCTTGCAGTTCATCTAGTAGGACAAGGAGAAAAAAAACGCTAACATCTTTATCAAACACACAACTGTAAAATGTATTTTGAAAATAGTTTTTAATATTGGAAATTTTTGTAAACATATTAGATTTAAAAAATAGGTAGCATTTGTTGGTGTATCCGGTGTACAGAATACGAAAGTATAAATGCTAGTAGTGTTTTAGTTTATGTCTATGGTTTAAGTAAACAAAATAATTTTGTGCACTTTCAGTTTCACGCAATGTTGTATTGAATCCAATTCCAAAGCGATTGTTTGTTTTTTTTTAAATTGCCAATAGTGATATTTCAATATGTTTTCTTGACATTGTTTTTTTTTTTTTTTCTGTTTTGCTTATAAATTTCAAAATCTCTACCAAGCTTCCTCATGTTATCTCTTTGCTTTGTTCTTTAGGTTCCATATATCTCCATCACATTTCTTCAAATCACTTTCTCTTCTTTTTCTATCTTAGTGCATTTCATTATTTAAGCACGTAAACGGGATCTTAAAAGTGATAGTGTTCAGGAAATTACTGTGTTTATTTTTTAGTAGGAAAATCCCCGATGTAAAAAAAACGACTAGAAAGCTGTAAACAGAACAAATAAAAATATGATCCTGAAAACGTGAAACGTAGTTTGTACAAACAATTATTTCCCTTGGAAGACTTCATTTTATATTGTAATATATTGAAATTTAAACCACTCTTGTTGATTGATCACTCTCTAACTCTCCTTCTCCCCCCCCCCCCCCCTTTTTTTTTTCTCCTTTTTTTTAATAAAAAAAATCTCTCCCCCCCCCCCCCCCCCCCATTTTTCTTATTCACAAATAAAAAAAACATACAAGAATGCCCTTAGGACACTTCATTGGCTTTTTTTTATATTCCAGAATGTATAACACTAAAAGGTTTACAATTGTTTACATTTCATGCTGCTTACCACGACGATTTCTTGAGTTTCACTCTATGACTCGGTCTGTACATCAAACATTGTGCATGCACGGTGAATTAGGTACACAATGTTGACATATAGAAACAAACCAAAAAATGAGGTTGTGGCCTTCACATGTTTCGAATGAAGTTTTGCTTTCCCTGTTCTGAAACTCGTACAGGGGAGCTGGACAAAGAATTCGGTTGACGTATTGATCATCTCTATCAAAAGAGGTTTTGGGGGAGGGGGGTGCATTCATGAACTCTATTGAACTAGCCGACACGGTCTGGTGATTGCGCTCTGTCTTCTAGCTGGATGTACTGTAATGATGAATTGATTATTAGGGCTGGGAGATGGCGACCTTCAGTGCGCCGGTGAGTGCGTGTTTAAAAGGTGCGTGAGTGTCCGAGAGGTCACGGTAAGGGCACAGCTATGTAGCTATCCTATTATTATGGTGTTGTATCCTAGCGAAAGATCACCATAAATTTGGTATAGCCGTCTAGACCAGTGGACTAGTTACGTTTTTACGTCAAGGGCCCTTAATTAGGTCTGAACTTTAGGGATCATTAACTTGAGAGTAAACATACCAATAAATACAACAAGGATGTCACGTTGACTCTGGTAAACAAAAACATTGACAATCTAATAGTTCTGGATCTACAGATGTTACAAGTGCTTCTTCTATCCCTGGGGCGATTAAAGCGTGGAACGGGTGGCCTGAATCAGCCAGGAAAACCAATAAGTTTGCAAAGCTTAAGTCTCTAATATAACGGGCACTACTAGATTAACACATTGCTACGCATGAATAGGACGTAATTATCTTCTTTTTTTTAATAAACGTCTGTAATTTATAAGATAAGCAGTATGGATGGCGTCTTAGTTGCCTTTGCAATCGGCGCATATTAGGTACACAAATTTAAAAGTGAAGAATTTGTAACTTTCTATTTCTTTCTTAACTATAAGTTCATCTCATCTCTCATCTCTGCCTGTGGTCCCTGTGGTCCCTTCTGGGACATAGGCCACCAACCAGCTTCCTCCAGGCATCTCGGTTCTGGGCGAGTCTCTCCAACTGTCCCCATGTCTTGCCCATCTGCTTGGCAGCTGCTTCCAAATCCCGGCGTTATGTTATGTTGGTAGCAGGATGCGAAGGGTAAACCTTCCAGCTGGAGGTCCATCCTCTCCCAGGTCCGTGACTTCTGTTAATTTGCTGTTTGGTGTTTCTGTAGCTAGTGGTTTTTCTACAGGGTAGGGTAGCTAGCTTTACGCCCAACCCTCCTCCTTTCACAGCTTGGGACCCTCACATGGCGGAGTTTATCTATTACTTAGCTCGCTTAAAAAAATTGTATTTAACACTAAAGTTCCTTTCTAATCTATCTATCTATCTTATTTAACTTATCCATCTGTCTAACTCAAATCATATCAGGTATACAGGTAATCAAACACAGAAGATGGCAATGTCTGGATAGTGTACTCAGAGCGATAACAGTCAAATTGAACAAGACTCTGAGTTGAACATTGACCATGACAAGTGTGAGTTGGACATTGACCGAGACAGCTCTGAGATGGACATTGACCAAAGCTGATCTGATTTGGATACTACTAGAAAAGAGATAAAGAAAAAGTAAACACTCAACAAATTATGAAAACTCTTAAGAAGGTTGATCCATGACTTCCACCTCCAAGGGACAAAAAAAATGACTCTAACAGAACCACAAGCCATCATCCAAGATACCAACTTGTAAAGGCAGATTAAAATATTATAATAACTCTGCTTCTTCGCCGACGTCTATGGTGCGCACCAGCGCACTGTTCAACACGACTGATAGACGACATGTATATACGAGCAAGAAAGACTATAGAGATCCGGTTGAAGTGATCATTAAGAGATAGTAGCCTGAGCTGTCTGGAACTAAGAGGTCTGGAATTTAGAACCGCCCTTTGTGCTACTGGAGAACTGAATTAAGGACCTTGAGCGACACTGGAAAGTGTGTTGGTGGTAGGTATTAAGGTTTGTGTAGGAAAGGACAGGTGGAACTCGAGACAAGACTCCTTGTGTGTTGAGGGCTTAGGTCACTGTCTGTGTATTTTGTAAATTTTAATTAGCACAAAATCTTTTGATAATTTCATTTCAGAGCTTGCCTTAGATTTGCAGCACTACATAAAAAAACTAAATGTTGATACTTAGTTTCAGGTGAAAGGTCAACCTTAGCCTGTACGCGCCAACTCCTGTATTTTAAAAGATATATTATTCTATTTGTGCACTTTTAAGCATTGTAAATTCAAATTTCTAAGCACTTTGGCTTGTGACATAGAGCTTTTTTTTTGTTTGTTAGTTGGCACCAGTGATCTTTTAGTTCCTATTTATTTGTAAATCGTCAGGTATCTGCCAATCGTGCTGCTTTTTGAATATTTTTTTTTTTTACATTTTGTGTGTGAGGTTGCCTTACATTAAACACACATTTCTTCAGATCGTTTTCTCTTCTTCTACTAGGTTATTGTATTGTATCGCTTAGAGAATGTAAACCGGCTCCTCATGTGGCTGGTGAGACCTATGTGAGCCCGGAATGTTCGGCTGCACACTGGGCAGGTTATTCCAGATGGAGCTAGTGAAGTGTCATTGGCCTTGCTTTTCTTCTCTGGCGCTTTTCTTCTGCCAGCATTGTTCTCTTTTCCTTAGCAACCTGTGCGCCAGTTTTCATAGCGCGACGCCATCATGCTCTGTCATGTGCCTCTGTCTCCCAGGTGGCTGGGTCTATACTGAACGCCTTCAGAGAAGCTTTGAGGGTGTCCCTGAAGCGTTTTCTTTGACCACCTTGCGAGCGCTTTCCTTCGCTTAGTTGGCCATACAAGAGTCGTTTAGGGATGTGGCAGTCTTCCATTTTGCAGACATGTCCTGCCCATTGCAGCTGGGACTGCATCAGGATTGTGTGGATGCTTTGCAGACCCGCTCTTCGAAGGACTTCAGTATCTGGTATTTGGTCTCGCCATTTGACATTCAGTATTTTTCTTAGACATGTCATGTGGAAGTGGTTCAGTTTCTTTGCATGTTTTCTGTACAATGTGCACGTTTCTGAGGCATAGAGCAATGTAGGAAGGATGACAGCTCGATAGATCCCTAGCTTTGTATTTGTGGTGATACCACGTCTGTTCCAGACGTTTTTAGATAGTCTGCTATAAGATGCACTGGCATTGGCGATACGCAGATCGATTTCATTATCGATCTTTCCGTTTCTGGAGAGCATGCTTCCAGATATGTGAATCTGTCCACTGCGTTTATATCATGTTCATTTATCTTGATGCTTGGATCCGTGTAGGCTTTCCCAGAGCAGGCAAATATAAGACTTTAATCTTTTTTGTGTTAATAGTAAGGCCAAAGTCTGAGCATGCTCTTGAAAAGTCACTGACGATGCTCTGCAGATCATTTTCAGAGCAGGCATTTAGGTCACAATCGTGCTCACCAAAACTGCACATAGGAGCCTGATATCTCAAATAACTTTGGGCCTTTTCAAGCCTAACTACGCACTACATCTATACTTCAGTGTAATATTGCTTATTAGATTCCCGTTTGATCTAGTTTTTGTTTCTGGTTTATACGAACGAACATTAAACACAAAATATTTGTAAGCCTCTAAAGAATAATAACACAGTGTCAAGACCAAACATTCAAAATACATATTCTTATGCAGTGGGTGTACGCGTATGTAATGGTTGTATAGAATCTGATGTAATCACGAGTAAGACCTTTAAGTTATAATTAAGGACCAAAGGTTAATGAGACAGAGTGACAGGAGGATGTGTGTTTACAGTGAGTTGGTTTTTTGTTTCCATTGTTCGACATCTATAAAACATCTACATTGAAGTTAAAAGTTGTGTATATGCTGTCAAGAAAAGTTAATTTTTATAGAAAAGAAGCTTGTTCAAGTTTCATTCAACCTCATTATTAATCAATAAATGCTTACAAAGGTTTGATACGATAGGGAGGTCTGGAGCCACAGCTGAAAAATCCACTTATCAACACCTACAACATTTTTAACCCCCAACAATCAATCTATCAAGACCTACAACATTTATCAACCCCAATTCTACCCCACCTTTTTTTAAATTAAATATTTTAATGCCACAAACACACACGTAAAGTCAAAAGAAAACATCCCAAGTATAAAGCAACAAACTCTTGACCTATACCTATGAAGATCAAGATGACCTTCTTTATGGCCCCTCCACATACACCAGCGTTGAACATCCATGGCACCTTCAGGATATTTGGTCGTCTCTACGGCTAGGAAAGTTCCAGACCCACAGCTCTGTCAGTACGGGCTACCATACTACTGTTGTTTACGGCCATAATTCAGATCCCCCTTACCAATCTCTCTACCGTCTCTCCCCCTCCCTCCTCCCTCCTCCATCACCTCTGGCCTGGGTCTTTCCGAGAGAAACTCGATCAAGGGTGTACACTTGGATGAAACCTCGAGATTTTATTGCTGGGGAAATTCCGTGCCAGTTACCACACACACACACACACACAAAAACAAAAAAAACAACACTGGGCTCCAAATTGATTCAACGCAATCCCCCCCTCCTTCATTCATTTCCTTACCCCTTTCCCATTCCCCCCTTTCTTTTTAATATCGGCGTCCAAAGTCAAGATTTATTTGGTTTTGTTTTGGGGGGAGATTCTTTTTTTACGTGTAGACTTAATCTGTTTTTGTGTCTGGTCAGGGGAGGGGGGGAGGTCAGTGTCTGCTAGAACAGAAGAGCTGTAGACAAGACGAGCAAGTTGGTATTGATACAGACACGTGCTGAGTGCGTGCGTGCGTGCGCGTAGCGTTTTTTTTTTTTAAGTTGATTTTTGTGTTTGTTTTTCTTTTGGCTCTGAAAACGAGGCTGAGTGTTTGTGGTTCCTGTTACGAGCGGTAAACGTAAAATTACGCAAGGTCGTGGCGCTGCTACGCATGGAGGTCGCAACATGATCACGCTACGCTACGCTTGACTTATTAGGGGTGAGAAACCAGACTGCGTGTATTGCGATGATGTAAATAAAAAGAAAAAAGGAAGAGATGGGTGGGGGGGCAATGACTATTGTGTGCTCGGTGCCAATGTCTATTTCCCACGTGACCAGACACTACAAATTTGTTTGGGGCCAAGATCAGTAGTCAGTGCCAATTATTTTTTTAACTATTTTTGTATCCCTCGTGTTTAGGGTATGTTTTTTTTCTATTTCAGATTAAGTGATATTCCGGTACACTTGAACTATGGCAAAAAATAATGTATAGAAACTAGTATTGAGAAGTTTCTTTTGAAGACTTGTTTCAAAGTTGGTTTGATAAGGAGAGATAAAGGCAGCTACTTTCTATCTATCCACCTGTATTCTTCTACTCTATTTCTATGTCAGACTTTCTCTGTCTCTCTACCTTTCTCTCCGCTGTTATTTGCATCTCTTTCTTTGTGTGTGGTTTCCCCTCTCTCTCTGTCTCTTTAAAAACTGTTTTTTTAGCCTCATTTGCCACTTTCACTCAATTCTCTCTCCCACACACAATAGATCAAACTAAAAATAAAAAGCTAGATTAGACTTTCTAAGTTCGTTTTTTTTATATAAAAAGTGTTCTAAAGGACTATTTATAAGGCTATTTTTGGCTAAATTAAATTTCCGAGCAAACATCTGACTTCAAGGACTAATTTTTTATGTATCTTCAAGTTCAAATGTGTTTATTCATTACAATGCGGAACACCAAGTCTATAAACTAGATGGTTAATCATCTAGATTATAAACGCAAGGGCCTTGATTGATTCATTAACATATCACTACTTCTCCGAGTTGCCCTGGAATAAACAAATACTACTAAGCACCTTTCACGATCGAAACCGCAGCGGTTAGATAGACCAAAAACGATTCTTTATTTGCAATTCCTACCGAATATGTTTTTTAAAGCTGACATTAAAAAAAAGTACAAGATTAAACCTTCTTCCATTTTTAAGCACTCTTTCAACTTTTTTTGAGCGTTCATTTCTCTAAGACGTGTAACGTGCTTTTGTAGACATTGTATAAAAAAAACTTTTTTTATATATATATGAAGCCGAAATTGATTGAATACGTGTTTTTGTGTGTAGATATTTCTAAAAACAAAAGGAAATGTAGATAGAACTTGATTATTTTGTGTGTAAAATATTTCTTAAAACAAAAGGAAATGTAGATAGAACTTGATTATTTTGTGTGTAAAATATTTCTAAAAACAAAAGGAAATGTAGATAGAACTTGATTACTTTGTGTGTAAAATATTTCTAAAAACAAAAGGAAATGTAGATAGAACTTGATTATTTTGTGTGTAAAATATTTCTTAAAACAAAAGGAAATGTAGATAGAACTTGATTACTTTGAGTGTTTTGTGTGTTGAGGGTGGAAGTAATAAAAACAAAAAAGAGAGCGTCACGACGCCTGAGTGATAAAAAAAAAGGTGGTCCAACCAAAAGCAACATAAATATATAGCTAATCGAGTACTTAAATATTGCAATAAGAAGCCATTCTAATTATTTATTTTAAAAAAACCACACTATAAATCATGGGCCTAAATTATGTTAGAGGAGAGCTACAATGTGTGTGGGTGTGTGTGGGGCCAAGGGTGGGGAGAGAGAAAAGTGATATCCAATTGACAGGTCAAAAGTGAGTGTGTTTGGGAGTGGATTGTAAAGCTAGGGCAGCTCTAATAAAACGTATCAAGTACTGGAATATACTGGCCAAAAAGAGTTTTGCTAAAATTAAAAAGTTTTTATTGAAAGTGTAAAAAAAAGTAAAAATAACGATAGGGGGCGGTACGGTAGTAGCTGAGCAGTTCTGAGTCGCGTGATGTAAAACGTAAACAAAAATATTTAAAAAATAGGCCCAGGCCAAAAAATATGATACGAAATGATTGAAAAGTAGAAGAATAGTCAGATTGTGTTAATAGAACTTTTTGTTAAGGCGGAGAGTTTGGGGGAGGGATGAATAGAGAAAAGCGACATTCAAAGTTATGGACCTGTCCAAGTTTTAAGTAAGAAAATAAAGGTAAGGGTCCATGGCAAACTAAACAATATTTATATATATATATATCCTGAGACCAAATCAACGGGTGGGTAATGCTACTTGAAACATAAAAACATTATGACTAGAATTTCTGCATAACAAGCACAAGTAAACAACTATAACTCATTAACATTTGATATTTGTGGCTGTATTCACATACTTTGAAACAGGAACGACTAAAACAATATTTGTTGTTGTATTACACTGTTGAATTATTTCAATTTCAATTCAATTCAATTCACCAATGTAAAGAAAATCATTTAATTGTCTTCTGTTATAATCTGAATGAAATTGTCTGGGTTAATGTAAACCAGTTCATTGTTTGCTGAAAGAAGATAACATTCTGATTTCTTAGCTTTTGCTGTCTTTACTGACTTTCAGGAAATTAAAGCTATAATTTATTGTATTATTTTATAATGTATTATTTTATAATTTATTGTATTCTTTTATTATTTATTTTATTCTTGTATTATTTATTTTGTTATTTATTTTATTTTTTTATTTTATTATTTATTGTATTATATTATAATTTATTTTACCAAGCGGAAAATGTTGTGTAGGCCATCAGTTGTTGTTGTACAGTGTTACCGGTCACTTCGTCCCCGGTCACTTCATACTAGGTCACTTCATCCCCGGGGAAACACTATAAACACCATAAACGCATTAATAACATGTCAAAAAATATCAAAAAGCATTCTACATAATCATATTTATATATTAGATGAAATGAGGACTTTAAAAAAGTCAAAGTCTTAACAGCAAAACTAAACAATGAATAAGAAAATATATTTAATTGGGGAGGAAATGACTGGGGTTGAAATGACCGGGATGAAGTGACCGGGGATGAAATGCCCGCTAACCATTGTACAGATTCATCATGTTTAGCAAACATTATGAAAATCATTTTGTCGTTTCACGGTTTCACCATTAAATGACTGTGGACCAAAGAACAAGTTCAGGAACTTGAAGGGAATTGGGCTGAGGGGCAGAAACCGATTGGCTGCCTATTAAAGCAGCTAGGGTTCGAATCCCGAGATGAGTTGTGTTTGTTAAGGCAGCGCGGAGACTTTCATTCTAGTACCTCGTCCACCTATTCAGAACAGAAGAGCTCGAGTCATAGCGCACTGATACTGCTCGAGTCAAAGCGCACTGATATTGCTCGAATCATAGCGCACTAGTATTGTTCGAGTCATAGCGCACTAGTATTGTTCGAGTCATAGCGCACTGATATTGCTCGAGTCATAGCGCACTGATATTGCTCGAGTCATAGCGCACTGATATTGCTCGAGTCATAGCGCACTGATATTGCTCGAGTCATGCGCACTGATATTGCTCGAGTCATAGCGCACTGATATTGCTCGAGTCATGCGCACTGATATTGCTCGAGTCATAGCGCACTGATATTGCTCGAGTCATAGCGCACTGATATTGCTCGAGCTTGAAGGTACTATTTATTAGCTGCTGTCAGTTTACTGAAAATGTTTATTTTGGTTTAAAAACTAAGAATGCACTTTGTGCGTCTATATCTTTGCACATTTAACAAAGAAAACGAGATTTAATGAGTAGTGGTTTGGGTTATCAACTATTCGTAAGTTGCGCTACGATCTACATATTAATAGTCGTACCAAAGGCGATGAGACCCTGTGCCTCACACCTCACCTATCCCTTAGACCAATGTTTCTCAAACTATTTGACGTATTTGTACCCTTTCTAGAATTTTACGCGGAGTACCCTCGCCCCCCTCCCATGCATTTATTTTAATAATAATCCATTTTTGGTAGTTCTTATAAAGCAAATTTGTACAAATGCTCCATCTTCCCTAGTGCTATTAGAGCATGGAATGGGTTGCCTGAGCTAGCCAGGAAAACAAATACTTGGCAGAATTTAAGTCATTGTTTAACATGCATGACTAGATGCATGACGCTTTTTTGAAGTATACATCTGCATTATATAAAATAGGATAAGATATCTAATTTTTAGTGGTCTGAAGTAGATTAAGATTTCTTTTTTAGCGGCCCCCGAAAGTGGAATAGCCGCTATTAGTTTTGTGTGGTCTGTCCGTCCGTCCGTCCTTCCATCCAGTTTAGATCACAGAAACAAGAAAAGATATTGAAAATCCAACATCATGATACTTTAGACCTTTCAAAGTTCTAATTTAGCAGCGACTTTTTCTTTTCTGAAAGTGAATCATTTAATTTTAAAATTAAGTATACAAGTGGTTGTTGTTTTTTCATAAAGTGCACCAATTTTACAACTATTCACTATTAACTTAAAGAACAAAAACACAAGAGACTGTAGTACTAAAGAGATAGTATATAAAAAAAAAAGGCAAACGTTGTTTTTTTTTTGTTTTTTTTTTTAAATAATTTTTTAAAAATATTTTCATTACTAAATTAAGCGTGTTCTGTTATATACATTTCTAGGTTTCAAATTAAATGTTTACTTTTGTTAAGAGGGGAAACGTTTCTTTCTCAAGACCTTGATTGAGAGATTGGACCTTTAGAAAACCAATAAGAAGATTATCGTTCAATAACATCAGATAAGCCAGGTTCATGGTGAACCGTATCTTCTCAATCATTAGTTCATTGAATACATATGAATATATTAACAATATAATAGTAAGACGAGTAAGACCTCAACCAGGATAAGGATCTGGAACATCAGAACCCTGTACCCAAGCAAACCTGGAAAAGGTCTGTCATCAGTGTAGCTGTGGGTACTGGAATGACATGGGAGCAAATGTAGAAAGCTGCTCAGAACCGAATTCGGTGTGGTTGCGGCCCTATGCTCCACTGGGAGTGCACAGGATTAACTAACTAACTTATATTAATATACACTCCGCCGAACAATAGAATAGTATCAATAAAACACTGAATAATTACACGTGTCTTCTTTGTGTATTGCTAGAGTGAATATTATGCGTGATTCATATATTAGAGAGTTTAGAGCTTCTTATAGTCTTTCTGAAAATATTGAAAGCTGTGTTTCGATCTGCCTGAGTGGACCACTAAGAAATCTTGCACAATTATTCAAAGTCTATAATAATACATCACTTGGAAAGAAAAAGTGTGCAATACTGAGATCCTTGCACGAACAGGTATCCCCAGCATCTTCACAGCCCTCAGACAACGTCGCTTGCGCTGGCTTGGACATGTTCGCCGGATGGAGGACAAACGCATCCCGAAAGTCATCCTCTATGGACAACTCGCGACTGGCTCAAGAAAAACTGGTCGCCCCCATCTCCGTTACATAGATGTAATAAAACGGGACCTCAAATCAGTGAACATCAATACTGACCATTGGGAAGACATAGCTCTAGACCGCACCAGAAGGAAAGAGACAGTGACCAAGAAAGCTATGGATAGCGAAAGAACATGGGCCTCAGCCCTGGAAGAAAAACGGACAATGCGAAAAATGGCCAGCTCCTCTACCACTCAAGCAAAAGCCACCTTAACCTGCGATATTTGTGGACGAGTGTCTCTCCAAAATAGGGCTCCACAGCCACAAGAGGGAGTGTGCGAGGTGAATCATAGTCGTTCTACGACTGAAGGAGGCCAATGATGATGATGATAATAATACATGAACCAATTTTAAAATATTTAATCAATTAGGGGTAATTTATAAATTTGTTTCTATATAGAGGAAGGGAAAAAATATTGTAGTATTGAGATATACAGCAGTAATTATGCGGTGCTTTCCCTTACATAAGCTTTGATATTTTTTGAAGTATTTTTTTTTATCTTGCTTCCTTTGACCTGTACAAATAATGTATTAGATTTTTTTTTGTTCCGTTTTTGTTTTTGTTTTTTTGTCTGGGAAGTATTGTTTTGTTTAATGAAGAAAGTAAAACAGCTAGCTTGATTCCTATGATACGGAATCGGCAGATATTTTCCTAACAACAGCATGAGAAACATCGATTCTTCATTTTTTCTGGAATCGCTCATCAACTGGGATTCTAAAGTGTCTATGCTCTCTAATCTCATCACAGACGTATTAATCTGCACACGCCTACACACCGTCCTAAGAGATCTGTCTGGAGAGCTCTAGTCCTCAAGTGGTTTTGCACTAAATCCGATGAATGAACCAAAAGATATGAAGTGTTATGTTTTTTTTTCTCCTTTCATTTTGGTCTTTTACGTAGACATCTGACATCTTCAGTATTGAGGAGCTCCAGTGTGGGAGGATTTAATAGGTTCTATTTGAATCGCTTATTGTTTGGAGTCTGAAACCCAAAACAATATGTTACAGCCCACATCCAAGGCCGGGCTATTTCGGGGAGATTTGTTTCCGACGTTACGGTGTTGTCCAATGGAGAATCGTCCTTCAACTCTGACGTCAGACAAGGCAGACAATTCATCTCTATTTAAATTTGCCCCAATGTAATGAGAGGAACTGCTGAGAAGCAGACGACATGATATTTTATAGCGCCAGCCAAATGGCGTCAGTATCCTACCCTGAGTTTAGCAACAAGCATGATTTACCAAAAGAGGCTCTTACTGCAGTTCTATTTCTTTTTATTAGAATGAAAAATGAGTGGGTGGAATAAAACGGTTTAGAATACAAACAAAAAAATAAATAAAGGGAAGTCATCCCGGTCTTATTTGTCAAACTCCCATAAGTCAAGACAAAATAATTTGAGCTAAGTTTCAGCAAGATATTTTTCAACAAAGAAATTAATAGACTAATTAATTCAGCAAAAAATTTTTCAACAGAGAGCTAATACAAAATACAACTTGGTAAATTCAACCAGGTATTTCAAACAGAGAAATAAACAATAGAAATATAATGAGTACTGAAAAAAAGCTAATATAAAGGAAAGAACCGCACATATACAGCCATGTATTTCAATACTAAATATCGTAAGATGTATTTCTTTATTTCTATATTAATCAAAATTAATTAATTACTATTACTGACTGTTATAAAGATAAGGTTCAGTGATCCTGACTTAATGATTAAATGATTTGATGGCTGACCTATGAACTTAGGGGTTGAATTGCAAATCTCTCATTTATAGCCTCTGGAAGAAGTCCTTCTCTTTGGTCAAATGTATAAAGGTCAATAGCCAAGCATTATCTCCATAGACTAGTAATAAATAACAATCAATACTCCCAGGTAAATCTTACTTTAAAATCAAAACGTGTAAAAGTTAAATCTTACTTTAGTATGAAAAAAAAAATTAAATCTTACTTTAATATGAAAAAAAAAAATAAAAAATTAAATCTTACTTTAAAATGTGTAAAAAAAATATATTATTATTATTAATATTAAAAATATTAAATTTTACTTTCAAATGTGTAAAAAAAAAAAATTAATTAATTAATTAAAAGCTACTTTAAAATGTGTAAAAAAAAATTATACCCATATCAGATGCATTCTTAAAGAAAGGAGAAAAGGCACTGGTAAATTATTAGTAGCTCATTCATCTTGCCAACACATACATTAGTAATCTATATGTGTTTTGTTTATAACGTTATTGTCAAAAATAATAAAACTGTATTCATAGATGTGATAAGGATGTACAAAATAATTCCCTCCCTTTCTTCACAATCTAAAATTCTTAGCCCTAGCTAGCTGATTGACTGACTTCCTGACTAATTCATCGCTAATTCTCATTCTAGCGGTGAACGATAAAAAAAATGAACCTATTATTACATACCGAATGTACAGAAACAACTAAGTCATTTTCACGATCGCAACTGCAGTGGTTGAGAGGAGGTTGGCGTTTGGTTGGTCGCTATGTAGTGTGAATGATGTGAATGTCGTCATAGAACGGACGACTCCAGATTGCCAGAGTGAAAAGACGTGTTTTTCAAGGGATTTAGATTTTGTTCAAAATACTTTTTTTCGATATCATTATCAAAGTCATTACATTTATTTTATTTGATCTCAAGTTGCTTTTTTCTGTATTGTAATAAAAGAAATATAAATATAGATATTGTTCACAAAGAAGTTATTCAAGTTATTTCAAGTTTTATAAGTATAAATATAATACGCTATCAGCGATTTAGTCTTGTACCAGCAGTTTGGTGTTACAAGTCAACGACCATCCACAACTGTAAGTAATTCTGACCCCGGGAGGGGGGGGGGCATGGCCATGCTAGCCTACCAATGAAGGGTTGGAAAAAATATCCCATTAAAAAAACAAAACAACATTTGACAACTCTTACAACCCAGCGAAGCAGGGGTATTATCTACTCTGAATAAAACTTCGCCTGCATTTGCTTGTTTGTTTGTGTTTTTACCCATAGTAGTAAATAATGTATTGTTATGAAAGAGCTGCTAAATAACGAGTCATGAAAGTGACACTGAGGGGGCAGAGAGAACTACAAAGTGTCCGAAGATGACACAATAGAAACAAACGAATTTCTGGACACTGTTATAAGTTGACATGATTTTTTTTGTTTTAACATCAGCCCCCCCCCCCCCTTTTTTTTTTTCCTAAACATGGACATACACAAAATACCTTCGGAACAAAAAAGAAAAGAACTCAAGGACGAATCAATATTTGTAGACCAATGTTCACTTACTACAATCTATAGGCAGTTGTTTTTTTTTTTTTGTGTTCAATTTGAAATCAGAAAATCAAATGGGAGACGAGGCTGGTCACTGAAAGAAAATCTATTTTTCTTTTCTTTTAAGGAACAAAAAAAAACGTGAATTGTTTTTTAAAAAGAAAAAAAAAAGTCATTTGGGAATTCAGAAGTTCAGGATTGACTTTGAAAAGAAAACAAAACAGAAATTTACATTACTAACCCACCCACCCCCTTTCTCCCGTCTTTCTGTCGCCTCCTCCTTCTCCTATCAAGCGACTAACTCTGACGTCATTTGGGGGTAGACTCGTCCAGACATAATATGTAAAGACGAAATTGCTTTGGTTTGTTGTTCTTTTTGTTTGACAGCGACACAATTTTATTTTGTCAATCACATGGTACTTTGTGAGGCAGATCAAAGACTCAGAATTTAAATGCAGAGTTGTTGATAAATGATAGGTGACATGCTTAGCTAAAATACAATTATGGTCGCTATATTGAGGATATTGAGGTAAAATCTAAGCAAACAGTGAAAATGAATAGCCAAAATATTTCATTGAATAGATTAAAATTTCATAAATTTGGTCCATATTTTTTTGCTTTTATTAGCCTGTTGTCAACAAAGAAATGTTCACAAATCTTTTGATAATTTTAAAATCCTTTCTTTTTACTTCATGCACTGATTAGTTTTAAGCGCTTTGCACTGCTAATCCATGGTCAGGGGTTCGAACTCTCTCACTCTGCTCACATAAACCCACGCAGGAAGTTTTGACGCAATGTTATTCTGTCTTGAAAGCATTGTCCAATATCAAAATCTGTTTCAGATGAAGCAGACGATCAATAGCAATATTCTGTTATTTTTTTGTTTTGTTTTTTGTTTGTTTGTTTTTGTTTTTTTTAATGTCAGTTTCTAAAAGAAAAGACATGAAATCCTTCCAGCGTTAAGGGTAACAAGATTAAAGGAGGTTGGTCTCTGTGCTGGCCGCGTAAGACCCTCAGCTGCATAACCGTTGGTCACAGAGACAGGGAATCTTTCCAACATAGGGCTACACTTCAAAACGGAATAAGGGGAAAGATGCATTCAATAGGAGGCTAAAAGACAATAGTTCTTCTCATTGTTTTAAACGAAGCTATTCAACTTGTATACACAGTCCCTCACTGTGGAGGGAAAACAGTCTCACGAGTTCACTGCTCTAACACCTGGCACGTGAGCTACGTCTGGCTGTTCAGGCTGACAGCTGATCATCTTACACCTGCCTACACTCTTCCTTGCTGTCTGTGGGGGGAAAATTTCATGTTGGTTTTTTTTTTCTTTTTTTTTTTGTTTTACCTGAACGTGTGTCACTTATTACAGAGTCATAGAACTGAGGAAGAACATTGTATCCGCTGCTTTAGTTCTAAGAGGGAAGAAAGGCTGTAAACTGCCAAAAGGTTAAACACAGAGCCATTTCCGAGTGACAAGACATACAGGGCAATTTTCAAGTGGCAATATATACAGAGCGATTTCAAAGTAACAATAGGCAGCGAGAAATTTGCAAGTGACAAGACATACAAAGCAATTTTCAACTACTAGTGACTAGTCATTAGGGATATTTGGAAGTGGCAAGACATACATGGCAATCTTCAAGCACCAAGACACACACATGGCAATCTTCAAGCACCAAGACACACACATGGTAATCTTCAAGCACCAAGACACACACAAGGCGATCTTCAGGTGACAGGTCACACATGGCAATCTTCAAGCACCAAGACACACACATGGCGATCTTCAAGTGACAGGACACACATGGCAATCTTCAAGCACCAAGACACACATATGTCGATCTTCAAGTGACAGGACACACATGGCAATCTTCAAGTGCCAAGACACACACAGGGCAATCTTAAAGTGACTGGACACAAGTGGCAATCTTCAAGTGCCAAGATACACATGGCAATCTACAAGATTCACATTGCAAAGTAAAGTCAGTCAGTGAAGGTTATAGCATCTCTGTGGCTGGCCTTAGTAAAGTCAGCCATTTTTAGGCCTTTATTTTTGCTTTTATTGTTTATACTGATGCCACCTCCCGCCTTTTTTTAATCTGAAAGAACAAAAGACACCACATTAAGAATTCCTAAGCATTCTTGGCTTCTTATATCATTTTACTAGCACAAGTATTTCTTAATAAATAAATAAAGTCTGCATTCTCGAGGCCCAGTTCGATCGTACACTTTTCATAGTCAAAGTCTGAGCCTACTAACAGGCATCTTCTGTGAATATTTCTTAGAAGATTCTTTTTACCATTAGAGGCCTGGGGAATAAAAAATAACGTCATAGATCCCGCAAAGCAATCAAGCGGGGACACAAAGGATAAGAGCATAAGTGCGTATATAGGGGGGGGGGGGGCAGGGGGTTGATGTAACAATTTTAAATACATTTAGAGTTATTATAGATCTTTAAAGGAAATATTAAAAACAGAAAAAACAAGGTTACAAAAGACAGTTTGTGTGGAAACACAAACTCAAAATCGGCCCCCGAAGTGATCCACCAAGGCAGGTTTCAATATTTTCAGAAAGAACATCCGAATGAATTTATATCAAAGACAAATGAGAGATAAGAATGGAGAAAGAAGGTTAACAGATCTTGTGTAGTGCGCCAACGGTTAGGGAAAACGGTCCCGCAGATCAAAGGATAGGTGAAAGTGAATGTAAAGTTAGATGTGAACCTGGCCTAACTAGTTCCCCTTTCAGACCTTGTGGTCTATAGGGCAGATGATATAAAGTTCATCTGTTTTTGTGGCCTACGGATAACGAGAGTGTCATGTAGCCAGCACAACGACCAACCGCCTATACTTTTCCCTAACTAATGTCAGGTACCCATTAGAGCTGAGTGGACTCAGAGACGCCCAGAGATTCCAAAGTTGAAAATCCTAGTCTTCACCAGGATTTGAACCCGGGACCCCCGGTTTGGAAGCCAAGCGTTTTACCGCTCAGCCACCGCGCCTCTCCTGGCTTTACTGATGTCTTATAATTGATCTACTTGTTTTTGAAAAAGCTCAATCTCTTATTCGAATCCTCAATAAAAAAAATTATTATAATTCCGCAATAAGAATTTGTTAAGGAAAATGAACTTTACAAGATTACTATTCGTTTTAAATTAGGTTTAAATTATGATTCATACTAATTAGCTTTTTCTCTTTAAAAAACTGCTTGCATAACGGATTTTAAAAATTCGAATTTTTGCTTTCAGAAAAAAAAAAGTAACCGTTGCATCAGAACTTTGAATGGTCTACAATATTGTGATGTCGGATTTTCAATATCTTTTCTAGTTTACGAGATCTAAACGATACGGACGGACAGACGGACAGACATTTCACACAAAACTAATAGCGTCTTTTCCCCTTTCGGGGGCCGCTAAGAAGGTACAGTCAGTCAATTTAGAACTCCGTCGTTTCTATAAATACAATAGATAGCATTGAATTGGTTTATTTGGAGAAGCCATTCCGTAGTTGATACATTTGTGTTCAAAGCCTTAAAGAGTTCTAGTGGTTTCTTCTGGGTGCGTGTACTGCAAGGGACAGAATTAGCAGTTCATCTAGCCAGATAATGTGCCGTGCTGCAGGCCTGTCACTTCATACGAAAGTATCTCACTAGGACTGAGACCAGTGGATAACTAGGAACCATTTTGCTTTCAATTAATGAATCTTAATCTCCACCATAGACCTAGAGTACTAGATATAGTCTAGCTAATAAACAACAACAGCAAATGCAATTTAAAAAAAAAAAATTGAGTGCCCCAACTCTTAGAGTACCCTTCTTGGTCTATCCGGCTCTGAATCCGCTTGTTTTGTCATTTCTAACTCCTTGATGAGTCACCCTTCCCCCTCCCTTTTTCTCCCATCAGCCTTTAAAAAAGGAAGAAGAAATAGCCAACGATCTTTTGCTTGTGCAATATTTATGCTTGGAACAACTGGTTTCCTGTCCATGACGTTAGATCAATGTCTGGTCACTGTGCTCCCGGTGAAGACGCGGACAGTCTAGACAGAAGCTGTCACGCCAAGACGAAGATGAAAAGGAAAGTGGCCAATTCCACAAAATTGGAAGTCAACGACGGCTGGGGGGATTTGTAGTCGTGAAGCAAAAATGAAAGAGGTAGTGAGAAAAATAGAGAGAGGGAGGAGAGAGAGCGGGGAGAGAGAGGGGGGAGAAATATATTTATTAAGCCTGCAACAAAATAAACTAATTGATTTGTCTATGTTTACATATTACTGCAAATGTTGCTGAGGTTGGTATGGGGCCGGCTGTAGACCAGGGATAACGAGCAGGACAGGGGGGGGGGGGGGATGAACTGGATGGGAGATAGCTATTTGGCTGGCAAAATGTATATACAGGTTATCTTAACCGTCAACAACGTTGGATAACCAACACAAAAAAAAAAAAAAAAAAACAGAGAGGGAGAGAAGGGGGTATTCATCACAAGTCAATAAGTGCGCTGTACAATGACGTGCTGGAGGAGCATTTGACGAGCATTTTTGTAATGAAATTATCTCACGTGCAATGATAGGTAGTCACATGATAAAAGGATATACGTCACTCCTGTTTGGACTGATTGTAGAAATGAAAGGGGAGAGGGGGGAATTCAAGTCATCTCTGGAAATGAAAATGTGTTTCTGTGCAAAATGTTTATTTAAGTCTTAAATCTGTCCCAGTCTTAAATCTGGATTAATCAATCTGTTTTATATTGTTCTGTTGTTTTTCCTTTGTTCTGTGTATTCTACTTTTATGATCGTGAGGATTATTTTATTCTGTTAGTTCTAAATGAGTAGCCGTGATTGTGTTGCCATGATTGATGATTGTGTTGCCATGATTGTGTTGCCATGATTGTGTTGCCGTGATTATGTTGCCATGACTATGTTGCCATGATTGTGTTGCAATGATCATGTTGCCATGATTGTGTTGCCTTGATTATGTTATCATGATTGTGTTGCAATGATTGTGTTGCAATGATTATGTTGCCATTATTGTGTTGCCGTGATTGTGTTGCCTTGATTGTGTTGCCATGATTATGTTATCATGATTGTGTTGCAATGTTTTTTGTTACAATGAATATGCAGCCATGATTGTATTGCAATGATTGTGGTGCAATGATTATGTTGTCACGATTATGTTGCCATGATTGTGTTGCCATGATTGTGTCTGTTTGAAGAACTAATAGGAAGAAGAGAAGTAAGAGACAAAATCTACCCATTGCTTTAATAATCAAACAACATTTGTACTACATTTTTTTAGAAATTCCATCCTAAAAGAACCGATTAAGAGCGTCTATTCTAACCATCTTTATAAGATGGAACACATTTTTGTGGTACTTAGTAATAGAAAATTATTTGTTTTATATACATATATATATGGCTCCTTCTGTCTCGTAAGACAATGGATGCGCCCAGATGAGTCACTGGCTTTGGTTTCGTCTTGAGACGGGGCAGAATCTGGAGTGGCTGATCAAGCCAATTCTGGATCGGCAGAGTTTGCCACAGTTCGAGCATTTATATTCATCTGTCCTAGGGTTCACTGACAGGGCAGCTTTCTTTTTCTTTCTCTTGACCGATGCACCTTCATTTCTTTTGCATCCAGCAAAGTTCGTACCAGCACGTACACTCTGTCTCCATGCTGTCCGGTCTTGGGCTATCTCCTCCCACATACTTTGGTCGATGCCCATGGCTCTCATGTCTCGCTTGCAGACATCTCTGTAAGTTAGTCTTGGGCGGCCCTTGGGTCTGGCTCCCTCTGCTAGCTCAGCGTACAGGATGTCTTTAGGGATTCTTCCATCTGGCATGCGAGTGACATGACCGAGCTAGCGTAGTCTTCTCTGTTGAAGGAGAGCATAGATGCTGTGTATGTTGGCCCGTGTCAAAACTTCCTGGTTGGTGACACGATCCCTCCAGGAGATGCACAGTATGCGTCGCAGGCAGCGTAGGTGGAAGCTATTTAATCTGTGCTCTTGACGCATGTAAGTTGCCCAGCTCTCACTGCCATAGAGAAGTGTGCTCAAAATGCAGGAATTGTAGACAAGGATTTTTGTTGCCGTGGTCAATTTGGTATTTTCCCACACACGCTTAGAGAGTATTGCCATTGCTGCAGAAGCCTTTCCTATTCTTTTGGTCAACTCAGTGTCTAAGTTTAGGTTGCTGGCTATTGTTGTTCCCAAGTATGTGAATTGTTGCACCACCGTAAGTGTGTGATTTCCAATGTGTATCACTGGTATTTCTGCAGCATCTTGTGCCATGATTTCAGTCTTGGAGAGGCTAATTGTGAGGCCAAACTCTTGACAAGCAGCTGCCAGTGCATTCACAAGCCTCTGTAATCCTTCTTGTGAATGAGATATTAGTGCGGCATCGTCTGCGAACAGCAGTTCTCTAATCAAGATACGCCGTCTCTTCATTTTGGCTTTAAGGCGTGCCAGATTAAATAGCATCGGATCTACTGTGGATATATATTCCATCTTCCAGGGATTTGAATGCGATGGTGAGTACAACTGAAAAGAAGATGCCAAATAGTGTTGGAGCCAGAACACATCCTTGTTTTACTCCGCTCTTGGTGGAGAATGGCCTAGAGGCGGAGCTGTCAAACTGTACGGTGCCCTGCATGTTTTCATGAAAAGCCGACACTAGTTTCCGTAGCTTGTTTGGACAGCCGATTATCTCTAATACGGCAAACAAGCCGGTTCTGCTGACAAGGTCAAACACCTTGGTCAAGTCAATAAAAGCTATAAAGAGGGGCTGCCTTTGTTATCTGCTTTTCTCCTGTAGCTGTCGCAGGTAGAAGATCATATCTGTTGTGGATCTACCGGCCCTAAAGCCACACTGCGATTCTGGGTAAACTCGTTCTGCCAAGATCTGTAGTCGCTTCAGTACTACTCTGGCATAAACCTTCCCAACTATGCTAAGAAGTGAAATGCCTCTATAGCTGTTACAATCCGTGCGGTCACCCTTATTTTTGTAAATCGTTACTATGTTGGCATCCTTCAATTCTTGGGGGGCTATTCCTCGCTCCCAGCATAGACTTAGCAGTTCATGGAGTGGCTTGATTAGGCCATGCTTTTCAGCCTGAATGACTTCAGCAGGAATACCATCTCCTCCGGGTGCTTTCCCGTGTGCAAGCATGTCAATGGCTGTGCTCAGTTCCTTTACAGAAGGTGTTTCATCTAATTCGCTCAAAACTGAAAGTGGTGGGAAGTTAGACAAAGCAGTTGTCGAGATGGCATTTTCAATCTGGTAAAGTTCTGCATAGTGTTCTACCCATCGTTCCATTTGCAATGCACGATCAGTGATGATTGAGCCATCTTTTGACTTAAGTGGGGCACACTTGCTGGTGTGAGGTCCAAAGGCTTTTTTCATGCCCTCGTATAGTCCTCTGATGTTACCACAGTCGGCACAAGATTGGATGTTTTCACATAGGTTCTGCTAGTATTTGTTAGCGCACTGTCTTGCTATTCTTTGGGCATCCTTTCGAGTAGATCTGAGAGCTTGTAAGTTGCTAGGGGTGGGCTCCTTCTTGTAGTTTAGCATGGCTACTCTCATGCTTTTAGTGTCAGTTTCCATTTCTTGCAGACTTGCTTCAAACCATACTTCATTTTTATTTGTTTTGTTACCAAAGACCAGTGATGATGTTTGGTACATAGTATCACGTATGAGCGTCCAGCTTTTTTCTATCTCAGTCACTGAGAAGTTTTTGAAAGCTTCCTCTAATTTCTTTGTGAATTCGATGCCAAGATCATCATTGTTAGTGTTTACAGTATTCAGTGGTGCTTTTCTTTTTCCCTGTGATGAGTGGATCTTAGTATGCAGCAGTCTTTGCTTTGCTGTCTAAGGCTACTAAGCATAAGTATGATGACTACATCAATTATTTGCAATGATTATGTTGCCATGATTGTGTTGCCGTGATTATGTTGCCATGATTATGTTATCATGATTGTGTTGCCATGATTGATGATTGTGTTGCCATGATTGTGTTGCCGTGATTATGTTGCCATGACTATGTTGCCATGATTGTGTTGCAATGATCATGTTGCCATGATTGTGTTGCCGTGATTATGTTGTCATGATTTTGTTGCCATGATTATGTTATCATGATTGTGTTGCAATGATTGTGTTGCAATGATTGTGTTGCAATGATTATGTTGCCATTATTGTGTTGCCGTGATTGTGTTGCCTTGTGTTGCCATGATTATGTTATCATGATTGTGTTGCAATGTTTATTGTTACAATGAATATGCTGCCATGATTGTATTGCAATGATTGTGGTGCAATGATTATGTTGTCACGATTATGTTGCCATGATTGTGTTGCCATGATTGTGTCTGTTTGAAGAACTAATAGGAAGAAGGGGAGTAAGAGACAAAATCAACCCATTGCATTAATAATCAAACAACATTTGTACTACATTTTTTTAGAAATTCCATCCTAAAAGAACCGATTAAGAGCATCTATTCTAACCATCTTTATAAGATGGAACACATTTTTGTGGTACTTAGTAATAGAAAATTATTTGTTTTATATACATATATATATGGCTCCTTCTGTCTCGTAAGACAATGGATGCGCCCAGATGAGTCACTGGCTTTGGTTTCGTCTTGAGACGGGGCAGAATCTGGAGTGGCTGATCAAGCCAATTCTGGATCGGCAGAGTTTGCCACAGTTCGAGCATTTATATTCATCTGTCCTAGGGTTCACTGACAGGGCAGCTTTCTTTTTCTTTCTCTTGACCGATGCACCTTCATTTCTTTTGCATTCAGCAAAGTTCGTACCAGCACCATATATACGGTTAATTAATCATGACTTTGGTCCACTATAGAATACAAGCTGGCAATAATGGATGCCTAGGAATGAAAGATTGATAGTAAGATGCAGTGTATTTTATTGAGTAATTGTTTCAGATTTCTTAAATTGTATTCACATTATAATACAAAAGTCTACATTTAAAAAAAAAATTTACATTCGAAGTTGACATTAAAAGTTTCACCCATGGTGTGAGTGGGTGTGTTTGTTTTTTTTTAAATATCAAATTATTTTAAATAAATAAATAAAAAAAACTTTAAAAATACAATCACCCTGCATGAATCCCCATCCATGACACAACCGGAATGACCACCAGGACCACACTGTTAAGTCAATCATAACCTTCAATCATAAAGAAGAGTGGTTAAACATTGGTTAAACATTGTTTCAGATTTCTTAAATTGTATTCACATTATAATACAAAAGTCTACATTTAAAAAAAAAATTTACATTCGAAGTTGACATTAAAAGTTTCACCAATGGTGTGAGTGGGTTTTTATTAGTTTTTTTTAAAATAGCAAATTATTTTAAATAAATAAATAAAAAAACACCAGGCATTTCTATACATTCCGGCCCACAAATTGTATATCATATGATGGACATCCACTTCTAGGTCTACCTGTCCTCAAAATCATTCTGTTAAGTTTTATAACGTATCGATACTTGAACGCATGCATACAATGAACTCTGTATCTTTTTTTAAGAAATATAGTAGGCCTTGCTTTTTAATCGCTAAAAGTGTGGGATGAAGGATAAAGTCTACTTGTAGCACTGTTTACGGATGTAGACTTTTACATTATTTTTGAAAATGTGTTAGATTAAATTAGCATTACACTGTAGAGAGTCTGTCAGAGGGCCCCTCTTACAACAGAATAGTATAAATTATAAGGCCTTTAGAAATTTAATATATTCTATAGTGGCATTCATGAGAACCTATAGGTGGCCTTACAGGCCCATTTGGGTACCGGCCCACCGGGCATTAGCCCGAATGCCCATATAGCGAGTCCGCCCCTGCCCCTTTATTAAACTGGTGAAGGATTGTAATTCTACATTCTTTTTATTTCTTGTACTGCTTCATTATTACAAGGAGTCGATTTCCAGTGAACTTTGCACAATCAAGTTCTTCGGTAAGTAGTCAAGCCATGATTCAACTAATTACTGAACACACAAAGATCGAAGAAGCCTTTGAGTATCCGCTAAACCATGTTAGATAAAGAAAAAAAGTAAACCAAATTTAATTTTAAGATGAATTTATATTTTGAAAATATTACAACAGTGTAACCAAAGTTTTTATTGTGTGGCCAATTTTGTAGTAATTTTGATTCCCAAAGATATGTAAGGACTATCAAAGCTCTAGGGAACTCGTTAGAGCCGTTTTCAAAATAACCGCCCAGTTTTCATGATCAACACAGGAGTTTGTAAAAGTAGAAGAAAAAAAAATACGTGTAGCAAGTGTTCTACAAACTCTGATTTTCATTAATATTTTACGCAATAAATTTGTGTTGAATTCTATAGTATGGTCTTCTGTTAGACGAAGTGTCGCAAAATGCTATTGGTTATTTTTTTATTTTTTTTAGGGAAGACTTGTTAAGCCCATTCTGGCAACATGTAATCTTAGTCAGAGGCATAGCTTGTTTGTTTGTTTGTTTGACATGTTTTGGATGTTCCTTCAGAGTTGAAGATAATTACTTCCTAGTCCAAACCTCCCGCAGGACTACGGGGGATGGGAGCGGGCAGGGTTTGAACCCAGGACCATCGATAAATCTGAATGATAGTCGAGCGCGCAAACCGCACGACCAGGCAGCCATCCTACAATGTGCGGGTGGATCGGGCAGAAGGGGGCATCAAATACCCTAGCTACGCCACTGATCTTAGTTCTCTAATATTTAAACAAAGACTCTGAAAAGCTTTTATTATGTATAATAAAACATAATGGTTGATTCACTTCTAAATGTCGAATTATATTTGAGATAACAGAAAATACTAATAATAAAACACTCTGCATTATTTCTTTTTGTTTCTTTCGCTTTTTTCTGCGTTTGGAACTATAACCGAGTGCCATGAGAAGGTCATGTGATCTTTAATCTCTGACTTTGCGTGGGCTGTCCTTAACTTCCTATTTATTATCAGCTTAACGCGCGAAACATTGCGAGACGCCCACACCTTGGGAAATTATATTTCAAAGTCACTTTTTTTTCATGTCACCTTTCCCTGGTGGAAAGACGACATTTAGTGCTGGGTATGAATAGAAATTATTGGATATTCGCCGCCGTGACGTGTTGATGTGGCGCGTTTAAAAAAAACTGCATTTGTGACTGGGACAATTGGTCAAAATTGCTTTGAGCGAGGAAATATGTTGATATGACGTCACGATGTGCCAACAGGATTGGGGATTCTCAAAGTTTATGTGGAATAAATATAATCCTATTCCGTTTGAAATTTTTTTTTAGGACAAGAGGGCAAGAAAGAGGTTGCCTGAATCATCTAGGAAAACCAATGCCTTAGTAGAATGTAACGCTCTAATTAACACGCACAAATAGATTAACACATGGATAATATGCGTAGAATGCTTTTTAAGATTAGAAAAGCCTCTTCATCTTTTTTTGTTTATATTTCAGTAATAGTCAAAATGTGAATAACTTAATTAACATTATGAACACAATAACGTTATTTGTGTTGCTTGACTTGCTAACATTTTATAATCGTCTACATTACTCTACATATAGAAAAATTAAATATATTTGTTTAACTTTTATAGGCACAAAGCATTTTTGAATGTACAATATTGTATGTTTTATGCTGTGCCTATATAATTAAAATCAGCATAAGTGAACTGAAACTCATTTGTCATAATCCGACGTTCCTTGCGTAAAGAGCAACAGAGAAATATATCCATCTAAATGTATCATTTTAGAACCATCGTCAAATAGTCAAATAGGTTGCAGTGTCAAGGCGATGCGATTGCATGGCGAAACTGATGCTATTTCTGCTTTGGGTGGCCAATAATTGAGAGGACTCTCATGCACTTTGACCTTTAAAGTGTCACCTGAACTAAGCTACGGATGGACTGTCTAAACATGTAAATTTGATTCTATTTCCTCATCAAAAAAATATAGTATGACAAAAAAAACAAAACGCAATCACAACGAGTATTGGTAAACTTAAAGTGGTAAAGCTACGGCTGCAGTGATATTTGCTAGACACGAAATGAAGTGGTGGCTGTTCCTTTAGAATCGCCCCGCCCTGACATTTGATGACGTCAAAAAGGGGGGAGGGTGGAGAGGTCATTTAACGAAGCCAAGTATTTGAATGACCCACCGGAAACCAGCGACGAACAAGTAATGACCAGAGACCTTCTATTTCTGTATTGACGACCACACTCAGTCAACACTTAAAAAGGTTTATTTTGGGAACGTAACGATTGCGCTTTGAGCCTTATCAGCAGTTGTTGGGGGTTTTTTTGGACCCAGAATCTACAATTTTATTGCTTTCATTGACATAGATCTTTTACTTTTTTTTTTTACAAACTGTGAAAGTCATCGGTAGTTATAAGTTGTTATTTTTTAACCATGAATGATTATATGATTATCGAACTGTCTGTCTGTCTGTCTCTCTTTCTCTTCATTCATTCATTCATATATGTTATTATTTCTGTTTGTGTTTTCTTTTTCTCATTATCAGTATCATTAACTCGATTCTATTTTTTGTTCTTTGTCGGAGTAAAAACAAAAGGAATAATTTGCTATAACAATATAAGCAGTCCGAGAATAGATTATTTAATCGACAGAATTGGATAATGTAGCCTGAAAGAAGAAAAGATTCCTTTTTTTTTTCCAAAACAAGTCGCCTCAGCTAAACATTGCAATGCGAATTAAAAACATGCGAAAAGCCGCTTTTAGTTTTATCTGCTTTGCTCGTTGGTACGTCCAGGCATCTGTCAAGTTTAGATCTCAAAATCTAAAAAAGACATTGAAAGTCTGTTGTCATTCTATTTGGCAGCTTGACACTTTCTGATACTTCGACAACTTTTTTTTTAACGGCCCCCAAAAGGGGGGCAAAACCGCTATTATTTTTATTCGACCGTATGACTGTCACCTTCAGATCTTAAAAGACAGAAAAGCTATTGAAGCTCGAATTTCAAGATATTTTTAGCTTGCGAAATTTTGGTGCCACGGCTACTTTTTGTTTTCTGAAAGCCAATCTTTAAATTAAAAAAAAAATTACATATATAAGCATTTTTTTTTTCATGAAAAAAACCCACATTTTTTATTGAAAGACTTCAGGGAAGGTAAGTCTTTAAAATAGGCAAAGACTCTAAATTCATTGAAAACTGGCTTCATCGATGGATTCCAAGAATTAATTTTAAAAAAAAGGTCTCAATAGAAAATAGTAATAGCATAATGGCACATTTTTAAATATGAATTTCTTTTTCATTTATGAACTAAATCATAAAGAAAAAAACCAACACATTCAGCTATTAGATTATGTAGTCCACAAGAGCAAATTTAATTTTAAAATTATTATATCCCGAAAAATCATAACGGTGAAAAAACAGTTCACCTTCTGTGGCCAGTCAGCTAGTTGTTGTTGTTGTTGTTGTTGTTGTTGTTGTTGTTGTTGTTGTTGTTGTTGTTGTTGTTGTTGTTGTTGTTGTTGTTGTTGTTGTTGTTGTTGTTGTTGTTGTTGTTGTTGTTGTTCATAAAATAAAGAAAAAATTGTCAAATTTCTAGGAAAATCGTTACAGCCGTTTTCGATATCCTTGTCCACCCAGTTTTAGCTCATGCTAAATTTACAAGCTGATAAGAGGAATCGTAAAAATTTGGATAACGTTTAATTTTTTTTTATTCATCATAATTATTTATTAAGATTGAAGTAACAGCTCTTATTATCAGATTTACAAAGAAAGAAAATGTCTTTTTAAACAAAATCTTTTCTCCATGTTACTCGTTGTTGTTTTTTGTTGTTTTTGTTTTTACATTGAAATGTTTTGATGAGCTTCATATACATGACACATGGAGGCATGATGGAGGGCTGTTGACATGATGGTTACTAGTTCAAAATCTGCGCGTTGGAGGTTTGGGTCATTTCGGAAGGAACCTTTGAAACGAATAAAACCAAAAGTAATGTGAAAAACTTCTTTTAAAATGATTCTACATGAGGGACATTCCTACTTAAATCTAATTAGGTTTAAAGTATTACTGGTTACTAAAAAAAAAAAAAAGTGATTTGACCACTTTATGAATTACAAATACAGGCGTTCGAATAGTTTATACTAGATGTGAAAGTTTACATGAATTTTTTCTAATGCGCTACTTTACCGCATGCAATGTTTAGCTAATGACAAAAGTGTCTTGAGATCATTTGATAAATTGAGCAAAGGTGCGGTATATCAAAATGGTTTGTAAACAATGTCCAGATGTGTCTAAGAAACTCGGACTCGCTGTAAACGCAGTCTGCTCACATTTTGATCTTTAGGTTATTTAAATGTTGGTCACGTTGGCCTGAACGGGAGTGGAAGGGAGAAGTCCGTCGGGGCGTAGTGACCTCTGTACAATTTGGCCAATGACAAGATATAGACTGGTAAATATTAAGAATGCATGAGCTCTACGTTCTCCATGTAGATTTGTTCTTCTCACCCCTCCCCAAATCTTTCTGTCTATCTCCTAACGCGTAATTACATACTCTCTCTCTCTCTCTCTCTCTCTCACACACACACGTAATATAGAGTCTGTTCACTTCTTTTATCAAAATTGTGCACACCTCATTTTTTTTTGAAAAAAAAACTACTTACTGCCATGTCTCGTTGAAAAGTGACGCTGTGGTTTAGTGACCTCTGTTGAAATCTTAGCAAAGAATTGTTTTGCATTCTTTTTGTCTTCTATGTCTTGTTCTATATTTTTATGTGTTGGTGAGAGGAGGGAGGTCAGGTGTATTCAATAGTAATAATTTTGTAGAATTTCTTTGTGCTTTTGAACCATCTCCGAATTCCGCCAATGGTTCACACAGTTTGTAAGTGATCTTTGCCTTAACCAGATAATTTGTAGGTAATAACAACAGCTTGTAATAAAAATAAAAGTATTGGGTATAACAACTGTGTTTTCTATAATGACTTTAAATTGATAATAATAATTTTAAAAGTTGTAAAAGACAACAAAACATCTATTATTGATCTTTAAATTCTAATGTATTCCATATCAAGGTGGTATACCGGTGGTGTCCTTTTTTAATTTCTTTTTTTTTAACTAATTGAAATTTAAAAACAACAACACGGGAACACTAAGTGAAACAAATTTGATTGGTCTGGCTTCTAATAACTTTTGTATAACATCTGTTTAAAAAAAAAAAGAAAAAAAAAAAATTTATTATTAAAAAAATACGCAATACTTTTTATCTAAGACCTTACGAACTAAGCTCTAGATAATATTCAACTCATTCGGTTCTATGACCGACGGTTAACGAGTAAATGTAGGTCGTAACTGCATAACGAGTCTCTGCCTTAATTTTCCACAACTAACTTCCCATGGGCGTCATCGAAATTTTTAATAATAATAATAATTTTTATTATCCCATAAGGAAATTCGTTTTACAATCTGTAAATTACACCAAATAAAACAAAGAAAAAGAAAATCAAATTTACATTATATTTTTATCAGATAGTGGCATTGTATTTAATGATTTGATTGCCAGGGGAACAAAGGAGTTTTTGTGTCTGATTGTAATCGGTATCTTGAATCTCTTTTGTAACGGTAAAATCACAAAATCCTGACACAGATGGTGTTTTTTTATTTCGAAAATCTTTTTAGCTTTCTTGTGAATGTTTTTCTCATAAATGTTTTGAATTTCCAAATCGTCGTCTTCCTCTGGATGCTGGAGACATGCCATTTGATCAGATTTCTGTAAATTGAATACGTTTTAGCTATGTCACTAGTTTAAATCTTATAAAACTCTACAACACCAAGGGGGAAAAAAGCTACACTTGTTCTTATTTTGTTCAGAGAGTCTATATTTGTTATGGTGTAACTGTAATTGATGGTACGAAACTACGCGGATTTAATAATCCAGCTGTAAACTGTTTCATTTTACGCTATAACGACGCAGCTGTAAACTAAATAATTTTATCAGGTTTTTGTGACGCAGCTGTAATCTACATAATTTTACAAAACTATTGTGACGCAAAAACTACATACTTTACATGGCTATAATGACGCAGCTATAAACTACATAATTTTACCTGGCTATAATGACTCATCTGTGAAGTACATAATGTTACACATTTGACACTAATGAAGCCATTTTACCTGGGGTCATTTAAGTTCTTTTTTTTTAAACCGTCGTCTGCTCATTTTTTTTGGACGTCAGCTTTTCTTTGGTGTCAAAGGTAGATAGATGTATCTGACTCGGTGTTCTGAAGAATTCTTCAACTTTCCATTTCGGAAGCAAGCTGTTAGAAGTGTTCTCGTACGTTTCATCAGAAGCAAGCTGACATCGGAGCTTATCTTTAACTCTTTCTCTCCGTAATTATTTACCACATTCTGGTGGAATCAACGTTGGTATCGTTAGTTAGGAGAGAAAGAGTTAAAGCTATTTCCTCCTCCGTTACACTTACCTATTTACCTTCTTGAAGCTCAGCGAGACAAAATTGCTTTCAGCATCCGTTCATCCCATTCAATTTAGTTGCGCCACACTGCGCAGATTTGTTATAATCAGGGCCGGATTTGGGGCTAGGCTGGCGAGGCCATTGCCCCGAGTGATACACAAGAAAGGGGTCAGAATTTCAGTCGTGGTGAGACGTTGTAAGATTGAGCTCCTAACATGCAGTTGCCAAAGCATTAACCTGCCTTTGTAACTCTTTTTTGGAATGTTGGGAAGTTAAAGAAAGCGATTTGCGAGATAGCATTTTGTATCTTGTTGATCTGGTAGAATTATGCATAATGTTCTACCCATTGTTCCATTTGAAGCACTTGATCAAAGATGATTATGTCATCTTTTGACTTCAGCGGGGCACACTAGCTGGTGTGAAGTCCAGTGCCTTTTTCATCATACCCTCATATAATCCTCTGATATTGTCACAATCAGAACAAGATTAGCAAAACTCTCTAAATCACATGTCAGCCGCATGCCAGATGGAAGCATTTTCCTAAGGACATCCTCTATGCTCAGCTTAAAGAGAGAGTCAGACCCAGGGCCAGCCTTAGGCCACTGCAACCTATGCGGCCGTAGTGAGCCCCGCCCGGACATTTCTATACAATCCGGCCCAAAAATTATATATCATATGATGAACATCCAATCCTAGGTCTACATGTCCTCAAAATGATTATGTTAGTTTCATAATGTATCAATAACTGAACGCAAGGTACAATGAATTCTTTATAAGAATTTATAAGAAATTCATATGTTGCTTTTTAATCGCCTTATGGTGCTTTTTAATTTCTAAGTGTGTATGTCCTACAAGGATGAAGCCTTCTAGTATTAGTGTCTACGGATATAGGTATCACATTATTTCGAAAAATATGTTAGGTTTAATTAGTATTATACCGGTACTGTAAAGTCTGTAAAAGATTTTTTTTATAAACATGACGCTTAGAGGGCAACCTTTTATTATATTATAAAGCCTTTAACCAACTTAATACGTTCTATAGTGGCATTCACGAGACACTTTCGGTGGCTCTACCGGCACATTTGGGTACCAGCCCACCTGCATTTGCCCAAAAGCCCATATAACCAGTCCGCCCCTGGCCTTAGACAAGAGAATGAAACAGTTATAAAAGATGCATTCACATGCACGAACTGTGACAAACTTTGCCGCTTCAGAATCAGCTAGTTTAGTCACATCAGAAAAGACCAAAACTAGTGATTAATCTGGATGAATAAAGCGCATCCATTGTTTTTCGAGACAGGAGGAGCCATATTAAAGTTAACAACTTTGTCGAGGTTAAGAAGTGTCGGATTGTAGCGTGCTCGTAATATATAAATGCATATTTCTTTACTGCAGTGGGTTAATCCAGGGCTTTACCTTCCAAAACTCGAATATACACTTTTTAAAACTAAACTATGCATATGAAATATTTTTTTAAAGAAAAAAAATTAGCTTACATATTAAGGATATGGTCTACTTTTAGATAGAAAGTAAAGTAAAAAGTCAACTTCCCCTTTCAGAAAATAGGTCTATAGGGCAGATGATGAAAAGATCATCTGTTTCTGTAGCCCATGCTTAACAAATGTTTGTTAACGAGTGTGTCATGTGGCCAGCACAATGACCAACCGCTTTTACTTTTCCCTACCTAATGTCAGGTACCCATTAGAGCTGGTAGGACTCAGGGGCGCCCAAAGATCCCGAAATTAAAAATCCCATTCTTCACCAGGATTCGAACCCGGGACCCCGTTAAGTTAGATGTGTTATAATATAATGAAATCGGATTTTCAATATCTTTTCTACTTATTTAGATGTAAACGTGATCTAAACGTGACAGACGGACGAATAGACAGACCACACCAAACTAATAGTGGCTTTTCCCCTTTTCGGGGTTGGTTAAAAAAAATGTCTTGAATAAAAAATATTGCATATCATAATGAGGAGAAAAAATATCGAAAACAATTCTAAAGATACATTTTCTTATTCCACCGTGTAACTCTGAGAGTAGTAAAAATTTAGAAACAAGTAAATATTTTTGCTGAATAGCAAACAAATATTTATCTAATAGTTATACCCAGACCAACTAGGTCTGTAAAACTTTTTCTCATAAGACTTAATTGCAGAACACCAAAAACGGATGCATGGTAGCAGGGATTGGTAGGCTTCTATAAGAAATATATTTTTAACTCTTACAGAAAAATGTTTGAAAAATGTTTAACACATTTTGGATGTTCCTTCAGTTTCTAATTACATCCTAGACCAAACCTGCCGCAGGACAACGGGGGTGAGGTGGGGGGTGGCATAGGGCAGGGTTTGAACCCGGAACCTTCGAGACTACCGAACTACAGTCCAGAGCTTATACCACAAGACCAGGCAGCCAAACTCAAATTTGTTTTTAGGCTTTGAAATTAAGATTTTATTAATAATTTAATTATTGGCTGTTCCAAAAGATAAAAGAAACCGAAAACCGCAAACACTATTTGTCTTTTTAGCGACCCGCGAAAGGGGAAAAGACGCTATTAGTTTTGTGTGGCCAGTCTGTCCGTCCGTCTGTCCGTCCGTCCGTCCCGTTTAGATATCAGAAACTAGAAAAGAAAATGAAAATAATATTCTAGATCGTTCAAAGTTCTGATACAACGGCCACTTTTCTCTTTTCCGAAAATAAACCACCTAATTTAAAAAATTATCTATGCAAGCAGATTTTTCAAAAAATTACACCACTTTTCAATAAAAAACTTTTTTTAAAAAGTCATGGACGTCTTCATTAATATCTCATGCTTCATTCATAGATTCGCGCATTTCGCAAGGTCACAATGGTAAAAGTGTCAATGGATCATTATAAAATATATTTTCTTTCCATTTATTAACTAACTCATTGAATTGAATACTGATTCAAATGTTGTTGTTTTTTTTTTTCATAATTTTGCTACGAAATTCGTTTAAGTTCTAAGTTTAAAAAATAACGAACTACTTTTATAGCGCGCAGTTTTGACATATCCTCATTATTGGGGCCTACACTTGACAGTCTAAATACGACTAAATAGAGCCCAGATCTAGATATATTTATAATATTTATATATATATATATATATTACAAATGTATTGATAATTTGAACAAAATTTTAATTATTAAGGCAATAACTTGTCTTCTGACAGCTTAGGGGTGCAGATTTATTTATTATGTAAATTATACTATCACATCATAAAGCCGGTAACAAAAGGCCTACTATTCATGATCATAAAATTGGCTTAAGTCTAGTAATTTCAAGATTAACCATGTAAATTCATACGAGTTCTAGTCTAGATATGGTAGATTCTATATCAAGATTCTTTATCTAGTTCTAAATCTATATAGATCAAGACTTATATCTAGATATAGTCAATATAGACTTGGATCTAACTCTAGTTCTAGACTTAGACCTAGACTTAGATCTTGTATCTAGATTTAGATCTAAAACTAAAAAATCTATGTCTAGTTTGTATGACAAATGACTATGGAGATATTCATTTTTATTTGCGAAGGGAATCTTTTGTTGTCATTTGTACATAATTGTAGCTTAAAGTAGGTCAAGAATTTTTTTTTCTCGTGTTGCCAATTTATCTAATTTTGTTAGAAGAATAAATCTTTTTTAGTTTCTCTTTATTACATGTAACATGTTATTAATTTTGAATGCATGGATAAGGTTAATAATTATTATTTTCAAAAATATAAGTGTAAGCTAATAAATATATGGAGATGCTGTGGCTGAGGGGTAAAACACTTTGTGTTTCCACACTGTCTTTGTAACCTTGTTTTTTTTTAAGCAATCTAAAAAATAAAATGTTTTCCTCCGAAGCAAACGGGCAGTTTCTCAAGCTAATGGACTTAATGCTTCACTAATTGCCATGCGATAAGTTGACATGCACTTTCAACTCAAGTGACCACGCTTGTTGACCTTTCCCTCACACAAATTTATCATAAGACTTGATGTTTCCCCTCACCTGTCATCGATCATTAATGTTGAGTACGTCTGCTGGCTTGTAATGGATCTGGTTAATATCTTTCTATTGTGAATACAAATATTGGGGTTTTAGCTCGTATTTGTATAGTTTCTTTACATAATTATTTAGGCTCTTATTGGCTTTATTTTCGAACGTAAGAAACGTAAATGTATAAAGATGGAAAACCATTAATTTAATGTATATCAAATGTGTGAAAGAGATGAAAGAGAGATTGAGGAGGCAGAGAGTGAAAGAGAACGAGTGAGTCAATTCAACGGAAATATCTTTCCTCCTTTATTTAAAGATGCAAAGTAAAAGAAAAATGGTCTTTTTTAAAACATACTTAAAAGCTGTTTGGAATAAAAAAAATTAGATCCTTTTTAGATAACTTGATGTGCTTAAAATGAGGTATCAGTGTTGAACATCGACCTGGTAAACAGCTATCAGCTTCTTCATTACAGTGATTTTTTTTTCAATGAAAGCGGTATTGTTTTTAGATTTACCAAAGAGTCGAAGACTCATGTAACTCTAGACCCATGTAACCCCCCCTCCTCCAAGAAGGTGTAATTTGTTACATCCGATGACTCGTATTCCTAAATGAATTATTCAACATTTAGAATCGATGCTAAATAAAAAAAGAAAAGTAAAGTAAAAAATAAAGTTCCCCTTTCAGACCTTGTGGTCTATAGGGTAGATGATGTAAAGGTCATCTGTTTCTGTGGCCCACAGTTAACGAAGGTGTCATGTGGCCAGCAAAACGTCTGTAAACCTACTTTAACCGAACTAATGGCAGGTACCCATTAGAGCTGGCTGGACTCAGAGGCTCCCTAAAGATCCCGAAATCCAAAATCCCAGTCATCACCACAATTTGAACCGGGACCCTACGGTTCGGAAGCCAAGCGCTTTACCACTCGGCCACTGCGCCTCCAGATGCTACATAAAGATGTAATTAATACCTACTTTGACCACCCTCGGTAATATTTTTTTTTCACATTAGCTAATGGTTGTGCTTCCTTAATCCTTTATCTTATCTTATCTTATCTTATATAATACAGACGTTATTTCAAAAAAGATGATTACGTCCTACGTGTCATGCATTCAGTCATGCATATTAACCAAAGACCTAAATTTTGCTAAGCCACTGGTTTTCCTGGCTAGCTCAGGCAACCCATCCATGCTCTAATAGCACTGGGAAGAAGGAGCATTTGTACAAATTTGTCCTAGCGTATGGAACGAGATATGTGTGTTTATCTTTGTGTCATTCTGAGTATTTTATTAAATTTTGTTTTTATATTTGAAGATTATGGTCCAGTGTTTTATGTATAATTGCTACTTTACTTTTGACTCTTCTATCCTGAAGGCTTTCTAAATTTTGTGATTTTACTAAAGGTGTTACTCTAGTCAAATGTGAATATTGAATTGAAACGGTCCGCTATTTCTCTCTTTGTCTTTCTCTCTTAATCGCAATCCTTGTCCTCATCTCTCTCTCTCACTTTCAACTATTTCCTTCTCCATCGATCTTCGTCTTTCTTCTTCTATCTTCTTCCGTCTCTCTGGACTCTGGACACCCCCCCCCCTTTTTTTTTTCCACTTTTTTGTTTGTTTTTGTAGTCTACATTTAGTAGTAGTACTAAGAATTGAATATCGAAAATAAGAACATTCTCGTCTCATAATTATTTTTTTGCAATTTTTAGATACATAATCTAGATCTAGAAAGATCTGTTTAATCAATCTATTAAATATACAATCTAAGATTATAAGATGATTAAAATCAACAGACTTGAATTAGATCTAGGATTTCAAACCATTATCTCAATAAAAAAAAACAACTAGAAATGGCTTTATATCATACTAGCCATATGGCCATATGTTACCCGCGGGTCTTAATTTGCGTATCACTGTCGATATAGTCACTGAGCGTATTTTGTAAACAATTAAACGAAATAATAATGTTATAAGTATAACGAATGCGTGAATATAGACTAGCTAATCGACCTAAATCCATTTTTTCATATAAAAACATTTGCTTGCAGGCCTACATATATTTGATTAAAATATGAAATGAATAGACTTTATTTTGTATGTTCATGTGTTAAACTATAAAGTAGATCTATCATCTTTGAATTAGATCTTGAGCATAGACATAAATAAATATAGACTGGCCAATTAAAGAGTTTTATAAAACGAAAATTTGTGACTTGCAATTTTGTGTACTTTATTATACAGCATTTATGAGCAGTATAAAAGTGCTTTTTTAACTTTGATACACACCTATATATATATAATGTATATAAGGAGGCAGTGTAGATTTGTTTAATCTCTAAGAATAAAGATCATGCAACTTTTCATAATTCGGAAATCCGAATACAATAGATATACATGTTTTCAAGTTACATGAAGTTACTTCCTTTTTCCAGTCTATATTTATTTATGTCTATGATCTTGAGTTAAAGATAGCCTAGATCTAGACTAATCTAGAGTTAAATATTGGCTTGGATAGAGTTCTTTCTGCGCATGCGTGAAGGCTTTTTTTGTTACATGTACGGAATCATGAATGGGAACTATTAAAATGTATGTCAATACGACTTCACAGCTATAGCGAACGTATGAAAAATGCTTTAGGAAAACAAATTTGAATGTTAATTTGATTAAAATATGAAATGAATGGACTATAATTATTATGTTTGTGTGTTAAAGTATAAAACTATCTTTGCGAAGAGAAGTTCTATCATCTTAGAGTTGAATTAGAGTTGAATTAGAGTTTTAAACCTAGGAATAGAGAGATGTGTAACATTTCGGTCTTGTCTAATGAAAGAATGTACGCCAGGACTTCTAAATTCGCAGATATAAAGAACGAATTTATGTAAAAAAAAATACTTTTGAAACACAAATTTGAAGGTTAATTTTATTAAATAATGAAATCAATAGACTATATTTGTATTTTCATGTGTCAAAGTAAAAAACTATCTGTGCATAGCGTAGTTTTAAATTTAGATCTAGATCCTTTCGATCTAAACATGGCCTTGATTCATCAAATACTAATACTTTCATAAAGTTGGGCAACTTTTTTGGGGGGGGGGGGGGCGGGGTCTTTAGTTTGTTTTAGGGCTACTAATGCCTACTATACATACTTATCTTATCTTATATAATACAGACGTTACTTCAAAAAAGAAGATGATTACGTCCTATGCGTCATGCATTTAGTCATGCATATTAACCAATGACTTAAATTCTGCCAAGTCACTGCTTTTTCTGGCTAGCTCAGGCAACCCATTCCATGCTCTAATAGCACTAGGGAAGAAACACAATGAACACTTCTGCAAAGCTTATAATCAAGATTGATCAAACGATTTTGATTTCTATTCGGAACATACATACTCCTAACATTCTACTTTATAGTATAGATGATTGCATAAACATATACTTCTTTGATTCATATTAATTATAGCCCATTTTATTTAAAATCCGCAACATGGTATTGCATTACTTCTAAACTTTGAAAACTAAAGATCATTACTTTTCTAAGACAGAAAAGATGAATTTTCCTTGATTCGGGGAGACTTTCCTTACAGCTTGAAAAAGAGTTACGTACATTACAATTTCTCTCTCTCTATTTATATATATAGGTCTGTGATCAGATCATTAACGGATATGAATTTGTTTCCGTTTTCCGGTCTAGGTATAATGTATATATAGGTCTGTGGATAGAAACGTTTTGTCGTCTGCTAATTTAGACGAGATTTGCTCAGAGATCTAGACTACATAATAATACATTCTAAACTAGATCTATCTAGACTGTAGATCTAATGTAGGCATTACTGTCTAGAATCTAATCTAGAAGTGATTACTACGGTACTCTAAAAAGCTTAGACTAGACCTAGCTAGTGTAGATCTAATTTACATTTATAATTGATATACTCATCTAGTTATAGATCTAGACTACTACTAGATCTAGTACTACTATAATCTAGTTACTACTAGATAGTAGATGTTGAGAGTTTGTTACTTTGTCTAGAATTGTAGGCCTATTTAGCTTACAACATATCAGGTTCAGCTTCACTTGATAGATTTTATATCTTGGTAGATTTTAAGGTAATCATGGTTTTTTTTTTTTTTTTTTTGATCAGGCTAGGACATCAAGAAATTTGAAAAATACATCAAGACGCTAACCTTCATGATTACCGATTTCACACCCATGGCCATACTTTTGTTAATATCCAAAATGCATTGATTCTTTTAGTATTATTATCAATTATTATTTTATTTAAAGGTTTATCATGGGCATGGCCGTGAGTGGGAGTCAGGGTTCAACCTCTCTCACCTTTGATATCATATTTAGGCCTAAAAACCAGATATAGTTTTGCTTCGGTTTTTAATAAAAAGGGGTGTCATCAGTATAGTCTAGGAAGATTTTGAGGTTGACCCCACCTCTTTCCAATAAAAGACTAAAGCAAAACTACTGTTAGACTTGTATGCATGCGCTCCTATAAATATTTGCTACATAACAAATGATAATAAAAAACTCAAGACTAGCAGTGAAGATGATAGCAATAAATATCATTATTTCAAATGTACACACAAGTATTTAGAAAAAAAAACCTAGCCAACACTTAAAAATAACAATATCAAAATTGTATAACTTCATATAAAAGCAACCATCTATGTTCAAAGAAACATTGGAAATATAAGAGGCCTATCAATAAATAAAATATTAGAATGAAATATACCTATTGTTCATTCAGGCATAGCACATTAAACATAACAAGCCATTTCAGTCTACATTCCCATATACTACTAATAATAAACTATTGTACTAACATAAATTGTATGTTATACAACTCTTATGCACTTTTTACTTTGTATGTTGTGCTTTATGTTTGAAATATTTCATTAATGATTTCAATTTCATGACTAGTACATGTCAAATTAAAATAATTCCTAATATGCTTTCAACACCATATCCCCGTTTGCGTTCAATTACCAGCTTTGAATATGATGCATATTAAAAGTGTCTGTTTATCTTATTGGGGAAAAAAAAGGAGCAATTTTGACTTTTAGCTAAAAGCTACATGTGAAATATAGTGTTTGTTCTGATTCTGTTATAAACGTAAGGTGCAGTAAAGTTGGGCATTAAAATAAACCAGTTTTAGTTTTCCTCTATCACAAATGAGAAATTAAAAAATAAAATATTTCTCCCAATATCAAGGCTATGTATATGGAATCCTATTTTTTTTTTTAAATCATCAAGTTGAAAAACTGTCAATAAGAATAAAAAACAAAACAAAAAAAAACATTAACATAACATACTGTTTCATTTGCAAATATAGAAACAAAAAAAAATTAGTAAGTGAAAACAACTGCAACAATAACAATTGTCAATGTCACGCCAATATTGCACTCTATGTACAAGAAAAAAAAATTGATTCTATACCAATAAATGATAAATAAATAGCTTAATACACAAGTGCAAAAATAAAATTGCATTTAATGTATCAATAAAAATGTACACAAAGTACTCCAGAAAGTCTTAATGAGGTCAGTAAGAGTATCGCTTGAAGTGAATGTATATTCATGTCAGCATCAAGATTTGTTTCAGATGTTTTCAGGGCTTTAGATATTTACTAAGATAAAGGTACTCTCATACATATTTTAAAATTAGCTAGGAGTGTTTGTTAGTTTAGAGATTAAAGGATTATCAACAAAGCAGTTAGCCCTTTCTGCACAATATATGTTTTGTTTGAACACATGTCAATAGACATAATCTTGAAGGGTTAGGATATCTCATTAGGACTAAATAATCTTTTCCAAGATGCCACACATTTTTATGCTGAATCTATTTCATTGTTACTGAAGTAGAACTTTAGAGCTTACAGCCAACTCCAGATATAAACTTTTGTAAATTATTTTATATAAATATAATATTTATCCCATTGAGAAGTCTGCATTATTGATTGCATTATTTAGTTAATCTGAAAGGTGGCCAGTTTAACATCAGATTCTGTGCAATAATTGTGTGTATAAAATAGCAACAATTGTGTATAATAAAACTGTAGACTTAGGGAATGTTTGACCAAAATTGTATGTGCCAATAAAAAAAATTGACATTTAATGTGTATTGAGAAATGACATTATCAACAACCAAATCATTCTTTAATTTAAATAGTAATTAAATGCAGGTGACAAACCAATATAGTACAGACAACATAAAGACACATTCTTAATATTTAAAAAATAAACCAATGTTTGCCAAATTTATTTTAAAGCACACACCTTGTGGAAAGTTGAAAGTTTTTCACATTTTTTAAGGATATTTAAATTTTATTTGCATATACATGCGATAAAAACAAATTGCAATATTTAACAAAAAAATAAATTATGGCAAACACTTGGATATAAAACATACAAAAATATAACCAGCAACAGAACTATTTATTGGCAAAACTAACTCTTAAAGGCATCAAATGACTAAATGAGTTAGCAAACAGCTATACTAAGAATAACTGTACACTTATTAGTTAAAGCATACTTTAAAAGAAACACAGAATTAAATAGTATACTGTCACAATTTTATTACTATTTTTTCTTTCGGTAGAATGACTTTGTTACACAATATCTTTTTATTATGCAAACAACTCCAATGATGAATTGATGTATTGGTAGTATTTTTTTTCCCAGTATAAAAGTACAAAAATTATTTCTTTTATCTTTTCTTTTTTTTTTTTTCTTTTTTTTTTTTTAATGACAATGATATTCAAAAGAGATGCAATGAGATGAATGATTTTGTGAAACAAAATTACAAAATATAAAACATAATGACCAATTTATAATCACATCACTGGCCTAAGAGGAAGATGATCCACCTCATGATAAATGTGTTATCTTTAAAACGATAACATTCAATACCAGCCAGACAAAGCTGTGTATCCACAAATGGTCTAATTTTTATTATAACATAAAAACATATATAACAAGAATATTCAAATATCACAAAATATGCCAACATACAGGTTATAATGTGTCTTTCATCTTTACATGGCCTTGATAACTCACTGCAGCTGATATGTTGGTATCTATACATGGGCAGGACTGTAGCATACAGAGATAGAAACACAAGTTCTATAGCTATTCTTATAAAAATTATGTTGCTCAGGCCCTTTATGGTTAGCGATGTATGACAAATGCAATCCCGATCTTAAGGTTTTTAAGTAGTTCTGTAAACTACCAGCAGAGTAATGTCAAATTAGCATGGCTTGATCTATGGCAAGTCATTATTGTTACACTACACATTTTGAAAATTCACTCATAACCTGGTCTTTTGTGTCCTTCTGGACAGCTTTTTTTTTAACAACCTCATTAAATGATCACTGTGTTCACATTTATGATCTTGTCATTGTCAGTGCATGCTATATCTGTACAATGAGCTCCTAGTCATCTATATAGATTTAAAGTTTGTCTAGGATCATTTATAAGAGAATGTGCTCTGCACAAGCAATAGAGATAACAACAAAGAATTAAATATATGATGACAAATGGCATTGGTCAGTGTTTGTTCATAATATTAACATCACAAATGTCCTTCCATTTGTGATACCAAGGTCCCACATACTCAATACTATTTACAGTTCTTCTTTGCCTAGGGTCAAATAATTTATTTCTCCAGAGATCTTCTCCTTTGAAAAAGTACATCATTTTGTCTTTATAGGAATAATACACAACATCCAAGCTGCTGGGCAAGGGATTGTGACCTTCTGCAGGTGGAAATTCTTCAATTATTTTTCTTTTGCGAACGCAACATCCCTTTTCATTGTCTGTAGCTGTTGGATTGTAGACGTAAACCTATAAAATGATGGGAGAAGAAAAATAAAAGGAATTTGAAAAGCATGCTAAAGGTAAGTGTATTTCATTAAAATAGCATCATGAACTCTTCCTCAGCTTCATTGTTTCCCACCTAGCACCTATTTGGAATAGGAGGAATTTTCATCTACAATTACAATACATATTAATTAATGATTTGCCTTCTATCCCTCATTAATCTTTCCAATTTAACAACAGGTCATTAGTAATTTCCATTTCAACATAATAATATTTTGTTCCAATTCAAAACTTTTTTTTTCTTACATTGTCTCTTAGTGATGTTTTAAAAGCAATTATCTTTCACTCATTCTATTCTGTTGTCTCTATAACATTGAGGAGTATGGTTTGAAGGTCTAAACTCTTTATATATAGAGAGAGAAAATATGTAAAGCTATTTTTAGAAATTATTCTTACCTCATCATTTTTAAAGAAATACAGGTTTCTATCACGTAAGTCAAAAAAGACACTGTCAATGTTGTCAGGTATGCTTTCAGTTTCTCCTGCTTTGGGTCCAAAGTCATCTTTGATAAGTCTGGGCCACCCTTCTACAACACTGTCTTTATCACTGTTATATTTGTAATAGTATTCTCCTAAACGAAAAACACAAAGATTAGGTTAATAAAGAGCCAATTTTATTTTTAAAAAGTTGCATGTTTGTTTTCTGAATTCTAACCACTGCCTCTATGCCTTACTGAACTGTGGATAATATATCTAATCTTATTATTGTTGGAAACTACATTTCTTTAGTATAATGTGCCACAAATGTAGTGATATGGGTTACGAGCAGTTTACATTTTGATTTAAATGAATGGATTACTCTTTTAAGAATAAATGACAAGGTAAACATACCTTTGAAGAAGAAAGCATCAGGTATAAAGTCCTGACCATTGTAAAGAAGGACATGAGCATAGCCATCTAAGTTGTTGGGTACACCATTCCATTCTCGAGCAATGTAAAGTGGATCACCATAGCGAGTTCTATTGGCATGGTTCTCATACATCCAGTAGTGGTTGTCACGGAAGAAATATGTATTGTAAATGAGCTGGTTGTCCCTTTTGCGCACCCAGTCAAATGCCGTGTCGAATTTACCTTTACAGACACCTATCCCCCCCAAATAGAACATTAATAATAGTTATAGTATCTGTCAAAATATTTATTTCATCTAGTAACAATAAGAAATAGCCATAGTAAAAGTCATAGATATTTAGATATTTAGGATTGCATTTATTAACAATTAGAAAACAATGGATTCTAAATATAGCTAGATGAATAATTGTTCATTAAAGGTGAATTTGAAAGCAGAGACCAACTGACCATAGATATTTTGTATTTCGTGGCGATCATCCCGGGCCAGTTCAAACTCTGGAGTCAGTTCTTCTGCTTGGTAAATAGCATACATGATAGAGTGGGATTTGTTAGTGTGTGAGAGACCCAAAACATGACCTATCTCATGTACGGCCACCCGCAGCAGATAGATTCCATCGTGACTGTAGGAACGAATGGATTTAAAGTTCTCCTCATCGTCAAAGTGCATGTTGCCAGCATTCCAAGAATGAGCAATCTCTCCGCCATTACCATCAAAATCATGCTCGCAGTTTTGATGTGAACCTGCCGAATCCAGACAAAAAACAAAAAAAAAACAAACATGAAGCATTCGTGAGTGGGCATAAATGAGGAGAATCTAGGGGAGAGCAACACTAGTCTACAAAACAAGGCGTTTGTTGATAAACACGATTCAATAGAAATACAAGACTTCAGAGATGTCGGCCCTTGTTGTTTATATGACGTCGTTCCGTTTGATAGCGGGACTACGATGTTTATTTGATAGTTTTCAGTTCAGTCCAAGATAACAGCATGGGACAATAACATATGTTTTGTCTAGCAAGCTAAATAATTGTTTATATTTTTTTCTTTGAGTTACTGTAAAAGAGCTTTTTTTTTTTTTTTTTGCTAACTTTTTGTATATCATTAGACCGCCCACAAAATTCATGTGTGAGCTATCAATCAACAGTATTTAAATTTATATAGATCTAGAAATACAGATTAGGCCAGTTGAAGATAGTAGACTTTTTTGTTTAATAAAAAAAAATGGTTAAATTTAGGCCGACGCGACCTGTTTGTTAAATTGTCAACCAGCCAGGAGCCATAAGCCCTGGGCTCAATAACGGCAAACTGTAAAATTAGTTCTGTAGCAGTACAGAAAGGTCATAGACTGTTAGGTCTTGTCAATGAGCTCTATTGCATTAAACTTGAACTGTCACCAGAACAAGTGTGACAGCTATTTCAACATGTTTCATTCCTTGTAGACGTTTACTTGTGTTTTTTTGTTGTTCTTGTCACTGCTCAGTAAAATGCAGATTTATCCTTCAGCACCTTTTTTTTTTCTTCATAAGAGGTCAAAGGATTTGCAGTTCTCTACTGGGATTATTGTTGGTCATAAAATTCCAAAAAAATTATGTTAATATTGAATTATAAAGCACGACAAACGCACGAGTATACACATTTGACTTGAGAGTTGACTCGTATTTCCAATTGAAATCCTCGGGATCGACTTCCAAAGAATGATACTGTGAGAGATATAGAGGCTTTATTTGAACAGCGAATTTCATTTTGTTTTGAATTTACAAGTAAGCCTTTGTGACGAACTTTGTCGGGGCCGCTGTAGTATGGTGCTGAGAGAGCTTTACAAGCCTTTTATTTTTGCCCCACCCCCTCCTCATTTCAGTTAACAAGTTAACATGGTTAAATTGTTTCCCAAACGTAGTAGAGTTCGTCAATGGAATTGTAATTTACACTGACACACACACACACACAATTTCAACAAAGGTTGTCGTATAGTAACGTGTAGAGGTGCTTGCATAAAAAAATAAGACTACTACAGTTAATAGGCGCCAGGTTTCCTTAAGTGTCCAACGGTCAATCCACTTAACCATGCCCGTCAACAGGATATGACAAATATTAACGCTGATAGCAGATCGCTCACTGTATGGTAGCTTATTTCAAGTCTCAGACTGTATACATATTGAGAATCACTAACTTCTTAAGTCTGACAAGTGTAACAACTGATAAGGCCTTGACGAGAAACTGACGAAGTCAATAAGGAGTGTTGCTTCTCGCCATTCTATTAGTCCAGACATGACGCACATCTGTATCCCCTGACGTAATGTTCGGGCGATAAAAGAATTATCCTAGTTTTATAAACATAACACATTCTACATAGACTCTTACAGCTAATCCAGTGCACTGACATCATTTTCAAGAGAAATGTGTACAAAATCAGTACGCTGTTGCCATAACCCTGACACTTAGATATGGAACAAATTCCAAGCAACGATTATACCAATGACAGCGCTCCTAATTGATTGCTTAGTTAATCAATGACCTCTTTAGTTGACGGTATTTTTCACTTAGAATTGAAACATTCTTGCGCCAACCGTTAAACGCAATATGCGTCTTCCTCCCTTCTCATATGTTGGAGGGTTCAGCTTTTCAATAGTCAATTAAATGTTTCTAGGCTTTGCCCTAAGCCTCCAACTGGGCCCAATCTTTCAGCCTCATTTGTTTTAGGTTATAAAATTACTACCTTTTCAAACTTTTAGTAGTGAAACAAAAAATATTTTGATACTGGGTATTTATTTAATTTATTGTAGTGAGAATGGAGTCACGTACATCCAGGTGTCTGCAGCAAAAGCAGCAGAAAATGTAGGAAGTGTACGGCAAAGGTGCACTCCATTAAGTTTGTGATTTGAGAAATACAACAGCACTGGTTAAAAAACAAACAAAAAAACTGCAGTTTGCAAAGGGTACCATCAATAACTACAACCTTGTACAACTTTCTGTTTGTGTTAGTGATTTGTGATTTTGGGCACATCGGCACAATTTAGGCCATGTCGTGCCTGCAGTCCCTCAAGGGCCACTCTCCCTCCACACAACAAGGGCCACTCTCCCTCCACACAACAAGGGCCAAATTCCATACAGTCAAATCATTAAAATCAAGGTCTATTCACAGTTAAAATAGTAGAGGTAGTAAAAATTTAATAATTTGGTAAAAATTTAATGTAAATAGTACATGTTTAAAAATTCATAAATCAGATCTTCGTAGACAACCCCACTTCGCAGATAAAGCCCAGTACCTTCCCAGGGTCGACATTATTGAATAGTGTTTTTAAATTAGTGGCTCTAAAATATTTTTCCCTGACATCCTGGTATCTGGGGCAGTCGATGAGGATATGTTCCACGGTGAGGCGAGAGTCACAATACTCACAAAGTGGGGGCTCTTCTTTCTTCAGCACAAAAGAGTGCGTGATGTAGGTGTGGCCAATCCTAAGTCTGGACATGGTCGTGCTACCACGCCTTGTCAGACCCTTAGATGTGGACCGCCACCTGACATCCGCCACAATCTGCCTGAGTTTATTGTGAGTCTCAGCCTCCCATCGGTCCTGCCACTCTTGGTAGGTGGCAGAGGCAATACTTTGTCTCAGGTCCGAGCAGGGAATTTGGGTTCCTGACACCGCATGATTTAGGGCTCTCTTTGCTTCTCTGTCTGCGGCTTCGTTTCCCTCAATGCCCACATGGGAGGGGACCCAGATGAAGGTGACATCCCTATGGTCGGCTGTTATTTGGTCCAACAGCTTCAGGCTCTTATGTACCAATGGAATGTCAGTCTTCATCCGCCCCAAAGCTTGCAATGCAGATTTGGAGTCGGAGCAGATTATAAATTTCCTCCTTTCTGATGCTTTGACGGCCATAAGTGCAAGCGATATTGCATGCAATTCGGCCGTAAAGATGGAGCAGCCATCGGGGAGTCTACGGGAGATTGTTTTGTTCCGAAAGGAGCAGGCACACGCGACCTTTCCATCCATTTTGGATCCGTCTGTGTAGATGGTGCCACAATCCCCGTAGCTCTCTTGCAGTTCCCTAAAGTGGACTTGTAGTATGCTTGTGTTAGTTACCATAAACAAACACAGACGTCTATAAGAAAATAATCTGTCTAATTGTCTATCTAAAATGTTTGTCAATCTGTCACCATCTTTCAATAATTATTCGAGCTGATATTTTAGAAAAGTGTGTGAGATTAGGGCTAATAGGTATGTGAGAGAGAGAGAGAGAAGGGGAGATGAAAGGATGGAGATAGTGGCAATAGGGGCAGACCCGAATCAGAAACCCCATTGGTAACGAACCATGCTGAGAATTACTCCCTTAGAGCACGTGAAAGGAAGCGAGCAGCGAGTTTTAAGGTCACCTTGTCCCCGTACAAGGACAGCCCTAATGTCGGACATGTACCAGTTTTCTCTCTATCAAATCCTTGTCCCGATCGTCTTTCATGCAGAACTCGGCATTCATAAAGAATGTGTTCTATTGTTTCGTCGTCCTCCAAGCAGTGGCGGCACCGTGTGTCGTAATTTTCCCTCTACCGTCCGAAGTAAACACCAATAGGATAGTAACCGACTCGAAACTTGGCTAGGGGCTAGGACGGCCTGTTCGCATGACTGAGTTGCCACCACGCATCCTATCTGTCTGGTCTACTCATTGGTAGGGGCAGACCCAGTTGATTGACTCGCTGTTGGGTTTCAAAGCCAACCATTTCAATTGAGGCATATCATAATACAAATTTTTAAAAATTTTTATTTATAATTAAAGCACCGCAATCAATAAAATAGCTGCATGTTTACCCCAGTTAAAAATATTAGACTAGTTTCTGTTCAATTCTCTTATCCTTAATATTTATGCACAGTTGCATTGTGCTGATTTTAATCTACCTAGATACACATGTGCATTCACTGTTATACTTTAAGAAAGTAATGTATAAGAAAACATGTAAAATAGATTTTTTAAAAATACTCCAATGGTCAGCATTTCTTATATCTAAATAAGGTCAGACAGAGTAACCGATTAGCTTCACCGCCGCCAAACATTATTATTGAAAACCTTACCAATGCTCTTGTAAATATATACCTTATACCCTTCATATTGAGTAGTTTAATCGACGGAGGATGGTGCAGTTATATTTTTATAAAAATAGTTTGAGCTACAGGAACACAGACGAAGTCCAATCAAGGGCAGACAAGTGTTTCTACGGGCGACATGCGAATGGAGGTATAGACAGGTAGAAAAACCATTTGCTTTTTTTTTCCTGCCCTCCCGACCACACACACACGCATACATATCCACTTGCACCGTCATTTATCATTTTCAAGAGGTGTGCCATAAACTAAGGAAGCATAGAGTAGTAAACAGGCATAAGAATGGACTCTTCAAGAAATTTGAGATTTTTCTTGGGGGGGAAGGGGAATCATAAGTTTTAGGGAAAGTAGAAACAACACTGCCAACTTGCATTGATAAGTCGTGCTCATTTTCAGAAAGGCTACACAGCTTTCTTGAAGCAATGTTTGGAAAAGTTTCTGCTGAAGTAACTACGCTTTCCAAAGCTGAAAATAATAATGAACCAAACCGGTCGACCACTCTATCACTCTCTTCTGGGAGCTAGAAATTAAACAGGACGACTACATTTTCATATTCAGGCATTTGGCAACTTTATTTCAAACCAACAATTAAAAGTTCTAGCTTACAGTTTTAAAAGATATGTCTTGTGGGAAAAAACTCAATCCTATTTAATAATCAATCCTAAGACCAATATAACTCACAATTACATTCGACCTTTATGTATATATGTCTGTTTTCGGCTTCAGTTTTAAAAAATTAAAATGTTGCCTATTTGTTGGTCACGTTATATCATAATTATATCCAGGGATTTAATCGATTTTGAAAGCCTAATTACAGTTTATTTTGATTATTTTAATAATTTATTTGAAAAATATAGTTCGACATTGTGATATTTTTTAAAATACAATTTTAAAGTTGCATATATACGGATGTACTAAAAATGTGTATTTATTTATTATAATCTATTTGTATGTATTACCTTTTCCGAAAGCTATTTCAATGTCTACGTTGTGGATGTCGCTGCTAGTATCCTCTGTAAAACGTAATGGTATCACTTCACTCCACATTCTAAAAGCCAAGTCTATGGTTGCTCGTTGGTCTTCCACTGGGATTCTAGTGCTGAAACCAGTCGTTAATAATCTCCAACGGACAACATCTTTATTAAAAAGTTCTCCGTTTTCCCCTTGGTATTTTCCCAGTGGTAAGCTGTTTTTGGACCAGACATGAACCGAACGTTTTTTCCTTTCTGCGGGTGTGTACTTATGCAAAAGTTGTTTTTGGCCTTTGCTTTTGGCCTGAAGGTTTTGTATATATTCTTCTAGATATTTTTTGTGAGATTCGAGAGTGCGAGCTTTGGGAGTTTCTCCAGCCAGCAGACGATAGAGTTTACTCTTCGCTGCTGGTAATGATCGCTTCACCAGTCTTTGACTTTTAATCGCAGTTCTGTTGTCGTCATCGTCAGTTTTATTGGATTTTTTATCTACTCTTACAAGCTGATCTAGCTCTTGACTAGCCTGTGAATCTTTAACACTTTTCGCCTTGTCCTGCCCCTTTAAGCTGTCTTTGTTCCCACATCTAGAAGTACTCATTAAAGATTTTGTTTCGTCGTCCAGTTCTCCAGTTTCAGGAAGATTGTACGTTCTTTGGTAATTACGTATGGCTTTCTGAACTTCTATTTCGTCACATGTATTGCCGCCACCCTCTTCAAGGAGTCCTGACAGAAAGCTATTATAATGTATCATTCTGTCCTTATCATAATCGTGTGTAGCTTCCCTTTTTCGTCGAGTTACTTGACAACGCAGGTAACCATACTTGGACAATACAAACTGTGGAATAAAAATTAAAAATTAAAAAAAAAAACAACAACATCTAAATGCCTCATACGTCATATATTTTTGTAATGCTATATCTAGATTAAGAAGTTCCCTTCTAAAATGAAAAACCTTTAAAAAAGGGGTATTTTATGTATGCTTTTTAAAATATTTTTTCAAAAAAAGTTATGAAGAAGGTTTTAGCCTATTCATTACAACATGAAATCTTATCATATATAATAATCATTTTCAATCAGCTGCTAAATGTAGAATACACATTCCTGTAGCCTACAAATTAATTTCGTCAAAGTTTGCACCTCCTTTTCTCATCATCTTTCGCACAGTTCAAAATGGAGGGGATCGTTTTGGAATAAAAAAATGAATAAAGTTATTGGCTAAAAAAATTTCTTGTTGCCTAAGTATTGGATCTTAGAAATACACATTGCGATGTTCACATTCCTGAGTGAGGCATTGTGAAGCGACAATCCTTCCCTTTAAGCGTGTATTTTCCCTATCCAGTCAAGAATAGGTGCTTTTCAAGACATGGACGTCACCAAAATATCGCTTACCTGGTTTCCTATGACATCACTTAGTACATCGAAGCATGGCTGGAACCATGGGCGTAACCCCGACCCCCCCCCCCCCCCTCGCGGAAAAAAAATTTATATGTATTTATGTGTGTGTGTGTACATAATCTTTATTATATTCTGACCCTTCGTTCTTTCGGAAGACGTTTATTGTGCCCTAGAATAGGTTTTTCCATGAGTTAGTGGAAAAATTGTCGATTTCCCGCCAGGACTAGCAATGGGGTCTGGGGGAGCGCTAGGAGCTCCCCCAGCGCGGGGCGAAGCCCCACCGCCAAGCACTATTTCTTATATGGAAAGCCAACAAAATGCATATTCTGAGGTATTACAGTACATTTTCCTGCTATTAAAAAGTTCTATTTCAAAAAACTAATGTGCTATTCTTACTGACTTAGATCCTCCCGCGCCGTTCGGCGCATTTGCCGTCAAGCTGTTTCCATAAAAATCTGTCACTGGTAATGTCTGACGCCTCTTCCCACTTGCCATGAGGACCTCCATGAATGAGTGGCGTCAAGATGTACTAGGATATCATTGCAACTCTTCTTAGGCGTAATTCATTTTGTCGGAGAACATGTCCAGCAAACCTCATGCGTCGCTCTCTCACAATGTTACTAAGGGGTCGACTCCCAGTTCGGCATAGGATTTCCTTGATTTAGACCCGATCTCTATAACTGACTCCTAAAATCTGTCTTAGCCATCTTTGTTGAGCCACATTTAGTGTTTTTCAATTTCGGCAGATGACTATTCACTGCAGTTTATTAATGGAGCCCCGACACTGGTAAAAATGTGTAACCTCTCTTGAATATGCTCTTGGAATTGAGTGACTGTAGTTTGCATTAGATGTTAGATCGAAAAGGGAAGTTTTATTGTCAAAATCATCTGTTGGGGGTTTTCCACCTAAAAATGCTCTGTAGGGGGATCTTAAACTCAAAACCATCTGGAGGGGTTTTAAAATTTAAAAAAAAAACATCTGTAGAAGAGTGGTTTAAACTCAAAACCCCCGATTGGATTGGCTACGCTCATATAATTTTAGTGTGTAATTTGCTTTTTTTTTTATATTGAAGAGGTATTTTTAGCATCAAACCCCTCTGAGTGGGGGTTTAAACTCAAAACCACTTTTGTCGACGCTCATAGCATTTTGAGTGCGTAATTTGCTTTTTTTCTTACACTGAAGATGTATTTTTTAGCCTCAAACCCCCTTTGGCTACGCTCATAGATTTTAGAGTGAGTAATTTGCTTTTATTTATATTAAAGAGGTACTTTTTAGCTTCAAACTCCACTGGAGGCGAGTTTAAACTCAAAACCCCTTTGACTACACTCATAATATTCTGAGTGTATAATTTGCTTTGTTTTTATTATTGAAGTGGTATTTTTTACCTTCAAACCCCGCTGAAGTGGGATTTAAACTCAAAACTGAGTCAAAACCAATTTAGCTACGCTCATAACATTCTGAGTGCGTAATTAACTTTTTTTTTTTTATGTTGAAGAGGGGGTTTATCGTAAATTTTAGAGGGCGTTTTAAAATCAGAATCTTCCTTAACTGTGCTTTTGGAAATAGGGGATTTTCGTTTGAATTTTTTTTGTTTTGTTTTATAGAAAAGGGGGAGTTAACTGCTAAAACCCCAGGTAGGGGGTTTAAAACTCAAAACCCCAGGTAGGGAGTTTTAAACTCGAACCCCTCTGATAGGGGTTTTAAACTCGAACCCCCCTGGTAGAGGTTTCTAAACTCGAACCCCCCTGGTTTTAAACTCAAAACCCCTTTGGTTGTGCTGGGGCAAGTGATGGTTTAGTATTAAAATCTCACCTAAAATAAACAAAATCAAAGCAAAAACTCAGTCACTAAATTCCGATCCACCCCTTTGAACTCACAACCCCCCCCCCCCCCCCCTGGCTACGAACTGGCTGGAACTATACAAAGTAAAAATAAATGAGGCAATGACTTGTCTTCGCTTTTAGAGGAGCTTTTTTTTTAGCCTGAAAAACATCAGCACTTTCAGGCAGGTCGCCTCAGCCACATTTAGTCCACAACATTGCGGTCCCCTTTTTTTGATCCGTTGCAGGCGTGATTGTGTGTGTAGATTAAATTTGAGAGCTTTAGTGGTGTAACTAGCGTTGCGTATTTAAGCAATGTTGATCAAGAGTTATATTTTATTACTTTTATAAGCATATCGATTTAAAATAATTGTTATTAAATGCATAACACAATTATTGATGAAGCGCTTATAGACAAACTTTACACACCGAGGAAAAAAAAGCATACATTCCCTTGCAGGTGTCAAGCAGGGATGTGTGCTCGCACCTACTCTGTTTGGCATATTCTTCTCCTGTCTACTGCATTATGCGTACAACGACATAAAGGAAGGTGTGTTTCTCCATACAAGATCCTCTGGAAAACTATTTAATGTATCAAGGCTGCGGGCAAAAACCAAGGTTAGGAAGCTACTCGTCAGGGAACTCCTGTATGCTGATGATGCAGCTATTGTGGCTGATTCTGATATTCAGCTACAGTGCCTGGTTGACAAACTATCTGCTGCTTGCCAGAAGTTCGGCTTAAACATCAGTCAAGGCAAGACTAAGATACTTGCCAAAAACACAAACACTGCACCTCAAGTAAGCATTAATGGCCAACCACTAGAAATTGTTGATCACGTTTGTTACCTTGGCTCCATCATATCCAACAACACTCTACTGGATAAGGACATAAACAACAGGATAGCCAAGGCAATTGCCACCATGTCACGGCTGCAGAAAAGAGTCTGGGACAATATATTGCTGACTAGCAGTACTAAAGCCCTAGTCTACCGGACCTGTGTGTTGAGCACCTTGCTGTACGGAAGTAAAACATGGTCAACCTACTCATGGCAGGAAAAAAAGCTGAATGATTTCCACCTCCGATGCCTAAGGCGGATCTTTAAAATAAGGTGGCAAGATAAGATAACCAATGAGGAAGTGCTACAAAGAGCAGGGTGCCAGGACATCCGCTTTGTTATCAGCAGCAGACGCCTTGGCTGGCTTGGCCACGTTCATAGAATGCCAGCAGGTCGACTTCCACAGGACATCCTGTATGGCGATCTAATAGAAGGCAGGAGAGCCGCTGGTCGCACACTTTTACGTTATACCGATGTATGCAAACGCGACATGAAGCTCTTCAAAATCGACACTGGCAACTTGGAAGAGGTGGCACTGGACAGATCCTCATGGAGAGAGAGCATAAAGGAAGGGTCAAAGATTGCAGATGTCATACACAACAGAAGCAGAAAGAAGGGTGAAAATGCAACGGCGCCTGGTGATTATATATGCCCAACCTGCGATCGCAGCTGTGTATCAAGGATTGGCCTCTTTAGTCAAACAAGAAGTTGCAAAGGGAAAAGATCGTCTCTCGAGACGTAAAATGCCACAGAAGCCTAATTCTCTACAAAATATATAAAATTTGATAACGCATCGAAAACTGGACATTCCCTTGCATTCTTACACTAATAGTAAACCAGCTCATTCGTATAAATAGAACAGAAAAAAAAAGGTAAACTAAATGACTTCAAGACAGGGACTTAAGTTGAATGTCATGACAAAATAGTTACAAGTGACAGCTTTAGTTTAGTGGGACGTATGTGTACATGTAGTAAGTACTTAAAAGAGTCTGTTCTCTTGGGGGACAACACAAATGAAAACATTACCATAACATCTATTACCAGTGCTAGTCCCCTTAGCCCAATGAAATGAAGCATTTAAATTGTTTTTAAAAATTTCTTCTTGTTGTTTTTTTTTTTAAACTTAATTGAAAACGTCTTAAGTGATTATTTGCTTGTAGTATAAGATAGATATGGCTGGTTGTTGAGTTAGATATAAACATAATTTACAAATACAAAAAACAAAACCTAATATAATACTCAGAAAAACACAAAGCACAATTCTTATTCCATATGCTAGGACAAACGTGTAGAAGTGCTCCTTCTTCCCTTGTGCCCTTAGAGAATGGAATTGGTTTCCTGAATCAACCAGTAAAACCAACGACTAAGTTTAAGTCACCGATTAATATGCATAATTAGATTGGCGCATGGTAATATATTATAAGATTAGCTGCAGATCCATATGACACCAAGAGGTGTATTTAGTTATAGAAGCAAAGAAAACAACTTTTAGTCGTAGGATACATATGAAGGGAGACATACGTTTTGGACTCAATGAAACTTTGGTAAACATGAAAAGATGCTCTCAGCTAGACATGTTTTACGTCAATAGTTTAGTCGTATATTACAGCTTATGTTTCAGGTTATTGAAGTCCATCTACCTAACTGAATAGCAGAGGGGGAAATCTTATTACTTTTTTGTTTCCTTTCCCTATCCGCATGATTTGCTTATTATATTAAATACCTTTTATTTCTGACAACCAACAGCAACATGGGGGAACTTTCAATACCTAAGATTAATTTTTCCAAAATTCACACATCAGTCACCACAGAGTTCCAAGTCTAGACTAATCCTTTTCTACAGGCATATATATGTCAGCCTTCCTCCCTCCTTTTATGTTAAATGGCTTGGAAGACTTCGAGCAACCAGGTCTCTTTCTTGAGTTTGCACCCTAAATCCTTGGAGAAGTTTTTCTCCCGGAGTGTGAATGTAGCTAGGTGGGAGCCAGTTAAGCTCTTCGTTGTGTCCAAAGGGATGCCACAATAAGTCCAGGTGATCTGGTCAGGTGACTCCAGCCTTGGTGACTACGGATATTTATGCAGGATAGTTTCATACAATTAATAGTTTTATTAATAGCTTTCATTTGTTTAGGTCTCGTCTTTTGTGTTTGTGTGTGCAATGACTAATAGGTAGAGCGCCTTAGACAAAAGCCTAAATATCAATGTATACAAATTTATGCCCTTTTTTTATTCTTGGATAAAAAAATTTTGTATTATTATATTGATTTTAATAATTATTATTTGTGTATGGATTGTAAAGCTAATAGCTACACACATCGGGAAAGCTTGTTTGAAAACTTGATCCTACTACTATTTAATATGATTTATATAGTTTGTTGACAATTGTTAACACTTTTCCCCCATTATTTTGTCATCATAAAAAGGGCGTGGTAAACTGGCTCAAGAAAATGTGCCGCGCCTCGACAGGGTGGCTTCCAACCAATTAACCTCTTTAAATGGATAGCGTGGAGAGTTATTATGCAATGTTTGCATTTCTAACGTTATAGGGCGTTAAGCAAGCACAACTTTCTGTTTTAAACTACATTTTTTATATAATATAATTTTGTTTAGTTCTAGATCTAGTTCAAAAGAATAATAATACAAATTCATTCTGTTCGAGCATCCCCCATCCCAAAGTAAAATTATAGATCAAAGTGTAGCGGATACTAATTTCTTTAGGCTTTTAACTCTATAACAAATATCTCTTTAGTGTTATAAATGTATCGTTTATATATTTGTTAATATTACATATTGACACGCCAGAAAGCTTTATATAAAAATTCTTACCCCCAAAAATGTTTTTCCTTACTCTAAATAACTGTGATTACTATTGCGAACATGTGCATACTATACAGTATACAAGATTGATATTTATTATTTTAAAAAGAAGCTATTCGTATGGGGGAAAAAACGTTTTGTATAATAGGCTTATATTTAATTTCCTTAACAAGAGCGTTTGCTTTCAAAAGTAGCAGTCGAGTCAATGTTAGCAAGTTATAGATCATGATGGAATGGTATATTTATGGAAGCTTTTAGAGACCTGAGCGTGCCAGACAGTTTATACACTTACTTTCGGGGGGGGCCAGTAAATTAGTAGGCCTATACGCTGATTGCTTATTTGTTCTATAGTGGTTAACAAGATTGTTCTTGTTCTTTTCTTTTCACTCAGGTCAGTGATCGAACTAAAGGACGTTCAGCTGTCCTCTGAAGATAGTTTTTTGCTACTCATTCATCTCTCTCTCAATCCATTTGACCACTTCAATGAAACTGTGTCAACTAAATCAATGTCCGTTATACACAGTGAAATAACTGGACGTTGTGCCCTATAATAAAGCGAGTTAGCCTAATACGACATGTACAATACCGTCTTCAACCCACATCAAACACTCTTTTTTACAATCCTAGTACATTGCACTAAATGGTCCCACTCATGGCTCTTAGCCCGATGCACACAATCTTAGACCTAAACCTAATGCCTTTTGTAACAAGGGACACGAGCCCGTAATCAATGGTTTTCCTCCTTTTTTAAAGCGGCTTGCTTCTTCTTGAAATATTTAGATGGAAAAAAAAAATTCAATTGCAGTTCTTTCCCTTTAATCTCTCCGTGGAGACGATGTTTTACAATTTGTGACTCGCGAACGAAGGCCCAGACTAGAGGAGGTTTCAACGTGGTTAATGAGACGTAGCCGATTTCAAAGCAACACTGTTGAGGACTTTATTCTCATACACTCTTAATACTGTACCTTTTTTCCCCCGTCTTTACTTTCCGCATTGATAAACTATTGAATTCATTTATAAGATGTTATTATTGCATGTAGAAACACTAAGTTGTAGGGAGCCCTGAACGATGTGAGAGTTTCGCTTGTGTCTGGTTCTCACACTGCAGGCCTCAGTTACCCACCATGCCCCCAGGAGCTTTTGTTTGTCCCATGATCTCATGATAGCTGATCATACAAATGACTGTTTATCTCACATATTGATCTTTATCCTCGAATCAAATCATTGAATATGTTGAATGAGGTTGATTCATGTTGGTAATGGTAAACTTAAATATATGTAAACCTCCTGATAGATTGATGACATCAATAACATTGCATGTGAGAGCCGCAATGACATCGAATTTCATTAAAATACTCGTATTGTCATCTAAAAGAATGGTAACTAATAGAATTGAAAATGCCTAGTTGACAAAGAATCGAACCCATCTTTTAAAGACCGAACCGGTTCGGTTCGGTCAGATTTAAGTTCCAGTTCGGTTTGGTTCGATGACGAGCATAATTCGGGTTATTAAATTAAGCATAGCTAAAACTATGAACACGTTATAATGTTACTTCAGTGTATTTCATCAAACATAGATGTCTAACAAACATACATGTGCAACAAACATAGATGTCCAACAAACATAGGTGTGCAACAAACATAGATGTCCAACAAACATAGATGTCCAACAAACATAGGTGTGCAACAAACATAGATGTCCAACAAACATAGATGTCCAACAAACATAGGTGTCTAACAAACATAGACGTCCAACAAACTTATATGTCAAACAAACATAAATGTGCAACAAACATAGATGTCCAACAAACATAGATTTCCAACAAACATAGATGTCTAACAAACATAGACGTCTAACAAACATAGACGTCCAACAAACATAGACGTCCAACAAACATAGACGTCCAACAAACATAGATGTCTAACAAACATAGACGTCTAACAAACATAGACGTCCAACAAACATAGACGTCCAACAAACATAGACGTCCAACAAACATAGACGTCCAACAAACATAGACGTCCAACAAACATAGACGTCCAACAAACATAGACGTCCAACAAACATAGACGTCCAACAAACATAGATGTCCAACAAAAATAGATGTCCAACAAACATAGACGTCCAACAAACATAGACGTCCAACAAACATAGATGTCCAACAAAAATAGATGTCCAACCTAATTCATACGAGGGCCATTTGAATTTCAGAAAAGATAAAAAAAAAAAAAAAAAAAAAAAAAGAAGAATGCACTTATATTAGAATTTCGTAGATATAAAATACTTAAACTAATTCATGAGATGTAGGAAGTTTATCCGAAACAGCCACATACTTTCTATATAAATCAAACATAGTAGGTTATTTTCATGCTCCGCAAAAAGTAGAGATCCGTTCACTTTTCCTATTAGTTTTTAAATCCAGAGTGTGCTTCTTAATTCTTCGAATCTCCAATTTCTTTAAAGACCAAATATTAAAGGAAACAGCACCCTTCGCGTTGATACCAAAAGAGAACCCAAAATGATGCACACACAAGATGTCAAGGACACGATCAGCTCAAGACAGCAGTTTTTTTTGTCTTACAAGAATATTGCTAAATCTCGATTCAGTTCGGTTAAGGTAAGGGACAGTTCTTTCCGTTCGGTTCGTAACGATCAGTTTTAAAGTTCGGGTTCGGTTCGTTTGTCATCTCTAATTAAAATTTTACTTTCTAAGTGTCAGAAATGGAAAGTGCTGTGTAAACCAAATGACATTTCTTTAACTAAAATGAGCATTTCCATATTCTCTAGAAATGTGTTGCATAAATCTGAGAAGGGAATTGCACATTCAGTCCTATAGATCTCTCCCCCCCCCCCCTCCCTCTCTCTCTCAAATGTTACTATAGGCCTAAAAACAAAAATAAGATTTTTTTTCTTTGGGTGCAGATATATAACGATTTAGGTTACATCTAGAACAGATTAACAGGGAATCACTAAAATCTTTTTTTTAAACTCAATAACCTTTTTTTTTAATTTTCTGTAGGTTGACTTTAAAAAAAAAAAGCGTATCAAATTTAAACAAAATGTCAGAATGTCAAGCTTAAGATTGCTCGCATTACCATAGATTGAGCCACTGATACATTTATCTTATATGCTTGACGCAATTATTTGATTCAAGATCGCCAGCACGGCGTCTAGGCCTAAGAATACAAAATGGAGTGAAGGCTAAGTTGCGATATCAAGTCATAATCTAGTGTTGTGTGGTATATGAGGAAGGGCAGGAGACCTGATATGTTTCATCCTTGTTAAATGCGCAAAACAGCCTCAATACGTCGAATCAATGGAAGAAGTAAAGTGTGTCATTCGGCACAGACATCTAATATATCGTTTTTGCGTGGTGTAAGAACTTGATGGTCACGTGAGCCATGGCATGGAGGGAGGCAGACACAAAGGCAAAGTTGGATGGAAACACGCCAAGATCAATGTCGATCTAGATTTATTTATTACGATTCGCTTTTTTTCTTCAAAACATTCAAAGGAAACAAAAGGAAGACAACAATATCGAAAGTAAGAGAGAGAGAGAGAAAGAAGACCTGATATCGAATGTTAATGAAAATAATCTTTCGCACCTCTAATTTTAATACGATTGTATTGTTCTTCAAAAGATTCAACATCAATACTTTTTTTTTTACTAGATTTGCATTATTTTGTTTATGCTGTTGACTTTATAAACTCTGATTTTGAATTAAATTTCTTTACCCTAAATGTTCGTCATATTTAAATTATAATAACTAGTGAAGCCCATGCTTTTATAACAATATACAAAAAAAAAAAAAAAGCGGTAGAACATCTTTTACTTGGAACACCAAAAGTTTGAATCTGTTCTGCTTGTAAAGCTGACTCAATGTCATCAAGCAGTAAAATCCTAGACCCAAGTAAACCATGTCAACATTTGATTCTTAGGATTTTGTCAGAGCTTATGTTGTGCTTGTCAGTGCTGAGGTCAACGAGTCGTGCTGTTATGAATGAACGCGTAGAGTAGAACACTTTCTTAATCCACCCTTTGGCTAGATCTCAAGCGTAAAATCTAACCCGCATCTCTATTCTCAGGAGTGCCTTCTGTTACTTTGGGCCCCCGAGAAGAATGGCCAGGGTAGAGTTTCAATGGTGCTGACGAGTTTTTCGCAGTGTTCACCACCGGAAATAGCTTCTCTTCACCTCCCCTTCCTTTTTAGTCGTGAATGAAATTTAATACATTAGTGAACGCGGCTGCGCTGATTTCGTCTGCATCCTTCTATTGGTGCCCCTCGCCTTACCCGCCCGTAAAAAATAGTCGCCGTAGTGCGGGGTGGTCGTTATAGGTGATCTGCAACTAGTTTCCCCCCCCCCCACACACACACACTTAGGGCCTATATAGGCCTATTGACAATTTTAAAAACAAATGTTGAGTATACAAACATAATGTAACATTACAATTGAGATGAATGTTTTATAGAGAGAACTTAATGCCTTTGCAAACTTTGGATACAGTCCATTTGACATTAACTTTAATGACCTCCGAGAGTTTCAGGTTCATATGATGAAAATGAAACGGTCGAGAAGTCAATAGGGGATTTAGAATGAATTTTTGACCAATGTTAGGGAAAAAAACTCGGTGATATAGCAAATAACAAGATCATCGAAATTTCAAGATTGTCCTGCAGGGAAAATGTAAAATAACACTAAAATAAATAGTCAGGCAAAAGAAACAATTAGAACAAGGTAATAGGAGTTCAAACAGATTTAGGAACGGGTATTGAAGATAATACATTAATAAATATTTCTCCGCGGTTTCAAACTGTACGATTTTTTATTCCGAAAGTTAATAAAGTTTTAAAATTCGGCTATAAACAAGTCTATTAGCCGCTTAGCAGCAGCACCAGTTTCCTCTCCGGGGCCAATTCATGGGCCTTAGATTTTTAAAAAATGTCTACTAGAAAAGAAAAAGATAAGTGTGCCTCATTCTTTAAAAAGAATATTAGTGAAATTACACAATTGTGACCAAATTTAATAGGCTAATATCATTTATTTTATGACCTAGCTAAAGCGTTAACGAGACAGAGATAATGAGAGGAATTATATTTTTTTTTAAAGTTCACTAATTCTAGTTGGGACATTCTATATCTTCATCTTTAACCCCCCTCTCTCTCTCATGTCCCCTGTCGCTTGTCCCGACAACAGTGAATCTCTCCAGTCTTTGCTAGACGTCTATTTTTATTCTCCATTCAGGCGATATTTGACAACGGGTTTCAAGGTAGTCTCCCCCAATTTCCCCCCATCCCCGGATGAGTCACCCATTCAGAAAACTTAAGCAGAACAACTTCCTACAGCTTTGATTTTTTTTTACCTGTCATACATATCACGCATAATATAATACCAAACTACAACTCAGCGTTTACGGCAAGAGAATTAACCAAGCTTTTACAATCTACAGTCGCTGTATTTCTACTATAATAAGGCAGTAAATTTATACGTTTACAAAGCTTTGTCTAGCATAAGGCAAGTTTACAGTTTATATCGGCACAAGAGGGTCATATCTATAAAAGTTATGTCTGCTCGGAGACAGGCTTCGAACTGGTAGTCAAAATCGTTCATTGCAGTGATGTGTTGCCCGAACGTTGCGTTTACACAACAAAACAGAGACTCATCGATGAACCAATATATGTAGATCTAGCAGGTTTTTAAAACATTTCAGTAATATCGCTTTCTACGCAAACAAAATGCTCAATTTTAAGTATATAACCATAACTCGTTGCGATCCGTGAGTGAAACACTAAATGTAGAGTCTGCAAGTCATCAAAGGTGTAGCCAATCTTGTATGTTAATTTAAAAATAGCATTTCTTTTTCTTTTGAATATTGACAATAGTTCCCTCTCCAACCTCTCTTTTTCTGTCTTTCATAACTTTATGAACACAACTTGTATATTATGTGTGTGTGTGCACATCTAGAATTCTGGCTACTCATTTTTAGAACATCTTAGTGCCTTCATTTGTGTAGTGAGTATTGCTAGATTTTATTTTCTCCAGCTAGTTACCAGGCTTGAATTGAATAAGTGTAAACAACCAGAACAAATACAACAGTAAAAACACATATAGCTTACTATAATTTGTCTCTGTCTAGAGAGAAAAATGGATTTTAAAAAAATACTGATGTAAATAACATCAAGTCGTATAAGAATCTGTTATGGCTGAACAGGCATCGAATGCCAAAAGTTATTGTAGTAAAAAAAAGTTTTAATATTCTTGGCTTAATTTTAGGACAGTTTTAGCCTGGTTGTCAAATGTCTTTAGCTCTCTGCAATGGTTGAATCAACATAAGATCCCCCCCCCCCCTCCCAATCATCAGTGCACCTTCTGAATATACCTTATTCGTAAAATCACAGCGTCAGATCTTAATACACAGATTAGGGTGGATATAAACTAGGACTTATAGTTTAGTAATGCAAATGAAAAAGACCTACTTCTAACCTCTAAACACCTATCACATTAAAATGTACACCAGCTTTTGTCTTGAATATAAGTACTTGAAGATCACCAAATTACGACGTTCCTAGAAATAGACTTTGTTTAAGAGTCTCACTTTAAAAAAAACTCCGAAGTTTAAAAAGCTTTTGTGTTTATATTTTTTTCAATTGCTCTGCCTTGTCTATTTCCCCCCGATTGCTTAACCAGCCCTATGCATTCACATAGTCTCACATTGGCCTAGACATGTATAGTTTAGACAAAAATGAAGTCAAATGACAATACCATAGGAATAACACATTCGACGGTTGTGGGTTGGTTGCCAGAAACACAGAAGGTGGCGTGTGTCACAGTTTACTATATAACATAATGTGGGCCAGTGAAAAGATTAGTCATCCACCAGAGACACAAACATGGCTTCATTAACTGTCAAGCACAGTCCTGGCGCGCACACACACACAGAAAAAAAAAAAGGGGGGGGGGGGTATTACAGTCAATTGAACTACAAGAGAAGAAGCACGGTAGCAAAGTATGAACTGAAAAACAAAATGATTGAATCAGTAGGTAAATGTCTTGATCCACTTGTCTGAGAGACAAACTCTTGCCTTACACTGGAATTCCTTCATTATATATTTGAAGAAGTAACTCGTTTGCGTGTATATTAAATACTAAAAAGGAATTTAAGCACCGGATATTTAGGCACCGGATATTTAGGCACCGGATATTTAGGCACCCGGAAATTTAGGCACCGGAAATTTAGGCACTTTTTGACAAGGCGGAAAATTAGGCACCGGATAATTAGGCACTCTTTAATTAGCGACCTTAATTTTGAAAATCATATTAAAATGTTAACGCATATTTTATCCTTAGGCTTTGGGCTATCGGTGACGTTATAATAAATAGCAACTATAACGATTCTAGCTAAAGAAAAGCTGACAAAATGGAAAAAAAATGACAATCATGAGAAAATGTGGAAAAAAATTACTCCTGAGTCATTATATAATATAGACATCACAGAATTCAGGGGAGGGGAGGTAAAGATGATTCTCCGCTCATTGCTTTCCTCCATCACCAACCCCTATGGTTGACTGATGAGTTTTTTAAATTGATGATTATGCAATTTGTGTAAATATTTAGTTACTTATGTAAATACTTTAGATTAAGAAGTATTATAAAATATTTTTAGAATGTCGGGGAGTGTTAGCGATAAATATAATCGCATACGCCCTCTGCTTGTGGGAAAAGGAGGGGTCGTACGTTTAAAACGTAATGGGGTGGGGGGGCACACACTCCCAGTTAAAGGAGAGAATTTCTCGCAGGTAGATGTTAAGATGGTCGTAAAAGTTACGTAGCGAATCTTAAGCCTACAAGCGGGGGTCACGGGTATGGTAGAGCATAGGTGCTAAATTGGAAGTCTGGAGAAACTTGTCTCCTTACAGTGGGTATGGGAATGAGGAGGAGAGCTTTGCTCTAATTACTTATAGGGATTAAATGTGTTGATAAACTTAAGTAGTATTCATTTTTTTATAACTGCATTAATCTCTATTTTAACACCCATTTTTAACTTTGTTTTTGAAAAACTTTAATTATTACACCTTAACTAAAACATTTTTCTTTGGTTTTATTTTGTTTTCTTTGTAAGTTTTGTAAATAAATTTCCTTAAAAATTTTCGTATCAATTTATGATTTTTAATTGTCTGACGAGGACTTTTTATAGTAACAGAAAAACAACATTACAACGGTGTAAAACGCTAATGCCAGGTGTTCTTGATACAATAACAATATTTATAGAACAAAGATGAGTAGCAAGCATAAAAAAATTTAAACAGCTCTAGCTAATATATACTATATATACAAACACAAAACCTAATAAAATACACTAAAAGACAACAACAAAAAAAGACCAAACAAAAATAGAGACACATTTTCTGTTACTTCATTAATGTGTTCCTTCTATTCCCTAGTGCCGTTAGAGCAGGAAGATGGGTTGCCTGAATTAATAAATCTTTAAAAAAAAAAAAAAAAAAAAAAAAAAAAAGGGCATTATTTATTTAAAGAAATAAGACTGAATAGGTTCCAATTCAACCTCGCCTTCTCTATCATAAACAAAATATATTTATTATGATTTCCGCGAACATATGATTCCCCATTCCTTTTGTTTTAAGTACCAATTGTTTGCTCTTCTCAATTAAAAAAAAAAGTTCGAATTGAAGAAAATAGTCTCATACATGCATTATTAAACACACACACACACACATAAAAAAAACAACACTGGTTTACCTAATTTTCAACACTGCCCAATGAAATTAAACTATCTGCATTTCCCTAGAATTATAATTTTTATTATTATTATTATGGTTTTAACAGAAATGTGTCAACCGTACCGAAGTTTTTGGAAGGCCTATAAAATATAATCCCCAAACGTCCATTTAAACACCTTTGTACTATGCTGATCTTATTTCTCTACCCTTGACCCCCGCGTGTAGGCTTAAGATTCGCTACGTAACTTTTACGACCATCTTAACATCTACCTGCGAGAAATTCTCTCCTTTCACTGGGAGTGTGTGCCCCCCCCTCCCCCCCATTACGTTTTAAACGTACGACCCCTCCTTATCCCACAAGCAGAGGGCGTATGCGATTATATTTATCGCCAACACTCCCCGACATTCTAAAAATATTTTATAATACTTTTTAATCTAAAGTATTTACATAAGTAACTAAATATTTACACAAATTGCATAATCATCAATTTAAAAAACTCATCAGTCAACCATAGGGGTTGGTGATGGAGGAAAGCAATGAGCGGAGAATCATCTTTACCTCCCCTCCCCTGAATCCTGTGATGTCTATATTATATAATGACTCAGGAGTAATTTTTTTCCACATTTTCTCATGATTGTCATTTTTTTTCCATTTTGTCAGCTTTTCTTTAGCTAGAATCGTTATAGTTGCTATTTATTATAACGTCACCGATAGCCCAAAGCCTAAGGATAAAATATGCGTTAACATTTTAAAATGATTTTCAAAATTAAGGTCGCTAATTAAAGAGTGCCTAATTATCCGGTGCCTAATTTTCCGCCTTGTCAAAAAGTGCCTAAATTTCCGGTGCCTAAATATCCAGATTCCACTAAAAAGGGGGGGGGGGGACAATTCATATTTCATTACTTAGCTCACAGCAAGTGCTTTTTTTTTTACAAAGCTTACATCAACTCACTGTCTGCCTGGTAAAAAGTATGTACACGTTATTTCTCCCACACCCATTCACGGGTCAAGTTGAAACTTCGCACAACTATTCTTTGGCATAGACAAGACATGACAACAAGGGAAACTAACTTTTCAGTATTCACAAACATGACTAAATTTGTTGGGTTTAGTCCCTTTAAATAATTGTTAGCGCTATTTCTCCCTCACACATTCTCCAATAAAGTTGATACTAGTAACTATTACTTATTGTATCTAACAAAACACGAATCAATTAACGAAAATACTCACAGTCAATTAATTATTGGTAATTAATTATTTTAAGGGCGGAGATCTTCCCCTGTAGATAAGCTTTGTTGTTTTTTTTAAAGGATTATTTTTTTATTTTGCTTGTTTCCATATAAAGACCTGGGCTACTCAATGCAGACAAAGACTATTTAAAGTCTTAAAGTAATCGTTTGGTTGATATAATAGAAACATAAATCAAAGACTCAAAGGAAAGACAGCGTTTACATTATTGTTTTTATTTGAGACATTTTTTTTTAAAATTACATCTGGTGAATATGTAACTAGAAAAAAATATTCACAAGTATAACCCCATTTTCATTTAACATTTTTAACAATTCCTGAGTCAAGCATATTTTTTTTTTATTGAATTGATAAATTACATGTAAAGATATGAAATTATAGGAGTGTCAAGATAGATACAGTTTATGGCACGTCTCAAATAGTGTCAAATATGGTATAGTTGTGGGCGGTAAAAAAAACAACAATGTTTTGTTATACATGTTTTGGCTGTTCCTTCAGAGTTGGAGATAATCTACTGCAAAACATTGTGGATGTGATAGGATGGGTTAAACTGGAGCTAGTTAAATTGTCAATTGAGCTGTTTCTAACCTATATAACAGACCTGACTATCAACTGCATTTTATGTGATGAAACGATCCAGTTGCTTGCTATATGACTTGTTTTTATTCCTGTATAAATATTTAGCTGCTTTTTATATTTACTACATCAACTGTTGAAAAATGCGCTTTGAAAGTAAGAACATTGAGTTTGAAAAGCTCGTTATCTGGCATGTGTATGAAAAAACATCAATGGGATGTGGTGGTTATCTGTCCAATGTCTAAGATATTTCCATTAAATATCTTTAAAAGTCTCTATCATTTACTTGGCTCAAGCCGAGCTTATCCACTGAAGGCTTTTAGACCTTTCAGTTCAACCTTTTTGAGTTTGGTACGATCTAGCACGGCTAATAGTATAGTCACTATCTCAGAGAAAGAAAATGTTTAAAAAAAAGAAAAGGTTGGGTGAACCTGAATTTTAGTTTATCACTATGTTTCTGTGTAGTGAGTATTTAATAATTTGACTAAGATGCGATTGCATGTTCCAGGTATAAAGAAGGGGGGGGGGGGTTAATGGGGAGATAGAGACGGACATAACATTGCATGTCCATAACAGTAAATATAAATTAGTTTGGAGATATGTTGATAATCCTTTTACCTTTTTGTAATTTAATTTCTATTTGATATATTTTCACACGCATTCTGAAAGCCTGAAGATATATTTGTAATAAAAGTAAGTTTATTTAATTTACTCAAGAGGATTTCAAGCATTCATTCAAATAAGTGTGAGCTAAATAATTGGCCAACTGGATTGGTTGGGTTAGCTGTGTGAATCTACTTCCCAACACCCCTTAGAACTAAATGTTATGATCCATTGGTCGTTCTTTCAAGTGTAAAAGAGAGAATCAAATTTAAAAAACGAAATGTATTTGAAGATCTGTTCTGACTTACCTCGGCATCTGTTCTGTCTTTGACAACGTTTTCATTGGCGATCGTCATGTATTGTGCCTGATCTAAGTGATCTCTCCGTTGATAAAATGGCTCTCCTGCCACCAGCAGAAATGGTAGAGTGTGAACCAACCCCACCAGCACCTGCCTCCACCACAGCATCTTCCCCTACACCACAGCTATTAAATTTGGATTTGTACTAGATCTCTTTAGACTAAAAGAGGAATCAGTTAATTTTCCACCACTGAGAGAGAAAGAGAGAGAAAAAAAAGGCGGTCACGTGACCGCCCAAGTTGTACACAATGGGACGAGCTACACCGGAGAGCTAAACATGAAACTGACTCTTTAATAGAGAGGAGACAGATGGCGAGTTATAGCCTCAAGAAATATGTCCGCCTGGATTTCATGTCCCTTGGACGTTTGGGTGGACATTTTTCTTAACTACATGGTCCTTGCATTAGATCAAAAGGTCCGGTTTGACAAACGGTCATCTAGCAGCAATTTGTCATTGTCACTTTGAAGATATGTGTTGTTAAAAAGGAGTCAGGAAAGAACTTCTATGAATGTTTCCAAGATACTTGATCATTCGAAGGAAGACATTAATTCCACCACGAATTGTATAGGAAGGGGCCGTCTGTTCAACTGTAATTCGTCCCAGTTTATTGTATATATATCAGTAATTTATTGATGTATAATTGCTGACGATCGATCTGTCGTATTTGCACAGAAAGTAATCCAAGTAGAAAAATATTCAACAAAATCTGTGTATTCTTTAAGTATCAGTTCAGATACATTCAGTTCTTGTAGTGACCTCAAGTGTCGCTGTTTGCCTTTATATAACAGCGCGTGTCCAGCATCAGATGACGTCACACCTAATGATGTCTGCTGAATGAAGAGAAAAAAAAACATGAGATCGTAGCAACTTACAATTTTACTTGAGGGCATAATTAATTTATGAATGAATTGACACCCACGCAATCTTCGTACACATTCCTAAAAAAAAAACGCACGCTTCCTCTTAATGAAGTGTTCCCCCCCCCCCCCCCCCCCCCCCCCCCGCTTTTTTTTTTCTCCCTTTTCCCATACCAAGCAATGTCCTTGCCAACAGCAAAAAGACACTTCACTTGGCCGCTGAGTGCTTGTCGCGAATGTTCAAACTATAAAATGGTGCAGTGGATCTCAAAACATCCCATTGTAATTTCACTATAACACTTCTGTTGGAAGTCTCACTGAAGTAAAAAGAGATGACTCCACTATTATTGGCTATTGTTAAGTATGCAATGGTATAAAAAATAAGGCATTGTCTAAAGATAAAGATTTGATCACTTGACTACGCAGACCCAGTTGAGGCCTGCATACTTTGCCACATCTAATGCAGACAAAAGCGTTGTTTGCCTGAGGTTCATTTCAATGTTATGAATTATTAATAACGCTTTTAAAAAATATGCTTAAATCGCGAGTGGGGGGGGGGGGGAATCTAAATTGTTTGTAAGTTTCAATATACTATAAGAATAGTCTGAATTGAAGGAAATGACTTTTTTGTTTCCCAGTATGACTGACGAGACTCACACGTGACTTTTATTGCGAACAGTTTCTAAACTTAACTGTTTCTCTACAAACCGACAGATCAACTGTGACTTAGGGGCCAGTTAGTTTAGAAAGCTGTCATCTTGAACCCTTGTCAGCGTTGACACTCCCCCCCCCCACCTCCCCCACCAGACAAGAAGGCTAGGCTATAGTGTTTCAAACTAAAACACTATCAATAGAGGCCGACGTCAGGCCGCTGTGTTATCTCGCCTGCAGGTCCTTTGTGTGAAAACAAGAGTCCATCAGGACAAACATTGAGGCCAATGGCTATTATGTGTTTTCCGTGATCTGAATAAGAACATGGACACTATACGAAACGAACAGAAAGAAAAAGTAGATTTGTTTTCACCGGCGTAATCGAAAGGCCCACAAAAGATGGCACTTTTTAATGTGTATATTTTAAACTGTGATCATTTGTGACTCTTGTCTGTAAGATTTTTTTTTTATTTTAATTTTACTTTATGAATGAAGTTTTTTTTAATGCTAATGTTGTGTCTGCAGAAGTGTATTTACAGCCGCTGTCATCCAAAAGAAAAAAAAAGGCGCTTCTACTGCTACGATCGCAAACGAACCGTGACGCCTACTCAATGAAAAAAATATAGCATAGGCCTTTTTCTCTGTGGCTAGATCGACAATGTATACTGTATGTACACACTACATTTTAAATAAGAGGACTTTTTTTTTCTTCTAACGATGCGATGTTCCTTGGTGGGAAAAAAGTCCTTGCATAAATCTCAAAGGTTATTAAGAATATGCTTACAAAGAAACAGGGATTAAGGAAAAGGGGCAGGGGGGTTGCTTGACATTCGGTCTAGTAGTTTATTTGTTACATGTTTTGTTTCCGTGACCTCAATGATGCACTTCTTTGTTATGTACTTCCGTAAACAAACATTCATTAGAAACACGTCTTTCTTTCTTCTACAACTGTCAGGATGTATTTGTTTGGGGGTAAGTTGTAGAACAAAAACTATAATTACTGTGTACTAGTCATTATTTTTTTTTTAAAGTAGATCTTTTATATGCAGACTGTCACGGAGGTGCATCAAAAACAATAATGTAATCAAATCTATAAATGCCTTTTACAAGGGAAACGGCGACACAGCTGTGGGAGAATTTGAAAGGATAGTGACTCACTTCTGGCATGCTTTCGTGTGGATGCATGGATGTTAGAATTACTGTTGTCCTTTTGGTTTTGTATTGACCATCCTACCTCGCAAACTTTCCTTTTAGGGGACACCCCTATAAACACCCATAGTTTAGATATATGCTCCGCCATCGGCCGGATCTAAGGCCCTAAGCTATTTGAGATGTGTAATCTACATAAGACAATTTTTCTTTGCTTTCTTCAAAATGATTGAAAATATTTGTGGAGCGATTTTTTTTGGGGGGGGGGGGGGGGGGGGGGAATCACAGCTTTAAAGCTATACTTTATTTATTTATTTATGTTGCCTACAAGTAAATCCATCATTGTCCACCACACACTATTTAAGTTGACGTACGTGTCTCTCAGAATGAAATATTCTGATCAAGTTTTGTCTTCATATTCAAATCATTACATTTGATTGGCATCGATATAAATGGTAGATCTCTTGTCAAGTTTGTATTGTGATACGTTTAGCCCACCAAGTAGGATTATTCTTCTTTAGGCCTAATATGTAGACCTTTTGCGGTAGTAAGGAATATTCGCAAATTCTAGTGTACTTCAGGGCCATTTTCAAATGTCGATCTTGTCTATGGAGTAGTAGTAGTCGTCAGTTAGAAAATTGAAGAAGTAGTAGTAGTAGAAGAAGGAGTAATGTAGAACTGATGTCAGCTGTACTGAGTGCTAAAATATTAATAGATGAGAGTTTCTAGATCTTACGTTTTTTTAATTTAAAAAAAAAATATTTTATATATTTGTTTATTTTGAATTTTGCCCTACATATACTGTTAAAAGAATCAAAATGACTGCGCCTCTTCTATAAGTGTAGGTGGGTAAGGAACCTGTAATTAATGTAAGGCTGTAAACTAAAGTGTAAACCAAATAACTTCAGACAGACACTTTTAATGATACACTTTACTTTTGCAGTAGAGAGCTACTAGATTCAACGTCCAAGCAGGGAAAGGGTTGTGCAAGGGGTCAAGCAGGACGGCTGTGCAAAGAAATAGCAATAAAACAATAGTTCGTACATGATGCAATCACGTCTGCTTTCCTCCTGTACTATTTGGTGGCATCTGCTGAGCAAACAGCGAGTGGGAGGTACCAGGCGGCACTTGTCCTTTGATTCAATAAACCCCAAACCCTTTCTTAAGAGGGAGGGGCGAATGTGTGTTATTTGGGGGAGGGGAAACGTGAGAGGTAAGAGTGGATGTCGAGACATTCGTCATGCCCCCTCATATTGTTGTTTACTTAACTGTTATATATAGTCACATGGATACGACATTTGCATTCAATGAAACGATTACCCTTTTTATTTTGTTAAATCCCGCCTCCGCTTCCTACTTTACACATATATATATATATATATGGGTGTGTATGTGTCTGTTCTTGGTTCCAAACAGAGGATGCATATACCATTATCGGCATAACCCAAAAATATGTAGGTCTATATAATATAAATGTTTATTAATAGATCGCTTTTGACCGTAGTATATTAACTACAACCTTAGCACGCAGTAACTATACAGTATAACATATCAGGCAAATTAGAATTTGGTATCAGTAACACATGGATTGTCGGTATTTTCATTATTTCTACACTCCATATAGGCAATCCGGAACACTTTTTTTTTAACTCGCTTCTTTCTTTCTTTCTCTCCTACAATTTGTACGAAAATAAAAAGATGTCACCAGAATAACTTCTGTTTTCTTGACCGTTTATTCACTGTTTCTAAGGCAACGAAAGTGTATGTAGTAATGATGATAACAGGGATATAATAAAAAGTGTTCGACTTCAACTCATATCTTTACAAACAAACAATGATACTTTTATTGGTTTAAAAAGGTTCGAATAAAAAAAAAGTATCTAGAAATGTTATTTACCTTTGAGCCGTTCTGGGGGCACAAGATAATGATCTAAAAACTATTTAAAAATGAAGACTTCTAAGGACAGGCTTAAGTAACCGAGGTCAGTTTTCTCTCCAATCTAAGTGCTAAGATGTTACTTAACATACCAGAGTTGGAGTTAGTCGAATGCACGAAAGCATTTCTTTATAGTCATGTAAAAAGAGAGAGAATGGGAAAGATCTATAGAATCTAGGTATTGACTAAAATCTGCCAGCCTTTGTTTTGAAGAATTTAATCAATTCAAACCGTTTATACTGCGCTATCCAAAAATACACACACTTCTACGTACTCGTTGTTGGGATCTCCCTTCACTAATGAGTTGCTTAATGAAAAATAGATGAAATAAGTTATAGATCATTTAATGAGTTTAATCCATGGGAAAATGAAGAGAGAAGCCAAACACATGTTAAAAATTATACTACTAGATAGCCACATCTAGCTTCTGCAGGACAAGTGGAAAATACAATTATAAAGAAAAGGTGAAATAAAGGCGAAATGTATTTTTTCCGATAAGTAATGGGTTCGGAGGGAAACAAAAATTAAGTTAAAAAGAGATAAAGGCCTGTCTACGATTACAATTTTAAAATGAATGTTTACAATCTAAACGTGTAACTTACTTTCCACAATGAATATATTTATATCACTATCACAATCAAATCAAAACTCCATCAGAACCAATCACTATATGTAGAGAGAATAGAATCGAATGTCTGTTGACACTCCATTAGGTCTAGTAGCGCACGACCAGACTACAAGTCTAGATCTAGATCTACTAACAGCCAAAATGTAACCACGATGTTCTCCCGAGCCATTTGCACTGTACTTGCCGAGGTTGAAAACGCAAAACGTGAATAGTGGTGGGATTGTAATTCGGTGTGTTGAACAGGGGCAGGTAAGCGGGTCACCCAGGGGGACACCGCTACACGGGGAGCTTCCGTTTCTCTGACCTTTTCGGTGCTGTTCTATTACTCTATTATTATCATTTTAGGAAGTGCTTACTCTGCAGTAAGGGGGGAGGGGGTATATTATACAGAATAAAAATATAAGAGGAACAAGTCTGTTTTAACAACATAGGAGACCCTGGTCTGGGTAAAGTGGTGCACTTAGACCCCATCTCCATGCCCCCTTTTTTTTTAAATATCACTTCCTGTGATTAAAAAAAAAAGTAATTTTTTAAAGTAAACCTCTTTTTAAAAAGAGATCTTAATGATCTAATGCATAATTTTTTTTTTATTTGAATTACAATGATGAATGATTTCCTTCTTAATTTGTGCTTCTATTTTAAAATTCTGTTAATCAAGAGATTGATGCGTGTGTTTATTTCAATGTCAGTTTCTTAAAATGATGTCACTCAATCAGATATCAACTATCCACAGTAAACATTTCTATAATATCTCAGCCAGATTTGAAAGATTAAAACAAAAAAAGAACACTTTCAAACACAACGATTTGAAACGAAAGCAGGCAAACAAAAAATCTATTTGTAGACAAAGATACACCCATAGCAAAGACACATAGTGTTATACCTCTTTATTGAGATTTTCTTTTTGAAGTTTTACATTTAATATTCATCGTTTTTTTGTTGTGGGTCTAAATGCTTATAGTCTCGTCCAACATAAGGTTCAATTAATGTGACATTAGCATAATGCATTACATAGAATATTTGAAAGTAGCTGTACTTAATCTCAACGTATTCATAGTCAACAGGGTGCTCATTACGCATGCGTGTACTTCATCCTTCAAACTTATGAAAGTTTTATTTGATGCAAACCCCCCCCCCCATAAACACACAAACACACAATCCCTCCCCCACCACCTCACCCCACCCCCCAAAAAACGAATTATTTTTTTAATTAGTATATTGGCAGGGGAGACGACGGGCCATTCCGATGAATGGCTTTTATATAACAGTTTTAGTTAAATGATCTTTACAATTAGGCGTAGCCTATCAATACCTATAATTGTTTGGTTTGTCCAGGGCGTGCCAGGGATTAACTAAATTACCACGAAGACATATAGAAAGCTAATGAGCAAAATGAAAGCCGCTGACTGTTAATTGAATCAGTAACGTGTTGGTGTTGGGACTGACAAAAAATATACGCGTCCCAGTGCATTTTACTGTGTGTTTATAAAGAATAGTATAGCATAATGTGACGAACAGTTTTGCCGAGCGATTGTATTAATAAGTTGATAATTCAATGAAATGAAGAACGAAACATCTCTCTGTATTTTCTTCAAACTTCTTTAATAATTTCTTCAACTTTCACATCAAATTAACTTCTTAATTCAATAACAACTTGACTTGATACTTCATAAATAAAACTTAAATGATACATGAAACTTCACTTATTATAACTTCAACTTCAACTACTAAAACTTTATTTAATGGACCCGCTAATATCATAAAACTTATTACTTATCGAGGACTGAGCGAGGACCAACGCTCAACAAGAACTACTACAATGCGAGGACCCCGTCTGACTTTCCCTTAATTTATACCTTTCTTAATCGTATGTTCCAGAATCATGGAACCTTCTCAGACAATTATTTTCGTAACTTTGACCTTCTAGAAGCTGACGTGTGCTATTTTTTTCCCCTTAACCTCTTTCTTCGATTGGATATCTAAAATTAACTTGTTTACGCTGGACACTTGCACTGGTTTGAACTCGAGCTTCTAGAAACTGGTCGAAATAGGTCACAGACTCGACTCGTGACATTACCCCCTTGCCTTTTTAGCATTTTGTATGCAATATAAAATGCGTAAAATAATATTATTACTATTATAATATATGCACACAAAACCCCCAAAAATTGTTCTATTAAATGTACAGAACTGATAATTCAAATAATTGTTTTATTACAAGTACATAATTCAAAATATTGTACATATCCAGTATATATAATTAATATTATATAAAATACATCTTACTTCCATACATCACTTGTCTCTACATGATATCTGAGCATGAACTTTTCTAACTTTTGTAACTCAAGAAAATATCAAAATTATAAAACTTCACAATACTGAAAAATACATGTCATCTCATCATATTATTTGCTAATACAGAATATTTGAATATTAACTTACTTTTCAATATATGAAATCTAAACATGTACAATGCCGAATTACTCATTTTTAAAACTATTATAACAACAGTACTAATGTAAATATACTAAGTAATAAACAATTGCATGACATAATTATAAAAATAAATCTTGACACAGCTGTACAGTCTTGTTAGATTTGCAACTTTCTTCTTTCCAGGTACTTGAAACAATTCTAGTCTGTCTGTACATTTCTTCTGTTCGGGCACTTGAAACAATTCTAATCTATCCGTACATTTCCTCTTTCTTGGTTCTTTATAGTTCAAAATACGTTTAACAATATTGTCCTGTGTTTTCAGAGAGTTTTGTTCAACTCTGCTGTTGAAAAATGTCACTTTTGGTTTCAATACAAACTTGCTTAGTTTAGCTAAAAATGTACGTTGTTTCAATGTGTACAAAATGTCTCTCAGTTCATGAATATGTTTCATTCTAGCTTTAAGCAACATACAACTATTGTCCCTAAAACATTCTTTGCTTTTCATATGTTCAAACAAGAACTGTCCAAAATCAACACTAAATCTTTCTTTTAGTGACAGTTTACGTTGTAAAACGATTGAAGTAGAAAACGTTGACTTCGAATGTTCATGTATGCATTGCTCTAATAAATCCTTTAAGTCTTTCTGCAGTAAATCTCTATTGTGCAAAGTTAGAGAATAAAAATTTGAGTTGGCAAGTTTGTCAGTTTTTAAGTCAATCACATTGTCTATAAATGTTGATATGTCAGGAACATCATGAAATATCTCAGTATATTCTTCACTTGTATTCAACAGGTCTTTCTTACTTTTCAGCTTTAAATGATCTATGTCAATGTCTTTAATAGATTCAGTTTGTTTTGATGTCGTTGGTAATAGTTCATTTATATTGTCTTCATTTTTCTCTTGAATTGTTTCTAAGCATGTAACAGTATCTTTTAGTTCTTTTGATAAGTTTTCATTATCTGTATCCTCATTGTATTTTTCAAGCATATGAACATGAAACACTTTGATGTATTTGTTAATGTTGATTTCAGAAGTTACGTTTGAAATCTTTCTGATGATAGTAAATGGACCTTGCCATGCATAAATCAGTTTGTTTCTCATGTCAGGCAACCATAACTTCACTTTGTCTGCTTGATTAAAATTTCTGATCTTTCTGTATTCATTAAGTATTCTTTCACTTTGAATATTGACTTCAGCTTCATGAGTTTTTTCACATGGCTTTATGACTGTAATATTTGTATCAAAATCTTGTTGAAATGTTTTTGTTTCTGAGTTATTTTGTTTTGACTTAGACAGTGAGTCATTTTTGTCTGGTATAATATTTTCAAAAGGTTCGTAACTTTGTTCAACATTCATGCGTTTGTCTGGAACTTTTGTCTTAGGATTGTTCATTTGACAATCTTGACATTTACTAACATGTTTCTTAACATCTTTTGTAATGCTCGGCCAATAGAATTTGTCAAGAATTCTTTTCTTTGTCCTCGTCACACTCGCTAGTTTGGTATGTAGAAAATTGTGATTCTTTTCAATGATGTCTTGTGTATATTTCAGTGGTAAAATGATTTGTTCAACAAACTCATAGGTATCATAATTAACACTTTTCTTCACAAATATTCCTTCTTTGAAATAAGGTACATTAAGTCCTGGCTGCTTTACAATTGTTTGCGCCTTATTGTACATTCTTGTCAAAGTTGTATCTTTCCTCTGGTCAGCTTTAAATTCTTCATTATTAAATAGTTGAAGTTCAGTAGTATTCTTGTTGTACTCATAAACAATGTCACAGGCTCCTTCAGTCCATGTTTGTCTCTTTTTCTTCAGTTTCATTTCTTTCTGTTTCTATCTTGCTTTAAGTTTTCTTTCTTCTTCTTCTTTTCTTGCTTTAAGTTTTCTTTCTTCTTCTTCTTTTCTTTTTTTAAGTTTTCTTTCTTCTTCTTTTCTTGCTTTAAGTTTTCTTTCTTCTTCTTTTCTTGCTTTAAGTTTTCTTTCTTCTTCTTTTCTTGCTTTAAGTTTTCTTTCTTCTTCTTTTCTTGCTTTAAGTTTTCTTTCTTCTTCTTCTTTTCTTGCTTTAAGTTTTCTTTCTTCTTCTTTTCTTGCTTTAAGTTTTCTTTCTTCTTCTTCTTTTCTTGCTTTAAGTTTTCTTTCTTCTTCTTTTCTTGCTTTAAGTTTTCTTTCTTCTTCTTCTTTTCTTGCTTTAAGTTTTCTTTCTTCTTCTTCTTTTTCTTCTTTGCGTTTCTTCTCTTCTGCCTCTTTGTCTTCTTTTGTCTTCTCTAATCCTTTTTCTTTCTTCTGCCTCTTTGTCTTCTTTACGTCTTCTTTCTTCTGCCTTACGTTTTCGTATATCGTAATTTATTTGTTGAGTGCCCACCATTCCTCCATTCTTTCTTTTGGGCTGTTACCGTAAGCGGCTATTTTGATATATTCTTTCCACAAGTACGAGACCAATGCCATTGCAATAACTTAATAACTGTACTATTTATAAGTACTGCCTACACTAGCGATGACCGACACCTGTCCACAGGTGAGAGGTTAACTTTGGCTGACCTAGTTAAATATCGATCGGTGTCTCCTCTTGCGGAATGCAAGTGGTCAGTATTTGTAAACAAACTAGTGTAAAACTAGCTTTAGTATAAGTAAATGTAGCTTTCACAGCTTAGTAAATATAGCTTTCACAGCTTAGTAAATGTAGCTTTCACAGCTTAGTAAATATAGCTTTCACAGCTTAGTAAATGTAGCTTTCACAGCTTAGTAAATATAGCTTTCACAGCTTAGTAAATGTAGCTTTCACAGCTTAGTAAATGTAGCTTTCATAGCTTAGTAAATATAGCTTTCACAGCTTAGTAAAGGTAACTTTCACAGCTTAGTAAATATAGAATGTAAGGTACTGACCTTAAAACAGATGATCTTTCCCGTTTCGTTGCAATGATTGCACGTCTTGTTGAAGTTTTCTGAAAGAGGCTTTTCTTATAAGGCTTTATTTGAGGCTTTGTCGTTACGAGAGGCTATGAATTATTCGTTAGAGGCTTTTTTTTTAATTCGTAGAAATTGCTAGAATGTGATGCTTGACTTCGTCGGTGCCTTTATTTATAGATGCCTTTTTTTCGTCAGGAGGTGCCAATATATGTGACGTATTTATTCTTCGATACCTTTCTTTGACGGAGATGCCAATATATGTGATGCATTTAATCTTCGATGCTCTTTGTCGGAGGTGCCATAAATGAGATGATTGCTGAGCGATTATATTAATAAGTTGATAAATTCATATGAAATGAAGAAAGAAACATCTCTCTGTATTTTCTTCAAAATTCTTTAATAATTTCTTCAACTTTCACATCAAATTAACTTCTTAATTCAATAACAACTTGACTTGATACTTCATAAATAAAACTTAAATGATACATGAAACTTCACTTATTATAACTTCAACTTCAACTACTAAAACTTTATTTAATGGACCCGCTAATATCATAAAACTTATTACTTATCGAGGACTGAGCGAGGACCAACGCTCTACAAGAACTACTACTATGCGAGGACCCCGTCTAACTGACTTTCCCTTAATTTATACTTTCTTTGATGGTACGTTCCAGAATCATGGAACCTTCTCAGATAATTATTTTAGTAGCTTTGACCTTCTAGAAGCTGACGTGTGCTATTTTTTCCCTTAACCTCTTTCTTCGATTGGATATCTAAAATTAACTTGTTTACGCTGGACACTTGCACTGGTTTGAACTCAAGCTTCTAGAAACTGGTCGAAATAGGTCACAGACTCGACTCGTGACAATAGTATAGAATAGTATAGTATCATCCCTATGAAAGTAAATATCTTGTGTTTCCTGGCACTGGTATTTGTGGAGACAACGTTAGGTTTCTACTTTCAATGTTATCTGATACCTTCTAGTATGAGAATGAAAAGAAAACTAAATAAGAGATGGACCTGATGTTGAGTTCCTCTCTATAGTCTCTCTGTTTTTGTTTACCTGGCATTCAACAATAGAAAAATGAAGAGTTCTTCCCCTCAATTCTTTATTTGGTTACATGACTTTCCACGATGTGTTCACAGTGTACACGTTTAGGAGCGAAAAGATGTAGTGAACTTTTCTGTTCGGAAACTCAATGAATACATATGTTTGAAATATTCCTTTCAGATTCTGAATATAATGATAACCTTCCGCAAGGCGGCGGGGGAAGGCACCGGACAAGGTTAGAACACGGGAACTTTTACATCCAATGATTGACTGGTTATTTCATTGATTAAATTAATAGTATTAATTAAATAATAGGAGGAATTTTTTAAAAAAAGCGTATTTCGATTGTTCCATTCAAATTTTGAATCGGGCAACGAGAAAAGTGAAGAAGTGAACGTGTGCTGCACGCTTAATTTTTGTGTTGACACTTATCTCATACACATAAACACACCTAGATCTATAGACAATCATGACTACTTAAAGTCTCAGGCAGACCCCAAACCTCAGAGAAACAATATCTAGAGAATCTTTTCTTTCTTCAGTTCCTTAGCAATGTCTGATCAAAAAGAGAAGACAACTTTGAAATGCATAGTACAAATGTAAGCAAAGTTGATTTATGTTCTAGGACTTACTCGATACTAAGATCTATTTGTTCAGTTTGAAATCATTTAAAGAAACAAAAACTTTGCCTTTGAAAGTAACTGGAGCCTTAGAAACGTAACAAACTTTTCATTCAAATTGATCTTGTGATACAAATTTCTACCGTCACAGGGTGACATGAAGTCTGACCTCTTCTAAATATCAGCGTTTGTCTGTGTTCGTGTGTCCGTGTGTAGTACTATCTACAGACACGGAACAGCAGCTCTGACCCGTACACTAATTACCTCAAACCACTGTAACTCATGCATCTAGTCGAGAGTCCAGTACCAGACATCTAAAATTGCTTAAGAGTACGTATCTTTGCTTTTAACAATCATTTCCTATTGTGATTCTGATTCATTCTACTTTGAAACAACATCTTGAACAAAAAAAGAGTCTAATTTAATTTTGCTCTGCCAATCACATTGGTGTATATCACTTGTTACTGTAAGTTCATGTATATTTTTAAATAGAAGTACTTTGGTCCACTGAACTGCAGAACTTTAGTCTTTTTTTCCCACACCATTTTCGTTTGGAATACATTTTTTTGGCATACTCCTAACTCACGGCCTCCTAATTTTTTTATCGCTTCCCCAAAATCCACCATCGTAACTAATGAGAATATATAGAGCTATATATAGAGAGGAATTTGATTTTGAAACGAATTACAAAACAGATGGCAAATCTACAAACAATGGCAAGCTTCTGTAGGCCTGTGCAGTAGCAGTAGACCGATTAGTAAACACTTTATTTATTTTGCTGTTACCGAAAATGTTTGTCAATATAATAATAATAATTTATGGCTTTTACATAGCGCCACTTACATGCTTATAGCATGCTCAGAGCGCTATTTGACATGTTTCTCTTTCTTAATGTATCTAACCTTCGCTTTCACTTTATTTCTTACATCAAGAGCTTCAAAAATATGTTGTATCTGCTTTGATACTTTTTTTTTTCAAAAGTTTCTTTTTTGTATATGCAATTCACAGACGAATGGTTATCAAAGCTTATTAACTAATAATGACCCAGAACTCTGAGAACAATTGATTCTAACAAGCTTAGATCTGTATAGTCATTGCATTATTGCATTCAATAAGCTAAAAGTAGATCATATCCCAGAAATCACTTAGGTGCACGGTGCATCAAATTTTACCACAAAATAGAGCGGGAGCTTTGTTTGACTCGTGAGAAAAATTCATTTAGACTGACAAACTTCTTGTTGTTTTTTTCCTCATAAAATTATTTAGTTAGTAATGTCATAACAATGTTATCGATATCCGTTATCAAAAACCTTTTTTTTTCTTATATATTAATTGCGTGCTTTTTTTTTTTTATTAAGCAAAAATTAAATGTCACCCGAGCTAATCAACATCTTTTTTTAAAGAGATGGGGATGGATCTAGATTCTAGATTTAGAAGAACTTGACAAAGACAGTGATATTCAAACTATATTCTCATTGAGTTTTTCAAACCTATCTTTCTTTGTCAATAACTAGATTTATTAACAACTTTGAAAAGGCATAGCTAATAAAGAATTACTTAACTTAGAATAAACACAAACTAACATATATATATATAAAGAAGTGCCATGCACACCATGCCAGGAAGAGGTCTGGAACTTGGCAGTTTGAGGAAGTTTTAAAGACAGAGCACTTTGATGAATGTATTATCTGCTGCAAGACGACATTGTAATATTAACTTCATGTTTAAATATGGTCTTAGCAAAGGATGGCAGAAGAAAATGTCATAAAATATTTATAAGAAAAGAGTAAAAGACATTTTAATTAGTTAAAATTTTTAAAAAAATTTAAATCTATATACATTTTTCAAAATGTCTCTCTGTCATCCTGTAAGAAGATAGGGTTCTTATCAATATACCAAAATTTCAGACCTGTAGCTGTAATGATTATTTCAGAAAATGTTCCTAAAAATGAGGTGATTTGACCCCTCGACATCCCCCCCCCCCATATGATGAAAAAAGTTGAATTTCATTTTTTAAAATATTTTTTAAAGGCATATTATGCATCATTTGAATATATTACATAGCCTGAAATGTTAAAAAAAATAAAAAATTTCAAGGTAGATGACCTCCTTAAACAGCTCCATCTGGGTGAAAAATTTGGGATCCTAGTGGGAACATTGCAAAAGAATTTTCATTTAGCTACATCCTCTTCACTAACATTTAGTGTATTTCTACACAAACCTTTCAGATTGAGCAATATAAATAATAGTTCAATGGTCAGTTCTTTGTAATCAAATTGAAAGAAAGCTTGGAACCTACAAACAGAAATGGCAAGATTATTTTTTTTTTTAATATTCGAGGCCTTCAGTGTTGTTGTTTCTTTTTTTTTTTTTTTTTCTAAATAATTAGAAATGTATAGAGAGGATACCTTGTTTGATAACTAAATTTCAGTTCGAATGGCACCTATCATTCGAGATATCAACGAATTCTTCGAATGGACCATTCATGTTTGAATGATCAGACGGATGCAACAACACTACGCTTGTCACTCCAAACTGTTGATCCAAGCGGCCACATGGTATCACTTTGAAAAGTCCCTACGGCATGTGCTTTCACTCTTGTGAACTCGACACTACTCACAGCAAGGTGGCAAACAGAAACCTGCAAGGGCGGGGGAGTCAGGCGTATAAGAAAGTTCCACTCATTCTCCTAATGGGAGGAAATATTCTGGGTGGAGAAGCTGCCGAAGGTGAAGGGAGAACGCTATAAATAACGAACTATGAGTCAGTAGGTAAAAAAAAAACGACAACTGTTGTGACGGGGAGGAGAAAAGGTCCCCGGGATACTATCACATTTTCGTCATCTCAATGCACTCAGGTGCCTGCTGTACTCGCTTAGATAAGTTCAAGTAGAGACTTAGAAATATAGCACCGCAGATGATTCATTTGAGTTGATCTATGCTTGTATTTGAGTTGATCTATGCTTGTATTTGAGTTGATCTTTGATTGTATCGTGACTACGACCAGTTTAAATTTCGCGTAGTGATCACATTTCATCACGATCTATTTCTACCGGCTTTTTTTTTTTTAACGCAGTGCCAAAAATAGCGGGATAGTTAACTGGATACAGTGTATATAGATCTACATACAAATATAACATTGATAAGTGAAAGTTGAACACTTGATAGGCTGAAGAAGACAATGGACATATTTAATTGATCTACGTTAATATTTGTAGTAAATAAGCAAGACATTTTTGTATACAAACCGTACTTAAGCTAATGCGATTTCAAGGTTTTGATCATTCTCATAATTTGACTTCGAGTTGGACGTAATTATTGAGGGAACTGGGGCTCATTTAGAGCTCATTTTAGGTCAAGTTTCATTTATTAAAAAAAAATACATCTGACATCTCTATGAAGATGCAAACATTGTACTAATTTTCTGAATATGAGATACTAGATTTGGAAAACTAGATTTCAACAAACTCAGGTAGAACATATTAATAAGTGGAACATTGAGAAATCATTTTTTTTTATTTATCTATTTTTTTTAAAAGATCGGATTCCAAGTAATTTAAGCTGCAGGTCTGGTTTCACTTTTCCATAGTGCACATAAAAACATACTGAAAATTTCTACAACTTTTTCAATTGTATTAAACTTTCTAAAAATCTATATTGAAATTCGGCATAAAGTTTGCTTCAAGTCATCTTCATAATCCTAAGTTCGTCTCGGGAGAGGTGTGAACAAAAGATTCTAGACTCTACACAGAGTGGTACACTTGTAAAGGGAGTTAATCAGAAATCAAAAGCTTTTATGTTACTTCCGCATCGAGAAATTCAGTTTGAAAACATATAAATAGAGAATTCAAGTTTATATCGAGTCCAGATATATGTCTGGCTATTCGATAACTTTGAAATTTCATGTGAAGTCTAATTTTGTTAAAGTATGATTGAATTTGGATTATAATGTGTATTATTGCATGGTTCAATCTTTTCATATGATTTCAACGCGAGTATTAAAATTATTTAAATTCCTAATGAGGAATTGGGTCAGTTCTCCATCTAAAACATATATCTTCGACTACAAACAGAACTTGATTCACCTGATACGATGTCTGAACATATTATGGCTTATTATCCACTCATTTCCATTGTTACAGTCCCAATTATAGCGAATTAATTGAATATTCTTTGTATTTTACCATCTAATTGTAACAGAATTGTTTTATAATTTTTTTTGATAGTGTAATAGTTTTTAAATTTTAAATATTTGTATAACTATTAATATAAAATACGTAACAGTCCAGGGTTGGGCGTTGTTAGCCCATCGCAGGCTACAACAGTGAATGTATCTTCGTTCATGACCTATGCTGCACCTATGTTCTTTTTCAGTTTAGATCAAATGTATAGTAATAGTGATTCATCGTTATTTTTGTTCACCGAAGACAAAAATTGTCCAAATCTGAAATGATTAATCGCCAACAACGACCCTGTATGCCTCCCACGCCGTGGTGGCCACTTTCAGTCATGTGTGTGTACCAAACTGTTTCTAAGACATGTGCCGAACAGTCATGTAGGAGTTCTCGTGCCTTTTTCATATTCAGATACATTGCGATGAGCTATGAATAACTAAACTGACCTGATTCGTTGGAGTTAACTTAATGATACTTTGCCTTGCACAAGTCAGTGGCTAAAATTAAGGGCTATTTTAGGGTCCTTACTTGTCTGCCGGCCGAGAAATTTACGCTGATCCCTAGAATAAATAGTATCTATTTTATTTTTATTTTTTTCTATCGCACGCTGACATTTGTGTGTGTGTGTGTGTGTGTTTCGTTTGGATTCTGTTAACAATGAGCAAACTGTTCATTAAAAAAAATTAACTCGTGACTGATTTTTGTGACGTGAAAATTTATTAATTTATTGAGTGAACGCTTACAAAAAAAAAAAAAGCCAATTGTTTCAATAGAGATTTGTAATGCGAAGTATTTAGGAAAGAATACGTCAAATCACACATCAGTCTATCTTTCATACATGTTAGAACTAAAGTAAAGGGAATTATGATAAACACATTTCAATACGCCCAGACAAAAAGAAAAATGTGACAATTTTTCGTAAATCTTCCCCAATATAAAATCCTTGTCCCTGACCCACTCACTCACGGATCACTAATCCCTCAGTTGCCGCGCACGATAAAGTACGAAGAACATTTACTTGTTATCACTTAACTTAAGCCTAAAACAAATAAGCCATTTTCACGATCGAAATCGCAGCTGTGAAAGTTACCAAAAACCTTTTTTTTTTTATTCGCTATGCCGACCTCGTGTGTTTTTAAGGCCTACATTTTAAATATTTAAAGTAAAATTTAATATTTAAAATATTTAAAATACAAATTGTATTTCCTTCGCTTTACGGACTTGCTTAAACTATTGTGATGCGAAACTTTCATTCCAGTTTTTTATTTATTTATGTTAATTTCTACACAAATCTAGATCTTCAGTAGATCTAGATACTTTTCAGTGAGTGTGTGAGAATATGCTTAGATTGGTGTGATTATCAGATGTGTATTTACAAAGAATACAAAACATCTGTGTGTGTAGAGAAAGTTAATAGTTTCAAATTTAAAGAGTGTAGTTAATGATAATGTGTAGCACAATTTTAGAATGTTTAGATCTACATCTACATGAAGGCCTCTGTTCTAAATCAAACATAGAATATAAGTGAATAGAAGGATCTATTAAAAGTGTTTGTGTTTTTGAGGATGAATAGTACGGTTTGTGAAGATGGGTAATTCTAACTAAGGTGTGTCTATAAATTTAAATCTTTGACAGAATTAAAAAAATATGTACACTGAGGACTAAGTGGGAAAAGTGATTTCAAACTGTAGCGCGGGGAAATATATAAGCTCTGGTACATTCGTTAGTAGTAAGACATGATTATGAACCTAAGTAGAACAATTTTGAAAGTTGTATTACATAGTAGTCGTAAATCTGTTTTAATGAGAAAAAAACACACACTGTATTGACATATCCTAATGAGAACCTAGTCATATTCTATTTGAGTAAAAACAAATATTTGACTACAGTTCTATATATATAGATTCTATAGTATCTTTATGAGAAAGAGAGAAGGAGACTTAACTGACCTGTTGAACTGACTAGTATAATATGCACGTATGCGATTCTGAAATGAATATTCAAGGCATCAACTAGAAACAATGTGCGAATGATGATGAAACTTTCCTTGGTATTCCCTTATACATGTGTTCCCTACATAAACCATCCATCAAATATTTAATTTTTCTTCAACTCACAAGAGTTCTCTAGAAAGCCCAACACAAAGGCTACTGCATTAATCTCTTACTATCTTTTTTTTTTCTTCCTTTAAACTAGAGCATGTCTCACTGAACATTGAAAAAGGAGGAAGGCGGGGGTCAAAGTTCACAATGCTGTTAACCAAAATACAAGTCGACTATTTTATGTTACCTGTACCGACACATTCAATTGTTTGTCTATTTGTTTTCTTTTAAATATATATATAAAGTAGGTTAAGTATCAAAGTATGGCAGAATGGTAATATATAATATAATATATGTATCACACATTGTAGTGTATTTTTGTTAGTGCATAGGATAGGTGTCCGTTCTAGATATAGACATGGAAATTGTTTTGGGGCATAAACACAACGTTTAGCCTTTTATCCATTTCAAAAGATTATAAACATTCCTTGTGTTTAACTTTTGCTTTGAAACAAAACATTGGCGTAGCTGAATAGAAAACTGTCCATGCACTTTAAATTGAAAGGATATTTTAGTGAACAAAACACGAAACAAAAAGAAAAGAACGGTGGTCAATTTAGATTTCTTCTTGTTGACGTATCTGTTTGGGGACACTCCTAGTAGCTCCTTTTATGGGGATTCTTTCATGAAGAACGAAAAAGTATCTCTTTTGACTTTATAATAAACCATTCTAGTCTTCTTTCTAGTCTGAATTTGGGAATCTCGTTTTTATTGTGTAACATGACGAACTTTGATTAATAAGCTAGTCATAAGGTCAGGTGTCATGTCATGTCATTAGATTTAGGAAGGTTGACGTTCTACATAATCTTGAAGTTCAAAATTCACCTGGATTCGAACTCGATACCGCTCATTTCGTAAGACAAGCGGTTTTACATCAAACGCCACACATTACTTATTTTATTTATAATCTACAGAAACCTATTCACTGTCAATGTACCGAATAGCGTAGTGTTGCTGCTGGACTAATTTCGGAGACGTCTGGTTTTTCATGAAGAACTGGGCCACGGATTTTAAATTTTTTTCTTTAAATGGCTCAAAGTAGGTCACTATTTTCTAGTAGACGAACTAAAAGACAGGCAAAGGTAATTAAGGAAGGCAAACAGTGGGAACGAGACATACACAGCAAAAGGTGACTTAGACTTGTCCGTCGCCGCTATTAGAACAGGCGATACTACGGAAACAAATAGAGAGAGCAATGTAAGTTAGAGTGATGTGACAAAAACTATATAAAGCAATGTGACTAGAGATACTCTAGAGAGATGTTACTTAGATACTATGAAGCAATGTGACTAGAGATACTCTAAAGAGATGTTACTTAGATACTATGAAGCAATGTGACTAGAGATACTCTAGAGAGATGTTACTTAGATACTATGAAGCAATGTGACTAGAGATACTCTAGTGAGATGTTACTTAGATACTATGAAGCAATGTGACTAGAGATACTCTAGAGAGATGTTACTTAGATACTATGAAGCAATGTGACTAGAGATACTCTAGAGAGATGTTATTTAGATACTATGAAGCAATGTGACTAGAGATACTCTAGAGAGATGTTAGTTAGATACTATGAAAGCAATGTGACTAGAGATACTCTAGAGAGATGTTACTTAGATACTATGAAGCAATGTGACTAGAGATACTCGAGAGAGATGTTATTTAGATACTATGAAGCAATGTGACTAGAGATACTCGAGAGAGATGTTATTTATATACTATGAAGCAATGTGACTAGAGATACTCTAAAGAGATGTTACTTAGATACTATGAAGCAATGTGACTAGAGATACTCTAGAGAGATGTTACTTAGATACTATGAAGCAATGTGACTAGAGATACTCTAAAGAGATGTTACTTAGATACTATGAAGCAATGTGACTAGAGATACTCTAGAGAGATGTTACTTAGATACTATGAAGCAATGTGACTAGAGATACTCTAGTGAGATGTTACTTAGATACTATGAAGCAATGTGACTAGAGATACTCTAGAGAGATGTTACTTAGATACTATGAAGCAATGTGACTAGAGATACTCTAGAGAGATGTTATTTAGATACTATGAAGCAATGTGACTAGAGATACTCTAGAGAGATGTTAGTTAGATACTATGAAAGCAATGTGACTAGAGATACTCTAGAGAGATGTTACTTAGATACTATGAAGCAATGTGACTAGAGATACTCGAGAGAGATGTTATTTAGATACTATGAAGCAATGTGACTAGAGATACTCGAGAGAGATGTTATTTATATACTATGAAGCAATGTGACTAGAGATACTCTAAAGAGATGTTACTTAGATACTATGAAGCAATGTGACTAGAGATACTCTAGAGAGATGTTACTTAGATACTATGAAGCAATGTGACTAGAGATACTCTAAAGAGATGTTACTTAGATACTATGAAGCAATGTGACTAGAGATACTCTAGAGAGATGTTACTTAGATACTATGAAGCAATGTGACTAGAGATACTCTAGTGAGATGTTACTTAGATACTATGAAGCAATGTGACTAGAGATACTCTAGAGAGATGTTACTTAGATACTATGAAGCAATGTGACTAGAGATACTCTAGAGAGATGTTATTTAGATACTATGAAGCAATGTGACTAGAGATACTCTAGAGAGATGTTAGTTAGATACTATGAAAGCAATGTGACTAGAGATACTCTAGAGAGATGTTACTTAGATACTATGAAGCAATGTGACTAGAGATACTCTAAAGAGATGTTATTTAGATACTATGAAGCAATGTGACTAGAGATACTCGAGAGAGATGTTATTTAGATACTATGAAGCAATGTGACTAGAGATACTCTAAAGAGATGTTACTTAGATACTATGAAGCAATGTGACTAGAGATACTCTAGAGAGATGTTACTTAGATACTATGAAGCAATGTGACTAGAGATACTCTAGTGAGATGTTACTTAGATACTATGAAACAATGTGACTAGAGATACTCTAGAGAGATGTTATTTAGATACTATGAAGCAATGTGACTAGAGATACTCTAGAGAGATGTTAGTTAGATACTATGAAAGCAATGTGACTAGAGATACTCTAGAGAGATGTTACTTAGATACTATGAAGCAATGTGACTAGAGATACTCTAGAGAGATGTTACTTAGATACTATGAAGCAATGTGACTAGAGATACTCGAGAGAGATGTCATTTAGATACTATGAAGCAATGTGACTAGAGATACTCTAGAGAGATGTTAGTTAGATACTATGAAGCAATGTGACTAGAGATACTCTAGAGAGATGTTACTTAGATACTATGAAGCAATGTGACTAGAGATACTCGAGAGAGATGTTACTTAGATACTATGAAGCAATGTGACTAGAGATACTCGAGAGAAATGTTATTTAGATACTATGAAGCAATGTGACTAGAGATACTCTAGTGAGATGTTACTTAGATACTATGAAAGCAATTTGACTAGAGATACTCTAGTGAGATGTTACTTAGATACTATGAAGCAATGTGACTAGAGATACTCTAGAGAGATATTACTTAGATACTATGAAGCAATGTGACTAGAGATACTCTAGTGAGATGTTAGTTAGATACTATGAAGCAATGTGACTAGAGATACTCTAGAGAGATGTTACTTAGATACTATGAAAGCAATGTGACTAGAGATACTCGAGAGAGATGTTACTTAGATACTATGAAGCAATGTGACTAGAGATACTAGAGAGAGATGTTAGTTAGATACTATGAAGCAATGTGACTAGAGATACTCGAGAGAGATGTTACTTAGATACTATGAAGCAATGTGACTAGAGATACTCTAGAGAGATGTTATTTAGATACTATGAAAGCAATGTGACTAGAGCAGGGGCGGACTGGGTATCAAAATCGCCCCGGGCATTACCATATAAGGGCCCACAAATGGTATGTCATATAGTTTCGGTGGGGGGGGGGATGTTTACCCACTTCGCAATATATATATATATATAAATAAGTGTGTGTGTATATGTAATTAATCTTCATAACATTCTGATCTTTCATTCTTTCAAACGTTTTTTCTACCTTAGAATACTCTCTGAAGCAAGTGATGGTTTGAAGACCCTCCCCTCCCGGCTACGCCTATGTGTTATATTATAGGTGCTTTCACGAGGAACCCAAATGTACTGTCAAATTCAATGGAGCCCAATCAGCACCTTTTGAGGTTAGCAGTGGTGTCAAGCAGGGATGTGTGCTCGCATCTACTCTGTTTGGTATATTCTTCTCCTGTCTACTACATTATGCGTACAACGACATCAACGAAGGTGTGTTTCTCCATACAAGATCCTCTGGAAAACTATTTAATGTATCAAGGCTGCGGGCAAAAACCAAGGTTAGGAAGCTACTCATCAGGGAACTCCTGTATGGTGATGATGCAGCTATTGTGGCTGATTCTGATATTCAGCTACAGTCCCTGGTTGACAAACTATCTGCTGCTTGCCAGAAGTTCGGCTTAAACATCAGTCAAGGCAAGACTAAGATACTTGTCCAAAATACAAACACTGCACCTCAAGTAAGCATTAATGGCCAACCACTAGAAATTGTTGATCACTTTTGTTACCTTGGCTCCATCATATCCAACAACACTCTATTGGATAAAGACATAAACAACAGGATAGTCAAGGCAATGGCCACCATGTCACGGTTGCAGAAAAAAGTCTGGGACAACATATTGCTGACTAGCAGTACCAAAGCCCTAGTCTCCCGGACCTGTGTGTTGAGCACCTTGCTGTACAAAAGTGAAACATGGTCAACCTACAAATGGCAGGAAAAAAAGCTGAATGTCTTCCACCTCCGATGCCTAAGGCGGATCTTTAAAATAAGGTGGCAAGATAAGATAGCCAATGAGGAAGTGCTACAACGAGCAGGGTGCCAGGACATCCGCTCTGTTATCAGCAGCAGACGCCTTGGCCACGTTCATAGAATGCCAGCAGGTCGACTTCCACAGGACATCCTGTATGGCGATCTGACAAGGCAGGAGAGCCGCTGGTCGCACACTTTTACGTTATACCGATGAATGCAAACGCGACATGAAGCTCTTCAAAATCGACACTGGCAACTGGTAAGAGCTGGCACTAGACAGATCCACATGGAAAGAGAGCATAAAGGAAGGGTCACGGATTGCAGATGTCATACACAACAGAAGCAGAAAGAAGGGTGAAAATGCAACGGCGCCTGGTGATTATGAATGCCTAACCTGCGATCGCAGCTGTGTATCAAGGATTGGCTTCTTTAGTCACACAAGAAGTTGCAAAGGGAAAAGATCGTCTCTCGAGACGTAAAATGCCACAGAAGCCTAATTCTCTACAAAATATATAAAGTTTGATAACGCATCGAAAACTGGATCTATGCATTCGTAGGATTACATAATGTATTCTATTTATGCATGTTTGTAGTCTGAAAACTATAAAAATACAATAGCAGCCTAATGAGTTTGAAGCGTTTTGGTATTACTTATAGATTACAGACGTTTCTTCAAAAAAAAAAAAATTTTACGTCTTACGCATTTCATGTGTCAATCTAGTCATGCATATTGATCTTTGACTTAAAATATGCTAAATCATTGGTTTTCCTGGCTGACTCAGACAACCCATTCCATTAAAAGATAAGAGAAAGCAGAACAGTTAGAGAGGGCGAGGCACTTACTTAATGTGAAAAGCTCTTGTTTCCTCATAGTACATTCTCAAAAACGCGATTTGTATATGAATATACCATGACCCATTATTTAAAATATAAATCTCCTTTCATTAAATATCAGATGTGACAGCGCTATATAAATTATTGTAATAATTTTCATCATTAATGACTTCATACAAAGCATATGTTTACCATTATTATAATAGTATAAAAATTGATTTAGATTTATTTTTTAATTAAATAATTTTTTTTCGTAAGCCTTAAGTGTAGTATTTTTAGATCTATGTTATTAAAAATAAACAAAAAGAAACTTACTTTTTCTTTTCAAATCGCAGAAAGTAGAACTTTAAACCCATATTGAGTTGTGAATAAGTTGGGTGGTTAGCAATTTCGCGGCTGTGTGTATGTGTTAAAGTTAATTTCTATTAAGTATTGTTAAAGAGCTAATTGTCGCGCTTTTTTTTTTCAATGTTTTGTAACTTAGCCTCTCTCATCCCTCTTTTTGGTTAAATTTCATTGGAACCATTAAAAGACGGCGAGGTAAGAAGCTAAAAAAAAAAATGGGAGTGCTATCAAAGGCCCATGCCGACCAGCAAAATGATTAGGGCAAACACAACCTCGAAGACATCAAAGCAGTCCATGCCGCTCGTGCATAGCAGAAAGTACGGTCTAACGTTTTGCAAATGATAATACGCACATTGTATTTTTTTTGTGTGGATATTCTTGTTGAATTTCAAACAAAATTAATTGTAATAAGAATTAAAAAAAAAAAACCTGATCGGACCTTTGTATCTCGCTGCTGTCACTTTTTTTTTTGTTAAGTTGTCTGCATTGAATTTTTTTTTCTCTTTGGTCGCGACCAGTCCGGCCCATTTGGTACCGGCCCACCGGGCATTTGCCCGTTTGCCCATATACCCAGTCCGCCCCTGGGTCACTAGAGATACTATAGAGAGATGTGACAGATACTATAAAGTAAAGCAATGTGACTAGAGATACTATAGAGAGATGTGAGTTAGATACTATAGAGCAGGGGTTCTCAACCTGTAGGTCGCGACCCCCTTGGGGGTCGATTGACGATTTGCCAGGGGTCGCCTAAGACCATCGAAAATATGGATTGTTATTGTCTATTTTTCTATTGCTGTGTGTGTGTGGGGAGGGTCGCGGCAGAATGGGGGATTGTAAAAAGGGTCGCCGAGCTTAAAAGGTTGAGAACCGCTGCTATAGAGCAATCTAAACAAAAACTATGCAGTTTCTCACAGGCGGTTAATGCGTAGACTTGCAATGAATGTGGACTTAAGGAATGAAAGTCTAATAAGTTTTCTCAGATTCAATAAGGTATGCTCATGTCAACGTCATTTCACTGCTGCTGCTCGATAGAGAGAGAGAGAGAGATTTTCTAACAGCAACAGTTTTGCAGTTATGTACATCAGTTAAAGCACATAAAGAGATTCTCGGACGCCTGTCACATCCCTGATTGGGAAACTGAGGCAAATTTAGACTCTAATCCCCGAAACAGTTCTGATTGAGTTACCTTTCGGTTACTTAATGTTTTCAGACAAAGAGGTTGTTGAAGATTGTAGCTTTGATCCCTGTGTACTAGTCGCCATTACCTTGGTCAAGATGCTTCGCACCGACTTTTTCTAGACACTCAGATAAGCATACATCCATCCAACCGAGACAGATGTCAGCCACATTTTTTTTGTACCTTCAAGACTGTACTTTGTGTTGACTTTTTACATCGTCATAGTATTACACACAGATGACAAAAGGAGTTTGTGTTTCATACAAACTCGTAAACGGTCGTACTTACATATTAACTTACACACAAATTCACACCTAGATCACATAAAACAACAGCAGTGACCTCTAATATATTTTTTTTGTAGTCTTACTAGAGTTCTGAATAGCCATGCTGTCCTCACAGCTATCTCTGTATAACCAACAACCTTTTTGTTTTTAGAGAAAAAAAAAGGGGGGGGGGGTTACAAATATACGGATATGATACTCATAGTACATTTTAAAAGCTTTCGGGGGAAATTATTTGAACACTATGAAGATGTTCGTGAAATTCTAATTTCCTACAAATCGCTAGATCTAGCCTAAAACATTTTGATGATCAACTAATTGAGATTCACTGGAAATGTACGGAACTTGAAAGACGTTGTGCTAGTGACACTAAGGGTTGCCATTGATTGTCGCCAGATAACACAAGCAGATTTAAAGTGAATACAAATTTCATGACCTTGTAATAAAGGGGGAAAAAAGCTGGCGCCTCATCTTCTCTTGAGCGTAGCAAATAAATAAAACGTTCGTTTTAGAACCAGATACCCTTTTGTAAATACATTTACATTTGATGATAGCCTTCATGGGCATTGTTGATTTATGCATTTACCATGAACAAAGAAAAAAAGTGATAGTTGGGAAAAGATAAATAAAGCTATTGGAGCTGTCAGATATTCAAGTTCATTGATTGAGTAGGAATGTAGAAAATAGAGTATTGGATGGCAAAACTAGTACATTTAAATTAATGAACGATTTCTATGGGGAAAAAAATAGATTAACTGTTATAATGTTGTTAGCATTTAATATGTAGATACATCTGAATGATTTCAAGTCCTTTTATTACGGCAGAGTCTATGAAACGTTAGCTGCATTAGCCGCTTCATTACTTGGTTTCCACTCGTAACATCATCGATACTTTCAAATTCTGAGCTTCATACACATTTCCTTCAACATCTCTTCTTTCTCCTCTCTCTCCTCTATTTTAACCTTTCATTCCAACAGAATATCTTTTTTTTTTGTTAGTATTGTTTCCCTCCTGTAAATAATTGAAGTCAACTCTAAACGGATCTCACGTCTGCTGATTGGCGCTAGATAACCGAGATAGTTGTGTAGTTCCTTACATTTGTACCTTTCCCGTACCACAATAGATGAAAGGCTCTTAGTTTAAACATTATTTTAGAGGGAAAAAGTTACAAATGTATATTTGAAAAAGGCGGGAATAAATGTGTAGGGGGCCAAGTCAAGTAATAAAAAAAACGTATACAAATGTTAGAGACACTAGCTGCTTTTGAGTGTTATTCTCACTGGTTATTAACTATTTTAGACGCAGAAACTAATATGGGTCTAGGCCTAACAAATTTTTATTTATGCCACGAGTGTCACAAAACATTTTTTTCTTTGGCAAATTTCAGAATTCCGTTGGCCTAGCCGCTAATACACACTAATGTTGTTTTCCTTTGTGTCTCTCGTCCTTTCAGATCGTAGACCCAACAGAATTCATTGCATCAGGCTGTTTAATATTAAGTTGATTTCATTTCAAAAGTTACATTTTAGATCATTACAAATATCTTATTAATCCTTCAGAGTTGCTGGAAAGAAGTGAGACAAAAGAAATTAGATATTATACTAATTTAAGGATTATAATACAATTTTTTTTTTTTTAATTTACTGTATCATTAGTATATGTAACGGAATGAAGTTTTGTATGAGCTTTTAACATATGCATCTCTAAGGAGCTAGAATATGTTTTCTATCGCTTATTCTTTTCCTTCATTTTCTCACACTCATAAAGGACCCATAATGGCTCACTCCTTCAAAAAGAAACCATTCAATGATAGATCGGGATTGTAGCGCAGGGTTGTAAACCTAACTAGTTATGATTATCCAATTACCGTGGTTACCCTACTTCAGCTTTCGACAGCGTCTGACGCTGCTTGTTTCAGAAAACTTGGAAATCTCTGAAGTACGCTAGGGAGATTGTCTATCTGCTAATGTTGTCTGATTGCTTCACTTGGAAGTTACGTTCACGTCACGCCCTCTAGCTCTTCAAGAAATGATATCATTTTGACAAAGTGCATTGTTTGACGTCAGCACCACTTTGTACATCTCCCCACCCTCATGAAACGTATTTATATTTGGACCGTTGCTATAGCGGAAAAGAACAAATCTTAAGTTATTATAAATAAAAGATATTGATTTAGGGCCTTAACCCACTTGACAAGATTTTTTTTATTGTTATCTTGTGTTTGCTCTAAATGATAGATTGCTAAAATAGCACTTGAAATATAGAGCTCTTTGAGGTATTAACACATGCATTACATAAACAGGCTTACAATTACATTACAATAAAATCATTGCATTCACATCGAACCGATTTGTATATTTTAAATGGGAAAGTACGAATACATTCATAAAAAATATAAACTTACTCAATAGATTGGTGGAGGGGATATATTAGCGGTGATACTGAGACTAAATAGAACGATAGGAATTTCTTAAAATTATATATTTTCAAAACTTCCCAGAAAAAAAAAAGATTTAAGATATGGATACAGTACTACGTTATTTCAAACAAAAATTATGCTTTTTATTCCTCAATTATTATGCTGCCCAAAGCAATATTGAATATGCATTAAATAATGTTACTAGGTTATAGTTCATACTTTACCAGTGTATAGGATATAGATTGAATGGTGCGTAAATTATGGCACCTATTGATCTGTGACTATCCACATTTTTTATATAGTTCAAATAATAAGGCTTGTCTTCGAGTCTGAAGATTAGTGTGAAATGTAATATTTCCCGTAGCTGTGTCGCCCCAGCTTTGACCTACATATTTTGCCACATCCATAGCAATCATAACCAATGTTCGCACGTTGTATAAACCTTTTTGCTGTGAGAGCATGTTTTGCTCGGTCAAAATGACTTATAATTGTCACAAAAATCAGATTAGTGATTAGTTGAAAAGCTGCATTACCTGAATTAAAAAAAAAAAGTCAAGTTTTTAAAGGTAATGACTTCCATAACGTGATTCTAAGAATGTGCATGAAATTGATCGATTTAGAGCGACTTCCATCTTAGCTCTTCATTACATATCTAATTTTTATCTTCTTTGTAGCTTCATATTTATTCCCCGTCTGGCCATTTGTTCGATGTGTATTTTCGCGAGGTTTGCAAAAGGGTTTTTCTTATCCTCGATTTCTTTTATCCAGAATTCTGATATCGGCAAAATCACTAACTTTTCAGCTCATTGCAAAGACTTTTTCTAAACTAAATTTTATTGTAAAACCTGCCTATATTTGGAACTTTACTGTATTATTTTGATACTGTTTTAATATTTCGCCCAAATCTCTAGGTGACATTGATCAATGAGTAGGAGGCATTGATATTACTAATCTTCAGCATTACTACTTATCTTATTACAGACGTTACTTCAAAATAGAAGATAATTATGTCCTACGTATTTTATGGTTTAATCTAGTTATACATGTTAATCAATGCTACTTGACGCGATAGTCTTTTTTTTTTTTTTTTTTTTTTTACAAAGCTTATATTAACTCACTCCATCTGTCTGTCTTGCAGGATTCTTTTACATGCTTTTTCTTCCAATTCTTAAAACTGTACAAACTAGTCCTTAGACTGTTCTTGAAGCATTAATAGCGGATAAAAGATGTTTAAAAACATGGAAAAATAGATTCACGCACATGTTCAAAAAAGTGAAAGGAATGAAAGAAGACGTTCAGTCTGTGTTAACTTTCTCTGATTATAAACGACCGCATATAAAACACACAAAATAATATTGGTTATAATTCGCCTCAAGTCTAGTGGAGTCATTAGGACATTACCAAGAGTAGCTTATGAAATCAACTTCAGTTTTGACTAAGATGTCTTCAACAAGTAAAAAACAATTGACAATGCAATGTAATTCGCTAAATAATGAGGGGCACATTTCATCGTCACATTGACGCTAGATTGGATTCCAGGGACACACGGGTGTACACAAAAATGAAAGTAAAAACTAAAATGCCAATACATAAATCTTCAATGAAGTAATCAGAAAGACAACTATAAAGTAGATCTACCAGTCGGTTAGTAGAAGCACAGGCCAAGTATTAGGTAATAAACATAGAGATGAACATACCTGAATGTAGGAGATATTATTTACTTACTTCTCTGTAGTGAACAAAGACAAATATATTAAGACCAAAGCACTCAACTTTAATTAGTGAATCTTTACCGATTGTCAGCTGGTTTATGCGTCAAGGTTTCCACAGTGTAAACAGTACGTTTATGTACACATTGCTGTCTAGAAGCTTCAAGTTTCTTATCAGATGATGAGAGAATGAAAGGGAACACTTCGTGGACATTTGTGAACGTTCGCTTTGGAACCTATTTCTCTATGAGACGAGTTAGTTTAGGGGTCTTGAAATAGTCTGTGTGTGTGTGGGGAGGAGGTGGAGAGTTTCAAAATCCCCTGGCCCTTACTTGAGGTGGAACCCCAAATGAGTGTTCGAAATTGTTTTTTATATTAAATATTACTCAAAATGCAGGCCCCCCACCCAAAGAGGTCAAACCCCCCTCCCGTACCCCCAAATGATGGCAAATTCCTAGCTACGCCACTGTAGACCATAATACTTAAAAATCCATGTGTAACCAGCACCTTTTGTAACTGAAGAGAATATGTTGATAGAATGGAAGCTCTATTAGTAAGAAACAGACTGCACTGAATTTAAACATTTGGCTAGAAGAATAGATGACTTTTTTTTTACAGGAGAGGTGGGCTGAATTAGAGTGAAATACGTTTAAAGCTTTTGTATTAAATCATCAATTGGATTTGAAAAAAAAAAAGGCAAAACTCTGAACAGGTTTTTATTTAAACAAATTCTTGGAGACTTAACAAATCCTTCGATTTTTGTATTTGAGTTGAAAAACTTGATACAAATTATACATCAGATTTGAACGAAAAGTAAATCTAATTCTCATTACAAATTAATGATATATCTATACTATAAAGTAGAATGTTAGGAGTATGTATGTTCCGAATAGAAATCAAAATCGTTTGACCAATCTTGATGAAACTTTGCACAAATGTTCTTTGGGTGCTAACTGGAATCCTGACGTCTGTATTGTAGCCCTAAAACAAACTAAAGACCCTCAAAAAAAAGTTGCCCAACTCTATGAAAGTATTAGTATTTGATGAATCAAGGCCATGTTTAGGTCGAAAGGATTTTTAAAACTACACTTTGCACTGATAGTTTTTTACTTTGACACATGAAAATAGAAAATATAGTCTATTGATTTCATTATTTAATAAAATGATCGTTCAAATTTGTGTTTCAAAAGCATTTTTACATAAATGCGTTCCTTATATCTGTGAATTTAGAAGTCCTGGCGTACATTCTTTCATTAGACAAGATCAAAATGTTACACATCTCTCGATTCCTATGTCTAAACCTAATTCAACTCTAAGATGATAGAACTTCTCTTCTCTACTTTAACACATAAACATACTAATTATAGTCCACTCATTTCATATTTTAATCAAATTAACATTCAAAATTGTTTTTCTAAAGCATTTTTCATACCTAGCAGCTACAGCGACTATATCGACAGTAAAAATTAAGACCCGCGGGCCGTGGGTAACATCTCTCTCTCTCTCTCTCTCTCTATATATATATATATATATAAATATATATATATATATATATATATATATATATATAAATATCTATCTATATATATATATATATATATATATAAATATATATCTATCTCTCTCTCTCTATATATATATATATATAAACACCGAGTATTCGTATTTTGCATTGCAACTACACAACAACAAGCCGTTTTTTCGTCGATTTTAGACTTGATAGCGTTTTGCGAATTTCCAGCTTAACCCAAACTTTATAAATCAGTCAGGCAGGCTTCGGCCACAATCTGATATCGTACCATTCAAATGTTTTCCTCCCTTTCAAAGCCCTAGAACCACAGAAAGCTAAAATGTTAAAGGCCGCTAATCCTTCGATTAAAACGTATGTGCCGACTTATGAATTAAGCTTGTAGACTAAACACGACTGAGCTTGGGACTGGGAAACTTTCTCAGGCGATTCAGGTTGAACAAGACGACATTCAATCTTTCCCCGAGTTCAAAATAAAATAGTGATCCAGTTTGGTCCGTTTGTTATTGTGTGTATATCTTTACTGTAGCACAGTGAGACTTTGGCTTATCACAGTACAAATTATTGGTTTGTTTTACTTTTTTATACGAGATTATTTTGATCATGTCCATTTTTATGAAGCTTATATCAACGCACTCTGTCTGTCTGGTGAAACGTTTGAACACGTTATTTCTCCCACACCCATTCTCAGATCAAGTTGAAACTTTGAACAGTTATTTACTGTACCTAACAAAACATAAATCAATTTTTAAAAATATCCAATTAGTCATTTAATTATTAGCAATTAATTATTTTGTTTAAAATCGAAAAAGTATATAGCTGATTATAGCTTATACATTATTGACAGATTTGGTTGTAAGTGTGGAGTTGTTTCCTTTAAGTTCTTTTTTTTTTATAATTATTTTTGTATTTTACTTGTTTTGTTTAGAATGTTATGTCTTTAATGTAAATCTGTTTCAAGTTGGCGCAGCATACATATTTAGGAGCACTTTTTTTTCTTTTGTACAATAGAGACACCACTGGGAAGTGTATCTAAACACAAACTTTATCTTCAAACATGCGTTATAGATAAACAGCTAAACTAAATTTCAAATACATTTTTCACAATAGACTTCTTTGAAACATATCTGCATTATTGAGCCCAACGCAATATAGCGCAATCTGTTCAACTTTACATTTTATATCACTATTTATCTCCTTTATTTTTATTTAAAAGTAGATTGACTTTACCCTAGCGTGCTAGGTGGCATTTAAAAAAAAAGTGTCTTCTATTCTCTCCAACTTCTGTTTGATGTCGGCAAGTACCAACAAAAGAACTGCCCACATAACGAGTTGGCTCCCTGTCACGTTACGTCCTCCTGGCATGAGAGGATTACACTGGCAATCCCACCATTAAAATGGTTTTGTGCGTGTTGGATTAAGTATGTCTTTAGCAGTTCCTTCAGGCTGTCCCCGTGTTTTAATAGTATATCTTTTTTTTTTCATGTCATTGTTTTTTTATCTCCTTTTTTTGGCGCCACAATCATTCAACCCACTAATGTGACATAGTAGGGGAAAAAAAAAACCAATGCTCCAAGAGAATGACTTGGACATGGAAGCAATGAATCCTTAGGACTCAGTGAATCAAAGCTTGTGAAGTAGTCAATGGAAGAACCTGCAAGTTTTTTTTTTTATTATTATTATTATTTTGACAGACTTTAATTGTTGTGATAATTACCAGTTACTTTGTGTTCTGTGGGCCTCATTTTGGTGAAACCGTGAAAAGACCAGTACTAAGCTCTACATAAAAGAGGCTATTACTAATATATAAGACTATATTATATATAATTACAAGATGCAGTCCTATGAATGAATAGCATTAGGGCGTGTCCTCAGACAGGCATGACTTAGAGTTGGCATTGTAAATAATTGCTATGCTAGCCTCCATTACGAGACAAGAGTCCATTTTTTTCCTAAGATAATAATACATTTGCTAGGAAACAAGTTTCCCATCAGCCAATTATTTCTTTTTAGAAACAGCATGTATAATGAACTGGTTACGATGTAGACAATAAACTCCAAATACTAGGACTACGTCGCTTTGAATACTTTGCCCCCATTGACTCTAAAGCTTGGGGTAATTGTGAAACTTTGCACATTGACCCTGTTGCTATGCATAATAACAGAAACATAAAGTAGTCTTCCAATACATCGTGCATCTTAATGGAATTCTTATCAGGAGCTGAGAAAGATAGGCAATGGAAACATACATGCGTAGTGCAAACTTACATCATGAACTCGGTGCAAAACAGAAACTTGTCTTGAATCTTTAGCTTACACGACACACTAAAGATGTAGCATTACGGGGAGATCTGTGCGGGATTGGAAAGGGTAGAACCTTTTTTTTTTTCATAAAAGTTTAATTTCCTTATTTCTAAATAAATTACTACACCTTTTTTTTTTAGGGATCGCTAGTTGGCTTTTTTTTTTTTTTTTATTTACTTTCAACTTTACAGCTGGTTGATATATAAATAGGTTTTCGAGACCCAGAAACACACGAGGGCGTCATTTGTCCGACCAAATGACCAACAGTTTCTGTCAGAAAGGGTGACCCTATAGTTCAACTAAGAATCTCGAGTTTCAATATGAACAGTCTATGTGTTTCTGTACATCTATGTTTTATTCTGAGCCCTTTCAGTTCAGTAACTGTTAACCGGCATACGAATAGAAGTGAGAACAAAACATATTTAGAACGAATTAGTTCGCAATCTTTCACACGTTCCATAAAATCATGTCAGACCAGCCCAGAGTTTAACAGTCTATTAGCTTTTCAGTGCAGACATCCTTTAACTGTAGTTGACCAGCCGAATGAAGAGCTTTATTATCTTTACAAAATGTACCGTTTTTATATTAAGCTATATTTTTTTTAAAATCCTTTTCATTCATGTTCATTATTAGACTCCATAAGATTATACGGGAGAGGGGAGATGGGGGTAAGAGCTAAAATGAATCTTAGGGCTCGACAGTTCGCGAGTTCTCTCCTTTAAACTACCCGCTGAAATGTCGAACATGTTTGTAGTTGTTGTTATATTATATCTTTTTTTATCTGACAACATTGACTATAAAAATAACGATGTAAATGTAGATGAATAAAAGAAGATAAAGATGACTTAAGATTGATGTAGACCTGTACAATAGAGCTTAACTAAAAAGAAAAGCGAGAAGGAGCAAATGACTAGCCTATAGGAAAGGTTATTTGGGGAAGAAAGTATTGTTTAATTTAGTTCAAATCAAATAGTATGAGAACAGGAACTCAGAAAAAATTACACCATCTCAGATTCTACCTTCATCCCAGTTCGATTTTCATCACCATACCAACCAAAGCCACTTTGAAACTTTTCATTCATAACAAATTATAGATCCTTAGAGTTTGAACTTTTCAATCAACAACGGTGGACATATATAAACTTAAGTCTTGCCTTTTGACTTTCGCAGATATTTTTTAACGTTCAATAGTCTCACTACAAAAGCATTTCAAATTTTACACGTACAGATTTTGAAATGAAAACAAATTTTTATAAAGATCTAGATCTAAACCGTTGTTAAAAAAAAGAGGGGTAAGATTGTGTAAGATTATTTTATCCTAGAAAACAGATATTGAAATTGTAAGGGTTCGATTCCAGTCCAGCATTTCTTTAGTGATGCTAAAGTACCTACAGCCTGTTCTCATGATAATGATATCACAAGAGACCTGTTTCACTTGATCTTATTTCTTGACAAGCTATTACGTTTGTGACATTGAAACGTGGTGTGAGGTTGAGCATTACCGAACAAAAAAAAGTCTGGAAGATGTTTCAGAGGGGGGAAAAAAACTACGAAAACGAAAGAAGGCAGCACAAGTCAATTCTGTTGCCAATAGGGTGGAGTCAAGCCAGCAGCCAACTCTCATGCTTAAAAAAAACTGGCCAGAGGTATTGTTAGTGCAAAGTTGGGTTAATATTTGTAGCTTTTTCAAAGGAAATCTTGACAGCATTGTATAACATTTTACGCTTGTTTTTAGTCATGTCTAGATTCTGAAGATGTGTAGGTATAATGTTATAGTTGGGGGACAAAAACTGTTATAGAAATAGCAAACAGTCCTAAATTTTTATAGGAGTCATAAAAAACGTGGTTGCAGTCGGGTGAAATTGAAATTTAACAATTTGAAATGCATGGCACGCAATAAAGTGTTTAGTAGCTAAATAAGAAAAAAAAATCCTATTAAAAAGACTAAAGTTTCTATTTCAGACATTGCGATCATGGGTAGATAATGTAAAGATCATCTGTTTCTCTGGCTCGCAGTTAACGAGGGTGTCATGTGTCCAGCACAACGATCAACCGCCTTTAATTTTCCTGGGCTAATGTCAGGTAAACATTATAGTTGGGTGGACTCAGGGGCATCCTAAAAATCCAGAAATTGAAAATCCCTAACCAAGCGCTTTATCATTTAAACCCACGCCTTTATTAAAAGAACACGGTTATAAAAGCGAGTGTCCACCAAAGTCATGAAATGTTAGCAAGCTGATAGGAGGAATTATGTACAAATTGTTATTTTCAGAAGACCAAAAGTAACCATTGCACCTATTTTAAGCACGTTTTAGGTACAAGCTATGGTGAAATCATATTGAATCAATAGTGTATCATGCACTATATGAACAAATCAAATTTCAAACACATTTAAGTTAGTAACATATTCGGCATACTTACTTCAGCGAATTAGCGCGTCATTTGGTTTCTACTGTAGAGTTAATAAATCTTATATACCGGTAGTAAGAGAGTAAGAGCCTATTTCATCGATACAGACAATACAGACGCAGTGTAAATAATGCTATATGTTGTTTCATTTTTTTAGAACAAAAAATCATATACATACCTCTACCTCTACAAGTGTGTATCATGCAAGGCTACAGAGAGCTTCGTAAAGTCAACTATAAATATCAAGTATGGTTACAGAACTTACATTGACTCCCAGCTTTGTCTGCATTGATGTGACTAAATATGAACTTCGCCAATGGGTCTGCCTAGTCACGTGAAATACTGTACTCTACTCTATCTTTAAATCCAAAGACAATGCATTACAAACATAATTATCTCGAAGTTAATTTAATACCTGCTAGCCAAACTGAAAAAGATCGAACCGAAAATTCAGTCATTAAAGTTACGTTTAATAATTTCAGATCTGATTCTATATAGATCTGCTTAACTTTGCCAACAGTTTGGTCGATGAAGTGCTGCATGCTGGAGTGCTGTAAAGCTATGCGATGCAGTGTTCAACATTAAAGACTGTTGCATTATATTAGCTTCACTAGCCTAATTGGTTTGTCTTCAATTCCGAAGATTAATGAGGAATGCAGTCCCCAGCTGTGTCCTACATATTTTGCCACACTCATGGCAAGCATAACCATTGTCCACAGGATTAAGATTTTCTTTTAGATGTCTACGTCTGTCATCGGCAGCGGATTTTCGTTTGGTCTCAAATGTGTATCCCGCGCCCTTTGTAGTGACCTCCAGTTGTCTCGTTCTTAGGCCGCATGCAACCAGTTGCTCTCTTCTATGTCAGCTAAGACAGGTTGGCGCCTAAACTGGTCTTTAAAGCGTTTCCGTGGGGCGCCTCTGTTACGCCGACATCCCTTTTGCTCACCATCACATACGGGATACGTGACCTAACCCTGCCCAGCGTAACTGTTGAACCATAAGAAGTCCCTCTATACTGTCTATACCGGCGTTCACAAGGACATCGCTGTTTGTTGTGCGGTCTAGCCAACGTATGTCCTTGATGGAGCGCAAACATCTTTGGTTAAAACGTTCAAGTATTTTTAGTTGCTTTTTGTATAATAACCATGTCTCAGATACCATACAAAAGTTTTGAGAGAACCACTGCTCGGTAGACATTGAGTCTAGTTATGTAGATAGTATCTAACACATTTTTTGTGGTGTAGTCAATTATTTTTTAATTGAAAACATACCAGTACTGTGTTTCTGACCACAGGATTCAGGTGGGTTTTTTTTTTCTTTCTGTTTTTCGTTTAATCACGAATCGGAAACCGCACCTTTTACGATAACAAGCCGAATCGCTCATCTCACCACAACAAACTCGTAAGCAAACAGCTAGGATACTAGAAGTAGGGTGAGGGAAGGAGCAGACAGGTGTAGAGATGTCTAGCTCACGTTGAACTTGTTTATTCCTTCATGTTTTTCTGTAGCTTTTACGGCCGCTTTTTTTTTCTTAAGCTACTTCAAATCACAACCACCAACGTTGTACGCGCCCACACCTCCCCTCAGACACACACACACACGCTTACACAAAGAGGTTTTTGTTTATTTGATGTGAGTCTCTTGTTCAGCTACTTTCAACGATTTGATGCTCAAGTAACAGGCTAATTAAACATATCTTTGATTGTTATTTCTTCTGACTACCAATAGACCAATTGTAAATAAATGGAGGCCAAGCCATAGCGCTGTATACAATAGACAGTTTATTTTTAGTCTTCACACTTTATAGTATGCAAACTCTATGTTTGGTATAAAGTATAATGATATCAATATTTGTAATTAAAACATAGTTTGAGGTGCTTTAAAATCTAAATGGTATGTTATGTATTAAATTAACTAACGGGCCTGTGTCGATTAAAAAGTTTTTCTCGTATGTGATTCCAATATACCCCTTCACCTATCCCTTAGTCTGTTAAACCATTGGAGCACCACATAAGATCTGTCAACGTCTTTCTCCATTCCTCTCTGTCCTTTGCCTTGGATAGAATTTCATTCAATGACAGGCCTGTCCATTCTTTGATGTTGTCTTCCCATCGCTTTCTCTGTCTTCGTCTTCTTCTTTCTGGTGCTTTCCCTGAAAGAAAGTCTTTGCGAGACCTAGGAACCATGTGATGTGATACAGTTTGAGTTTACGTTTTTGACAGTGGTTAGCGTGTCATCGAGGGGTCCAATTACTGTATTAATCCTGTTTCTAATCTCTTCATTTGTGATGCGGTCTTTGTAAGTGACACCTAAGATCTTTCTGTAGCATCTTAGTTTCATTGCTAGGATCCTCTTCTCGAGATCTGCAGTCAGCGTCCAAATTTGACATGCATATAAGAAAGTGGCCGTGACCAGGGAGCGTATCAGTCTGGTTTTAGTGTCGATTGATATGCCTTTGCCTGTCCAGATTGTTTTGAGTTTTGCAAGTGCTGTTGTAGACTGTGCGATTCTGTACAGTAGTTCAGGTTTGGTTCCTTCACCTGAGACAAAAGCTCCGAGGTATTCCAATATGAAATAGTCAACAACAAAAAAACAGAAAAAACATTAACCCACCCTCTCCCTTAGCTATGTCAAAGACAATAAATGTCAGCATCTATATGGCTCCTTGTCTCGGAAGACAATGGATGCGCCCAGGTGAGTCAATGGCTTTGGTTTCGTCTTGAGACGGGGCAGAATCTGATGTGGCTGATCAAGCCAATTCTGGATCGGCAGAGTTTGCCACAGTTTTGCATGCATATGTGTCTGACTTAGGACTAGTAGACAGTGCAGCTTTTTTCTTCTTTCTCTTGACTAATGCAGCTTCCTTTCTTTTGCACTCAGCGAAGTTCGTACCAGCACGTACAGTCTGTCTCCATGCTGTCCGGTCTTGGGCTATCTCCTCCCACATACTTTGTTCGATGCCTGTGGTTTTCATGTCTCGCTTACAGACATCTCTGTAGGTTAGTTTTGGGTGGCCCTTGGGTCTGACTCCCTCTGCAAGTACAACATAGTATGTCTTTAGGGATTCTCCCATCTGGCATGCGAGTGACATGACCGAGCCAGCGTAGTCTTCTCTGTGTAAGAAGAGCATAGATGCTGTGCATATTGGCCCCTTTTAAGTACGTCCTGGTTCAAGACATGATCTCTCCAGGAGATGCACATTATGCGTCGCAGGCAGCGTAAGTGGAAGCTATTTAATCTGTGTTCTTGACGCTTGTTAGTTGCCCAGTTCTCACCGCCATTAAGAAGTGTGCTCAGAATGCAGGCATTGTAGACAAGGATTTTTGTTGCCGTGGTCAGTTTGGTATTTTCCCACACGCGCTTGGAGAGTCTTGACATTGCTGCAGAAGCCTTTCCTATTCTTTTTGTCAGCTCAGTGTCTAAATCTAGGCTGCTGGCTATTGTTGTTCCCAAGTATGTGAATTCCTGCGCCACTGTAAATGTGATTTCCAATTTGTATCGCTAGTATTTCTGCGACATCTTGTGTCAGGTTTTCGGTCTTGGAGAGGCTTATTGTAAGGTTAAATTCTTGACAACAGGTACCAGAGCATTCACAATCCTTCTTGTGAGTGAGATATGAGTGCCGCATCATCGGCGAACAGCAGTTCTCTAATCAAGATACGCCGTCTCTTCGTTTTGCCTTTAAGGCGTGCCAGATTAAATAGCATCGGATCTACTGTGGATATATATTCCATCTTTCAGGGATTTGAATGCGCTGGTGAGTACAACTGAAAAGAAGATGCCAAATAGTGTTGGAGCCAGAACACATCCTTGTTTTACTCCGCTCTTGATGGAGAATAGCCTAGAGGCGGAACTATCAAACAGTACGGTGGCCTGCATATTTTCATGAAAAGTTGACACTAGTTTCCGTAGTTTGTTTGGACAGCCAATTCTCTCTAATACGGCAAACAGGCCGGATCTGCTGACAAGGTCAAACAACCCGTAACTGTTGTCTCCCGTGTTGGGCCTTTAATAAAGGGGTCATGTGTGGCCCATGCGTCATGGTCCCTTTCTCGATCTTGCTGATGAGATCCAAATGAATGCTTCGCGTTACATTCAGCACCAACTCAGTTGCAGCTGCTACCGTAGGGAATTTCAGAGTTGATACTCCCAACGCCTAAGGGGCTTCAGTCCTGATTTTTCCTCGAGGTTGTCAGCGTGGTTTGAAGTCAATGTACCTCTCTCCTAGATGAATTGCCTTACTAGGCTGACGAGCTCCCTCTGCCTGAAGCTCCCGGTTTTGTGTGAGCATCTAGGAGTACAATATATATATATATATATATATATATATATATATATATATATATATATACATATATATATATATATATATATTTCTATTTCAATAGTCTGTACTCAGTGGAAACAAGTGAATGACACAACAAAAGGAAACCTTCTAACGATGTTGTGCGTACATCCACAGCAACCAACTTTGTATTTTGTCAGAGGCATATGTTCAACGTCTACTTTTCAGAGGCGTGACCAAGAAGAAGAATGGGTACGGTGAGCAACACATGACACTTAGGAGGTTATATTACACAACAAAGACATGAAGACGATGTATTTTGCGTGTTGTTGTTTTTTTCGACAGTAGTTAGCCAGTCATAGTAAGGTCCAATTGTTGTAATAATCCTGTCTCTAATCTCTTTGTTTGGGATTTGGTATTTATATGATACCTAGGATCTTTCTGCAGCATAAGTAAGAAAAATGTCAATTTATGGATACAATCATTGAACTGAGAAGTCAGAAAGGTTGATGGGAAAAAAAGTGTTTCAACACGTCTCTAGTTTTGTTGTGGTGAAACAATTCAAGATCATAGTGCTTTATGTACTGCAGTAAATGAAGTTCTATTTGGCCCTTTCGAACACATTATTTCCTGCATTAGCATTGTAGACATATAATTGCAATTTTACTTGAGTCAGACAACTTTTGACCGCTGCGTGTAGGAATGTACAGCAATGTTGTAAGGAAGTACATTTCTTCAAGATTGGCTGCATTGAAACCTACGCCTCATTAAGCATATTCTATTGAAGGATTTTTTATAGGAACAAAAAAAAGTCCTGAACAAATTTTGTTATTTAGTAAAGTTGCGGTTGCAGAAATAACAGACTCAAAACGTCAGAAACTAGACATTCTGCAGTGATATGTTCATCCTGTCTTTTCAATTAGTTTGTCAAAAAAGTCTAATGTAATATAATGTCTGTTGACTTTTAACTTGGCGACATACAACAGGTTCTGTGATTTTAAATGATGGATGATATAAAATCTCTTCTAAATTATCTTAATAAGACTCCTATATATAAAAAGTCTCTAGTTTAACAACGCAGTAGGAAGGTTTGAACATAATATCTAGGCACCTCGGCTCTACCTAGACGATTTTTAAATCATTTTATATTTTCATGGCAAGCATTTTGCAAGCCGGTAATATAAATGTTTTCTCTCTCTCTCTCTCTCTCTCTCTCTCTCTCTCACACACACACACACACACACACTTTCTTGTACTTTCTTTTTCTACTTTCTCAGTCGCCTTGAATGTGGTTTGGCATTGCGCTTGTTCCTGAAGGCACGCTGCCAAATTTCGGTGCTAGGTTATCCGGTATTCGGCAACTAGGTGCTGCTTGTTTGGTATTGATTCAACCTGTGATCATTAAAAATTAGATGTAATGACAGTTTTTGCAGTTAATTTTGTAATGTCATTTTTGTTTCTTTAGCACATGTTAGCATTAGCTTACTTTTAATAGTGTTAATTTTATGTTACAAAGTAACGCTTTATTTTATAATTGCACTTTTACCCTGTTAGAGCGAAAAATTATATATTTATATCATAGTCATCTATTTCAAGTTAGCGGCATATAAAATAATTCTCATTTATCAGTAAGATAGAGCATCGAATCGCAGTCAAGTTTGTGATTAAATAATTAAGTATAAGATTTCAAACTTTCGTTTTGTGTATGACCTACTAGTAAACATAGGATATCCATAAAAAAAAATGTCTGAGTATGCAGCTGTGGATATCGTGTTCTGTTTATTTTGTCGAGCTTATCAATTTTCCAGACGTAATAAATTGGTAAGAGCTATTTTTAGACAAAGGTCACACGGGCTATTTCCAAATGCCGAGAATGGCCCCAGTCATTTTAAAACTGCACTCAAAATGCATGCTAAAAGTTTTTTGCAAGGCCGGCTGGGCCTTAGTTTTGGTGTTACTGATCTACTACATTGGATTTTGATGTATGACTTTTGATCAAACATGGAGAATGTTCCCTTTCACATTTTTTATTTTGCCACGAAAATAAAAGTAGAGTGTGAAAATGGGTTTACCCGTTCAGCTGATATAATTATATCAAATATAAAACATTGTGAAGACGGGTTTAGCCTATGTTAAAAAGTTTCGTTCTTTAATAAAGATATAATTAGGCACTATTTGTTTATTTTTATGGCCCTCTGGTTGTGGGAGGGACATTAAACATACACTACGGTCTCCGCTCTGATCTAAGGAACATTTATGCCAAGTTTTATGAAGATTGGTCAAACAGTTTTGATTTTTATTCGAGACTTACATACATAGTTATATACGCCTTACTTGTGTAAAAAAAATGTTACTATAAATTATATTCTTATATCTAGTCGCCCTCCCCTCGCTAATGTCAAATGCAATCATTAGTAATAAATATAAATGACTAATCCAAGTTTCAAACTGAAAGTATTATTTAAATAGTATTTTTTAAAGACATTTTATTTTTATTTTTGTAGGCGAACTTTAAAACCCCTTTGTCTAAATCAGCTTTTCTCAAGTTGTGGGGAGTTTTTTGTTGACGGTTTTGGGGGTGGGTGATACTAGTTTATCTTGTTCTAGGATAAATATCGTTTGTTTTTGCAATTTTATTAGAGTAATTGATTCATATTTGAAAATGTATCAATTAAAAGCATAATTCTAAAGTTTCTCATTTAAAAAAAAAGACATTATAATTATGAATTCTTTGAACCAATTCTGTCAGTTTCGCGCTTTAAAAGTGTCGAATTTTTGTTGAAGTCTTCTGCTGATCAAATCAGGCCTACTACAAGAGATATCATTTAAAAATAAATGTGTCATATTAAGATATACTTACTATATGTATCTCAATTGTCACTCACATTTAAGTATCGCCCCGTGGCCCCACCTTACTTTATTTGACTTGCCTTAATTTAATAGGAATGATCGGCTAAATAGATTAGGATAATGTGTTTGTGACTCTAGGAATCGCCCACTCATACACACTCTCAAACGTTCTGGATCCGCTAGTGATGAGAGAGAGAAATCCAATGGCTAATACGACAAATTTTCTTCAAATGTTTTTGTACTCCAGACTTTTCCTTACAAAAAAAAAAAAAAAAAAAAAAATCCCTTGACTCACTTAAACAGATTTTCAATCAAAAGCCATACCAAATATTTTTTTCTCACAAGTGTATATCCGGCCAAGCCAATCGTAACTCTAACTGATCTGCTTTGTGCGAGACTTTTGGTATTCGCATTGGACTGTCATTCGGTCATCTCGATGGTCTCTTATCACATATCGACCTGCGGGAGGTTTGGACTAGGGAGTAGTTTATCTTCAACTCTGAAGGAACATCCGAAAATATATATATTTATACTAAAAAAAAATATAAATAACATTTTACAATAAAAGACAAACTTCACTAATAGAAACTCTTTGAGTTTGGGGTTTTGAAACATGCAGTGTTAAAAAAAAAAAGATATGTTTGCTCTTTTAGCATCTTTGTCAACTGTCATTACATACTGCAGACAAGCGTATGGAAAAGTTACTAAAGCTTTACGTAAACTGTAGTCTGTAAGCAACCTGCTCTGTCGAAGCGAACCAGCCATCCCTGGCTGAAACATCTTTCATCACGTTGTTTCATACCGGTACTTCAAATAAGATAGCAGGATAACATTACAAATAAGATAGCAGGATAAAATTTCAAATAAACAGTTGTTTTTTGTGAAGAACAAGGTACCAAAGTTAATTTAGCTGGCAAAGCCAGGAGTCATTTTCAGTTGAAGTAATGTTGGACAATGGAGCTGCGCACCTGCCTCGGAGTGATGGGAGAAGAGCTCAAGAGACGATATAAAGATTGTGATCAAATAAGCTTCCAATGGACGTGGCCCATCTAGCAGAGATGTTGGCGAAAAGTCTTTATCTCAGTTGTGCCTTTAAGTGAAAGTCTTTACAATCATTAAAAAAAAAAAAACTTAACAGCTTTGCCTAGAAATTTTACACAGGAAAATTTCGTATCTCTTATGTCATTGAACTTGGTTTTAGTATCGCTAAACATGTCATGCTTTTCTTTTAGCTTTCATTTGCATGATTTATAGTATTATCGTACGTGTGCTAGGTGTGGGAATTGTATTTGATATGAACTTCATCGTCGATATCTGTCTTTTTTTTTTTGTCACTTTAAAGGGACCTTGTTCATTTATACTAATTGGTTTAATTAGCTTCAGAGTTGTTGTTTTTTTATTTATATGTCTGCATGTCTTGTAGGCATGAGCACTTTTCTAATTGGAATGTTTGAGTTGGGAGGAATGCAGTTGAAATGTTGACATTACTTTGATGCAGGTTTTTAGAATATTTTTTTAGTGATCAAACTCTCATACGGTTTCCTATTACTACCAAAAGAAATAAAGTTATATCTTCTGTACTCAGTATGTTAATTTCATTTTTATTTTATGGATTTTTTTTTTATTTTTAAAAAAGGAAAAAATAAATGATAAAGCTTAGCAATATTTGCAGTACTAAACCAGCTGCAAAGACGAGACAGCGGGAGTGCTGGATCAATAATAATGTCTAGACTAACAGCCTAATGCGAGTGGCACGCGCTTCAACTCACACATTAGAGAGAAACGGAAGGTCTCTTGCTACTCATGTAATGGTTTCTTGTACCATTGTCTGAGCCAATGCAGCAGCATATGTTCAGACTTCACAAGTTGGACAATGTAAACCTTCTAAAAATACAACGAAATACCCGAGCTTTAAAATGCTGACTTTTAATCCAACAATGTTTCAGCAGTTGAGAGAATCCTATCTCTCTATGCAAAGCAGCAAAGTATTTTCTTTTTAGAGTCTAAACTATTTTCAGAAGATAAATTCGCGAGTACTATTATGTGTATACATATGGTATTCATTAGTGTTCACATATACTGGCTACTAGTAAAAAGCTTTTTGTATAGCCAGGTGGAGAATGAAATGAAGAAATCACAATTTTTTATATATATATATTTTCCTCTTTATTTTTGTCCCATTCCGGCTAACTTCTCCCGTACCATATCCTTTCATTTCCTGTCTCCCCTTTGACAACCCCCCCCCCTTTTTCCGAATTCTTGAAGTGTGGACAAGAAAGAAGTGAAAAGGAAAATGACGCCTTTGTTTCTATTAGTAAATGACCTGTAAACATCTCTTTATAGCATGGATAAACCTATTAACCCTGAACTTTAATTTAAAAATTCTCCTTGCTATCAAAATGATTAAAGATATGAAGGCAGACCATTTGTTATATGTATTAATATATGGAGTCTAGATAAGTTTCTTGTTGACCTTTTTACCCATAAATTGTTTTCTTTTCTTTCACTAACGCATCACAAACGATGAGATCAGAGACAGGGTTACTGCAGTGATTCGAACCCAAGATGTCCTGCTAACTAGTGTAAAAAAAAAAAAAAACAACTTTATGGCCATTTTACAAGATCATCTGGTCTCGCAGGGAACAGTACCAGGAAAAAGAAGAAAAGGCAGACAAAGAAAGCGATGGAAAGACATTATAAAAGAAGTGAAGGACGGGCCTGCCATTGAATGAGTTTCTATCCAAGGCAAAAGACAGAGAGGAATAGATAAAGAAGGTTGACAAATATTGCGTGGTGCCCCAACGGTCAAACAGACTAAGGGATATGTGAAGGATTCTGTTTCAACGAAATTAAAATCAATAGCACAAGTTTTCTTTAGTCATTTATTCCATAGACTACATGTATGTAGAACTACAAGAGTACTGCAATTCTATCGCAATATTTGACAGTACATTTTAATAAGATTCCTTCAGAAATGAAGATTTATACGCCTTGGCCAAAGCCTTCGCCACTATGGTTGGGGATGGCGGCAGGCAACATTGGAACCCGCACCATCAAGACACCATTCTGGAGCGCACAGCACACAAATAAGCACCACCACAGAATGCTTTATAGATGTCATGACTAGCTGAAGATGCAACGGTGCTATCATTCGAATTTATTAGCACCAGTATTTATAATACACAAAAGAAATAAAAGTAAAATAAAAAGCTATGTCGACATTTTCGTATCTAAGCTGACGTCATATGACTGAAATTAAATTAAACTCCGTCTTTTAACAAATATATAACACTAGCCATATGTTACCCACGGCCCGCGGGTCTCAATATGCGTGTAACTGATAAAGTACATTAGAATAGTTTGTGGGAAGAGTGGTCGAGAGGCTGAGTACGCTTGAACTTGGCTTGGCTACCTATGAAGGGGGCTCGAGGCTCGACACCAGACTCGAGTTGACCTGTGTTTACTGAGCACCAAAGGCAGCACGGAAACAAATGTGAATCGACCATAGCGCTCTGAGCATTCTATACGCATGAAAGTAGCGCTATATAAAAGCTATAATAATAATTACAAGCAATTAAACTAAAATAATAAGTAGAGAGAATGTGTGAATGAAAAAATAGTATGAATCGACCTAAATCCATTTTTGTTACAAAAAGATTTGCTTGCATATATATTGAGATCTAGATCTAGAGTCTAATATAGTTTTCGACCTAGATTAAACTTAGATTCATTTGTTTAAATTAAGCAAAATACATCTACTTTCACTAAACATTCTTGATCCATCAGTTTAAGGTTGAATTAAAGGTTCAATGAGCTTATTATTCTATGTTAGTATATTTAATATCACCCATATAGAGCCTCATTTGCCTGTCCAATCACAGCCTGTTTTCACTGCGCGACACATGAATTAAAATATTAAAATGTCTGTCAACACGGCATTGCAGCTATAGCGAACGAATGTATGAAATATACTTTAGAAAAACAAATTTGAATGTTAATTTGATTAAAATATGAAATGAATAGACTATAATTAGTATGTTTATGTGTTAAGTATAAAACTATCTTTGCGAAGAGAAGTTTTATCATCTTAGAGTTGAATTAGAGTTTTAGACTTAGGAATAGAGAGATGTGTAACAGTTCGGTCTTGTCTAATGAAAGAATGTACATTAGTACTTCGAACTTCGCAGATATAAGAACGAATTTATGTAAAAATGCTTTTGAAACACAAATTTAAAGCTTAATTTTATTAAATATTGAAATCATTAGACTTTATTTTGTAATTTTTGTGCAAAGTGTAGTTTTAAAAATTAGATTTAGATTGTTTCGATCTTTTCTCATGTAACCATGATAAACATGGCCTAGATTTATAAGATACTATACTTACATAGAGTTGGTCAACTTTTTTTTTTTTTTGAGGGTCTTAAATTTGTTTTACGGCTACAATACATACACTACGGTCTAAGTTGGTACCCAAGGAACATTTATGCCAAGTTTTATCAATATTGGTCAAACGGTTTTGATTTCTATTCGACACATACATACATAAATACATACATGCATACATACGCCTTACATTCTACTTTATAGTATAGAAGATATGCGCTTATTCTTTTTGACACAATTGGACTCTCTTTCAAGCCTATTGTAAACTATTTCGAACACACGCTTCTTCCAAAATCAAAGGCTAATCTTAGCCAACTATAAAACCTTACCGTGTGAATTTGTATAAATGAAAAACTGAAAAGTTTTAGTCTAAAACAAATATTTTTTTTATATCAGTTTATTCCTAGTCTTGTTACGCTACCGTTGTAGACATACGTAGCTAAATCAATGTTTTTGTCTGTTTTACATTGCAAAATATATAGGTCACAGCCGGGTCTGGACAGATACCTGAACTGTTGGACTCTTTTTTTCACTCTTCGAACTTGAAACAAGCCTCTTGTTAGACCTAATTTGGTTCAGTCATTTTATTTGCTATTTTGAGACGTTATCATACCATGTCATATGTTAGGCTTTACTTGTTGAAATATTGAAGAAATATCTATATTCATTTTCTCCTCCCTAACTTTTAACCATTAAAAAAAAACCACTCTAACCTATGTAGATAAAATTAACAATCCGCCAAAATGTTGCCAAAATTGGAACATATAAAGGAATAGATTTTTTAGTCAAGAAATCTTGTATATTTCATGATAAAGTCTGTGTGCACTTTACAACGAAAACGTTCGTATCTAACTGGTCTCAACGTCATCACGAACATCTTGACATCCCACTCGCCAATTTCACTGGGGACATTCCAAAGGAACATGCTCAAAGATTAACTCTTAGACATTGTAAATATGCTTTTTGCATGTTAGCGCTGTGCTGGTTAGGAAGTATAGCTATATTTTCTATTGCCTAATAATAACAGAGGAGGTGCGGTGGCTGAGTGGTAAAGCGCTTGGCTTCTGAACCTGGGGTCCCGGGTTCGAATCCTGGTGAAGAATGGGATTTTCAATTTCGGGATCTTTGGGCGCCTCTGAGTCCACCCAGTTCTAATGGGTACCCAACATTAGTTGGAGAAAAGTAAAGGCGGTTGGTCGTTGTGCTGGCCACGTGACACCCTCGTTTACCGTTGGCCATTGAATCAGATGACCTCTACATCATCTGCCCTATAGACCACAAAAGGGAACCTTACTTTTTTTAAAAATAATAACATACAGGAAAAAAAGATGGGTTAGATCGGCAATAATAGATGACAATACTTCTGTTAAACTTTCCTCCCTGACTAAACATTTGTTTCCACCTGCAAAGTAGGGAAATTTTTGTTTTAGCTCAGGGCGTTAAATGACCACTGAAGTGGGGGAATAGGGGGTCCAAATTTGAAAATCGCCACGGGCCCCCACTTGAGGAAATTTGTTTTTACATTAAATATTATGCCATTATCTGATGTCATGATGTCGAATTTGAAAATGCAGGGGCCCGGGCCCCCAAATCCCTCGCTACGCCACTTATGATTATTTAATTATTTGATTTCTCGACTGAGGATTGGGGATTGTTTTCTTTTCTTGTATTAGTGACTCGGGATATGTTAAAGGGAAACTCCGATGGTTTTGACAATTTTTCATATAACATGTGTTTTGATTTACAGATACATTATTCTTTTTTATTTATTTGCAATAATAACTTAGTAATTGAAATTTTTCTGGCGTAATTTTCCTACGCATCCAAAACAGTCAGACATTCACCGGGTTTTTATGTGACGTCACACTAGCCTACTAATTTAATCCATTGACTTATTGTATAACGGGAGACCATACAGAAAAGTTAACATTCTCGTAAAAGAAATATATCTGTCTATGCAGTTAGATCTAGCATCTTGTAAGCAAAGAAAAAATGCATATTAAAACTAGATTTACATGCTTGACTAACCATGGCAGTGTGTATTTTCTCGCCTGACCACTCAACACACAACAAACACTATCGCTTGGTTGTCTTGTCATGACCGACTACACGTAGTCTAGACTAGCCTTACACTTTACACTGACCTGTTTTTTTCGAATCAGTCAGACACACGATCTATTTACTTCTTGGGAAAGAGAGAGGCTTAAATGAAAATGTTACTTTTTTTCTTGAGTTGCTTATCCTAATGCCTTTAGATCTACCTATACATGTATATATAACTCTACCATAGCTCTGGAATAGGCCGTCACTAAGCCCAAGAGCCTGTAAGAATGAAGCGATACGATTGGTTAAATCTTGTTTCCTTTTCAGTATTGTTTATGGAAGTGACGTATGCCTAACCTATATATAAAATCTCTAAGAACCCCGTTTTTTTTTTTATAATTTACTGTCTAATTTATTAAATATAAATGTTTCTAAGTATTTAAATAAAAAATGGTAAAATGTCTACTATTACAACTTTTTACGCAGAATTCAAATATGTCAATAAATCAAATTTGAAGAACCATCGGAGTTTCCCTTTAACTTAATGTGGAGGCAAAAAAGTATTTCTTTTTACCGGGAATATTGACTGATTATAATTGGATTGTGCTTCTGCAATCAGAGAGATACCGGCGACCTGAAAATCGTTGTGTTATTTTCTCTAGTTCACTCCCACGTCTTGACAATTGGATTCGAAGTGGGATATCGCCTACTCTACTTACCAACATGTCTACTTCTAAACGCCGAAAGGAGCTCGAGATGAACGAAATCTGTTAGGAGTTAAAGAGGCGGGACATCCCAACGCTCATTGATAACATTGACATTTTGATTGGTCTTAGAAACATTGAGTAAAGTCTTCACTCTGTGGGCAGCAATTCGTAACTAGTAAGTGTATAACAATAGACTTTCTGCACAAGCTCCTTATGGATTTTATAGAATACTCCTTTTATTTATTTTTGAGTTAACTTGTATAGAAATATAGAAAGTGGCCTGTAATAAACTATGTTTTTTTTAAATTGCATTCGGCGTATTACCGTGTAACACTAAAACTAAGGTGAAAATAATACTCAAAAAAAGTGTTCCAATTCTTCTTCTTGAAATAAGTCTACTTCCAGTTGTGTATTATATAGACTTACAACGAATTCTTTTGTTCAATAAATGTGTGTCAGTATCTGTATTTTTTTCTTGTGTTTGTGACTAACATGGATTTGATTGTTTTTAAAGAAGTTTCCATTATTGTTATGAAGTTATATGTTATAGAGGTTACTTTTATCCAAAAAGAAAAAAAAAACTCTCCTATCAAATAATATATCGTCTTGGACATTCACAGCACCAGGCATTGACAAGAATAAGGCGTGATTCAGCTATTTTTAGACCATGTTCCCCCCAAATAATCTTTAACTTCTGTGGCATACCTGATAAAATTCCCGATAGCCAGACTAAAGTGAAGGTCATATATTACGCTGAAATCTTGCTCACATGACTGGCAGCAGTGGGGAAATGTTTTTTTTTTGTTTGTTTTGTTTTATTTTTCTGAACCATTCTTGCATGATTGTGTGTGTGTGTGTGTTGTTATTTAACTGTAATTTGTTTTTGATACAGAAAATCAAGCATTAAAAATAATATTACTGTTGAGTGAAAAGTCTAAAATATCGCAGTAAATAAAATGTAGGCTATCGAAAATGTGCATTTGTAGGGTAAGGTGCCTTTTTTTTAAATGAAATTTTCTTATATGTACGTTATGCTATACGACATTTATATTTAGTTTGTTACTATTTTGTCACTATTTATTCACTTTGTCATGAAGTTCAGTTCAACTCCCTTGTTCAATTCCCTCAACTCCCTTCAGTTCAACTCCCTTGTATTTGTGGCCTAGAGGATGCCCAAACTACGACTCTCGGGCCATATCCGGCCCTTGACGCGGTGCGCCCTCTGCCCACTGTGTATAGTGAAGCCACTTGGAATAGGTTATGTCAGAATGGACGAGTGTTTGTGGCGATGCGGTCGGAAGTTTATTCCCCAACTAAAATGAGCTACTCAATGAGTTTAATACAATCATTGAAGCACATATTTCTTGTCTCTACTAGGACTACAACCTTCAAACATTTCACCATTCCTTGTTCTAACCATCAATGTTGTACACCGCAAATGATTTTTTAATTGATAGTTTATATAACGATGTATCATTTATTTATATAATGTTTTTGATTGGTTGGAAATCACAATGGGCCATACATTTTTCCTACATCCCTACGTTACCTAGTTGTAACTGTATAGGTAACACTTGACTATGCAGCAACAAAAGTACTAACGTTTAGACTCCTAACAAACTTATTATTTCAGAAAAATCGCGGGATATTTCCCTATTTTATTTTTAATTGAAAGAATTAAGGAAGATTTCTTTTCATACAAGTAGCATAGGAAACTAAAATGTTTCTAAACATTGTTTTTCATAGATTTCTTCCACAGTTCTTTTCCGAAACCCGATCTAACCAACGGGGCAGAGAACTCTAGGCGAGTTCCCGGGTAACCATTAGCCGACGTAATCTTACCCAGGACTGTAACGCGAATTAGACGCCCTAATTGCTATCAACTTGACTTAACATTGAAACCCCACCTTAGCAAACCATAAGTAGGGGGAAGAAGAAACAGAAGTTGTCAAAACTTTTTTTTAAAAATCACGTTCGTGACATAAAAATAGCCCCTTTTAGATATGAACACAATCTGCAAAGCCTAAAAATAGCTCATAAATGGTTGTTTGCTTGTGTCCCACCACCCTCTCAGTGTTTATCTAGGCTCCATCGTAGTCAGACAGGGCAGAAATAGTTCTAAACACGCCCGACTTTCTAGACTTGGAGTAGTTTGCTAAGTTGAAGAACTGGAGAGCTGTTCTGTTTTCAGAATCTCTTTCGCTACTTATTGTCCAATCAGGGCATGCACTACGTCACACGAGGCTAACGTCTAATTGAACGAATGATTACTTATGCAACTTTGTTTCATCGGACGAACTCAAAGAAACAATGTGCAAAATGTTGAGAGCTACTATCTTATACAAACGTTTGTTAAGCTAAACTTTAACTGTGCATGCTAAACACACAAACATTTACAGCAGTTAAAGTAGGTTTTGAATATTGCTTGTGTGTTAAGCTCAGCAATCTTTTAAAGCCAAACTCTCGCTAAATCATTGACACACTTCACCATGTCTCATCAGGCAATGTAAAATTGATCCGAGATTTGCATTTAAAAAAAAAAAGGAAAGTCGAAAGCCGGTGATGTTTTTTTTAACGCTACCTTTCCTTTTTTTTCTGGTCACGTCTGAGTTCAATTAGTTTTTTACTATATAAATATATATATACAGAGAGAGAGAGAGAGAGAGAGACTGATTGGAAGAGAGAGAGGGAGAGAGGGGATTGATTAGGTAGATAGATAACAGAAATAGGTAAGATAGATTCCGGCTGAAACTATTTATCAGATCATGAGCCGAGAAAAGTGATGACAAATATTCAGCCATTATGGCTTTTTTGTTTTGTCCTATTTGTACGTTTCTACTAGTCGATGGTTGAAATGTGAATAGCTGCTTTAGTTTGGCTTCCTTTATTTTAATACAGTTTGTGGCAATGTATAAATTATGTATATATAGAAATTATATAGAGATTTATATTTTTACTGTTATGAAGACTTTCTTTTTTTTTTGACATCTTCAATTCCCTTTATATGTATAAACATAAGTTTAAGTAATAACTTTGGTAATAAATATTATACTTACAGATATACTGCACAATGTTGTCTAGTTTCGTTTCTTGGTACTGTGGCCGCACCGAGGTCAGTTTAATAAAACAAAAGGTAAAATAGCTAATTGTTTATGTTTCTAACCAATTTAGAAGCAATTGTTAAGAAAGAAAACACAACGAGCCGACCAGTGAATAGAATAATAAACAACTGACAATGTACATAAGTCTCAAATCAACTCGGGAATCGTCAAGTTCTAAAATGGTTCTTGAATAGACGAAGCATGTAGAGTGACTGGAATTCTCCTGTAGGCCACTACGTCTTTCTATATATTGTAGCCGGTGGAGGCATAAAGAACGTGTTCTATCAGGAGGAGGGGGGGGGAGGATCATTGGGAAGGGTGGAAATGGTCAAGCAAGACGGGGTGGGCTGAATGGCTAAACCTTTGGGGCGAATACAAAAAGAAAAAATACGTTGCTTTTACGATGTGCGCGCGACCGCGTGCATGTGTGTTAAGAGAAGGGGTTTGTTGATTTGAAGTCATAATTTGTTATAATGTGAGCCTTTCTCACATTGATTGAATGAGTGTATGTAGGTCTATATGTGAGTGTCTCTGTGTGGGCCAGGAGAGTGATATTGTGGTGCAGTTACTACAATCGGCAGGGACGAGCGACTAAGTCTCCGATTGTAGTGCTAACAGCTGAGCTCATTAAAGAGGAGGGGTAGCTGTGGTTGGGTGGTGATGTGCTTAGCTAGACCTGGGCAGATCAATAGGGCTCTAGTAAACCTTCCAAGTCTGTCCCATTCTACGAAATATTTCTGCTTTGTGATTTTACGTGGTGGGTAAAGTTATCAAACTTCTTTGTAAAGATCACTCATTCCAATTTCTTATCGGTTTGCCTGTAAATAGCGGTCAAATTTAGTCATAGATGCAAACCATAGTTGTAGGCACTAGTAGTTCTCCCTAAGCATTTCGTTTGCTATTCGTTGTACAATTTGGTTGTGTTAACTCTAGTCGGATGTAACAAATGAAAATTAGGTTTGATAAATTACATGAACATTAGTGTTGACTATTTCGGTAAGACAAGAAATTTTCAGGCTTTTACAATAATATTTTCAAGAAGGGAAAATACTAGAGAATTACTACACATGAACTATTCAAAATAATGTTGTTATGGTAGTCTCATGGAAAAGTTTGATTTATCAATTAATCGCTGGTAATTAATTATTTTGTTAAATACCAACAAGGGAAATTAATCTATCTTTATTCAAATATATGGATACATATGTAGGGTTTGGTCCTCTAAAATAATTGTACCCGTTATTTCTCCCACACCAATTCTCGGATCTAGTTGAAACTTGAAACGATTTTTGTATTGTTCCTAACAGAACATGAACCAATAAAACAAAAAGCCAGTTAGTTAATTAAGGATTGGTAATTGATTACTTTGTTTGATAACATCTACATTATTGAGAGATATAGTTGTGTGGAGCTCTTCCCCTTAGAAACGCTTTGTTTCTTATAAAAGGATTTTTTTTATTTCGCTTGTTATAAATTACATATACAAATGTTTTGGCTCAATATTTTTTGCCGATAGGAAAAACAAAAAAAAAAACGTACTTTGTCTCCTCCCATGGACTAGTCGGATAGAGACGTTGTTTTTTTTGTCCCCAATCTTCCACTCTAACATCTGTTTCAGTCTAGACCCATATTTTTTTAGCCCCGTTTGTTGTTGCAGAAGTTAAGATTTTACAGGAGACAAAGACATATTTCTTAATTTGAACCAAGTAGACAACATAGAAGATTTAGTAGTACAAGAAAATGGAATTCAAAAACTATTAGCCAACACCAATCCAAATAAAGCGTCTGGACCTAATGGTATTCCAGCTAGATTACTCAAAGAACTCAGCAATGAGCTAGCCCCAGTGTTCAAAATACTCTTTCAGGCATCGTTTAACCGGGGCAGAGTACCAAAGGACTGGAAAGAAGCTAATGTCATCCCCCTATTTAAAAAAGGAGAAAAATCTGATCCAGGAAACTACAGACCAGTATCACTTACCAGCAACATGTAAAATCCTAGAACACATAATATGTAGTAACATCATAAACCACTTAGACAAACATAATGTCCTCACCCCATACCAACATGGCTTTAGGAAATATAGATCATGTGAAACACAACTAATAGGACTAATTGATGATTTTTCAAAAGGTTTAGGTAATAGTGAACAAATAGATGCTATCTTACTAGATTTTTCCAAGGCTTTTGACAAAGTTCACCACCATAGTTTGCTTAAAAAAATAAAATATTTCGGCATTAATGGTCCACTGCATCAGTGGATTAAAGATTTTCTAATAGGGAGAGACAAAACTGTAATAATAAATGGCTCTAAATCAACACCAATAACAGTAAACTCAGGTGTACCTCAAGGAACAGTCTTGGGTCCACTACTATTTTTAATTTACATAAATGATTTACCAAATTGCATTAGTTCAAGAACAAAAGTCAGATTAATTGCAGACGATTGCATAATATATAGAACAATAAAAACAACACAAGACACAGATATTTTACAAAGAGAATTAGATGAATTACAGAAATGGGAATCAAATTGGAGCATGTCTTTCCACCCAGAAAAATGTCAGTTGTTAAGAGTAACAAAAAAACTAAAACAAATTAATTCCACTTATCTTATTCATGGCAAACCAGTAACACAGACTAAAAACGCAAAATACCTAGGTGTTATAATAAATGAAAAACTGTCATGGAATCCACATATTGATGAAACTATAAAAAAAAAAATCCAACAAAGCATTTGGGTTTATTAAAAGAAATTTCTATAAATCAAATAAGAACATAAAACTAAAATGTTATTTAACCTTGGTTAGGCCAATAATAAAATATGCATCCACCGTTTGAGACCCCTCAACTCAAGAAAACATTAAGAAACTGGAACAAACACAAAATAGAGCAGTGAGATTCATAACAAACGAATATTTACATTTGACTAGAGTAACACCATTAGTAAAATCACTAAATTTAGAAAGTCTTCAGGACAGACATCAAAAGTAAAGTAGCATTTATACATAAAACACTGAACAAAATTTAATAAAATACTCTTAAAAGACACAAAGATAAAGGCACATTCCTTGTCTCATATGCTAGGACAAATTTGTACAAATACTCCTTCTTCCCTAGTGCTATTAGAGCATGGAATGGGTTGCCTGGGCTAGCCAGAAAAACCAGTGACTTGGCAGAATTTAAGTCATTGGTTAATATGCATGACTAAATGCATGACGCGTAAGACGTTATCATCATCTTTTTTGAAGTAACGTCTGTATTATATAAGATAAGATAAGAACAACAACAAAAAATGTTTGCCTCCTTCATAGCTCCCTTACCTACCATAAACAAAAACGCTAACATTGCCACAGGACAACAAAAACAACAGACTCACAAATAGGCCTACATTCACACTGTTAAATTTTCCGGTCCTCATTTTAGATCTAGTAGGCCTACTAAATTTAGATTTTTATCTTTAAACTATTTCATGTTCTGGAAATTTATGTTTAAAATCATTTTCTTTAATATATTATTATAGTTTTAGTCAACAGCACCAGGTGACCGAGCCTTGCTCAGTTGAATAATTTCTTAGAGAACTATATGTATACCCGAAGTAATTTTGGAAATATTTGTGTAATTACGAAAATAAACGATTGGGTAAAGACTATCAACCTGAAGAGTTGTTTTCATAACAAACGAATATTCACATTTGACTAGAGTAACACCTTTAGTTAAATCACTAAATTAAGAAAGCCTTCAGGATAGAAGACTCAAAAGTAAAATAGCAATAATACATAAAACACTGAACCATAATCTTTATACAAAATTTTTTTTTATAAAATACTCAGAAAGACACAAAAATAAAGGCACATTTCTCGTTCCATAAGCTAGGACAAATTAGTACAAGTGCTCCTTCTTCCCGAGTGCTATTAGAGAATGGAATGGGTTGCTGAGCTAGCCAGGAAAACCAGTGACTTGGCAGAATTTAAGTCATTGGTTAATATGCATGACGCGTAGGACGTAATCATCTTCTTTTTTGAAGTAGCGTCTGTATTATATAAGATAAGACAGTAGACTATGAAGATTGAACACATTGTAATAATTCACCAGCAAAAGAAAATATTACCCTGCTTAATAAGACTATGTTAATAATTCTAAGTTATCTAAACTGGAAATAGTTAGTTATATATTTATGTAGTGGAGTGGATACCTTTTCAGGAAACACCGGCCACCCCGATATTCACGAGACCCTTCCCCCTAGATGGCACCTTGTGTCCGCGCATAAAATGGCAGAACAACGTGGGCACTGTCCATTCGACCGGCATCTCTTGTCGCTGTAGTGTCCGTATGTTACTGGACCTAGGTTGTCTCCACTCCCTGTTTGTGCCTGGTTCTAAACCATGTGTTTATGTATAGCTGCAGGTAATTACATTTTACTTTGTTATATTATATTGTAATTTTATTTAGTAGTCTACATAGAATATCGCTACTCCCGGATTTTGTCCATATTGTTTATATTCTTAGAGAATTACTGTGTCATTAATTTGTATAATGTTTCTGATGTATCATATTCCTCCTTATGTTCTGATAAGAGATGATTGGCTTACATTATTAGATTTTCTATTTGTTGATGTAGTATTTAGCCTGATTTTGTGTGTACAACTTGGTCTAACCATTTAGGCTTATTAATTATGTTTATTTTATGCCCATGTGTAATTATGTTTTATGTTTGCCTTTGGCAGGTCTTTAAAATGTGCAGTTTGGAATCGTCCTACGAGTTGTCTTCGTCATGTCATTTAGTTTGTTCTGTGCCAAACCCACCACATTTATATAAGAATTGATCGCTTAAGATTATAGGAAAGATACCCAATGCTTTGAGATTTCGTTTCATTATATCCATTTGCCGAAGGCGTGGGGTGAACGTTTTTGTCCATTGCAAGTTGTACGTAGAGAATGTCTTTTCGGATACGTTCATTCTCCATATGGCTGACATGATTTATTAAGCAAATGCAGGAGGCGTAGTCTATGGATGGTGAAGATTTTGAGAAGACTCTATCTCGTGTCTCATTGTTTTTAAAATAGTCCCACTGGCATGCGTTTCATATAGACTGGCAATCAGTTCAACTCCAAGCCTTCAAGTGTAGCTCAGATACTGTGCCCGGCGGAAGTATTATCACTGACAGGGAAAGGGGCAAAGGCGATCAACTAGCGCCTAAACCTGTACGTATCGGGCAGGTGGGTAATGTTAGCCTTGGCTGTCTATCCACCTAGGCACCTGAGATGAACTCTAATTGATCAAGGATCAGTCCTCCCGTAGAGCCTTGGCGGCCCAACTAGGAGAAGTTTTGAACCCAAAACTCTGCTACCAGGCTTCGGGAGCCTGAGACCCTTATGCAGCTTGCAGCACACAGTAGTGCTACATCTGGGCAGAACTTGTGACCTGGCTGATCCCAAACTGTACTGTGTGTGCTATTTGCCATTCCTTTTGACAGACAGATAGATACAGTAGCATAGGCATTCAGGTTTTCATATGATAGAGTCTTGATTGGTTATTTTTTGTATATCATTAGGAGATTAAGTGTACTGGTCATTCGGCTACCAAAAGTGAAAGAAAAATAGATAAGAAGCTAATGCCTAAAAGAATACCGACACACTCAAGTCTGTACAAGAACATTTGTTTTAGTAAACAGAATTGGTACTAAAAACAACAACAGCAGCAACAAAAACTGAAAAACTAAAAGTATAATTTTAAAAGCTCTACTGCATTTTACGTCTCGAGAGACGATCTTTTCCCTTTGCAACTTCTTGTGTGACTAAAGAGGCCAATCCTTGATACACAACTGCGAATGCAGGTTGGGCATATGTAATCACCAGGCGCCGTTGCATTTTCACCCTTCTTTTTGCTTCTGTTGTGTATGGCATCTGCAATTCGAGACCCTTCCTTTATGCTCTCTCTCCATGAGGATCTATCCAGTGCCACCTCTTCCCCAGCTGTTAGTGTCGATTTTGAAGAGCTTCTTGTCGCGTTTGCATACATCCATATACCGTAAAAGTGGCGACCTCTCCTGTCTTCTGTCAGATCGCCATGCTGAATGTCTTGTGGAAGTCGACCAACTGGCATTCTGCGAACGTGGCCAAGCCAGCCAAGGCGTCTGCTGCTGATGACAGAGCGGATGCCCTGGCACCCTGCTCTTCGTAGCACTTCCTCATTGGTTATTTTATCTTGACATTTTATTTTAAAGATCTGCCTTAGACATCGGAGGTGGAAGAAATTCAGCTTTTTTTCCTGACATGAGTAGGTTGACCATGTTTCACTTCCGTATAGCAAAGTGCTCATCAAACAGGTACGGTAGACTAGGGCTTTAGTATTGTTAGTCAGCAATATGTTGTCCCACACTCTATTCTGCAACCGTGACATGGTGCCCATTGCTTTGGCTATCCTGTTGTTAATGTCTTTATCCAGTACAGCATTGTTAGATATGATGGAGCCAAATAGCATAAGTAATCAACTATTTCTAGTGGTCGGCCATTAATGGTTACTAGAGGTGCTGTATTTGTTCTGAACAAGTATCTTATCTTGCTTTGACTAATATTTAAGCCGAACTTCTGGCAAGCAGCAGATAGTTTGTCAACCAGCCACAATAGCTGCATCATCGGCATATACGAGTTCCCTAATAAGTATCTTCCTAACCTTGGTTTTTGCCCGCATTAAATAGTTTTGCAGAGGATCTTGTATGGAGAAACACATCTTCGTTGATGTCGTTGTGCGCATAATGTAGTAGACAGGAGAAGAATATGCCAAACAGAGTAGGTGCGAGCACACATCCCTGCTTGACACCACTGCTAACCTCAAAAGGTGCTGATTGGGCTCCATTGAATTTATTTAAGAAGCTATGGTTCAAAATACATTGAAACTATTACGAATAAATGTGTAAAATGTAATCGTATAACACCCTGTATGTGTTCTACTAGGATAGACAAAAAAAAAAACTTAGCATCATCGTCTCGATAAAGCAACAGATTATTATTATACGGTTGGGAAAAGTAAATATCATTTCTGTGAGCTCATAAGATACCTACTAGTTTTAAAAAGTGTATCTGAGCTTTTCAAATGAAGATCTACTTAATATCTATCGTCAGATACAGAACGTCTTTTAACTTTGGTTTGGATCTTTTATCTGAATTTGACAACACTTCATTTGTTTCACTTGTAGCATTTAAATCAACATCCCCCATAAAATCTATTATTTAATCGAGTTTTTAAGTCTATATTCTACTTGCTAAGTGTTTTAAAAAAACGCGGGCATTCTTTGTTTCAATCATGTAGATTTAGACTGCAATGGTGACTAGGTAAGTTCGCTGGGAGGTCGTTGTTCAATTGTAACTTTATAACTTTGAAGCATCTTGTTCAGAACGATATTGTTGTGTTCTCATTGATCATATAGAGACGATTCCCACTGACTACGTTATCCTAATACACTAAGGGAACTAACTCTTATGCTTTGCATCACATATCAACACACATATCGCAAATCTTGTATATGACTCTGAGAACATTGGAAGAAGTGTATTCACAGTGATTATAACAAAATCTGTAGATTAGTTATTGTTTTTTTTTTCTGCCTCTTAGACATGAATAGAATTTGACATTGCTTGTTTAACCACACCCTGTGTTTGTGTTGTCTTCTTAATGAAGTAGTCAGTTACACATATCGATATACCTTACAGATCTAAGTAATACAACAGTAACAAATTGACTAGTTACATTGACTATCTTTAGACTACCTAAAACAGACTCTATGTTACAGAATGATAACTATAAAAACGATGTTTTTATTTGGTTACAAAAATGTTTTCTAATTCCCTTTAAAAAAATATGTCGTGTTTTTTTTTAATGTACATTATTAGTCGTCTTAAACATTAAACTATTTTATATAGTGTCCTAGTTTTAAATAACAAGAAAAAAGGAACAGTATACAAAAAAACTAAAATAAGTTTCTTCCTTGAAGACTCAATACCATTTTTACTTGATTGTCCTTAACACATTAACAGTAGTAATCCACACAATGGTTTCATTCTAAATCTGTTAGGCTAAAGTAGAATATCTTGACTGAAGAAAACATATGGTTCTGTGGCCGTCGAATGTCGCAGTAGTAGACTAGTACTAGTGCGCCTTGGGACAGCAGAACATGGCGCGGTGTTTGTAGACTGGTTTACAGCAAGGAAAGAAACACTGCGCTGGTATCAAATGTTTGGCTAATATGTAGACGAGGGGATGACGGGATAGAAGGGAGATAAAAAGAAAATTAGTTCATAATGGGTGTCTAAGATCCACTATGACATCATCGCTTCTGGGCTCGGTTCAAGGCTGTCACTACTACGGTGCAGTACTAGATCACAAGTTATCTGTAGGGATAATGTTCGCTGGAAGGGATCTTCCAACTTGTAAGAATGTCACGTCTAGCTGCGAAAGGGGTTTGGGATTGATATAAATTATTAAGATCCAGTTTGGACTCAAGCAATAATTTTTTTATCATTACACTAATGTTTTGAATGAAATGAAACATTTTATTCTTCTATTTCATTCGTTTGAGACTTTATACATCCTTAATCTTACACAAAGCGTTAATCACACCAGTAAGAATAAAGTCTTGCATATCTCATCTTATGATGGCATTTTTAAATCCTTACCAAAGCTTGTTATGTATTTTAACTTAGATATGGGTAGCGGATAACTTTGACCAAAGTTATTTATTCTACATATGTTAAAATTATTGCAATAATTCTACACTTTTGCAATGCTAAACAGTGGTACATTCGTCTTTACTATACCTTTCAATAAGTTTTGAGTATAATCACGTATCTGGGTCTTATGTTTTTCTGCATTCCCAAAGATGGACAATATATTTGAGTTTAGTTTTAATATCTGGGCCTCCATTGGCTTAATATTTCACAAATTTAATTACATGACTAATCCAAAAAATTGATACACTTAATTTAATATATATTATTATTATTATTATTATTATTATAAACAATATATATATATATATATTGCTTTTTTTTAAAGATTGAGAGATCACCGTTTCGAGATTCATAACAAACAAATATTCACATTTGATTAGAGATTTAGAGTAACACCTTTAGTAAATTCACTAAATTTAGAGATCCTTTTGGATAGAAGACTTAAAGGTAAAGTAGCAATAATACATAACACACTGTAATCTACAAATACAAAAACAAAACCTAGATCTAATAAAATGATTTGAAAGGCACACAGTTAAAGGCACATTTCTTATTCCTTATGCTAGGACAAATGTGTAAAAATGATCCTTTTTTCCTAGTGCTATTAGAGCATGGAATGGGTTTCCTGAATCAGCCAGGAAAACCAAGGACTTGGCATAATTTAAGTCATTGGTTTACATGCATGACTAGATAGTCACAGAAACATGCGTAGGAAGTAATAATCTTCTCCATTGATGTAACGTCTGTAACGTATAAGATAATATATATGACATTTTTGAAGTTGACGTTTGAAATTTTGAAGTTTGAAAATTTATTTTAGCACCTTAATAGAGGTCATCTCTAACACAAACTTTAAAAAAAATGTTTTTCAAGGCCTTCCAATCCGCTTTCACTCCATGTGGTCTGATTGAACTAAATCTTGGTGTTTTGATTAGAATTACAGTCATTTAAACTTATGATACAGAACTGTTACAAATGTGTTGCCAAATACATAAATTTATGCTCAATTTTTTTTATTCCATAGCTAGATGTAATTAGCCAAACTGTTTCTCACAAAGTAGGCCTACATCAGATTCCAAACAATGATAGTCAGGTGTTTTCCAATCAGTAAGTTCTAGCTTGCTTATTAACACAATGATATTCAAGTTCGATTTATCTCGACCACAAAATACACACCAAACTTTTAGGAATATTTCCTAGTGTATGCCACTATGTCTGCTCAGTTCAGAGCATGAATAGGACAAATCAATTCATTCTATACAAAAGCAAAATGTTTAGAGTAGATGTAATCGTATTTGCCTTGAGCCATCCAACACACATCAACCTGAGCGCCCAACTCTTTTTTTTTTCCGGAGAATATAAAAGAGAAAATTTGGTTTACTTTTTTTTAAAACTCAATTTACGTAACATCCCCTCTTCTTTTTCATTTGAGTCTGAAGCAGTCTAGACACTCCAGGTGACTCACATCTGCTAGACTCATTTCATGGGTTAGCCGACGTATGACGCAATGCGTATACCTTTAAGTCACCATGGAGATTTTAAAATTACACTTTTAATAGCTTATTTGATCAACTTTTTAAAAGTTGTATTCTTTGTTTTTCCTCGTATAGTAAAAAGTAAAAGCACCCCTTTCAGACCGTGCGATCTAGTGGGGGCTAACCATGTAATAATCATGTTTCTAGGGCCAACAGTTTATAAGGGTGTCATGTGGCCAGCACAACGACCAACCGCATTTACCTCACCAACGTAGGTCAGTCTTGGGCTTACTTAGGGCCGAAGTTCTAAATTCCCGTCGTCATTGGGATTCAACTAGAGAGTAAAAAATAAACCAACTCAGACTCAACTGTAGTAGATCTTGAGAGACAGACAGGGTTAGTAACTGTCTTGATAATAATGTTAGTATTATACATGGCATTTATATAACTCCTTCCAGGCTATGCTCTCTGTTCGCTTCAAACATTGTTTTCTTTGTTTTTAAATGTTACCCGCTGTTCTGTTTCCCAAACCTATGTGGTAAGACAGCAGAGTTTGAAAAAAAAAAAGTACGATTTTTTTTCTTTTGACTGTTACTCTACTTTTGTGTCTTCCCCCCCCCCCCCCCCACCCGGTCCCAAGTGGCAATAACCCAAACAATCACTGCAACCCCCTTCCTCCTGCTCTGTCGTACAAATTGAACTCATTTCATCTAACAGATTACCTCACAACCACTTGTTGGTTTATTTCCCCCACCCAGCCCAGTCTGCGACTGAACACACAGGCGAACACATCCACGTCAATGAATGAGAAAGCTTGACCTTTCTATTTTCTCCTCCTCGGCGTAGTGGTATAATGTGGAGAGCTGTCAGGCACCGAGCCTTGTTGTACTTCTATTACCTTCACTTTTTAAGGTGCCTTCATTTTCTCATCAAGCACTCACTGCATTTTATGGTGTAAATTACCTTTCTCGCTTTCCCATGAGATCTCTCTTCTTCCACTTGCTCATCTCATTACTGGCGGTGACGAGGCTGTTTTTTGTTGCCCGTTAAAAAGAAATCTACTTGTTCAACAAAGAAAAACTCTAGCGGTGTATACTTTGCTTTTTCCCAGCTTGTTACGAACATTGTGTAACGACATTAGAGAGTCAAATGAAAGACAAACAAGAGAACAAGCTTAGAAGAAAGGGAAAAGTGCTGACCTTGAGCCATGAAGACCTTCCCTTGTTTATTGGTTAAGCAATCTTAATAAATAAACACATTGCAGACACCAGGGAGACCATACTGTTTATGCCATCAATTAAAGACGTTTCTTTCAAATGTGAATGATTTTTTTTTAAGAATATATAATAAGAACACTGGTACTCAAACTCAATTTTTCACACTAAGATCTTAGAATGCGCTATTAAAATATATTTTATATCCTCTTCATTTGCATTGTATAAGCTTATATCGGCTCATGTATATGTATAACTAATTTTAAAACAAAAAGGCAGAAAGCGTTTAAAAAAAAATCGGTTTCATTATCCTCTTCATTATATATTTCAGACAATGGTAAAACCTTAAACGACTTGTCAATTAAGGGTTAGGGGAAGGGAAGCACTCACAAGGTGGACAAAGAAAACTCTTCAGGGACACCCTCAGAGCTTCTTTGAAAGCCTCCAACATTGACCCAGCCACCTGGGAGACAGAAGCACATGGTTGAGCATCATGGCGTCGCGCTGTGAAAACTGGCGCACGAATTGCAGAGGACAAGAGAAAGGCGCTTGCAGAAGAAAAGCACCAGAGAAAAAAAAGAAGGCCAATGACACTAGCTCCAGCTGGAATAACCTTTCCGGAGTGCAGCCGAACACTCTAGCCCTAACCCTAACCTCATGCAATACGAAAGGGGATGGCAGTGGTGTAGTGGACGGTCCTTGACTTGTAGCACCAAACTGCAGGTAGACTACTAAACCGCCGTAGGTGTTTATATTTGAACTTGTAACATTTGAAATAACTTGAATATGTTCTTTGTGAACGATATTATTTATAACTTTTTTTTTACTAAAGAGACAAAATCAACTTGAGATGCCATAAATAGAGTAGACTTTACTGATCATATCATAAAATGGTATTTTGAACAAAATCTAACACACTACAAAACACGTCTTTGCACTGTGGCAATCTGGAGTCCCAAGGTCACCTTAGAAATACACACACAAGCGGGCATTGTGCTAGCTCGGAACCATAGTAACGACAGTCCGATACGCATACTATACGACCAAGGCGGACAATTTCTTATAAAAACGTTTTCTTTTAATACTTCGGCCAGAAAAGGAAATCACTAAGTGGCGTTTACATTTCTCACTGACATCAATCTAGCACGTTATAATGTTTTGTTTTGTTTTTCCAAGGGAAGTGTGCGTTCATAGTCCTAACAACTTCTCGGTTAAGTTGCTTTATTAACGGCCCACGAAAGGAAAATAGCCGCTATTAGAAAAGATATTGAAAATCCGATATCATATTTTATATCTTTCATAGTTCTGATATAACGGCCACTTTTTTTTTTCTTTTCTTAAAGCGAAAGTTTAAATACAAAAATTAACTATGCAAGCAGTTTTTTTCATAAAAATACTTCTTTTTTTTTTTTTTTTGAAAAACACGGAAGACTATATTAATAAGAGTATTAATTTTTGTAGTAAATTTTAATATTTAAAAAAAATACTAAATTAAGTAAAAAGAAAAAAAAAAGATTTGGGTCGTTCAAATGTTTACTTTTCTTTTAAAAGAGAAAGACTCCATTTGGAAAGTATATAAATTGTAGGCCTACATAACTTAAAACAACTATTAATAAGCAAACACTCTTTTGTTCCCATGGCAATCAAATCATTAAATAGAAACAATCTGATATAAACTTTGTCACATGTAAATTATGAGTAAGTCTGGTGTGAATGTAGGCCTACATTTTTTTATAGTAACAATGTTTTGTTTGGTTTAATGCACAAATCTTATCTTATATAATACAGACGTTACTTCAAAAAAGATGATTACGTCCTCCGCGTCATGCATTCAGTCATGCATATTAAGCAATGACTTAAATTCTGCCAAGTCACTGGTTTTCCTGGCTAGCTCAGGCAACCCATGCCATGCTCTAATAGCACTAGGGAAGAAGGAGTATTTATACAAATTTGTCCTAGCATATGGGATGAGGAATGTGCCTTTATTTTTGTGTCTTTCTGAGTATTTTATTAAATTGTGTTTTTGTATTTGAAGATTATGGTTCAGTGTTTTATGTAGAATTGCTACTTTACTTTTAAGTCTTCTATCCTGAAAGCTTTCTAAATTGAGTTGTGGGGTCCCAAACAGAGGATGCATATTCTATTATTGGCCTAATCAAGGTTAAATAACATTTTAGTTTTATGTTCTTATTTGATTTATAGAAATTTCTTTTAATAAACCCTAATATTTTGTTTGATTTTTTGATAGTTTCATCAATATGGGGATTCCATGACAGTTTTTCATTTATTATTGCAAGACAAATCTCCTTACGGACAATAAATATTATTATTATTATTATTATTACCTGCCTGTGGTGACTATGTTTATATATAATATTGTAAACAACACGAGAGAATCTTGGGTGTAAGATTAAAAGAATTCTATAATTATTTATGTTTCTTATTATTTCATTGGTTGGGACAGAGTGACAGCGCTTAAAGATTTGTTATTGTTGTTAGGGACCGGAGTTTGTGATTGAATAGTAGGAGTACACTATAAGGCAGTTTTTTTTTATATTTGGATGTTTATTGAGGAATTCAACTTTTGTTGGCGTTATCTACAGTTAGATCTATAATTATTCCTATTGCTTTATTTAATATATCCTGTTCCTAATGCATCCCTGGTGTTTCTTGAAGTGTTGCACACGTTATGTGTCTATGTCAAGGTCATAGGCTAGGAGTTCACAACACTTTTAGGACCGATTTTAAAATTGTGTTTCCACATAAACTGTCTTTGTAACCTTGTGCTTTTAGATATTTAATAGTGTAAGAAAATATTGCTTTTGATAGTGATAAGGTATGCCAATATTTTAGATCGCAATTAAATAAGTGAACATTTGATTGATCTTGAGACGGGTGTCATTCACTGTGTGTTGAAATTACGCTATGCAGTGTAGGGGAAGTAACTCACAATAAAAAATTTTTGTTAAATATCCGTGCTTTTTTTTTTTTAAGGTAAATTTAACATTTATTATTTTTATAACCAAGAAAATATATTTGTATTATTTTTTTTTCACAAAGGAAATGGATAATTCTAAGTCATCGCATCACTTTCCAATCCATGTAGTTAAAAGCTGTATTCAGGCACTTCTCCATATATAAGATCACATTGAATACTCATTTCTTTACCTGTTACAAATTAACCAATCAATAAGGCTATTACAAAACATATCTGGCATGTCTGATAATATTAACTGACCTGTGCATCAGGTTTTCAGGCTAAAAACATAACACCACAATGCCACCCTTTATTCTTATTATGAGTGGGCTACTACATGTAACTTCTGCAAAGGTATCACGTCATGTTTGTTCACACAGAGAACACATTAGAATGTGATGTTTATCCAGATCTTTACAAATGATCTCAGAAGATGTTTGTCTTCATGCCCACGCACAATGAAAAGAAAACGTTTTGATTCATTTCTACATTTTCATAATTTATTCACTTCACGTGCTCATAATGCACCGTTACTAGGTGATGCACTTTAGACACATGTGTAGGTTTGACTTGTATTCAGATAATTAATAATTTAGACAAAATGTAAGATATTTCTGAAGACAGGCTTTATCTTTCAAGTTATTTTTTGTAGGAATTCCAATCACATGATATACTTGATGATTTGACATTCGCATATAAGAATTCCTGACCAGACATGTAGAGATGAATAGGAAAAATGATAAGGTCAAATATTTATGTTGATTTGATCATTGTTGCCTTAAGGATAATTTTTATTGCTTTAAACATTAATAAAGTAATTAATTATTCAAAATTAACATGGCCTTACAAACATGATAAGGCATATATCGTAGTGTGCCCTTGGGGTCCACTGTGGATCTCCGTGTGTGGTAATTTTTCGGTAAGCGATACAGGTCAATTGGCAAGTTTTGACATTTTTTAGCTCGACGAACATAAGGGTCAAGTCAAATGTCAATAGCTTTTTTTTTTTTTAGCTATAAATATGTCACAAGAGACCTATTCTAGTAGTAGCCCTAATGGACCTCATTCACCAATCGTAAACAAACATTATTTAACCACGTGATTCTCTATCTCTTCTATACAAATTACGATCTAATTTTAATACACAATGGCTATCACGTGACAGTTTTTTTTTCCCGTTGTTTTATCATTATTATCACGTGACTAAAGGTTGTTGTTTTTTTACGATGGTGAATGAGGTCCATTGTTAATATAAAGAACAAAGTGTGAGGTTGGGTTCAGCAAACAGTAACAGCAAACCTACATGTTTAGATATCAGAAAATAAGTCCTACATTATATCAATAACTATCATTCGACTCATAAAATGTACATTTAAAACGTAATTGCCTGCGATCACAATGAGGACCTGTAAAATTAATGCCCGCAGTCCTGACACTGAATGAAGTCCTGTTTGTTTTCTATCCGAATATATACCTATACATAAATATGCAAATTGCATGCAACTCTAAGTAATGAACACTGTCTTTCGAAACTTGTTTTCAAAATGTTCATATATTTGAAAATCACGAGTGGATGCTGCACATAAAAACACATTTAGGCCTATCACAAATTTTATTGGACTTTTTTGTGTCTTTTTAATTACATTGGACAACTAGTTAAACTTGAACTATAAATGTAGCAGAGAAGTAAACACTCTGTATTTCGTGTCGTATGAAAGTCCTCCACCGCTAGACTCGGTTTAAACAACAGACTTTTAGATCTTAGTTTGAGATAGACTTAAATAGAGTATTTGTATAAAGAAAGTCTAAAGAAGATGTTGCACTTATTAGATCATTATATACCCGAGAGTGAATTTGGATTTTTTCAATAGCGCTTTTATTACAATGCTTCCTATTAGCTTACAAACTCTTAATGGGTTCTAAAAACTGTATGGAACTTGACGGGTATTTCGAAAAGAGTTCTAACGATTTTTCTAGAAATTCGACAGTTTGTGTATTACTTTTGGGGGAAAAATGCCATTGTGAAAACTCTAGTTTGACCGTTATTAATTTCAAAATTAATTTCTTAAAATTAAATTTCGCAAAAGTCTTTTTTTTTTAATCCCCGTTTCTTTGTATTCAGTAGAGACTTGAATGAATAGAGGTAAAAGAACATTTTGCGCACATCTTATGTAGAAATGTTTAGCTAGACCATAATAGAAGAACTTGATTGCGCAAACTCACTAGAAAGAATCGTTGCAATACTGAAGCATTACAAGAAATAATAAAAAGAATGAGAAAGGATAGAGCATGGAACTAGTATAATTCCATGGGTAGACCACAATCAGATTCATAATAAAAGAATTGATTTAAAAAGACAAACTTTTTATTATATGTTATTTCTTTCTAATCGTGACAGCTGGACGAATAGAGTGCACGAAACCAATAGCGTGTTGTTGTTTTTTTCCTTTCGGGAACAACTTACTGAAAATGAGTTTTAAAAAATATATAATTATAAAAATTCCCGGTAAACATTTTGAAAAGGGGATGTATTAATGTATTATTATTCCAAGACTATATCTTTGAAATGCATGAAAAAAATAGACACCTATTTAATGAGGGCATAAACCTGAAAATATCCTCTTGTTTTTATTCTGGGGGATAGCTAAAGATAACAAATTCACAATAGGCTTTTATAACTCTGCACTCAAGTATGGCAATGACTCTTTCATATATATAGTGAGAGAGAGAGAGAGAGACACTGATGGATCTGGGGGGGGGGGGGGGGGGGGGGGGCGGTAGAGGCGATCGCCCCCTACTCGGCCGAATTCCAACCCCCGAAACGGGGGGGGGGGGCGGACGAATTTTATTCAAGAAAACACACACTTTGCATACGAATTTATTAGCTATGCTAATAATATATATACTAATTTTTTTTATTTTAACCTATTCTTAGATTATTTCACACCCCCTCTAGTATGTTGACCGATTCGGTGGGATGGGAGGTGGCAATGGCATCAATCCCGCCCCCCCCCCCCCAACACCACCACCATAAACTTTCAAGTGGGGGGGGGGGGGCGGTGCAATTTATTTGTAGAAATCACAGCTTATTAACAGAATCAATTAAATCTTTAAACTTAAGATTCATAGCTCCTACAGACTACTTATAATAGTGTAAAATGTATAAAGAGCAAATAAGATAATATCTCTCTCTCACCACTAGCAGATCCAGCCTGAACTTTGGAGGGAGGGTTGCGATTTTTTTTCCAAACCCTAACCCTAACGCCCAGTAAACTAGTAAACCCTAACCCTATGCATAAACGTGCGTACAGCATATATATATATAAGAATTAAAAAAACAGTGGGTTTGGGGCGAAAGAAAACTTTCTCATTTGGTCACATAAATTATCAACATATTCACTATACACGTCTTTACACTTGACTAAAATTTAAAAATAATCATAGATCTATTTTAAAAAAACTTTTATTTCCAATAAGTTAGTTGTTGTTTTCTTATAAAAGACAGTGATTCTTAAACGTTTCAGGCCCAAGTCTAACAAAACTTTTCTCTCCCCCCCCCCCCCCCATTTTGTTTTCAATAGAAATTAACTCGTTTTTAACCCTTAGTCATTTTTTAATGGTTAAATTTAATTGTTTAGAACCTTCATATGTCTATGTGTTTCATTATATTTAGTAAATGTGCTCACTATTTGTTTATTGACATCATGCAGAGAAAGAAGGTTTAGTGAAACTTTTGTTATTTCCATTTAGTCCTAACTTTTGATTAGTAGACGCATACCTGGCTGGTCACTGTATAACTCCACTTGATTGTCCATGCTGGTCCATCCTCTTTAGTCTCTAAACTCAAACATAATCATTTTGATATCAACCACCAAGCGACGGATGCAGAACTTTTGGATAAGGTGAATAATTTCTTAAAATTTTTAATTAATATTTATATTTTTTAGGTTAGCAATAAATATGTACAGGCTAAAAATGTTTCTGTTTCTTGGGAACTAATCAAACAATGAAACTGATTTGATATTCACTATCTAAAGTCTTTATTGGTGAGGCTTCGTGAATAACGAATAACTTGAAAGACGTAGGCTACGTGGCCGTGTGATCTGCGTTTCAACTGTCATCACGATGTTTCCGAGATCGAACCTTGCCATTTCTTGTGGTTGTTTTTTTTTTAAATATTTCCATGTTCTAATCAATAATAAGGCCCTATTCTTTTTTAAAGGCTTGTGAGTTTTTGTTGCCTACTGAAATCATTTAGTTTTCTTTCCTTATAACTTATTAGAACCTGCGTAATAAGACTTGATTGTATAAAATCTAGTCGGGTCTTTGCTATATTGATCTGACGCCAAACAGTGTCCGTAAAGCATAAGAAGTTAATAAGTAGGTCTAAATACAGTTTTCTTTAGCAGTTATTTATGGCCAACAACGATACATGTCTGCCACAAGTAATAAGCACTTCACGAAAGATGTTGTTGAAGAGAGTTATTGTACTTGCTGAGATACGTTATTATTTTTTCTGAGTCAGTTGGACTCCAGATGATTTACAGCCAGTATCTAGATGAGTCACACGGGCCTTCACTCCTCTCACTGACCTAGAACTATAATATAAATCTCTCATCTTTTCTCTTATTTTAATCTAGTCTTTAATGAACTTATATTTTTACAGCTCATTCTAATGAGATTTCTTAAAGTGCGAAAACTTGAACAGAGCAAAACAAAAAAAAATTGGTTAAACATAAAGTTTCAAAAAGCTCAAATACTATATATATATATATATATATATATATATATATATATATATATATATATATATATATATATATATGTATATATATATATATATATGATAAATCATCGATGTTGATGACTGTGTGAATCAATCCTGTACAAGCATTACACACCGACTACTACCCTTGATTTATTCCCAGGCTTTATATTGTTTATTATGGCTGTAACATCCACTTCTTTTCTTCTCATTTTTTTTATTTGAATAAACCCTGGGCCACATTTCCAATGTTTAATTACAAAAGATCATTTTTTAATTTATTCATGTTCAAACTTTCAAGAATTAGAACGCAGTTTCCGTAAGTTTCTTTTTTTTTTTTCATCGCAGGTGTTGCAAACCACATTCCAATCTGCCTGTCCAGCACTTGGTCTGATAGACGAGGATACTCACTGGAATGAGTGGGATGAGTTACAATGGCCTTCTATTAGCTGTAGGTAATGACAAATTGAATCTGACAGAAACATTTTTTTAAGGCACAAGAGGCATACCCCGATGGATATTAGAACAATGTTTCCTATGAAGAATGCATACTTGGTTTATCTTGGACCTATTGTAACACCAACTAATGAAACGAAATAATGTATTTGTATCAGAAACAAAAACGTATAATTCTGTGGACACAGTCGTCGAGGTCAAAGAAGCTGTGCGTTGCCCTATATAATCTCTCCACAGTCTAGGCATTGTTCAACAAAATCGGGTTTTAAAAGTTGGCGTCCCAATCATGCTTCTAAGAAATTTGCAGTCACCAAAAGTATTAAATGGCACCAGGCTTCTACCCCCCTCCCTCCTCAAGAATATAATCAAAGACTGCATTTTATCAGGTTATGACAAGGGTGACAAAGTTTTTATTCCATGTTTCCCCAACCATCAGACTTGCCATTTCCATTGAAAAGACTGCAGTTTCCGGTCAGTGTTTGGTTTGCAAAGACAATCAACAAGTCTCAGAGACATTGTCTCCGTGTAGTTGTTCCTTGGCTCACCAACAAATTTAATTATTCTAGAAGCAGAGGGTCACACACACAGTACACTGCAGGACCGTCTTTAGTGTAAATACCAAGAATTCATTCAGCTTGAATACAGCTTTAAAAAAATATAGATGAAAGAAAATATCAGGAGCAAAGGTGAGTGTGATTTCTAATTAAAGATATACTTTCATTTCATTGACATCCTCGAAGGTAGGGACATTGTTAGACTCCTTAGCCATTCCTTTGTAACAAACAAAACGGTTTACATAAATGTCCTAAAAATTTGCAAAAGAAATTCCTCTGCAATTAATATAGCCTTCCCTGTTTTTTTACTTTTACTTTTAATAGTTAATACTTGTAACAATGTTAGCGTGGTGTGTGAAACATTGCAGAGAGGACACAAGAATAAAATACAGCAAATGACTAGGTGGAGGATTTCAAACGAAATAATGAATTTAATATTGTGATAGTGATATATACATACAATAATAATGAATTTAAAACTATCATATATACATACGATAATAATGAAACATATGATGAATGAAATAATAATATATCTAAGTATCTCTTGGTAGTAGATACTGTACTTATGGAATCCTGAACCAATGCCTAAACTGGCCCAACTTTTAAAAGAGTTTGACACCTACCGGCTGGATATCCTAGGAATCTGTGAGACCGTAATATACGCAGGACACAATTAGGAACACGCTTGTCGTCTTGGAATTGCCATGTCCAAAATAGTAGCCCCGGCGCTATTTGCTGGAAGCCAGTCAGCGACCGCATTATTACAGCTCGACTCCAAGAAAACCCAATCAAAATCACTACCATCCAAGTATATGCCCCTACAAAAGATGACTGAAGATACCATCAAGGATAACTTTTATAATCAACTTTAAACTATACTTGATGAAACACCCACCTATTGATAGGAGACTTTAATGCCAAAATCAACCTCAACTGAACTGGCTTTGAATACATAATGGGACCCGCAGAGGAGCGGATTTAGCTCAGACCACTACCTAGTCAGTGGCTAATGTAAGCTACAGCTTACTTCAACCACAACGAGCCACACGACCCCGGCCATTTAACGTGGACAAGCTCAAAGACTGCAATATTGTAGAACAATTCCAATTGAGACAAAATATCCGCTTCGAGGCTATTGCAGATATATTGATCCTTGCAGAAGAGTGGGCCAACTTCAGAGATACCACTACTGAATGCGCGTAAGGAGACAAGGTTCATACAAGGAAAGGTGGATACAAGAAAGAACATGGAAATTGATCGATGAGAGGAAAAATGACAAACGTAGACGAGACCGGAAAAATGCAACACAGGATCGAAACTTAGGGGAAAAAGCCTACTGGGAAGCAGATCTGATAGTAAAGAGAAGTTGTCGGCGAGATAAACGGGACTGGATTAAACAGAAGAGCTAAGAGTCATAAGCAGGTCATACAGAAATGACACAAAGACTCTCCATCACATCGTCCGAGATCTCACTGAAGCAAAGAGTGAACACAGAGCACTAATAAAAGACAACCAAGGCTAAACTTTGCTAACGAAAGAAGAACAGGATGCAAGATGGGTAGAGCACTTTAAAGAGACCCTTAACCAACCGACACTAGATCTGACTTACACTTTCAAGGACCCCTCTCCGGACAATGATCTCAATGTCAAGACAGATTCAATTACAACAGAGGAGGTTACAATGACCTTTGCAATGTCAAGACAGATTCAATTACAACAGAGGAGGTTACAATGGCCTTTGCAGTCCTAAAGAACAACAAAGCACCAAGTCTAAACATGGTGTCAGCAGAAATGCTAAAATACTGGGAACAGTGCATTGTTGACAGAATGACTGATCTCTTAAATCTATGTTGGCAAACTTCTAAAGTCCCTGAGGACTGACAAAAATGAGTGATTGTAAAGCTTCCTAAAAGAGCAACTTGGCAGATTGCAACAATTCCATCGAGAATAGTTAGAGAATATGGCATCCATATTTTTTCTTGTACATTTTCCGAAATACAAAAATTTAAAAATTTAATCTCGAAACCAAAACATCAACAGCCGCCTCTGAGTTTGTGTGATAAATATAAATAGTAAAAGCAAAAAAAAATTCGAAAATTTTTTTTTATAAAATGTATTAATATAGTTAGTTATTTCTCAAAACAGAGCTATTTTTATTTTTATTTTTTTTTTTACAAATGATGTATTCTCTGTAAAGTTCCCCTTTCAGATATAAAGGTCATCTGTTTCTGTCGCCTACGATTAATTAGGATATCATGTGGCCAGCACAACGACCAACCGCCTTTACTTTTCCCCCAACAGATGTCAGGTACCCATTAGAGCAGGGTTGACTCAGGTGCTCAAAGGTCCCGAAATTAAAAATCCCAGTCTTCACCAGGATTCGAACCCGGGACTCCCGGTTCGGAAGCAAAGGGCTGTACCACTCAGCCACGCGCCTCCTATTCTCTGTTGCACGAGCTAGATTTAATTTTAGTTTAAATAAAAACAATAAATTATTTATCTTATCTTATATAATACAGACGTTACTTCAAAAAAGAAGATGATTACGTCCTATGCGTCATGCATTTAGTCATGCATATTAACCAATGACTTAAATTCTGCCAAGTCACTAGTTTTCCTGGCTAGCTCAGGCAACCCATTCCATGCTCTAATGGCACTTGGGAAGAAGGAGTATTTGTACAAATTTGTCCTAGCATATGGGACAGATGTTTCTGAGTATTTCATTAGGTTTTGATATTCTATTTGTAAATTATGTTTCAGTGTTTTATGTATTAAAGCTACTTTACTTTTTATTCTTCTGTCCTGAAGTGTCTCTAAGTTATTAAGTAGTAAAAAAGATTTTAACATTAAAAGTTCAATAAACTCTTATTCTAAAAATAACTCTTTGACAATAAACAATAGTTGTGAAGGTTTTTGAGAATCCAAAGAGACAGTAAATTATTAGGAGACTAATGAATTTATGAAGTCTACAGCTAATACCTCAGTAACAGTTGTTATTTATTTCAATATTATGAGACAACAATGAATGGTGGGTCTCACACAAATGAAGGCCCAAAATAAGGCATAACACTTTCACAGTGCTTTAGTCTATGACAAGGGCTAAATATTTTGTGTCAAATGGGACAGATATTTAATGAGAAATAGATGTTTAATATCACAAGGGATAGCTGTTTATGTGACAAGTAATGGATGTTTTAGGTGACAAATGACATGTGACATATAAAGTAAAAAAAAAGTCATGTTCTCCTTTATATACATATTAATCAATTATTTTTTTAAAACCTGATTTAATAGACAGTGTTTTAATTATATTTATTACCAACGTATCTAATAGTCCACCACATATTGTCATTTTGAAACTTCCCCAAACAGAAGGACTTCTAGAGGTAATGAATAAGAGCTTGGTCATTCACCAGTCCTTTTTGTCTTTTGTTCCACAACCAGTTAGACTATGATCACACCCGTTCGACCAGGCTTACACTGGAATGTTTCATAGCAATCAGTTCAGTCAAGACTTTGAATGGTAATAACGTAATAATAATAATCAGGTGGCCAAACAATACAATGACCTCTGTATGACCTGTGCACGTCTTTTTTTTGTATGAAGAGCGGTAGGATTGTGGTTGTTAATTTTACTCTATTTTTTTTTTCTTCGTGATGAAAATATTGTAACCTGCCTTGATACCTGCACTGTTTGATGACCCATGGGTTTAACCTTTTGGGGTCTGTCTCTGAATGTGTGTGAAGACATCAACTTGCTAATCTTGTTTTATTCTAAAAATTTTAAAAAGCTAATATGTTGTTGTATCTTAATGCATATTTGAAAAATTGATAACATTTTTTGTATTACCGTCAGGATGTATGAAGATCATTTGTTAACAACTGGTTTAGAGCTTTTCCCATTATTTGGTTATGAATGAAGCGTTTAAAGACCATATTGGGTCAATGAGCTCGTCAGTAAAGCTATGAGTAACCTTTTGCCACAAAGCTTCAATAAAACTAAATTCTATGATCTAATGGACCAACTGGACAGAGCATCACATAATAAATCACAATACCAAGTCAACGTTGTTAGAAAATAAAACACACGTTTCTAATAAAAGATCATTCATAAAAATAACAAAAAAAAGTTTGAAACAAAAACTTTATTTTTAAAGAATTATATCACAGACAAATTGTTTGTGTACAGAGTGTGTATCTACATGAACTAAGTGTGAACTGTGCTATGAATAAACATGAACATAGACTCTTTTTTTTTTTTTTAATAGTATAAGCTACACTTCAAATAGGTACTAGAGAAAATGAATAGCTCATTGCTGGAAAGGACATGAATACATATATGTGTATATCAATGAGGTTAATCTGATGATCAAGTATAGGACCCATGTTCAAAAATCAAATGATACATAGGATGCCAAAAAAAAAAGAAAAAAATTAACTTGATCTGAAGTGAATGAATCAAGTTTTTTGTTCGTTTTGTACCATTAAAGTTTTCCAGCTTATATAAATCAAATGCTAAATTTATTTTTAAGATTTTGTTTTAATTTAATTTAAATCATTTCCACTTAGACACAATCAATGCAAAAGGGAAATAATTGTTGAATGTAACTAATTATACTAAAGTCTTAAAAGCAAGCAATCATAATACATTTGAAGTTTATTTAAGAGCACTAAAAAGTTTTCCAATAATCCTACAATAATAACATGATTACCAACTTGTAATTGATCACCTTCCAAAAGGTATTGTTCGACTTGCTGGAAACCAGGCTGGTTTAAAGTCATCTTCTTCTGACAGGTGTCTCTGTTTAGCTTTTAGTTTTTCTTTTTTAACTTGCTTTTCCTGGAGAAAATATTTTGCATTAAAATTGTAATCATTTAGAATGAAATAAACCAAACTTACAAGTAGACTAATAAGTACTTACAATAAAGATAGTTGTAATGCAAATAGTATAAATATTTCATACATATTATAAAAATAAGTGTATAAGCATTAACACAATCCTGCAAAATCAATTCTGATGAACAAGAATTTTACTGTGCTAAAAAGAATATGCTATCTTAAACCAAAATTTAAAATTTGTTATATGAGACCTATCTAAACTAAGTACAAACCAAAAAAAAAAGATTTACAAAAAAGTTGTGTCAAATTTAAAAAAAACATGTACAGTGTCTGCTAGAAATAGTCTAATTGTTCATGAGCAATCTTAATGACTATATATTGAAGTATTTATTTATTATTTGAAGACTATTTATTGAAGTAAGCTTACCTAAAAATAATAGCATAGCACTAGTAAATAAAAATATGTCAACACATTTTCTTAACTCTATCTCTCCATAATTATTTTCTGCGTTCAGGAGGAATTATTCATTTTTCCCATTTGTATTTCACTAGCATGTTAGGATTGAACTTCAATAATGTTCAGCATTGTCACCAACCTTTTCTTCTAACCACCTAGAATACTTTTCATTTGCTTCTTCTTCTTTTTTCCTGAGTGCTTCTCTCTCCTCTTGCCTCCTCTGCTCTTCGCTCTTTTTCCATGAGCTGTTTTCCTTCAATCTTTTCAATTCTTCTTCTTTTTTCTTCTTTTCCCTAGAAAATTTAGTATACAAGTAAAAACTGATTTCATTTGAAAAATCTTCTAATTTTTTTGTGATCAAATAATGTGGGGAAAAAAAAGAATGAAAACATTTTATCAAAAAGATTGTTCTCAACTTTATCTGGATTAAGATGTTATTCTACCCATCTGTACATTTTTAATGAATGTTTCAATTGTGTTTAAAAATGCCTGACAAAACTGTTGGTTTGGTGAGATGAAATAAATAAGAATGGAAATTTGGGAGTAATATACTGAAAGCTTTTTAAATATTAATTCTTTTGTTTTTCATTACAACTAAGCAAGCAAACATAATCTGTATATAGGTCCAGAATGTGGATAATTAAACTGAAAATAACAGCTCTATTTCATTGGTTGTCATGAGTTATTTACAATGTAAAAGTTTTGTAAAGGAGTGATGTACAAAGATATATATAGTTAAAAAAGTGTCAGTTACCATCCACTGTGGGCAGTCAGTTTCTCCCTCTTTTCATTTTCCAATTTAGCTTTTAATTCTTCTTCATTCTTTCTTTTCTTTTCTGCTTCAATTCGTTGCTGCTTTTTTATCAACATTTCTTTTTTGTTTTTCCAAGATTCAAAAGACTAAAAAAAAAATCATTTAATTTTCTAAATAACTAAACAAATACTAGATCTATAACTACTATAATTTTTTTTTATCTCAAAATTGTACAAGTAATTTCTGTAATCATAATGGTGAATGGTTGAAATTATATTTAAAACAAGAACTCCCCTTGTGTATTGCACATGCTACCTACAAGTTAATAATTAAAATACAAAACAAATTAGCCAAGGTACCACATAGTTATGTTTGCAAAAATAAAACCTTCAAATGCACTTAAATGTTCAAAAAATTTTTTACCACAAATTATTACAGCTTTTTGCTGCAGGGCCAATCTCTTTACCTTTAGAGACTCTTGTTTTTTCTCTTCTTTTTCTCTCTCTTCTTTCTCTCTTTTCTTTTTTTCTTCTGCTTCTTTTTTCTCTTTTTCAGTTAATAAAATTTCTGTCTTTGTTTTAGACCAAGATTTAAAAGAAGCTTCTGCCTCAAGTTTTTTCTGCTCATCTTCCTAAAAAAAACAGATGGGGGGGGGGGGGGGGGGAGAGGGAGAGAGAGAGAGAGAGTAATTATTATGTTCATGATCTTGGAATAGATAAATTATTATTTTGATATTAAAACATAAATCAAGAGTCTCACTTTTTTTTTCTTTTCCTGCTCCTCCTTTTTCTTCTGTTCCTCAATTTTTCTCTTTTCTTTGGCAGCTTTTAAGTGTTCCTTATACCACTCATCATAGATTGCTTCTCTGATGTCTCCAGTGCTGTTAAATTGCCTTTCTGTTAAAGGCTCTGTCTGCCCAGGTAGCAAGCCATAACGAGGTTTTGGTCTATGCTGAACTTTAGCTTGAGCAGTGACTGGCCTATTTAAAATTTTAAAAATCATTGAGTTTACTTTAAATCTAGTATAGATTTAGCCAATGTCATTAGGTCTTTAAAAATAAAATTGGTTAAAAAAAGTTATATGCAAAAGCTAAACTCTTTATACTCTATACTCTACTTTATACTCTTTCAGGCTTCGCTTAACCAGGGCAGAGTACTAAAGGACTGGAAAGAAGCTTATGTCACCCCCCTATTTAAAAAAGGAGAAAAATCTGAGCCAGGAAACTACAGACCAGTATCACTTACCAGCATCACATGTAAAATCCTAGAGCACATAATATGTAGCAACATCATAAACCACTTAGACAAACATAATGTCCTCACCCCATACCAACATGGCTTCAGCATTATTTCCACTAATTAATTCAAATTAACAACTCTTAGTTTAGGACTATTTTGTCGCACTAATCCTTATAATTATATCTAATATTATTTAGTCTATATTTATTATTATATACTTAGATTTTAGATCTAGTCAGTCTTGGACTTTAATTAAAGCTTTAGATCTACTAATCATCTACTAAAATAACTTATAGTAATATTCTATATAGTTAGTTAAACACATAAATATATTGATCTAGAATTAGATCTGGATCTAGTCTAGGTCTATATTTTGAATAAACCATTTGATTGTCATTGTAAATTAGCTTTCACTTTAGACTTAGACTTAACTTAGGCATTGTAAACCTTAAACTAGATTTAGACTATACCTTTAAAAACTAAAATCAACAACAGTCATCATGAAATTGCTCTGGCTATTTATCCTAATAATTACTAAATACACACTAGCTGAACATAGAACTAGATCTACCTTAGTCAACACTAAACTTAAAAAGGAAACAACAGTCATAATCAATCATCACACTCTAGATCAATGCAACTTCAAAAATAACCTAACATACACATCCATAACATTAAAGAAGATCACCCATCACAAATGGAAGTTCTCAATCAGACACAGCAGAAATAAATACCTATCACTGCTAATATTAATAGCTGGAGATGTAGAGTCAAATCCAGGGCCTAGATCTAAAGATAGATGCAACATCTGCAAAAAAGTATGCACCATGAAACAGAAAGCCATTCAATGTGACACCTGCGATGAATGGTACCATGCATCATGTCTCCATATGAATACACCTGTGTATTATGCCTTAGGCAACAAAGATGCATCATGCCACTGTGTACCGTGTGGGTTACCTCAGTTTACATCAGGACTGTTTAATTCCTTTGATGCGGACACTTCTAAACCATACAACATCCTAAACACCATCCCAAAACAAACTCACCAACCACTAGCCAGATCCACTCCTGTTAAACCTAAATCTACTAAAATTAATACAACAGCCTCACTAAACAAACCTACTAAAGAAGTAATACCAAAATACCTTAAAACCTTAGTAATAAATTTTCAAAGCATTAGGAACAAAACAGCAGACTTAGAAATTTTATTAGAATGTGAGAAACCAGACATAATTGCAGGAACAGAAACTTAGCTACATCCTGAAATTTATAATGCAGAAATTTTCAATAGTAATTATGAAATTTTTAGAAAAGATAGGGCTGATAATCATGGAGGAGTTCTTTTAGCAATAAAAAACACTCTTATAGCAGAAGAAATTACCTTACCTAACTCCAAAAATATATAATCTACATTTTGTAAAATTAATACCACCTCAACATCCCTAATAATAGGCAGCATTTACAGACCACCAAATTCTAGTTTAGAATACATGCAGGAACTATGTAATCAGATTACTACACTTAAAGAGACAAATAAAAATGCAGTTTTTTGAATTATGGGTGATTTCAACCTACCTGATATAAATTGGAAAACACTAACCATAGATAAACACCAAAACCTTAAGGACATAAATGAGCTTTTCATAGAAACTTTACACAACCTAAGTTTAGATCAAATCATTAAAAAGCCAACTAGATTAAACAACACATTAGATCTCTTCTTAACCAACAGACCTGGATTAGTAGTTGATTATGATATTATCCCTGGTCTATCAGACCATGAGATCATAAAAATACACAGTCAGATAAAAGCAGTAGCCAATACAAAACCCAAAAGAAAAATCTTACTCTGGAATAAATGTAACCTAACACAACTACACCAAGCTGCATTAAACTTTCAACAAACATTCTTATTAGAAAAAGACATTAACAAACCAGTCGATGACCTCTGGAATTTCATCAAAAACCATCTTAAAAGCATTATAGAAAATCATATACCAACTAAATACACATCAAGAAAAATAAATAAATGCTGGTTTAATAATAGACTAAAGAAGCTTTGTAAACAGAAGGAAAACCTGTATAGAAAATTTAAAGAAACCAAGGCAGAAAGAGTTCACAAAAAGTATATAAAAATTAAACACCTAACCCAAAAAGTAAGCAGACAGCTGCAGAGTGAATACATAAACAATGTAATATCTAAAGATAACAACAAAAACCTATGGTCATACATTAAGTCTAAGAAAATGGAAACAACAGGCATAGCGCCATTAAAAGATGAACATAACCTAATATATAATGATAATGAAACTAAAGCAAACATCCTAAACAAATACTTTGCATCAACATTCTCAGCCCCAGGAGACAAAGACATATTTCTTAATTTGAACCAAGTAGACAACATAGAAGATTAAGTAGTACAAGAAAATGGAATTCAAAAACTATTATCCAACACCAATCCAAATAAAGCATCTGGACCTGATGGTATTCCAGCTAGATTACTCAAAGAACTCAGCAATGAGCTAGTCCCAGTGTTCAAAATACTCTTTCAGGCATCGCTTAACCAGGGCAGAGTACCAAAGGACTGGAAAGAAGCTAATGTCACCCCCCTATTTAAAAAAGGAGAAAAATCTAATACAGGAAACTACAGACCAGTATCACTTACCAGCATCACATGTAAAATTCTAGAACACATAATATGTAGCAACATCATAAACCACTTAGACAAACATAATGTTATCACCCCATACCAACATGGCTTTAGGAAATATAGATCATGTGAAACACAACTAATAGGACTAATTGATGATTTTTCAAAAGGTTTAGGTAATAGTGAACAAATAGATGCTATCTTACTAGATTTTTCCAAGGCTTTTGACAAAGTTCACCACCATAGTTTGCTTAAAAAATTAAAATATTTCGGCATTAATGGTCCACTGCATCAGTGGATTAAAGATTTTCTGATAGGGAGAGAACAAACTGTAATAATAAATGGCTCTAAATCAACACCAATAATAGTAAACTCAGGTGTACCTCAAGGAACAGTCTTGGGTCCACTACCTTTTTTAATTTACATAAATGATTTACCAAATTGCATTAATTCAGGAACAAAAGTCAGATTATTTGCAGACGATTGCATAATATATAGAACAATAAAAACAACACAAGACACAGATATTTTACAAAGAGAATTAGATGAATTACAGAAATGGGAATCAAATTGGAGCATGTCTTTCCACCCAGAAAAATGTCAGTTGTTAAGAGTAACAAAAAAACTAAAACAAATTAATTCCACTTATCTTATTCATGGCAAACCAGTAACACAGACTAAAAACGCAAAATACCTAGGTGTTATAATAAATGAAAAACTGTCATGGAATAAACATATTGATGAAACTACAAAAAAATCCAACAAAGCATTAGGGTTTATTAAAAGAAATTTCTATAAATCAAATAAGAACATAAAACTAAAATGTTATTTAACCTTGGTTAGGCCAATAATAAAATATGCATCTACCGTTTGGGACCCCTCAACTCAAGAAAACATTAAGAAACTGGAACAAACACAAAATAGAGCAGTGAGATTCATGACAAACGAATATTTACATTTGACTAGAGTAACACCATTAGTATAATCACTAAATTTAGAAAGCCTTCAGGACAGAAGACTCAAAAGTAAAGTAGCATTTATACATAAAACACTGAACCATAATCTTCAAATACAAAAACAAAATTTAATAAAATACTCTGAAAGACACAAAAATAATGGCACATTCCTTGTCCCATATGCTAGGACAAATTTGTACAAATACTCCTTCTTCCCTGGTGCTGTTAGAGCATGGAATGGGTTGCCTGAGCTAGCCAGAAAAACCAGTGACTTGGCAGAATTTAAGTCATTGGTTAAAATGCATGACTAAATGCATGACGCGTAGGACGTTATCATCATCTTTTTTGAAGTAACGTCTGTATTATATAAGATAAGATAAACACATATATTAAATACCTGACTCTCTTTGTGGTCTTACCCTGACCTATATAAGTCATGGTTTGGGCTATAGCAATGCTTTCAATAAATGAATCATTTTTGGATCTCTCTGTTCCAGTATTATCTTTCCTGTCAAAATGAAACAATTATGATTTCTTTTTAATTTGTTTTTTGCCATTCTTTGTACAGTAATGTTTCACTTAATACATGTTTAAGTTAGATTTAAACTTGATAAAAAATGGCAAGAGTATAATTAACACCAGGAATCTAAACCAACATTGTCAATTTTAAATTCTCTTTAGGTGGGATTTTTTATCTAAGATGTTCACAATAGCTTTGAATTTACTATGCTCTATTTGGAACGATCCGATATGATATCCTCACTACATGTTATTTTTTTCTTTTAAATTTCTGATTTTCCTTCAGAAATTAAGATTATTACATTATTACTATGCCTAATTCCAAACCTCCTACAGGATGGCAAGGGATGAAAGCAGTTTTAATTCAGGGCCATGATCACAACAATTTAAAGCACATACCACATGATCTTACAACATCTGTCAAAAAAAAAACACAAGAGGAATAAGGAAAATGTTACACTTACTCTGTTTTTGATTGTCCCAATTTTCTGTTTGGGTCTGGTGGGAGCTCTTCACATAAAGAGCTAGTATCTTCTGGCCTTTGTTGTTGATATATAGTTTCTGCTTGAAGAGAATGTTCACTTGATGATTTTCTAAAACTGTCTTGTGTTTTGATTGACACTGAAGATGGAGACTTTCGACCATCTGAATTTTGAAGACTATTTATACCTTCTTTTGATCCTCCAGAATTCACTTTTCCATTTCTCATTTTAGGTTTTGGCTTATCTCTAAGTAAGTCCATTACATTAGGAGTCCCTTTGCTCTGAGATTTTTCTTCTTCATCTTCAAAAGACTTCTGAAGTGGAGATTTCCTTCCAAGAATACCCGTTTTTTCTTTTCTGCCTTCAAATGTCACTTTATTACCTGTCAATTTATCTAAGGTTTTCTCTTTACTCTTAGATCTGTATTCTTGTTTCAGTTCTGGAGATGGAGATCTGTTGTAGCGTTGTTTTTCAGAGCTTTGTAATAGTTTATCATTTTTTCTGCCCTTATCATTAAAGATGTAAGAATCTAATTCTTGTTTACTTTCAGCACGGCTGTGACCAAACAGATCACTAGATGAATTGCGCTTGTGATCTCTTTCAAATTCATAGGATGGTGTACTTTTTTTAATTTCACTCTCAAATGTAGGAGTTCTCCTCTTTTTATCATTCTCAAATGTTGGAGTGCTTCTCTTTTTCTCATTCTCAAATGTTGGAGTGCTTCTCTTTTTTTCATTGTCAAATGTTGGAGTGCTTCTCTTTTTCTCATTGTCAAATGTTGGAGTGCTTCTCTTTTTCTCAATCTCAAATGTTGGAGTGGCTCTCTTTTTCTCATTTTCAAATGTTGGAGTGCTTCTCTTTTTCTCATTTTCAAATGTTGGAGTGCTTCTCTTTTTCTCAATCTCAAATGTTGGAGTGCCTCTCTTTTTCTCATTTTCAAATGTTGGTGTGGCTCTCTTTTTCTCATTCTCAAATGTTGGAGTGCTTCTCTTCTTCTCATATTCAAATGGTGTTGGTGATCTTTTTTCTCTACCATCTTTATCCCTTTCATATTTATCAGACTCTTTTCTGTAAGTTGGAGATATTCTGCTTTGATCTTTGCTTCTAGCTTGAGGCACAGGTTTGCTACCATGCTTTAAAGAATCTCTGCAATGAAAACATTTTTTAAACATTAATTAAGAATTCATCAATTTAGTTCACAAGATTGTTCTCAATTAAACTTAGCAAAGTCTACAATTAAATGTACCTAGGTGATAGATCACTTTTTTGTCCCCTTAGTAATCTTGGAGTCATTTTATCTCTTGGTGATTCTGAAATACTCTCAAGCAAAGAGTCAGCAGGAGTTACTCCTCGTGAACCTGTTCACATCAATAAAAAAAAAGTTTGGTAAAGAAATAACAAATATACTGAAATAATCAGCTTCAATCTGTTGCTCATAACTAAGTCATATATTGCTCATACTTAAATATCATGAAACATTTTAAAATATTTTAACTTACCTCTGTTTACCTCTGTTGGGGAACTTTGTAAAGCTGAGCGATAATTGGGAGGTTGCCAGTTTATGTCTCCTTGTGGCCTGAGTTTATAAGAAAACCTTTGTTAAATTTGAATAACCAAAATTTAATTACTACCATAACAAAGATGGATTTTCATAGTGAAGTTCTTAAAGTAAAACTGTAACTGTTGCAGGATGTCTGCATGCAGAAATATAGAATATAAGTTATGCTTACCAGTCATGGGGGCTCCTTTTACCCTCTGTTGGAGTTTTTCGACCAAAAATAATTTCTTCTTTAGTTAAATTTTCATATGTAGGTGTCTTTCGACCAATTAAAGAATCTAATGTACTAGTATTTGATGTTTTTTTTGCATTCTGTTTAAGGAATTTCGATTCTTGTTTTGGTGATGGTGCTTTGACACCAGGAGCCTGCCATAATCCAGCAGATTTGGATTTCTCAAAAGTGTTGGCAACTTCTTCATCGTCATCATCTTCATAATTGTCATGGTTGAGAAGCTTTTTAAGATCTCTAGTACGCATAGTGGTTGTACCAAAAGCAGCACTTAGATCTGGTGAATGAGTCTCACGCCTTTTAGCTGAACTAGGTCTTTGTTCCTTAATGGATTTAGAATGATATTCTGAAATTTAAAAAAAAAATATTTTTCTATTACAAAAAATTAATTCTCACTATTAAATAATGAATAAAAATGTATGAACAACGAAAAATAATTTAGTTTTTAGTAATAAATCAAATAATAAAATAATCTATTTTGCTTGTTCTCCTTGATAATTCTAATTATATTAGGTCATTACAGTATCAGTATCATTACAGTATCTTTGTGGAATGTTGGAATAGAATGTGAGCTTTAATTTTTTGTGTAATTTAATTAGTTTTTCTTTTTAGCTCTGGTGTTTATGTTTGCAATGTTATCACAGCACCTTGAGCCTACATTTTGTTTGCGAGTAGCAATGTATAAGTTAAATTATTATTATTATTATTAATTAGAAAATCTATTATTATTATTATTGGTTGGTTTAATATACATAGAACTGTTGATCTTTAGCCTGACCTAGCATGTCATGGTGTGACCTAAAGGTTACAGCTATGTAAAAATAAATACTATCAATAATTATGCAAGATTTTATTACTATTAAGTATTATGCAGTGGTAAGATATTAAAAATACTTTTCACTTAAAGCAAGGGAGAGCACTTGCTCAAAGTTTTTTTTTCGTTACTAAAAGTAAAAAAAAAAGTAAATTTCCCCTTTCAGACCATTTGATCTATAGGGCAGATGATGTTAAGGTCATCTATTTCTTTGGACAATGGCTAATGAGCAGGGTGTCATGTGGCCAGCACAATGACCAACTGCCTTTACTTTCTCCAACTAAAGCCATGTACCTATTAGAGTTGGGTAGACTCAGGGGCACCCTGAAAATCCCACAATTCAAAATCCCAGTCTTCAAAAAGATTCAAACCCAGGACCCCAGGTTCAGAAGCCAAGTGCTTAATCACTCAACCACCACACTAAACTAAACGGCCTTCAACACCAAGAGAATCTTTTTGATTGATTTCAAGAAAGCTTTAGACAGAGTATGTCATGGGGCACTCTAGGTGACAGTGGAAAATTATAATATAAATAAAAACATAATAAAAGTGATCCAGAACCTCTACAAGGAGGCTACTAGTGAGATGTACTTCAACAATAACATTGGGGAATGGTTTAAAACCACAGTTGGAGTAAGACAAAGCCGCCTACTCTCACACACTCTTTTAATATCCTCCCTTAAATGATAATGGAAGATGCTCTTGAAGGTACTGTAAACATTGGAGCAAGAAGAATGACTAACTTCATGAATGACAAAGATAGCTAGCTAGCAAGAACACAAGAACTAGCTGACTTGGTGATGTGCATAGACAAGACTTCCACAGCATATCATGATATGCAAATAAATGCAAAAAAAAACCCGCAAATTATGACCAACAGCCAAAAGGAGCATCAGTATTGGAGGTGAAAAGCTGACAAGTGTCAGTAGTTTTAAATACCTTCAAGATGTTTTCTCAAATGAGGGAGCCAGACCTGAACTGCAAAATCTACAGCAGCACTTGCAAAATTCTAACAATATGGAAAGACAAAGACTGATGCACTCCCTTGTCATGGCCACATTCTTGTAGGCCTGTGGGTCTAGGACCCTGACTGTGGGGCTGGAGAGGAGGATCTTAGCAATAAAACTTATATGTTACAGGTGTCACACATTCCTCGTCCCATATGCTAGGACAAATATGTACAAATGCTGCTTCTTTCCTAGTGCCATGGAATGTGTTGCCTGAGTCAGCCAGGAAACCCAATAACTTGTCAGAATTGAAGTCACTGATTAATATGCACGACTAGATTGACTTAGGAACATGTATATGATGTAATCATCTTCTTTTTTGAAGTAACGTCTATATTTCGTAATATAAGATAAGACAGCAACACAAAAAAAGATACTAGAGACACGGTTATTACAGCTATTTGATCCCATGATGACAAGCTAACTGCTGTCAAAAACGCAAATGAAAACTATGCGGCCATATTACAAGGTCTTCAGGGCTCGCTAAGACCTACCTTCCGGTAACAAAACCAGGAAAAAAAAGAAGAGGCAGACAGAGAAAGTGATGGGAAGACAACATAAAAGAATGGATGGGCCTGCCATTGTAAGAGATTCTTTCCAAGAGGAATGGAGAAAAACGGTCTACAGACTAAGGGAGAGGTGAAGGTGAAATGACCAAGCAGCTTTCAGCAAATATGGGTTGTAAGTTAAATACATGATGTATTCTGATTAAGCCTTCCACTTCTCATGGTGGAGGCTATCTAGGTACGAACAGCCCAGTGCTACACTGACACAATTCTCTTCTATTGTAGCAAAAAAAAACAACAGCTGTTCCTATTCTCTGTTTTTCATCAACATGTGGACTAACAAAAGTCCATCCTAGAAAGTCATTTGCTCTGTTTGTTTTGACTATATATTAATAATCACTTTAACAAATTTTATGGTAGAAAAAATTGGATATGGATCTAATGGGTTTTTTTTCTAAAATTACTTATAGAAATATGTTTTCCGTTTCAATATACTTACATTTGGCCTACCATACTAACAAAACAGAAATGTAAAGAATAAGTAAGAACTTATATAAGGCCAATTATATTATGAACATTTGATACAGCTCTAGAACAAGATGACCTTCTACCTAAGTTTAATATATCTATACATATGTTTTATGATTCTAGTTTTAGACTCAAGTTTTAGGATTACCTTTATAAGTGTTGAAACCATCTTCATCACTGTCAGTAATTTCAGCAGTTAGCCCCAATTTTCTCCTCTCTCTTAGTTTTCCTTGTAATTCACTTTGAAATGAGTCTTTTGGGCGCTGTCTTCTTGGTCTTGGGATGTCATCTGCTTCCAAGTCATCCATCTTAAAAAAAAAAAAAAAAAAAAAAAAAAAAAGAGTAGACCTATAACTGTAGTAGTGCACCAATTCAGTCAGTAAAGAATGATTATTAAAGCCATAAAAGAACACTTCCCTTTATTGTTGTTTTGGCTGAGCTAGTTCTGTTTTTTAGCAAGCTTAGTTTAGCCAATCCCTATCAATAGGTGTTTTTGAAGGTTCACTGGTCATTTTGTTAAAAACTATGGAACTTTCTTCCAAATAGATAATTACTTTAAATGTAATATAGTGTAAACTTGATTACATCTATTAATCTTAGTAACTGTATATACCAGAGAATCAACATGAGAAAAAGGGAAATATTAAGATTGTCATTTTCAAAAATATAGCTTTGGCTATTTTATTAAATATTGAATTGAAAGTTGATTTCAGTCTTGAAAACATTTTTTAAGGATTGTTACAAGATATATAGATTTCTTTCTTAGCATAAGACCAACTGTACCATGGTACAACAGTGGAGAGAGTACAAAGTAAGGGCCCTCTGAAGAAAAGCTGACTGGACAATGTAAAAGAATGGACTGGCATCTCTCTTGGTATCCTTTGAAGAACAGCTGCTGACGGGGGAAAATGGTGGGATTTGGTTACTCAAACGTCATTCAACGAAAGTCAAGGGACAGATGATGATTAAATATATTCCCAAAAATGATAGAGACAAAAATATTCTGTATTGTAAGAATATGAAATTAACAGCTGACACAAATATGTTATTTATCAGAAACTAGTCACATTTTACTCTTTTCCACCTTAAGTTCTGTGAAAGAAACAAATGTCCTAGTCATGATAAAAGGGAGAATACTGCAGGGGTAATGTTCCAATACAACAGAAATAATAATCAGTTGCACTTGATTAAACTAGAATACACAAAACAAAAATGACAACCATCAATCAACATCCACCTTGTTTTTTCACTTTCTCTAAGATGTCTTTCCTCAGCACATACACTTAAAGGGTGGAAGTTAGGAGTAAACCTCACATTACAAACCAACTTATACCAAAATGGCTTTCACAACAGGTAAAATAGTTCTAAAAAAATGTTTTACAACGTACAGTGAAATATTTCTCTTGTGTAGTGTTAGTGCTTGTTTTTGTTTTCAATTTATTTTCTGTTAGATCTAGAATCTATAAGAAATCTGTATGTTTGGACTTAAAGAAATGAACAGTGTCTTTCTGTTTAGAACTTAGAAAAAAGAACAAGTACTTTTTTATTACCGGGTACAACACTTAGCATTTGGTCTGGTGTGCATGTGTCTATGATGACTAGGAGGTAGAGGGTCTGGTATGTGTGAGTGTCTATGATGGCTAGGAGGTAGAGGGTCTGGTATGTGGTATTATTTACCTGAGATGAACTCCAATTGGTGACAAGGCAGGGAGACCTAGGTCTCCCGTAGTGCCCAGGTAAGGAACTCTGTTGTTTGGCGTAGTGCCTCATAGCTTCCATACAAACATAGTGAACAACTGGATACGTCTTCCCGCAGCTCGCTGAGCTGCGGACACTCTTGCAAGACGTGCGCCACCGTCTCTGCTGATTCCCCGCAGTGTCGGCAACGGGCATCGAAATTTGGTCGGAACCGGGCGAAGTACGCACCTATGGGGCAGTGTCCCGTGCGCCACTGCGCTATTATTGTTTGTTCCGACCTTTTTAGCCTCCACCACGGGTCCTCTCGATTTGGGCGACGCATGTGCTGCCAGACTCCCATGGCAGTGTTGGAGTCATCCCAATATTTTAACCACTTTTCATGTACCCACTCTCGTATAACTGTGGTAGCCTGTTGAAACGTACTTGGTGACTCGAAAGTGGGCACGGCCAGCGCTCCTTCTCGTGCTAGAGCATCAGCCACGGCATTGCCCCTCACGCCGCAGTGCGAGGGCACCCACTGCATTAAGATGACAGCTCCAATAAATAGGCGGATGTTATTTGCGGCGCCTAATGCCTCTTCCACCAATTTGGACTTTCCCCCTAAGCCAGCCATGGCTTGGAGGCAGGACTGGGAATCGGTAACCATTACAACGGTAGTCGCAACGGTTATCTTTTCACGCATTTTTTGGAGCAGGTAATTGAGTGTGTTGGTTATCGCCGTTAATTCTGCATCAAAGCTGCATGTGCCTGACAGCTTGTCTGGGTAACAGATATATTCCCCATACCCAGCTCTTACGGGGTCCTTCATGACCGACCCGTCTGTATAACAGTAAATGGCGTTGGCCGGGTAGGTCTTTAATGTGTCCATTGACATTTTTCTTAGTAGATCCGGGTGTGTGTGTCGTTTTGTGGCCCCCTCCAACCCGTGTATAGTTAAATTTATGGGAGGGATGGGCTGTCTCCTCCAGGGCGGGCACGTGCTTATCCGTCGGATTGGGACCCGGTCAGTGGAGAGGCCAGCTTGAGCACTCAAATTTGACGCGCAGTGCATAAATGATGTCCGTTTTATCCTGTTTTTTACTCTCCACTGAGTGACTAATGTATGGGTCGGGAGCCCTGGTTCGCCCCTTTTGTAGCGTTCCAGGGCCGTTAGCACGGCGCGCTCTCTCCTCAGGCTGAGAGGAGCCACGTTGGACATGATTTCTGCAGCGGAAGTTGGGCTCGTTCTATAGGTGCCGCAAATGAATCTGAGAGCCTGGGCCTGTACACGGTCGAGTGATTCGAGGGCCGTCTTGCTTGCGTACACCTGCACGGGCAGGCTGTACTCGATTTGGGATCTGACAGCCCCTGTGTACAAGTCAGCTCGGGCGCCCCACTTGGTACTGGCTAGCTTTCTGAGTAACCCTAACTTCTCCGAGGCCTTTCGTTCAACATCCTGGATGTGCAAGTGCATTGAGAGCTTTCTATCTAGGGTGACTCCTAGATATTTTGGCGTGTTTTCACGTTGGAGTCGCAGCCCACCGAATTGGAGCTCGAATGGGGCCCCAAGAATGTCGATTCCCAGGCTGAACAGGCACCAGGTCGTTTTGGCAACGTTAATTCGTATCTGCCATTTTGAACAATACGAGGAGATGGTATAGAGATCGGCTTGTAATGCTGCCTGAAGTTGGTCAGCTTTCTTCCCGGTTGACCAGAGGACAATATCATCAGCATATAGCAGTTTGCGACATCGGAGTGAGCTGGGCAAATCATTAAGATAGGCCATGAAAAGGATACATGAGAGGGCGGATCCCTGGGGTAACCCTCTGATTGGGGTGTTTTCCCCACTTAGAGAGTACTGGAACTGTGTTCGTGTTTTCCTCTCAGTTAGGAACTGTTTTATCCAGTTGTAGGTCCGCCCGTGTACGCCCATGGCTCTAAGCTTAAGATAGAGGCCTTGCTTCCACACCCGGTCATAAGCCTGTTTTAGGTCTATAAAGACTGCATATGTGCTCTCGGACCTCTGGAACCCATCGGCCACCTCCTGCATGAAAACTGTGATCTGGTCGATCGGGCTCAAGCCTGCCCTAAAGCCAGCCTGCTCTGGCGCTAGGATACCGGCACTCTCAAAGCTCCACACGAGTCGCTCGCTGACCATCCGTTCTACTATCTTGCCGATAGTGGAGGTCAGGGATATGGGTCTGTAGGACTCCACGTTAGTCGCGTCTTTGCCCTTTTTTAGTATTGGAACAATGGTAGCACAGCGCCAGGCCCTGGGTAGTCTGGACTCTACCCAGGTCCGATTCGCAAACTCAAGGAGTTTGTCTTTCGCAATACCCCCGAGGTGTTTTACCATCTCAGGAGTAACCTTATCTGGCCCCGGAGCCTTTCTGTTTTTGCACTTAGCTATCGCTCTGTCCAGCTCAGCATGGCAGAAGGGCGCATTGCGCGTGTCCAGGTCTTCCGACCCATCCGGCTCCCTCTCGAGTCTTTTACGCTCCTTGTTGAGGGCTATAGACGTGGCTGTCTTTTTTTCGGACTTGCTTATCGAAGCGAAATATTTGTTAAGCAAGTCGGCCATTTTTTGATCTTTTGCCACTCGATCCCCACTGGGTGACAATAATGGGGTGGCTGTACGCACCGAATCTTTGGCCTCAAGATTGCGAAGAAGACGCCAGGCTTTGGAAGTATCCCGAAGATCCAGCCCGCACAGGCATCCCTCCAGTGGTCCGCCCGTACGTTGGGCCACCTCGCGGGCCTTCGGCATAATGCGTTGAACTCCCTGCGCATTCAAGGGTCCCCTTTCTTTGTGCTCTGCGCCTCGCCCGTTACCTGGCCCTGACTATTCGGTCTAATTCTCGGGACCAGGCGGGTCTATGCCGTATGCCGGGATAGGTCCGCGGGATATACTTCCTAGCCGCACCCAAAATCGCTGCAGTGATTTCGTCGTATTTGGTGTCGCCTGTCCCTTCCTCCACCGTGATACACGACAGGGCGGAGTCGACAGCCGCCCCGTATGCTGGCCAGTCAGCCTTATTGTAGCTCCATTTTTTGGGGCCGTTTAATGGCTACACCCCTGGCCTCTGAGAGGGCAATAGTGATTTCAATGGGCCTATGATAACTTCCAACATCCTCAAGCACATTAATTGTGGTTTTCCCCTCTAGATCTGCGGAGATTAGAGTTAGGTCAGGTCTCGATAGTGTGTAGGATGGTTGGCGGGCTATGTTTATTTTGCAGGCAGAATAAGTTCGTAGTGTTGAGAATTTCTTGGACTTTTTGGCCCGAGGAGTCGGTTGTGTCATAGCCCCATGCAGGAGACTTGGCAGCTAATAGAGTTTTAGTGAGGATGTTCTTATTGCCGAGGTTAATGGCAAGTTCGTGTTTTGGCGGGTTTTATAGCAGTTAATGACCGTAAGTTTTCTACCAGCTTTGAATATATCAAGCGAGATGGCGTCGGTACGCCCGCTTTGAGGGCCAGGATTTTGTGAAACTGTCATACCGTTTCTTACATATGTGATAATTCCACGGCACTCATCGCATTTACATTTATAAGCCGTGTAGCCGCTGATGTGGCTACTTCGTTTCTTGCCTACCAAAGTCTCCTGCAAGAGCGCGATGTCTATTGCCCTCTCGTGGAGGAATTTTGTAAGCTCTAATATCTTGGGTATTAATCCATAGATATTGAGCTGAAGTACTTTTATCTGGCTAAGTTTATCGCTCCCTAAGGGTTTTGGACTGGAAGCGACAAACCGTTGTAATGGTTGGTGTTTCGCTTCATTGGTCATAGTCGGTTCGGCCTTTTGGGTGGTAATAGTTGGTTTGACTTGGTGCTGGACATGATCACCAGGTTGGTGTGGTTGGCTAGCCACACCTTGGCTACCGTTCTTCCGAGGGAAGAACGAGTGCAGTGTAGCCTGGGAAGAGGGCTTTTTCCTGAGAAGGGGAACCTTCGCTAATTTTTCGTGGTTCGACAGGTTCCGCTGGATCGGAACCACGGAACGAGTAGTAGAGGATTTTTCGTTGTCGGGCCTGCCGCCCACTACCCGCGCGACGGAGCCTGTTCGGGTCTGCTCGTACCCGGGTTTTCTGGTTTGATGTGTATTATTCATGTTTGCATAGAAGTCGAAGGCCGTTGGCGGCCTTACTTATTGCCGATTAGAAAGTAGTGTGCACAGGGCCTGCAAGAGGGTCCGGGAAGTCCGCACCACTGGTCACCACCTCCGTATGGCAAGAGCTCGCTTACGAGAGAAGTGGTTGTGTGAGGGGGGGGGGGGGGGCTGGACATAACCCCTTTGATTTCCTTTTACACTTGCCGGCTGCTCATTCATCAGCGGCAAGCAACCAGTACCCTTGGCCACTCCAAAAAGAGCGGAGTGTTCACCCGGCGACCACGATGAGGTGGTACTGGAACGCCGTGGTATTATTTACCAGTACCGTCTACTCAATCATACTCAATGGGTCTTCTATAGCTTTTTGATAGAGAAGATATACTATATAGATTTTATATAATTAATAATAATAATCTAGATTTAGATGATTAAGAATGAAAATACAATTTTTAATATAAAAAATTACCTTTATTTCTTTATTTAATTACATGTAAACTAGTCTAGGCTAGTAAATATAGATCTAAATTTAGTTTCTTTCACAAGCTTAATAATTTACATTTAGATCTAACAGCAAAACCATGTTTATACCTGTTACTGGGCAAAAAAAGATGGAATAGAAACGGAATAATAATTTTAAGAGAATCTAGATGATTAAGAATGAAAATACAATTTTTAATATAAAAAATTACCTTTATTTCTTTATTTAATTACATGTAAACTAGTCTAGGCTAGTAAATATAGATCTAAATTTAGTTTCTTTCACAAGCTTAATAATTTACATTTAGATCTAACAGCAAAACCATGTTTATACCTGTTACTGGGCAAAAAAAAGATGGAATAGAAACGGAATAATAATTTTAAGAGAATCCTTTCTTTTTAACGAAACAATTTTTACAAACAACAATCTTTCCCGATTAATAAAAAAAAATATAGTAAATGGAATGCTGTTTCCCTTTGAACACATTTCACTAAGATTATTATTAATGTGTTTTTAAAAAATGTCTAGTCGTACACTTAGTACACCAGCTGTTGTTGTTTTTTTCCGGATTAACAAAATATATATAATTGTATTAGAGAAATGTTCATCAGCAGAGTGGCGCAGCGGAAGCGTGCTGGGCCCATAACCCAGAGGTCCGTGGATCGAAACCACGCTCTGCTAATTTTTTTCTTTTAATTTCTAAAATTTCGAAATGCCTTTGAACTAGATACGGTATACATTCTAAGCTGACTTTTCATCCTTTACAAAAATCAGTTAACCATAAATTTCCTAAGAAATGACATCGGTAAATCAGTGGCGTAGCATGGTAGCCATGGGCCCGGGTTCAGGAATATCTAGGTTGGCCCCTCTCCCCCTCAATAAGACTAATTTAATGTGTGACAACAAACTCGAGTAATCTGAATGTATTTAGAAAACGACATTCCAGTGCAAGTATTGTACCTTTTCATTAAGGGGAGGATTCACCTCTATTAAATCAATTTTCTTTTTTTTTTTTTTACATTTTTTTAAATATGGTTTCATATGATTATCTATCCATCTCTCTACAGTTTTTCATTATTTTTAGTTATATTAGATGCTTTAAAATAATTTTACAAAATATCAAGTGTTCTAATTAATTTAGGTCATTAATTATGCGAAAAAAAAATAATAACGTAACTTTTTTATTTTTTGTCCGTTTTACAAAATTTTTTCACTACCATTCTCATCTGAAATCCTAGAATCGTATTTGTATCAACAGTATAATTAGTTGTAAAATGAATTACCATTGGTCGAATAAACACGTTTTCTGTAAGTAACAATTATTATTACCAATCAGCGAGCTCTTTGCAAAAGCTTAGGGTAGCCTTATCATAAACAGTTCCGGCGCATGCTTTTGTTTACATCGCTAGTCTAGTGTTTATTTCTTCAATATTATGGATATAATGATAAAGTGTGATCTAATAGAAGAAGGAAAAAGTCAATAAAAGCGTAAGTTTAGAGGGAATAAATATACTGGAAGATGAAAACAACTTGACTTATTATATAAGATAAGAAGATGTTATTACTAGTAGTAGATCTAGTACCGGTATGGAACCTAACCTAAGGCTAATGTTGAAGACATAGACATAGGCTAGCATAGCTGAGACTACTAGTCTAGGTCTAATGAAGGAGATATCGTGAAACTGATGTTATTGATGTATGTTTCTTATCTAGTTCAAAACTAAAATATAGTGTATCTATAACTAAGGAGAGTAGACCTACTGAAGTTCTAATTTAAAAGGATATCTATTTGTTGACATTCAAGCCCTTATTTCCTTGGTACAACTATTACAATATCACGTACTCATGCTAATCAATTATAAAAAATAAAATCAGGATGAAAACCACGTGTAAACTAGATCTAAATATCCCCAGACTATTCAGTAACTGAAAGAAAGTGAGGCTTGTCAAGTAAGATAGTTTTTCATCGCAGCCATTCTTCAGATGAGTTTTTATTTGAAACTTCTCTCTATGAAAATATAAATATGAGCTTTTAACTAGCTATCTATAGTGTAGTTATCAACAGAGTCACAGATCCCTAGTCCATATGAATATTGCAGCCCAACCCAACTGAAAGTACTGCTAATGAAAGCATGTTGTCAGCAGCGAATGAAATGAAAAAAAAAACATGGACAGATAACCGCATCATGTGATGGTATATGGCAGAGAAGAGGCTTCATAAACAAAAATGGAATAGCAACTGTTCTATCTGACAATCCTCATAAAGCCAGTAAAGTTTTACATTTTTAGGTTATGTCTAACTAATTAGACAAACCTAAAAAAAATACTTTCATCAGAAATCTTCCTTGAAATGGGTTTCATTGTTGGACACTATTGTAAATAGAGATGTCACTCGTTGAACAAAAGGCAGTTAAATGCCGGAGGGGGGGGGGGGGTCCAAAACATAGAAAAATACACAAAGTAATTGCAAAAAGGCAGGATAAAAGAATGCAAGTGGAATAAAAGGCCATGGCTGATGATTCACATCTCTGGGGGAGGGGGGGGGGGGGGCTTTTAAGTTAGTATTCATTGAAAAAAAGATTTTTTTCCCTTTATATTTCATTTTTCTCCATTTTAATTTTTTTGACAAATTTCTTGACATGGATTCAAATTATTTCAAAAGTTGTTTATGTATCTTCATGAAAATTGGCACATATCATAAGAGATATTTTTTGAACACACCCTACTACTTTGGCTTTGATTGAATGAAAAGTTTTAAAGTTATGGTCATTTATAAAATGTTATTTTGATGTTTTTGCTTACAAAAAAACACCCAAAAACAAAAAAAAAATTTTCAAAGGGTAATACACTTCAGAATATAATAATTTTAGTAGAGCATGTTAATAATATATGTATAAACATATTTCAGCTCAAAATCTTTTATACTTTTTGAGAAATTTGTTCCCAAATGTTTGTTACTATTTATAGTAACACGCAGTGGTGACGTCATACTAAATGTCAAAATTGACATTTGACTTTTTTTTTTACTCTCATGTGTTTATCAAACTATTTGGAAACTTTCATGGCTGTTGTACTATTCTAAGACATACTTTGGTTTTAAGTTTATTTAGTTAGGCTTCCATCTTTCAAGTAATCGTGTCTTAAATTGTAATGTTTTACAACTTCTGAACAATATTAAACGACTTGAAACTTTTCAAATAAACAAACAAATGATTTTTATGCGTCATTTTTCCTATTATACACATTTACAAAATGTAACAGTTTTTCGCTCAATGAAAAAACAACACACACAAAGTGAAGCTAACATGCTCTGTGTCTTCAAATTCTTAAATCATTCTGATCAGACTTTATATGTGTTTATAAAACGCATCTTTCTAGGATTGCATCTATGAATAATATTCTATGACAATATCATCTGTGTCGGAATGAGACAAGAGGCATGTAGGCATCATCGTTTGCGCTTAAAAGGAAACGACTTAAATGTATGTCTTTAAAATATTGAAAATGTTATGCCCATGTGATCTGTCAAGTAATCAAGAAACAATGACATCGATAGTTCGTTAAAATAAATTGATTTTGAAAGTATTCTCTGCATCTTAAATTTTCTCTTGACAAGTTTACACCAGTCAGTTGTAGTCTCATCAAATTTGATATGAACTTTCGTCAATCATGTGAAACAAAAAAAAATCTGGATTAACACCCAAAAAATCTACCACAGCAGCCTCATGTTCAAGCTCTCAAAGTCATTTCTCAAATGTTGAAGCCTACTTCAGCCTAGAGCTTCTCCAGTTCATTCACAGCTTTGCATAGATGCTCATGTTGCAACAGTTGTTAAATAATGTTGACTGCGCTCACAATTCTATACAGAACAATGGTATCGAAAGTTTCTAATTTCTAGTTTCTAAGTGCTGCAGCTTCAAGGCGTTCTTTTTCCTTTGAGGAACAGAAAGTATTTTGTATAAGCATCTTTGGTACATCAAAATATCTGTATTTCAATGCAGTCTTTTCCTTAATGACCACCTTGTAGGGTAAAAATTTTTTAGTGTTCTATAAACTATGCTCCCTTTATTGGATTGAAAATATTCTATAACAATAATAACAGACGTCTCAATTTAGGTTGTACTACCTATAGAATACAAAAAAAAATATTTTTTTTAAATCAGAAAAACAAAAGAAAGTAACAGATTGAGCTTTGCGAAAGTTGAATAATTTAAAACGGTGTCAAAATTTTGTATTCGTCTCAATCAGGAAAAAATTTCCCTTGTTTGAGATAACAAACAAAATAATTAATTACACCAAGCTAATTTACTAATTGGTTATTTTTTTTTTTTTTATTGATGCTTGTGTTGTCAGGTAAAAGAAATAATTGTGCAAATTTTTTAGCATGATCCGCAATTGTGTGTCGGAGAAATTACGTGTACAAACATTTACCAGACAGATAGAGTAAGTTGATGTAAAGCATAAGCTTTGTAAAAATGGCAAAAATTGTCACCACCAACACTTGATTACGGCTAGCCACCATAAATATAAACCTGAAAAAATTAAGCAGATCTATATATCAAAACAGTCTAGGCCGCTGGTACATACTCAGGTATAACGGTTTAACATTTTGAAGTTAAAGTTTGGTTTAGGAATAGGATATTTTGAGAAGGCTTTTATGGTTATGTTTTTTCGTTGCCTTTACAAAAGTGCAATTATGTACTCCGGTTTGGTGTCATCCCTAAGGGCTCATGTGGCTCCCAACTGTTAACGAGTCATGGGCCCAAACGCAATAAAATCCCTTTGCGCCATGGTTCATACTCCACATAGTTTGGGCCCCTAAGTGTTGCGGGCCTGGGTTCATTGAACTCCTTCGCGCCATGGATGCTACGCCACTGTATCGGTTGTGTGATAAAAACAGACCAGCTTCAAGACGTTTTAAGAATAGGCCCTACCCCTACGTGCGATAGATCTAGATTTATTACCTCGAACGTTCCTTGCACTTTAATATCAGCCAGTGCTGCCTCCTTTTATATTGAACAATGTGTACAAATGCTCTTTCTTCCCTAGCGCTATTAGAGCATGGAATGGGTTGCCTGAGCAAGCCAGGAAAACCAGTGACTTAGCAAAAAATAGGTCATTGGTTAATATGCATGACTAAATACATGATGTGTAGGACGTAATCATCTTCTTTTTTGAAATAACGTCTGTATTATATAAGATAAGATAAGAGCTTTTTTTATTTTTTTTTGTCTTTCCTTTTTTACTCAAACCGCTGGATTGTCAAATTTCTTAGCTAGTTTATTTTTTTTAAAGAGGGGGAGGGCACAACATATTAGTTTTTTGTTGTTATTGGGTTGTTGTTGTTTTTTTTTTTGGGGGGGGGGGGGGTTATAAAAAGTTTGAGAAACACTAATTTAATTATAATACCAGAACTTGTGAACTTTATATACTTTTGGATTAATGTTTATTAATTAGTTCCCCAAAAAAAATAGTTCAATACATGTGGAACATAGTGAAATTAAACATTGTTTCTGATTTTCATTTTCAAATCATCTCATTATCCTATATTTCATTCAGAAGTAAAAAAAAAAAAAAAAAAAAAATGTAGAACGTCCAACTTGTTCCAGTTGTTTGGGCTAGCGTGAGATCATCTTTGTTTTCTGTCACTCTCAGTAACACAGGGCATATTCATGCCAAACAAGATTAATACAGTCAAATCACATTAAACCACTCTCTCCGTCAATTAAAAGAAATAAAATACATTAAGCATGAACTTATTATAACTCAAAAAAAACACTTTTATTACACTATTATATCCATACTTCTTACACTGCATGTCACATTTAATAGAAACATCACAATAAGCTTAACTGAACTATTACCTCTTGAGAGCAATGCTGGTTCAAGAAAATGTGTGGGCCTTACCACTTGAGATTTATGCTGGTTGTGTGGGTCATGGATAAATTCATTACTTAACCTTTAATTGCTTTAATGTATAATAGAATTAATATAGAACAATATTGTATTTCTTAAAAGAACTGAGTATGGAATAAATCTGCTATTCAACTCTAGCAACCCTTAGCTTTTTGTGCTATATGCACATGCCTACACTTTTTTCCATGTTCAACTTAAGCTGAACCCAAAATTTGCCAAAATACCAACAAAACCAATACCTTAGAAAAGTGCAAAACTAAATTAAAAAAAAAAAAAGCTAGATTAACATATGCTGCTAAGCATATAATGACAGAATCCTTTCATCTTTAGAAATAATGAAGCCCCACTGTCAATTAAAAATACCAATAATCTTGAGTAATCTAAAACATATATAAGTAAATATAATTAGAACACTCACTGTATTAAACTTGAAAAATAGTCTAAATAATAAATAAAATCTAACTTTACAATCAAATGAAAGCTTCAACCTTTTTTCTAGTATTTAATTTTTTTACACTATAGCTTGACTTCCTTATGTTGTATTATACTTTAAGAGTAATAACTTGTTTAATAATTGATTTAATGTATCAAGTTTATACTTTTGCATTGTCAATGTTTGTATTACTGTTTTTGTGTGTCTATTGTTATAATAGTAAGCTGGGAATAAAAAATGTTGCAAATAAATAAATTTCTATTTATATGGATTAAAAAAAATAAATAGCTTCGCTGGAGCATTCACAAATTAAAAAAAAAACTTGCTTTAAGTGTTTAAAAAAATAAAAGATTCCATCTTTCCTGAAGCTCAAAATATGAAAACATTTTGACATGATTGAAGGGGTAGCTTCTTTGCATTGTATTTTAATCAAATGAACTTCACTCAAAGTAAACACAAAACTCATTAAAAAAAAGTTTCAACTTCATTTTATTTAAGGATAAAACTTCTTGTGATTAGGAAAAGATGGGCAGTTGGTGCGCATTTGATAAGGTTCATAGGGAGAATTAGCGAAATACATTGGTTTTTTCCATTTAGCTGTAACTAAAATATCCAGTTTTCTACTTTGAGTTCTTGTGCAGAAAACATGCTGTTTGAGTAACCAGCGCTTCCAATCTGTTTTCTTGTAAAGGGCCTTATGCCTGCCACCAAAACAGCGAATCCAAGCTCCCCAGTGGAGTCTATAAAAGCGATGAATAACTCTGTGTTCTCTCCATTGTTTCAACTCATATGTGACTGAAGAAACTGGAGTTGTATGAAAGGCATTTTGGGGGATAATAGAGTGCCTGAGAATATTCAATGGTCAATTCATTAACAACTTAAACAGGTGGAAATAAAAACACAATATACATTTTTTTGTTCAATATATTTAGAATCCACAAATTAACGGACAATATAAAAAAAAATTTTCAATTATTTTAAAAGTTTTAGTATGATTACACTGCTTCTTTTTGTTTAGGTGCCGGTACTCAGTGATGGATTGCCTAGCTTTTAACTACTAATAAATTAATATAAAAAGTTAAAATACAAGAAAAGTAGTAATTTTTTCCCCAAATTGAAAAAGGTGCCTGTACACAGTACCAGTGTGTATGGTCACAAAAAAGCACTGTGAGTATTCATTTTCAAAAGGTGAAAGGTATGCCAGAATGTATATATATATATATATATATATATATATATATATATATATATATATATATATGATATATACATATATAAATATATGTTTTTTAAGTTGAAAACATTTAATGTTAATAATGAAACAATAAATTATAATTAATGAAATATTCATTTCAATTTACCTAGTGGGTTTAACATTATTAGAAGTAAGAACATTTTTACTCAGAAGTAATTTGCCATTAGTGAAGATTGAATACTCCCGATGTGGTGAAGAAAACAAAGGTTTTCTAGATGATAATGTAGTCTTAGCTTGAGTACATAATCCTGAAATAAAGAGGCATATATGTTATTATATTTTTTATATATACCAGATATACCAAGTGGCTATGCAATTTGTTCCTAGATTAATAATAAACAAGTTTACAAAGACAGTTTGTGTGGAAACACAAACTAAAAATCGGCCCCCGAAGAGGTCCACCCAGACAGGTAAAAAGGCAGGTTTCAATATTATCAAATGAAATTCTAATCAAAGACAAATGACACAGAAGAATGAAGAAAAAAGGTTAACAGATCTTGAGTGGTGCCCCAGCGTCCAGCAGACCAAAGGATAGGTGAAAGTAAATGTGAAGTTAGATGTGAACCTGGCCTAACTGATGTCTTATAATGAGCATTAGACTCTAGATCTAGAATTCTTGATCTATCATCTAGCTAGCTGCTAGGCAGTCCTGGTTTATCATAGTTTATGGCGAATGCCTGTGGCTATGGCTATACTTTATAACACTTTATTTATAGGCAGTTATGGATCTATCCTTATAGTACTTATAGCCTATCTAGTATATTATAATATATATATATAAATAATATATATATATAAATAATATATATATATAAATAATATATATATATAAATAATATATATATATAAATAATATATATATATAAATAATATATATATATAAATAATATATATATATAAATAATATATATATAAATAATATATATATATAAATAATATATATATATATATAAATTATAATATATCTTAGCTTTTTAGAGTCTAGAGTATTCTTAGTTCTAGAGACACTTCTATTGTCAAGTATTGTGACTAGGTCTAGAGTCTAGACTAGGTCCCTTAGCCTTTGGAGTTCTTTCAACAGTTAGGCTAGGCCATTACTACAACTACTACTGTAACTGTAGTGTAGTCTGTACTACTACCCTACTCCCTAGTCAGTACTACTCATATTTCATAACTCATTACTGGCATTACAGAACATGGATTGGGTTGCCTGAATCTGCCACTTAAAGTTAATTAGTCAAATCAGTCTTATCTATTCCTCTAGATTATTAAATAGATGATAATTGATAAAATCTAGATTTAGAAAAGTTTGTTTTTTTTCATACTTGACATTAAATTCCTTAAGGACGCAGCCATATTGTTGTATACATTAGAAAGGGAGAGTACTCTTATTATTCCTTACTCTAAATTAAAATAGTGATCAACGAAGAAAGAAAAAGGCATGTTTTATCGATTTGCATGAGTAGATCAGTAACTGAAAACTTTTCAGTGAAAAGTGAGCATGTTATCTAGATTCTAGATCTAGAATTTTTTTGCAATCGAATCTAGATCTAGATAGATAAACTAGATTATTATCATTCTTGTCATTGATGATTCTTGATGAAGACGAAGGATGGATAATATTTTTATATTGGATAAAAATTAAAAAATGGATTATAATAATTATAATTATTTAATATTTATATTATTATTATAAGATAAGAATCTATAGATCTAAATATAATTATGATATTTAATTTTTAATTAATTTAATTTAAATAATCATAATGTTAATTTATGTAATACACAATTAATACAATTAATTACAATGATACTGAAATGAATAATCATTGAAATTCACTGAATAATGTGAATAAGTCATCAATGCCGTCAATGGCATCATTAATAATTTATTTAAAAAATTAAATATGAAGATTATTAATAAATCATAATTACATTCATAATAAATAATCTGATTCAAATTAAATGATTTTAATTTAATTAATATGATTTAAGCACCTTTGACACTGCATTTACAGCAAACTATGCGCCTGAACTGCCCGTGCTTTCATAGGCCCCGCGTGAATTCTTGGTGTAAATTTTTAAATTAAACCATTTTAACTTATTATTAAAGGGTACCTGGAATTCTCCTGAAATTGCAAAATATACGAAAAAGGATATGAAAATATCCTGAAATTTAAAAAATGTTCTGAAAACTCATGTAAATCTCCTTAAAAACAGACTAAAATATCATTTCGGGGTGATTTTGTACTAGGTAAAAGTAAAGTATGAATAGATTATATGCACTAATACCATGTACCCGGTAAGAACCTAGGTGACCTAGATCTTACTTTAGCTTGACACCGTGAGGATAGACAGGATGCTACCACTTTCATAGCATTCTTCAAAGGGGACCCAACCGTCGAATGATTACCGAAATTTCTATTTAATAAATCAAATAAGAACATAAAACTAAAATGTTGTTTAACCTTGGTTAGGCCTAGGTCAAACATAGAATATGCATCCTCTGTTTGGGACCCCTCAACTCAAGAAAACATAGAAACTGGAACAAGACACAAAATTCATAACAAACGAATATTCACATTTGACTAGTGTAACACTGTTAGTTAAATCACTAAACTTAGAAAGCCTTCAGTAAAGAAGACTCAAAAGTAAAGTATCAATTATACATAAAACTAAAACACTGAACCATAATCTTCAATAAATGCAAAAACAAAATCTAAATAAAATACTCAGAAAGACACAAAGATTTTGAAAAAGGCACATTCCTCGTTCCATACGCTAGGACAAATTTGTACAAAAATGCTTCTTTCCCTAATGCTATTAGAGCATGGAATGGTTTGCTTGAACCAGCCAAAGAAAACAGTGACTTAGCAGAATTAAGGTCATTGGTAAACATGCATGACTAGATGTTTGTAAAATGTTTTACACATGTTTCGGATGTTCCTTCAGAGTTGAAGATAGTTTACTTCCTAGTCCAAACCTTCCGCAGGACGACGGGATGGGAGCGGGCAGGGTTTGAACCCTCGACCGTCGATAAATCCGAACGACAGTTCAGCGCGCAAACCGCACGACCAGGCAGCCATCCTGACCAGATGCATGATGCATAGGACCTAATCATCTTCTATTTTGAAGTAACTTCTATATTATATAAGATAAGAAGAAGACTAACAACAATTTCAACTGGTCCACAATTTGTACCAAAGACTCATCACTGTATTAACTATTGCAGACACTGTCAATAAATATCTACTAATCTTTAGATCTAGATTTTGACTATTGATTATTCTAGATCTAAATAACCTAGATATCTAGATCTAGAAAATAAAATTGATCAATATTTTGTTATGTAATCTTGGTTTAGACAAGAATCTGTAATAAGAGGCAACCAGGATAGTAAGGCCTGTCTCCCTCCACTCAACATCACGTTAGTCTACATAATTGGAATCCATATAATATGTGCTTATGAACAATCACCTGTAAGCAATACATAATTTACATTATAATGTTGTACAAATCTATTCAATTCTTGTGTTAATTTCTGTTGCTTCATTCTGTTTTTAGTTATTTAGTCAACTTTTTTTTCTTTCAGTTTTTGTGTAAGCTAGTAATCCTTGTAAAAACTATGGCAAATATGGTAATAAAGAAATATCTGAAAAAACTTACATGGAGTCAGCAATTTTGGTTTCGCACACATTTGATAAGAGCATCCTCATCTCAAACAAGATACAACTCTTTAAATATACAGATGTTAACCAAATCTCTTCACAAGCACATTTTCAAGCAAGCATCTCCAATACAGTTCTGTCCCAAGTCTTTAAAACTGGTGGAGTCGCACCTCAAGAAGCATGGACTTTCTAGTAAGACTTCTTCAAGCCCATTATCAGAAGTCAATATCAAGCTTCCACCCTTAAGTGGTAATGATATAAATCAACATTTCATTAAGATTGCTAATGATCAATTAAAAGACTACAGATCATTTATTGATGATATAGCCTTGTCTAACGTGCCTCCACCACCATCAACATGGCAATCGTCTAAAGGCTGGACAAAATATTATGCTGATGGATCCTATGAATCTGTGGCTTTTCCTGATGCTAAGGGTCTTGTCTTTGATATTGAATGCTTGATGTCAGAAGGTGATTACCCTACCATGGCAACAGCAGTATCAAAATCACATTGGTAAATCAATTGTTTTTTGCTTTTAATTTACTATTTTGATTTAAGACATTCAACTTATATCTATTTTTGTTTAACAGTATTTAGTTAAATTTTAAAACTTTAAATTTTTTGTTTTACATACAGGTATTCTTGGGTTAGTGACTATTTACTTGAGGATAAATTTAGGTGGTCTAAAAGACCTCTGCTGAAAGATCTAATTCCTCTAGAGACTAATCCAGATTCCATGTTACCTCCAGATGGAAAATGGTTGCCAGGACTTGTAATAGGGCATAATGTTGGTTTTGATAGATCTTTTGTTAAGGAACAGTATTTCACAGAGGTAACTGCATTAGATTTAAAATGTTTTTATTATAACTGCACAATTTTAGATTAGAAAAAGATTAGACAGAGGAAGTTGAGTAATAGGAATATGAAATCTTAATTAGAAATTCAGACTCTTAAGCAGTACGATTAAGAATTTTAATAAAGATAATAAAGAAAACTTATTTAATGAGACATTTTGAAGAAACAAAAATAACCAAAGATTAAGGGGAAAAAAGTTAAGTTCCTCTTTCAGACCCTGTGGTCTAAAGATTAATGTTTCTTAAATGATAAAAAGGACTTTTTTTTTTACATATATCTAATGCTGTTCTGATTGGTTAGGAAAAGTTTCATGAGACAAACCAAGATATACTTCCCACCATTTGATTGTGTTGACCTGGTTATTACCTTTTGAAATAATGCTTTTAACATAATTTTATGTTTTCATGTTTTACAAATCTGTACTTTGTACTAGGGAACAAAGATGAGATTTCTAGACACAATGTCCTTACATATAGCCATCTGTGGACAGACTAGTTTTCAAAGGCTCCTCCATAAAACTGGGGGTAAAGATAGTACAAGGAAAGAAATTGTTGAACATGAAACAAGGCAAAAGCAGTTCAATACAATGGCAGTAAGTCAATGTTTAAATAGAATTGAAGTGTTGAAAGCTCAAACAAATTTTCCGTTAAATGAAGATTTACTCTGTTAACATTTAAAACTTTTAAAATTTATCTGAGGTTTTATTGTTTGTAAGTTTTTGTCAATTTTTTAGATTTTTGTTTAAATACAAAATTGAAATATATATATATATATATATATATATATATATATATATCTAGCAGCTTCCTAAAGCTAAAATGCATAGACATTAGTAAAGAAAATAAGGGTTTAGGATGTGAAGAATAAGAAGTCACCACATTCTTAAAATAATTCACATAAACTGAATATTTTGGTTTAACTACACCATTCACAATTAGTTGACTCTCCCAATCATTCCATATATTTAAAAAAAATACCCTTGCACAACACATTTGAAATGGTTAGGATAACCATAAGACAAACCTTGTTTTTATTTTGTCATTCTTAAACATTTGATGAAATCTGTTAGATTGTGTCAGTTTTATTTTGAGGAAATTACATTGTATTAAATATAAATATATATACTTTATTTCTCTAATTAGCTGATACAAACTATCTTTGCTATGTTTGTTATTTTTAGAGCCAAGAATGGAAGAAAGTAAGTAGTATGAATAGTTTAAGAGATGTTCACCAGTTACATTGTGGAGGGGATGCACTCCAGAAAACTATGAGAGATGTTTTTGTCTCTGGGACTATGTCTGATGTCAGGGAACACTTTCAGGCAAGCTACAACTCATTCTTGTATTTAATATTTCTTCAATTATGGTCTACATAAGAATTGACTTCATTTTTCCTTAAAGGTCTTTAGTATAGAAGTCTTAAAACTAAGCCAGTTTTAACTTATCCACAATTAATGTTAGCTGTTAATACATTTGTAAATAAATTCTTTAATCTTTCATATTTTATAAATTTACAAAAGAAAGAAACATTTCTTTATATATAAAACCTTTTGTTTTTCTACAGCAATTTAGCTTCTTAATATTTTTTTCATGAAAAATAATTCTAGGATTTGATGAATTACTGTGCTCTTGATGTTAAAGCTACATTTGAAGTTTTTGCCAAACTTTGGCCCGAGTTTTTAGAAAGGTTAGTATTAAATATAATAAACGCTTTTATATTTTGAAAACATCTCATTTAGTAGTTTCTATAATCATAATTAACCTTTGTTGTAAAGTGTCCAAAAAAGTCACAATCTAAGCCTATATGGGATGCCACATTCTCTAAATATTTTCCATAGTGATTCTCGATGGACACTATCAAGCTCTTTTTTTTTTAGGTCTATGAAACTGATCATTAGTTGTTGTTGGTATTCGAGACTTTGTTCTATGATATTTCGTAAAATGAAGATCGCTCTGCCTATGATCTGCCTCTTCGGAAACCTGCTTGGTTCTTCTCTGAGTCTCTCGTCTACAGACTGTTGCAGTCATCTCAACAGAAAAATGGTGAAAACTTCCAGTTGTTACAATCTGCCAAGTTTTTAGGAAGCTTTACAATCACTCCTTTTTCCAGTCTTCGGGGACTTTAGAAGTTTGCCAACAGAGATTTAAGAGATCAGTCATTCTGTCAACAAGGCACTGTCCCCGTGTTTTAGCATTTATGCTGACACCTTTTCTAGCCCTGGTGCTTTGTTGTTCTTAAGGACTGCAATGATTCTCGACCTAAAGAGAAAGAATAAGATATTGGCTACTCAGCCACCCCACTGTTTCCCATCTACTAGATGATTGTTTTATCACATTCCACTTATTGCAGGATCATAACTCCTTGAGCCATGTTTGTTTTTCCTGGCAAGCGAAGCCAAGCCTCATTAGGCATTCCACTGTGCTCCTACGGTGTACTGCCACTAATCTTTAAAAGGCTGCCAAAATGGCATTGAGAGTGTGGCAGATGGGACAGGGCTAGCAATCTTTTTATCCTCTTCCTGTGTGACTAGATTTTCCTAGAAAGTACTGTGGAAGTGCAATGGAGGCTGTGTTCCTTTTTTCTGTTCACCTGTCCATCAATAAAAAACATTTCCATGAGGCTAGGAATGGAGTACCCTTGGCATAATTAGCCAGACATTAAGTCACTATTAGTTGCATTGTCTAAACCATCTTTTTTTTTTTCAGATTTCCCCACCCAGTAACTCTGGCTGGAATGCTAGAAATGGGCTCAGCATATCTGCCAATTAATGATTCCTGGCAAAGATATCTTCAGCAATCTGATACTACTTTTGATGAAATGGAAAAAGAACTTAAGAAACTTCTCATGGCACAGGCTGATGAGGCTTGTAGCTTGATTCACAATGATGAGTAAGACTAATTTATTAAGTACGGTATACTTTTGTTGTTATGTAACTTTTTATCACAAGCCAACTTGGTAAGCTCAGGAGGCAATGCTTATGACAAAGGAAGTTTTCTTCAAGCATGGTTAGTACTGTAACTTGAGAATTTGCTAATTCTTACTCAAAGAGCTAAAAACAGCTCAGGAGTTTCCCAAACACAAAAAATATAGTTTTTTTACGGTCTAGAAGCAAGTTTTACTTCTTTCATTTTGTAGCATTTAAACATACATCTAGAATACAAAAGGAAGAAAGATTAAAACTCATTTGTAAATTTCACTATTAGATGCCCCTTTAAAGGAAAATTAAAAAATTTTTTGTGTTGTGTTTTGTTTAGATCTCAAAAACTAAAGGCACTATTGATAATCCTATTTCACCATACTCTGTAATAATAATATAGTCCAATAATATTTGTATTCCTTTTTGTATTTAAAATAAATATATGCAAATCATTTATCATACACAATTTTTAAAGCAATACTTGTATAGTTTAAATTGTATGTATAAAGTTTAGCAAAAAAGATGATTGGATTTCTTAGAAATGAAAATAGTAATTTTTTATATCTTTTTTTTACTCTTTATTTATAATTTTATTATTTACCAAAATAATGTCATTAAAAATAATAAATATAATAATATAATATAAATATATATATTATATAGCAACTTATGCATTTTTTGTTGTACTAGCTAAAACATTTATTTTTCTATTGATAGTATAAGAATTCACACTGTATGTGTCCTCTATTGGAGACTCCTCATCTCTTATTCCATATGCTCTGACAAAGTCATACAAATGCTCCTTCTTCCTTAGTGCAGTTAGAGCATGGAATGAGTTGCCTAAATCATCCAGGGAAACTAATGACTTTGCTAAGTTTAAATTTTCTAATTAAGATGCTAAACTAGATTAACACAGGGATACACATAGGGTGTAATTATCTTATCTTTAACATCTTTAATTTTGTATAAATAGGTAATTTAAATACATTTTTTAAAACAAGATTCAATGGCGGTTTCTGTCAAATTTTGAATGACTCTATTTAAATAAAGTATTTTAGTTTTATTTCATGTGTTAGTGCTTAATTCTTATGGTTTCACGTTATTGAAATGAAACTCTACCTAAATGTTAATATAATTTTCAGGTACAAAAATGATCCATGGCTTTGGGACCTAGACTGGTCAACATCTCCCTATAGATTGAACAAAACATGCACCAATTCTCATTATGTCAAAGATCCATTCTTGGCCAACGAGGCTGATAATTATCCTGACCTTCTGGAATATGCAGAGGCAAGTGGATAGCTGATTTTGTACCTTGGGGTAAGAGGGGTAAAGTCTGTGAGAACAAACATTAATTATTATATGTTGTTTTCATTACAGCAATGATAAAATTCATACAAAAAAATATTGATAAGCTGTTATGGGTTTGGAGACAAAAAGATCAAGTCTGAATGTGTAGTAGCAAGTCGGGGCTTTACAAGAGTTTTAGCACCATCTGGATGAATGATGAAATAGAGGAAACATTAGTTTTGAGCCATTTCATTTATTTGTAGATTTTCTTCCCTTACAAGATTAAAACTAATAATGAAAAATGTTTTGCCTTGCAAGACAAGAAGTTCTTTTACTCAAAGTCTAAACAAAATAATTTAAAAAATATGCAGCATTGATTTTTTTTTATATCTTGTGTTTTGACTCTGCCAACTATATGTATTTCTTAGTAAATAATTTGATACATTGTAATCCAAGATCCAGAGAAGGTAGATATTGTCAATGCTTATAAAACATTTAAATAGATGAAATATTCAGAATTAAAATGTCTCCTGATTGTTTTAGAATGGAAATGCTGTCACTGAAGAATACAAGAAAGTTATCAAATCAGCTTATGCCACAGCTGCAAGAATACCTAAGAATCCAGCATTTATGCCTGGCTATCCAGTGTATGTATTCAGTCATTATTTTTAATCTTTTAACTCTTGTTTCCAAAATTAGATATTTTATTTTCACTTTCAATATGTAACCATGTAGGATCTGCCTTGACAATCTGTTTCTTTATTTTGTTACTGCTAACAGATGGTACAAAGAATTATGTCCTCGTACTAAAGATGCAGAGTTTTATCCTGGTCCATCTCTCATCAGCACTCAGTGTAGAGCTGTACCCAAACTGTTAAGATTGACATGGAAAGGTAATCTTGATCAAAGGCGTTTCTTTCTTCAGCAGATTATTTAAACTTCAAGACATTCTCAAAGAGCTAGCTATTGATAGATGCACATCCATTTTGAAAATTTTTTGTTACATCATTCAGTCTTTTTAGTATCTCTGATGAATAATGTGGATATGACAGTATATGTCTTGTTATTCTTTGATTCTACAGGTTATCCATTACACTATGATGAAAAGTTGGGCTGGGGTTATCTTGTTCCAGATACAAAGTCAATGAGTCCATTGGAAGAAGAACTAATGGCGCAGGAAAGTGAACACAAAGTACAACAGGGATTCCCATTGAAGTTTGTTTCAGTTTCCTATTTGTCCTTTTCTTTGTACTCCTACAAGATATTTTGTTTGTTGTCCACAAGATATTTTGTTTGTTGTCCTACAAGATATTTTGTTTGTTGTCCTACAAGATATTTTGTTTGTTGTCACAAGATTTTTTGTTTGTTGTCCTACAAGATATTTTGTTTGTTCTCCACAAGATATTTTGTTTGTTGTCCTACAAGATATTTTGTTTGTACTCCTACAAGATATTTTGTTTGTTGTCCTACAAGATATTTAGTTTGTACTACTACAAGATATTTTGTTTGTACTCCTACAAGATATTTTGTTTGTAATCATACAAGATATTTAGTTTGTACTACTACAAGATATTTTGTTTGTACTCCTACAAGATATTTTGTTTGTAGTCCTACAAGATATTTTGTTTGTACTCCTACAAGATATTTTGTTGTCCTATATTATGTTTTAAGTTTCTACATACGTTTATCTTTAAAAGAAACATTTTCAATGTTTGGGGAAAAAAACATGTTACTCACATTATTTCCAGTCAAATTGTTTGTTATATGCATTAAACTGACATCTTGATAGTCCAGAGTCTGATTCCTGTCATCTTATAGGACATTAGACCTAGGACATAACTTAGTTTCTGAATGAATGTCTGAAATGTATTTTATCTATCTTTTTGTCAAAATATTTAAGTAGAGAATTATTCAATGTATTCACAGTGCTTTATAGTATTTTTGTAGAATCATGCTACATGACATTTTCAAAGTACATTCTTAGGTAGTCACTATAAAATTCAATAGAAACTTATCTTCTTTTTCAGAGCCTTTTTAAACTTTTTTCAGCAAAATAATCCACAGAGTAATCTTACAAAAGATTCAGATCCTCTCAGTGACTTTGAATGTCTCTCTCAAGGCTTTGATGATAGTGCTATGGAGTTAGAGGAGAAATTGCCTCATCTGGAAGCAGCCCTAGGGAGCAAGTATGTAAGTACTCAGTAATGTTTTGAAGTCCAATGTTTTCTTTTTCATTGACTTAAAACTTTTTTTAAAATATTGTAGGACACAGATAAGAAAGCACATAAGTTTTATTTGTTTTTCATTAACTGATACACTGTTTAGTGGCTGCTCTAATGCTGGGAAACTTGGCTGTGTTACTGTGACCTGTTTAGGTGATACTAATCTGATAGGTAAAAAGTGGTTTTGCCAAAGGAATTATATAAAAATAAATTATGGCTTTTATATAACTCTACTTTCATGCTTAAAGCATGCTCAGAGCACTTTGGTCCAATCTCAGTTTTGGACCAGTGGGGGGAAGGGGAGGGGGGGGGGGGGGGTATCTAGGAAAAGGTTTTTCAGTGCTGCCTTTAAGTGCTTAGTAAACACATCTCTGCCCGAGTCGGGTGTCAAACCTCGAGCCCCCTTCATAGGTAGCCAAGCCAAGCTAAGTTCAAGCGCACTTAGCCTCTTGACCACGCTTCCCACTATATATAGAGAGAGTAACACAATTCAGTGACACAGATGCTAGAATTCACATGCTTAGAAGTATGTAATGGGGATTGTTATGGGCAATTTCAATAGAAGTGCAAAATATGTTAAAAAATACATTAATAAAGGAAGGGAGGTTCTGGACAAAATAAACACTATATATCCAAGGAAGAAATGAAAGGGTGTAACCTTTGTGGAATGTTAGTATTTATATATATTTTTATGTATATATAATTTTAATAGAACAATGTCAGTGTACAAGTTTAGATACATGTACATAAAATAGTAGCATAACAAGGAAATATTTATTCTAGCAATCTCCTCTCCTATATATATATATATGTACGTATAAAACTTGTAAGACATATCCTTTTTTGTTTGTCATTGTATAGGTCATTGTTTTTCTAATAAATGTTTGCTAAAAATTATTGATACACTTGTTTGTTTCTTCTTCATATGTGAAGTCAAAGAAAGCTTCAAATGGTGATGCTGGTCATGACATTGGTGTTGCTGGTGTACTATTTTACAAAATTCCACACAAGGTGATCAATTTTTTTTTCTTTTTGGAATTAATCAAAATGTATTACTAGCCATATACTTTGCTACAGAATCAAATCTGTGATTACAATGGGAAACATTAGTTGTGTTAGCTATAGTAAACTGCATAACACAATAATGAAAAGCAACATTAACACCATAAGCCTTGTAAATGAATAACTTCTATTAACACTCTGACATAAAAAAAACACACAGTATATCATCAACACTCAGGTTAATAGCAATAATAATACTAAATAGGAACATCATCTTTTTTTTTTTTTCAAATGCACAAACATTGTTACAGGGTTAGTGAAGATAAGCTAACTACTGCTGTCTTTAACAAGAATTCTACATGACAACTAACTTAAAGCATCTAGCTGGTTTGTAAGGCTCTAAGCCAGACCTAAGACCTTTTAGGGACAGGTAAAATGGTGAAGTTTTAAACAGTTTGTTCTCATTAGTTCAGAAGAAAAATCATTCTGATTTAAAACCTCTATTGCTCTAAGGATTTAGGAGTAAACCTTAATGAATAAAAAAAAAATGGTGTCTTTTTGCATTGAGATAATGATGGTTTTCATTCTTTTAACTCTCCTACTGAGTTGGTGTCCAATGTGACATTCCTTTGGATCACCTCAAGAGAGGGATCAGGATACATGGGCCATGATGTCTGTTTATCTAAAGCCCACATACATTTCCTTTCAGTCAAATTCTAGTGCTGCTACTTAACAAGAACATCAATAATGGAGGCAACATTTTAGATACTAGTTATTACTCGTAAATAATATCGAGATGAAATATATGTTTGTAATGCACTCTCAGCTAAACTGAAGCTATCAGTTTTTTAAAGTAAACATATCTTTGGGATGTTGATCTTGTCATAATGATGTTTTGTTTCCTGAGAACAGAATGGAGATAACAGTAATGTGGGTAACCCTCTAGCTCGGGATTATCTTCTAAGGGCAGAGGATGGAACATTAAGTGCCAGTGCAGACACACAGGCAGACAGAGTCCTCAAGTTGGGGAAAATGTGTTCTTATTGGAAAAACAACAAAAAACGTATCACGTAAGAAGTTAATAGACCAAATAGATTCTGTGTTTAGTCTTCATTTTTTGGGCTTATGTTACAAAAAGCCAAACAAGATTTTTGGGTTAATATTTCTTTTTTATGTTTTATACAGAGGTCAAATGTTTGTTTGGTTGAATGACTCTGAGCTGAGTTCTCATATTACCTGGTAAGTAAAAAAAAAATATTTTGTTCTAAAATTATGTTTTGCTAGCCCAATAGCCCCTAACACATTACCATGTGGAGAATACAGGAGATTAATGAGTTGGGATGCTAGCAACAGTTTTTAAAACTTTCCTATAAAAAGAACTCATCATGTCTCATTGAGAACAAGAGCATCATGAGTTCTTTTTTTTGGGTGAAATCCTGATGTGTGTCCCTTTTTATTTTTTTAAAGCAAGCCCATTATATAAGCTTCCACCTTAGAAAATAACTACTTTTTAAGCTTTTTTATTTTCTAAAGGTATTAAAAGTATTTTTTCAAACTAGACATATCTTTCTATTTTTTTAAATTGTTTATTTACTTATTAGTATTAAATCTTAAATATTTATTATTTTTTCTAAATTTTTATTTTATAAGAATTTTTGTATTCAGAATTACCCCTCTTTGCTGAGGACATGTTAAGGATTATTCCAACTGGGACTAGGAGGTCTGTGACGAGATGTTTAATTTGTTAATATTTGGCGTGTTTGTTTAAGTCTAGGGGAGATTTTAATAATTTATCCTGCTCACATATAAGATTTTGTACAGGCACACCGCAACTAACAGTAAGAATAGACCAATATTATACGTTTATAAATAAAAATAATTTAATAAATGAAAGTTTACAAAAGATAAATGATCAAATAAAATTATAATTAAGAAAGGAAATGAAGGTGCTAATATCTAACATAACTGCTCATCATGGATTGCTAATTGGAAGAGAAGAGTGTTCCTATGTCTGGCTACTTATTTTCTTAGCTGCTAGCCCGTGGGTCGTCTTCTGGCGGTCGAAGGACTGGCACTCAGAAGGATGAGTCATCCGGCTCTGTCTTAGGACGTCGGCTCGGGATATTCTCTATGCTGCAGGCAAGTTGGCTCTATGGTGAAGCCGCTGCCTGTTAGCAGTAGAGAGGGTTGGTGCTGCAGACTAAGTTGTAGTGGGGTGATCTCTCAGCTGTGGTCTCTAGCTCGCAAAGAGCCGTGCTAACTCAACACCAGTTTATCTTCTGCAGCGAAGGTTGCTCTGATCAGTCGGCATTAGGCAATAGCTATTGGGCAGTGGACAGTTTGGGCCGGGTACTGGGCAGTATAAGGCACTGTGGACACTGGGCAATATGTTAAAGCCAAGGGCAGTAGGCAATGCCTTCTTGCTAACAGGTATATAATTTGGGGGGGGGGGGGGGGTATCTGGTGTGGTCTGCTCCGGTTACAGCCTTGGGTGGAGATCTGGTAGTTGTAGCAATCGGGTGTAGCAACCAGGCCGTTTGTCCCTAATGAAACCTCACTAATAAACTTCCTAACAGAGGAGACTGTATGAATCCTATTGGGCCTAACTTAGAATGCTTTGGTCTCTCTCTATATATAGTTGGGGCATTTTGTTTAATGGGTGGGGAAGAAAGCTAGGTAATTTTCTCACATGTATCTATGTACTGGACATGTCAGGCGTCATGTCCGATTTATGGCCTGTACCGTGAGAGTAGGTACTAAGGCGAATATATATCTGTCCAGCCTGAGTGCAATGCTAATCTTAGAGCGGTGCGTATCCTGCGGGGGGGGAGGGGGTAGGTGTGAAAAGTTATTAAGCCGCTGCGTGTTGCGCAGGTGCCGCGGCCATTGTGTGCTGGTCATCTGTACCGGAGGATTTTCCAGCTACCCGTCGCCTCAGTGTGGCGCCTCCGTGGAAACGTCTAGGGGTGGACCTAGATAGGCTAAGAATGAGTAGCGAACCAGGCCTTCTGGCAGGTCTCCCTGGGTGAGCTTTTGTATTTTTTATCTCACTCGGGGTGAGGGATGGAACTAGTAACCTGCAACCCAGTCCAAAAAGTCCACCACGCCATTCCACAAAAGGTGTCGTCATCAGTTCCGGATTGCTGGATTGGCGACACTCGCACGGAACAGTGGCGGTTACATTATAGGAATATGAGACAAGCTCCCCGCAGTTAGCACTGTTTCCGGCCACTTATAGCGAGTGGACCCGTGCCGGGGACGGTGCGCTGTGTACATGGCACGGCCCGGTTTTGTCCAGTCAGGAAACTGATATGGCCGTTTACCGTTGGGAGCCCTCAGACAGGACAGGGGTGAAGAGCCCCATGTCCAGGCCTGGTGGTTGGATAAAAGCCTTTCTAACCATCAACGGGATAATGGCGCCTACGGGGCCGATTCCCTACTGGACTTCATCGAAGGTCATCTGTACAGCTGTCAAAAATTAAAAGTTAGCCCTAGAGAAGATAGTTAATGTTTTACGTAGAGATTCGTCCAGTGAGAAACAGTGCGAGGGGAGATAAATCCTAAAAGAAATTAGTTATGGGTGGACAAGAAAATAATTGTTTAAGTTAAAAATTAAAGTTTCTCAAGGTTTGCTGGGAAAAACTCAAATGAATTTTTATATGCAAGTTTCGTATCGTCACAGTTCCTCTGCATACGTTATGTAAGTATCTTTACATCTCCTGTAGTTTTGATGGCCTTACCAATGTCCAACCACTTCCCAAACTTTTAATCCTTCTATCTGGAATATGTTTTAAAACCAAAGGCATTTCAAAAATATTTTAAAACTTAAATTTCTGTCAAAGATTTTATAACAACCAATGGTCTGAAGGAAATCTAAATCCATTCATGTGCATATCTAAATAAAACAAGTAAAAAAAAAATGTGTTTATCATCCAGTGATCCAAGCTATAATGTGGATGGGTTCTATGGAGCTATTGTACCACGTATTGTCACTGCAGGTACAATTACTAGAAGAGCTGTGGAACCAACATGGCTGACTGTCAGTAATTCCTATGTAAGTAGTTGTATATATACTCACTTGCCGTATCAGATCTACTGTATACAAAACTGATATCCTTCATTTAAACTTGCCTTTGCTTGATGCCAACTTGATCCAAACTTTTGGATGTCTGTTACAGGTAGATAGAATAGGTAGTGAGCTGAAAGGAATGATTCAGTCCCCGCCAGGCTATGTTTTTGTTGGTGCTGATGTTGATTCTCAAGAACTTTGGATTGCTGCTGTGCTTGGGGATGCTTACTTCATGAAGGAACATGGTCAGTGCTTGTCAGTTTCTTTAAAGTTGTTTTTTGTTTAATTTTTTTTTTTGGTACAAAAAATTAATTTTTGGTCAATCCTAAACCTGAACTAACATTAGTAGATTTTTAGGTTGTCAACAAATATGTCTGTGTCAGCACCTTGCTGCCACTGACCTATGTAACTTAATCAAATAGTGTTGCTACAAAGTTGAATCTCTTTATTTCTATCAGGCTGCACAGCTCTCGGTTGGATGACTCTTCAAGGTAACAAGACAGACAAAACAGATCTACACAGTAAGACTGCCCAGATAGTCAACATCAGTAGAGACCATGCAAAGGTTAAGACAATTTTTGTTATCTATGGGGTTCTTTGTTAAATTGTTGACTTCATGGCTCTATGTTAAATTTTATTAAAATATTTTGATAAAACCTTTTAAAAAAACAACTTCTAATACAATTGAACATTGTTCAAAAATAGAGAGAGAAACTCAGATGCTGGATATTATATTTTATTGTAAAATAAAAAAATTATGTAATTTCCATTTCATTATCTTAATTTTTGTATTTACTTGTATTTTTGTTGAAAAAAAAAGTTATGTATATGTATATTCCAAGCATTGTGGTTAATAAACTGGTAGAAAGATGTCCCACCTTCAGTGGTCAATTTTTATTTAATATAACTAAGTCCTAGTTCCTGCTAACAATTTCAATATGAACCGGAAAGCTTTTTTCCAATTGAGCATATACTATATATGGTATTGTAAATTTTTGTAAATGGTGATCCACATTTATAGACAAGACTAGCTTGAGAAATGATCTCACTCATACCTCTGATGAAATTTTTCACTCAAAACAAACATTGGTTTCTCAGGTCATGAACTATGCCAGAATTTATGGTGCAGGCCAGACATTTGCTGAAAAACTTCTCCAGCAGTTCAATCCTCAACTATCTCAACAGGAGGCTAAGAGGAAAGCATCAGAGATGTATAAACAAACCAAAGGACGTAGAAAGTAAGTCACTTATTAGTGTCAATAGCATAAAATAGATTTCATTCAAATACAGTTATAAATTACAGACTTTCATTCAAAAAAGAAAATAATGTCAGCCTGTGCATATCAATGTGTTCCTTCATTCATGCATGCTAATTAGAGACATTAACTGTGCTAATTCATTGGTTTTAGTTGATTGAAGCACAAGTATAAGTAAAGCTGACGGACTTTTGACTTGTGTGAATGATTTTGCAAAGTTAGTCTGACTAACCAGTTTAGACAAGATAGTTTTGAAATGTATCCAAAAAAAAAAAGGATACTGTTTCAGGCAAGTCAAGTTCCCCACATTTCTGTAAATAGCTCAATAGGATTTTTCTTTTTTCCTATTGCCAGCATACCATGAATAAGATTTTTTTTTCATCACTTTGACATCCATCCATCCCAGTGGCACTACAGCCAATGGAGCCCTGGCCTGCTTCAAAACATCTTCCCATTCATATATTTCCTGTGCTTTTCATCCCCATGGCCTCTTTGACATTTTTTCTTTCTATATTGTACACATTCAATTCAAGCTGAACATTTTTGCTATTTTCCAGTGCTCAAAGGCAATGGATTGGGGGCAGGTAACTATAATATTTAAATGACTTCTTTTTTTATTATGAAGTTTAAAATATATAGGTTAGAACTGTGGTTAATTATATTTCAATATCTGAATTCAAATCACAACTTATTTATGTTGAGCTGTCAAATATATTAAAGTCCATCCTTCCATTTACCGTAACAATAATATTATTATTACTACTTGGATTAGTATTAATATTTAATAAGTATCACTAAAGCAGACTTAATCAGTCTTAGTCTTTATGTTGACCATTTCAGTGAAAGTTACATGTTCAATGCTCTAGAGACAGTAGCCTACTCTGAGAAACCCAGAACACCAGTACTAGGCTGTTGTATTAGTAAAGCCTTGGAGCCATCTTATGTCATGGAAGATGTGAGCATATAATTTCTTTTGTTTTTGTCTTACACAGCTTTAGCTGTAGTGCATCTTATCGTCTGTCCTGGGCTTGAGTGTCTTGTAAGGGAACTTTCTATTTAATGTAATTTATTTATGTTTTATTTCATATTTTTAAATGTACAAAGAATCAACATTGTATTTAGCTAACTGTATTTTTGTTATCAATAAACTTCTTTTTAGGGCTAAAAAAATTTGTCATTTATTTGTACAAGACATTTAGAATATGCTTGGGGCAAAGTGGCAGAGTGGTAAAGTGCTTAGCTTCCAAACCAAAAAGTCCTTGATTCAAATCTCTGTGAAGACTGGGATTTTTAGGACACCCCTGAGTCCACCCAACTCTAATGGGTATCCGACTTTAGTTGGGGAAAGTAAAGTCGATTGGTCAGTGTGCTGGACATGACACCCTCGTTAACTATAGACCATAGAAACATATGACCATTACATCATCTGCCCTTTACATCTCAAGGTCTGAAAGTCGTACTTTACTTTTTTTTTTTTTTTTAAACTTACAATTAGCTGTGCATGACAATTATGCATTTGTATTTTTATTTTAAGTTCTTAACATCACGAGTGAATTGGGTAGTTCAAAGTTCAGCTGTTGATTACCTACATCTAATGCTTGTCTGTATGCGCTGGCTCTTCACTACATACAATATCAAAGGCAGATTCTGCATTAGCATTCATGATGAGGTGCGATATCTAGTCAAAACACCCGACAGATACAATGCTGCTCTAGCTCTTCAGATAACAAATTTGCTAACTCGGTGTATGTTTGCCTTCAAATTGGGCATGAATGATCTCCCTCAGGTACATTGCAGTATTGTTAGTTACCAAGACTTTGATAACCAGAATTAAAATTAATATTTATTTGTATAAGAATATGATTCTATAAAAAATGTGTTACATTTCAAATAATGTTTCCATCTGGTTTCAGTCTGTGGCATTTTTTAGTGCTGTTGATATTGATCAATGTCTTAGGAAAGAAGTGACAATGGATTGTGTGACACCTTCAAATCCACATGGACTCCACCATACATATAACATACCACGAGGTATGTTCATCATATCATTATAAGTATAATCTAATGTGACATTAGCTTATCAAGCTTAATATTGTTTCATAATATTGGGTATTTTTTTTACAAATATTTTCTTTATTTCAGGGGAAGCCTTGGATATATTTCAGATATTGGATAAAACTGGAGGTTTACTGCAACCCACAAGTTGATTCTAGTGAAAGCTTGCTTCAATCCAAAAGATTTTAATGAAGGCTTGCTACATCCTACAAGTTCAACAAATTCTAATGAAGACTTGTTACAAATACAAAAATTGACAAGATTTTAGCAAGAGACACTTCAACTCATTTGTTTCACAATTTATTCATGAAAAAAAATTCTTTACACACAAAACAGACAATGTGCTTAAATTTTTTTTCAATTCTATTTTACAAATCATAAAACCCTTTAATTTTTATCACAGCCTAATCATATTTTTACTATAGAACCAGTTCATAACAATTTTACACTGCTAGTTACATTACTGATGGCTGGATCAAAGAGAGGTCTAAATAGAAAAGCATGAAACACATTATGCAATAATAAAAACAAAATTATCAACTTTTAATATGACACAACAAAAATATTTGAACTACAAAACTACTGCCACCAACAGCAAAGTAATGTTATGTTTTAAAAAGCTTTATTTACCACTAAAAACTGCTGTGTATGTTTATATTGTATGTCTATAGGTTTCAAATGGTCTCAGGATATTTTTCAAGTTTCCGTTCTTTCCTTACTTTTTCTCTTAGAAGTACATTGATCTATAGTAGATCTATAGCGATTGAAGAGTTATCCTGAAATAAAACAATCCGCACCCTTAGACAATTTAATTTCCATAGTAGATTGTTAGGTTGAAATATGGAAGATTATCAAGACAGCTTGTAGACATCCTTGTCAGGGGCAGACTGGCTATATGAGCATTCAGGCCATTCAAAGGAACGTATGGATGCCACTATGACACCTTTGTTAATGGTTTTATAAAAATAGCCTACGCACATAAGGCGGCCTATATTTCTTGTAAAAGTATCGAGTTAACTCCATACATGTGTACAATTATCAATACAGTAACAAACTTATAATGATTTCGAGGACAGGTATACCTATAACTAGATGCCCATTATATGATATACAATTTATGGGCCAGATTGTATAGAAATGCCCAAACAAATTTGGACACCCAGTGCGCCCCTGATCCTTGGCCCCCAATATTGGATACAAGCACAAATTCTGCTGTTTTAAAACAAAAAGATATTTAGAATGTAGATTTGACATGTTTGGCTGCTATTATTATTATAAATTAGAACCAACAAACTACTTGTATGAGCTGTGGCTATTCTTTTAAGTTTTGCCTGTAAAATGAAACTAAAGAAAATTTGTATTTAGCTGCTTAAAATCAAGAAATCCATTGTGAACTTCACACAAAGAAAAAACAACAGGCTCAAATTTTATTTAAAGAAAACCAAATTATCTTACAGAGTAATTATGAAGTGGAAGAAACAGAAAAAATAACTGAGAATAAAAATATCCATCACTAGTATCAAAAGTTTTCCCTATAAATATCTGAAACAAAGCAACATATACCAGTCAAATAATGTACAAAAAAAAGTTAACAATTAAAAATAATAAATTGTCCCATACAGTAAAAGAAGACACCAATGTTATGTGTAATAAATATGTTCAAATAAAGTTGCATATTTACATTTGATAATCATCACTATAAAAATCAACCAGCTTAAAAGTGAAAAATCTGTAGACACAAACTCAACAAGAATGCTGTATAAAACAAAAGGTTAAAACAAACAAAAAAAATAATATTTTGCAATAATGAGTTGTCTTAAATTGTAAATATGTTTTGACATGTCTAGAAAAGTAGCACCTAGTATATTAAAGGCTAATGGCAATTAAAGAATTTTAACAGGATTGAGAACCTAAATTAAATTTTCAAATTAAAAAAAAATCAATAATTGCTATTAGTATTTCAGCACTAATTTTAAGACTATGTTACAAGAACTGATGATCTCAAGAAAACTAATCAGAACTTCAGCCTTTATAAACTAAAATAGATGCATGTCAAACAAAAATCCCAGTCTACTAAATAGTGGCATGAAAATGTTACAAACCAAATCAAAATGTCAGGAGAATATTTTTCCGGTATTGTAATCATGAGACAAACGATGTAGGTAACTGTTGTTTGTACATGTAAGCCAAACTCTGAGCTGCTAGGAACAAAGATTGTGAGCGGGATACACCAGATAAAACCATCTGCCAGTCTGCATGTCCAATGTGAGGTTGTGCAGCCTCTATGACTTCACCAATGGTTACAGACAGCCCAGCCCACCTGAAAGAAACCAAATGCACACAACAGAAAATAACAAAATTAAGATAAAACTAATAGTTTCACATTTACTACATATAAATGATTTGCATAATAGTTTAAGTATTATGCATGTAGTGGGGTTGAAACATTCACAAAGTATACAATTATTTTTATTTTATCTTCTGAGTAAACTATGGATAAATGAGCCAAAAGAAATGCAAGGCACAATATGTTGCAGGAGCTTTTGTATGACAAACCCTAGCTGAAACTCCAATATCATATGATGCTTCTTAACTTTAACTTTGTCTTATAGCCTAAGCATATGACGGGATGAATAGACACATTCCACTAAGACACAATTGATAAAAATTTAATATGTTGACAAAGACTGCTATCTTCCCCAATCTTCTGACCTAAAGACAATGTTAATATTACAATACATTTGTGACATAAGTGGCAGCTCCTACGGTAACTCAGTCCATTAGTGGAAAGGGAAGCAAAAAATGTGACCAACCCAGTAATGGTTTCATAAATTGAAGAACCTCTAGTAAAGACCAGGTCTCACAAGTCAAAAAAATGTTTCTTTTCATAGGTTGTGGGCCAAACATTTTGGTCATAGTCCCAAAGGAAAGATTTTGCAGTAGACAGACACAGATGGCAAAAAAAGAATTTAAATAGACACCCGCCAGAAAAGTTTTCTCGCATCAAATGTGACAAAAATGCACATGGCTACTGGGCCTGTAAAATTCTGCTTTTATTCTTCAGACTTGACTACAATGTATCATCAACAACAAACAGAGAGCTTATTACTACTGGCACCTACAGTTATATAAAAAAATACATAAAAAACAAAAGTCACACTGAAATGTATCAGCAGATTTCAAGATGATTGCTGTATAAAATCTATATTTATCAGCTAGAAAATAATATTCAAGTCTACCTCAATGGGTAATCTGTAGATGTTTTATCTTGCGCTGTCAGTACATACTCTGTAGGGATGGGCGTTGGCTGAGAGAAGGTTTGTAAATCAATCCCATGGGAGGTGTCTTTCAGGACCAAACAACTCAACTCACACCATCTGAAAAAAACCGTAGAAACATTTCTGAGTTAATAGTTTCATAACTAGAATCTTTTTTTTTTTGCTAAAAACAAATTGTTGACACGACTTTGATAAAGAATGTTATTTTCTCCAATATTCTGACCTGAAGACATCTTATTAATATTTCAATGTATCTGTGCAAAATTGGATAAAATAATTAGAACAAAACACTTTAGGTATTCTATCCAATTTAGTTAGCTTTCTATCTATTCAATAAAATTTTGTTAACTGACCAATGTATCTTACAGTTATAACTGCGATTTGAGTTGTTTTCAAATTACGTCAAAGAATTTTTAATATTCATATCATTTTTTCCAATAAAAACTTTTTAAGAATAGAAAATGTGTTGAGCAATAATTTTTCACTAGAATGATTTATTATTTAATCTAGGTGAACAGTTTTTTGAAGTTATACCATCCATATTATCCAAAAATTTATATATCTTGTAATGCCAAGTACTCTTCACAGACTGTTCTTACAACAGAGGAAAGCCTTAATTAAAAGAAAATATTTTCTTTCTGAAACATAAGAGTTAAATAACTAAACTAGTCACCTATCAGGTAATAATTCCACAATAAACCCTTCAACAGCAATAATGGTCTGCCCATCTAGTACTGTTCCACTTCGTAGTAAGTAGGAAATTCTTTCTTCAGCTCCTTTAGAGCCAGCAGTGAAACCAACAGGCTGTGCCGCTGTATTTGTCTGACTTTCCTAAGAAACAAAACCAAAAGTAGCGTCACATATTCAACTCTATCTGTGGGCTAAAGTGATTTTGTTCTATTGGTAGAATGAAGTGAACATGAGGCTCTAACCTTCCCAGTAACAGTGGCTTTGCCGAAGACTTTTTGAAAAGCTTCTCTTACTGGAATAACTTTACTGTCTTTAGAGGATGCCACAATTATAGATATATCACCACCTGAATCTAAGGAAAAGATTTCATAACAAAAAAAAAACCACACGGTTAGAAAAAATAATTAAAGACTTATCCATGTATTGCTAGAACCACTTTACAAATAGTAATGTTACATTTGATATTTGTATGAAGATGTAACATTTTTTTTATTATTAGTTTTTTCTACTTTTTAAACAAAAAGTATGTGACTGTACTGTGTAAGTAAACAAAGGTTTTATATGAATTTTAGATATTGGAGAATTTCGTTAATGTGTAAAAATACTTATTTATCATTACTTATAATTATTATTATTGTTAAAGGTAAACTTGAGACAACTAAGAAAATGTCACAATTTTGAAATGAGAAGATACTTTTTTATCATCACAATAATCAACTTACAAATAAGTTCTTTCATTCCAGGATCTAATGTTGTAATGACAGATTCCATAGAGCTCTACAGGAATGCAGAAAAGAATAAATAAATAAATAATAATAAATTAAATAATAATAAATAATCTATAGTCAAGAACTATGGCATTTCTACCACTGCTAGAATGTATGTGCACGTTTAAGACAAGTTTAAAGCTATAGACCTACCTTAGTTTTTTCTACAACTCTGTTGACAAGACTGTTGTTTGAGATCCACCCAAACAGACTTTGGCCTACAGAGGCAGTTGTACTAACTAGTAAGCTCTGGGCATCAGGACCAGATGAACTCTTTAGTTTCTGATCATGTGAGATTTGAGGGGATTCTATGGAAAGACATTTACAATCTAAGTGTTACATTGGCTTGATACATATTTGATTGCTTCTATCAACTTAGTAAATAATAATAAAATAAGTGATCCCATAGCAATGCTATCTTCCCCAATCTTATAACAGCTACAGACAGCCCAGCCCACCTGAAAGAAACCAGATGATAGTTACAGACAGCCCAGCCCACCTGAAAGAGACCAAATGATAGTTACAGACAGCCCAGCCCACCTGAAAGAAATCAAATGATAGTTATAGACAGGCCAGCCCACCTGAATGTAATGTATTTACTTCTCAAACTTTTATGCTACCAGATGATTATAAATTGTAAACATATCAATATGATTATAACAATATATATTTTGATGGTGTTATTTATAGTGTACAAATGTGTAGAATTTGATGGTGTTTTTTTTTTATAGTGTACAGATATTTACATTTTGATGGAGTTTATTGTATCTATTGTTTTATTGAACAATTATAACCACTAAAGAACAATAAAAAATGAGTTCATATTAATATGATAATGAATCAGAAGTCAATTTTGGCAAATCATGGTTTGATATTTTTTAGAGACAATTCTCTACCTGGAGCTTTAGGTAACTGGCCCACTGCTGATGATGACTGGGGAATACTTGGTGCTGTAGAATGTGGTGTACTGGGCAGGCTAGGCTGTGGTAGACTGGGTTTACTACTGGCTACAGTTGTTGATGTGGCAGTCTGGGGAGAGATTTTCTGTTTAATTTGAATACAACAAAATGTATTATATTAAAACTATTTATCTATCAAACAAGCAATGAGTCTTTCATAAAACAATAAAGAAAAAAAAAAGACTTACTGTACTAGAGTCGCCACTGCCCAGACTAAGGAAAGCTGGTAAAGGAGCCGGTGCAGCCAAAGACTTGGACACTTGTGGCGAAGTTGCTGAAATACAGAGACAATCAGAATGTGTTAGGGTTTTATTGAAGGGGAGTGGAGGGGAGGGGGGATATTTTTGAGTGTTTTGTGGATTCATTGTGTTTTTTGCCAGGAGATTGTAGGCTCAAATCCTGATAATCAAGATTTTCATTTAGGATTGAGGATGTTCATGAGTCCAATTAGCTTTAATAGTAAAGTTGCCATTAGGAAAACTGAAGGTGGTTAGTTGTAAAGCTGACCAGACAGCTCCTAGGTCAAGAAAACAAGAAATCTCTGCAGAATCTACACAACTCTTTAGGTAAAACTTTAAAGCATTATAATTATTAGATATTGCCATTAGCATTTTTAATCAATCTGAAAATCGTTTAATTTTTTTATATAAAGAAACTAAATGATAATTTTACAGCATATAATATACATATTTTCTTCATTTATGCAAATTTTTTTAAAGTCTGTAATATATTGTGTCATTTTAAGAAAAAAAAAAAAAGAAAAGGAAAAATCTGGGGTTTAAAGAAAATTGAAATAACAGGTTTCCTTTTTTTTTTTTTTAATCTGATCTTTAAAATACAAATTTGAAATATGAATAACAGGTTTAATTTTTTTAAAAAGGAAAAATCTAGGGTTAAAAAAAAAAGTGTGAACTACCTGGTGGGATTTAAAAACATGAACTACCTGGTGGGATGGAGGAAGCTATAACTTGTATTGCTTCCTTCTCAGCTTGTACAGCTTCTTCAAGAGAAACCATTTCTGGCTGTTCATCGTTAGCCTCTTCCATCATTTTTGTTAATTTTCAATAGAGATCCAAATTTATCTACATTGAAACAAGATTTAAGACAATTTTTAGTTTAAGTTCAAGTCTATCTGAAGTGAAGTGAATAAATTATAAATAAAGTCAAACAAGTGAACATAAACTAGGGATGCACTAAAATAATTAATTATTTGATCACACTACACCTAATTAAGCAAACAAAGAAATATGACTGTTCTAAGTGATGTTTATGGACTCCCATCTAAATCTTAAAAAATTCAATTTGTACATTTGATAAATTATTCTATTGGATAACATTTCACAAAAAATGATTTCATTATAAAGTAGGTATATTATGTATTTTTCTAATTAAAACAAAACTACAGATTAAAACTGTTGAAACAAAGTTACATGCTAGTTAATATTTAAAAAAAGAAAATATAATCTGTAGTACTAACACTAACAAATGACTAACACTGATAGCATGACTTTTTTTTTTTAGTTTGGTGGAAAAAAAGGACGGTGATACTGTTCAAGATTTTTAAAGTGATATTAAAGAGTGTCAAAGTAATAAATACATAGTGTTTAAACATTTAACATTTAATTTTCAGATGAAGTATTTATGTATTGAAATGTCTCCTTTAAAACAATATGTTTAGAGTTGATCTTGTTGCAGATGACGCTTGCAAATAACATATAGATCTAGATTCACATTATATCAGTTTTGAAATGTCTCTTAATCAAATTATAGTTATTTTTTAAACATTAGCAATATTACTAATATTTGCTAATATAAAATGTCCTTTCAAATAAAGAAGAAGTGTTCACTGTACAGTTAACTCAATAACTGTAGTGATGTAAAGTAAATGTAGTGTTGTCATGAGTCAGTCAACAAGTCAGTCAACACTGGCGTCACTGGATGAAGACGTTGTTCAACTTGCTGTAAATGAGTGTAAAAGTCTAGAAGATTGTTACTGATTCAAGTGATTGTAAATCTATTGACTAGATCTTTATATCTAGATCCAGAGTTAGGTTAATCTAGATTTAGAATAATTTTGATCTACTATCAATACTCTACAGTAATCTAGACTAAACAAAATAATCACTAGATTTCATTAGATATCTAGATCTAGATTGATGTAAATAGTAAATACGGAAATGTAAATTTAACGCCTTTTCCTAATATCGCAGAATAGTTTTTCATAGCTTGGCATTCTTATAAATGTAGATCTACAACGTAAAGATCTTTCTGTCTGGCCTTTTACGTCTCGAAAGACATCTTTTCCCTTTGCAACTAAGGTGACCAGACGTCCCGTCTTGGGCGGGACAGTCAAGCTTTGGATAGTTTTTCGCGCATTCATACAAAAAAAAAAGTCGATAAATGTGTTTGTTTCTAAATCTGATTTAGCGCTTTGTCTTTTAATTAAATTTAAAACAAAATTTAATAAAACACTCAGAAAGATACAAAGATAAAGGCACACTCCTAGTTCCATATGCTAGGACAAATTTGTACAAATACTCCTTCTTCCCTAGTGCTATTAGGGCATGGAATGGTTTGCCTGAGCTAGCCAGGAAAACCAATGACTTGGCAGAATTTAAGTCATTGGTTAATATGCATGACTAAATGCATGACGCGTAGGACGTTATCATCTTCTTTTTTGAAGTAACGTCTGTATTATATCTTCTTCTTCTTCCTAAACTGTCAGGTAGAGTTGAGCCTTCGGCTCTTGGAACTCTAGGCCAGCAAAAGTGAACAACAGCTCCCTATCACCGGCCTGAATGAGAACAGTGTACACTGTTCTGTCTGGCGGGTGGGTCAGACTAGCGGCACTGTGTATATAAGAAGATAAGATAATTAATGATTCCAAAGTTACCGCCTTTTGAAAGTTTCCTTCTTTTATCCTATTTCATGTTCGCCGCTTTGCGAGTATCTGTGTTTGAGACTTCGGTAGTTTTACTTTGAGGCAAATTCTACCTTCGTTTCTAAAACTGCTGGTCGATTCTTGGCGTATTGCTTCAGCACGTGTTTTTCATGTTATGTTTTCTATTAATCATTTCAAGATAACAATATTTGTTGACTTTCCCTCCTGTTCCAGCCAGTGAGTGAGAAATATCGGAGACAAAACGAGCATCGCATGTTCTACATCAGAGGTCTCAAACACGTAGCCCCCGGGCTACATGTGGCCCGTAAAACAAATTTGTGTGGCCCGCGGCCAGGTCCGCGAATGCAAAAAAATTATATAAAATTTACAGTAAGCCTTGAAATGCACAAATCAGTAAATGAGGTGTCCGCCCACTGCAAGCGAAGAATCTGTGAAGCAAGCTTTTTTGTTAGCGAGATGGCATCACGACCATTCACTGAATGCCAGTTTGTAAAAGAGTGTATGCTACAGGCGTGTGAAATTATTTGCCCCGAGAAAAAGAAACTCTTCGAAGGCATAAGTTTGTCTGCGAACACAGTTGCAAGCAGGATCACCGAGTCAGCGACAAATGTTCAACAGCAACTGATTGCCGCTGCAAAAGACTTTGTAGCATATTCCATTACACTGGACGAGTCTACTGGTGTAACAGACACCGCATACTGTGCCGTATTCATTCGTGGGGTCGAAGAAAACTTGAACATTGTTGAAGAGCTATTGGACTTACTACCATGAAAGGAACGACGACTGGATGCGACGTGTTTCAAGAACTGGAAGCTTGTTGTGACAGGTGTGGGCTACCGTGAAAGAAAACTTGTTTCAGTGGCTACGGACGGTGTACCAGCAATGTATTCAGAGAAGGTTGGTCTTGTTGGATTAATGGTAGAGAAACGGTATCAGCTCAGCTTGGCGGGACCTTTTGCAGCCATATACTACATTCTGCACCAAGAAGCACTCTGTGGCAAAAGTCTACAAATGAAGAACGTGATGGATGTTGTTGTGAAGACGGTGAATTTCATACGTGCACGGGGTCTCAACCACAGACAGTTTGTGTCATTTCTAGCTGATTTAGAAACGGAATACGGAGAGTAGCTTTATCATACGGAAGTCAGATGGTTGAGGCATGGAAAAGTGCTGCAAAGATTTTTTGAACTGAGACGGGAAATAGCATTGTTCATGGCAATGAAAGACGGAGACATACCTCAGTTCAGTGACCCAAAGTTTTGTCGGATCTTGCTTTTCTTACTGACATCACGCAAAATCTCAATGCACTCAATTCACAACTACAGGGCACAAAGCAGTTGATGTTTGACCGCATCAAATCATTCATTTACAACCTGGTTTGTGGGCCACTCAGCTGGCAGATGGAAACCTGGCTCATTTGTCTTTTCTACAGAGCATTACGGTTCAACCACGTCGCCTGAAAGACTACATAGACATTCTCTCCAGACTACTGGAAGATTTTGAACACCGCTTTCAGATTGGCGGGACCTTTTGCAGCCATACACTGCATTCTGCACCAAGAAGCTCTCTGTGGCAAAAGTCTACAAATGAAGAATGTGATGGATGTTGCCTTGAAGAAGGTGAACTTCGTACGTGCACGGGGTCTCATCCACAAACAGTTTGTGTCAATTCTAGCTGATTTAGAAACGGAATACGGAGAGTTGCTTTATCATACGGAAGTCAGATGGTTGAATCGTGGAAAAGTGCTGCAGAGATTATTTGAACTGAGACGGGAAATAGCATTGTTCATGACATACCTCAGCTCAGTGACCAAATGTTTTGTCGGAATGCACTCAATTCACAACTACAGGGCACAACGCAGCTGATTACCGTGATGTTTGACCGCATCAAATCATTCAGATGCAAGCTGACTTTGTGGGCCACTCAGCTGGCAGATGGAAACCTGGCTCATTTGTCTTTTCTACAGAGCATTACGGTTGAACCACAGCGCCTGAGAGACTACGTAGACATCTTCTGCAGACTACTGGAAGATTTTGAACACCGCTTTCAGGATTTCACTGCTCTCGAACCACAGTTTTTCCTTGTTGCCACTCCGTTCGCAGTTGAAGTGAAAAACGTTCCAGAGGAAGTTCAAATGGAACTACTAGACCTGCAGTGTGACTCTTCTGAAGCAAATGTTGTGTTCCAGATTTCTACCAGTTTCTTCCCAGAGAGAAGTTTCCACACTTATTCTGCGCAGCTGCTAGAATTCTAGCGATGTTTGGGAGTACGTACGTTTGCGAACAGTTGTTTCCAGAATGAAGATCAACAAAACAGCATTACGATCAAGACTGACTGGTGAATATCTGAGAGCGACCTTGCGGCTTGCCACTACACGCGACTTCAGGCCTAACGTCGATGGTCTGGTTTCTGCCAAACACTCTCAGCTGAGTGGACAGAAACATAGTGACGAGCCATCTGCAGTTGGCCTAGTAATTAAAGTTGTTTTTTTTTCGGGGGAACTACAGTTTCTGCTTTTTTATTAGTGACAGAGACAACGTCAACTTATTTTAGTAAACAAAACTGCCTGTGCATGTAATAAACTACACTAAATGTAATTAATAATTTTAAAAACTTTGTTTTAGCATTTAACTGCAGTGACAGTAGTGTTCGTAAAATTTAATGAAAAAACATTCTCTTTTTGTGGTGCGGCCCGCTGAATGGTTGTTACTTTCCACTGTGGCCCACATGCTGAAATGAGTTTGAGACCCCTGTTCTACATAAAAGGGCCCTTGGAGCGTCGGTTTTTTTTTTTAAATCTTTGACAGACTCTACAGTGTATTAGGCCGTTTGGTCGTCTTAAGAGCTGAGCCGAAGGCTCTTCGAGCTCTAAGTTTGAAAAAAAAAATCTGTTTGGACGCCAAACAGTAAAAAAAAAACTGTGTGAACACAGTTCTGTTTGAGAGAGACCCGAGTCAATGCCTATGTAAAGCATTGCTGTTTCCAATGCCTTTGGCCCCGGACGCATGCTTGGCTTAACATGGCCGAAGGCCGAGGACACCGGGAGCCTACGCCATTTTCCTTCGTTATACCAAGCTAACCGTGGGAGACTCGCCATTTATGTAACGGTCCCTTGAAGAACAGCGCATGGATGTGTGACAGGTTTATGGGGACGCTTTTGCAACTCCGCCCGTGCAAGAGGTGGACTCTCTGTGAGCTGGCGCTCCTAGATCTAATTTTTGACCTAATTTTATCTAATTTATATTATTTATATATATATATATATTTATATAGTGTCCTTTTTAATTTTTATAGTTCAGTGCTGAGTATTTTGTAGTTGCCGTTATTTATAACTTTCTGCTAGTTTTAGTCTTTTTCTGTTATTTGTGTTTTACTCGTAGAGGAAAAGTAGTTTTTAAAATAGTTAACTAGCCTTGGAGCTGTGGATGTTATTTTCTATTTTTTTTGTCCCTGGTTAGTTCTGCTTATTTTTGTCTTTGGCATTAGCGTTGGATTGGTTGTTATTTTTTTATATCAGTTTATGAGCAGGTCTGTAAACGGTATAGAGCCCCCATATGAGTTTAGAATAGAAATAACTTTTTATCTTCCTTTTTGTATTTTTGTAGATTTAAATTTTAAGATTATCTTTTTAATGCTGTTTAATTTGGTATATAATGTGTAGTCCGTGTCTTTAGTAATTTGCTAGATTTTATTGTTGTGTACGGCTAGGTACAAATTAGGGAAATCGGTAGTCCAGTTTAGTTATAGATAATTAGCGTGACGTCATGCTCTCCGATATGTTCGCGCTGACTAGTTATAGCTAGCTCCGGAACCACGTTGAGCTCTCTTTTGTCTTGACCAGTGGTCAGTGCTGACAGTGGTGCCTGTATAAAGTTATTTTTGTGTAGTGTAATTTCAGCTGGGATCGCCTGTAAGTTGGAAAATGTTTTTATTTTTGCTTTCTTTCGTTTGTATTTGTATTGATTGTTTCTGCATCTATTGCTATAGTCTAGATGCAGACTGATTAGTGTAGTGGCGTCACTGGCTAGTTAATTAGCCATGATTAAGTCTGATGGAACCGGAAGTTCTGTAGACTTGGGTAGCGTCACCCCCCTTGCGCCAGCCTTAATGCTTTTTGCTTTCCTATGTCTATGTGTAAATATTTTATTATTTTATGTTTCCTGTGTATTCTTATGAATAATTTTATCGTTAGGATAACCACTCTATTTAAGTTGGCATTTTGTCCTACTTTTTAATGTAAAAGATGGCTGCGGCCTAAGCATTGCTGTCATGGCGGCTTGTTTAGTCTTATCTACTATTATCTAGATCTAGCTTATGTTTATTGTAGTCTAGCCTGACCTGTGTTGGTTGTGGCTGGGACTTTAATAACTCAGGTATTGCTTTTATTAGCTACATGTAGGTAATTGAAATTACCTCATGCTTGTATTATGTGTATGCACTAACTAGGTCTACACCAGTCCAGTCTAATATATGTGTTATAGTCCATTATTATTTTATTTTTTGAATATTGTCTTATGTTTGTTTATTTTGTAATTGCAGGCTATAATTCCTGCCTTACGGCCTAACTGCCTTAGGGCCTAACTGCCTTCCGGCCTAACTGTCTGCCGCAGTTATGCTTTACTGCTGCTAGTAGCTTACTGTTTAGTGTTGGTGTAATTAGGTTATTTGGTGGTCGGTTTAGTTAGTAATAGTTGTAGATTTAGCAACATAGATCCAGAGGCGGCAGAGGGTTTTGGTTAGTGGAGTTGTTAAGTTCAGTTAAGTAGGGTTGATTAATTATTTAGTAGTGCGTATATATAGTTTTTGTTTATTTCTAATTTTATTTTCATTGTCGTATTCACCTATATTTTTTATTGCTTTGTATGTTGGTTGTAAATAAAGTGTATATAAGTTTGTTTTATAATTGTAGTTGGTTATTTCATTTTTAGTTAGCTAGTTTAGTTTAGTTTAGTTTGATTGTGCTGCCTGGTTGCTTAGGCGACTCTAACCCCTTGGTCGCAGACCAAGGTGCACAGATTGGGCCCACCCACTAGAGCTACCACCTGCCTACTGTAAATAAATGAATAAATGTTGAGCAGAAAGATAACAAAAAAGGCCTCACTCAGTAGCGCCACCCTGACCTGCTCACATCTCGTCTACCCGTGGGCATCCCCACGGGAGTTATGTTTCGCAATTCATTTACCTAGTTCAGTTAAGTAGGGTTGATTAATTATTTAGTAGTGCGTATATATAGTTTTTGTTTATTTCTAAGTTTATTTTCATTGTCGTATTAACCTATATTTTTTATTGCTTTGTAAGTTGCTTGTAAATAAAGTGTATATAAGTTTGTTTTATAATTGTAGTTGGTTATTTCATTTTTAGTTAGCTAGTTCAGTTTAGTTTAGTTTGATTGTGCTGTCTGGTTGCTTAGGCGACTCTAGCCCCTTGGTCGCCGACCGAGGTGCACAGATTGGGCCCACCCAGTAGAGCTACCACCTGCCTACTGTAAATAAATGAATAAATGTTGAGCAGAAAGATAACAAAAAAGGCCTCACTCAGTAGCGCCACCCTGACCTGCTCACATCGTTATGTTTCGCAATTCATTTACCTAGTTCCCCCTTCCCCCACCCCCAAGTAACCGTTTCCACCCAGGTGCCACGATGAGGCAGAACAGCGTACCCGGGGTGTATTAGGCCTACTAATTTAATCGAACATATTTTCTGAAATAATGTAATAGCTTAAATTCGTAGACAGGAGGAGGCTTCATCCTTTTGGGACCTGCACACTTAGCGATAAAAAAGCAACAAGTTCTATATTTTTGTATGCATTAGTTCAGTTACTAATACATTATCCAACTTAACAGAGTGATTTTGATGACAGGTAGACCTAAAATCGGATGTCAATGATATTATATACAATTTGTGTGCCGGATTGTATTGAAACGCCCAGACTGACTCTGTATCGATACGCCTACATTAACTAAAAGACTTTCCGACATTCCAATGCAATTTCATGAACACAGCCCACAGAATTATTTGCCTCCACCTTCTAAGTTCATTATTTTGGTCAAGGCTGCAGGTTTTTTGGGTTACCTAATACAAGTATACTTAAACTAACTTAATACAATTATATACTTAAACTAACTTAATATGATTGTATACTTAAACTAACTAAATACTTTAACTACCCTGAATGTAAAAGAGACAACAGGAATATCTAGAAATGGTACAATATAATTTTAAAAAAAGTACTTGTTCAAATTCTGACTTGACTGGAAGGGTCCGAAGGCTCCACTTATCGTCTGACAGGGAGGTCTGGTAAACTCAGACTGTATCTTTCTTCGGATCCCACTTCTGACACCAAAAGATTCTTTGGTGGGTTTGGCACAGAACGTAACAACCTCAAATGACGAGCAACTCAGAATGCTTAATTTAAGTGTTTAATAGATACTAAAAAAAAAACCTGCAGCCTTGACCAAAACAATGAACTTAGGAAGAACACAGCAGGATCAAACAAGGTGGTATTGGAGTGGCTGCGGCTGAGTCTCAATGCAGGATGCCAGCACGAAAAGGAATTCAAATTCCGGCTTCCCGGGCAGATGTCAACTTGATCCTTCGCTGAGTGGTGCTTTGTCAAGTTTAGCCTACCGGTATATCATGTCCTCCCCACTATATAAAGTTGGTGATTTTGTTTATTATATGGATTATTTGTTCATTCTGTTCTCACAACTTCGAAAACCTAGAAATGACTCTGGTTTCTATTTTTGGGGGTATTTCGTCATCTGAGATCACAAAATAATATCGGAAAATAATGCTTATTTGATAAACTTTTGATATTTCTGGATTGCTGTCAACCATGATAGAGAAAAATCGCCAAGATTTAATCTCCTTAAGTATTTTTGCTAAAACTGCATTGCATTGCTCAAATAGGTCTATTATCTGGATGGCTGCCTGGTCGTGCGGAAGATGGCTGCCTGGTCGTGCGGTTTGCGCGCTGGACTGTCGTTTGGATTTATCGATGGTCCCGGGTTCAAACTGTGCCGCTCCCATCCCCCGTCGTCCTGCTGGAGGTTTAGACTAGAAAGTAAACTTCTTCAACTCTGAAGGAACAACCGAAACATGTCAAACATTTTAACAAACAAACAAAACAAACATTTTATTAACTCGTTTGCAATCTGTATGGCGTGGTAAGGGGTTGTATTTTATTTCCATTACAATTTGTATAGGCCTAAGTGCTAAGAAATTGTCGCTCTTGCTTGTGTCTCCTAAATGATGATGTTCGCAATGACTAAGATATTTGTTACTGGCCAAAGTTAAAACTACCGGGTATCATTCATTATGAGATGAATTACTTTGCCTCGGTAATTTTCTACTTCTTCAAGGTGCTCATTGGTTGCTTCACCCACGGTTCATGTTGTCTGTATGTTTAGCAAGCTTGTTGATAAAGTTAAGTAATTAGCAGGTCTATCTTGTTTGTTTCCTTTTTTTTTTTTTTCAATTGGGTTGGACAACGAACAACTTTCATGCTGTCTCTCAGCTCGAGTACTCAAGACTTAAAAGGTAATGTGGGCCTTCTAGAGAGTATCACACTTCGATTCAAAGTATCGTAAATCCTGAAGTTGTGTTAAAGTGTTATGTTAATTATGCTTTGTTTTCTTTTCAAATTTCAATATCCATAGCAATATTAAATAAAGCCTGGACTGAGGTTTTGTACAAATATTTTGTTATTGGGCACAAGAGCAAATTAAATGTAGGGTGGGGAACGGGAAGGTGTCCTTCGGAAAATGCATTTTTTCCCTCTAAGGCCTGAAACTGATGGTCTAAACTCTTAGAGAACTATCTGCGGTCTTTAATACCGTTCATCGCTTACTTTAAGACTATAGGATGCACACACAACTAACCTAAGCCGCTCCATACAGAGTTCAAAAGCTGATAAGTGTGTGCTGAAAGGTCGATCAATCGGAGGATGCTTTAAAAGTTGGGATTGTAATAAAAATGGGCCGAAGTGTGTAAGCGGTTGTGTGTGTGTGTGGGTCACGGTCGAAATACAATGGGCCTATAGATTGAGTTGAGAAGCCAAAGAAAAGTCAGATCGTACGTAGGACTAACGTTTTTTGTTGGGGGGGTGGGGGTGGGGGTGGGTAAAAGTGATTATAGAATTCAAGGGCCCAAGGAATGTGTGCGTGTAGGTGTTGGTGGCGTGTTGTAAAGCGGTTATTTTCAAATCCAATCAAAAGTCTATGTCAGTGAAATCAGAATGCACAATTACGCGGTCTAAAAAGTATGTTTGGGGGGGGGGGGGGGGTCGTTAAAATGTGGCCGTTTATTAAAATAAAAAAAAAGAATGGGATGTTAAGGCCACAATCAACAATATAAAGCCCGGGAACAAATCATCGGGCGTAGCCGGTGTGCAATTCTTGTAAAGATAGAGTTATTATTGTTTAACCATTCATAAAGAGAATACACATATTAACACGATTCAATTAAGACAAACAACTATAGTCTAATAACACTCTTTGACCAAAGGCAAACAATTATAGTTTACTTACACTCTTTGACCAAAGGCAAACGAACTACTCTTTCTTTTTGACTTAATGCATTCACTTTCCAATTGATAGTTTCCTTTTTTTTTTTTAACTATTTGTATCAGTGTTTTCATTCCAATTTACAGTACATAGATAAAATAGTACAGTATCCTGAAGTACTGCAGAATCTTAAGTAGTACAGCTAGCACAGTACTATAGAACACTGAGTCATTGGCATTTGATATTTTAACTTAGACATAGAAAAACATTGAAAGAAAAGGGAACATGAAAAAAGTCTCTTGTAGTCACTCATATGTTACAGTTTATTTGTTTTGCTTCAACTTACAACCTTCTACTTTGTAGTATACATGGAACAAAATAATTATAAAATACTGCATGACTGCAAAATGACCACAGCAGAATTTCAAACAATTAGTTCTGACCAATCACTAACAAAAAAAAAATGGAAACTGAAGTTTACATGAACAGAACAAACTGAAATTGACATGATGACAGTGAACTGGTAAGAACAAAATTTGAATGAGTTGATTTTCCCTGTCACTGAGACAAAACTTATTTGGTGCATGGCTTTCATTTCATAGAGTGCAGACATTAGGTTAGGGTTAGGTTACAGACACACACACACACAAGTAAACAAAAAGTAGGGGGACTTAAATGTCCTTACAGTTAATCAAAGAGTTAATGTTCTTGATCAGCCTGATCCACATAAGACTGTCCTACAGCATACCCAGTGTAGCAGTAAAAGAATGGTTGAAATCATTGTGGTTAGCAGGGTGGCTAAGGTGTACAACATTCTCAGAAACAGAATAGTGTTATATAGGTAGGTGATACTGGGATAAATAAGAAAGTATAAGAACAATTTTTTTAAAAATATAATAAAGACCCTGCATCCTGACAAAAAGAAGTTTTAGTTACAACAAAAGGCACATGACAATGAAACTATTTGATATGTGCATCAACTGAAGAAGTGTGCTAACACAAGTGGTTCAAGGTGAAATCTAATCCAGAAACAACCCTGTCACCCCTCTCCTGCTTATGATCACAAGAGCACTAATCAGTCACCCTCATAGAGGATTTTGGTTTCCGACATACACACACAAACACAATTTGTAATACATTTGTAGTAGTGGCCATGCAGTACAAAAAAAAAATAATGAAATAAAACTAATAGAAAAGTTCAATGTATACATTGTATCTTCACGCTGTCATGGTTGATACATTAAAATGTGATCACAATGAAGTAACACTACCCTTCGCCTTTAAAATACTTGTCCAAGATTGTACAACTTAGACCAATAAAAATCAATGATTAAAATCAATGAGGATGATGAGCTGTCCTTACATCTTGGTTTTCTTTCAAAACAAAACATAAGAGCAAATAGAAGAGTCAGTACATGTAAAAAAAACATTCAACTTCACCTAGACTAAAACTATTTCAACACTCTTGATCTTTTAATCAAGAAAACTTCCAAGTCCATAACAGATGTCATAACCCTAACACTGTCTTGGCTTATTGGTTTTGTTAGTAATGTATAAAGAAGAAAACCATCCATCTGTTTTGGAATGGACAATTGATGTTAATAAAAATTATCTTTTCAATGACCAAACTGTTCATGTGATGTTGATATTAACTCAATATAATGTGCAGGCTAGTGATATAATAAAAAAATAAAAAAAACACTTTATCATAAAATGTTTAGTTAGCGGTATAACCAGCCATTCTATATTGTCACACAACCATCAGCAAACAGCAGTGTTGAATAAATATTAACAAGCTCCACTAAATGGCAAACAAAAAAAATCTGAACAATATTTTGTGTAGTGGAGTGACTAAGTTATTGACAGAAAGCTACTATTGTTAACTAACTATTTCTACAGTGCAACAATAAGAAAAAAATGTTATATGAACATAAGGTTGAATCCAATGTAGCTACACAATACAGGTGAGTCTTATGTGATTACAATATTTGATTGAACCAAGTGTGATTAAAACTAAAGGTTGAATCAAACATTGTTACCACATAAGATTGAACCAAAATTAAACAGCACCATAGTTTAGGTTCAGCTTCAATAATAAACCCAGAGCTTATTGTTTAATAAATATATCTAGAAAAAAAAAAGATTAAATGTAGTAAAAAAATGTTGACAAATTAGAAGCATTATTCTTAACATGTCAGTTGAATGAAATAACAATTTTAAAAATAACATTACACTGTGGTTGTTTTTTTGTCTGTTTACATTATTAGTTTTTAAATGCAAAGAGAAAAATCTGATTTACAAAATTAGAATCAAGTACCATCATATCATTGTTTTTCTTAAGAATTACATGTTTTTTTTTCTCTTAAAATAAAACAACAATTTTCAAAAAACCTGGCTAATTGTACAGTGAGTCCTCACTTATTGACTTAATGATGGATCTGTTAACATTTATTTCCGATATATCACCAAATTTCAAAGATACGACAATTGGCCAAGCGATATTTTATAACTTTGCGTGGTGGCGGAGTAGTGGCAACACAATGGTGTGCTGTGTACAATAAGGTGAATTCACGGACCAAGACTTAATTGATTTGGAAGAGCAACAACACATGGATGAAGTAGAAGAGATAGGTCAATCAGATGTATCACCTCCCTTAATGTTCACGACTAAGGTCTTGGCTAAAGTGTTAAAAGAAAGTGAATAAAGCTTGGTGATTTAGAGGCAATGGACCCCAACATTGAATAGTTGGTAAAATTTGAAAGTGTTTGCCTGTTATTGTGAAATTTATATAGAGAAGAAAAACAACAATCCTCCATTTTAGACTTCTTGCAGTGAACTCCTATCCAGACTTCAACCCCTATGCCATTTTTGCTCCAGTCCCTCCCTTACCAGAGCCGTTAGTTGTCCACAATTTAGATGAAGATTCTGATGACCCAACCTGTATGTTCAACACTGAAGATGAAGGAGTCCTATTTATAAGGGTTTTTAGACTGAAATTCATACTGTATCGTGAACAAGCTCTATTTTTCATAATTTTGCTTTGTATCTTAAAATTGTTTAGTACCCTTATTCAAGTTATTTTTTTGGCCAATGTAGCGTAAAGTTAAATTTTCTTTATGCCTCCTGATACACTTCTGTGCCTGATGTACTATGAAAATATATTGAATTTTATTGTTTTATTTTATTTTGCTCATATGCATGAGTACTGTATGTTTGAATGTTTTCTTTCTTTACAGGGTAATTGCATTGTCATACGTATCGCTGTACAATTTTATAACTAAATTTATTATTCATTTATCTGAATGATTTCAAATTGAATTTTGTTTTTCATTGCTCACATGTATGTAACCTAGGTTCATGTCTTTGTTTCAATTTAAAATCTAAACTATGCTGTGTACATTGATTGTTATTTGCTTCCATTTTAATACAATCATATTTTCCTGATGTAGGCTAGCTGTTTGTTTTTTCAATGTAAGTTCAAATTTGTTTTAATTTCTATATGCAACAATTTTTATTTTTTTTGTGTCCCTAGAACACATTTGTTTGCTGTGTTTTCTTTATATGTACCTTGGGGAAAATACTTAAAGGAATTTCAAGTCTATACAGCACTGTATCAAAAGAAAAAAGTTAACACATACTCTACTATTTAAAAATTACAAATACCTAATCCAAATTTCCGGTCACAATTAACAACAAAACATATGTAGCAAGTGATTTTGTAGTCTCTGATCCCATTTTTAAGCAGGGACTCACTGTATTGACTAATACAATTTTATCAGCAGGTTTTCTAAAGGATTTGTTTGTATTGCAGTGTAAACAAAACCATTCAGCAGTGTGTATGACACATTGGCTGAGAAGTATAAGCAATCCCAGGGTCCAAAGCAAAATATAATTTCTGACTTAGTATGAAAATTTTTTATCAATGAGTAGAGCAGCATTGTTCTATATGGCTGCAACACAAAGCCAATAAATCAATGCATTTCTTTGCTTATTAAACAAAAAAAAAAAGGAATTATTGTTCTATAACAAGGATCACACAAAATCAATTCAGCTAGTTAATGCATGCATTCACAGCAGGCATGTGTCGATGAGTAACACCAGGAGAGGATCAATCAAAAGTGACCATGGCCAGTGACCAGGAACATATCATTCATTAGACAATTGAGAAATAACTGACTCAGATGAGGCAATGTCTAGATAATTCTATTAGAAGTCTCATGTTGTCAACCGTCTAAAGATTTAAGAATTTTTTTTATCACAAAAAAAATATTGCAGACTACAACAAATGCAATAAAAATATTTTTTAAACTAAATTATTAAAAGTTTAATTTCAAATGACAAATATATCTATGGTCACAGGATAATAATTTTAATAAGGAATAGACTACCATAAAGAAAATAGTATTCAATCTTCATAGAGGGTAGTAAAGGCACCAACTAAATAGTTCATATCTGCTCCAAGTCTCAACTTCAAAACTTGATTATTTGATACAATGTATTAAATGACTGCTCTACCAACTGTTTATTTTCAAATGTTTGAGAATGAAATCTTCACTTCTTCAGACATCAAACAAATCACACATAGGTCAAAATTATTGTTGAAAGAATCATCTGGGATACAGCCATTCAAGTTGAATGAATTCAAGACACCCTGTCCACAATGAGTCACTCATTTCTATCTGTCTAGACCAGGGTTGGCGGCAAAAGTCAAAGGAGAGATAACAAACTGACCAGATAGTTTCCTTCAGAAGAAATGCCAGGTTGCTGAATCACAGAATAAATTGTAGGGAAGAAGTCACACACACACATACATGCCGTGTTGGAATCAAAATGTTAGCTAGAGATCGCAGATGAAAGGACCAGAGATGCATCTCAAAACAATCATTGAATGCCCAGTGCTGTTCTTGTCTGTTTAATACGCTCCAATCTAGTTGTTAAGTGTTTGTTTTGGTTCTGCAATTCTTCAATCTGAGTTAAAGCTTCACGTAGCTGAAAGACAACATAAAAAGGATTAATTCAAAAAATAAAAGTACAAATCTGAACTTTTCATGTCATTTTTCTTTTGAAATCTGAAAGTGGTGTGGAAAAAAGAAAACATTGTTTCTACCTCTTTTTGTAGTTTTCTTTTTTCTTGTTTGAGTTCATCTTCCATTCCCTCTGCTCTCTCTGCATCTGTTTTGTATCTTTTGACTTGAGTTTCTAACCTAGTTACCTGGGACAGGACAAACAAAAGCTGCAGGTTAATTAGTGGAGAAATATTTTGTTCAATATCTTTCTAGAAACACAATTTTTTAGATGATCTGCTATACAGTTTAAAAAATAAGTTCACAATTCGTTAGGAATATCTATTGATGAGATTTTTCTCATACTATCAACAAATTTACTTAAAGATATATGAACCAATGTACTGTCAACCTACCATTCCCTCTAATGTAGCTATATCTTGTTCCGCTTTTTGTAATTTAAATTTGTAATCATGTATTTGTTTACTTGCTTCACCTGAAAAGTAGATTGAAAAATATTTGAAATTCTAAGTTCATGAAATGTTGATGACTAAAATAGCTATAAATCCATTCAAAATATCTGTTAAATATCTGTACAAGCTGTTGAAATTTTGATAAGCCAGTAATAAGTATAGAACATGAAACTAAACATGATAGTATTACCTAGGCTTGGATATAGTACTACCCAAGCTTGGCTATAGAACATTACTCTAGTATTACCTACACTAAACATACAGTCAAACATTATTAAAGTTGCTTATATCTTATATTTCGGATCAACTCCTACATGCTCTAGTCCAGGCTGAAAGTTAGAAGTTAGGCTACACTGATGAAAAAAAAAGGACTTAGGATAGAAAGATTTGAGATTTGAATCATAAATATAAGCAATAGCTATAACTTCTACTCAAAATTATAGCAAATATTCATTAATTGACTTTATACAAAATTTTAATCTAAATATAATTTTTTTCAAATTGAATAGACCAAATGTGTTTGATGGTAGCAAACAATAAAGCAACAAGATTTGGATTCTTGATCAGTTAGCAACAGAGATCATTTTTGTGTTCAAACGAATGTTTTCATGGCAGAGATCTTTATGGGATCAGGTCACTTCTAGTTTAATACACAGAGTTGTAGAATGTACTGCATGCTCTCTCACAGAAACACAAAATGTGCATTGAAAAATGTAAATCAAAAGTATATCTATCATCTAAGATAAACCATTTAAAGAGATTTGACACAAAAATAACATCTTTGAAATAAAAAAAATGGAAGAGAAAATATATTAGTAATAGATCCATAAGATTAAAACCCATTTCCTTCTTGCGCAAGAGCAGTGGTAGGAAGATTACTTACTAAATCAATGGAAAATTAAAATCTATTTGAAAAAATTGCATGCAACATTTCAATCCTTAAGAAAAAATGTAAATCATTATTTTAAAAAATGTTTTTGAAGTTTGATAAGTTTGGTTTGTTAAAAGGTCTATCACAAGAAATATGACAGCATCATAAAACAGCTATAAACAACATTCCATTTGAGTGATCACTTGACCTCAATATATATATATCAGATTTAAGTCAGAGTTGGGTTCAAAGCCATCTCAATGGTTACCTGAAAGTTAAAATGTTTTTTAACAGCACAATGATCAATTAATGGTAGATGTGGAATACATGGATCAGTTCTTTTGTTCTTTTTAATGACTTTTCATGTCAAAAGTTCTCATATTAGCAGTGTGTTTACATTTGTGTTTTTTTTTCATAAACTGTTGTTCAGAGAGAATTGTGTGATAAGAATCTTGAACTATTTGTTCCTAAATGTCTGTGTTCTAAGTAAGAATACTTTTTTAAAATGTCAGTATTAACATTCTTAGAACATTCTATCAAACATACACAATGAAATCACATGAAAGAAAATCAAAAAAACAAAATGAGAATACTAAATTGAATTGGTTCTCTGACTTGATGAATCACTTCTAGTTAACACATGAACATATACTAGTATGAATATCTTCAAATCTAAATCCATGCAAGAGAAATCAATAACATAGTACAAATAATTGAATGTGCTTTACAAACAAAAATGTGACTGGTTTAGATCAAAGTTTGTACAGATGTATTCAGTAGGGTCACAACATCTATTTATTTCACTTATTATTTTTGTTTCAAATTTGACTAAGGCCTACAATCTGTACAAATTTTGAAAAAAAAAAAAGAACATTGCTGAAATGTCAATGAAAAGGTCATGAAGTCAATCCATGCCTACAATTTACCTCTTTCACGTTGTGTAATTCCTGCGAAGTGAAAGGGTCACTAAGTCATTACGTTAGACAAATCTAAACAACAACCTCCAAGTATTCATGTTCTATATACCCCATGATTAAGAGGGATCTGCTCTCAGGGCATATTTTATGTAACACATTTAAAAGGGGTGGTAAAATTGGAAATGCATCAGTACATTTGTATACATTTCAAACAATGAAAAGCAGCAATAAGATTCATTATTGCATCTGATCCCATCAACGTCCAACAAATCTCTGTTGATCACTGTCTTACAGATATTATATAAAATACAAGTAGCTATAATGTGTAAGCGTGTTTTATTACAAAAGTCGGAATAAGAAATACAGATACTTATATAAATGAATATAAAATGATGCAAACTAAAAAACTACATATGTATATAGTTTTAGAGTAGCCATCTCCATTTTAAAAAAAAGTAAATGTGTAATTGTTAACAGTAAAAAAAACTATAAAGTCGTAATTAAATGCATACCTTCCAGTAAACTTGCTAAAAAAAAAATTCAATAGAATATATCAACTTCATCATTTTTTTTTTCTTTTAAAGACTTGTTTAAAAATAGCTCTAGTATTTGTAATAATTTTACAGCTTTTTGACTATTTATAGGTCATTATGACATGATTCTTCTTTTGACCATAAAAAATGTGTAATTGCTATTTCTGATTGTAGAAAGTATTTAAATAAATCATTCTTTTCTTTTACATCAATATTTTTGTTTATATATAAACTGTCTAGCATTTCAATAGAAAACAAAAGTGTGAGATGCACACTAAAAACTGTACTTTGTAAGATGTCTAAAGTTTGTAGTAACTGACTTACAGACGAAGACATATACAATAAAGTAAATCAATAGGTGTAGATAAAATATGAAAGTTTAATCACAGAATGCAAACAGTCTAGTCTCAGTCACCATAACAAAAGATGTTGCTCCTATGAAAGCCTAGCCTCAACTATCTGTTTATTTCTATCTAAAAGTGTGTCTCTACAATTTGAAGAAATCAAGAAATGGAAAAATGATTACTGAATTTAAACCTAACTTAAAGGAATCTGAACCAATGGACAAAAAAAAAAATCAAAAGCTGATGTACCTCCCATAAAAAAAAAAAAAAGACTTTAAGCACATAAATTAAAGAAATAATGAAAGTAAATTTCTGTGAGAACACATGAACAATTAATACCAAACAGCAAGACTAGTGATATTATAGTTAGTAACACTTACGTTGAACTTCATACAGTTGCATTTCTGGTCCATTGATTTGAGGCACATTAGCTAAGAGTTCTCCTTTTTTGGCACTAAATTGATGGTCTTCCAGTTCACTCTTTAGGGCTTTGATCTGTTTACAAATATTTTTAACAATTATTTATTTAAAAGTCTAAATTTTTAGTCAAAGATTCCTCCTATTTTGTATATTTATTAACTATTAGTTCATAGTGTTCCAGTTAATTGTGTTTGCAAAGAAAGAGTGGATTTGGTCATCAAAGTTCATCATCCATCTCGGCAGAACAGGAAAAGGTAAAATATAATGTAGATATAGAAGAGTTTTCAAGAAAATGTTCACTATTATAAAATCTCTGGAGAGATAAACAATAACAATTATGAAACTATTTCTCTTATTCTGACTTCTCTTATTCTGACACCTTTAAAATACCATAAGGCTTATAGGCTGCCCATATAAAGATGACACTTTGAAATGTCCTAGTACTTTATAGATTTAACAGACACTTTTAATTGGTTAAGATGAGAAGTCAAAAGAGATAATGAGTGAAACAGGGGCCAGAAAACAAAAAGGGATCAAGATAAGTGGTCAGAGAAGACACTTGTGATGTCCTAATTTTCTAACAGACTTAGGAACAGATGACAATGTTATAAACATTATTTTGAAATATGTACTTTTATAATAATGGTTTTAAACTAATTTTTTTGTGGAAAAACAGAGCATGGAGCTTTAGGAACTGACAGAAACGTTATGTGGAATTTCATTATTATAACTTTCTCCAAGAAATGTTTTCCAAACACTATGCTTAAAATTAATTTAGGTCACATTTTTTTTTCAGAAATTCTTGTGGAAAGAAACTAAAGGGGTATAACTTTATAATAACAATGGTTATATCCCCTTAAATAATATATATCTCATTCATTTTGCAAGTTGAGTTGTTTTAGTATATATTGTTTTGAATTAGTTGGTCAAGATTATCTTCTAAAAAGTTTTACAAAATATCTAATGACTAGAAACATAAATGCGAAATTGATGGCAAACTTTAACTTTCTTGTGGGGACCTAAGTTCACAGTGATGAGGTTTTTCATTTCACGAGTTTCTGTGCTCAATAGTGTATGAGAGTATTATATGGTCATCCCAAAGACGTACTTTTTTTTAGCCATAGCCACCCACTGAGAAATGCTTGAAAACTTGATTCCCCCCATCAGGATATCAACCCAGAACTTCATTCAGCAGCAAAAAACTAGCACTCCAATAAACCCTCCCTGTATACTTTGATCACAGTCACACTATTAACAGAACAATTGGTTTAAAGTAAAAATAGTACGACACATCTACATACCTCTTTAAACAAGGATGCCTTTTCTAAAGCAAAACCTCTAATTTTATCATCTGAGGAACAATACAGGGGAAACATTTTAAACTACCATTATTTAGTTAATATCATCAAACCATCTGATATACTGAGCTCTGTGTCTATAAGCCCACACAACACTAAACATTGGACATGACTTATCCATGCTCATATCCCACTGTGCACAATAAATTGAGCTTATCTTCAACGCTATATATGTCATTGGTAATCATAGTTAATTAGTTATAGCCATATTAAAACATATGATAATATGTCATGTATATTTTTTTGTGTGTGTGGGTTAGTACTACAAATATGTACATAGATTTTAGTACCAATGTCTCCTACACTTACAGCAGACCAGTGTGGTTTGATAGGCCCATTTTTAAAACATAAAATTGATCAAATTAGTCTTTCAATTTGTAGTATTGTACTTAGTAATTATAATAGCTGTTCTGTTTATATTTAATTGTTAGAGAAAACATTTTTTTTTCGTTTCTTATGTCTTTACAGAGAGAGCGAGAGAGAGAGAGAGAGAGAAACAAATGAACAAATGCAACACAAAACATGAACAAACTAAGCAGGCAAGGAATTGCAGTCAAACCTCCTTATAAAAGACTGGCTCAAACGAGTGTTAGTGTACCTCTCATTGAAGGAAAGTCAAAATGTTGAGATGCAGTTGATTATAATGAGGTTTGACACTACAATATACAACTTGACTCGGAGGTCTAGTTTGGGCTCAACAAAACAGTTCATCCTTTACACACAACAAGAATGCAAATGAAAAATACGGTACTTGTACAATTAAAATGAAGTTTTCAAATATTCAGATGATTTATCTCAAGTAAAAAATATTTTATAAAATATGTTTCTTATTGCTAGGAGCTTCCACCTTAATTTGGAATAGTAAAATATGAATCTACAGTAAAATGAAATACTGGCAATGCTGCTAATTCATCGCCTGGTCCAATACAATCATTGGTGGCATTGGAATGGTGGGACAAAGAGGGTGAAAAAAGAAAAAAAAGAAGGCATAATAAAAAAAAAAAAAAAATCATGCAAAATTGCTACAAAGCATTTCTGACAAAATTTACAAAAATTATTTTCTAAACATGCAACTATAGAAGCCAGAGTCAAGTTGTATGAGAACTTCAACAAACAAGCAAAAATTACTTCAACAATTAATTCATAGTCCACTGTATACTTTATTGGGAAAAGAAATATCCAGTATAAATTTTAAAAGAGCTTTTGCTATATATTTAATGTTTCTGAAAGCGTCATACATGTTAAGTATAAAAATAATGAAGGTATATTTTATTCAATCACTTCAATAACAGCATTCTGAACTAGAAGAGTTTTGTTTTACAGTCACTGCACTGGACTAGTCTGACTTGGTTTAGGCTCATCAATTACCAGTACAGGCATTCAACAATGACACCAAAACAATTAAGGAGTATGTTATACAGCTAAGGATCTAAGCAGCAACCTGATTTTATCACCCTGTATAATTGAACAAAACCATGCAGCTAGATAAAAAAAAACAAAATTATTCAAATGAAATTTAAAACCATGCAATGTTTTTTTTTAAAATCAATCCACATGTTTAAGGAATGTGTTTTTTCAACAAATGCATATAGTTCAGCCTTTTTGAACACTTTAACAAGATAAACATTAACTTTGATCATTCTAGTTCTAGAATAGTATTTATATACAATATAATATTTTTTTAAAGAAAAAAATATCCAGTTTAAAAAATAGTTTAATAAAAGAAAATACTTTTAAAAAAGCATGTTTCCATATCCATCACATTCATGCAGAGAAAAACAAAAGCAAAACACTCTTTGAATGACTACTAAAATGTTTCTTTTAAAGAAATATCTATTATCTTCTAAATCTTACTGAGCAAAAACAATTTGACTCTGACTTGTAAAACTACCAAAAGTAAACAAATGGTTGGGAAAATTTGATATAGGTCAGTACTATCTACCAAATATCATCAAATATGTTTAAGCTCTACACACACAATCATTATTACTATTAAAATGCATTTTACTAGACCCTAATGGAATGAAGAGCATCTATAGTGTATATAATTTCCATAACCAAACTTAAAAAAATAAACACAAAATATGCTATATAAAAGCCTCTGTACTTAACCAAGCAACTAAGACATTCAATACATGAATACCATTTACAATTGATTATTTACCATTTCATATTTTACTTTAAAAAATACCAATCACAAAAAAATATAATAATAATAATAAAAAGCAACTAAAACAAAGGAAAGAGCAACTTAAAGGAAGGAAAAAAAAAATCCAAATGCACATGGATATGAGCTAGAATAATAGTAAGGCAAGAACTCAATAGGAGTGTGGTCAACAAAGGGTATAATTCAGAAAGCATTTTATCAAAACTTTTACAACTCTGTTGAAACCTATGTTATTGTAGTGTTTTGTTTTGAGAATGTTAGAACATTTTTTTTTGTACTTAATTCTAATTTTTCTTTTTCATTAAAAAAAAAAAGCCAACAACTCATTTAACAACCTTTTTGAAATGTGCCATCTCAACACTAGACTACTGTGAAAGTTGCCAGATTTTCACAATCTTTTTACCAATAAAGTTACATTTAACAATATATTGACATAGTCAAAGAATACAAACTGTAAATTGTAAGGAATAAACAAAAGAAGCTTAATAATTTTAGCCTGAAATTGCACTCAATAACTTCCACAAAAAAAATCATTTTTTTCCCTAAATCCTATTTTTAGAGCTTCCAGTAGAGCTCCAGAACTAAATGACTTGAGTCTTCCTCTGGAGTCTTAAGTAACTCTTTCTTTAGGAGTAAGATTATGTATGCAATATATGAAAGACATTTTACTGATAAAGAGCAAAGGATTCATCACAGGCCATTTCTTAACAAAATTTTTTTAAATACTTTCAATAATATCGTAGAAAAACTGCAGTGAATAATTATTTACAAACATAAAACAGTTAACTTGCATTAGGTAGTCAATGTCAAATGGAAGCAATAACTTTCAGAATATTTACTTACAAGTATAATTGCATATAAAATGTGTTTGACAAGAATAGTTCAAAGAAAATACAAAACGAATTTCATCAATTTTTTGATAAAGAAAAAGACAACAATTTTGACTGCCTTAAAAAAAACGCTATCAAAAGTAAACAAATGTTTCCATGCTAAAAAAAAATTACTTGAATACTTTTTTGAAAAGGTTAAATTTTTTTGATTTTTTATGAGCCTTAGATAGACCAGGCTCTTCCATATGTTTGTCCAATGTACTCTCTAGATCTTCAGTTTCCAAAGACGTGTGAGATTCTGACTTTTCACCTTTACTTACAGATTCATCATGCTTTTCTTTTTTCCCTTTACGCACTGATAGCCTACTCTTAAGACTTTTGTCTTTTTTATGTCCAGAGCCAGTTGGTGTCACAAGAGGAGATTTTTGTGGAGTGCTGGTTTCTTTAGCTACCACAGCTACCATTTCTTTCCCCTTGGAAACAGTTTCTTCACTTTCCAGTGTTTTCTCTTCAGGGTTTTCTATTGAAGACTTCAACACATCGTCAATGTCATCCAAATCATAGTCATCTAAGCCTGCACCCTCAGAGGCCTCTGAACCTTCTTTACTTAATGACCGCAACACATTTTCAGCTCTAGCAGCATTAGATGTATGTAAAGTAGTTTCAACAGAACTTGTCTCCGAACCAGAAAGAGATTGTGAATTATCAGTTTCTTCTTTACTAACTGCTTCAGAATCATTTTTATCATCTGAGAAAGACTCATTAACTGATTCAGTCTCTTCTTTATTAGTAGTTTCAGTCTCTTCTTTACTTACTGCTTCAGTATCTTCTTTAATTACTGCTTCAGTATCTTCCTTATTAACTTCTTCCGAATCATTTTTATTATCAGAAAAAGACTCATTATTAAGCGCTTCAGTTTCTTCTTTATTAGTTGATTCAGTCTCTTGTTTAATAAATGCTTCAGTCTTTTCTTTTTTAACTGCTTCAGTCTCTTCTTTATTAACTACATCAGTCTCTTGTTTACTAACTGCTTTAGTCTCTTCTCCAACTATTCCTTCAGTGTCTTCTTTAATACCTGCTTCAGTGTCTTCTTTAATACCTGCTTCAGTGTCTTCTTTAATACCTGCTTCAGTGTCTTCTTTAATACATGCTTCAGTGTCTTCTTTAATACCTGCTTCAGTCACTTCTTTAATAACTGCTTCAGTCTCTTCTCTAATAACTGCTTCAGTGTTTTCTTTAATACTTGCTTCAGTCTTTTCTTTAATACATCCTTCAGTATCTTCTTTAATACCTGCTTCAGTCTCTTCTGTAATAACTGCTTCAGTCTCTTCTTTACTAACTGCGTCAGTCTCTTCTTTAATACCTGCTTCAGTCTCTTCTGTAATACCTTCTTCAGTATCTTCTTTAATACCTGCTTCCATCTCTTCTCTAATAACTGCTTCAGTCTCTTCTTTACTAATTGCTTCAGTCTCTTCTTTACTAACCGCTTCAGTCTCTTCTTTACTAATAAATTCAGTCTCTTCTTTACTAATTGCTTCAGTCTCTTCTTTACTAACCGCTTCAGTCTCTTCTTTACTAACCGCTTCAGTCTCTTCTTTACTAACCGCTTCAGTCTCTTCTTTACTAATAAATTCAGTCTCTTCTTTAATACCTGCTTCAGTCGCATCTTTACTAACTGCTTTAGTCTCTGCTCTAATAACTGCTTCAGTCTTTTCTTTGTTATCTTCTACAATCTCTTCTTTATTCTCTAAGACAGTTTCTTTATTAACTGCTAGAGTATCCTCTTTATTTGCTACTTCATTTTCTCCTTTCTTATCTGAGTCAATCTCTTCATTATTTTCTGCTATGGTTTCTTTTTTTATAGCTATGACATAATCTTTTATCATATTTACTTCTCCATCATCAGATTGAATCTCCTGTTTTATAACCTGTTTATCGGAAACAATTTTTTCTTTAACATCGTCTATATTCTTTGATTCAGGCTCCTCTATTTTAACATTTTTTTCAACCAAAATATCATCATCTTTATTAAAATTTGTGTCACTATTTATAACAGTGTCTTCTTTTACATCTTCTGTGACAGTTTCATTATTTAAACTATCAGGTCTGTTATTTAAAATAGGCTGATCTTTGTCAACATCTTTATTATTCTCATGCTTTTTAACATTCTCTTGTTTATCACAAGATTCAGTGTTATCTTTGTTGCCATCATTTTTATCTACAACAATCTCATCTTTAGAAACATTGTCTATGTTTTCTGATGTATTTCCTGCTACAACCCGTTCTTTAACATCATCTTCTGTATTTAAACTAATCTGATGAGATTTGCTAACATCACATGTATCCTCTGCAACAGTATTGTTAACTTCTGAAACTGATTCTACATTTGCAATATTTTCCTTCTCATTTTCTAAAACACCAACTATCACAGCATTTGTAGTAATCCCATTAGCTTTTTTAACATTACAATTATCATTCGTGAGAAGAGCATCATCGCTGTGGATAACTTCATGTAAGACAGGAAGACTCTCATCACTGTTCTCAACTAATTCCTCAGTATTATTATTATTATTAACAGATTCATTTACCTCTCCATTTTTATCCTCGGTACTTTGAAACCCTTCATCGTTGCAGGACATTTTATCAAATGAGACACTGTCTTCATTAATATTGCTTTTGTGAGTTCCTACTTCATCTTTGTCACAAGGTATTATGGCCTCAGTAATCACACCACTATCTACACTCAGCACCATTTTTTCTTGAGGTTCACAAATAATCATTTCAAGAGAGTTTATTTCAGCATTCACCATTGTTGTCTCGACATTTAATTCACACATTTGCTCCAGCTTTTCCGATTCATACACCTTGATTTCTTCATGAACTGGCAAGTCTGTCTTCAAAACCATATCCACACAGCTACCATCATTCTCAGAGCTAAGGTCACTAGCCAGATGTTGTGTATTGTCAGGATCTACAGAGCTGCCACATAGAGCTTGGAGTTCAGCATTTTTTCTGAATGGAGATGGTGTACTTATGGCATCATAAAACTCATCAACTTCATCAGAATCCTCATCACTATGATCTTGAGCAGAGTTCAAGCCAGTGGGAATTTCCAATGTGCACAGATCAATACTTTGCTTTTTTGTACCAAGTAAGGTGCTTCCCTCAAGGGCATCTAATGAAGTACTACCATCAGTGCAGTCTTTTTCATTATGCTTATATTCAATTTGATCTTTAGTTGTTTTTTGTTTAGTAGACACACAACTACTGACATGCACAGCCTCACTACTAGCCCTGTCGCTGCTAGATTCAACCATTTTTACCCCTACATCCCCCATTACACATTCCTTCAAGTGTGAATCTGGTGCGTCAACAGAGCTAGCAGAGACCAATACACTTGGCATGGTTCTACTATTACAATCATTGACTGTAGTACCTAGAGTGACACCTTCAGCTTTCTCCAAAAAGTCTCGTGTTTCAGTAGACACCAACACAGCTCCAGAAGGAAGTGGCCCATTATTCGTAGACTGTTTCTCTAAAACTGGCTCGCCTTTATCATTGGCTAAAATCACAAATCCACTTTCCTGATATTAAAACAAGAAAAAATATTTTTTTTAAAAGACAATACCTCCTTTATTATACTAAATATATAATAAAATCTTTTTTTTTTAAATATTTAAAATAATATTTGATTCAAACCGGGTATTGAACCCATGACACTGTCAGCTGCTTGATCATACTATGTTTCTGATTCGGCCAGCGGCCAATGCATACTTGTGCAATTATTTATTGATATGTTCATTATTTGGACATCTAGATCTAACACTAGTCCTAGAATTCATATTTGTGCATACTATATAATCAGGGGTTGTGGACCCTTCTTTTGTAGGATGAAAAAGACAATAAAAGGACACAGAATTAGAGAGAGAGAAAATTATGTTGGGGTGGGGGAGCACTGTTATGTGGGCCGTTTTACTGATGGGTTTTGAGATAGTTATACTAATTAAGACCTTGCTTTAAGGGTTTATGAACTATGATTTTCCCACACATACTGACAGTTCTTTGACCCATCAGTTCTTTTAGTTTTTATTTTAGCACTTAAAGAGTTGAATATCTTTGCTTTGGCTTCTCCAATGGAATATGCACCCCTTCCAAAACTGAATCCTCCTCAAACACATTCACATGCTCACAATAAAGATAAGCTGTACAAAATCCAGTGTGGAAGAATTGACCCTGTAGGACATCAATTAATGTCTAGATGTTGCATTTGGTTTTAATAAATATCAAGATTGTGTATTACAAACTAGCCAAATAAAAATACCATCAGATAAATGTAAATAAAGAGTTTAATGTCATTAATTTTTTTTTTTAAAGAAAATTTTATTTCAAACGACAACCCTCACAAAAAAAATAAAAATTATTTACTTAATAAATCAAAATCTTATACCAGATCTACATTTTTAATTTGTGTAAACTACAAGCTTTAGATAGAAAAATTATATTTAGCTTCTAATAAATTTAAATACTTGCCATTATTAGTTTGTCTTTAATCTCTAATTGTTGTTTTAAAATATTCAATTCATGTTCCATACTCTTTAAATCACGTTTCATAAACTCGTATTCCTATGGAACAAACCACAAATTTTGTTATATCAATGTGTATAAATTAATCGAAAAAATAACCAATTAGGTACTAAATAATTAAATTTAATTTATATAACAGAAATGGAGTAAAACCCCGTAATTTTCAGAAAAATGGCAATACTTAGCAGTTTCTTCCCTTAGATAAGTTTTGTTTTTAAAAAGTATTCTTTTTTCTATGGCTTGTTTTTAAAGTAGAATCATATTATATTATTATAGAACATTTAAAACTAAACGAAATTTCATATTATTACAGTAGTGAACTTCATATGGCAAAATGTTCATAATAAGCAACAATACAGAATAAAGAGTTACGTATTAATTATGCAATATAAAAAATGTTTACATGAGAAAGAGTTTATTAAAACAATGTTACAATGTAGTTTATTTTTTGCTGATACTAATGAAAAAACTGATTACCCGACACTTCTCTTTATGCTCTCTCTGAAGCTCTGTATAACCTTCATCTTGTTCTTCAAGTTGATCTTTAAGAAGTTCTACTTGATAAACAAAAGACTGTTTCTCATTGTCAAGCTGGGCACTCGTCATCATGGCCGCTTTATATTTATCTTCTAGCTCTCTCAACTCGGCCTGAAAAAAAACACTTTTTTTTTAAGCTTTGTAATATTTTAAAGAATAGAAACCAGATCATGATTACAACCCCCAAAAATGTATGATGTGCTATATGGGAACTTACATTTTATGTGAACATATTTCATAGCTGTTTATAATAACTACATTCTAGTTGCTTACAAATAATTAAGATTTATTTATTTTCAAAATGGTAAAAAGAATTATTTTAATTATTATATTTTTGTTTACATTTTCAATTCTTTATAATAAAAAAAATATTTAAAAGACTACATTGAGTCAAAGCTTTGGTCTCAATAGGCTAAATAAACAAAATGTTAATGTTTGCAAAGTCATTTAGGTGATTGGAACAGACTTTTCCCTGACAGAAAACACTTAAGACATGCTCAAACAAAGAAAACTTTGAGACATTATTAATGTGTATCTCTTAATTTATATTATCCATTGTTATGAAGAAAGATTTTCTGAATTGTTCATTTCTCTATTCCATTTGTTAGCTTGACATTCTTCTAAAGCACAAAAGTCTTAAGAGTGATTGTTCTTTCTAACAGAAGTTTGAATCATGAGAACATTTGATTAATTCTGAAAACTCTAAATACTTGTAAAGTTGTAGTGAAGTTGAAAAGAAGAGAACACAATGCTATTGTTTTCACATTAAACAGAACACAGGTACAATCTAAAAGAATTGAAATTTTAAAAATATACATGCAAAAGAAAAAAAGAAATGAAAAAATCCCAGCTTAATAGATTATTTCCCAAAACACAAAATAAAGAATGCGTAAGTATCAATGTAAACTGAAAAATCAAATATTAAGTGTAATTTTACAAACTCATGACATGCTCATACATTTTTATTTGCAAAAACTTTCATTCAAATGTAGAAAGGGCCAAAATGGAAAATCAATTTTCAAGGATGTAGGCTTACTAAAACTATTAAATGTCTGACTCAAAAGCTGTAGATTTTTTTTTTATTATGATCAAAGTATGCTATTTATATTTTCTAATCTTACAACTAACAGCAACAATTCTATTCTAGGTATTATAAATATAAACAAAATAAAAATTATAAAGTGCAATGAAAACAAGACATGCAAAAATGATTAGCATCACTCAACAGTCAATAGCATGCACAAGGAAATGTCTGTGTGGGCTGTTCTCTAAATGTTACTCACCATTTTTAGAGTTCTTTTCTGTTCATTTATTAAACAAGACAAAATATACAGAATATCAAAATAGACATTCTATAATACAAATTTATCAGACATATAAGAACAACTCTAAACATTGAAGCAGAAGGACACCCACAGAACTTTTTGAATGTTGTTATTTTTGCTTTCATTAGATTAACTTAACTACTGACAGTGCTTTCCAGAATTTTTTTTTTAAATCCATAAGCTAAAGTGGACAATTCAAAACAAAGAAGTAGAACAGAAAGCTTTTAAATCATTTGAAAGCTGCAGAACAATCAAAAAGTGCCTTCTACTGCATTATCGTTTTTATGTAGAAGGGTTTAGATAGCTACTATGTCTGATTATTATAATGGATTTCAAGATAAAATGAGCTAAAAAATATTCAATAACAAAACTAGAGCATATGCACTATGATAGCGGCATCTGATAAAGAAATGTGTCAAAGAAAATAATGCCATTTCACATTGTTGTGAACCTTTTGTCTGGATAAATTAAATGAAGTTTGGGACTAACAATTAAATGAGGTAATGAAGAGTGATCATAGATGAACTTAATAGTATAATGCTCTGCAACATTCAGAACAAGAGAGCAACAACTTAGTTCAAGTTTTAACTCCTAAAGGCAAGATGTGGGTAGGCCTCTTAAAAATATAATTAAAAAGGAATATAACTCAAGTGTACAGTCGAAAGCAATGCATACAAATATATATTTATATATATAATGTATTACGTAGAAAAATGTGTATATAGATAAACAAATAAAAAATAAATAAATGGTGATAATATGGAGCATAAGCCAAGAATATAATTCAACAATCAGAGAAAAAATGTCACATAAAACCAAATAACTAATATTGCTGGTGCACAAATAGATTCCAATTATTTAAACATGTTCATCTTTTCAAAGGATAGCTTTAAATTCAATGCAAGTATTTCCTTCTTTGGAAAATATTTAGTGCACCAATTTCAAACTAATGATCTGAAAAGCTTATTTTGAAACAGCTTTCCATGCAGTTTTATGTGTTCCCAATTATCATGCACAATAAAAACTTCTAGCTAGATAAAAAGCTAATATATATATATATATATATATATATATATATATATATATATATATATTTAAAATAAATAATTTTTCATTCATGAAACAGCATTATATTTGTGTGGCATCCAGTGAAGATTATAATGGTTGAATCAAACTTATATAAATTTAACTAAAAAGATATTGCTATCTCCTATAAGGCTAAAAATGACCTATTATATGGCTAAGTGATGATTTGGTCACAAGTTCAATTATATTGCCAGACATACCCTAAGTTTGGTACACTGATTTACAGAAGAAAAAAAAAAGATACTAAAAGATGTTGTGTTTCAATAAGTATTTACCTTTAAATCAACATCTTTTGTATCAGAATCATTAGATTCTATACTTCCTCTGCGTGAACCTGATCTTGACCCTGACAACTGTCTGGACTACAATACAAATGAAAAGCAGTGTGATTAAAAAAAAAACTAAAATTATTTTTAAAAATTATAAAAGACCTTTTTAAAATACATATAAGTTACAAAGTGTAATCACCTTTGATGAAGAATGTTCATTTGCTATTTCATGTAGTCTGTCTTGTTTGCCCTCAGACTGAAAGAGAATGACAATTTTAGACAACTAGCAATAATCAAGTCACTTTACAATCTGTAAAAATTTTTTGAACAAGTCTTACTTCTTTTTCTTGTTTTTCAATTTCTTTCATTCTAATCTCTCTTGCTTCTGCTCTAGCGGCTCGTTTGGCAGCTAAACGCGCTTCAGCCTTTGGAAATAAAATACAAATATATAGCAATTGTCAATCAAAATGAAGATAGAGCGGTTAAAATAGATGTTTAATTCTTGTGATGAAATCTGTTCAGCTTATATTTATGCACAATTTGCATAACATCAAAAATGATTTTAATTATATTATGGGAATGATACTATACTATTTCAAAAACAAAGCATTTAAAACTTGATTAATTTTACAGGAATATGCTTTACTTTTAAAGCAGAGAAAAATTTTTCTTTATATCCATATTTAAATTTTAAAGTTAATTTTCAGTTTCTAACAACTAATTAGTCAACATAAGGCTGAAAATAATGTCCTATAGATCACAGGGTCAGAAAAGGTACTTATACTTTTTTTTACGATTGAGAGTGACAAAAACATTTGAATTTAAAGTATTTAGGTTGATAATAATTAATAAAGTATGACTTTACATACAAATATAACGTAACTCACTTTAAAACTTGGCATCATAATTTTTCTTGTTAACTCTATATGAACTTAACAGTAAGTATTTAGTGTTTAAATATATATATATAGTAAAAAAAACCTACTTCTTTGGAAATCACATTTAATGCTTGATCTTCAGCTGAATATTGCCGCATGTTGTTACGCCGTCGTCCTGCAGACTGAGAACTCATTTCTAATTGTGCGAGGGAAACAGTGACAGTAGGTGATTCTGATTGAATCAAGTAGTCTGTCTCAAGTAGTCACCCAAAACAGTTTTAGTAAAAACACTTTAAGTTTTTAACATGGAAAGTGTGGTCAGTAATGTTCAGACTGACAACACACACAATTATGTGGTTCTAAAATGATTACCAGTCCTAGCTTGAGGCAATGATTAGTTCCAACAAAACAACAATTAATGGACCTGTGTAAAAGAATACAAATATAATTATCGCTAATACAAAAGCTTGCTTGTGATTGAAAAAATGCCAATATTAAAGTACTAACAGTACAAAAAAACTATTTTCAATGCTTTTAGTATTTTGTTCTTTTAAAAGAATTATTCACTATTATTTTCTTTGTTATTGAACAATATAAACATATAAAAACAATTTTTTACATCATAGAGATGATGAGTATTTTTATTTTTTATGACATAAAATTGTAAATATATTTATATAATGCTTCACACTTTTTGTGATGTATATATATGAAAATAATTATTTGAAACAGCTGATTTTATCATCTTTATATTTCAAAGTTCTTAGATAAAAAGACTAGAGGATTTAGATCTAGTGACCAGGAGTAAGAGTCTGATGATTAAGTAACTGTAACTGGAGATTAAGTAACAAGACACCATATTCTTAATAGTCCAATACAAATGCAACTCAAAAATGTACTTCACTTAATAATTTAGTCCCTACCAAAGAACCAAAGACATCTAGCTTGACAACACTAGCAACAACTCTAGCAGCAATACTGGTGTGTGTGGTACCAATTAAGGTTATATAAAATCACATTAAAGTTAAAAGTAACTAAAGTACAATTTCATTACTATATTAAGATTCTAAATCTAGAAAACTAAATCTAACTAAGTAGAATCTAGATCTATCTACTAAATTAGTTCTGGAAAATATATCATTTAGTGATGGTATTATAGTCTAAAAAATAAAATATCTCTAGAATAGAACTATATTTAGACTAGACCCATCTTGGTCATCTAGACTAGATGTATGTATTGTATGAAGTGTATGAACTACAGATGTAGAATCTATTTATCTAGATTAGTTTGAATTTCAGTCAAGTTGGTACACTACTCCCAAAATACTTAAGTAGAGGATAATACTAATATTGTGTAAGCTAGACCCTACTACTTAGACTTCTAATTCTATCACCTAAATCTAGAGTAAAACTGCCTTATCGAACGTTAGGCCGAATAGCTGCAATTTTTAACAGTGGAATTCTTATAGCTCAGTATTGGCTGGTCCTAAAAAAAAAAAGAAAGATCTATAAACCCATCATCCTTTGGTCTATAAAATTAGATCTGCTGTATTATTTCAATATGCATATTTAAAATAAAATCAAAGAGGAGTTAGTTGTACACCTCATCATATAATTTTTTTCCCTGACAACGATATTGAATGCCTTGTAAACCATATCAAACAATATGTATTGACAAACTGTTTTAATTATCTTAATCTTTCCTTTTAGTATTTTCTGGTCAAGCAAGAGATGAACTACCATTAAGCAAATGAATAGAAAAGACTAATTGCCATACACACGTCACATTCGTATTTGAAAATTTAAGTCAATGTTAATGTCAATGCTATAAATAGATTTAGCAATGGCAGGGGAGAGCATATTTAATAAATCTGTTTGATGGGGGGAAGGGAAATAATTTTGTAAAAAAAAATGTACATTTATTTAAAAAATGTGTTATTTGTCAAAATAATGTTTAATGAACATGTATTTATAAACTGCTTGTGTGTGTTTTGCTGTCTTTTAGATACTAAAAATTTACTGATTAAGTTATCTTTGCTTTCAACATTAAAGAAAACATTGCATAAGAATACATGAACACTCAAAAAGAAATGGTCTTGAATATTGTAGCATTTTCCAAATTGGTAAACCTTATTAAACACTCCTGCAGACTCCACATGGGTTTAATGGAAATCTTGACAAGAGCACGTAATGGAAAGCAAGGGAAGTGTAACATACATGTTCTCCTTTCAATGCTGAAGCTGGTCTTCTTTGGCTAATGCATCCTTATTTATGTGTATGAGGTCAAGAAAGGACACTTTCAGCCAGGTCTGAATTAGATTCTAGCTGATTCATAGTATTTTACAAGAAAGTAAAAAATCAAATAAAACAGACCCTAACCCTAACCCATCCAGTTAATTTTTATGTAATATTTTATTTATAACAATGAAAATATTCCAAACATGTCTGAATGTTTATTTTTGAAAATTTATTTGTGTATGGTACTTTTTGAAGCACTCGCAAGGGTGACATAACTGACCAACATTGTAAGTTTCACAGTAGAATACTGTCTTACGCTCACTGCCAGGTGCTTTTCTGTTACTGCAAACACTGCAGACTTTAGTCTTTCTGTTTGGAAAGATAGCTATGTAATGCTGTCTTTTGTTTAGTCTCTGGTTGGATTTTTCCCCTGCCCCCACCTCCGCACCGCCTCTGATGCTGTGAAAAGCGATCTTCGTCGAGCTATTTTATTTATTTTTTAGAATAATTTCACTATTATCATTTACCTTCGCTGTATAAAATAGTAATTTAAAATTTAGGAATCAGGAAGTGGAACAAAAGTTTGATATTCAACTTAAATTTGATCCTAATTATTTTGACCCACTGGGTGAGACTTTTTTGACTGGAACAGAGAAAAAATGTCCCACCCAGTGAGACATTCGACCGGAAAGGGTTAAGATGTATTGATAAAAATATGGTGAAGTGTTTGATACGGTATACAAAAAGGGGGGTCTTCGATAAGGCAGATCAAGATCTAGTAGTAGATATAAATATATCTTATCTGATATAATACAGACGTTACTTCAAAAAAGAAGATGATTACGTCCTACGCGTCATGCATTTAGTCATGCATATTAACCAATGACTTAAATTCTGCCAAGTCACTGGTTTTCCTGGCTAGCTCAGGCAACCCATTCCATGCTCTAATAGCACTAGGGAAGAAGGAGTATTTGTACAAATTTGTCCTAGCATATGGGACGAGGAATGTGCCTTTATCTTTGTGTCTTTCAGAGTATTTTATTAAATTTTGTTTTTGTATTTCAAGATTATGGTTCAGTGTTTTATGTATAATTGCTACTTTACTTTTGAGTCTTCTGTCCTGAAGGCTTTCTAAATTTAGTGATTTTACTATAGGTGTTACTCTAGTCAAATGTGAATATTCATTTGTTATGAATCTCACTGCTCTATTTTGTGTCTGTTCCAGTTTCTTAATGTTTTCTTGAGTTGAGGAGTCCCAAATGGAGGATGCATATTCTATTATTGGCCTAACCAAGGTTAAATAACATTTTAGTTTTATGTTCTTATTTGATTTATAGAAATTTCTTTTAATAAATCCTAATATTTTGTTTGATTTTTTTATAGTTTAATATAATTAGAATGTAGATCTATATCTAGTATTATAATTTTACTATTATATTTATAGATCTATTATAATTACACTAAGAGTAAGAAGCTAAATACTATTTATTATTAATCCGCTATAGTAGTTCTATAATATAGAATATAGATCTAGAGTCTATAGGTAAAAGTAAAACTTCCCATTGAAGGTCCCTTTTGAAGAATGTTACACAAGTAATGTAATGACTAGTACTAGCAATCTAGGTAGATAGAATCTAGATCTATTATTTCTATATAATATATTTATATATATATGATATATATGTATTATGTATGAAGTATATAAAAATATAAAAACATAAAAATATAGGACCGCCCCCCCCCCCCCCATTCAGAGGGTCTAGATTGCACTAAGCTAACGGGAGATAAGCCTTGCAATCAGGCTTAGCAAGTGCAAGGCGTAGACGACATGGACAATCGCCCATGCGGTTCGAGGGGCCTGGTGCAGAGACATGGAGAGTATCAAATAGCAATGCAGACAAGCTCCAGGCATTCACCAACAAATGCAGTCTGTAGGAAACAGCCCAGCCAACACTAATAGAACAGGAAATCAGAAGACACAAATAGAACTGGATCGGCCAGACAATGCGGAGAACAAGGAAAAATATGCAAAGCAGGCTCTGATCTGGAACCCACAGGGGAAGATAAAAGCTGTGAGTACAAAGTAGCCTAAGCATGGAGGAAATCAACAGAAAAAAAAGCGAAAATGGAAGTATGGACATGGACCCATTGATATAGCCCATATGAATCATGAATTTTTGTGAATGAAATAGAAACTGATCTTATTAGAGTAATTAGACTATTATTAAATTTATAGATCTATCTATTTGTGCTAGATCTAATTATTATTATAATTATAGTATTTAGATATATAGAGTAGACACTAGATTTAAATCTAAATCTCTACTCTAGATTAATCTAGAATGTCTAGAGTATACTCGAGAGCAGCTGTTCTCAACCTTTTAAGGTCGGCGACCCCTTCTAGAACCCCCCACTCTGCCGCGACCCCCTAACACATACGCACACAGCAATAGAAGAATAGACAAAATGCAATCCATATTTTCAATGGTCTTTGGCGACCCCTGGCAAATTGTCAATCAACCCACAGGTTGAAAACCCCTGCTCTAGAGAGACTAGAGTCTAGAATCTAGCTAGTAGATCTAAATAAATTCCAATTCTAATTAGATTAAAATAAGAACCAAATTTAGATCTAGAGTCTAGACTTGATCCAATTCCATATTATATTATTATCTATAATATTTAAAGCATAGAGTTTAATTTATATTAATAACTATAATAATGTAACTGATAATCTAGCGACCCAGGGCGGCAGCGCCCTGTAACTGAGTTAATCAAATTCACAGACTTGCTTGAGTGGACTTAACTTCACTCGTCTCAGACTCAAGTCCAAGTTGGTCACTGTTAGACTGAGGTCTGAGTGTTACTACTTGTGTCAGTTACTGACTCAACTGACTGACGGAGCGGACGAGTGGTAGCACTTTATGTTCCTTAAGCTCTAATGCCAGAGTGTAAACATTCTCTAATCAAACTTATGTATACCCAGTTTCGAAAAGAAGAGAATACGATGATAACTATCATTTTCATTAATTAAGTCAAGGATATAGTTTCAGGAAGAGGTTTACTTTGGCATCCATGTTTTGGAAGTGCCGATAACACCCGGATGTTGATTACGCATAGTTTAGTAATGATCACCAAGAAACAGAACAAATAATTATTTCTATGATGATTTAATTTGCATTTGTCAATATGATTTATTTTTTAACGGAAAAAAAATGCTTTTAACCAATTTCATTACAAAACATAGATCTAGATCGACATTCAAAATTTATACATGAACTCCATAAAAAGATCTAATCTTGTCTAGGATTCTAAAGTTAACAATGTTACCGGCTCACTAGTAAGATTTATGTCCAACACTCATGAACAGGGCGGACTGAGTCTCAAAATCGGCCCGGGCATTTCTATAACATCCGTGGTGAAGGCTGCAAGTAGCACTGTCTACATATGTAGGCTATTACATTTATTTGGAAAATGTGTTCAGATTATAAGATTTTTGTTTTAAACACAACGCTCAATGGATTATAAGAGAATGTTTGAAAACGTTTTAAACAATTTTACACGTGTCATAGTAACCCTTTCAGCGGCCCTACCGGCCCATTTGGGTACCGGCCCACCGAAATGCCCATACAGCCAGTCTGCCCCTGCTCATGAATCATTTTCATAATCTCTTCATCTGTGTGTGTAGAAATATAGACTTATTTGCTTCTCCCCACGTCATATTTCTAGTCATATGCAAGAAAGAAAAAATATTAAAACACAGAAACAAGGCTTTCGTTTTCTTAATTTATTATTATGAATAGTCGATGACAACACGTGAATCAATTTTTTTTAAAAATTAGATAATCAATTAGTCGTAGTTAAAAAAAAAAAAACTAACTAGATTGCACTAAGCTAACGGGAGATAAGCCTTGCAATCAGGCTTAGCAGGTGCAAGGCGTAGACGACGTGGACAATCGCCCATGCGGTTCGAGGGGCCTCGTGCAGAGACATGGAGAGTATCAAATAGCAATGCAGACATGGACCCATTGATATTGCCCAGAACAGTCGTATTTTATATTATACAGATATTCAAACTAATTTTGTTCGCAAACTATGATTTCTCCATAAAAATATAGGACCGCCCCCCCCCCCCCATTCAGAGGGTCTAGATTGCACTAAGCTAACGGGAGATAAGCCTTGCAATCAGGCTTAGCAAGTGCAAGGCGTAGACGACATGGACAATCGCCCATGCGGTTCGAGGGGCCTGGTGCAGAGACATGGAGAGTATCAAATAGCAATGCAGACAAGCTCCAGGCATTCACCAACAAATGCAGTCTGTAGGAAACAGCCCAGCCAACACTAATAGAACAGGAAATCAGAAGACACAAATAGAACTGGATCGGCCAGACAATGCGGAGAACAAGGGAAAATATGCAAAGCAGGCTCTGATCTGGAACCCACAGGGGAAGATAAAAGCTGTGAGTACAAAGTAGCCTAAGCATGGAGGAAATCAACAGAACAAAAAGCGAAAATGGAAGTATGGACATGGACCCATTGATATTGCCCACAACAGTCGTAGCTTATATTATACAGATATTCAACTAATTTTGTTCACAAACTATGATTTCTCCATAAAAATATAGGACCGCCCCCCCCCCCCATTCAGAGGTCTAGGGTGTGGAGGGAAGTAGAAGCAATCGCCCCCCCCCCCCACCTCACCGAATCGGCTAAGATACCAGAAGTGTAGCGACATAATATAAAAATTATATTTTAATTCAACTAATTTTGTTCACAAACTATGATTTCTAATTAAAAGTAGGACCGCCCCACCCCACTCAAAAGGTTTAGGTGGGAACTGCAGTAGATGTATTCGCATTTCCCACCTCACCCAATCGGCTAACAGGGGAACAACATAATATAAAGATCGATTAAAATATAAGTAATAAGGTTTAATTGATTATAGAGATATTTAATTGATTCCGTTAACAAGTTGTGATTTCTACAAATAAATTGGACCGCCTTCTCCCACTCGAAAGTTTATGGTGGGGGGGGGGCGGGATTGATGCCATCAACTCCTCCCCATCCCACCGAATCGGTCAACATACTAGAGGGGTGGAAGGGGGGCGAAATAATCTAAAAATAGGTGGAAATATAAATAATTAGTATATATTATTAACATAACTAATAAATTCGTGTACAAATTGTGTGATTTCGTTACTAAACTTCGGGGGTCGGCCGAGTGCCCCTACCGCCGCCCCCCCCCCCCCTGGATCCGATAGTGTACATAGGGCCTACATACGCCTTTCTTTGTGCTTTATATATTAGATTTTGAAATTTTCAGTTTTCTCTATTATCGTTCTGATTTTGTTAACAGTACCTGAAGATATACATCAGCTGAGAGAAACTTTTCAAAATTTAAACTACTACCGGTAATTAATGGTTATGAAATAACGTCTGCGTGTACAGTGATTCATGAAGACTATCAGAATTGGCAATTTGATCTATTAAAGCAGATATAGTCATAGCTTGTAAGATAAATTACAATACTCTTTTACTGGAATTCAGAAAGGCTATATGCATATTTTCTTTTCTCTTTTTTTTTTTTTAATATTTAGTTTCTATCTAATGGCATTTCCATAAATAAATTATGAAATTTGCAAGTGTTTATTATTTAAAATATACATTTGTTTGTTTCACAAGAGGGCCTCGCAAAGTTCAACTAACCCACATCAAATTTAGATCTTGCGCCGCCACTGCTCCTGCGACTGCTTTGATTGAAATAATGCCTGGATGGCGTTGTACTTTCCAGTTATTACGAAGGCACCATTATAACTACAGACTTGCAGTTTACTTCAATGCATATTTGTTTAACAAAGTATGCAGTCTTCTTGAACTCTCGAATAAGAACTCCTAGAAACAACTCTTTGAATGCAATACTTCATCAATGTAGGATAACACTAATAATAACATTATTAATTCAATTTACATAGCTAGTAGTCTCGGTACTCCTATATGGTTTGTGAAAGTTGGACACTGAACGCCGAGGCTGAAAGAAGAATCAAGACTTTGAGAGAAAATGCTACAGAAAAATGCTGGGTATCACATCAGACAAATGAGTTTGTACTTTTACAAGTCAACACTCTGGCTTGCAAAAAGGAAGAACTCCTCAATACTGTAAAGAGACGAAAGCTGAGCTGCTTTGGTCACATTATAAGATCATTGCACAATTCATCTCATATATTGGTCTAGTCATCTGAACGATCCAACATAATAAGGAGAACGAGGAAGAAGAAGAAGTAAGACATTCTTCAAGATAAAATGGAAGGAGCACAAAGAAAAGCTGGCTGGACAGTAAAAGAATAGACCGGCTTCTCTCTCTCTCTCTCTTGATATTCTGCTAAGAACAGCTGCTAACCTGGAAAAGTGAAAGGATTTTGTTACGCTGTCAATATCAAAGTCCCCGAGGACTATCAAAAAGGAGTGACTGTAGAGCTTTCACAAAAGGACAGACTGCACCAACTGGAGGGGCATTATTCTCCTCTCTGTCCCGGGCAAAGTTTTCAGCACTGTTCTGTTGAGACGGCTTCAACAGTTAGTAGATGAGAGGCTCAGAGAAGAGCAAGCAGGCTTCCGAAGAGGCAGATCATGTGCAGAGCAGATCTTCGTTCTACGAAATATCATATAAAAAAGTCTCGAGTATCAACAACGACTAACAATCAGTTTCGTAGACTTTAAGAAAGCGTTTGATAGTGTCCACCGAGAATCACTATGTAAAATACTTAGAGAATGTGGCATCCCAGAAAAAATTTTCCAGATTCTACGACACCTATACAGTCAATCTGGTTGCTGCATTAAAACAGAAGAAGGAAAACCCGAGTTGTTTTTTTTTAGCATCGAAACAGGTGTGAGACAGGGGTGCATCTTCCTCCGCATAAACTTGGATAAGACTAAAAAAGTGGGATATAAGGAAAAGGGTGCCCCCGTCAGACTTGGCGAGTCAAAGCATGACGGGTGCCCCCTAGAGACTTGGCAAGTCAAAGCATGAAGAGCTGGACAAGTTATGTATTCACTCTGCAGCTGTCTGCTTACTTTTAGGGTTAGGTGTTTAATTTGTATATACTTTTTACAAAATCTTTCTGCCTTAGTTTCTTTAAATTTTCTATATAGGTTTTCCTTCTGTTTACAAAGCTTCTTTAATATATTATTAAACCAGCATTTATTTATTTTAGTACATAAATGTCCAGTTGGTATATTATTTTCTATAATGCTTTTAAGATAGTTTTTGATGATTAAGATATATTACGCCTACAACGGTTCATTACCAGCAGTTTGGTGCTACAAGTCAATGACCGGTAAACAACTAAATAAAAGTTACAAACGAAAGAGCTTAAGAAAAATTGACTCTTCATTGCTAAATACTGAGAAAATATTTTAATTAACTATTTTTTAAACATGGCTTATCTACACGGTTTTGTACACCGGATACACCAAAACTTGCTATTTATAGTTTTTCCGCCATGTATGAAAATCAACAATGCGGGTGATATTATTGAACACATAATGACAGGATGTTCAACTTTATCCGAATTTATCTACCTAGGTCGCCATAACCAAGTTGCAACCTTTATACACCAACATCTGGCTTTGATACATACTCCTCCTTATTACAAATACTCGCCACAAGAGGTTCTCGAGTCTACTGATCACTTATTATACTTGGATAGGCCTAGTTTGACAAAACGGTGGATTTTAATCTCCCTGATCTGCTTTTTATTGACAAAATATAAAAAGCGCTATAATCATTGACATCGCCGTACCACTATTCACTATACCATTATATAAGGTAAACACAAATGGAAAAACTAATAAAAAATAGGGTAACCTAAGCGTGGAGATCAAGCGTTTATGGAAGTTGTTTAAAATATCATTAGACCTATATCCTGTTGTTATATCAACTTAGCGGATAATGACAACTGACGTCACCGATACCTTTAAGCCCCTTAACATCCCCAAAAAGATTCTCGTTGCATGCTAGAGGGCGGTACTGCTGCAGACCTGCCACATCACCAGAAATTTTGTATCTCTCTAACGAAGCTCGATCCTGGCAGTGCCAGATAATGAATATTAGTTTGTTTTTAACATAATTATAATAATAATTCTTAGTATTTGTGAATACGAAAAAACAATACATGATTAGAGCAAACATTTGTACGATAACACACACGATAATACATTGTATTTTCTGCTGCTAATAGTGCCCAATGAAACGAACAACGGAGGACATGTTCCCCTTTCTGGTGTTGTATCCTCCGCCCGGCAGCTAGTGGCCTAAATTGTGAAAATACTTTAACTACGTTGTTTACTGCAACGTTATTTTTATCAGCCAGTCGAATTCAATCATATATTATTCTGTTTTTTATCATACAAACTCATACAAACTGGTTGCCTGGTCGTGCGGTATGCGCGCTGGACTGTCGTTCAGATCTATCGGTTCAAACTCGCCCGCTCCCATCCCCCGTCGTCCTGCCGGAGGTTCGGACTAGGAGGTAATTATCTTCAACTCTGAAGGAACATCCGAAATATGTACAACAGTTTAAGCAGTAACAAAGGAAGTCTGATATTAATATCTTAAAGATGTTCCTTTGTTCGGCCAGCAGGCCTACTCTAATAATTTGCAGAACAGAATGATGTGATCTTTCATATATAAACTTCTTCAAAAATTGGAATTTTGTTATGTTTAAGGCTGATCATGTGAAAGGTCATAGTTTTTCAGAATTTCTATAAATAGTCTATCTGAGAATTATTTTTTTCGAAAAGAAAAAAAAACGATTTCGTTGATCAAAGCGTCATAGTAAATAAACGAAAGAAATATATAGGCCTCCTCTCCATTGACTTAGTTAATGGCATTATTCTCACATACTATACTCTAAAGAGATGTTACACGAGTGTAGAGTTATATATTTTTCTCGAATGAAAAGTACAAAAAGTATCGATGTCTGATTCATATAATTGAGTAGCATCAATTAAATTGTAAGCCTTGTTTGTTGTTTTTTTGTCCGCCTTTAAAACTTTTTAAACTCTTTTTTTTTTGTCTTTTGTGTCTGATGACTCTGATAGCCATACCGTGACGGAAATTTATATGGCCTGAATTGGCCTGAAACATAGAAAGGTTGGTACTGGTAGCCGGTAAGGGACATTTTGGTGCGATAGGCTCCGTGGGCACATTCGAAACATGTGAAATATACAAACTATGAAAGGTCAGTTTTCTACCTGAAACGTGCTTCTTCCACTCCCATAAATTATTGGTTAGATGTGCAAAAACGCAAAAGATGACATTCACCATTTTCACTCCTTTTTGTTTTAGTTGGAGGTACTATAAATTAGATCGGGGTCGCGGAGGATTTTTGGGCGCCCGACTCTAATGGGTAGGCTAACTGACATATTAGTTGGGGGAAGTTAAGGCGGTTGGTCGGTATGCTGGCAAAATCACACCCTGCTCGTTGACAATTGGAAACAGATGACATTAGCATCATCTACCCCATCAGTAGTGGCTTTAAAGGGGCCCCGCGATTCATTTGTCACCGTCAGGTTCGAAAACCATACGATTTCTCATGAACTAGGTCTGAACTAGGACTTGTTGGTCAATATTTTCTGGCATCTATAAGATACCGATTACTATGTAAACTCTTAATAATACAAGATTTTGTGTTTCGAAATACCGTTCAGTTTTGGTAAAGACAGCATCTTATGTACTATACATTCTAATCGGCTATCACCGTTTAACGGTTCACCTTAGCATAGAAAACAACACGTAGCCGGAAGCTACCAATCCAAATAGTTTATTTTTAAAAAAAAACGAGTGCTGTTATGTCTCTTGACAGTATAAAAAGAATTGCTACGTATACAGTCAATATACTGTTACATTTGTCCGAGACAATCGAGACGAGCGAACAACAGTCCACCGCGCATACCGCACGGCCATGCAGCCATCCATACTTATAAGTATGTGTCAGCATGGTTGGATTAAGCTCTGAGAATGTTCAATGGTAGCGCAATGGATGACTTGATGCCCATAACAAATTAGAAAAGAAAAACTGCATGGGCGCGCAGTCTTAGCAAGAATTCTAGCGATTGTTCAGTAAGAAAAAGAGTAAGGTTCCCCTTTCAAACCTTGTGATCTATAGATCAGATGATTTTAAAGTCTTCTCTTTCTTTGGCCAATGGTTAACGAGCAGGGTGTCATGTGGCCACCACAACGACCAACCGCCTTTACTTTCCCCTACTAATGTCAGGTACCCATTGGAGTTGGGTGGACTCAGAGGCGCCATAAAAATCCGAATTTCAAAATCCAAGTTTTCACAGAGATTCGAACCCAGGACCCAGTTTCGGAAGTCAAGCGCTTCTGCACTCATCCCTTGCTAAAAAAAAAAGAAACAGCGCAATTCGTGGGAGAACAAAGAAACTTAATATGCCGAACAACGGTCAGTTTTTAGGCTTGGTTGATATGCTTGACTAGTTCGACCCAACCATGCAACATGAACATTTTCGGCGAATTCACATCGCCGAGGCTCAATACCAGTACCTCAGATTTGCAGAACAAGTTCTTCATAATGTTGTCCACCAGGCTTCAAAATTCCAAATAAGCAATGAATGACTCTTTTATTCCGAAATTATCAACATTCAAGTAATGAACTATTAGGGATACCTGTTCTTGATGAGAAACATCTGGGATGGAATTAAGTGTCACCTCAGTAGTGACACCTCATTTGTTTACAAAATGAGGACATTGTAACTATCTCAAATCAGGTCAGCGTACCCACGCTTAAATCCCAGAAAGACGCCAATTAAAACTTAGTTCAAGACTACAGCAGGGGAACATAGTTAACATAGGTTGAATTACGAAAACAATTAAAAGGAAAATTAAATGTAAACGGGTCAAGGAGTCAAGAATGGGTATTGAGATGTCACGGTTCTTGATTCTAAAGAAAGATATAAAAGCGGAGTGTTAGCTTGAGACGAGAGAGAGAGAGCTAGAAAGTTAGGCTTAGAAGTCGTTAGTTTTTAAAGTAAATATTTACTCATTTTATTGATCATTTTCACTGAATCCTGTATCTGTTTGATATATCTTTGTACATACATTTATTGTTTCAAGTTCAAATTTTAAATAATTAAAACTCAAGAAAACATATCAGCACTTTGTTACTTCATTGATTATTAAAGTGTTTGAACTATAATCAAGGCACCTCCGAACCCACATGTATCACAAGTTTATAGCATCAAGATCTTCAAGTCAAATAAACATAATAAACACGTGACATCAAGCATCTGAGAAAAGTAACAAACTTGCTTGACTTTCCCAACAATTGATTCCCTTACTTTTTGCCCATCAGGTTTATGAACTCATTTTGAATTTATGGTGACAAATAATGTGTCTTCCCATATTCAATTCTATGTAAGTGGTGTTTCGTAACTTCATCAAAATCTGCAAGAAAATTCAAAGATGCTAGGAAGTTCCCAGGATTGGGTGAATTCAGTTTTTCGTTGTGGCCACGTAAGCTTTAGTTTGTTTTTACTAAATAGTTGCTGCTACACGCTTCAGAATATCTCTCCAATACTGCTGATTTTTCAATATTTGCGCATTAAACATATGTGACAGTTCATCTGCTTCTGCCTTAAGCTTTTTTTCTTCCACTTAAAAAATGCGTGTCTGTGGTGGACTCCTTCTTCGTGTTCTTTCAGTCTCTCAGGTTTCTTCCATTTAGTGAAACCAACTCCAGGTTTGCTCAATGCACTAGATGTCTTTTCTAATGCCTCAGAAAACAGCACGCATGCAAAACAAAATAGAGATCCCAAGTTTGGAGAGAAGAGGAGCCAAGATCGGTTGCAAATTTCTACTGTTGGAAGCTTTCTAGTGAACCATGATGTCAAACTCATCATCTGTATTCTGTATCATTTACTTCAGATGTTTTTTCTGACTGTGGTAAAAGAGTATTCCCCTGGAGTTTCTTCAGCACTACTTCTCTCATCAAGAGACATTTTCACTTCTTCGACTACAGTATCTTTGTATGAATCATCTGATAGTGATACCTTTCTTCGACACGTTCATGGTCTCCTTTGTTTTCAGTGCTCTTATCAGGTTTCTTCTTAAATGATAAGGATGATGAAATAAACTACTTTATATATCAAGTTACTTCCTAAGAGTAACACGGCACTAGTCAGCGTTACTCCTTGAAATAGAGATTAACCCCGCACGAAAGAGTTAATAATCTGTGTGGAATATATACAACAGGGTCACTAACACTAACGGATGGCTGCCTGGTCGTGCAGTTTGCGCGCTGGATTGTCGTTTGGATTTATCGATGGTCCCGGGTTCAAACCTTGCCCGCGCCGATCCCCCGATCCTGCGGGAGGTTTGGACTAGGAAGTAAACTATCTTCAACTCTGAAGGAACATCCGAAATATGTAAAACATTTTACAAACATTTTACAAACTTATATAACAACGTGAAAAGCAGGATTACAAGACAGTGACGTAATATTTAACTTATTAAAAAAAAATCTCGGACACTCATTTGGGGGCCCCCCTCAAGTGGGGTCCGGGGGGATCTTCAAATTCTCTCCCTCCTCTCCCCACCGTAGCTACGCCACTGCAGATATAGTATTCAAAATCAGCTTATAGACCTGATGACATATTTTACTGTCATCCTTGACTGCACGTTTGATGTTAGCCACAAAGAACACAATGTCTTTTACATAACGTTTTGTGGATGTATTAGTTTCAGATGTTAAGGTGGAGAACACTGCGAGTTTATGTATTTAGGTAGTTAAATGGCCAATAGTACTACTTACGTAAAATAGTATGTTTTGTAACAAAAATAAGGCCTTCAGCGTTAGAGGCGGACGATGCCGTTAGCGCGACGTAGTAGCCTATATATACTAGGCTATTATAGGGCCTATATATAGCCTAGTCCTCCCTTAAAGCTCATGGGCCCCATAGATCGCAAGGTCTAAAAGGGAAACTTTACTTTTAAGTTACTATAAATTAAATAAATCAGTTTTGTTTTCATCGATTTTTTTCTATCATTGTTTTATTTTGAATTGGACAATAGTAAAACCGACACTCACATTATAATATTAGTTATTTAACAATAATTACACAACAAACGGAAATACCAAATGGTATGGACAAAAATATCTCTTGTTCTTTACATAAACAATAAAGTTTGAACACAAGCACACATACAAAACATAAATATGTCAGTCTTTTCAGGAAATAATACGATAAACATAAATAATGTGCCCAAAACATTTCACGACAAAAACGTCCCTTGCGCCAAAGCTCCAAAATGGCTGCGCTTCGAGACACAAAGGAACCTCTGATATAGTAGCAGTTAATAGACTGAATTGCGTCAGGTCTTTTAAATTTTTACTCTAGAAAAATCAACGTAAAATATTTCTAAATAATTGGCCGAATATTTATAGTCTCAAGCACTTTTACAATTAAATGATGCATCCCCCATTAAAAAAAATTGGCTATACTCATGGTTATACTGTATTCCAGTGTTTCCCAAACTGTGTTTCGCAGAATCAGTGTCCGCTGCGCTTGAGTATGTGTTGCATGGGCGTAGCCAGGGGTGGGGGTGGAGTTCAACCCCCCCCCCCCAAATGAAATTTCCCCCCCCCCCCCGCAGGGGGGAGGGAGACGGACTTTAGTGACTGATTTTGTGCTTTGATTTTGTTTATTTTAGGTGAGATTTTAATACTAAACCATCACCTGCCCCAGCTCATCCAAGGGGGTTTTGAGTGAAAAAATCCCTAACAGGGGTTTTGAGTTTAAAACCCCCTACCGGTGGATTTTGAGTTTTTAACCCCCTACCGGTTGTGGGGTTTGAGTTTAAAATCCCCTACCAGGGGGTTTTGAGTTTAAAATCCCCTACCAGGGGGTTTTGAGTTTAAAACTCCGTACCAGGGGGTTTTGCAGTTAAATCCCCCTTTTCTATAAAACAAAACAAAAAAAATGCAAGCGACAATCCCCAAATTCCAAGAGACAGTTAGGAAGATTTTGATTTTAAAACCCCCTTATAAAATTTACGATAAACCCCCTCTTCGATATGAAAAAAAAAAGAGCAAATTATGCACTGAAAATGTTATGAGAGTAGCTAAATGGGTTTTGATTCAGTTTTAAGTTTAAACTCCCTTCCAGTAGAATTTGAAGCTAAAAAATACATCTTCAATAAAAAAAAATAAAAAGCAAATTACACACTCTAAATGCTATGAGCGTTGCCAAAAGGGGTTTTGAGTTTAAATCCCACTTCAGAAGGGTTTGATAAAATATACCTCTTCAGTATAAAAAAAAAAGCAAATTACACACTAAAATTATTTGAGCGTAGCCAAGCCAATCAGGGATTTTGAGTTTAAACTCCTCTCCTCCAGATGGTTTTGAGTTTAAAATCCCCATACAGAGCGTTTTGAGGTGGGGAAACCTCAATCTTCAATATTATTCTAAAGCAAACCACAGTTACCAAATTCTATGATCGTAGCTAAATGGGGTTTTGAATTAAAAAACAACAACGAAGTCCTGAAATTTTTTAGTTTAGGTTTGAGGGACATGTTCTCCGACAAAATGAATTACGCATAATAAGAGTTGTGATGACATCCTAGTACAACTTGGCGCCACAAATTCATGCTAGAGCAGGTGGGAAGAGGCTTCAGACATTACCAGTGACAGATTTTTGTGGAATCAGCTTGACGGCAAATGCGCCGAAAGGCGTGGGAGGGTCTAAGTCAGTAAGAATAGCACATTAGGTTTTTGAAAAAAGACTTTTTAATAGTAGGAAAATGCACTGTAGATACCTCAGAATATGCATTTTGTTGGTATTCAATACCAGAAATAGTGCTTGGCCGCGGGGCTTAGCCCCGCGCTGGAGGAGCTCCTAGCGCTACCCCAGACCCCCTTGCTGGCAATGGCGGGGAGTCTACAATTTTTCCACTAACTACAGGAAGAACCTATACTAGGGCACAATAAACGTGTTCCGAAAGAATGAATGGGTCAGAATGTAATAAAGATTATGTACACACACACATGCATACAAAAAAAAATTCTCGGGGGGGGGGGGCTAAAAAAAAATCCCCCTACCCCCCCCCCCCCCGAAAAAAAATCCTGGCTACGCCCATGATGTGTTGAATGTGTTCCACGAACTACTGGAATAATTAATTTTAACTAGTAGATCATCACGTGAATTTAAAAAAAAATTAAGCAAAGTGTTCGGCTAAATACTCAGAAAGTGCGAAGTGTTCTGTTACGAAAAGGGTTTGGGAAACACCGCTTTAGTTTATACGCAATGAAAATGTTAACATTCATTTTTTAACTAAAACTTTTTTTAAAAATTATTTCCATAATTTTTTTTTTTAAAAGTCATGACACTATGGTTGCACGTGTAAATATGTACTATTCTAGATCTACTGTAGAAGATGGTCTACTAATGTAAAATGTAGATCTAGATCTACTGTATTAAATCTATTCGATTTTTCCAGAAAATACGAAGTTGTAGCGCTGACGCCGATCTTACATTTGGCTAAAAATAAACATTAACCTATGTAGACTTCATCATTGAAGACTAACAAATCCCCGTCCCATAATGCAGAGCGGATAACTTTTACTGAAACACAGTGAAAACATGGCGGAAAACAGTACTAAGCCTGAAAAATCTGGTGTAATAACGGTGACTGTTAAAACACCTAAAGAAAAACACAATGTTGAAGTCAAAGAAGGAGCCACTGTGCGGGAGGTAACATTTTTACATTTAATTTCTTTTTTTTTTTTTTTAAAGTTCTATAACAATAATCATTGTTGGTCATGAGGGAGTACAGTCTACAGATAAGTAATAAAAAAATGTGAGTAGACACTAGACTGTCACTGTGACAGTGGTGTTGACATTTGACCCTAAACTGAGATCGATCTAGATCTAGCTGTAGAATATGCTAGATCTTTCTAGTTGAATTAGGAAGAGGCTGCTAGTGTTTGTTTTTTAAAGCTTATATTTCTGTTTTTTAAAGCTAATAAGTTATACTAGTCTAGTTATAATATAGTATAATTATGTAGCTTATTACATTATATATTAATTATATTATATATAGATCTAGATTCTATATATGTAAATCTAGACTAAGACTAGTATAATAAGTATATTTGTATAATTATAATAATAGTAAAAGTAATACTATACTATATTGTCTATATATCATTTCATGATCAGTATATCACAATATGACTAGATTACTAGATCTAATACTATACTATATTGTCTATATATCATTTCATGATCAGTATATCACAATATGACTAGATTACTAGATCTAAGTAAGACATGTTCTAAGGGTCATACCTATCTATAATAATCTATTATCTCTATAAAACTAATGGTATAAACTTTGTCACATATGTAAATTATGAGTGAGTCTGGTGTGAATGTACACTTTGGTTTTTTATAGTTATAATGTTTTTTTTTGTTTGGTGTAATGCACAAATTGTAAGACAAATTTCCATACGGATAATAAAGATTATTATTATTATTTATGATACATATAGATCTATATATATATATCAATAATATATATATAAATAAAAAATTAGCATATAAAATATAATTATATATTTATATATATATATATATATATATATATATATATATATAAAATATGCAACATGACATACGTGTATATTTTTTAAAGTGTGATTTAATACACCAAGTTGTATTGCCAGATATTTAGACATTTAGGCCTATCTAATAACTAATAATATATATATATATTATTTATATGATACCCTAATCCATAGAGTTTTATACCTATAATGAGGTTGTTCCAGATTTCTGACCTACTTTAACCCAAGTCAGCCAAGTCATGTGGTTGTTGAACAACAAAGAGGAGAATGGTTATAAATGTCTTCTATATATTTCCATTGCTGTTGCTCCTCAATTTTTTTTTAAAGATTTACATTTACAAACATTTTAAAATATACAGAGTACATCTGTGACGAGCACATTTGCCGGGGATTATATTATCAATACTTGAAAATTCAATGAAATGAAGAAAGAAACATCTCTCTGTATTTTCTTCAAACTTCTTCAACTTTCACATCAAATTAACTTCTTAATTCAATAACAACTTGTCTTGATACTTCATAAATAAAACTTAAATGATACATAAAACTTCACTTAGTATAACTTCAACTTCAACTACTAAAACTTTACTTAATGGACCCACTAATATCATAAAACTTATTAGTAATCAAAGACTGTGTGAGGACCAACGCTCTACAAGAACTACTACTATGCGAGGACCCCGTCTGACTGACTTTCCCTTAATTTATACTTTCTTTGATCGTACGTTTCAGAATCATGGAACCTTCTTAGATAATTATTTTAGTAACTTTGACCTTCTAGAAGCTGACGTGTGCTATTTTTTCCCCTTAACCTCTTTCTTCGATTGGATATCTAAAATTAACTTGTTTACGCTGGACACTTGCACTGGTTGAACTTGAGCTTCTAGAAACTGGTCGAAATAGGTCACAGACTCGAGTCATGACATTACCCCCTTGCCTTTTTAGCATTTTGTATGCAATATAAAATGCGTAAAATAACAATATAACATATGCCTACAACATTGATAAAATTGCATATAAAAGCAAGTAGCATAGCATATGCCAAAAACACTGATATAATTGCTCTATTAAATGTACAAAACTCATAACTAAAAATAAAAAAAATGTTTCATTATGATAACGTATTAATAGAAAACAAATTCAAAATGTTGTAGTCATTCAGCATATAATTAATATATAATATACATCTTAGGTCTATACATTTATTGTTAATAATCGATATATTAATATGAACATTTCCCAACTTGTGTAACTAAAATATGACAAAAACAACTGAATAATACATCATATCTCCTTTGCTAGTTGTGTTTACAGAGTATCTGAATATTGAAATGTCTTTAAACATATGTAATAAAAAATGAATAAATTTTGTTTTTCTGGCTTACAATAAACAATATATTGTACAGTATCTAAATACATCTAGACAAAGTATCAGCAAAAACATTCAATTTTCCTGGAACAGTCTTTACATCAAACTGATAGTCCATTAACTGCAAACTCCATCGTGTCAGACGACTATTTGACATTTTTTTAGAGTTGATAAATGCCAGTGGTGCATGATCTGTCTGTAAAGTAAAGGGTGCTCCTAACAGATGCTTGCTAAATTTTGAAGTAGCCTAGACAATCGCCAGGCACTCTCGCTCAATGGTCGAGTATCTGGTCTCTGCTGAAGATAGTTTTCTGTTTATAAAAAATACAGGATGTAGAATGCCTTCATATGCTTGCATCAGACATGCTCCTATTGCTGACGAGGAAGCATCTGTAGCAAGATAAAACCGCTTCTTCTTGTCTGGTAATTTCAAAATGGATTCTTGTGCAAAAGCATACTTAATTTTCTTTATGGTCTCTTCTAATTCTGATGACCATGGAATTGTGTTAGATTGTCCTTTCTTCATAAGGTTAGTAAGAAAAGTTGTAAGTGATGCGTAATTTGGAATAAAGCATCTGTAAAAATTACAAAGTCCTAATATACTTCTAACCTGCTTTTTTGTTTGTGGTATTTTAATGTCCAAAATTCGTTTTATAATATTGTCCTGTGTTTTCAGTGAATTGTGTCCAACTTTATAACCTAAAAATGTAACTTCTGATTTTGCTAATTCAACTTTGCTTGGTTTTACAGTAAATCCATTGTCTTTCAACTGTTGGAAGATTTCTTTGAGTCCTTTAATATGATCGTCCCATGTATTATGAAACACACATATGTCGTCACTATAGGACATTGTGTCTTTTCTTTGTCCGAACATTCTATGAATCGCTCGGTTAAAGGTACTGCTAGCATTTACTAAACTGAATGGCATGTAATTATATTGAAAAAGGCCAAAGGCTGTAGTAAAAGCAGTGTATTGTTTTGAATCCTGTGTCATAGGTATTTGATAATATCCTCTTGTCAAATCGAGTTTCGTAAAATACTTAGCTCCAGAAAACTGCGACATTAAATCCTCTGGATTAGGCATTGGATAAGAATCAATGCATGTTATTTTATTCAACTGTCGAAAGTCTACACACATTCTTGGCGATGATGACTGTGGACGTTTCACTAACACTATTGGAGCAGCATAAGGTGAATTCGAGTGTTCAATTATGCCTTGTTCTAAAAGATCATTGATTTCTTTCTGAAGGAAATCTCTATAGTGAATAGGTAATGAATATAGACGTGACTTGGTAGGTTTGTCACTTGTCAATTTGATTTCATGATTTATAATGGTTGTTTTACCTGGAACATCTGTAAATATATCAGCATATTCTTGGAGTAGATTCGTTATATCCTTTTTTTTCTGTGATGATAAATTGTCCAGTTTGACATCTTGCCAGGTTTCAGTCTGTCTAGAAGTTGTAGTTGGTACTACTAATTCATCCATATTCTCCTCATTTTCTTCTGGAATAATCGCTAAGCATGAAATATGTTTTTCAAGTTCGTCGTCTTCTTCTTCTGTATCAGTAGCTTCATTGTATTTTTGTAGCATGTTGATATGAAACACTTTGTTTTTGTTATTAATATGGATTTCATAATCTACATCTGTGACTTTTCTTAAAATAGTAAATGGATCCTGCCATTTAATAAAGAACTTATTTTTCTTATCAGGTAATAATAATTTAACTTTGTCTCCTGGTTCAAAGAACCTAAGTTTTCTATTTACATTTATTCTTTTATGACTTTCAGCGTTAGCTTTGGCTGTTGCTTCCTTAGCTTTTTCACATGCATTTATTACTGTATTTCTTGTATTGAGAACATGCTGAAATGCAGTTTTCTTAACTGATGCATCATGGTTTGACTTTAGTAATGATTCTTTGAAAGTAGTTATAGGACCTCTTGGATTAGCTCCATATAACTTTTCAAAAGGAGAAAATCCTGTAGTGTCTTGGATACTTTCTCTATAAGCAAATAATGCAGCTGGTAAAAGGAGATCCCAATTCTGCGAATTATCATTTGCTATTTTCGATATAATTTGTTTCAATGTTTTGTTAAATCGTTCACAAAGCCCGTTGCTTTGAGGATGGTATGGTGTAGTAAACTTCATCTTGATGTTGTACATCTCCATGAATGTCTTAGTTATATCTGCTGTAAACTGACTTCCTCGGTCAGAGAGTATAACTTCAGGCAACCCTGTCCTTGAAAAAATTTCAGATAAAGCTCTGGTAATATCAATTGCAGAAATATTGACTAACGGAATAGCTTCTGGCCATCTAGTACATGTGTCTACTAAAGTTAAAATATATTTGTGATTTCTGCTGGATTCTATTGGCATGGGACCAATTAAGTCAACTGCTATTTTTTGAAATGGTTTCTCAGTCAATTCCATTGTCTGCAATGGTGCTTGTATTTTGTTACCTTTTGGACTTTTCATTTGACAAATATGACAGGTACTAATGTGCTTCTTTACATCTTTAGTGATACCTGGCCAGTAAAAATCTTGAAGTATTCTTTTCTTGGTCTTGGTAACTCCCATATGTCCAGCAAACGGTACATCGTGGCTTGTATTAATAATGGTCTTTCTGTATACTTTTGGAACTACAATTTGCTCAACAGTTTTATTTTTGTATTGACTTTTCTTCATAAGTATTCCTTCTTTAAAATAAGGATCATTATTTTCTTGCTGATTGATGTTTGATTGAGCCTTTTTGAACATTTTAAATAATGTTTCATCATTTTTCTGGTCAACTTTAAATTTTTCAGTATGAAATTTTTCAAGTTTATTTGTCTGTAGATGCAACTGGTTTGCCTGCTTACCATTTCCATTTTCTTGAACAACTTTATCAGATTTCTTGTGTTCAATATGTTTAGTTTCAAGTCTTTCCTTTTCTTTTTTCATTGACCTTGTGACTACTACATTGCATTCTTGACTCATTTTTATTGTATTGTTCCATTCAATAAGATCTTGTGTAGAACAGTCACGCACTCCCTGTATATTACCAACTATGAGATCAACAGGTAGATTTTGAGCTACTAAAGCTTCTACATGTCCACTGAAAAATGGAGTCGTAATATGTATCAAAGCTTCTGGTAGTTTACTTACAGTACTGTTGAAAGCAGTGGCTTCGATTTCATTGGCTGTATATTGATTTGATCTCACAAAATTTGCACGTATAACAACTGAAGTGCTACCTGTGTCTCGTAACACCTGTACTCTTTGAGAACCGACTAATCCAGGATAAAACTGAAGTCCTTGTGATTTAGTGATAACAGTCATTGTTGATTGATGTGCCTTCGAGTTTTTTGTAAAAACCTGTTTCTTATTTCCATATGTTGAATTCTTAACATGTAATGATCTGGTTTGCGAATATGCCTGGTCACTAGATCTGTCTTGATACTATTATGTTTCTTTCTGCAATCCTTTGCTAAATGTCCTTTCATGTGACAAAAACTGCACTCTATGACCTTCACTCTACACTGTGAGGCGAAATGACCTCTAGTATTGCATTTATAACATATTAAAGTTTTGTCGGTCTGAAAAGATGGCAATGCTCTGTTGTCATCAGTTGCTGATCTGATTTGCTTACTTGGATAAGCAGTTTTATATTGACGTATTATTGTTGTCACGGTCTGTAGATCTTTAGGATTTCTCTCGATTATGAAGGATCGAATATCTTCTGCATATGCGTGAGTAATGGTATCAATTAATATGTGGTCTCTTAATGCTTCATACGTTCTATCAATATTAGCTAAAGATATCCACCTATCAAACCACATTACCATATCAGAGACAAATAACTGTGGATCATCTTCCTGCCTTGGTCTTTCGAAAAAAAAATTCTTGCGAAAAGCATTTTGCGTAGCTCCAAACTGTCTTAGTAAAGCTTCTTTTATTTCTTTATAAGTACGATGTTCATGAGATGGTATTTGTGTACATACATCTAATGCTTTCCCTGCAATAAAATCAAGAGATGGTGTGCATATTGTTCTTCTGGTAAGCCTGATGCTTTCGCTAACTCCTCAAACCGCATCAAATACGAATCTATATTATCTTTATTTTCTTGAAAAGGTAATATTTTAGATAAAGGTTTATACTTGTCAAAAGCATTGCTAGTAGGTAAGATCGATTGAACCTCTGTTTTTTCTTTTTTAAATTTTAACTCCTCTTCCTGAAGTTGAAGTCTAAATTTTTCCACTTCCAATCTTTTTTCTTCTACCTCTCTGTCCTCTTTACGTTTCCTTTCTTCTGCTTCTCTTTCCTCTTGTCTTATTTTTTCTTCTCTTAAAATTCTTTGTTTTTCTTTCTCTATTTCTTCTTGTCTTCTTTTTTCTTCTCTTTCAAGTTTTCTTTCTTCTGCCTCTCTTTCTTCTTTACGTTTTCTTTCTTCTGCCTTTCTTTCTTCTTTACGTTTTCTTTCTTCTTCCTCTCTTTCTTCTCTACGTTTCTTCTCGTCTTCTTTAATTTGTTTTTCACACCATTCCCACTGATGTTCTTTTGGAATACCAAAGTCCTTGGCTAATTTTAAATATACTTTAAATAAGTCTGCTTGAGACGCCATAGTATGAAATTAACAATAGCAGAAATGTAGGTGTTTAAATGTTCTGCCGACACTCTCATTAAGCAGAATCTAGCCAGCCAACAGGTAAAAAGTGAAAGAGAGCTGACCTAGTTAAATATCGATCGGTGTCTTCTCTTGAGGAATGTAAGTGGTCAGTGTTTGTAAACAAACTAGTGTACACTAGCTTTAGTAACGTTGCCTTCACAGCTTGTTAGATATAGCTTTCACAGCTTTAGTAAATGTAGCTTTTACAGCTTAGTACATGTAGCTTTCACAGCTTAGTATATGTAGCTTTCACAGCTTAGTATATGTAGCTTAGTATATGTAAAATGTAAGGTACTGACCTTAAAACAGATGATCTTTCCCGTTTCGTTTCAAAGATTGCCGTCTTGTTGAAGTATTCTGCAAGAGGCTTTATTTGAGGCTTTGTCATTCAGAGAGGCTATAAATCACTCGTTAGAGGCTTTATAAAAATTCGTAGAACTTGCTAGAATGTGTCGACTTTCTTCTTTGAAAATGTAGTATGTGATGCTTGACTTCGTCGTTGTCTTTATTTATAGATGCCTTTTTTCGTCAGGAGGTGCCAATATATGTGACGAGCACATTTGCCGGGGATTATATTATCAATACTTGAAAATTCAATGAAATGAAGAAAGAAACATCTCTCTGTATTTTCTTCAAACTTCTTTAATAACTTCTTCAACTTTCACTTCAAATTAACTTCTTAATTCAATAACAACTTGTCTTGATACTTCATAAATAAAACTTAAATGATACATAAAACTTCACTTAGTATAACTTCAACTTCAACTACTAAAACTTTACTTAATGGACCCGCAAATATCATAAAACTTATTAGTAATCAAAGACTGTGTGAGGACCAGCGCTCTACAAGAACTACTACTATGCAAGGACCCTGCAACTTGAGCTTCTAGAAACTGGTCGAAATAGGTCACAGACTCGACTCGTGACAACATCAACAAAGTTCATGAATGTTCAAATAGCTATACGAATGTTTTAATAAAGGGCCAAGAACTGTTTAAGGATGGTTTTTATCAGTAATGTTTCTTTATAGTTCATGACAAGGGTCTACACATTGCAGATGATACATTCACATACAGATGTTTTTACAAACGTTCTCTTGCAAGATTTATAAAAAAAAAAAAAAAAAAAGGCTTGGTGTAAACTACACAAACACACACACATACATTTATATATATATATAGGCCTATATATGGGATAATATGCATATTAGTTGAAACATTGTTATACGGTTATTTTCATAAACATAAGCTATTTTTTAACGTTATGTATTTTATATTCCTCTAGTTCCTGATACATTATGCACATCGATAACATTAAGAATTATTAAAATGTGTATTGGATACATGATGTAATATTATGTTCTTAAAAGTTCTATCATTTTAAAGTAATTCACTGAGTTACTATATATACAAAATATTACATTAAAGTTTCAAAAATGGGTAGATGAAATAGATCTAGATTAAAATAGATACATTTTATTACTTATAAACCAACAATGAAAGACAATTTGGCCTTTGTAAGGGTAGGTCAGATTTATCCTTGACTAGCAGATGTGTTATTTGTTCGCTAAACAACATGCACAAGGAAAAACATATTGGCAGTCTTTTCATCTTTTATAGCAACTAGTTGGCATATTGACTACACACTAGACTAGCCTTAGAGCTATATGACCAATTCAATACACACTGGTCTGCTGTCCAACTTTTAGTATTCTACTCAAGTTCAAGCTTGTTAACTTTTGGGCAGAGAGGAAGGGGTGGATGAAAGAGTTACTTTTTTTTTTTAGGAAACTTAACTGTAACTGTAGTCATTGTAGATCAAGAAATCTAGATCTCAGTATGGCAGATTATAGGCCAACGCTTCAGTACCTTCTATCAAAGGTTCAACTATTTGTTTTAGTTGAAACTATTAAAAAATGTATCTCTAGATTCTCCTGTTATTAACAAATTATAGTTTGGCGCTAATGACTAAATTGAAATCACTAAATATTGACTTAAAAGGCTTCCGATTCCTACTATAAACTAACTGAAACAAAGCACTGTGCGTGATGTAAACACAACAACCACGTGACTCTTGGGGAATCCGGAACAGCCCCATTATCTTTGTATCACAGGCAATCAGCAATGTTCTACTCTAGAAGTGTCCCACTCAACTGAAATTTCAAAAATTCCTCTCATTAATAACTACTGACATATTCAGTACAAATAATTTTAAGTCTTTTTGTGAGTTTTGCAATTAAAAACTCATTAGTAATCATTTATATGAAAAATTGAAATAAATGAGATGAATGAAAAAACAAACAAGCACCCACGACACAAAATTTTAAAAGGCTTCTGTTGTAATGAAAAACAATTGCTTTAAAAAAATGTCATTTTAAATTAGCATAAAAAAAAATAAACTAAATGATGAACATTCACATTCTTTTATGCATTTTGCTTGCAGATTTTTTTTGGGTGTTCAACCCTTCTCTCTTTTTTCATATTATGCAACATTTCACATTTTGTAGGTTTTTTAACTCTTTCTCTCCTAATTGATGATACCATCATTCATTAAACGTCATTAAATTAATGTTTCATTGTATAAACTTTACAAGCAAGAACTTAACAGCAGCACCTCAAACAGCCCAAGAGAGTTGACAACTCTCATTGTGATAATCCATCAGATGATATCAAAATTAAATATCAATATCACACTACAGTGGATCCCTGGACACATTGGCATCATGGGAAATGAAAAGGCAGATAAGCTATCAAAGGCAGGTTCATCTATGGAACAACCAGATAGACCTGTTAACTACCTCACCCTAAGGTCAATGCTAGTCAACAATCACAAAGAGGAGTGGCTCAACCAATGGGCATCAGGAAACATAGGCAGAGCCATGTTCAAAGAAATGACTATGCCTAACAAACTGGACAGTATTAACTTCCTCCCCCGCAAAGAACAATCTACAATCTACCAACTAAGAACAGGACACACACCACTATTAAATTACCACCTGAACAAAATAAACTCCACACAACTCCCCCTTTGCAGACACTGCGCCCACCCCTTTGAAACCGTAAACCATATCCTCTTTGAATGCCCCTCCCTAATCCACCTTAGGCAGACCCTACTTCCACTACAGCCCAACATAACCAACACCCTGTACAGCAGTGCTGAACAACTGAAGAAAACAGCACTTTTTTTCCTTGGCGCAATCTGCAAAAGAGCTCACAGCTCAGTAGCAAAAAAGCTGGCTAGAAGAAGAAGAAGAAAACATGCATTCCCCTTTAGTTATATACCAAATAAAATATTATCTGATAACCATCAAAAACGTTATTGAAGCTTAATCAAAAAGGGTAGTGAAATACTACTGAGTAAAATGAAGAATTCCGTCCGAACATGAAATATAATTTTGGAGAGAAAGAGTTAAACCTTGTTTAATAAACAATGTTTACAATATTATATTACTTTTTTATCTACATAATTTCAATTCCACCATCTTATGGGCATCATCCCAAGTCAACATTTCGCTGGTTATTAAAAAAAAATGTTTCTAGATGTATCAAATTTTAATTTTGTCATCTTGTATATGTATTAACCCATTAATTAATATGTCACCAGTGTGGAAATGTGCAGAACACATATGCCATAGAACCCATTTGGTCTATTGTGTTAACATTCATTGGTGTGTTAAGTGTACCAAAGCACGGTGCGTGATGTAAACACATGTATCATTCTTAACTAGCCTTATTGTCTTTTTTTTTTAGTTGAAGGAAGAAGTCCAGAAAAAGTTTAATGCACCCTATGAACAGTTGTGTATAATATTTGCTGGAAAAATTGTCAAAGATGAAGATTCCCTGGAACAGCATGGAATTAAAGATGGTTTAACAGTTCACCTTGTAATCAAAACAGCCAATAGAGTAAGCTCAGGTTATTATGAGAAATATTTGAAGAACAAATTGTGAACCATTGTTAAAATAACTTTTCCAAAATATGTTTTTATGTTTCTAATTCAAATAAAATATGACCACTAAATGACAAATTGACATTGAAGCAGGAAAAACAAAAACTAAAAACTATGTAATCTACATTTTAAAAATAAATATTAAAAGACTTGACTTAGAGAATATAAATTTTGAACAGCACCCCCTTATCTTTTTCTTTCATCCTTTACTTGCCCCTTTCACTCACGTGGTGATGTTCTACTTGCTCCTTTTACTCACGTGGTGATGTTCTACTTGCTCCTTTTACTCACGTGGTGATGTTCTACTTGCTCCTTTTACTCACGTGGTGATGTTCTACTTGCTCCTTTTACTCACGTGGTGATGTTCTACTTGCCCCTTTTACTCGTGTGGTGATGTTCTACTTGCCCCTTTTATTCACCTGGTGATGTTCTACTTGCCCCTTTTACTCACCTGGTGATGTTCTACTTGCTCCTTTTACTCACCTGGTGATGTTCTACTTGCTCCTTTTACTCACCTGGTGATGTTCTACTTGCCCCTTTTACTCACCTGGTGATGTTCTACTTGCTCCTTTTACTCACCTGGTGATGTTCTACTTGCTCCTTTTATTCACCTGGTGATGTTCTACTTGCCCCTTTTACTCACCTGGTGATGTTCTACTTGCTCCTTTTACTCACATGGTGATGTTCAATCTCTTTTGTTGCTGGGTCATTTGCAAAGTTGCATGATCTGGTTGTATATGTTTCTATACAATGGACAATACATTTAAGTTTTTTTTTTTATCACCAGCTATATTTGGTCTTTACTTTTGTATGTTATATATATATATTTACATATCATAAATATATTAACTTCAGCAACTTTTGTCAATATTACCACTGTTTCACTTAGATGCTGATGCATATCTGAAAACTTTTTAATTTTTTTTTTTAAATTCTTCTTAGGTGAATGCTTTTATTAAGTATCTAATGAATCTTGACTTCTCAATTAGAAAAAATATGGAAATTGCTGACATTGGATCATGGAAGTTTATTTCTTAAGCCTACTCTTTTAATTTTTGTTTTAGACAGCGCCTGATCCTTTAACAACTAGACTTTCATCAACAACTGGAAGTGCTGCTCCTGATGTATCACAGACTCCATTTAATCTTGGTGGTATTGGGGGCCTTTCTGGGTTGAGTGGACTTGGCATGGGCTCATCTAATTTTATGGAGATGCAGCAGCGAATGCAAAGAGAGGTTTGTCATATAAAAATTTTCTGCATTATATCTTAGTTAACTTAAAAATGTTTCATTGAATGTTATGGTTGAAAATGAATGGTAATGGAACTCTTTACTTTTAACACTACCAGACTGGTGGACTGCTTTATTGTTAATTTTCAAAATGGTCACTATGCCTGTGGACTTTTTTTGGGACGTGCCTATTTCATAAAAAGAAATGAGTCAGAATCTAAAAATAACCAAACAATCATAATTATTAAACTACAGGTTTAGCTTTGCAAATGGCTGTACCCATGTGTTTACATTGAACTGGTGTGGTTTTAGATGAAAATTTTCATAAAATTTGCAATATAAACATAAACCAGGCACATAAAAGGTAATTCTAGGCCTGTAAAAGCCTAAAGTTGATCAAGTTTTAGTTGATTTACAATATAAGGAGTCAAAATTTTATTAAGAAGAATGTTTTTAACTGAAAAGTGATTTTAATAAGAAAAAATCTTGATTTTCATTAGATCTAGAGTTTGAAAGATAGTAAGCAAAGAGGGGATTAGCCCTTAGCGGCTCAGGACATAGTGGACAGTCTATTTCAGGGGCTGGCAGGGTTTAAATACATCAATAAATTCAACTTGATGGTACATGGTAAAAATTATAAGTTAATTTTATTGGTCCAAACTAATGGAAATCGGTTTGGCGACTATAACAATAATTCAGGTTCAAACACGAACAACATTAAGCACAAGATATTCACACACATACACACTACCACCGCTTTATGAATTTTAATAATTTCTAGATGAGATATTTTGTGAAAAAATTAAAAAACGTCCTAGAATCTCCTAAAATTTTGTTATGGAAAAGTGCTACTAACCCTGTCTATTGCATATTTCAGATGTTAAACAATCCTGATATGCTAAGACAATTGATGGACAATCCTTTTGTTCAGTCAATGATGTCTAATCCTGAGATAATGAGGTCATTACTAATGAACAATCCACAAATGAGAGAGTTAATGGAGGTAATTAATTTATTTTTTAACTCTTTTTTAATTTTTAATATGCATGTATGTGCAGACCTTTCCCTCAGCCTTTTAAAACTTTTCTCTATTATATTATGGGCATCACCATTTACATTTTCTCACTGAGGCATTGAAAACAAAACTAGTTCTCTTTTAAAAATGCCAAAACAACCTGCTGATGGTGCTTATGTTCTTTAGCTCTAAAAAAGAAAAATTATTAAAATGACAAATCATAGAAGTTAAAATCCATTATTGCACTCATTTTTTCTTTGGAATGCATAGTTTAAAGTGCATGGAAAGAGACTTTGCTTACTCTTTTACTTATCTTTCAATCTAAAAAAATCATCACATCAAATGAAAAAAGCATGAATTTTATTTTCCAGTACATGAAACAAGAAAACAATGTAAAAGATTAATATCTCATCTTTAAGTGAAGTTGATATTGTTTCTTCCATTTTCAGCGAAATCCTGAAATCACTCACATGTTAAATAATCCAGAGCTGATGCGACAGACTATGGAACTGGCTAGAAATCCTGCCATGATGCAAGAATTAATGAGGTCGCAAGACAGAGCTATGAGTAATCTTGAGGTAATGGAATAAATGTTGTTGTTTTTTCTCTCTTGAAGTTTTGGAGTTAAATATTTCTCTCACAAGCTCTTAGAGCTTTGGTTAAGAAAATTTCTCAGATTAAAATGTTTTAAAATGTCTGATGTTTCAGAGTATTCCTGGTGGATTTAACGCTTTACAACGCATGTACCGTGATATACAAGAACCAATGATGAGTGCTGCTCAAGAAACAATTGGTGCAAACCCCTTCGCTTCACTTGTAAACAGTGGTTCTACAGGGACAGGTAATTATTTTTGGGGATTTACATTTTTTTCAATGTGTTTGTTATACTTTGGCAAAAACAAACAAGTGGCAGGTTAATATCTCATTAAATATGCTTTGACTCAAGATAACTAAAGTAGGCACATAAATGTTTCTTTTGCTCATTATTATTAGGTGAAAACACTCAGCAAGGTCGAGAGAACCGAGACCCATTGCCAAATCCTTGGGGAAGTCCAACTCCAAGAAGTGCTAGTGACACATCTCAAACAGGATCAACAGAACAAAACCCAACAGCAGGTAGATTATATTTAACATCAAAGTTTAACATAGAGATCAATAACAAATAGTAAATGAGAATACAGTCATAAGACCTTTTTTTTTTATTTTGGTTATATAAAGGAATGTTCAACAGTCCTGGCATGCAGAGTCTTATGCGTCAAATGATGCAAAATCCACAGATGATAAGTAACATGCTTCAGGCTCCTTACATGCAATCTATGATGCAGTCTTTGGCTGCTAACCCAGAGTTAGCTCAGCAGGTATGTTGATTTTATATTTACTCAGCTTCATATTGGTTGGAATTTTTTAATTCAAAGTGCTTGGTATTTTCCTTCTCTGTCCTCACTATAAAAAAAAGAAGTTAATTGTTATGCCCTGTTCCTGACAATTTGAATCTAACAAAAACATTTCAGGGCGTTGAATACATTTTTTTCATTTTCATCCCCCCAAAATTAATCTTGATACTTTCACCAGTCTAAAAGTCATTGCTAGTATTGCATTGTATATGTTAGTGGCATATATGGTATGTTATATCATAATGTATAGGTGATTATGGCCTAGTGAGGGACAAAGACTGGCCAGCTGACATCTCTCATTGTACAAAAAATGTCTGAGCATTCATTTCTTGATTTGCTTTCATCTGAAAGCACAGTACCATATTTACCTTTATTTTATTGGTACTAATGGATTTTCTTTACTTTTTATTCTTTAATCAACTATGTTGTACATGCTGTTGCAGTGAGGTTTATGTTTTTGTATTGAAAAATTAAGTCCACCTATGTGGATTAGTTTAGATGGGTTGTCTTCATAATTATTGACTTTTGAAAAATGGCTTTGACGTCAATTTATTATGGTTGGATAATCATACAACAAGACATAACCTGTAAACCTGTGTCTAGTGATCTTTGCTCTAACTTAGCACATGCATGTGAACATGCTTAGGGTTCAATACATTTTCTGAAACTATTTCAAATGAAATATTTTGGAAGAATTTAAAGTTAATTTTATAGCTTTCATTTAACCAAACATTTTTCTCCACAGATTATAGGAAATAATCCTTTGTTTGCCAATAATCCTCAAATGCAAGCAAATTTCACCTCAATGATGCCCAATCTTCTTCAGCAGGTAGTTTTTATGCCTTCTATTTATTTTGTTCTTGCTTGTCTTATTGACTCTTGATGGTCGTTATATTTAAGTATTATTATTATTATTACTATTATTATTATAGATGCAGAATCCAGAAGTACAAAATATGGTCACAAATCCAAGAGCTTTAGAGGCACTCATGCAAATACAAAATGGTTTATCTCAACTTCAGCAAGAGTCACCGAATCTCTTTACTAGGTAGTTGAAATGTTTCAAAATAGGTTAACTGAGCATCTCTTACTCTTTATCTTAGGCTCTTATTTGTTTAGCCTCCATCTATATTTGATGTATGTGTGATATGAATTTATTTTTTTTTTTTTTTTGTGAAGCATGACAGGCTTAGGTTCAGCATCACCTTTAATGACAGGAATGCCAACAACACCAACAACACAGTCATCTACACCAGCCCCTACATCAGGTATACTGTCTGAAGGTGGACCACTTGGTCAGGGGCCACAGAATAACACAGCAGCATTCTCTTCCATGATGGCACAGATGATGCAAATGATGGTTGGGGGACAACAAGTAAGGGTCTCACTTTATTGCCTACTTTTAAAAGTTTTTACTTTCATGCAGATAATCTGGTTTCATATTAAGAATCGTTGGGGGGGAAAGTGCTTAGATAACATGTTGCAAAGTCTATTTTATGTGGTGTTTTGATTTTTAATCAGGATTTTAATGTGTATCTTAAGTCACCTGAACTTTACAAAGTATATACAACATTTAGAGGTGATGCTAAGATGCTTTAGTTTTTGTAATAGCCTTATTTTTGCTTGCCAGAGATTACCAACTCCATGGATACTTCTCTCACACACAGACATAAACATATATATGATTATTATAAAAGATCTGCTTCTATTCAATGTGTAATTTGTTAACAGTCCTTTAAACAAATTAATTCTATTTCATTTGGGCTTCTCTTATTTGATTGACTGCTTTATATTGACTTTCTTGACTTAGTCCTTTCGACTCACTCAGCTGGGTTCGTGTCCATCCTGCTGTCTTTGTCTCTTGTTTTACCAATCTTCTCCATGTTTGCTTTGGTCTTCCAGCCTGGGTTCCAGTCTAGGGCCTTTTTTTGCAATGCTTTCTATTGTTTCAAAGTGCATGCCCAAATCCAACCCCATCTGCTTTGTATTAGGTACACCAAACTGATTTTCATAATTTTCTATTTTGAACAAAGTTTTCTAATACATTAGCACTTATCAAAGCATTTGGAAAAAAAACAATTGACTTGTATTATTATGACTTAATAATAAAAGTTAATTTTTTTTTAGATTAAAAAAAATTGGATGGTTTTGACACTTTATGAAACCTCATGTTTGGAAGGCTGTAACTTTAAAAGTATATAACACAAGCCTCATTTTTCATAAACTTACACTTAAATAACCAACAAAGAAATTTTGTTTACATTTTAAAATTCTTTTTCTTCAAAAACTAAAAAAACAATGGCATTGAGTGGATAACAAATTAATGATTATTCAAATTCTACCTATCCAGCTTTGTCATTTCTTTTTGAAGTAAAATAAACTATTTTTTAAAAGTAGGTATAACATTTTACTTTATTGTACAACTAATCAAGTAGAAATAACTAAAAATAGTTTCTTATGCAATGCAAAGTACATATTGTAATGTATTTTCAAATAAATAGAACAATGGCTATGAAATGAGTATTAGATTAACAAATGTTTAACTTTTAGACAAATGTCATACAAATAATAACTATTGGACAGCATAATGAGCAGGATTAACACCCATAGACATTTTCTAATCATATGCACATATAAACTATGAAAAAAACGGATAAGCAAAGTTTCAAAACATGTATTTACTCTAAATTATTATTCTGGTTCATTGAACAAATTAATATAATTAAATGTAAGCATCTTCAGGAAGACTGAACTGTAATGTTTATTGTGTTGGAACTCATGTGATTTGTTTGATTTGATAGTCAAAATGTATGAACTTTCAAATGGTTACATTTGCATAAATATATTTTTAGCAAACCCCTCAAAAGCTCATATGTTTTTCTTTAATCATTACATACTTACACAAAATGCATTAATTAATTTTCTGATATATGTAATTGTGCAGATTTGCAATATCCATTTTTGAAATTGGGGTGCAAAATTGGCACTTTGACATTTAAAAAAACAAACTTAAAAAGTGACCTAATTTCCAAAGCTAAAATCTAAATTTCTTTCACTCTATCACTTAAACTGTGTATATTATTGAAGTCCATAAAATAATATAAACAGCAATACTACTTTTATTATACAATTATCAATTTGAATGTTAGGAATGTTCAAATTCTGATTCCAACAGCCAATTTTTTTCTGAAAATCTAGAAATACCTGTTTATTTATACATATTTGATGAATATTTGTCCTTGGGGCCAGAATAGTAACCTATAACCTTTACTTTTATTTTATATTTTACTTTCATTGAATATGTTATGTGTTAGAGCTGAGAGAAACCAGGGAAGCACCAAAAAATCCAGCCTGTACTAAGAACCAATGGAGAAAAAAATGTAATGTACCCCACTCTGTGTTGCTTCTTTTACATGTATAGCTTCATTTTTACTTTCTTCAGAATCAGCCTCCAGAACAAAGATATGCATCACAGTTAGAGCAGTTAGCTACTATGGGATTTGTTGATAGGGAGGCTAATATAAGAGGTAAGCTGTAATTAAATTTAGTGTATAACTTTGAAATAAACTTTTAAACATGCTTAGGCTTTATTTCATGTTGATTTCCTCTTGTATTTGATAGCTTTGACTGCTACATTTGGTGATGTCAATGCTGCTATTGATAGACTATTACAGCAAAGATGATGAATTGAAGCCAGAAACATGAGGAAATAGAAACTATTTATTATAATATTGATTGATTACAAAAAAAAAATTGCGTTCATATCCCTTTGAAAGTGAAACATTTTCATTCTGACTCTAAATGTTTTATGTATTGTCTTCATTTGAATAGCTACAGTTTCTTCAGACTATCCCAATTGTGTACAGGTTTCATTTAGTTTTTTTTTTTAAAGAGTGTTACTTTTTGTTTATAGGTAGGATTTTTTTAATATATTTTTTTTAATACTGATAATGCTATATATATACTTTGTTAGAAATCAGTTCTATTGGAGGAAATTCCTGTGCTTCTTTTAACTGCCTAAAAGTGAAAAGAATGATTTTTAATTAAAACTGATTTTACCTTTTTTTTTTTTCTTTGTTATTCATAGGTTCAAATGAGTAAATGACTTGTGATATGGGAACTCCATTGTTGTTGTTGTTTTTTTAACATGTAAACAAAATAAATCTAGTTTGAATTTCTTCCCATTGAGATTTATTGTCATAAGCAACTATTTTATAGATATTGAGATATTAAGCTTCAAAGGCTGTTTTTTTTTTTTTTTAAACATCAAAAAGATAGCTACACAAATAGTGAAGTAGCAAATGTGATAGAAACATTTTAAATGTTTGTCATTTTGGCCCATCAATCTTGCCTTCAAGAACAGAGTTGAATACTTCTCTAAATTTCTTATTGGTTGAAATTAATGATGATTGAATAACTTTTTGCCAGAAACATAAATACTCTTCAATCCAAATGATAATAATACCTTTTTAAATGCTTGGAAGATAGGATATAAAGAATCTGAAATTAAATGCAATTTGGATTGTTCTTTTATATATATATATATATTTAAATTGTTCTATCATCTGTACTATTTCCCTTATCCTTGGCGTCAGTTATTATCCCAAAGTATTGATACTTTTATCCATCGTCAAATATCATTTCATTTATTTCACTTTTGAATTGAGAGAATATGTATAGCTTTAAAACATGTTCTGTATTCAGACTAATACTGAGGTGTGGACTGATCTTAATCCTATTTTGCTAGTCAAGAAATCTTAACCATTTTACATAGTTCTGACTTCATGGTTTTAAATATCAAAACTTTTACTTATTAATTTTGCTACACATAAACTAATTACCTTATGTTCACTCTCTTGGATTATTGTCAATGACCTTTGTAAAACTTTTTTTAACCAGACTATTTGTATAGGTTCCAGTAATGAATATTTTGTTCAAATATTGCAGAATGTCATTACTAGGCTTTTTAAGAACTTAAGCAGCAGATCTTTTTACTGAGAGTCATATCACATGATTAGAAACAATAGTGAATGCGATAATCTTAAAGCATTCTGTTAACTTCCCAGCCAATACAAATAGATCTTTCAGATTAAGGGTTGAATTTTATTGGTTGGTAAGTTAAATTACATTTTATTGATATTTCTGTATTGCATTCCATTTCAAAAATATAATTGGCAGTACTTGTTAGCATTAAAACTATTTGATCATTGCTAGAGCTCTATTTGTGCCGTTTTCTAAATGTACTAAGTAGAAACTGAAATTCTCTTGTTATTATAGAACGACCAACAGATTTTTCTTTGTTTCAACTTTCTACCTCTCATTGTTGAAACACTGTTTCGTTCAGTAAGCTTTTTTTTTCTCTATCCAAAACAGTGTCAGAATTGGTTGTTGGTTCTTGTTTCATGGTTTGTGCACATTTTAAACAAATGAAACATTAAAGTTTTCCAATGGTAATGATTTCTGACTTGATATTTTATTTTAGAAAATATGTTTCGACTCTTTACATGTTACAACTGGTAAAAAAAAAAAGAATGTGTAATGGTACCATATTAGCTTTTGATAGTTTTGCATAGTTTTTGTTTAAAAATAAAGTTGGGAGAACTAGGTTCTGGATTTAAGATCTTTCATATGTCAAACTTGGGCACTTTTAGCACTTGTACATCTTTGCTAAGGTTGATGTAGTGCTACTGAGTAATGGTTGAAGACAAGCCAACATATTACAATGCCATTCACACAACACATTTTAAATAGGAATCATTTTTATTTACTTTTGAGGTTGAAGATTAGTTGTAAACACATCCTAAATCCAGCTCAGTTTTCTGTTCATTACATCATCATGTCTTATAGTATCTTTACTGCAAGTCAACATTAAACAAAAATTGCACAAATCTTTCAAGATTTTTTTTTAATTGACAAAAATGGTTTTATATGTAATGTTACACACATATGACATTCTACCTGCAGCATTTCCAGACAACTTACTAGACTTCAGTTCTATTTAACAACTACCCTATGTTCTTTGCTGTGTTCAGTGAAGTAAATTCTTCTTAGTTATCTTTGCACATTGTAATTGGATGAATTTATACCTTGCCTCTTCTTAATAAAATTAAGTGAAAGCAGGGATTCCAAATAACAATAATGTCATTTTGATGGACATACTCCATTTAACTGTTGTAGGACAGTCTCGGTGTCTAATTAGAGATTTAGTTCTAAATTTAGAGCCGAATAAACAAAACATTTTGACTGTTTTCTAAGTAAACAAACAAAAAATGGCTTTGTTTAAATAAGCCGCATGCAACCAGCTGGAGGTCACTCTTAAAGGCTGTGGGATACATATTTTAGACCAAAAGAAAATCCTCTGGCAAGACAGACGTCGAAAAGAAAATCTCAACCATCGGTGGACGATGGTTATGCCTGCCCTGGATGTGGCAAAATATGTGGGTCACAGCTAGGGCTGCGTAGCCACGGGAAATACTGCATTCCTCATTAATCTTTGGACTCGAAGACAAGTCTTATTATTATTATACAAAACTGAATTTTTGTTATATCTTAGAATGTAAGTTACATGTATACCACCCAGGGTATGTACTTGTTAAGATAGCATATTTTAAACAAAATATTTCAATTTAAAGGAAAAAAAAAACAGCACTAAAACTTTAATTCACAGTGTAACAAACAAAATATAATTGGGTGGGGGTAAGTAAAAAGAAAAATCACCCACTAACATTTGCTGGTCACTTAAAAGGGTAATTTGATTTATCCAAAGAAAAGAAACAGCCCTATTACTATATATTTGCTGTGCAGACTAGGGTTAACTCAAGTAAAAGAAATTCTCAAGTAAAGAATTGTTAAATTTCATATTAATATTGAAATAGACACCCTTGTCATTAACATTCTTCACCAACATTTAGTATTTGTTATGACATTAAAAAACAAAAGCAATATCATTTTTACAATTATTTAATGTCCATAAATTGAATATCCATAACAAGTAGAATGTTCCTGGGTAGAGGTCTTGGTGATGGAGACAGAACTGTAAACAAACCTTTTTCCACATCAACACCAGTTCTGCAAAAGAAAAATATTGTATCAATATATCAAATCTTTGTAACATTCTAGAAATGAAAATGAACAAAATAATAATCAAGTAAAATAAGTTGATTTATGAGGCTGATAAATTTTTAACTTTATCCACACATATTGGCGCCATGTTTATCTAGAGTGGTATTGGTCTGTCCAATCTACAGCTTTATTTAAAATAATCATGATGCATCCCAGATCCAAGCACTAGCATCAAACAGACTTAATCACAAAAGTTCTATGCAAAGAGGACTGTTGGTCTGACCACTAACAATCATGAGAATGTGCAGTATTATATAGTACATACATATATAATAATTAATCTTTCCATAGAGTTTGACTTAATATCACTTTTGTTTTTTTGATATAACATTTGACAGCAGAATTTCACAAATACCAAACAATAAATTCTCTAAAGAAACATAACTCGTACTTAAAATACTTACACAACAATAAACCCTAAGACATTAGTCTCCACGATGTCTTGATCAACTGTTGTGGCAGCGCTGACACTAAGAATATGATGTAACAAATTGTTGCCTAGGAATTAACACATAAGACAATTGTTTACAGTAATGCTTTTCAGTAGTTCAATTTTTTCAGAAATTAAAGTTTAAATTATATAAATATCTACAAACTTTTAAATATATCTCTACTAAATAAATATATCTTATTTTGGATGTAAAGTACAAACAATTTAAACTGAAACCACTCTAATTTAGCTTGTGTTCATTTAATCAATTTAATGTCAAGATGTTCTGACCCACAGGCTTTAGATTTCAATTAAAGTCAAGCTTTTTAGTCTAAGTGCACAACCTCTACCATAGGTCTTCAAAGTGAGCTTTACTTTGAAGAATTAGCACAAAATGTAGCTAGAAAGCAGTAAAGTTATTTTGAAAGTTCTGAGACACCTTAGTCTGTACTGTTAATTTTGAAGATTTGAAGCTTTAATTTTTTTAATCTTAATACAAGCAAACTGTTTTATATCATACTTGGTAGCAAAGGCACAAGTTTGGTTTGATTGTCTATTACTTTCATGCCCAGAGGTAAGCAGGATTCTGGCAAGGATGGAGCTGAAAAATGATGGTTGAAAAATTAAATATGCACATATATGTTATCAACCCCGCATTAAATGTAGTATATAATCTTTATTATATTTGAGAAAATATGTCTTACAATTGTGTATTACACAGAACAATACATTATAAACACACAAATATATGCAGCAATGCATCTTGCATAGAGTGCTGGAACAATACGCTGACAAGAGGTTAACAGATTTCATTACAAGATTTTATTTATGTTAATTTAATACAAGACAAACAAAACATAGCTAATTTTACCTCCAACTTTGAAGAGCTTAACATCATTAAATTTCACATCAAAACTATGTGGGAAAAAATTATTCTTCAACCCATAGAAATATTCTCTGATTCTATTGTCTCTTGATTCCGCTCTTGTGGCTTGTGATCGTTCTACAACCTATCAAAACAATGTTAGTTGTGACAATGTAAGTAAGAAATAGGACATAGGGTCTTTAAATTATAATCCATTCATAACACACTTGTAATAGTTTCTTGGTTCAACTTACTCCACCTGACTTGGGCAATAATACAATCTTGACAAAATCTGGCAGATCACTCTTGAGCTGATTGTAAAGTCGTTCCTGATCCAAGACACAAATTACATCCACTGAAAAAAAAAACAAAAAAACTTAGTTTTTACTTTTCATGACAAAATAATTTTAACTACACAACATTGTAAGTGGAAAAAAAAAATTAATATTTTATATTTAAATCATTTCTTTTTTCATTACACATTTTATTACTACTTTAAATATTACTTAGAATAAGATTTACAATTATTATGCTATTTAATTTTCATTACTATCATGTATGACTATATTGCTGTGTGTACATAACTGATAATGAGATACCAGTACAGAAACATTTTGTTATCAAAGATGGACTAAAAATAAACTAAGAAAAAAAAATATAGAAAAGCAAACAAACTATTGTAAAATGTATATTAAAAATAATACAAACCATTCACCCTTTATGGCTTTGATAATATGAATAAAACTAACAGCACAAATACCTAATATGTTGTGAACACATTCTTATGACACAAAGAAATAGTATGATAGCTAATATAATTAATTACATCAAAAGAATAAGTTTTGATCAGCCATCTATTTTACATAAGCCCACTCACCCTCAAAAGCCCCTGCAGCTTGTTTTAGTGCTTCGTATCCAGCTCCTCGAATCCAGCCTGCTGTATTAATTATAACCCCACTGCAATTCACTGCAGATCAAAGATGATATTTTTGATTAAATCTGACTATAAAAGAATATTGAATAATTTTACAAAAATTTGATAAGTAAATGCAGGTGTGTTTAAAAAATATAATAAAATGATTGTCTACCCTTTTTGCTTTGTTCACATCTGACGTTTATGATTTCAGCCAATCTAGACACTAATAAGTTATACAGCTGTAGGTTGTCATTAGCACTTTTATGACCATAATGAAATACAAGTGGAGCAGTTTGTTGGAAACCTTCTTCTATGTCTGCTGTCCTCTCAACTACTAGAGCTCCTGAAATAAATGTTAAAATACATTTTACTAACTACATGGTGACTTATTTTTATTGTAACATTGATTTATTTATTTATTTTTTGTGTAGTTTACTACTTACCAATAGTCCCAGGTAAACCCATGTTGCCCTAAACAAACAACAAAAAAAGATTTATTTAAAGTTTTAAATGCATTTTTTTTAATATTGAAAACTAAAATGAATATATATTATAATTCTACACCTACTTTTATAAAGATAAAATTATTTTTTATAAAATCATTAGAACATTGCCTGCAGCACAGATAACAGGAACAGATAATGGCATAAATACAAAAAAGGCCTAAGTGTGAACAGCCACAGCTATAGTTTGTATCTGTATATCTAATATTACCTTGAACATGGTAAGATCAAATTTAAATGTGTCTGAAAAAAAAAAACATTTACCTGCCCGACATCAATATCAGCAAGAACAGGAGATCTTCCAAGTCTAACTGCATAGTTGACAAGAATCCTGCACAATGTAGACTTTCCTACATCAACTGGACCAACCACAAGAATCTTTAAAGATAGAGCAAGAAACACATTTTAAAATCTGATAAATCTACAAATAGAGATAGATCAATTGAACCAATCTCAAGAATAAAATTTATCTAATAAAATTTTTTTTTAAATATTGTGGGTAAAATAATTAATTAAGTAGTAATTATACTAACTCGTGGACCTCTTGTGTTTTCAAGTTCTGCTTTTTCTCTCATCTGTTCTAGTGCAGCATGTGTGTTGACGTAGACTGTCATAGGTGTTTCTTTAGACATATAAGCTACCTCTGTCTTACCTCTCAACTGAAAACATCAAAACAAGTGAATAAATTAGTTTGTTCTACAAGGTATTAAAATATGTGCACATTTTTGCAGAATTATGTAGATAGACCAGATAGATTTATAAAAGCTAGACATTGGATAAGAAGTGGGTTTAGACAAGCCCTTTAAAAAAAACATGGCTAAATAAAACTAGATAAAAAGAATATAAACATTTTATTTAAGCCCAAACGATCAGTTTGTTGTCTTCCTTTTTAAGTTCTAATTTTAACCAAACTTTTGAAAAGCATTATTGTGCAACAGACAGCAAAGAGGCAATTAAAACACTTAAACTTGTATGGGATGCTCAAGAGATGTTTCTTTGTATTATCATACAATTTCAAGAGCATATTAGTATGTGATTAATTCTTTTTACAATACATTTAATAATATATTTTAAACAATTCATAGTAAACTTATTCATTAAAATATTATTTTTTAGTTTAGTATATGATACAAAGATCAGTCGTGTGTTTTTGATAATTACCTGTAGAACACAACCATGCCAAGTGAAAATAGCAATCTTACTCCCTGAAACAAAGGAATATTTTCTATTCTTTGCCAATTCAGTGCCAAACATTTCTGCCTGACCTTCAATCATCTGTAAAATTTCACAAAAACTATACAGGAAAATTTAATTTGTACATGTATGTTGTACATGTATTAAAAATTTATTTTTAAAGATTGTAAATGTACTAAAAATTTAGTTTTAAGATGATTTAAAATAAAAATATGTCTACAACAAAATAACAGTTTACTCAGGGGAAAGGCTTCACAGTCTCTATGTGGTGTAGCCAGGTAACAAATGTAAATCTATTCCATTGGGTTGCTCTAAAAACATGAATCTCTGACTATTCTGGACCTCCTACACTCAGGCTGTGCTGAGGCATTTTTTTGTGATGAGCGAGGCAGATAAATTCCAAAGCACATATATACAGTGGCAGTATCTGAATGGTTTGCAAGTCTTTGACAAAGTATGTTGATCTGGTTAACTTCCTAACAGTTGTGAAGACTTAGGAAATAAGAAAGGGGCGCCATCATTCTATAAAAAGTACTGCTCATACACAAGTAAGTGGCGGTTAGAGATAAAGCAGAGACAGTATGTTTGTTGTTCATTCCCAGCTGGTCATTCTTTCAATTCTCAATCTTAGATTGATGATGTTACCAAAGAGGACCAAGAATTAACAGTGTGTAAACACTTTCAGGGTCACAGAACAAGCCTCAGAGAAATATGCAGTAGCAGTTATAAATGAAGTGGATAACAGAGGCAAAGAGTTCTGATCACTGCTTGGAAGTTTGATCACATGTTGACAGTAGTTTTTGGCTGAAATGTTATGGCTCAAGGACTTTTTCAGACAGATTGATAAAGTGCTAAGCACTAAGAATTATTTGCATTATATAAGAAGGAGTCTATAGAATGCTGCTAAAATAATAGCAAAAAATAGGTCCACTAACTAAATGAGCAAGAAGTGTTAATGTCAAAAGGTTTGTGTTGATATAATGTTATAGAAACTGGATGAGTCACTGCCCACATTAACATTGCAGACGGTTTGGAGATTTACCTAGCTGTATTCACTGATAAAACTGGCATCTCTACAAATCGACATTCCACCATCATCATTTTTTGGAAACATACCATAGCTCCAGACTCTCAAAACTTTTGACTGTATTGATGTCCCACAAGAAGAAAAAATTTGTATGCACCTCCTAGCCAGTTATTGGTCTGGGAAATGTTTTTAAAATGTCTTCTATTGATTTTTTTGATAATTACAATAGAAGGTAATGAAGTTGTAAAAATACCATACCAAGTTAACCTATTTAATAGTAACATAAAAAAACTTTTGCATTATTAAATTAGGTAAATTGAACAGATATTAATTGACTACAAATACATATGTTACCTCAATTTCTACCATTGCTTTAGCTTCCACTTCAAAGCGAAGTTCTGAATTGGCTTGAAGTTTAAACTCTTGGCCCTGGAAGTAAACATCACAAACAAAAATGTTCAAGACGAAGAGGTAATCAGCCCAACCACTTATAGTTAGGTATACTACTATAAAACATTACCTAGTTTTTTTTTTATTTTTTAAAATAACAATAAGTCTTTTAAATGCTTGTTAAATTATTGCTTGCCAATCCCCTTACTAATTCCATCCCCATCAGTGTAAGTGGTATATGTTGCTGTTTGTTTTAAATGAAGTTGAAAAAAGTTATTCTGACAATCACTACAAGTAAGGAAGGAATGAACAACACTAGCATAGTTCTATCAATAATCACTTTTTTTAATCGTTAGCATTCCATTTCCTAGTGCCAAACTATCAACATTATGGTCATATCAATCATGGTCATGCTGCTTTATGACATATATATTTTCATTGGAATTTTTTAAAGGCAAAAATAAAAATTTGACATATAATTAGCATTCACAATTTTAAAAAAGAAATTATGTTGACATATACTTTTCTGAAGACTGGGATATTGAATTTAGGGATTTTTTTATGGCGCCCCCGAGTCCACCCAATTTCTTCTTCTATAATACAGATGTTACTTCAACATTTGCATTTTTTTCTGCATATTCTTAAAATTATATAGAAACATATTCCGCTTATCTTACCATGTATATTAATATATTCATTGAGAGAAAGTAATTTTATCTGGGGTCAAAGTAGACTAGTGTAAAACTGATCTTTTTTTTCCCAAGGGAAGAAGATGCATTAGCCACTTAAAACCCAGATATTATAATGCTTCTAAATAAACATAGAAATAGATACATTTCACAACTCAGACTCTCCTTTCCCACTTAAACATGTAAATAGGGGGAATAAGAAAAAATTTTTGTCATATGATACGAGTCATCAAAGGGAAATAACTTGACACATTAAAGAAGGGGAAATTTTAAAAAATTGTTGTTTTTTTAAAACAATTATTTAGACAATTTTCTTGTTTGCCAAAATAATATAGTACAAAATGTATATTTAAGTTATGTATGTGTTTATGTGTGGATTTGTTAATGTTTCACTTAAAAAAAAATTCATTATATATTTATAAAAAAAGCTAATATGATGTATGCAAAAAGTATAACCATTTTTTTAAAACCATTTAATAGGCAACACATATTTATGTACAAATGTTATGATTCTGGAGTGCAGAGAGTTATGCAATAATATATTAGCATCAATAGAGGGCTGAAAAAAAAAGTCACAGTAGCAATAACAATGTAGACTTCGAGCCTACAATTATTGAAAAGCATAGGGCTTGTCATAAGTATATACGCACTTAGAATGCTATGTGTGGTCTAAGAGATGGTCAAAATCAAAAGAGAGTATGAAGCAGACCTGCCTACCTAAAAAAGTCCAAATGTGTAACACTGATGGTCAAAATGTGTATTTTGGCACCGAATGTGTAACACTTGCACGATCAACTATTTTGTCAAAAATAATATATATATATATATACATACAAACATGCATACAGTGTTAGTAGCACTATTGTATGACAAAATTTTAGGGGGTTTTCTAAGAAGGTTTTTTAAGGATGAAATGTATGTATGTATATATATATATACACACACACACACAATACTATGCATTTATCAAATCAATTGTTACTTGATTTTGGAAATAATAAATATCCCACCCAGAACAGAAAAAAACATCATCAGCTGTGGCATGTCAACAGAAATGTAATGTAAGTTATCTTTTAATCAAGTAACAACTTGACTGTCATCCAAAAAACTCAAAACAACCTTTTTTTTTTTTTCAAAAATTTATTAAAGAACATTAGCCAACAAATTGTTGCTATTTCACTTTTTTAAAGAAACATTCTTAGAGATGCCTTCATAATGTGTATTCTCTGTGGTGTAAATGTACAAACAGAGCCTATTACTATGTTTAGTAGACATTTGCTTACTAAATAATGGCTTTTGGATGGGATGGGGAGGAGGTTATTAGACCTATTAGAGGTTTTTTTTTCAAGTGCAATTTCGTTTTCAACTCTGGCTTTTACAACTAAATTAGGCCCAACTATTACGGACTTCTCACAGCTGTGTGCAAAATAAGTTCATTACAGTAGATCTAGACTGTTGATCTAAGTCATTAAAATTCACAGACTTTTCACGGGTGTGAAAGAGTTATCTTCTTAGGTTCTAGTGATTTAGCGTAAGTAGGTACTTCGATAAAAATTTCAAAATGATCACAATGCAATGGAACCTATTTAGTTAGATAGAGCTTGAGAAATGCTTTCCAATGATACCAATTTTATATTGCTGAGTTAATTGTGAGGGAAGTTATTAAATTTTTAGTGGCCAAAAATTAGCCTTCTTTAGCCTTTGTAAAGCAAAATAAATCGTTGACCGAAACAACTGACAGTTGAACTTAAATTAACTGTATTATAAAAAATCTTAAAGATATGGGGTTGAAACTTCACACTCTTTTACATTAACCAGTATTCTGTTAAAATAAATTTAAAAAATAAGACCAAGCAATAAAATCTTTGAAAAAAAGTGAATTACTATATATAAAAAAAGCCTTCGACAAAAAAAAAAAATATATGTGATTTTGTCATCATATGAGCCCAAAAATCACAAATAAAACAAATCAGAGATCTGCATTGTGTTTTATTTTGTTTAATTATAATTCTACTGTAGTTAAATAGCTATTTATATGCATCAGATAGATAATTCGTATAAATTATAAATGAAAATAGCACTGCGCAGAAAAATATTTCCTAAAATTTAATGACTATAAGTTTCATAAATTTCATAAAAAAACAGTTTTAACCTGGCAATTAATCATTTTAAAATGCCTGAATTTAAATGCTTTAAAATTTAGATTGTAAATGAAAAATTTCTTGCATCGGACAATAACATAAAAAGAAACCTTGCGATTTTTTTAGAAGTTATTAAAAGATTTTTTACTTGAATTTTTGTGCAGTAATAGCTCATCATTTAAAAATGTAATGTACTCATTTATTAATTATTAATTTACATGCATACTAATAGAAAAAAAAAAACACAGAAAAAAATATTAATTAATAGTTCGCAGAGCTAAAAATATGAAAAAAAAATAAAAAAATTTAATATTATTATTTTAAAATATTTATTTTTACTTTAAAATTTCCTCATTACATAGTCGTTATAATAAAGACACATTCCCTCTCCATAATCTAGCATTTAAACATTATAAAAGTTAATCTAAATGAAAAATTCCTATCTGTGCTTCTAAAAATAGGATGTGATAGATAGGAATTGACCATTTCCAGTAAATCACAGTGTTGGTTGTTACTAAAAATAGATTTTAACCATCAACTTTGAAAATTAATATCTAAAGAGCGCGCCAAGCTACAAAGTTCAAACTTAGCACACAGATATATGTTAACATGCTAAATTCAATAGAATTAGTGAGATTGTTGTAACTATAAATACTTTTATTTTATTTAAAAAATAAAATTTTACCCTTCTTTGTCTTTGTTAATTTTAATATCAAATATCTTTAAAGTGCGCCAAGAGAATTTAATGAAATTTGAAATATACACATTTCATAATATGATAAATTATTGTAGCAAACAGCATTGTTGTAACTTTTATAGGAAAAAAGTTGTAAAAATGTCAACTTTCACATAAACTTTTGTTAAGAAAAATTTAACAGATTGGCTTCAAAAGCAAATAAAAATGATCTCTGATATCTTATGTTAACAAAAAGTAATCACATTTAGTCCTGAAATCAAATACAATGTGCTAAAACTTTGATGGAAATGACCACCCTTAAAAAAAGGGTAAAATGTGCTGACACACTTTTCAGACATTTTTTGGAAGGAAAAAAAATGGATCTAGGTCAGTTTATTGAAGTACCTACCCTCTTCACATCAGATTTAATTTTAACTATGCGTAGTGATACATTTACAAAATAGCTATTATTATAGAAAAAAAAAAAACGAATTCATGACCCCCCTCACTTTTTTAGTAAGTCAGACCATTACAGAGTTTGAAACAAAAAATGGCCGGAGCTTGACTTAGCAAGGCCAATAAACATCTTTTACTCTTTAGTCAATAGGCCAGGACTAAGTATTAATTATAGGGGAATGACATTAGCTTCTTTCCAGTCAAAATCCAGTCCCCTGGTATTATGCCCCGGTTATATCTAGATTGACTAGAATCTAATTTTTTTGTATCTAGAAAAAAAAATCTAGCTAGTCAGCCTAGATATTAAATTCTAATTCTAGTCTACAAGTAGATCTATTAAAAGTATTATATTCTATTATGACTAGAACTAGACTAACTTATTACTAGACTTTAGTCTAGAACTTCCACTTGTAGAATTAGAGTCTAGAAATGTTAATTTACTATTTAGATCTACCTCATCTGGAATCTCCGACATTTTAATTTTCAAATTTGTTCTCTCAATAGATGATAATGAATAGTTTCAACAGATCTTAGTTACTCTAGTAAGATGGTTCGATCTACTAAAAGTCTACAGGTCTAGTCTGTAGAGTTCTAGAGACTAGCAATAAACTAAATGATGGTAAATCTATAGCAGAACTAAACAGATCTAGATCTATACTAATACTAAGAAGTTAAGATAATGTTCATGCTCAATGTTGTGGTGGTTGTTGAGATGTAGAGCTCTTCATACGACAAAATAAAATAGATCTAAGTCATAGACTTAGAAATAATATAGGTCTGTGATCTACACACAGGGTTTTTAAAAATGTGTAGACACTAGACTACATAGATCTAGATCTAGCATGGAACTCTACTATAGATCTATAAAATGCATTTACACATTAAATATCAAGATCTAGACTATAGATCTATATCTAGATGTGTATTCATTGTACACAATGATGAGTACGTATCAGATCTAGATCTATATGTAGAGTTCAGTGCATTAGGGGGGGGGGGGGTGAGCTTGTATTGAAACTCTTCATAATTGAAAGTAATTATCGAGGGCGCAAATTTACAATTATACCTAGTCTGTGTCTAGAGTCTAGTCTAGAGTCAGTAGAGTGATTGAGCCAGAGCGTTTCTTATAGATCTAGAATCTAGACCTAGATATCTTGATCGATTTTTAAAAAATTGATAAATCTATATCTAGATAGGCATAGGTCTAGTCAGTCTATATCTAGATACATGTAGTGAGAAGAATAGATCTAGTGGTCTAGAAGTAGAACTAGAGACGCCTCAGAAAACTGAAAAGTAAAAAAGCAGCAATAAAAGAATAAATTTTGAAACAATAATTATTATAATAATAAATCTACTGTGACTCTCTACTAAAGTAAAGTGTCTAAAGTCTATTTCTTTACTAAAAAAAAAAAGTCTACTGTAAATACATGATAGTGTACTTTTTGTTGTTGGCGGGGAATGGGGGTAGGGAGCAGTAAGTAAAAGTGTTACTACAATTTACGGAATAACGGGCCCAAAATATGAGCGGGGGGCAGGGCGCTTTATGAAGCGGGACTTTCCAAATCAAGTCTATGTCTGAGAAATTATGGTGCGCATGTTAAAAAAAAACAACAAAATGGGGATTCCATAGAAAGTAAAGAGAATGGGCCATGAAATTTCATTGTAACGTGTACTAATTCACAGGCTAAAAAAGTATGTTTATTAAAATTAAAAGGTGTTCCAGCCATATTTATTAAAAAGAAGGTGTTCCAGCCATAATATTATAATAAACTGCAAGTAACAATACAGTTTGACATCAGCTGCATTGCCTAAAGGTCGCTGGGTTTTAATATTTCCTCAGGGTTGACTCCCCAAGCCCTAATTGCTATAGAATAACTGCATGGCAGCAGAGGTTTAAATTCAGAGTTTTCCTTCTAATAGGTGGGTAGCCATCAATGGCTAATGAGCCCCTCCTGCTTGAAGATAACTGGTTTAGGTGCCAGTTACTCATCTTCTCCTTGTTAGTGAAAATGATTCTGCCTGACTCAATATCTGAGCCACACATGAAGGTTGGACTGGTTGTCTGTGGCTATTTGAGATGCATGCCATTAGGAAGCATTTTATATTTAGTGGAGTGCTTATATCCTTTACTACTTCAGGCAATGACAATTTTGTGCCATGTAATGATTATATGCTAGGACAAGTGCTCCTTCCCTAGAATCAAATTTGTAAAGCCTGTATCCAACATTACTGTGAATGATTAGTAAGACTTCTTTAACTTTATTCTTTAAACCAAATATAGAACTCACCCTAATCATATGCCACATAAGCTACAATAAACCAATCACTACAGGTCTACGCAGCCTTTTTTTCTCTTTAAACTAGATCTAGACTCAACTATATAATGTCTTAACTATTCTTAGTTCTGCTTTTTAGATAATGGAAAGAGATCTTTTATCAATTTGCAAAGCAGGGAAACTAGATGAATTGAAAGTTGTTCTTGACAGCAAAGAAAATAATGAGGTACTTTTTTGTTTAATATCTAGACTAAAAACCATAATTCTTTCTTCATCTACTTATTTATATGAATATGAAGTACCATCTATCATCATTATTCATTGTTTTATTTTGTTTGGTATTTGTATTTGGTAGATAGTCAAAAATGTTAACCACAGCATTTCTAAAGGGAGAGCGGAATCAATTAATCTAATTAACTTTGTGTTGGATGGTAAGTTTTTAACTAAAACTTTCTTTTCAAGAGTACATTTTTTTCCAATAATAACTATCTATAGCATGAAATATTTACTCAAAATCATTTTTTGCAGCATCTAATGACCCAAGTGATAAAAGCATACAACGATGCACAGACATCATCATAGGTATAATTAAAATTCTACAAAAAAATGAGATTAATTCTGCAAATGCTCTAGAAATTATCAGGCTTCTTTTAACAAAGGTATAGAGTTCATTTTGATTTTCATTTACCAATGAAAAACTATTTTAAAATCACTATAATTAGAGCTGAAGATTAAAAAGTAAAATACTAATAATGTTCACTAAGTACTAAGACATGGTTTGAATATATAAACATAAGACAGCTAGAAAAACAAAGATAACAGAGAAGATATGAAATGTTTGTTTTATTTACTCTTCTCTGTTTATTTGCTTAGTACTTAATAGAAATAGTCATAATTCACTTATGTATAGAAAATTTTTTAAAATGATTTTTTAGCTGAAAGATGTACAGCCTAAATGTTTAGGACAACTGGCTACATTCTATGTAGAATCAGTTAAAAATGGATCAATTACAGGATGCAGGTACTTAATTTTACATTTTAGTCATTTGGTACTAGACTTGTAACTGTTGTGTCCATCTGCATGCAACTTGTATCTGTTGTGTACATCTACATGTGACTTGAATCTTTTGTAACAAGGTACCTGTAAATTGCTTTATCCATGTGATTTTCATAACCATTTTCAAAATATACTTCTCAGATCTGGTGAGCTGTTACCCCAGATTCTTTCTTTGATAGACTCTATTGATGTTATTCCCAAGGGAGACAGCCTCGTCATAGGCTCAGAATACAAAAGTCAAGTGATTAATAGTATTTGTTCCAACAGGTAAACCTACCTTTCTTTTTCTTTTCAAAATATAATTTCAACTAGAGTAATTAAAGGTCTCATTTAGACCAAGAGACCTCCATCAGGATAATATTTACCAAAAGCTGTTATATTACATAAACAGTTTTTAATTAAATAAAAACATCACAGATATAAAAACATGACCAACATTATTTTTATAGATAATGAAATGATAGTAATAATCAAAAAGTTATTTTTGAACCTGTGATTCTGAATAGTTTTCTTGAAAGTAGTCAAGTTTGTTGTTTAAGGAATTTTTATGAGCAAGGCTAAAATGTTTGGAAGAAAGCCTCAGGCCTTACTCTTTTTTTTCTTAATTGAGGGACTACAGAAATTAGTTGACAGAGCTTTGAGGAAAATTATGACTAGTGCTCTAAAGTAAATTCGTATTTAATCAATGTTAGATAATGAAATGTCCCCACCTTATATTCAATCTTTGTGTACAACATGGAGTGTAATCTATAAAACTGTTACACAATGAAAAATTGGCTTCCTTAGGAATTGCCAGGCATAGCTATTCTAAATTTTACATCTTAGCGATTTTGTTGTCAGGTAGGAGAGTATAAAAACCACAGCAAGCTTCTAAGTCTCCCTATGCCAATTTTTTTTTCTTTTTTTATCAGAACTTGAATTTGATTAGCTTAATAAAGATTGTTTTAGAAATAGTTTCAAACAAGACTGAAATTTAAAAAAAATATATATTTCTAGGTGGCCCCCATCAATAATAATCCACATGGCTCATCTCTTTTGTGATATTCCTCTAACACTGGAAGAGCTCAAATTTGTTATTGAAAAAGTTTTGAGATTGTTTCCAGAGATAGAGCTTGCTGATCAACCTGCTGCTGTCTTTCAGTTATTGTTATTGTCTGCTAAGGTAAATACAAATTTAGGTTTTATGAACTAATCATTTTTTATGCCTGTTAATTTCATCAAAACAAGTATAAAAAAAGATGAAATCTAATTTTATAATTTGCAATAAAAAGATAAAAAAAGTGTTCTTTTCAAATCTAGATTTACTTTTATTTTTTCCTCTTTACCTATTTCTTTCTTTTATGCTCTACCTTTTTGTCCATTGTTAATCACTCTAACTCAGTAGTAGTTCTACTTATTTTTGTTTACTTTATTTTTTTAATATTCTGTGGTCCTTCTTATGGTAAAAGATTTTAAAAAATTAATTCAAATGACCAAGTTTGTTGTGTCCTGTAGGAAAAACAACCCACAATTGGGAACTTCAAAACATCTCTTTAAATAGATTTGAATTTTAAAAAATATGAATATGTCTTTTGAGTTTTGTATTTGTATATTATTTATACTTTGTTTAATGTGTAAAATGAAATAAATGCCATAATTTAATCATTTAATAGGGTCACAAAAAACTTGTTATAAAAGGTATCTGTCAGCATTACACTGCTCAGGATGACATCAATAGACCACATGGAGTTATGATCGACAGGTAGTGTAATACATTTATCTACTTCAAATTTCTAAGTTTTTGATACCGATAACTGTTTATTGATTCCTGTTTAGCTTGTTAACTAATTGATTGATTGACTTATCCTCATGAATGCATGAACATATCTTTTGTTTTTTGATAATAAATTTCTGTCTTCATAGTACAATAGGGGTCGTTATGGCTGAGAGGTGAAGCACTTAGCTTGCAAACTGAAGGGACTCAGGTTTGAATCCGAGTGAAGACTGAATTTTTTAATTGTATGTTTTTTAGGCCACTCCTGAGTCCTCTCAACTCTAATTAATATCTGACATTAGTTGAAGAAAAGTCAAAGAGGTTGATCCTTGTGCTGGCCCCATGACATACTTGTAAACCTTATTTTTTGGCTTTGTATCTAATCTTTATATTTTTCAGTGAAGACCTTATTTCAAATAAAACTTGTCTAAAGACACTGCGGCAGATTGAAGGTACAGTGGTTTTACATATAATGCAAGCAATAGAGCAAGACCAGAAACTAGGATCAACACTTATTGACAACATGAAGGTTAGAGAATTCTTAATTGTCTAATTTTGTCATATATATATATATATATTCATAATAATCCTAATGTAAAGCAATAGTCTATGCTAATTGATGCCTTTAATTTTTTTTTTTAAAACCAAAATTTAAATTTGTACCAGCTACTTTTCTTGCAAAAAATTTACTTGGCTCATATTTTTCTACCTGGTTATAATTTTAACGTTGAATATTTTGCCAGGTTCTTCGTCAGTCCAATGCTTCAAAAGTGCTTTCTCCATTCAACTTAGCACTGCTTCTGTCTATTTCAGAGCTTCATTATTTTGAAGAGCAGGTATTTTTTTTATAGATTTTCAATAATTTAAATTGTTATTGTTTTTATCCTAAAAATTCTTATTGCTTATGTATGATTATTTTCCGTTATTATCTGCCACCAAAACAGGAATAGCAGCTATTAGTTTTGACTGGTCTGTCTATCCTCCCATTTAGATAGGCTATTGAAAATCTGATATCATGATATTTTAAATCTTTCAAAGTTCTGATTTAATGGCTACTTTTTTTCTTTTCTGAAAACACAAAGTTTGATTTTTTAAATTAATTATGCAAGCAGTTATTTTATAAATATACACCACTTTTACAACTATTCACTATTAAATAATAAAAAAAAAAAACATGAAACTGTATTAATAAGGGTTGAAGTATTTCAGTATATTCAAATACATTTATGCAATGTTGTTGTTTTTTTCAATAATGTTATGAAAAATATTAATTAATTATTTTCTGCCATACAAGCTACTTACTTTTTTTAATAAAATGCTTACTTGAATATAATTTAAAACAACAATTAAAAAGCAGCATTTCATATTATACAAGTGAAGTGCAATATATGATATATAAAATACACTGACATTTAACCAAATGTAAAAGTTTCTTCCTTGAATTACATCATTAAGATAATCATTCAATAACATCAGTTTCACATTGAACCATATCTTCACAACTAGCAGTTCATGAATATATATATAAATATTAACAATGTTGGCTAATAATAGTAACATTAATAGATCTCCAGATCCTGTTCTGTCATGTGGTCAATAGGACTAACAATACAATAAAATTGGCAACACTTTCAAAACTTATTCATCTCTTCTTTTTGTATTGTGGAGATAGGGTTGTGGTTGATATTCAAGCTGAAAATATTGAAACCTTTCTGAATGGGCCACTTTGTTACATTTTTATAGGTTTATGAATTTATCAAAAGCACTGTCTTGAAATGTTTTCAAGATGAAGAAAGACAACGACAGTCTCTATGGGTTAGAGAATGCTTTCCAGCTGGCACTAAGACATTAGACCTTGTTCTTGAAACTGTTGAGCACAGGTAAATAAGTTGACAGTCCACACTTCTTTCTTGTATCTGTATTGTTTTTGTCTGTCTAATAAAAACTTTTTGAACCTAACATAGTGATGAATTTTTTAAAAAATTTAAGCTTTTAGCCACAAGACCCTATAGAATCAATATATATATATATAAGCAGAATTTCTATGTTAAATGTTGCATAATTTTCTATTTTTTTTATATTGTCATTCACTATTTACATTTTCACCTGTTTCTTTTTTTTTTTTCAAGAAATTTTTTTTTCACTGTACTGGTTGTGAAAATATATAGTCTATAAAGATTTTGATAGAGTATCTTTGATAATGGCAATAAATATCCAGAGCATTGTATAAATGTACATTATTAGTTTACATCATCTATAAAATTTGTGTTGGGGGTTGTTATTATTAACAATCCTTCCATTTAAGTTGAATACCCTCATGTGCTAGACAGACTCTATTAGATTAATCTTATTCAAATTCTGATATTATAAGATTTTAATGTTATCCTCTATTATTTTCCACATCCTTTTTAAATATTTAATTTGATAGATAGCCATCCATTTTTTTAATTGCTTTAATACTTATTATTAAAATAAAAGCTTACAGCAAAGGAACTGTTTTTATTTTTTATATTTTTAAAACTTGCAAGAAAAGTTTTTTTTGTTTTTTTAAACTGTACAATTACCTTAGTATATATATTTTCTTAATATTTTTTGTATGTCAAGATAGCTTTGAGTTTGTGATGTATGTGCAAAATTTTAATAAGGAAAAGTTTGATTGTTTATAATGTTAGCACCATGGTAACATGACATTATGTTTCAGTGTTCTTTATTGCTAGTTCTTGTGATTGGGATCAAGTCACACAAGGTCTGGTCAAACTGGGATTTAAATTGATTGATTCTTTCGGCCCTAAACCTGTGTTTGGAGTACTACCAGACAATGATTTAAAGCAAGACTCTTTATCTCCATCACAGCAGGCCTGCCAGCTGGGTCAAAGACTTTTATTGAAAACATTTAAGGCAAGCATTTTTATTCAACTTAAGTTCTCAGAATATAGACCCCTAAAAAAAAGGAATTATAATTTGTGTATTAAAGTTTAAAAAATGTAACATTTATATTTTTAAAATTTGAAATTAAAATCTATTGTTGTTAGTTTTGTAACTTGTTTTGTTATTTATTCATAAGGTTCATCATGTCTTTAGAGATGATATTCTCAACACTCTTTTTGGTGAACTTATGAAACCAACATCACCAGTCACACAATATCTTGGTAAAACAATTATTGCTGTACTCATTACTTATGTTACTATTCAGTGATTACTTACTAATGATAGTCATTAAGTAGTTAATGTTAAGCAGTGCTATAACCTTGTCTTGCTAGATGTAACAAAAGATTCCATTTTAAGACATAGCAGGCTATGGTCTGATGATGTAACTATCTTTTACAAACATCCCTAAAAAAAACAGATCTTGGTCACTAGTACTCATCAGAGCTCGGTTACAGGGAATCCTAACAATTTCAAAACAAAAAAATCTCAGTATTCAACAGAATTTGTTGGTTAGCAAAGTGCTATAGCTATCCAATATGATAATTTTGAATTAAAAAAAAAAAATGATCTTTTGCCTTTTTCTTAGAGTTAAAAGAGTTAATCTTTGAAATTAATAGATTTCATGTCCTAACACATACATTTTTTCTCTTGTGCACCTTGTTATGCTTAGTCGTACTTGTCATGGATGTATGTTTTTAAACCTTCGCTCATTTGGCAGGGCCCTGACAGTTATTAGTTAAAATAAACAGGTAACTAAAACTGTCAACAAGTGATATTTTTGATGAGATGATATGAGCAATCTTTAATGAATAGCAATTAACGAAGGAAAATTATATTATATCTTAAGTATTCATTGAAAGATACACACATTAATAAAACTAATAGTGTAACTCTGCGTAACATGAAGGCGCTACAATGGTATAGATAAAATATTGGGCACACTGTCCACAACTAGTAAGGCCTATACAAAGCCTACAGAGCATCTCTACACAGTGATCTACACCCAGATAAAGCCTGAGCCCATACAAAAGACAAATATGAACTCCTTATAATCACCACTTCACAGAAACTAATGGCAAACCAATAATGAGCAACTACATAAAGATAAAGTATAAATATCATTAGACATAGGCCTACTCAATAATGGGGAACAACAAAAAGGCAACAAAAAGAAACAGTAAGGCAGAAGCATCATAAACAATAACTGCAGTGTCCTTTGGTAACAGAGACTTCCTTTGCCCAATGTGTCAATAAAATACCCATCTGCACACGACACCTTAATATATATTTTTTGTCTTGGCTTTCTACTCTTCTAGTTAGTTAGTGACATATTATTCTTTTTACTGTTAGTTCACAGGGTAATTTTTATAGTCAGAATCTAATCCCCTACTACAGCAATTAACAAATATAAAAACCTTTTAAGAATCTTCATATGTCAATATTCATGTTTTCTTACAGAGTTGTTGTCAGACATAGTCACATCATCACCACAACTTCTTCTTGAATCTACCAACAAAGTTTGCATTTTGTTTGAGAAGCTAGATACAATGAATCCCAAATCTGCAGAAAGACTACTCTCTGCCTTACAACCGCTGCTAAAGCTTAGCCCATTCTTAAAAGATACGCTTATTTTAAACCTGAGAAAAGCCATGTTTTCAAGGTAAACATTTTATGACTTTATTTATAAGCTAATCATTTTAGCCTCCTACTCCACCATAACCCCAACCCATGGATAAAATTACTATTGTATTTCTGTTCTTTTTTTTCGATGTTAAGCTCTAAAAAAAATAAAACAACCTAAAATGCTATTAATAAGATGATATACAAACTGATAGGCAGCCTCAGTCATACTCTCACATTATATCATGAAGAAGCTTATTCATAACAGAGACTTGAACTAATGTGAGACCATTAAAAACATTAACAGATTTTATTGAGTGAAAATGGTGATCTTTGTCAACTTTTTTTGAAATCTTTCTTTAGAATAAGTGCTTAAAATGTAGGGGAATCCATATATAGCAATCTTTTAGAGGTATGCTGTCTACAGATTACAGAAGAAGTGATAAACATAACATTTTTAAAACCATATAAAAATTTTTCACTTTTTTAGCTCTGTAGAGTCCAATCAAAATGGAATCAAAGAGCAGAATAACCTTTTAGTGGGAGATCTTCCCCAAAGCTTCAAAAAGCTTTTTGATTATTCTTGTTTGTTTGTAAAATGTTTTACATGTTTCGGATGTTCCTTCAGAGTTGAAGATAATTACTTCCTAGTCCAAACCTCCCGCAGGACGACGGGGTATGGGAGCGGGTAGGGTTTGAACCCTGGACCATCGATAAATCTGAACGACAGTCCAGCGCGCAAACCGCACGACCAGGCAGCCATCCTTTATATGTGCATGTGAAATGAACTTGTTTGATGTTTCCATTTAGACTTATAAGAAATATTTTCCATCTATTTTTTTTTTTAGATTAGTATACATGGCTCTTTATTTAGTTTTAGATCAACATTAAAGCTTATCTTAATTTATTTAGTATGTTCTTATCTTTGATTCAAAGACCTTTAGATTCACGCAAGATAGGTGCATTAGGATTTCTCATGATTTTGAAACATTTTCGTGTCATTGGAGCACTTCCATCTAGTCAGATAAGTCAGCCAATCTCATTGAGTCAAGTAATTCATTCTTAATGCATTTATTTTATAGTTTAAGTTTATTTTATAAATAAAGATTTCTTTTTTGTATTATTATCTAATTGGTTCTCAACAAAAAAATATTTTGTTTACTCATTAGCTGACTCTAATTTATTGTCAGTTATGTTGAAATTGTTAGATACAGGCAGATGTCCATTCAAGTTATAGCCCTGCCAGCAATGAAGCATTGTGTTTGGAGATCATTGGTAACCTCTCCAGATGTTTGACACAACATGCGGATGTCCGGTTAAATATATACCAGGTTAGTGGTCTCTTTAAATAAACAAATAAGCACTCTCTCTTTGCTTAGAATTATACACAACTTTTTAAAATATGAAATAGGAGATATTGGGTTAAAATATCATTCTCATTATTGGTTGAGTTGTAAGCATTTCATTTTGGCTTTTCAATTAGCTGTTTGTGCTCAATTTAATGGTATTGTTTTAATTTGTACAATTTTTTGTTCTACAGCTTACAATTGTTTGCAATGATGGGCAATGGAAAATACTTTCTTATATGTGTTTTTAATATGATACATTTTGTGAAATTGTTGTTGCTCTGTCAGAGAAATTAAGATTTACCAATCTAGCTTTCTTTTTCTCTCTTTTAAAAAAAAGCAATCTTTATTGACCAAATAATCAAATAATGTTTCTCTTTAAAATAATTTTTTCTAATTAATACTTTTTAAAACTAGTAAACAAAAAAATAAAAATGTCCTTACTAATTTTGTTGATCAACTATTTTTTTTACTTCAAACTTGAAACATTCACTTTTGAGATTTATATCATAATTGACAATTTAGGGTCTGTGTGAAGTTCTGCATAGGAATTCTGAGTTGATGAATCCAGTACTGGACTTGTTGTTTTTTCAGGTAAAATTAATTCAGAGCGTTTGTAAAATGCTATTTCTATCCTATGAAGCAATGAGTGACTTAACTGTTCCTCACATAATGCTATGTAGTTTGAAAGACAAAAAGAGAAGCTCTGCCAATAAAACTTAATATTTGACTAGCTTGAACACAGAAAGGAAATAGTTCAGTAAAATAAGAATATTTTTTGACTCAACTGAATCTCTTTAAATAAATTAACTTTTTTTATAAACAATAATTATAAACAATATACATTAAAAAATCAACTAAAAACATTCTTGAGTGCATTTTAAAATTTATAATTCAGCTGAAGAAATATTATGAATTCAATGAAGATGTAAAGCCACCACTACGATTAGAACCCTGCATTATTACCCATGGAGACAAAGTTTATTTAGCAGAGCCCTTGGTGAGTTAAAGTATCACAAATCTTAGTATATAATAGCACTTATGTCTAAAGCCTTTATACATAATAATAAAAATATGCATTGCTATTGCGTATTAGTGAATATTCATGTTAACCTTAACTAAAAAGAAACTTTTGGAACATTTTTAATTATACTTTTATTTAGTCAGTCTTAGGCAGTGTCCACTACTCCAATGGTATTTGTGATAAGTGTATCTGTCGCTTGCTGCTCATAAAAACTCATCTTTGATCCAGTTAAAGCCATAATATAACATTCCTAGCATCCATCAGGATATTTAGACATTCCAGTAAGCAGACCATGTCCTACATAGTAATTAGGTTTATTTCATTGATGAAAAATTTCTTGTCATCATAAGGAAATTATTTTGAACAAAATGAAATAAATTTTTGCATTTTGTTGATTACAGGCCCATTTGGTTGGCTGTGCTCAACAATGCCTTAGAAAGTCTCAGGACATCCAAAGCCAAAAGAAGTCAACTGAAACTGAAGATGATGACCAAGATGGCTGTGAGGAGACATTCCAGAAACTTCAAAACTTGTTAGTTACTTTGACTAAGAGAGTTATTGAAGCAGAAATGGAAGATTTTGAATTGGTAAGTTGTGCTGGAATAGGCCTTTTCACTTAAAAATCAATGTTTATAAAGCAGGCTTCTTTACAGAACGTTTCCAGCAAAGGTGCCTTTGCTCCATAATGGGCATACCACCATACAAATTACCATGTTCTGCTGGAGACCAATGTGGCCAGTATGGAAGAAATACTTACCATTTGACTGATGCACTTGTTCAGATATTTATCACACATGGGGTTTGACCACATGCCAAAGGTGATCTTTCTTTGGCGAGCTTAAAGGAGGACAGCTGTGCCCCCTCCCACCACACACACACACAAATTTGAGGCCTAAAGAAAAGCCCTTATTATAGAAGACTGGTGCAGAAGATATCAAAAAAAAAAAGACTTAAATAGACTCCTTACAGTTTTGTCTGCATCAGATGTGGGAAAATATGCAGGTTGCATCTGGATATGCAAAACACTGCACTCATTTTTAATCTTTGGAATCAAAGACATTGCCATTATAATAATGACTGTTGTTTATTACTATCTGTGAGTTGGACAATTATCATTGCTAGAAAACTTGTTTCTTTTCTCTATCTCTGATGTTAAAATTCTGGTCTAGTCATTTACCATCCTGGACTATTCTCAGGCCTGGATTATTTGGGCATATCATTTTGAAGACTCTTAAAGAGCATATGCAAATAGCAGATGAGCATTCCATGCATATTTCTATGTGAAATAGAGGTAGTTTGAAACATCTAATCAAGGGGTAAAGGGTAAACAAAAAAATGAGAAATGACAATCTATCTACACAATGTATGAAAAATTATCTTTGCTTTGAAACTTGTATTTTGATTGGGTACATCAAAAAAATTTGTTTTTTTTCTTTTAAGAGATGTAAAATAAAAATTGCCACATTTTTTTTTATCTTTAGGATAGGATTGGATGATAAAAATGTTTAATTAAATTACATTGCAAACTATGTAAATATTTTAGCAGTCTGAAGATCTGCAAAAATATTGTAACCTACTCAAGAGTTTCATATTCAATATTAATGCTTTTTTTTTTCTTATAAACAGAATGTTACTTGTATAGATAACATTGTTGAACTGTAATAGAAATCACTTTTAGATCTACATTTACTATGAACAAATAATCTAGAAATGTAAAAGTGACTTGCATTATTATAAGCAATAGTAATAATTAGATAGCATTGAATTATGTAGGGTAAGAAGATTTTCATTGGTTATCTGAAAATAAATGGTCTAGAAATATGATATCCAATACACGTTTTTCATTATCTACTAAAGGATATTGAACTTTAAAAAAAATAATTTATGTCTGTTTTTAGGACAAGAGTGCTGATTTTTCACTAGCCACAGGTGTAGGTGTTAAAAATAATATCAATGCAATATTGCTTTTAGGACTTTATGAAGTTTTAATGGAATTTACCTTTGAAATGGGAAAATACAGGTGAGAGACTTCAGAAATAAGAAATGAAAATGATATTTCTACTTTTCTATTTTTATTTTTCAAAAAATAGTATTCTAGTTTTGCAATCTTGTATTTAATGAGCTTGTCTGTGTAACAGTATTGAGAGTTGTAAGGAAGTGCTTCAGCTTTTCACCAAGCATGTTCAACTTAGTACAGTAGTGAAAGAAAAGTCTGCAGCATCTTCTGGCAAGAAAAACAAAACTTCCACAACCAAAACACCAAACAGTCTTATAGCTTTAAAAGCAGTGGAGAAGTTTCTCACTGTCATTATATGGTAAACTTTTACATTAGTTCTTATTTCTATTTTATTTTTAGAATCTGATAATGATCAAGTACTATTAATCTGATAATGATCAGCATTTTATGAAAAATAATTTTTAGAAGTCTCATTGAACTAGATCAAATATTGCTAATTTCATAAGGGCACATTTTGTTGTTTGCCAGTTGACATGAAAACTTCAGAAGAACATTTTGTTCCTGCTTCTTGTGTTTACACTCTATATTGTCAATGACCTTATAATAGAACAATAATTAAATCTTCCTCTCAGTAGGCTTTGTTGTACATGTGTACTTGAAACAATGAAATGCAATTTTTTTTTAATGAACAGCTTTCCTTAAATATTTGAAATTCTACATCTGTAACATCATTATAAATCACACTTATTCTAAATACATTATATTATTACAGTGATGAGAGACCTGAACTGCAAGAAAATGGAATAGATCAGCTGATACAAAACAAAGATTTCCTGACCTATATATTAAGTATTGCTGTTCAAAAACTAGGCCAAGTGGCAAGTAAGGGAACATGTGAGGGAGAAACTCAAAGCAAAGAAAAACTTTTAAAAGTGTGTTTTAATATTGGAAGGTGCGTTACTTTAACATTTGTTTTTTTTAGAAACAGTGGTACTTTTTAAAAAAATTATATGTAGATGTTAATATTAATTTGACTAATGTCATTAAATAGTAAGACTTTTGCACAAATATGTTTGGATTTTTCAGACTACTTTATATCAGTTATATTGATAACCAACAAAAAGGAGATAACACAGATCAAAAAGACAGAAAACTAAGCAGCCAAATATTAGAAGGATTGAACTTGGTTATTGAAATGGCTTGTAAAAATGGGCAGAATGCAGTTCTTCAGTGTTTGTCAAGTTTAGGTGATTTAGTGTTGTTTTTTTAATTATTGATAAATAAAATAGAAATTACACTTGATTATGAATGTTAAAAACAATGAAGCATTTTGTAATAATTTATGATCTATGTTATAATTTATAAGCTTTTGTTAAGTTCAGTTCATTGTGACATTTGTTTCCCTTTGTGTAGAGAAGGAAACAGAAATGAAAGAACGTTTAAGGACATCACAAAAAAATGAAAAGATTCACAGTCACATTAAGAAGTTTCAGGTATTTAACATTAATAGTACAAATGTTATTCTTATGATTTTAAATAGATAAAATACTTGCTAACATTAGGGATAAGTCCATAGATGCTCAAAACATGCAAATTAACTTCTTAAAATTAAATTTTGAATGTATATGAAAGTAATTTTTTTTACAAAGCCTATATCAACTCACTCTGGTAAAATGTTTGTGTTCATTATATCTCCCACACCCAATCTCAGATCAAGTTGAAATTTCGCACAATTATTTCTAGTACCTGACAAACCAAGAATCAATAAAAAAAAATAACCAATTAGTTAAATAACTATTGGTAATTATTTTGTTTGGTATTGAACAAGCGAAAGAAATCATACTTGACATGTGGTGGTATAAGTTGAATTAGTCCCCTTTGATGAGGATTGAACCCTGAGTGAACAAGTTGTTTCTTTTTAAATGCATTTAAAGAAGCGATCACAAAAAATTTCACCCAGATACTCCTTTTTCTCCTCCTTTTTTAACTGGTCCAGACAAGTGATGGGATCATAGTGCATTGAGAGAAATAAAGCATGAAATTATGCTAAGCAAAAACAATTAGTACAAAGATTTCTAGATCTGTTATAAATGTAATCACGTGACTGATCCAAACTAATTGATACAATTACACTTAATATAAGCTTTGTTGTTTTGTTATTTTTTATGAGTTCAGAGTTCAGGAAAGAAAGAATGAAAGTTACTGAAAATATAAAAGCAATTTTTTTATCACAGAAAAAAACAGAGTAAGCATGTAAGCAGTAACAGTGCCAAACATAACATACAGAATTAACTTAGAAGTGAAAGATTTAGAAGGAGATATAACTGATACCACAAATTTTCATATGTATTGTTAAAACAACTTCTAACTGCTTTAATTTCATTTAATATATTCAGCTATTTTACCATTACATTTCTTTTCAACATTTAGAGATTGGTGGTCACTATTTTAAATGAAAATAAAGACTCACAGAATCTGAAGGAGGTCTTCACATTATTCTCTATCATTGCTCATTTAGTTCATCATCTGCCAAGTCATGGAGAGGAATACCAACAGACATTTAACTGGCTTCAAAAAGTTGCTACTGAACACCCTATAGGTTAGTATATGATTATATGGTGACAGTTACTGAATACGTGACTGTATGTTATCCTTCCTATTATATAGCTGGTAATTACCAGATTGTAGATTAAAATCAAAGTCTTAATGTAACTTTTTTGTGTGTGTTCCTATTTAGATGATGCAGCTACCTGTCGTCATTTAATTTCTTTAATGTTGCAACTCTCTAAACAGACTAAGTCTTTACCACAAATATTGTTAAGTCTTTGTCAAGATATTCACAGTCAATTAGGTGATATTGATCAGGTGAGTTACTGTTATTTCGCACAATCATTAAATAATCTTCTATAGATATATCTACAAATAATTTTTATTTACTTTATTGCTTATTAGGTATGTCAAGAAACCCAATACTTATCAATTTCTGTTTTCTTTGCTAATCGAATCCTCAGCCAAAATCTTTTTTGTTTTGGTCCTTTTTTTTTTTTTCCAGTTAGTTCTTTTTTTTTAGTCCAAGTTGTTTTAATATTTGAATAATTTAACTTTTTAGAATTGAGCTCCTGTGGTAATTTATACAAGGACTTTGTTTTTAAGGATTGTGAAGTTGAACAGAATACTCATTTCGCAGTAACTAAAGCCAACATTTGTCCCATCTCTGGCATACTGACTTTGACCTTAACATATCTGGAAGCTGATTTAGATGACATTGACAGTGTTATTAAATGTCACAAGGCAAATATGTTGGCTGCTAACACCTGTGTAGAGGAAGGTAAAATAAACTGATTTTTAAAACATTAGCCTGTAGATATATATTTTTAAAAATTATAATCTTGATTATTAATTAATATTATCTTTTTAATCGTTCAAATGCTAAGGCATATAGGCTTGTGAAACATTGGTTGGAATTCACAAATCAAAGTCAATGACTTACTAGAATGCAACAAAAAAAAAAAAAGATTTAACACTTTTTACTGACCCAAAAAAATTTCATAAAGGTACATAATTAAATTGATGGTTAATAAATAGATAAAAGACATACATATATGTCAAGTTCATGTTTTCATAGCTCACATCAAGTAAATGTGTTTATATCTTGTCATTATTTCTGTGGGCGTATTACTTCCGTACCAAATGAGTCTCTAAATAATTTTTTTTTTAAATGCAGAAACAGCAACCCAAGTTGAAACATTGGACAGATCTATCTGCATTAGACTTGGGCTGTTAATCAACAGTTTCATTGAGCTGACACACTCTGCAGTGACTACCAGCCCATGTATACATGCCATGTTAAAGACTGTGACTAAACTCTTCAATGTTCTCACTTCACTTACCAAACATGTAAGTCATTGAGGCGAGCATGAATATTTTCTGCATATTTTCAGAACTTACTGTCATACACACACACATTTAAGATCTTATAACATACAGCATGTTCATTTATGGATTTTATTTTATTTTTAAAAAATTGTGCTTTTATTTGAATAAACAAGATTAAGCCTCACACCATGTTTTGTGATCTCATTATAAGCAACTATGCACAAGGTTGATTGATAAATATCAAAGATACTTTTGTTTTGTTTTTTTAAGTTATGATGATATATCTCTTAAATATATCAGTGCATAAAGACTCATTATTTATTTCTTGCCAGTATATTAGTTTGTATACCAACAAAGCTGGCCATCTTGGTAGTAGGTTTGAAAAATTAGTTCGACTTGTGAGCCAGCAACTTACACCCCAGACTTACAACATGATCATCTATGTCCAGGTGAGTCACTTAAATACTGACCATATGGCCACAAGATAGAACACTTGGCACATGCACTTCAGTCAAACTTAACATAATAGTAAGACTTCAATTTGTAGTTTAATTTTTGTGTGTCTATAATTCAATATGGTCAATGACATAGAACTTTTTTGAGCTTGACAAAAATCCAAAGGCAAACAGTTGTATACAAATTGCACAGTAAAAAGTTATTGATGTTCAATATGTTATGTTCAAAATCTCAGTGGAAATAGACAGCTTTTTTGCCTAGAAGAAAATTAGTGCGAAAATGTGTGTTTATTGTGGGAAATATTTTTTAGCATTTATTCTATAACCTTTCATCAAGAGGCATAACCAGGTCCTTCTTTATCAGAAATATCCAAATTAAAAATTTTCTTAGTAGATAAATTCATGTAATATGTTTTAGAGATAGTAAATTAATTCATTCATTTATGGTATGTATAGTAAATTCATTCATTTATGGTATATGAGGACCAATTTTGTTATTCATGTGGGCCGTTTGGCACTGACACTGACTGTACTAGCAGTGCATGTGGTTTACAATGTCTCTTATGTCTCTGTATGACAGCGTGTGTTAATGTCCTGACAAAAGTTTTGGTCAAAATAAATACAAATTTTCAGTGAAGTGTAGCACATGTATTTTCTACAACTAATGGATACAATTACAAATATTTTTTTAAAATGCTAACGTAAGGGGTGTCCCTACCTGTTTAATGGTTGAAAATAAAACAAAGGGCTATAGAAATCCATTCCTGAAAGTGTGTGAATTATAATGTGAACTTAGAAGGAAAAAAAATTCGTATTATCTAGTTTTAAATCATGTTGAAAACTGCTTTGGAAAAAGCTCACTTTTGCCAACTTATATATTGTTCTTTGGACATTACATTATTATACTCATGTTATTTTCCTAATTTACCTGTTGTTTGAAGTCATAGATATTTTCTAATATGTGAAATAATTTTTGATTACATACTTGCTTTCTTTTCTAAAACACTTTTTTGTGTGTTTTATTTGTATGGAACACAAGCTTTCATTTATATGTACATTGATACAAAAATTATAATTAATTTGTATGTTACAGCTTTTAGAATCAGATGTCTCTGAAGAGAGTGAGAAAAAAGGAAAGAAAAAAAATACAGCACATCAGAAAGGAATAGTTAAGTGACTTGTTACTCATTTAAAATTGTTGATTTAGTGAAATCCCCTATGAAAACATTTCTAAATTAACGTTGGTTTGTAGTTGTAAAATGATAGTGTTCTTGTTCTCAAATCTTGAGTTAGTAATTCTTTGAACACAAATTTTGTTTCATCTATTAGATAAAAGCCATGAAACAAGGGAAAATGGTACCCAGTCTCATTTGCACTATAGAGCTACTGGAAAAATTCTTAATTCAACTGAGCAAAAAGTCCAAGGTATAGTTCTTAAAGAAATATCTTTATAATCTACATCTAGTATTGTCTCCAACTTTTGAGTTTAATCAAATCATTAGATCTACCTATACACTTAGATTACTACAGTAATTCATTGTTTATAAAGAATTAGCTTATAGCTAATACATCAAAACATAAACATTCATATTGCACCTACGTTTGTACGTTGTTTTTTACTACTATGCTTTTGCAAAAGAAAAGACATTTAATAATAAATGCTTAATCTGAGAATTACATTTCTTATATTGTCAGGTCAATTTAGCAGAGAATTTTAAAAGATCAACATCTCGAGATTTTCGCATCAATACAGAAACTGTGCATACAGCAGTTGAGCAGGGAATTTCCGATGACAGTGAAACTGAGGAAAATAATTCTAAAGAGCCAGAGGAAAATGAGGTTCAGGTCAGTTCTTGTTTTAAGTAGTTTGGAAATAGCCCTGTAAAATTATTTTTTTACTCCCTTGAAGATTATATTGTAATTTACTTCATATTTGGTTGGGGAAAAGTAAAGGCGGTTGGTCGTTATGCTGGCCACAACACTCTTGTTAACCACAGAAACAGATGACCTTTTTACATCATCTGCCCTATAGACCACAAGGTCTGAAAGGGGAACTTTTTTTTTTAATTCCTATTTGCAATGTATTTCTTTGCACTATTCCATTCTCTTTGAGAAAGACAAGTCTGAATCAAAATGATCTAAATTATTTAGCCTTAGTGTATTAAATGTTTAAGCTAAAAACATAAACATTCATATTACTTTTGCTTTTAGGACTTGCACCTAAGTTTTAGACTTAGCAAGTACTTTAAAACAGTGCCTTTATAAACTAATCCTGTGAAATTAAATGTTGACAGGAGTCAAATGATGATGAGGATGATGATGAAGAAAACAAGAGACCAGTTGAAGAAGAGAAAAGTGAACATCAACCACCACAGAAAAAGAAAAAGACAACTAGAAACATTTAGCTATAGCTCTTTTTTTTTTACTCTCTTCTGACTTTAATGTTGGTAAATAAATAAAATATCAAAATATATAAAAATATCAAAATTATTGTTCAGTAAACATTATTTAATATTACATAGAGACACCTTCCAGAGATGTAATCAATGTATGCCTACATTTGTATTTCCTTTGCTAACTTTAAAAGTGATGTATGGAGACATAACATGATTTTGTCAGCTTTGTTTATTCCATCATTTTAGTTGAACATTTGGAGTAATGGAAGTGTTGGTTTAAATACTCTCAGTTTGGATCCTGTACATGACATTGACTTCACATCAATTGGTGGTAAAGGTTTTTTCTGTAAACTGAAAAAGACAAAAGACTCAACCCTATTTACATGAATAATGGGGTTTTTTTTCTTACTAGACAACAAACTCACAGCAGTTACTGAAAAGTCAGATAGAACCTTGACCTACTTACTTGAGATATTTTCTTTGTTGTACAACAACTTTAGCTTTGCTTTTATTCAGTTCTTGTTGTTTCTTATTGCATTCAATGTCTTTTTGTTCTAAATCATAAATATTCATGTTGATCTCAGCTGTAAGTGCCTAGCATAAAAAGTTTTGCTTCATTAAATTTTACTGATTTAATAAAAAACTGTATCAATTCTTAGTTATCTTATTATAAAAAACTGACAGTTGAATGAAATGACAAAACTAATGCACAAGTATGATTTTGTAAAGATTTAAAATTCTTATTGTATTTGATTATATCAGAACTTTTGAGTTAGAAAAATATATTCTTTATCGTGGCTAAATAAAAAAATACTATGAGCATCATTGAAATCTACTACAATTTAAAAAAAAAAAAATTCTAATTTCAGCCCTGTTCATTAAAATCTTATTAAATGTATATAACTTTATGAAATGCAGCTTTCATCACAAACAGAAATTAAGGTTTTTTGTTTTTTTTGTAAAACAAAGCATTTTCTCTCACTGATGAACCGTTGAATTTCCTCTAACTAATAATTCTTTAAAAACAAATGATTACTTGGAAGATTGATTTTGAATTTGGGATAAAATAACCAATTATCAATACAGAATTGATCTGCTAATAACAGAATCTGTAGAGCGAAGTGAAGCTAATTAGTAGTATTTTCCTAAATAAATGTATATTATGATTATTTATAAGTCTCAGCCAACCATTTTGCTGGGAATGTGTCTTCCCAATTCTGAAAAAAAAAAGTCTGATTTTGTAAGTTTTCTAGTCCTTCCACTTTGGTGCTAATCCAATCAATGGTATTTTATAGATCCATAGCTCTTTGCAACATAATGTATGTATTTTTTTTTTTATGGCCTCAGTATATTTAAAGTATAGAAATCTAGGAATGACTTACTTGCATTTGCTTACGTTGTTTTCTAATTATGGCTTTAGCCAGGGACATTTCAGCAGTCAGATTAGGATCTAAACGGCGCTCTAAAAGGGCTCGAAGCTCAAAAAAGCAAAGATCTTTTTTATGGATCATTTGTTCCTTCTCAACAACTTCAGTAGTTTTGTTAATGAGCCTTTGAGTGAGTCTGTTGATTTTGACATGAAGTTCATACTTGGATGGATCTGCAGCCTGGTCATAAAAAGTGGAAATAAACTTTACATTTGACTGATTTAAATGTCATTTCTAGGCAGCTTTTTTTTTTTTTTTTCTCTAACTGAATGAAAGTTAAGGATACATTTTATTGTCTTTGCTCTATTAAATGACTAATGTGCTCACCAGCAGTGCTCTCCATCTGTGAACTATTGGTTCCTTGGTGGCCACTAGAGCAACATTTCTAGCTTTTTCTAGTTCTAATAACTTGGCAGTTTTGGAAAGCTCTTGTCTGTTGACAAGTTGGGAAAAAAAGTCTTAAGTCATCTGAATTTTTTTAAGGAAATAAAATATTTAATTCAACCTTTTAACTACAGTGCACATTAATTTTTTTTTGTTAAAAAAAAACAAAAACAGTTTAGTTCTTAAAAGTCAAGATTTAGAGTATGTTTTTGTGGAAAAAAAAAATTATTTAAAATTATTTACCTCAATGTTGTGATTGTGAATTCACACATCTCATGATTCTTCAGTTTTCTTCTCAAATTTTTTATTTCAAGTTTAAGCATATAAGAATCATTGTTCATATTAAGGTAGTCAGAGGCAGATGTCTTCATGACTTTTTCAATCCTATCAATTTTTCTTTTGTATAAACCAACATGAATGTTTGATTCTATCAGTCGGGCTCCAAAGAGATCTCTCTTTCTTCTCAGCTGAAAATTAAAGTCACAGTCTTCTGTTTCACTTATTCTATGAACAGCCAGGTTACACAATTATTGTTTTTAAAACAGTAATTTTGAATAAGTTTTTATTATAGTTTTTATATAGCGCTACTTTCATGCTTATAGCATGCTCAGAGCGCTTTTGGTCCAATCTCATTTGTGGACCAGTGGGGGGGGGAGTATCTAGGAGTTGGTTTTCCGTGCTGCCTTTAGGCGCTCAGTAAACACAACTCTGCCCGAGTCGGGTGTCGAACCTCGAGCCCCCTTCTAGGTAGCCAAGTTCAAGCACACTTAGCCTCTCGACCACGCTTCCCACATAGATACATAGACACATACTGTAAGTTCAATGGTGGACAAAATTGGGGATTCTACTAAAAAAATTGTAATCTCATTGTATCTTAAATACATTTTTAAGGTTGAAATTATACTTTTTAATGTATTGTAAATATGTAAAAGCTGAACATATTGGCAAAATGCAATGTTGGAAAGTAAAAATTTGTATTTTCTCATAACTAAGTAAACATCCTTTTACTAATTACCAATCAACAAGTTTTTTACCATCAATTTTGAACTACATCTATAGAATAATTTGTTTCACATTATTGTACCTTTAGAGGTATAAAATATATATTTTAAAAAAGTAACTATATTAGGTCATTGCAGTTACTGTGTTAATTCTAAGCAACATTATTTATAAATTGCAATTATAATAAAATTACCATGTCAATGTAACACCTATATTCCTTTATAGTGGCCAGAGCTTTTCGTAATTGAGAAATCATAATTCTTATTTCTTCTGTCATAACCAATATTTTGGATTTTTTATCTTCCATAAGAGCTTTCAATTTATTACTTTCAGATGCTAGTTGCTCAATCTGATGCACCAGCTCTTTTGTTGTGCACTCCATTTTCTATCAAAACAAAACAAAAAAAGTAAAACATTCTTAGCAATAAGTCATTTCCAAAAGATTTTCTTCCTAACATTTGTAAAAGAAACAAAATGTCTGACCTGAATCTGATCATCTTTGTCTTTGCTCATAGCCTGCAAACCTTTGATTTCTTTGTTCTTTTGTTTAAATTGAAACACTTGCAACTGTTGAATTTCCTAATTAAAAAATGACCAAACAAAAAAAAATTACTTTTAAAATTTAGTAAGTGTTTATGGAGAATTACTTAAGATTTGGCAGCTGCAAATAATGTAAGGGAAATTTTACAATCTCCCCTCACATATGCACACAGTCATTTTTCCTGTAATACATCTACGTATCTAATCTCTTTTAAAGCACTCACACACTATGGTATTCAAAATAAGAGCATTGAATATTTTGCTTATTGCATCATTTAAACTCTTCAAATGACAGTTTTGGCAATTCTATCCTTTAATATTTTTTTTTATTCATAAATTTTTTTTTCTCTTAGAAACTAGATTTAATAGAACAATTACCGCTTGAGTATTTGTTTCATTGTAAAGTTCAATATTTGTTCTCATTAAACCTTCTAATTTGGCCTCAGTTTCCAATCTTTTCAGCTCCATTTTGTTGGCATATCCTTTTTGAGCTTCCACTTCACGAATCAGTAAACGACTTTTTTCTTCACTGTCAATATACTACCTTTCCAAGAAAAATCATGGAAAAAATACTTAGACAAACAAAGAAAAAGTCAATTTTAAAGTAAGTAATAAATTAATTAATTACTTATAAAAAATAATTATAGTAATGTCTTTGATTCCAAAGATAAAAATTCTAGTAAGTATAAATTTGCAGTTGTATAAGCTGTATTAAAGAAAAGGTCTGCTCATAAAACAAAACAAAAAACGCAGGAGACAAATACATGATTTTTGACAATTCCAAGCTTTATCCAAAGTTGATTTTTTTGATCCAAAATATCTTTAACTTTCTGTTTTTGTCTGTGCATCTCATCATTAAGTGAGCTCAATTCTTTGACCAAAAGCATTGCATTGTTTTCTGACAGTCTAAGCTGTTGAGCTTGTTTGTATTTCTTGTGTGCCAACTCAGTGATTCTCTAAAGTAAGCAGAAAAATTTATACAAATTTATAGACAACTTTGTTAGCTGAGATTTGTTATCTTTATGGTTATAAATGTTTTGCTTTTTTTAACATTCTTGGATGCATAATTTTTTTGTTCCAAAATGAAATGAAACTATTCAAGTATTCTTAAATCAACATGCTGAACTTACTGATATCAATGAATCATTGTGATCTGCTTTAATTTTTAATGTACTTTCTAAATGCACCTTTTCAGCCTCACTCCTTGCTAATTCTATGAAGAAAAAAATGGAATCAAAACAAAATTTTATGAAGTTATTCTTTAGAATCATTTATCTTAAATTTGACATAAAAACAGCCTCTTAAGTTAAAGCTCACATATTCTACCATTTGTCACAAATAAATACAGGAAAAAAATCAGCAGACTTTGCATGATAAGTAATCATGTTGGAGATATATGCCCATTAGATTGTTAATAACTTCCATCATTGTTTGATTATTATTTGAAGTGGACTAAGATGAAGTATTCTTGCCTTCTGATGTTACTCTATTGGGAATGATTAGCATCAATAAAATGAATCTCCAATACCTACATTCCTGATATTTACTTACTTTTTTTCAATTGAACAGCAGTACTATTACAATAAGACAATTGTTTAGAAGTATTTTCTAGTTTATCTTTGGTGTCACGGAGGTCACTTGATAGATGTCTGTGAAGACAATAGAAAATCTGCTCTAATCATTTTAAAAAATTGATACATAACCATCATTTTAAAAAAAAAGAGATTTGGAATTATTTTTAAAAAGAAAGAGGTGAAGTATTGTTTACATTTAAAAGGTAGCTATCAAGCATCACATGGTCTGTGAAAATAGAAAAAGATTGGTAAATCAAAGATATTTCAAACAGTAAGCAGGATAAAACAATCTTGTACATGGAACAACAGAAAAACAAATATTGAAATAAAGGTAAAGATAATGGTACTACACCAACATTTTGCAAAATAAAATTTATATATACAAAATAGATGCTAAGTTCTACTCTTTTTTTTCACTTTTTTTTTCAACTAACATGCCCATCTTCTTTAAGTAAACATAAATAATCCTAATGATCTAAGGCAGTGTTTCTCAAACTGTTCCGGAGAACCCTAGTTTCATGAACTAATGGAATAATTACATAGGCCTACACATGAATTATTCTCTGAGTACATGCAGAAAAAAACTATTATTTGTTCTTGGTAGCGATAAAAAGTCTACAACATCCCTATTAACTTTAAACTGATCTAGATTCTGGCTCAAAATTAAAGCAAAGATACAAATATCAAACTTTAAAAGAATTCAGATTGCTGATATCACGCCTGATCAAGAAGTTATGTACTTCCAGGATAGAATACCATAAAAATCATTGAAACATATGTATAGCTCTCAGCTAGGTTTGTACCAGCACGAACAATCTGTCTCCATGATGTCCTATCTTGGGTTATTTCCTCCCACATACTTTCGTTGATACCTGTGGTTTTCATGTCTCGCTTGTAGACATCTCAATAGGTTAGTCTTAAGTGGCCCTTTGGTCTGACTACCTCTGCAAGTTCAGCTTATAGGATGTCATTAGGGATTCTTCCATCTTGCATATGGGTGACATTTCCGAGCCAGCACAGTCTTCTCTGTGTCAGAAAAGTATAGATACTGTGCATATTGGCCAGTTTCAAAACGTCCTGATTGGAGACACGATCCAGGAGATAACATTATGCATCGTAGGCAGTGTAAATTGTAATTATTAAATCTATGCTCTTGATACATATATGTTGACCAGCTCTCACTACCATAAGGAAGAGTGCTCACTACATGGGCATTGTAGTCTAGAATTTTGTTAGCTGTGGTCAATGTCGCATTTTCCCAGACACACTTAAAGAGTTTTGCCATTGCTGCAGAAGCCTTTCCAATTCTTTTTGTCAGTTCAGTGTCTAATTCTAGGTTGCTGGTGATTGTTGACCACCATATACTCTGAATGTGGAAAGTGTTTGTTATGAAAAAAGTTTGGGAAACACTGATCTAAGGAGTAGTTCTGCCTGGGTAGAGTAAAATATAAAACGTGGTTTGAAATTGTTTTCGTTACTGTTTTCAAAATCTAGATAAAGATGTCAAATAAAATCAGCCAGACTTTAAAAAAATACAAAAAAGGATTCTTTTTGCTTATGGATCAGCAGATGAACTGAATCATCCGAGAGAAGCCTATAGTAAATAATCTATCAATGTTGAAACTAGCAATTAGGTCTATCAATGTTGGACCAGGCAATATTAGCTCTATCTATGTTCAATGAAATTTAATTTACTATTGTATCAATAAACTTAAAATGAAAATTAACTGAAGGATTTAAATGAATTGCAAACAACTCCAACCCAATGCATATTTCTAATTGACATTAATAAAGCAATACTCTACTTTAGACATGGGATAAAAGTCTTGACTCTACACATGAGATTAAAGTCTCTTATTTACACATAGAATTAAAGTCTCGCCTTAAAACATGGGATTAAAGTCTAGACACAGGATTCAAGCTTAGCAAGAAGAAAAAAAACACTCCGTGGTTTGTTGAAGTATTTGTGCAAAAAAAAAAAAAAATTGAAAAATAGTATGCTTACTTTGAAAAGGTAAAAGTTTTTTTTTAAGAACATGCTTGCAGTTTTGTTTATAATTCAAGGTTCATGATCTTCAATTATTTTTGTTCAATTAATTACTTAAAACTTTCAACAAATATTTCTAAAATAAATAAATGTTTATTATTGAATAATAATTGATTAAAGAATGACTGTTATGAAAATCATAGTAAAACTTTTAGGAAAGTATTGAACTTTTCTTCACTGCTATTTGAGGCCATGGCATTTTTGAGCCAACCATAATATATAATATCATTTTGTTGTCTCTTATTATATATCTAATATAATACATATTAATACATGCTCGATACAAGGTTTCATAACAAGATGTCATGTCTGAATCGGAAGTTACAATAGTGATTAATGCAACAATTTAATATGGCTATGTTACATTAGCATTTTACATACATGTAAGTAACATATGCAAAGAAAGCTTTTTTTTTTTTTTTTCATTTTCAAATGAAATAAATAAAAATAAATCAGACATTAACTTAATTTTATTTTGCATACTTATTTTCTACATTTATTGCTTGTAATTTGCATCCAAGGTCATAATTAGCATTACTGCTTGCCTGAAATGGTATCAAAACAAAAAAAAATCATTACATTGCACATATAGGCCCTACCTATAACTTGAGATATTAACATGTTAAAAATTTTGACTGGCAATACATTACATCAACACTTTTATCTTAAAAATTAAAGAAGCTACTTCAAAAGAGAAGATAATTATATCCTAGGTGTATTCATGTGTCAATCTATCCATACATGTTAATCAGTGCCTAAAAATCTGCTAAACTGTTGGTTTTCCTTGCTTCAAAAGGGTAGCATATTAGGGTAGTCATCATATGTAAAAGCTATTAAAATAGTTAAGTCATGAAATCTGTGAATATTTGCATGTAAAAAGAGGAAGAAAAAGTGAGATCAAAACCAAATGAGATTGATATAGTTACTGTTGTGTTTGTAAATACGCATTGCAATTAAATTCATGTATTTGTTGGGAAATTCTTATTTTAATGTAATGCATATAGTGTATCATATATGCTTCTAAGCTATTATATGTTTATGTCATCTCTTGCTATATGTTCTATTAACTAGTAAGATTAGTTGTATATTATAAAATGTTACCTGCATGAGTTGAGTTAAAATTGTAATGTCAGCAAAGTAAAATGGCTTTGGAAATAACGTTAAAAAATAAAACAATGTACCTCAAGACAACTTTGTACTCTCTTGTAGTCCAAGTTTAAGTTCTTCAACTTTTGCTCTAATACTGTACAACGGTTCTCTTCTCTTATTAATGTGGTCCTGCAGATACCTGCATTTTTCTTTAGAATCCTGGAGTCAATCTACAAAACATTAAGGACATCACACACTTTGATCTATCAACATTACAAAGTGTTTTTTTCATAACTTTAAGAAATCTTCATATTAAAAATGTTTTTGTAATTAAAAATTGAAATCAATGACAGAGGACATCACACACTTTGATCTATCACATTAAAAAGTGTTTTTTCATAACTTTAAGAAATCTTCATATTAAAAATGTTTTTGTAATTAAAAATTGAAATCAATGACAGAAAACTGAAGCCTAACATAGAAATGCCTTCAGTGTCATTCATGGAAACCTGTTGTTCTAAAAAACACAAAAATATTGGCATACAGTATACAAAGTAGATCTTATACCATTTCTATCTAAAGTAAAAACTTGAAACTTTCAAACTGCTGTCCTTTAGCAATGTAAAATTATTAATAAAGTCCCAATTATCAATAAGCTTTTAGACAACATATAAAAAAACAAAAAAATAGTTAATAGTTTTATTGCTTGAAATTGATAAATATGCTGCATATTTTTAAATAGCACATTAAAATCTATGTAGAAAAACAACAACATACCATTAGCTTTGTCAAAGTATCTCTACAGTGTTTCAATGCTGCTTTTTTAGTTTTTCTGTCATCCTCAACCATTCGTAATGTCCTTTTCACCTCTTCCAATTCCCTAAGAATCATTATTCTTTCCAGGCGATGTTGGTCATTTTTTATTGAATCTTTTTCATGGGCTGTTGCTTTGGAAGATTGATCATCTGCATACTATTAGAAAAACAAAAAAGAAGCTAATATATTTGTCTTTTTTATAGGGCCTACACTCCTTTAACAAAAGATAAAACAAGTAAAATATTAATCTTAAAGCATTTATATTTTGTCAGACAAGATTTTAAGCTTAAAGGACAAAGACTATTACTGACATAATAATTGTACTTGTATGCAATAAATGTGGGCCTACTATACCTACTTTAGCTAAAAGATCAGCTACTTCTTTGTCTTTTTCATTTTGAAATCTGAACATGTCATCCTCAAACTTCTCCTTTAAAGTTTGGAGTTCATTTTCTTTACTAATCAGTTTGGTCTCAACAGCTTCAGAATGTTTTCTGAGAAGTGAAACTTTCTAATTTAATACTTTGAAATAAAATGTTTGATAAATAGTTAAGATCACAATTAAAAACAAGTCTTTTTTAATGGTAGGCCTAAAAATGTGTTTATAGAAGCATTCTGTGTCTTAATTGATTCTAGGTATCACATACCAAAACTGCATCAACTAAAACAGGATCACAATCTCAACTGAGCCTCATGATAATCTTCAGGGCAATATCATAAAATGCAAGCTACAACTGAACAATGAGATCTTCTTGGTTTGCAAAGATCTTTGTGCAGTGACCAGTAGGGAAAAAGGAAAGGCAAAACAAAAGTGATGGGAAGACAACCTCAAGAAACAGACTTGGCCTGTCAATGAAAGAGACTCTAACCAATAGTCCTCCACTAAGGAAATGAACTGAACATTTGAACATTATCAATTTTAAGTTATGCTTTTTAGTAGTCTTTAGTAATGTATATTTATATAGCACTGAAGATAGAGATTGAAATGCAACATAATAATACAGACTGTAATAAAAGACTTTTTCTGGGTAATGCAAAGCAATTGTACAAGTGTGTGCATGCAGTATATGAGTAAGGTCTCAATATTCTCTGTTGAGACAGAAATGAAGAAAAGATGCGTCATTAAGTTTCCACTATAGATATGTAGGGAAACAATTTAATGCATATTTAAAAAAAACACTCATTTATGTAAGTACTTATCAGGAGATCTCATAAACTATCAAATGTATTCGCAGGTTCTTTTATCACGTATGTGATCACTAAGACAAGGTTTTGACAGAGAGGGAGTTGATTAATTGGAGTTATGGCCCAAATGTGTGAAAGGGGCGGGGGGGGGGGGGGGGGGGGGGGGGGCTGTCCATAAGCAACATGAAGTAGATTTAACATTTCAATATTGAATTGAGAAGTCAAAGCTTATACATAGAACTAATTTTTTTGTTGTAGGCAGGGAGGCATGTGGAGATGGGGGGAAGCCTTTAAGTGCTATAGAATTCATAGGCCAAAAGCATGTGGGGGGGGGGGGGGGGGGTGTTATAAAGCAGCTTGTTTCAAATGAATTAAAAGTCTATCAATTATGCAGGGGAGAAAAAATGGCAATACAAGAGAGAACTAGAGAACAAAAGAGAGCAGGCCATTTCATTGTAACAGATGGCTTAATAAGTATTTTAAGGGAATGGTTAAAATGTAGCATGATTATTGGAAGCTGAGTTTCATCTCCTAGTCGGTCTTATTTCAGGAGACGAAACTCAGTATTAAAGCTCAATAGAAGAGTTTACAAACTGGTGCAACGACAACTTTCTAGAACTGAATGTCACAAAAATTAAAGAACTTATAATAGATTTTAGAAAGAAAAAACAAACTATACGTGACCTGCAAAAAAACACTACATCTATAGAACAAGTAAAGGCATATAAATATCTAGACGTTATCATCAACAACAAGCTTTCATGGAAAGACCATCTTGGAACTCTGACAAAGAAACAGCCCAGTGACTCTTTTTTCTATACAAACTCAATAGCTTTAAACTAAACAAGAAGATCCTTGAGACTTTTTACGGCGCGACTATACAAAATCTGTTAACATACGGAATAACTTGTTGGCAAGGCAACGCCTCATCTAAACTGTTGTGACGTTTAGAAAATATCATTAAAAAAGCATCAAAAATTACACTCACAACATTACCACATTTAAAGGAACTTTTTGAACATAAGTGCCTAAGAAAAATTGAAAAAATCTTGGAAGACAACGGCCACCCACTCCATCAGAACTACGCCAGGTCATGGCGAAGTGGGCAACAGCTGTCAATCAAAACAAGAACGGAGCGGTACAAAAACTCGTTCGTACATCACTCGGTCAGACTCTATCACCGCCACTCATTGATCAGGGAACATGAAATGTACCAAGTAGGGGTGCACCGGATAGTCCCTCCGGCTTCTGGCGAATATCCGTCATTTTTTACTATCCGGTGCTATCCGGCTCCGGTCGGATATCACTACCGAATAGTAAAAAATACACCTATTTAATATGCATAAAGTGGACCTCGTTCCATTACTGTCTGTTATAGAATGTATTAATGTTTATACGAAAACAAAATAATGTGCTTAAAAATAGAGCCATTATAAATATGCACCAAACATCGTTTATTATAAAGACAAGGCATGTTAATAACTTAATATAAATAGAGATGAAACTTTACATCATAAATGCGCTTTACATACAGAGATGCAATGGCTGGCACTTTTTTTCAATTTGTCTTGACCTTTGAGTAAGTTAGTTAACATGTTAAAATGTTACATTCCTTGACTACGTCATGCTGACCAGACGTCTGTCTAGCTGTGCGGGTATATCTCCAGAGGTAGAGATGAACAACTCCCACCCCCTTTTATTTGTTTAGACCATCACATTGAGTTTTTTATAGGCAGGTAACCACAAGTTAAATATGATGGACGTAGGTTTAATGTCAGCGTATAGACACTCTCTAGTGGTCACACCTGTCGAGGGAACTGAGTTTGTTTACTTAGTAGTTAATCTTTATTTGGGGGGGGGGGGGGGGCTGGACTACAAGAGCCACACCTCTAAGGTAACCAGGTATATTTCTAGATGAACAACTCCCTCCCCCTTTTATTTGTTTAGCCCATCACATTGAGTTCATTGATTGACAGGTGACCCCAAGTCAGATACGATGGATGTAAGCACTCTCTAGAGGTCACACGAGGGAACTAGGTTTGTTATTTGGGGGGGGGGACTAGACTTTACATTATAAATTCGTATTACATACATAGCAGCGATGTCTGGCACACTGGCTTGTCTTGACCTTTGAGTGGTCTAGTAAACATGTCATATTCCTTAACTACGTCACGCTGATAATCTGTCTAGATGTGCGGGTATATCTCCAGAGGTAGAGATGAGCTACCCCCACCTCCTTTTGTTTGTTTAGTCCATAACATTGAGTTCACAGATAGGCAGCTGACCACATTAAGCCAGATGTCAACGTGTTGACACTGTCTAGAGGTCACATCTTATGAGGGAACTGAGTTTGTTTACTTAGAGTAGAATTTTTATTAGGGGCGGGACTACAAGCCAAATCTCTATAAGGTTAATTTGGTATGAGTTTGTTTTATTATGAGATAGGTTGTCAATCAAGTGTCTGGACCACAAACCACACCTTTTATACTATTGGACGGGTAATAAGTTTGTTTACTTTGAGTTAAGTCTCAATTATGAGTTAGGACTACAAGCCAAACAGACACTGACCAAGGGTATCTTTAAAGGGAGGACTCAAGAGACTCAACACCCCCAACTTCTTATTTGTTTAATCCATGACAATGTATTGATAGAGAGTATAGACATTGACCATTCTTAAGCCAGAATGGATTAACACAAATTGTTAAGACATATTGACACTGTCTAGAGGTCACTAGATGATGACACTAAGTTTGTTTACTTGGAGAGAAATGTCAATTAGAGCGCTGAACTACAGGACACACCCCTACAAGTATTTTGTTACACAAGCCACGGGTATAAAAGTGGCTTGCAAGGGCATTTAGTAAATAGAAAAGCAATCATAATGGCTGATAAAAAGTCATCACTTATATGGAGTTACTTTAATGTCAAAACACGAGCCTAATGACAAGTTGATGGTGTAAAATACATGAACACAAACATCTACCCACTATACAACTTAGATTGTACTTAAGAGAGATTTATGCTATAAAACCAAGATTGAACTTTACCTTTGAAAGATTTACATTATTTACATATAAGTTAATATATTAGGCATGAGTTATCCCACATTCTACTTTACAATTAGCGGCCTCATACATACGCACACACACCATCTCATGTTACAAAGATTAGTTTATGATAAGCATATCTGTAAAAAAAAATGCTGTTGATTTTAATTTATCGATCAGTGATAGAGTTTAAAGTAAGAAAGTAAAAACAAAATAATATGAATATAGGTATGTTATATAGAAGATTTGCAAAAACTTCAGTAAAACGAGCTGTTTGAGTCATGAAGTTATTCGGCTCTGGCTCTGGCCGAATATCTAATTTTCCTATCCGGTTATATCCGGCTCCGGCCGGATATCAAAAAGTACTATCCGGTGCACCCCTAGTACCAAGATACCTGTGTATAGTCGCTGAATGAACTCTTTATATTGTGTCTGTTGTATTTATGCATATTTTTCTGTTGAGTTGTCTTTATATGAGAAAAGAGTCCTTGTATAATGCCTGGGAACAAATCAATGTCGTAGCCACACACACACACACACATATATATATATATTTATTTATTTATTTATATGGGATGTAGGCTACATTTGCATGTACAACTTACTCAATATCTTTAAGCTTTTTGTACTCTTCTTGCAACTTGAAGAACTCTTTTTGCTTCATTTTAAGATTATCTTCCACATGTTTCATGTCCACTTTTAATTGTAATAATTCATTCTGAAGATCTTTTTTTTCCTACATAATTGGGGAGCAAAACATAACAGGCTAATATAAGTTGAATTATTAGCATTTGAGATGCCAACAGATTTTTCTTTATCTATGAAAAGCTGAGAAATACATTTATGTAGATTTTTTTATTTTAGAAGTTAATATATTTTCTCAATATTAATATTGTTCAATTTAATCAATGTTAAATTTTATCAAATTAATTTTACACCAAATATCTATTCTTTTATATAACATCTCTTAGTATTAATATTATTTATAACTGTTTCTTTTTTTCTATTGAAATAATTGATTTATCTCAATTATTATCTTATGCTTTATGTATGTGGGTTTTCAAAATATAATACCATATGTATTTAGAAATGAATAAACAAACTGTCAAACATTAATAAGACATTAAAAATATAAATGTTATATATTTTATAAATTAAAATCTCAAAACTTACCTCATCGGCCTCTTTAAGATAATTCCTATGTCTTTGACTCATATTTAAAGCAGCCATTACTCTTGGATCCCTGACATGCCTAGCCTCATAACGGTCAATTTTGTCCAAGTACTTTTGAATGGTCCCAGCCAAAAGCAAATTTTGAACTTGACTTTCATGATACAGATCATACATTTTACGAAGCTCTGATACAACTTTGGCTTCATTAAAATTGCTCTTAATTGCTTCAACAGCCTTAAATACAAAAGAGAGAAAACAAAATGAATCCCAATGCTTAATTTAAAAACTTTTTACCAATATAATATGTATTATATTTTATAATATTTTGTAATAGTCCTTCGAGCTACAAAATATATAGTTGAAAATGTAATAAAAAGTCTAACATTATTTGATTATAAGCTTAGTGCCTTCATGTAGAATTTTGGATTGTCTTTGTGTACTTGCCAGATATATCAAGATTAAATATGCTTACATACTTTATTTATGGTTACTCATTTATTTCACCAATTTGTATTGTGCTGGTCTGTAATTCTGCTTCCTATATCTGTGATTTGAGGAGAATCATATTCTTGTCCTGTTTTATTCATAGATAGGTGTGTGTCTTTTGAAGCATTTATTTATTGTTATGTGAAGATTTTCTTAATGTGTTGAAAGAAAAATATGGTTTGTGAATGTCTTGGAGCTGTTTAATCTCACACAATCAGCAGCCTTTTTTTCTCATTTAGAGCTTCTTGTATCCTGTTAGTGCCAGCTGAATGAGTTTCAGAAGCATTTCACAGAGATCATCCTACAGCCTGTGTTGAAAAGGATTAAATTTTTACTGTATGGTTCAAGCTTCCACTGAGCTTATTTGTGGCAGCTCTGTGGCTGATACTGCAGAACATGTTTTAGTCTGCATGCACATACAGCATATGAAAGTTTCCTCAATGTTTATGCTCTTTCTTAAAGCATTTACCATTGATTCTGTGAGATAAATTACCAAGATCTCTGTATTCTTATTTTTCTTTAAATCCGACTTGGATTATTAGTCACTTTGCAATTCTGTTAATCATTTTTCCAGAGTCTTTTGCAAAAAGCTCAATAGTCTATCTTTTCCTTAGGACATATTTGCTTTTTAATTATTTGATTCTCTTTAATTTGTAGGTAATTTAAAAGTATTCCAAGAATGATAACAACAATTGATGCTTGATCATTTCCATAGATATCTTGATGTGGTTTCTGTAGTCAATTATTTAAACCACTGTGAAAGAGGTCCATTTCTTAATTAAAAAGGGAAAGGAATAATAGATTAATATGAAACTGACTCAGTAGAGAAGGTAAATAAAAGAAATAAACAGAATAAAATCCTAAACAAGAGGATAAGAATATAATTTGAAATTTGGCATTGAAAAAATCTTTTTTTTTATTGTAGGCAACATTTGATGTTTACATTTCAATAAACTAAAAAAAAATTATAGGCTATATATATATTTGTTTACCTTCTTCAGCAAAATATCATCTGTGTCCAATGTTATACGTATATCTGTTCTGCTGCTCAAGGCTGGTTCAATTTCATTTAGAATTTCCTGCTCAGAACCTGTGAGCTTCAGGGAACGTATTTCAACATTGTCCTGCTTTAAAAAAACAAAAAAGACTTTTGGAACTAAAAAAGAATTCAAACGGTTTATGTAAAGTTTTAGAACTAAAATTTAAAAAAATTGATTCCAGTGTTTTTTATTTTAACAATATAAATCAACACACTATTACATTATGAATATGTGTAGCATAATATTCTAATATGCTCTTCATAATACAATTTTAGGCTTACTTTTGAGAGTGTCACTTAATTTTTAGTTTCTGTAAAATATCAAAGTTTTGTCAATAAAGCCTAAATAGTTAAAGAACCTTACATATCATATAAGAATTTATTTTTCATGTAGACCTACATTGCAGTGTCAATAATAATTATCTACATTTATGATTACTCAGAACTGTTATATCTCAAATGATAGCATATAATTATGTGATAATTTATTGTTATAGGGATGGGAGTCTGAGTAATAAATGTATAGGATATGACTGCAAACTGACGCTCCCAGAATATAAACCCTTATCAGTATATTAATAGTCATGGCTTTTTCTGGCTCTTAACAGTTCTAAGGGATATTTGATATCTGTTGGAGATATTATGCCTACATGGTTGTTGTGCTAGCTAATTAAAATTAAAACAATGAGGAAAAAAAAGGGTTAACTTTCTGAAATGGCCAAAGAGACTTTAAATTTGCAACAAAAATTGACTTTTTTTTTTACTAAATGATTGTAGGAAACTTGTTATTCATGTCAGCATCAATAGATTTTCATTTAGGATAGAATGATCTTGATATACTATATATATACGCATGCTATTGAACTAGTCTAGATAGATGAAATATTGTATAAATAATACTTCTCTATCCAGCAGCAGCTCTTCATCAACAGCATCTTGCTCTGCCTCTGTGCGCTCGGCCATAGGAGATGCCCGATCAGGGGACACTTGTGCAAGAGCAGGTTGTTCCTCTGTAATGGCATTCTCGTCTATGACATCAGAAACCCGCACATTACTGTCAGGCTGTTGTAAACCAAAAAGAAATTTAAAAACAAAATGTAACAAAACTTGTTCAACGCAGAAGTTTTTCAAATTTGTGTCCAAAATAATATGGTCCACTAGTTTTAAAAAATAATGAGACAGTCCATTTATCCTCACGGTATATTTGTCCCCTTAATCTAGATTTCTATAATTGCATTACGCTTGAGTCTCTTGGCATATTAACATCTTTAAGCTTTTAGTACTAAACGTGGACTAAATTACAGATTGTTTTTATGATATCAATTCTGAACTGTTGTTCTGTGTGTCTCGAAGGTTGAACCCTGCATGCTGCCAACCTCAACCCCCGTCGTCCTGCTGGAGGTTTGGGTTAAGATATATATAGATGTCTTAAGGCCTATAATCTGAAGAAATGTCCAAAACATGTAGGCCTAAATCAAACATTTTTTATTGTTTAATTGATGCTTTATATTTGCTTGAGAATCGGAGATTCAAAATTAGGACCATAGACCCGTGTGCGTTCAGTCTAGAACAGGGGTTCTCAACTTGTGAATCGCGACCCGTTGGGGGGACCCATAGGGAAAAAAATATTTTTTGTGTCTAAGAAGAAACTTGACACTGTTTTAAAAATTTTCCATTGGTAGTTACTATTTTGTATACTATCATTGGCATGCCAGAATAAATGATTTTTAAAAAAACTGAATTAGAATCATTTCAACCATTTTAATCGTCACAGCATTAACATTTGTAGGCCTAACAGTTTCAATCAAGTCTCATCATACGGCGTGGCAAAATGCAATGTTGTACCATTGCAGAATCATAGGTAGCCTGGTAGGTATATTGTTTCTATGGTAAAGATTTACCCACGTTATTAAAAAGCACACCCGTTTATTACCCAGTAATAGGCCTACGCCATCATGTTATTGTTGATTATATTTTTATAATGAAAATGGATCTCTTTAACATTAGCGAAAACACAGATAACTTTACGGTTGGGAGGGGGGGGATCGCCACATAGTGAGAAATTGTACAAAGGGGTCACGGAACTAAAAAGTTGAGAATCGCTGGTCTAGAAGCACAGCCCGGTCACCTTTCTTAAACAAGACATAGCGCCATTAAAAGATGAACATAACATAATACATAATGATAATGAAACTAAAGCAAACATCCTAAACAAATACTTTGCATCAGCATTCTCAGCCCCAGGAGACAAAGACATATTTCTTAATTTGAACCAAGTAGACAACATAGAAGATTTAGTAGTACAAGAAAATGGAATTAAAAAACTATTAGCCAACACCAAACCAAATAAAGCGTCTGGACCTGATGGTATTCCAGCTAGATTACTCAAAGAACTAAGCAATGAGCTAGCCCCAGTGTTCAAAATACTCTTTCAAGCATCGCTTAACCAGGGCAGAGTACCAAAGGACTGGAAAGAAGCTAATGTCACCCCCCTATTTAAAAAAGGAGAAAAATCTGATCCAGGAAACTACAGACCAGTATCACTTACCAGCATCACATGTAAAATACTAGAACACATAATATGTAGCAATATCATAAACCACTTAGACAAACATAATGTCCTCACCCCATACCAACATGGCTTTAGGAAATATAGATCATGTGAAACACAACTAATAGGACTAATTGATGATTTTTCAAAAGGTTTAGATAATAGTGAACAAATAGATGCTATCTTACTAGATTTTTCCAAGGCTTTTGACAAAGTTCACCACCATAGTTTGCTTAAAAAATTAAAATATTTCGGCATTAACGGTCCACTGCATCAGTGGATTAAAGATTTTCTGATAGGGAGAGAACAAACTGTAATAATAAATGGCTCTAAATCAACACCAATAACAGTAAACTCAGGTGTACCTCAAGGAACAGTTTTGGGTCCACTACTATTTTTAATTTACATAAATGATTTACCAAATTGCATTAGTTCAGGAACTAAAGTCAGATTATTTGCAGACGATTGCATAATATATAGAACAATAAAAACAAAACAAGACACAGATATTTTACAAAGAGAATTAGATGAATTACAGAAATGGGAATCAAATTGGAGCATGTCTTTCCACCCAGAAAAATGTCAGTTGTTAAGAGTAACAAAAAAACTAAAACAAATTAATTCCACTTATCTTATTCATGGCAAACCAGTAACACAGACTAAAAACTCAAAATACCTAGGTGTTATAATAAATGAAAAACTGTCATGGAATCCACATATTGATGAAACTATAAAAAAATCCAACAAAGCATTAGGGTTTATTAAAAGAAATTTCTATAAATCAAATAAGAACATAAAACTAAAATGTTATTTAACCTTGGTTAGGCCAATAATAGAATATGCATCCACCGTGTGGGACCCCTCAACTCAAGAAAACATTAAGAAACTGGAACAAACACAAAATAGAGCAGTGAGATTCATAACAAACGAATATTCACATTTGACTAGGGTAACACCATTAGTAAAATCACTAAATTTAGAAAGCCTTCAGGACAGAAGACTCAAAAGTAAAGTAGCAATTATACATAAAACACTGAAACATAATCTTCAAATACAAAAACAAAATTTAATAAAATACTCTGAAAGACACAAAAATAAAGGCACATTCCTCGTCCCATATGCTAGGACAAATTTGTACAAATACTCCTTCTTCCCTAGTGCTATTAGAGCATGGAATGGGTTGCCTGAGCTAGCCAGAAAAACCAGTGACTTGGCAGAATTTAAGTCATTGGTTAATATGCATGACTAAATGCATGACGCGTAGGACGTAATCATCTTCTTTTTTGAAGTAACGTCTGTATTATATAAGATAAGATAAGATAAGACCAGGGCACCCTAACTCTAGATCTAGACTCTAGACCATGACTAGTCTGTGAGCGCCTTCATATGGCCACTCCTTGCGCAGAACTTGGTTGATTTAGATAACTAGATCTAGAACACGGAGTTAAATGTCATCTATCCATGTCCTCTTTATTTGAAATTGTCAGTTCAACAGCGCTAAATTCTGGAAAATTTATTACATCTACTAGATCTAGTATAGTAATAATAATCTTATCTTAATTAATAATTAATAGGCCTACAGACGTTACTTCAAAAATGAAGATGATTAACGTGCGTCATGAATTTAGTCATGCATTCAGTCATGCGTATTAATCAATGAACTAAATTCTGCCAAGTCACTGGTTTTCCTGGCTAGCTCAGGCAATCCATTCTATGCTCAAATAGCGCTAGGGAAGAAAGAGAATTTGTACAAATTTGCCTTTATCTTTGTGTCTTTCTGAGTATTTTATTAAATTTTGTTTTTGCATTTGAAGATTATGGTTCAGTGTTTTATGTATAATTAATTGCTACTTTACTTTAAAGTCTTCTATCTATAGCTTAGTTATCTTATCTAGATCTAGACACTGTATAGGCCAGGGGTCTCAAACACGTGGCCCGCGAAACAATTTTGTGTGGCCCGCGGCCACGTCCGCGAATTAAAAAAAAATTAGATACAATTTACAATTACCACATATAAGCCGTGAAATGGTTTACAACTGCACAAATCAGTAATTGAGGTGTCCGCCCATTGCAAGCGAAGATTCTGTGAAGGCAAGCTTTGTTGTTATCGCGATGTTAGCAAAGGCATCACGACCTTTCAATGAAGGCCAGTTTGTAAAAGAGTGTATGTTACAGGCGTGTGAAATTATCTGCCCCAAGAAAAAGAAACTCTTCGAAGGCATAAGTTTATCTGCCAACACAGTTGCAAGCAGGATCACCGAGTCAGCGACAAATGTTCAACAGCAACTGATTGCCGCTGCAAAAGACTTTGTAGCATATTCCATTGCACTGGACGAGTCTACTGGTGTAACAGACACCGCATACTGTGCCGTATTCATTCGTAGGGTCGACGAAAACTTGAACATTGTTGAATAGCTATTGGACTTACTTACCCATGAAAGGAACGACGACTGGATGCGACGTGTTTCAAGAACTGGAAGCTTGTATTGACAGGTGTGGGCTACCGTGAAAGAAAACTTGTTTCAGTGGCTACGGACGGTGTACCAGCAATGTATTCAGAGAAGGTTGGTCTTGTTGGATTAATGGTAGAGAAACGGTATCAGCTCAGCTTGGCGGGACCTTTTGCAGCCATACACTACATTCTGTACCAAGAAGCACTCTGTGGCAAAAGTCTACAAATGAAGAACGTGATGGATGTTGTTGTGAAGACGATGAATTTCATACGTGCACGGGGTCTCAACCACAGACAGTTTGTGTCATTTCTAGCTGATTTAGAAACGGAATATGGAGAGTAGCTTTATTATACGGAAGTCAGATGGTTGAGTCATGGAAAAGTGCTGCAGAGATTTTTTGAACTGAGACGGGAAATAGCATTGTTCATGGCAATGAAAGACGGAGACATACCTCAGTTCAGTGACCCAATGTTTTGTCGGATCTTGCTTTTCTTACTGACATCACGCAAAATCTCAATGCACTCAATTCACAACTACAGGGCACAAAGCAGTTGATGTTTGACCGCATCAAATCATTCATTTACAACCTGGTTTGTGGGCCACTCAGCTGGCAGATGGAAACCTGGCTCATTTGTCTTTTCTACAGAGCATTACGGTTCAACCACGTCGCCTGAAAGACTACATAGACTTCCTCTCCAGACTACTGGAAGATTTTGAACACCGCTTTCAGGATTTCACTGCTCTCGAACCACAGTTTTTCCTTGTTGCCACTCCGTTCTCAGTTGACGTGAAAAACGTTCCAGAGGAAGTCCAGATGAAACTACTGGACCTGCAGTGGGACACTGTTCTGAATCAAAAATACGCTGATGTTGGTGTTCCAGATTTCTACCAGTTTCTTCCAGAGAGAAGTTTCCAAACTTATTCTGCGCAGCTGCTAGAATTCTAGCGATGTTTGGGAGTACGTACGTTTGCGAACAGTTTTTTTTCCAGAATGATCAACAAAACAGCATTACGATCAAGACTGACTGATAAGCATCTGAGAGCAACCTTGCCACTACACGCGACTTCAGGCCTAACGTCGATGGTCTGGTCTCTGCCAAACGCTCTCAGCTGAGTGGACAGAAACATGAGTGACGAGCCATCTGCAGTAGGCCTAAAAATTATAGTTGTTGTTTTGTGGGGAACTACAGTTTCTGCAATTTAATAAGTGACAGAGACAACGTCAACTTATTTTAGTAAACTAAACTGCCTGTGCGTGTAATAAACTACAATAAATGTAATTAATAATTATAAAAACTTTATTTTAGCATTTTACTGCATTGACAGTAGTGTTCGTAAAATTTAATGAAAAAACATTCGCTTTTTGTGGTGCGGCCCGCTGAATGTTTGTTACTTTCCATTGTGGCCCACATGCTGAAATGAGTTTGAGACCCCTGGTATAGGCCCCTTGATCTAGATACGTAGTCTAATCTAGATCTAGCTCTAGAGAGATCACTATCTATACATAGATCAATAGATGATTAGATCTATACTAAGAAGTAAGATCAAGACTAATTTGCTGTTCGTGTAGCTAATGAGGATAATAGACCTAGATCATACCTCTGTCATTTTTAGGCTTATTCAAACGAGTAACTGCAGTTGGGTGTCACGACTTCCAGTAATCTGCCCACCACTGCATTTGGACGGCTTCAAGCTTAGGCCTATAGTCCACTCGTAAACAAGCCATGTGCGCAAAATGGCTGATTGGATATCTAGACTATATCAATAAAAGCATAAGATGATGTCATTTCTTCAACATAATTAATGACGTCAATTTCTCTCAATATACATTGTATGAAGTTATTTCTTCAAAAACATTCGCTTGCATGGGCGGCACCTTATCATGCTAATCATCTGCTACTAAACACGTCTAGGTGTTTTACAAAGCTTATATCAACTCACTTTGTCCGTCTAGTAAAAAGTGAATACACCTTATTTCTCCCACACCCATTCTCTGATCAAGTTGAAACTTCACACAATTATTCTTTGACATAGACAAGACATGAATCAATAATAAAAAAAAAAAAAGAAATCAATTTGACAATTAATCACTGGTAATTGATTATTTTGTTTAATATCAACAAGGGAAATAATACTTCAGTATTCACAGATATGGCTAAATTTGTTGGTTTTAGTCTCCTTAAATAATTGTTAACGGTTTTTTCTCCATCACGTATTCTCCGATGAAGTTGACACTTAAATTGGAACTATTTTTTTATTGTACCTAACAAATCATGACAATAAACAAAAATACGTAATTAGTCAATTAATTATTGTGTTTGATATCGAATACGGGAAATAGCTTGTACATTATTGAAATATTTTTAAGGGCGAAATTCGTCCCCTTTAGATAAGCTTTTTTTTTAATGATTGTTTATATTTTGCTTGCTTTTTTTCTTCTAATATTTATTATTGTTGCCTTGAAAGATCTACACAGGCGATTCCTCCACTACGTCTTAGGGTTCTGAACGGTTTCGAGTCCGTTCCATATGTAACAGAATACTGGAATTTTTCTTCACTTTTTTTTTTTAACCCATCAACAATTTACCATACCGTAGGGAAATTTGACTTGATTCAGAGAAACGCTAAATGAAAACTAAAAGACTAAGACTGCCTTTTTATTCCATATTGGAAATTAGGGATTACAAAATGACTTAAAAAACAAGAACATTCCACAACTGAGAATAGACCCAACACACAGTGACTACACACAGACACGATCATGATCTTTTTCATGTTTCCTAGAGTACCGGTAGCGCTGATAGACTATATCCTAGGAATGTAAAAGACCTTGATTAGTTTCTGAACTGCTTAAGGCTTGATCGATCATCGGACCATTTAAAAACATTGCACACATTCACACAGTCAAATCAAAAAGAATCAACTAGATCAAAGGCTAGCTTTACATTTATTTCAAGTTTAAAAAGATAATTTAAGAAAAAGAATCTTTCATTGACAACATACGAAAGAAGCAATCAAACAACATTTTGAGTTGTACACAATACATTTTAAACTACCCAAGCAGTTTGATGGCTCTTTTAAATGCTACAGAAAAAAAATGAATAAACATTTACACAGAAAAGTTAAAAACAAATAAGTGTGGATTTTTGTTTCTTTTATGCAATCTACATAAGCTTTTAAAACAAAAAAAAATGAGTTGATAGTAATATAAAAGTGGTCTTTACTTGTATAGTATGGTAACAAAAAAAAATGTAAATATTTACAGACCAATTAAAACAATAAAAGGTCTCACAGCCTCATAAAATTAATATAGAATATGGGAAGTGTTAAAAGTTTTACTTGGTGAAACAAACATATCTGATGGACTCTTATTTTGAACAAAATAAAAAACAACTTGCTATTTACCTGAAACTTTTCACTTTTGTTTTTCAATAAAACATTTTTCAAAGTCATTATTTCTCACCATTAATAGTTGCAAAAATAAATCTGCCGTACAAATTGTGTAGACAATTAAAAAAAAAAATTATTTTTTTTATATCCATCGGAGAAAGTCCTTTTTTGTAAAATATATTTTCATTAACAACAAAAATAAATTTAAATTTCAACATGTGTTTGCTTTGCTCTTTTAATACTAAATGAGTGTTTTATACATTTATAGAAAAGCTGCATGCCTCATTTAACATGTACATGGTACTGTACCAAACAGAATGCCACAGTTAACTTGTACATTTATGATATATTTAAACCGAAATAAAAGTTAAAAGAAAATTGTGTATTTACCCACTTTTACTACTATTTTTCACAATCAATTTTATATAATTCATATTTTAATAGTAAAAGTTCTCTTTTCAGACCTTGCTGTCCATGACCATAAACTGAGGCACAAATATGGATCCCTTCAAAACTTTAGAACTGCCCTTGGAGATTTTCATTTTTAATAAGGCAGCCTTGCAAATGCTTTGGTCTAATGAACCATAACTTTTAAAACCTATTACACATTAGCTTTATGACACTTTAGTTCTACAGGCTGAAGACAGTTTTCTACTAAGAATTGATGCTCACGAAAATCAAAGTGCTTAATAAATGAAAAAAAGGAGGAAAACCAAAAAATAACAAACTAAATACAACTATCTAACTATTTAGTCCTGCTCCAACAGTCAATACAGCCGGTATTAGTCAGAGGAAATTCAAAGTATAATTATACTTTGGCAATTTATGCAAGTAACTAATTTTGTAACCAAAAAAAAAAAAAGATTATCTTGAGTAGTCCAAAAAAAAAGATCTTGAAATAATGTAAATAATAATAATAATAATAAAAAGAAATTGTAACTTTTGTGCAATAACATATACAGAGACAAATAAAATCTTACCAAAGCTAAAAAATGTAAATATATGACTAATAACATATTATAAGCCACAGTATGGGGAACACTTTCTGGGTGAAAAAAAACAAGAATGATTTTCTTTAAGATGAATCTTCAGAAACAATAGTCTTACTTGTCAATAATTTAAGGTAGATGATAATAAACTGAATTAAGCGAATATTTTATATTTAGAAAAAACAAAACAATAACAAATATTCCAAAATGCACAACTGAATGTGAAAATTAAGAACCCTGGTTGACATGATTTCTCTTACTACCGATATTAATGCTTTATTCATAACAATTTGTTAACTAAAATGTTTAAATTTCTTACATTCTAACAATTTTTTAAATAAATACATTTCTAAGAACAACATCATTATCTAATTACTTTTTTTTTTGTTTTAGGAAATTTTCAAGGCCTATGAAATTCTGTAAAAAAATGTGTACTGGGTTCAGGAACTAAAAATTAATTTTTCTTTTTAAGTCTTTAAAATTAAACATTGAAAACATTTTTAAAAATTATATAGCTCTTGACCTACATTGCTTTTTAAAACTGAAGACTTTTAGAGCTTGCTTACTTCACAGACAGAAGAGTTCCAAATCAATATAAACTTTTCTCAAACTTTTGGTATAAGAAGGATAAAAAAAACAACTTTTCATAAATACTATATAGATAGATAAAATAAATGAACAATAACTTATAACAATAATAGTAAAAAAAAACATTCTTTTCATTTGCAACCATCAATCCTCAAACTACAACTGAATGGACCAAATAATAATCCAGCAGTATTTTCTTCACATATAAATTAGGCTATGAATATAATGTCTTCAGCTGAAGAAATATCTTGCGCACAATAAATATTTTGTTTTACAAATCAAGAATAAATAATTAGAATAATTATTGTGAAATAAAAAGCTTTTGTGACTTTTTCAACCAAAGAATGTAACGTCAATCTAAAGCCTTGATAGCAGAGAAGCTAAGCCTATACTGTAACTATTGCACTTCAGCCATTGAACATAAACTGCATATTTCCTTTCACATGATTATCACCCAACTATGATCTATACACAGTTCTCCAAATCAAAACACATTGTGGTATATATATTCAAAAATGTACCAGAAGATGAATTTAACTCCTACTAAAATCTGTATTCAAGAAAGGCAAGTCATTAATTTAAATTAGGAACAATTATAAAAAAAGATACATGTTTTTCTTTATATGAGGTATAAATATTTAACAAATATTTGCATTCCAATTCTGTGTCATTCATTATTAGTTTGTGTCACATTATCAATAAAATTTCTGAACAATTTTTAATGTAGCAATTTATAATGTAGTGTTTAAAGTCAAAACTATAGACTAGATAAGGACTAGATCTAGTACCCAGTTAGTATAGCTCAATGGGTGTGGCTTTCAAAATAATGAATAACTTACAAATAGTACAGTACTATTCATATGGTATTGATGGGTCTTTCACACCAGTGGAGGTTATTTTCATATAAACATGAATTGGAATATATTACCTGACATTAGTTGCATAAGTACTAGTCACAGCCAAATAAGGCAGAATTTAATATAACACAAATTTGCTAATCTGGTCCAATTTAATTTTTAAAATGTTATTAATTTTGCCTAAAGTAAGTTTTATAGTATTTTTTCTTTTTATAGACCATACAGATAACAGGGTCAAATCTTTTTTTAAACCAGGGTTCAAACAAAATAATTATGTCAGCCTATACATTTGTAGAAATTAGTAAAGCTTTTAAAAACAGATTAACAAGAAATCATTTGGTCCAATTATATGGCTGCCTTCATTTTGTAAAGAATTTAACAATGTTAGTTTTAAATCTATTTGTAATGGCAATTTATGAATTACACCAACTTCACAATATGGTTTATGTTCCTTTTTTTTTTCTTTTGCAAAAAAAAATAATAAAAAAAAATAAAAAAATAAAACAATTTTGATTTGTACTATTTGTAAATGTCAGCTCACAAAGTACATTGTCCACAGTTCTAAACTAATCAAATTCATCTTCCATGAAGAGAAAATTGTAACCATTGTAAATCATTTTAGTTACACGTAAGAAATGCCTTGATCATTAACCAGGTCCTGGTTTATCTGGTGTGTCTAAGTTTCCTCCACTTTGACTAGTGAGAACAGCATGACATGAGCAGCAAACTAGAACTGTTTCTTTCAAAGCTGCTGGGGCTGAGAATAAATAATTCAAAAACGTTATCTAACATGGCAGCCAAATTGAATGAATTTTAATAATACTTTCAATATAATTGAAAACATTCACCATTATTCCTAATGGACTTCTATATTAATATGAACTATATATATATATATATATATATATATATATATATATATATATACATGACTACTGGCAAAAACAAACAATAAATGTTATTTTAATATCAACATTTCATAATTTTACTAATGGTATTCATAATATGGCAGAGGAAAAGCATTAGTATTTTCAACATCCAGCTGTAATTGGGGGGTAGAGAGAATAAAAGACAAACAATGATATATACTAATAAAAACAAAATGAAGCTGTGTCACATGCAGATTATGTTCATCATAACAAAAAGTTTTATGCTGCTGCACAAGCTGAATTATAAGATGATCGTAAGGCAAATATTATCTGGCAATTTTACATTTTTCTTTTGGTTAGTCATCAAGCTTTCAAAGTAATGCTTCTGCCTTATGATTTATTAATTAAAATTAATTAGTGTGTAGTGAATCATCAATATCTACTTTTATTTCATTGCTTTTCATGTGTTACTATTTTACTTCTGTTACCAGGGGAGGAGAAATGGGATGTTAATTGTTAAATTAAACAAGACATTTCTTATCATTTTTATAGCTATTAGTTAGTGACATGAACTGTAAAGTAAATATTACAATGTAACCATAATAAGCAATAGTTTTTCTAATTCATCAAATCAGAGTTATGTAATTATTACCTTTTCAAAACACTTAAGTTTAAATTAACAATAAATTATTAATACATTCTAAGGTCCAAAAAATGTCTATGTTTTTATCCATAGGAATATACATTATAACTTATATCATTGTAATGTAAATAAATACCTTATTTAATAATAATTTTGCATTACATTAAACAATTCGACAAGACCCAAGGCTCAAAACTGGCAAGCCAAAATGGCAGAAATAAAAAAAAGCAAGAAATCCACATATGACAGAACCAAACCAAAGGATGAAATGGAATGATCTAGGCCAGATGATGACTTACAAGTGGCTCCAAATACAGAACGGGGCACTTTTTGGTAACAACATCTGTTACAAAAACTGTAGCCACAGTGTCGACAATATAGCTAGGGATAAAACATAAAGCATGATGCAAACAAATAGATCATGCACAATGAAAACAAAAATAAAATATAAAATATAAGTTAAAAAAATGTCAATAAAACTGTAAGACAATATTAAACAACTCTTCTTTCCACCAAGTGATTAAACTAACAACTTTTAAGTGGAATTAATGTTTTATTGAACATTTTCCACAATGGATAAAATGATTTTAGCAAGATTAATATTCTTTTTGTAAGTCTGTCAATTTGATTCACTTGAAAGAAACCATATGTAGTATCCTAGAGTTTGGTATCAATGTTATGACAAATTACAATTATAGGATTACAAATGGGAAGGGGAGACAATAAAATGAATTGCCTGCAATCAATGCAAATACAATTGAATAATATTATCTGTGTTTCTTGAAAAAATGAACAAAGAATGAAAAGTTACTATAGTGAAAATGTTTATTTCTGTGCCTCACCATGATTAAGTCTATGTTTATGCTGTGATATAGTTGTGATTTGAATAGCTTAGCCTCCCACGAAGTTTCTTCCATTTATTTTTGCCTATAACTGTAACAATTGGAGGAATTAAAAGTCTTATCTTTAGACTCTTGTCCTCCATCAGACAGACATTAAAGAAGTTCACTCTTTCTCTCTTAATAGACAATACCATTGTTGATTTGACCTTGTTCTTTAAGCTAAATCCTTGATATTATTAATGATGCTTAAAAAGTCAGTTTAGATTTCATTCTTCCCAAAATGTTTATATTTGCTTATAATTTTATCTTGAATAGTTTCCCTTTGGAAGACACATTTTTTTTTCATTTTCAATCTGATTTTACCAAAAAAAAAACAACAAACAAACAATGTTATTAAAAATTGGTTAAAAAAAGGCTCTATTTTTTGTATCTAAATTTTCTGAATAGTAGTGACATTGGGAAAATTAAGTTATATGTTTTATATATTGAGTTTTGTCAAAATATGAATAGTTATCATAAAAAAATACTTTTAGTTAAATTTGAATCATAAAAAATTGCCTAGATCTTGTCTATATTAAGTTTTTTTTTATGAGTCATGTCTACAGTCTTTAAGTTTTTATATTTAATTTTTTTTTGTTTTTGTTTTATGAACATCAATTTGTTTTATCTAAAAAGAGTGTGCATTCCCCTTTAGTTCTATACCAAATATAACATTTTCCGATATCAAACAAAAAAGTTATTAAAGTTTAATCATAACAAGGTAGTGAAATACATATGAGCAACAATTGATAATTCCATCAAACATGGAAAATAATTAAAGAGAGAAAGAGTTAAGTCAGAGACATATTGAAATGTATACTATACAGTATACAGACAAGAAAGCTTTTTTTGACTTGTTGCTAGAGTCAGAGTCTATTTGAGATGCCAGTCAAATAATTTTATATTTAGTGGAGTTTTTAGATCCATTACCACATATGGTCCGGCAACTAAGTGGAGAGGGGTGCATTAGCCTTGGAGAAGGAAAACTCTGAATCCAAACCTCTGTTGCCTTACAGCTAAACCCCTAGCATCAGGAAAAGCTTCAAAGTCAATTATGAGGAAAAATCAGGAGTTAGTGACCCTTAGGCAGCTTGCAGCCCACAGTGCCACATCCTGGGAGAACCTGTGATGCTGTTGAACCTAAACTGTATCAGGTAACTGTCATTCTTTTGGACACATAAACTGCATGGAGAGTAGGGAACTGTTGTGTGGGTGACAATTTCTATGAGATGTTGTGTGGGTGACAATGCTCTTACTACAGTTAATATGAGATGAACCATAGCTGTTCCACAACTGAAGGAGGTGAGCAAAAAGCACTTGAATAATGTTGGAAGCTTTTATTATTACAAGATGAGTATTTTATGGAAATATTTCCTGATATAATATTTATTTTGAAATTCCTTTCAGTTTCTAATGGACCCATTATTTAAAAAAAAAAAAAAAAAGCAATTTTTTTCTGAAAATAGTTGAAATTATTTGGATGAGCTATTACATCAAAAATGATAAGTAAGTAAGAAGGAGATAATGAAAAAAGTGTATAAAAATAATTTTTCACCATTAAAATAAATAGATACATCTTTATGGCAGGATTTTTATAAATCTTTTAATAAATAAATAATTTTAGAACAATTTAAGAGCCAGAAAAAAAAATTTAGCACTTAACACAAAATAAATTTAAATATGTAGATAGATAAGCTTATAGATATAGTTTGAAAGACCAACACTGACAATAATAATACCATTTTGAATAATATTTTTTTTGAACAAAATATTTGCTTTATTATCTTTGGCTTAAAAAAAAATATTTTAAATAGAAATGTAAGCGTCCAATAAAGATAATATGTTTATATTTCTATTTTTAAACAAATAGCCAGGACTGGTAAATTTACTTACTCGCTTTTTTAAAATAGAAGCAAAGGAGACTTTACACCCTAGACAGGTCTCTGAAATGATTGATCAAAGTCAGCAATCTAACATATTTCAGAAAAATCTAGTGTTTTATTATTTCTAGAAGAAAAATCCTGGCCTCTGTCAAGTTTCAGATGTAAGGAGATTTTTAAAGATCTTTCTGGCATACAATTTAAAATTCAACTAGCAAATACAAAATCATGATCATACTTTCAGATTAAAGAATAATGAAATACAGTGGTTCCAATGTAACAGAATTTTAATAAAATAAAAAGAAGTTCAGGGTCCCCAGACAAAAAAGATGCAAACAGAAAGGTTATTCAGTAATTCAAGAAACAAAATGAAACTTCAGCTAGTTTCAAAGAACTAAAGGCATTTTAAGATATTTTGTTCTTATAGATAAACTACAGGTTATTTTTATTTAATATTAGTATTACAGGTGTAATAAAAACATTTCTTTTCTATGTTAAAAATTGCAACAAAAATGATAAATCAAATATAAAATTAACATTTAGTTGTACAATATATTTCAATTATGGTTGGCAAATAAAGTAGATCATACACATATCTAGAGAAACCACAATCCTTATAGGTAATTCTCAAAGTTAAATGATAGAGAATGGCAAACAAAAGTCAAATTAGTTAAAGAATGTTTTTTAAATGAAATTCTCCTATGAAAAAAGTAATGAGTTTGTTAAGAAAAAGAAAAGAGTTTGACTCAAATCCTTCTACTCAGTAACTCTATCTCTCTTCTTTCATTTTCTATCACTATTCATTTTTATGTAACATTAAAAACAACAAATGTAAATTTTTCAAGGAAGTAGAACATTTGCAAAGGTATTTTGTCCAGAACTAACCTCCACCATATCACTAAAATTTTCACAGATTAATTTTTCAATTGAGCATTGGGAATAGAAATCCATGAAATCCTGGCTATTAATTTCACAACTTTTAAGTCATCTTTGTTGCTTAACAAACATCTTGGCTAAACTTCTATAAAAGGTTCTGATCACCTATCTTGAAACCACTTTTTTTGTATGCAGAAATAAGTAACTCAAAAGAAAGATCAGTTGGTAAAAGTAGTACAATTATTATATGGATGTTTAGAAGTAACAAAATGTTATATGCAAGTGCTGTGTGCCAATATAACTATATCAAATGCTTAATTCCCAGAGTGCATAAAGATATACAGCTATGTTTAATAAGAAATGCACATTGAAGCAGAAAATAAACAATTTCATTTTGAACACATTATTTCTCTGCAACAGCTTTAACAATGTTTTAGATGAACTATATTAACAACCAAGAAAACAAAAAGATTCATGCTTCATAAACCTTGTGTACAGTAACTTAAAAGCTAAACTAATCATACATTTAAAACACTTACCACTTGCAGTTTGTTTCCTACGTTTTTTTATTTCCATTAGTCTAGCAACCATTCCAGGTTTTGATGGAGATGGATCCAGTTGAATCATAGATGTATCACTAACAGACTCTGTCATGTCAAACTATGGGAGTAGAAAAAAAGAAGCATAAATTATATTTATTTTTCAAGCTATATACTAGAACTAGCTAGCAATACCCACAGGGCTACAGCGGTTGATTTGTTCACAGGCTATATATTTTTTCTTACTTATAACAATAACAATAAAAAAGACCATCAAGTAAACGCTCCCCTATATATTCCTTTGGCCAGTGAATTCTAGTATCTATTATGTTGAATTGGACTGCAGCTTTGATGGTGAAAATGGCGTAGTTGTTCTAGATGCAAGGCAATTAATAATGGATTAAATTTTTTAATTTTTTCATCCCCTGCAAGTGGGAGAATTAGTGATAGTTGAGTTTGTCAGGACCTTTGCCCATATATTAAAGATTTCATAGCTGAAGTAAATAAAGAAAAACTTACATCAGAACTGTCATCGCCACTAAGATCATCATCATTGTTATCTTCATTTTCATTCACCTAAATTAAGACATTGTGGCTTATACTATTGTACTTACATAATTAATACATTTAGCAAATTAAATTGCAATTATTCTTTAATTTAATAGCTCTTAAAGCTGCAGAAGGCAGTATTTAAGGTAGACCCCTGTGTCAGAATCAGTATGAAATTTAAAAAAAAAAGAGCTTTTACTGATAGTTCAAGTCTACATAAATTTTCCCAATAAAACATTCATTTCACCTTGTCCACAAAGAGACAATGAATGTTGAGGGAGAAAGTATCTGGAATTTGGGATTCAAACTTTGGCTCCCTTAATAGGTGAACAAGCAGTTTTTGCCAATCATTCCACTTTTTGGGGCTTTTTAAGACCAGAAGTACCAGCTAATGGGTTAATATAATTATTAAAAACAAAAAGTATTATTTAGTTAGTAATTGTAAAAAAAAAACAATTACACTCTTACTCGATATGTATTAGGGAGCAATGAAATTTTATAGCAATATTTCTAGTTGGAAAGAAACTTATTGAAAGTCAATACAAAATGTTACAGATTAGCATTATTAACTAACTTAAAACTATATTCACCTGTTTTTTTTCTTCTGAGCTGGGTTTTTTTGTGACTATAAAATTGGTTTTGTTCTCTTTGAAGTATTTGTATCCTCCTAAAAAAGATGAACAACCTTATAAGATCAAGTAAAACAATACATTTTCAAAATTATTTTCAACAATCTAAAAGAAAAATTGTTAACAAAGGAAGAAAAATTACTTTTTATGATATGAGGATGACAAAGAAAAAACCAATTGATTATGAGGAAGTAGTTCCAGCGTGCTGGGCACATCACTATACTCAACAAGAAAACACAGACTTCTGTATGGTAGCTGAACAAAGAACACAAATGTAATAAATAGAAACATTTAAATGTATTATTAAATGAGAAAAATAAAAATAAATTGAATCACTATAGCCATAAATGTATCTTGGTTTTAACTGATCTATTTATTGCACTCAAAGTTAATGAAAACATAATTACATGACTGATGGCACAAATGAATCCCATCTAATGATGGAGTAGAAGTAGTTCAGATATTCATTGCTCTTCACAACAAAGTCATGCATTTCAATTAGACTGGAACAGAAACAAGCAAATTATTTTATTTCTTGAGTTTAGTTTCAATATACCAAAGTCTTTAACAAGAGTGAAACATCTTTGGGAGACTTTCTCTCTATATATAAATAAAAAAACAACATTTATATTATTTCTATACATGTGTTTGTACACACAGTTATTTATTAGGTACTATTAAAAAAAACTCAGCAGGTGTGAAAAAAGCTTTTACACCAAGTACACAAATCAATGGCCAGTGTTTAAAAAAAAATGAAAATGGGTTGAAAAGCTTTCCACTGGAACCCAAAACCAGTATGCTTGATACTGGTGAGGCATGCCAGCCTTAATTATGAAATTTCTCTAGGAGAAAGAAAACACAAGTTGCTAAACCACAAATCCTTCATGGGTATATTGTTTGTGCAAATGTTAGGATCTAGGACTGACTAAGTGCAAGAATAACCCACTGCTTTCTTCTGTCTGCATGAATCCAAGTACTTTTTGATAAAGATCTAGACTGCACTTTTCTAGATTGCTATCAGTACAATCAGAACATCATGAGAATTTTCATAACTGATGAGCATGATATAATGAAAGGCCTGAGGAATGAGACTATTGATCAAGGCACATGTATCACTACAGTTTTTTTTCAACTTTTGGAGATTTCAATTAATGACAGAGAATGGAGCAAAAGCTAACTCTACCTTCTCCCAAAGATTATCCACTTCAACTGATGGTCCTAATGGCCCATACATTTCTAAAATAGAGATGGCATCTATATTATCAGAAGATCTATAATTATTAGTCAAATATGTGACTTGATCATCATACAATCTCTAGTATTACTGTTTATTTTGTATTTTAATACATGCTTTTAAAGCCATTTCTAATACAGTTAAATTGTTAAAACAAAAAATTCTTTTAAAAAATTAGGTTAAAGTTATGCAATATTACCATATAAAATAAAGTTAACTTTTGAGAATAATCAGACTAAAAAAAAGTTCATACTAATGGTTCTTATTCCACTGCATAAATACATTATTTTATTAATTTTAGCAATGATTTGAAAAGAATCATTGGATAAAAATTTCAAAATGTACAATACTCATTAAAAGCTCAAGAACCAGATAACTTGCACATTCATTTTGCTTACAGGTAGAAATAAACTTTTACTGACTTTTATACCCTTATATAAGATCATAGGAACAGATTTCAAAACTTATATATTTTTTAAATAATTATGGAAAATTTTTAAAAAGTGTTCCTTTGGGAAATTTTAAACCAAAATTTTTATTCTATGATTACACACATGGGCATTGTATGCTGTAACCAAATATAGAACACTAAGAAAACATGTATGTCTCTTTAAAAGGTTTTATTAAACAAGAATAACAGAACAGGTTAAAACTGTCAGTTTGTCACACCAGTAAAGAACAGTTCACAACAAACAACAAGAATCAGAAATACATAACAGTTACCTATATCTGAAATTCTGCACTGTGCTTAATGTACCTTCCACCTCCTCCGTATCACTGACTTTAGATGTTTTCTCATTACTAGGTAAAAGTTTGCCCAGTATCCCAGTATGAATTTGAAATAAAGAGACAGTCGCAATGCCAATTACTAAACTTGATGCCAGGACAAACACAGCACCTAAAATTCATATAAAAAAGTACTTAATACATTTTAAATGAAGATCGAGAATATCAATAAATAATGAATGAAACAAAAAAAAATTTTAATGTCAATAACACTAATTGTGGCACAACTTTTTATGAATTAAAAAGGCCTAAGGGCAAACATAAATTTACCCTGGGAAATCCAAATGCAAACCACATTGCATATCAGCCAAAGGACTATAGTTGATTTACAAAAACGCCACCTAATAATAAATAAATGTATTCATATCATATTTTACTTTAAAAAAAATAAAATTATTTTTTCAAATGTTGTTAAAAAGCTGAAATAAACTGAAAATGATAAATCTGAAGAATTACCTTCGCAAATCATCAATGAAATAAAAAACCAAAGCAAATGGTTCTATTAGTCGAGAGAATCTGTCAACTTCAGTCACAAAATCTGACAAATCTAAAACCATTGAAGTCTCCTTTTCCTTCGCAGTATTATCTGTCTTTCCCATTCTAGTTTTTTTTTTTTTTTTTATAAATATATTTGTTTTTAAATAAGCATAATTAGGCTTAAGATTTCAACTTAGAGGTAGGCATATAAAAAAAATTTCATTGATATTCCTGTGATGCATCTGAAATACAAAAGATAGCATAATGAGATAATAATTCCTCTTTTCCAAATATATCTTAATTGAAATCTTTTAAATCATTTTTAATTTGTATAGTCTTAACATGCAAAAAAAAAGTTCATATATAATCAGACTTGTATGGTCATTTGTGGGTGTCTACTAGAGTTTATTATTCATTTTTCATTTTTTGATCTGACATGTATCATTGAAGATTCACTTTTAAAATTTATATTATAAATTTAATCACATCTACACCAGCAAAGAAATGCTTGCAATAAAACTTAATGCACAAAATAACTCATGTCCTAAATGGGCTAAATGTAATAAATAAATCAGCTTTCTATAAAGCTTTAAGGGTTAAAAGATTTATACTGTCTATACTATCTTCTTATATAATACAGAAGTTACTTCAAAAAAGAAGATGATTACATCCTACGCGTCATGCATTTAGTCATGCATATTAACCAATGACTTAAATTCTGCCAAGTCACTGTTTTTCCTGGCTAGCTCAGGCAACCCATTCCATGCTCAAATAGCATTAGGGAAGAAGGAGTATTTGTACAAATTTGTCCTAGCATATGGGACGAGGAATGTGCCTTTATACTATAGACTATATATATATAGAGGAGATATTTTAGGAGAATTCTTGCAAATTTTAGGAGACTTTCATTTTTAGGACAATTTAGGAGCGCTACAAACCCTGTATAGTGGGTCTTCCCAATCCTCATACAATGAAGCCTGTGCTGGCTTGGTCATGTTTGTTGGATGGACAAAAATCGCATCCCAAAAGTCATCCTTTATAACTTGCTACTGGCTCAAGGAAAACTGGTTGTCCCACCTACATTATGTAGATCTGGATGTAATCAAACAGGACCTCAAAGCAGTGAAAATTGATATTGACTAATGTGAAGACATAGGAGGTGCATAGGCTGAGCAGTAAATTGCTTGGCTTCAGAACCAGGGGTCCCAGGTTCGAATCCTGAGACTTTTAATATCAGGATCTTTGGGTGCTTCTGAGTCCACCCATTCTAACAGTAATAGACTAATACTGAATTCTAGTAGAGTTAGAGTCAAACTAGAATTAAGATTAACTAGATTCTTGAAATAAATCTAGATCTCTATATTAGTCTATATATAATAATTTAAATATAATAATAAAATTTAATAATATTTTAAATATATAATATATATTTATATATATATACCAAAATCTAGATATTAGAGAATACTACTAAATAGTACTAGTAGTAATACTAAGTGATCTATTACTATTAGATACTATATTTACTATATAGATTCTAGATCTAGTCTAGAATCGTAGAAGTAGAGTAGAATAGAATATTATAGAAATGTAGATCTAATTGATCTAACTATTATAATCTTAGTATTCTTAGTCGACTTAGTATCTAAGTATAACTATACTAAACTATAGTGGTCTATAGTCACTAAAGTATAAGAAGTACTATAAGTATAAGTTATAGTAATAAAATAAGTATAATTAAATAATTCTAGAATCTAGATCTATGTACCGTAACTGTCTAGATCTAGACAATTTAGATCTGAATCTAAACTAGTCATAGATCTCTAAATCTAGAATCTACATAGATGAATAGATCTAGATTATATATAAATCTAGTAGGTATTTTAGTCTATAAGTAATAGTCAATACAGATAGTGACAGTGGTAGTCTACATTAAAATTAAAGGTAAGATAACTTCCTGTAAAATATTTGTGTCGAAAAGAAACAGTATACTTTTTTATAAATCTACTTTTTTTTTTTTTCAGTAACCTAAACAGTTATTGAAACCATGTTGAAACTAGATCTAGATGTCTAGATTTAGACTCTTATAGTTTACAGCAGTGTGACCCAAAATACGACTCGTGGGTCGATGCGGCTCGCGACGTGGTTACACAAAAGGAAAAAAAAGGTTGAAAAATGTATCTTTACCTAGAATCTACGTTAGGGCCCCCATTTTTCTCTCTCGTGGATTGGTACCATGACCTTTAACATCTTTGCGTGTATGAAATGGAGAATCTACTTGGAAAAGAGAACGGATCTTTCCTTTTTTTTTTTTTTAAATGAAGCATGCATAGACATAAATATAATATGTCTATGGAAGCATGATAATAATCCAACATATTTGTTTCATAAAGAAAGCGTGTCTGTTAAAAAAAAATTAATTAATGGCATTATAAAACAAATATGATGGCATTTTTGGTTTGAACCGCTAGTAAAGTATTGTTAAACGCATAGAGACTGGAGGATTGAATCTATGGCAATATTTGACAAAAAGAGACAAGAAAATCTACAGTTCTGCTCACATTTTAATTAGGCTACAGAAAGGAAGCCATTTTCCGACTCGTTAAAAAACAACTCTATAGCCATATTACAAGGTCTTCGGGGATCGCAAAGACCTTCCTTCAGGGAACAGTACCAGGAAAAAGAAGAGCTAGATAAAGCAATGTTAAAGACAACATAAAAGAATGGACGGACCTAGTTGCCATTGAAAGGGGTTCTATTCAAGGCAAAAAAACAACAAAAAAACCCAGAAAGGAATGAAGAAAGACGATTGACAAATCTTGAGGGGTTCCCCAACGGTCCAACAGACTAAGAGACAGGTGAAGGCGAAAGATAAAATATTCCATGACTCAGTGTAAATAGGTCTACTAGATCCACCGGTTTCTGATAAAATAGTTTCAAGTTAATTTCATTTCATATTTGTGCCACTTCAGTCATGTGATGTGACCCGCGACACGGGTGCCAGAAAGAAAAATGGCCCGCACGTCAAATCAGGTTGGGCATCACTGGTCTACAGTGTCTATACCATGACACAAATAAATATCTTGTCGTCAAATTATAATCTAAAATAGTCTAGAAATCCAGTCAAATTGATGCCCTTTTTGTCATTCTGTCTTATCTTATATATTTATTGCAAACGCCGGTATTGACAGTAGAGGGACTTCTTATGGTCCGACAGTTACGCCGAGCAGGGCGAATAACCCGTACGGGGGACAAACGTATGCCAAAAGCAGTCTTTTTGGTGAGATAAAAGGTGGTCGACGTAACATAGGTGCCCTACAGAAACGCTTTTAGACAAGCTTAGGCGCCATATTGCCTTAGCTGACATAGAAAAGAGCACCTGGTTGCATGCGGCTTCAGAACGAGACAGCTGGAGGGTCACATACAAATTCGCGGGATACACATTTGAGACCAAAATCCGCATATTAGTCATTAGTTATGCATATTAATCGACTTGAACTCTGCTAAGTCGGTTTTCCTGGCTGATTCATGTCTCAAGAATGAAGCCGACAAGTGACAACCACAGTATGAGTAGTTCTTAGCGGCTCACTAGCGGATCCAGAACTTTGGAGTGTTTTTTTTCCCAAACCCTAACCCTAACGCCCAGTAAACCCTAGCCCTATATATATATATATATATACCGGTATATGAGAATTTTAAAAAAGCAGAAAAAAAAACAACAGTCATGTTGAGGCCTTCCTCTTGCAAGCTTGGGGGTCTGGGGGAGCGCAGCAAGCTTCCCTTGTGCGGTTTGGGGCTTAACCCCGACGCCAAAAGCATTTTTTTTTTGCATTCTTCACTGCAAAAACGCATTCTCCTGACATCCTAAGCTCATTATTCATCAGTGGAGTTCGCCCCGACGCCAAAAGCGTTTTCCTGCATTTTTCTCTGCAGAAACGCATTCTCCTGACATCTACAGCTCATTATTCATAAGCCAAAAGCGTTTTCTTACATTCTTCTCCTGACATCTACAGCTCATTATTGATCAGTGGTGTTGGGGGCAAAGCCCCGACGCCAATAGCGTTTTCTTGCATTCTTCACTGAAGAAACGCATTTTCCTGACCTAAAGCTCATTATTCATCCTATTAAAAAAAAGACCTTTTGAATAATGTTGAAAAAATTCTAAGATTAATTTATAGGCCCTTAATCAATTGCAAAGACTTTGCTTTGGAAAAGTTTGAATTCAAATGAAATTTTTTCAGTATAAGAGTCACGATTGAGATGAGTTCTAAACCCAGATAATTATTTCCTAGTCGCCTTTTTTCCAACCTTTACTCAATCTGATATTTTTCTGGGACTATAACTCACAATTTATGGTTGAATTTTATTTATTATTATTTATCGAATAATTTTTTTTTCGGCGGCGATCCTCAAAGCCTTAATCTGAATATGTGGGGTCTTATCTTTTCAATGAACAAATCGGTTTTATATAAGTTATAAAATGGTTTAATTAGCGCGGGTCCTATAAAAGTGCTGGGCCCACTGCGGTCGCATAGGTTGCAGTGGCCTAAGGTTGGCCCTGCAAAATAGCGGCGTATGCTACGCCGCCGGTCGACTAGTATCATAATAATTCTGTTTCCTACATAGCTCACGCTCAATAGCAAGAATTACCAAATGTTTCAATCTATCTACGAGAATTCTTCTGAGGGGCGAGAAGCTTCTTACACCAGATTCCAAAATTACGGGATAATACCGTTTTTTTTAATCGCGCGTAGGATTGGCGTTTTCCACTTTTGTCTATATATTTCCGGAGATTTGTATGAGTTTTCTAAAGGTTTTAATAAATTCCGGAGATTTCCAGGACTTTTTCGTATATTTTGCAATTTCCGGAAATTTCCAGGAGTTCCTTGTAACTCGACAGGAGGCCGCGGGAAATTTGTTATAAGTTATAAAATGGTTTAAGTTAATAATTTATACATTTAGAATTAGCGCGGGTCCTATGAAAGTGCGGGGCCCACTGCGGTCGCATAGGTTGCAGTAACCCTGCAAAATAACGGCGTATGCTACGCCGCCGGTCGACTTGTTAAGCTTATTTGGTAGATATATTGGCATATTGAGTCTACATTTAAAAAAATCTAACGCGGGCAGATAATAACCTGACACAAAAAATAACTAAAGCAAACCAAGCTAAAACAATAAATACTCTTTATTATTAGATTCCCGATGTAGAAAAGCATATCATAAGTTAAAAATAAAAATAACACACACACTTTTTGTAGAGCAACATTTTTGTTGGTAAAGGATTTCTGAAGATGACATCGTGTAAACAAAGGCTGTTAAACAGACAATAGGGTGAACATTGCATTCGCTGAACCAGTAATAAGTAAGCAACTGTTTACTTGGATTCATGCTTTAATTTCCTTGCATAGTTTTATTAACAAAATGAAGGCAGTATGTTTACATTTTTATAATACTTCGAGTCTGAAGCTTAGGGCAGAAATAGTTTTCATCAATTCTATTTGCAGACACAGCTTAATCTACTACGCTTGAAGACTACAGGGAAATAGGATAATTCAAAGGCTTTACATAAGAAGCTTAGACGTCGTTGGATGAGGCACTCTTCAATCAAGTTTCAGTTCTATTCTGAAAAGCTGATTTTCCCCTGTAGTCTTATTGTAAAGTAAACGAATAATTAAATAGTAATTTCAAAGTTTTATAAATATAATTTGAACATAGCCTCCATATCAAACCTCGTTATATACAAGTGTCTGTGTTACACAGGAGAGATCATACAATGTTTTTAAAATGTACAATATACATACATAAAATAAGATTTTATAAAAATCTTTTGCTTATAAAGAAACAAGTTATATGCATAACAATCTGCCATAAAATAACTTTCAGTCTGTATTCACACAAAATGTAAGTTAGTAAAATCTCAGTCATTGATGACACATGGACAATGAATGAAATTAAAAACAGATGTTTACAACAATAAATACTGCCTATTTTTTAATTTTTTTTTTAATCCTACTGAATCCTGTCAAACGTTGCAGGTATTTTCAATGGCACATTACTTCACTGCTTAAATTGAATCAAGGGATTTTTAGATATTTGTTTGGAACTGGGCATACAAAAGAAAATTCTACATAGAATTAAGTGTAGACTTAGTTGTAACTACTAAATATTGAAATGCCTCATTATGACATCTGTCATCAGAGACAACCCTCCCCCCCTCATTTAAATAAAGCTAATAAAATTATCCAATGCATTATAATTCATGTGCTTCAGATTTTTTTACTTTTCAGTTTGAGATCTAATTTAACAAAGTTAAGATGTAACTAATATGAGAGCACACACAACAGTGTAGAGAGCAATTTGAAATTAGTATTTTAACATGATGTGTTTGCTAGTTAGGACATTCCCCTGAATGGATTCAGTATCTTAAATAGAAAAAAAAGATATCAGTTTTAACCATAGCAATTTAAGAAGATGTCCCCATTGTTATCAAGATGTATTGATAGGATAAAGATGATATAGTAAACAAAATTAAACAAGGCTCAGGAATTGGTCAAAATAAATTTTAAGAGTCTACCCCCCCCCCCCCTTGTGCTTTCATTGTGCTTTTAAAACTGATATCTTTAGTATTTTGTTAATCAGCTTGTAGGACATGGGCACATTGAAGATGGTACTGGTTGAACTAAGTCAGACCACCACTACAATGTTCACTATCTATTTTGGATCCCTCAACTCGACATATTATAGAATTTAGAACTATATCAAACGACCCCTCAAAGGAGCAGTCAGGCTTATCACAAGTAAATATTCACACTTAGCAAGAGCAAATCACTTTAAAAAGACAACCAAGAAGATTAAAGCATTGTACATAAAACACCAAACCAGAACTTTTAAAGAAAGTATTTAATACTTAACTATTAAATAACGTAACGTAATAAATACTCAGAAAAAAAAATTCTTGTTCTATTACTTTAGGACAAATTTATAGAAGAACTCTTTCCTTCTTTCAATGTGATTTAAACATTTAAGGAAATGACTTAACATCATCAGCAAGAACAACTTATGTTCAGTTTAAACATCAAAAGATATGAATGCATTGGGCTTCTATTCCTCTTTTGAAGGAACATCTTAATGAATAGGATTGGAAGGACAATTTGTAATTTTCTAGACAAGATAATTAAAATTGTCAAAATTATATTTAAAGAACATTAGCAAAAAAAATTATCAAAATTGAAAGGATTCAAGAGATCTTGTGTTCAATAGCTATTTTCTCATTAAATTTAACAAATTTGAAGTGAAAAAACACAAAACAACAACACTTGAACAAAGGCATTCAACCATTCTCAATAATAGCAATTGACAAAATATATGAAAAATTTGTTCATAGATCATAACAACTCTTTATTTATATTAATATTAACAATAAAATGATTAACTTTTTCCCCACAAAGTATCAACATGTCAACAAACAATAGATCGAAATCCACTTGACAAATACACATTTTAAATGTATACTTTTAAGGCATTGTCATGGGTTTACAGATTAAATAAAAGTAACAAAAGTGTTAATTCTATAACAACATGAAAAATTAGGATATATCCTAGACATATTTCATGAAATTGATATGAAGCTGCTACATTGTAGCTTATACAGTTTGATCAAATTGTGTAGCCCTTGGCAAAGGCTATCATTTCAGCAAAAGTAATGTATGCAAGACTTCTAAGAGCATTTTAATTTAGCAAAGACTTGAAGTAGTGCACACTAGTTTCTCATAATTTCATTATGCTTATAACCTTAAAAGGGCCCATTAAAATTGTACACTTATCCCAAGGACAGCCAGGTTTGATAACTACATAAATATCTTATGTATGCACAAATCATGTTTTAGTACCATACAACCTTTGAGAAAAAATAAGCTATACAATAAAATAAGATCACAAAGAAACATAAAACATTTATAATTATAGGAAGCACTGTCACATATTTGAGCTTAGCTGAATACAACACAAAATTAACAGATTGATACAAAATGACACATCAATGTTACAATGTAGATGTTGTTTTTAAAATATATATATAATATCTAATATCTTAGAAATTAAAACAAAAGAACAATTGAAGACCAATGTAATAGCAAGATAGGTGGAATGTTTCATTATTATATTCTAGTTGATATACAACACACGCTATTGATTAGCAATTATTGTTTATCTTGACTTTTAATTAAGACCATTCAGCAACAAGAAATGATTGGCGCCTTAGTCACCTAACTGTTCTTATATACCAAATGCGTTTATGCAAGAGATAACTTTCACAAATATTCTACTCCATTTAACTGCTGAGATCAAAACCTAAATGTGTATCTCCTTGATACTTGCAGCATCAGTTATATATTTAACCAAAATTAATGTTTTTTAAAAATATCTTTTAATATGGATTTAAAAATTGGAAACACAAGGATAAAATGAGATGTAAGTAAATATTTACACACACAAACAATTTTCTTAAGTAATAAATCTTGATTTAAAATAGATTTACTAGTTGTCCAAGGGATAAGTGCATATCATTACTAAATTATCACAAATATTTCAAAGAAGAATTTACAGAACAAACCATTAAAAAAAAGCAATAACTTTACTGTTAAGATAATAAAAAAAAATAATGGTTGGGAATTATGAGTTGGACTTGAATAGCAAGACAAAGACATGCAGGAGTTAACTTCCACAGAATTTAACAATAAAATTCAATAAGGCATGAAAAGTATTGTACGAATAAAACTAAAAAAAAAATCTATTTTAAAAAACATTATATACAGGCACTACTTAAAAGTTTTTATTTCAGTTATTTTCACTAATGTATTTTCTTATTTTCTACCTCAATTTTACGTCAGTTTTACATTTCAAGATATATTTGATACTATTATTAATAATTAGATATTATTACACACTCAATGTCTGCTGTTTCAAAATAGTTTACATAAATAAATTCTATGAAATCAGACTATGCGTTACAAAAACAATAATAATCATTTTAAAATGTGTATCTGAAATGATCAAACTGTTACTAAGACAGCAATGGCCACCAGGGATTTAAACACAAAAAGTATTATATTAAAATGTATAGACTTGTCATAAACCATTTTTAATTAATGTTTTCTTGAAGGATAACTGAACTCTGGTAACACAACCAACACAAAAGCTGTAAAAGAATGGCTATAATTCATGATTCATTGAATATGTTTCAAGCCTCCGTAGAATCTCAGGATTACTGTATATTTGATTAGCTAACAGTGAAGTTGATGCATAGCTTTGAGCCTTTGAGTTAACACACATGACCATTTGGGCACTTTCCAGAGTCTGACTACATTTTATAGTGTGGAAAATATGGGTCATTCCTGGGTCAACAGCTCGAAATATGTAATAAAAATTTTCAATAAATTTGGTATACAAATCAACATCTTCTTTACCCCAACCACGAATGCTGAGGTCAAAACCTCCTGCATTATAGTAGTCACTGAGATACATAGCAGCAATGCCAAAGCCAAATTGCCTCCAGTAACCAGCAGCATCACTAATATCCTCTGCTTTCAAGACACATTCAGAATTAGCACAATCACAATGAGGAGACCCAGTGAAGCACACAGGCTCTGGGTCATATTGGCTAAAAACTATAGGGAAATAAACTTGAGTACCTCTTTTGGTGTTCAAACGAACTCGTTCAAGAGAAGACGCTGAAAAAATAATATCCACATCAATAAAGAAAACTAACGCGTCTTCACTACAACGACCAGCTCCAAGCTGTAAACCTGGCCCTCGGGAGAATTCATTGTCAGTTTGAACAACCTCAATATAGTCTTTGCCATATTTGTCTTGATAATACTGGACTAAATCCAGAGTGAACCTGTGAGCCTCTGGCTCATCTTTAGATTTATATAACACTAACACAAGCCTCGCATTCTCTTTTGGTAGAAGAACTACTTTTTCAAAATTATTCATGAATCTCTGAAATATTTTAAAACGACCCATGAGAGGCATAATAATGTCAATAAATTCTGTTCTTTTGTTCACTATCTGAGAAGGCTCAGAATTTCCAGCCAAAATTTTGAGCCAAGATTTGACTTTGGCCCCAACACCTGAAGAGTTTTGTTCCACGTAGCCAGGTTCCTCTCTCATTTCAACAGGTAAAAAGGCCTGCTGCAGATATGCATGTCTTCGGACATTCATTGACATCTTACGCCCTCTGTATTTTCTGTATGTGAGCAAAAGGTCAAGAACATAATCCGGACCATTCATGGGATCTAACCGGAAGTACCCGTACTGTATTTCTTTAAAATCAATAGTTCGTCCCCGAAGATGTGCATTTTTATTTACTTTCATAATCACTTGATTCACCAATTCATCTAGAGCACCTTTCACAGATTCATCAATACCTCTACGTGGATTATTATTAAACTGAGAGTAAATGGATCTAGCCACAAAATCCCAAGGAATGACTTCTTTCCCACTGAGTGGATGAAATTTTCTTAGATTAGGAGGCTGACTCAGACCAGGTTCTGAAGGTAGCCGTCCATCTTGAATAAGTTCAGTCATAGAGGCCATATCTCTGTGTAACTGAACTTCCCTTTGATGTTCTGTCATGATCTTTACAGAACGAAGATAGTTGTAAATACGATACTGGTAATCAGGGTCTTTGACAGGGTGGAGAGAGACTGCTTTTTGTACTTCCTTATTTTTCAGAGTTGTTTTAAATGAACCTTTCTCCTCCTTATAATTTTGATAAAGTATTTGCTGCATCTGTGAAAGAAACAACAAAAAGTTTAAAAAATTTTGAGAAAAGATTCACAAACAAAATAATGTCAAATTATGTTAACTTCTAATCACAATGGCAACACTATTAAAACTCAGATTTTTAAATGCATTATTTTATTTGAAAAACTTGTGTCCAAAAAAACAACTGTGCAGTAAAGAACCTTTAGGTAAGTTTTTTGTTGTATTTGTAAACTCCCTTTCTTTACCAATAATAAAATAACACTTCAGGTGACATTTTCCACATTTACTGTAGATTGCTAAGTTTTACTTATGCATTAAAATCTATACTTATACATATTAATAAAATAAAATGTACACTGAAAATTGTGTTTTCAGTCATTGCACAGCAACTTTGTGGGATTTGTTGTGTCGATACAACTTTCATGTGACCCTTTGGGTCTTATCTTTGTATCAACGATCGCAATTATATTAAAAAATAAAATCTATTACTTTAGCAGATATTGCCTTTCTCCTTGAAAACATCAGATCCGAGTCACTTTATAAAGTAATCTAAAAGTTGAAAGGCCTCCAAGTTTATTTAAGTTTCCTTTGTTTTCCACACAATACTATTTGGGGAAAGTAAGGCAGTTGATCATTGTGCTGATCCCATGATAGCCTCCTCAGCCCTAGAAACAGATGTGAGATTGACATCATCTGACCAACTAGTTCTGAAATGAAATATTTTTTTTTTTTGCTTTTGTATTTTCACTACTTCTCGGAACTATGATCTAGGGGAGGTAAACAACATTGCTGTATAAAACATCCCTCCCCTTTTCTCATTAAAAAGAAAGACCATAGGGAAAGAACACAGCTTAAAAGGACATTAATGGTGTATGCTGACGACAATGAATTCCCCTTCCATTAGTTATGATCACACTATTGAAATATTAAATATAAAGAGAAGAAACGATCAGCATCTATACCTGGATTCTTAGACGCCATCGGTTGGGTGTTCAATTTGCAAGGCAGATCATTAAATTTATGAAATTTTACAACAGGGAGCTCTTTTTTTTAAATGTCATTTCAAGATTAGCATTTAAAAATAAATATTTAAAAAAAAAAACAACAACATTTAACCTGAAAACATTCACATGTTTGTCGACAAAACAACAAATCATAACCCTATTTGCTAGTTAGTGGCAGTGTAAATGTAACTCTAGATATAAGAACACAAAATTCTGATCCATGGATAAAGAAAACAAAAGTGGGAGATGGAGGGTAGCAAAGTGCAAGTCAAAAGACAAGACTTGTCTGCACAGGATTTCTAATCATGTCTTATAAAGGGATCATTTAATGCAAATGAAACAAAGCAACAATACACACAGTTGTAATAACAGCACAGTCAAAGAACAACAACACACATTGTACAATTAAAAAAAAAAAAAAAATAAGAGAAACAAGAAAAACAACACATACATTAAAAAAACACAAAGAAGAGGAACAACAGCACACATAAAGTTAAAAAAACAGCACACATAAAGTTAAAAAACAGCACACATAAAGTTAAACAACAGCACACATAAAGTTAAACAACAGCACACATAAAATTAAACAACAGCACACATAAAGTTAAACAACAGCACACATAAAGTTATACAACAGCACACATAAAATTAAACAACAGCACACATAAAGTTAAACAACAGCACACATAAAGTTAAACAACAGCACACATAAAATTAAACAACAGCACACATAAAGCTAAACAACAGCACACATAAAGTTAAACAACAGCACACATAAAATTAAACAACAGCACACATAAAGTTAAACAACAGCACACATAAAGTTAAACAACAGCACACATAAAGTTAAACAACAGCACACATAAAATTAAACAACAGCACAGATAAAGTTAAACAACAGCACACATAAAGTTAAACAACAGCACACATAAAGTTAAACAACAGCACACATAAAGTTAAACAACAGCACACATAAAGTTAAACAACAGCACACATAAAGTTAAACAACAGCACACATAAAGTTAAACAACAGCACACATACAGTAAAAAAAAAAGCAGCAACACAAAGAAGAACAACAATACACATACAGTAAAAAACAAAAAAACAAAACCACAATCCAGAGTATTGGGTATTGGTTTCTGTTTCTCTATATGCTGTTATTCAGAGTAGATTCTAAATTATTAATGGCACGCTTCAGACTTGCTTCAAATCGATCCCCCCCCCCCCCCCCCCACCAGACAGCGAAGATTCAGAGACGCTGCGTGTTTCATTAAAATCATTGACACATGACTGTTTGACATCCCACCCTGGTCGCTTTCCTAATACTTAGTGACGCACTCTTTGTGAATGGAATCAAGTTATAGTAGGAACGTAGAGAAAGAAACAAAAAAAAAATAAATTTTAAACTTCAACAAAAAAAATGCAACACTCTCGATGCACGTTTTCCTTTGATTTCTGATTTTATTGACTCTCCCAAGAGAGAAAACAGAAAACACGGTGACGCAGACGATGGGAGTGTTGCACATAAACTGTTGGCGGCTCCGTCGTCTGGTGACCATTGCGGGTCAAAGGGCAAGTTTTGACAGGATCATAAATCGCGTTGCACCTATTTCGAGCAGAACGAACAAAAAGACCTTTTTTTTTCCCCAAGATGCATGCCATGACAGACGGACAATGTTCGGACAGGGGAAGTTAAAAATCACACTTCTTTTCAACACATCAAGAACACGAACACAAAAAGGTAATTAAAGATTTTAATGACACAAACAATATAAACTTAATAGCGGAGTTCTACAAATACTTTTATTAGTGGTCCAAAACTGGATGAGCTTGAAGAAATACTAAACAGTAGTTCGAGTAAATACTGACATTTCTTTCTTGCATTTATAAATGAATGTAGTTAGAAACTACAGCTTTTATCAACCTTTGAATATGTTGAGTCAACATCGTCAACCAGTAGTGTATAGAGTCAACATACCGGTCCCAAAGATACCAACACCCATCGTAAAACTACCTACCCCCTTGCATGCTTTCTGTTTTAAATACAAGTGCATATAATTAACACACTCTTTGTCTGTGAAGGTAAATATGGGAGTTTCGTTTAGATACACGTAGAGTTCTGTGCTGAATGGCAATAAAAAAAAAGTGAGAGGGACTTGAAGCGTATTTACAATCTAATAGCCCACATCTAAATCTAGTAATCTCAAAGTTTCTAGCATTGTGGGGACAGCTGTGTCATAAAACACTACACTGTGCTGTCATGGCATAGAATAGCGAATTATTCTCAACGGGAGAGCCATGTGGCCATGGACTTTTGAATAGACGCCAAGCCAAATGCACCATAACCTCACGCTTAATGTTAGGAAAAAGTCCATCTGAATTTTTTGGGAGCGAGCTTGCATATAACCTACCTTTCATAGATCTATGTGCATTCAAACAAATAAATTCCCCAACATTTGTACACTACTACGTTCATTTCTTTTGTTCAATTGCAGTCTATTCAATTGAAAAGCTGATTTAAAGAAATACTAGTGCCAAAACACGAGTTTGAACAATTAAAGTCAGGCAGGTAAAGAGAAGATGTAAAATAAAATAATAAAACCAAGCAAAATACAAAAAAAAAAAACCTTAAAAAAACAACCAACAACAAAGTGTATATTAAGTTTGGATCAATCAATTAAATTTGTAATAAATCCAGACTTCTAGACAAACAATATCAAACCTGTGTGATTAGAAATGGGTTGGGGGGGGGGGGGAAGAAAGAACGGGGACGATCGCTATTTGAAAAAAGAACAAAAAAAAACAAAACAAGGTTACAAAGACAGTTTGTGTGGAAACACAAACTCAAAATCGGCCCCCGAAGTAATCCGCCCAGACAGGTAAAAAGGCAGGTTTCAATATTTTCAGAAAGAAAAATGACAGAGAAGAATGGAGAAAGAAGGTTGACATATCTTGTGTGGTGCCCCAGCGGTCCAGCAGATCAAAGGATAGGTGAAAGTGAATGTGAAGTTAGATCTAAACCTGACCTAATTAATGTCTTATAATGATTATCTAATTGTTTTGTAAAGGGTCAATCTCTTATTCAAATCCTCAAGAAAAAAATATTTCCATTTAAAAAAAAATATTAAAAAATCCTTTAGTTAAGTGTAATAAAGCCATAGTAAAGCACTGCAGTTCACGCGATAATATGAAAAACTACTTATTAGTTTTGTCTTAAATTATGTTTAACTTATAAAATACTAAATAGATTTTTTCTCTTTATATTAATAATGAATAGTTGTAAAAGTGATGTATTTTTAAGAAAAAACTGATTGCATAAGTGATTTAAAAGATTAGATTTTTCGCTTTTAGAAAAGAAAAAAGTAGTCGTTGCATCAGAACTTTGAATGGTCTAAAATATTATGATGTTGGATTTTCACTATCTTTTCTAGTTTACGATATCTAAACGGGACGGACATTCCACACAAAACTAATAGCGTCTTTTCACCTTTCGGGGGCCGCTAAAAAACGACCTGAATTCGAACTTGTGGGCTAAAGCCTTCTCAAGCTGACGCAGTAACCACTCTACTGTCGATGAGTCTATGAACATGGAAGATTAAGCTATCTATTGTTTCTATTTCATGTTGGTGTTCACTAAGCCTCATACATAGGGGACTAATGCTGCTTATACCACCACTTCAGTAAAGTACAAATTCTTTCCCTTGTTTAAGATACTAAAACAAAATTAGTTACCAATAGTTATTTAACTAACCGGTTATTTTAAAATTGATTCTTGTCTTGTCAGGTAAAAGAAATAATTGTGCAAAATTTCAGCTTGATCCGAGATTGGGCACATGTACAAACTTTGAGCCAGACAGACAGACAGAGTGAGTTGTGATATAAGCTTATAAAAAAAAACAACTCTACTACATCTATGTTTGCAGGATTCTAATCATTGTGGCAAGTGTGTGTATACGTCAATAGGCTATGTGGGGAGTACGAATCAAACAAACGGTGAAGATTGATGACAAGTGCCGCTAGGATGGTCTCAGTCTCATAATAATACCACTATATAAAAGAAAAAAGTGGCATATTTTGTCACCAGAGTCTGTTCAACAACGAAATCGAGGTTCGAAATCCAAGTCTACACTAGGTCTCGAGCTCAACACCCCTAGGTTCGGAAACCAAGCATTTTACCACTTTGCTACCAGGCCAACATCCTAACACCTTTTCATAGTTCACCTTTTGTAGTTGTATTGTAGCTACCAAATTTCAATATCAAGATATGACGGTTATACTGTGACTATTTGCACCAATGTCAAAGAACGAGTGTCGCCAGTATTATATAGAATTATGATTTGAATTTTTATGTCTGCTGCACTAGATGCAACACAAAAGAAATGTGTGGTGGAAGTTTATGAAGCATGAAATTATCTACAATAGACGCCTGGTGAACTAAGCTGGTCACATGACAAAAAGGGGCATTGACTTCGGAGAAACTAGTTTAGGGCCTGAAAGTTGGGAGTGCAGGAATAATAATAAACTACTGGAAAGTACTCGTGGAGGACAAAGCCGCTTCAGTTTTCCCGTTATAAGATTTTTTTCAATAATCCAGAGACAATTTCAATCAAATCTTTGAAATGATTTTGTTTACAACATGCAACAATCAAGTGATTGTGTTGCTTCCGATAAAACGGTGATTATTGTGTTACGCAACGTGTAATGTATATTATTTTTCGTGCAATGTTCCATGTCTTGTATTATAGTACCGGTATGTTCTGTATCGTGCATTGTGTCTTGTTATAGAGACTTGAATGCAATCTGCTATGTGTCATCTTGAAAAATGTGCACTGGAAGTTAAATAATTTAAAAGAAGCTAGCAAGCATTACAACAGTCAAACTCCAGCTAGCAAGCATTACAACAGTCAAACTCCAGCTAGCAAGCATTACAACAGTCAAACTCCAGCTAGCAAGCATTACAACAGTCAAACTCCAGCTAGCAAGCATTACAACAGTCAAACTCCAGCTAGCAAACATTACAACAGTCAAACTCCAGCTAGCAAGCATTACAACAGTCAAACTCCAACTAGCAAACATTACTCCCTTAGCTATTATTTCGTTTAGCAATTTAAAAAAAAAGGCCAGTGCCAGTTGTGCATGTGAATAAGAAATGAATCGTAAACTTCACGACAATTTTCTTACAATACACAATAAAGGTACCAGACATACTTCAACTCGCCCTTCCCGTTCCTACCATAACGCAATAAAACTCTCAAGAACTGATATTTAAAAATACATAGTACGATTATAATAAAAATATGTTACAAGGCACGATCATATGTCATATGTCGATGGCTGCACGCATGGTCGTTCGGTTGTGTCTCAATGGTCCAGGATCTACACCTTACCCGCTGCCATACCCAGTCGTCCTGCGTTGTTCACAGCATAAAATACTTTGAAAAATAAGACAAAAAATATCTGTACAGATACAAAGAACAGCAAGAAAGAAATCATGCCAAAAACATTGTTTCTAATGGGTTTAGTTTGATACAGTCCGACTAAGGAACTATATTTTATAACATTGGTAGAATACTGAGCGTTAGTTGGCTACATCCGTGTGTGTCTATTACAGCATGAAACATTTAGTTTTTACCAGCTTCTGTATCCAGGTGAATCCAATCGATTCGGGAACTTAGAAACAGTACATGTTGACAATTACAGGTTACATCGTATTGGCGTCTTTATAATAAAATATAAGCTTTGTAAAAAAAAATCACCTGCACTAATATAAAAAGTTTCTCTTATCTTGTATCTTGAAGCCGCTGGGCACATAAAATCCAAATTTAGGATACTAGACTCAAACTAGTTTAGTTATCATGAGCGTGTCACTGTCTTTGTGCTGTGTGTGTGTGTGTGGTAGAGGCAGCAATAAGTAAAGTGATATCCGTGTTACACTTAGCACTGAGTGTCAACTGAGGCAATGTAAATATCCCTCATCGGATGTATGCCCACGTAGTCGGTGATGTGTGACAACCAATTCATTGTCACTAGGTTAGGACAATCTTGAGTTTGAAATGACAAGACTTACTAAATACAATATTTAGGTAGTGCCAACAAATTAGAATATCCATACAGTCATACAAGATAAGAGAAACTTTTTATATTTAGCGCAGGTGATTTTGTTTTTACAAAGCTTACATCAACCCGCTCTATCTGTCGGTCTGTCTAGTAGAAAGTTTGAACATGTTTGTTCTATTTCCCATTCTCGGATCCAGTAGGAACTTTGCACAACTATTCAGTGAAGCTGACAAGACACAAATCAATCAAAATAATAATTAATTAAGTATTGGTGATTAATTTTTTTGTTTGATACCGAAATAAAGGGAATAAATGCTACTTAATGAGAGATGAGGATGTATATATGGATTTAATCCCCGTACTACGTTTTGAAATGTTTTTTCTCCCACTTCCCTTTCTCGGATCAAGTTGAAATTTTACAGAATTATTCATAGCCGATGACAATACACGAATCAATAAAAAAATTAAGAAATGAATTGATCAATTAGTACTAATTAAATAATTTTATTTTATATAGCAGAAAGGCGCTAAACACTGCCATTTTCGAATAAATGGCAGTAATTATAAGTTCTTTCCCTTAGATAAGCTTTGTTATTTTAAAAATTAATATTTTTTTATTGCTAGTTCCATCATTTACCCAGAAACCGTAATCTTAATATAGCGTCGAGGCAAACATTAAAAAAAAAAAGACATGATCAAAACTAGAATTGTTTCTAGTAGTCTTCGTTCTCACTTCCTGCTCTTCATTACTTTTTTTTTTTCCTTTTACAAGCAATAAAACTTATTCATTCATATCTAGGAAATTAACAAGAAATTGATTATTTTTTAATGTACTCTCATTTCAACTACCATTGTAGACTCAAAACTATAGAGAGCACAGCACTGAAAACCGTTTAGACAGTTCAATGGGATGTGATTACACAGTTTGAGTTTTGATTTTTTTGGCACATCGGCACAATTTAGGCCATGTCTTGCCCGTAATCCCTCAAGGGTTACTCTCCCTTCATACCACAAGAGCTAAATTTTATATAGTTAGGCCCTTAAAACCAAGGTCCATTCACAGTTAAAATAGTAGAGGTGGTAAAAATTTAATTATTTAATAAAAATATTTTGTAAATATTATATATTCACGATTTCACAAATCAATCCTTCGCAGACAACCCCATTTCCCGGACAAAGACCAGTACCTTCCCAGGTCGACACTGTCGAACAGTATTTTTAAGTTGTGCGCTCTAAAAAAAATTCCCCCTAGAATCCTAGTATATGTGGCAATCAATGAGGATATGTTCCACGGCGAGACGAGAGTGACAGTACTCACAAAGTACTTCTTGTAGCTTCTTGTGGCCTCCTCCTTTTTTGCCCTCTGGGGCAAATAGTTTGTTTTTTTTAATTGTCCATGGACATTTGTAGTAACCTGTGCTACCCACCCGCCATCGAGTCCAACAAGGGGACGGGCCATTCGGATGTCCAGAATGAGCCCGCCAGGGCTACACTGGAGCTATACTCAGTCAGCTGCTGCATCGGACATGTGTCTAGAGGAACTTAGATCCAAATTACTGTATTGTGGTGGTTTATCCTAGGATAGACACCTACTCAAATACCAGGATCTCTTTATCCCCCCTTACCCGTCGCAGTCCACGGCAAACGGACTGGTCTAGGACGTAGCAAGATTTTAAAGATAAGGAGACAGAGTGATGATTAATGAAGGCAGAGTGAGAAAGAGAAGGCAGACACAATGATAGAAAAGAAGTAGGGCTAAGGAAAGAGGAGCGCAGTTTAACGTCATGTCTCGGGACGCTGTGATTAAAGAAATTAAACATGAACACAACCGACACAAAGAGTTTCATTAGAATACGGAAGTCACACAAAGTTGTCATCTTGCAATTTGTACATCTCATCACCTACAACTAGATTTATTTATTCATTCTACGTCAATTTCTAAAAGCACGTTTTGTTTCTTCAGTGCCGTGTGAATGTGGAACCGAACTTGACGTCACTAGCGGGGCTTCAGAAACACTTGACATTATCAGATTTTTTTTTTAAAGCGGGGTGGCTGCAAATCTATTTAATCTGCGCAATACCTTTTGATTTCTTTTAAAATTTGATAGTTTTCCAACGCCACGAACTCATCAAAATATTAACCTGCAGGAACTTTAGCATTTCTAATACAATGAACAAGAAAATTGGTAGATCACGCACACACACATTTCACAAAAAATACGCTTTACTAAAAAAAACAAAAAAACTATAGACGTAGATAGAGATAAGAGAAACACAATGAAATCTATAAATAATTTGGAAAGAATCGTTTTCGAAACTTTCATGCTACAAGTTCACCAGAAATAGACCAACATTTTTTTTTTTTTGGGTTCACAAAGATCTCTTTCTTGTTCATGTTTATCCATGTGTTGACAGATTTTCAAAAGCTTCATTCAATCTAGCCCACGTTAACCGTGAAGATCGTGTTCAATGCCAGATTTCGGAGAATGACTTTGAAAGTAGTGCTTCAAGAAGAGAACTGGAAAATGTAACGAGGCCTCGAAGGCTCATCCTTTTTTTTGTTATACCAAAGTTACCGAGATTAAGAAAAATAAAATTAAAAAAAAAAAAAAAAAAAAGGCTTATCATATGGGAAGAACCCTGTATTTATACTTATACATCTCAATTATGTAGAATTTATTTTTCTTATTCGATATAAACAAAATAATTAAATACCAATAATTAATTGACTAATTGGTTGTTGTTGTTTTTTTTTTTTTACTGATTTATGTTATGTTAAGTACCGGTATGTTAAAGACGGGTGGTGCCAAACATTGGGATTAAAGAAAAAAAAATGGATCTGGAAGTTTCTCTATTGAATGCACTGAAACGAATAAGATGGTGTCAGGTTTAAAACAACGGTCATCATGAAAAAGCCATTATTAAAAGTATGTACGCTAAAGACTAGACATACCAACATCTAATGACCAAAATCTGGGATATGTTTAACGTCACCATGACGAAATGAGTAATGATTACGGGAGCAGGAACTCCTGGGATGCCACAGGTCTCAGTTTACCCTCCTACACCTCAGCCCAGACAGCCTCAGGTGGCAGAGTGTACATGGGTAGGAACATTTAGCTAACAAACGAAAACTGTCTTTACATAGGACTCATATGATCTACACCGTTCACCAATCATAATGGCATAATGCCATTACCTAAATTTTATATCTATCTAGAAATTGTGTTAGACTTGTCCATTGAATTGGTTGATACCAATGTGTTTCTGGTGAAACAAGTATCACATAATCTGATACGTTTGTTCATATCTGAAAGAAATCTTCATGAACAAATCTGTTCACCTCGAATTGAATGATGAATTTCGTCTCTCTCTCTCGGTGTATCACTAGTGCTACACAAAGTAGTGCAAATTTAAAGAAATATTTGTATCCTGTAGATGATGTGAAAACATTTCTATAAAGTCTTTTTTTTTTTTACAGTATTATGGGCCAGCTTCTAAGTATCTTAGCAACTCTGAATACAACAGCTCAATATAACAGATTCGTAATCCTTCAAAGCGAATGTCTCGTGTCAAACTTTATTTTTAACTTTCACAACGTTATTATTTAATTCTTAGCTCGGACCTTCTGCCATACTGTAGCATTTAGACCTAGAACATGGAAGAACTCAAGATACAACAGTCAACAACACGTTTCAACCAACAGTTGTACACACTGTATCAGAAAAAGTAGGCAATATTTTGAAATGGTTATATACATAATTTATCTATCAATAATGACTGGGACTATCAAAACAAGTGGTTGTAAATTTAAAAGGCATTTTGAATTAATTGAACTGTTAAACAGTCTTTGGCTGAATTAATGTTCATTACCGCGTTACCAACTAATAGCGTATAAAGACTTCAAAGCTGAAAATGACTTCAAAGAAATGAAATGTACAGAAAAATAAAACGTCTATTGAAAACAGGTGAAATGCTCTATTTAATCATGTATAGAGCTGTACAAGATGGGAAAAAAATTGGGTGGTGAGGGCGTCACATTGGTGACTTCGGTGTTGCCAGTGGTAAGAATGCTTTAAGTTTTCTTGCAATCAAAAAAAAAAGGGGGGGGGGTGGTCAAATGGTATCTTGACTTTTGTTTTCCTTTATTTGTTGCAAGTTAAAAAGCAAAAATCATCTGTTCCTACACTTTTTCTTTCGCTGTTTTCTTTCAGAATAATGAATGAATCAAAGGAATCACATAGACTTTGTTTATATACTTGATCGAGGATTAAAGTATGGATGGTCATTTCAAACATCAAGCTGAAGAATCATTGATCTCGGCCAATCTAACCACGCTGTCTGGCAAATATTACACAGATGATGGTGAAGAATCATATTCAGGTTGCATCTAAACTAGATGTAATCTGGGCTAGGAGGTTTATATTACTATCTCATCCTGTTGTGTCACAAAGGCCCTTGAGGTTACGACCCGCTCTCCTTACAATGACAGGAAAATGTTTCACAACTTTTCTGAGCCACGTGACTTAAAAATTCGACAATCCCCGAAAAATACTATGGCCTAAATAGTTTGTTAACACATGTCGTAGGTGTGCATGTGTGAATATATAATTCCGATACGCCTGAGAAAAAGCAGTATTTTAGTTCCGCTTCTGATATAATTCTTTTCATAAACGCCAAATAGTAGAGAAGACTAAGAAAGGCAGTATATTCCAGGCTAGGAATCTAGGTAAAGATTCGACAGTAATTCCATAAGGCATCGTGTGTCTAAGTACATTTCCAAACAGCATCTGCTTAAAAGCATAGACACTTTGTCAACTTTGTCGACTCAATCAATTTGTTCAACCTCTCAGAAAATCATTTTGCTTTTACTGAAAGCATCAATCCTATGCTAAAAAAAAAAAAAAAGTAATTAAGACCTTACATAAAAGGAATAGTCCATATTAAACATTCTCAAGGGCAGTACCGGGTTGGTTGTAAAATTAGACTAAGCCAAAAAAAATTCACAGAGAAACTAAGAGGGAGAGAAAAATTCAGAGATAAACTGAGAGAACCGGGGGGGGGGGGGGGGGCACGAAGAAATAGGAGCAAAACCGGGGACGTAGATTCTAACTCAGCAGTATCTCATAATATTATTCAACACCCGCGTTCACTTCCGGTGCACCATGTGGCAACACGTGTTTACCATTTCATGGCTGCAAGGGATGTCCGCAGAAGTTAAAATTCCTATTGTCTCACAAACCAATGTGTCGGAGATATGCCAACTATAATATAAAAATAATTTTTTTTAAAGGGCTATGGATGCGAAAATGTCTATCATTAGAATTTGTTCCCTCCTACCGATGCAACTCGGATAGTAAAACTTCCAAGCCCTAAAAGAACTACCAATCAATGTAGGCCTAGGCTCCTCAAAAACAAAGTGATGTCTATTAGGAAAGCAAATTTAGGACTCCAGATGTGTGTTCACTTTCTTACACTGCAGACTCAATATTTGTAAGCTCTTCCCTTTGTAACGTTTAATTAGGTCGCAATGTTTAAGTTCAATTTAGCGTCCTTGACCTTGATCGTGAAACTCTCCAATCTGAAGAAACAAATCGTGACATATTAGGTCATAACTTTTCAAACAAAGACAACTTTTTGCGTAAGTTCATCATTCCAGCAAACATAGATTGCGGGTGCACGAAAAGACTGCATTTTGTGCTTCTCGGTAAATCAATCTATTCCCCCGTCCCCCCCCTTTTTTTTTAAAATTGTGCAGCAAAATCAACATTGATTTGGCATTCCTACAGAAATAAAGATTATTATGGCAGGGGATGAAAGCGTCGTGGTTCGCGCTTGGGACCAGTCTTACGATTATCTCAAGCATATACCAAAACGGCCGGGAAATCATCTCTACTCTAGCAGTATCATGAGTATGCCGTGAGGGAACAGAGCTTCAGGTTTCTTTGGAACAGTTTTGAATAAACGAAGGAGATAGAAAATGTGTCATCTCTCTGTTCTTGATGAGCGAGTTTGGATAATATGCAGTAAACAACAAGAGTAAAAGCCAGACATATTCACAATTCAGTGGTAACCCTTATTACAAGTATACTAGTTTGTGGTAGTGGACACACCAGGCCTAATTAGACTTTACTCTAGATGTACTTCATCAAGCTTTAACACATTTTATACACTAAAGAAAATTGTGAAAAAAAAAACCTGAAGAGGGGAAGAGAGAGGTGTCACAATTAAGGGAATGTTTTTCAAATTATGCGTGACATGTAAATTGTGTGGCTGGAGTACAGAAATAGCCATACCATTACCTTCTTTCTATTTATCTACTGCAACCCAAAACCATGCCCCACAAGAATGCAACAAAAAAATCTAGGCGTATTAGTTTAACCAAGCTATTGTTAGTCAATCTATGTACTGCTTTCTATGAAAAGTAGTGCTAGAATAGAAGTTTGCATTTCAAAGCATTATTTTGTTTATATTCGTTTAGGAATTAAATAGTTAACACAGTCATAGGAAAGTAGTTTCCCTTACACACCTTGTGATCTATTGGAAAGACGATGTTATGGTCATCTGTTTTCTATGGCCAACAACAAACAGGGTGTCACGTGGCCAGCACAACGACCAACCACCTTTACTTTCCCTAACTAAAGTCAGGTACCCATTAGAGTCAAACTTCCAGTTTTCCTTGAGATTCGAAACCAGCACCCAAGGTTCGGAAGCCTAGCGCTTAACTACTCAAACTACTCAGCCACCGCACCCCCCCCCCCCCTTTTCCAAATACATTCATACACAAACAATAAATGTCTTTAATATTGAATTGAATATGTGATGACACCACGCGTAGAAGTTTGGGTTAATTGGGTTTTTCCGTAGTGACGTGAGGAAAAATTAAAAAGTAAGAACGGAAATAGGGTAGTAACGGACAGGAAGGACGCCACCAAGTTAGCAACGACAGAGGTATGTGCCCTTTTCTTATGCATTCAAGTGTTTGAGGTTTATCAGCTGTGGTTGATTCAATTTATCTTCTCTGTTTAATATGTTGTTGTGTCTCCTACGAACTCGCGTGCAACATCAACATTCATAGATCTACTTATCAACACACAGACCATCAACAATTAAGCACTTATATAAAAACCAAGAGAAATATGGAATTCTATTCTTATAGTCCCTATATTATTTATATACATGTTAAGCGGAGATTACAAACATTACTTGCACCTGTTGAGGTATGAATATAGCCGCATAATACATTTTACAACTATATAGATATACAATGAAACGCATCTGCAGCTTGTTTTTTTTCCCCAATCGGCTGCAGCTTGATTTTTTTCCCCATCGGCTGCAGTTTTTTTTCCCTATTGGCGCAATCATAAACTACAAAAACACGAAACTAAACTTCATTTATGTTGTTGAATTAAGAAAAAAATGTGTCAAAAACAAATGCAGCTAAAATGTTATATTAAATAAAAAGTACATACCTCATAAGACCATGTGCACTGTATTTCTGCAAATTTACGGACACATCTCCCTATTTCCACATCTTCATGGGTTGTGTACAGATTACGTAAGCAGTAGCTTATGTGTGGTGCCATCCTTCTCAAAGTTTCTCGACTAAAGATCATTCCAGGTCCACCCATACAAAAGTTTTCATCAGCTGATAAGGCCAGTTTTCCCAGCTCATCAGCTTTGCCAGTGCCAGCCTGGCCAATAAATAATGCCTGGGAACTGTTGATGCCTCGCAAGAACTCATCCAGCCTGTCTCCTTTAATGAACACATCATCGTCTGCTCTCATAAACCACTCATACTTATCTAAAAAATGATCATACATGTATTTCAACATCATAAACGATTTCTTCTGAGGTGGATAGTGGTCATCCACACCAGTCAAAGCCACAACTGGTACACCATAACTGGAGGTGGAGCCTTCGCTGGAGAAAAACATCACTTTACCATTTATGTTACTAGCCCAAGTTCTATGGGATGCAAGTCCACGGTTGTCAATAAACTTTTTCGCAGTCATAATTCCAACAAAAATAAAATTATCTTTATCCTTTTCAGCTAGGCTTTCAGACATTTCCACTGGTTCTTCAAGGGTTTCTGCTGTGGCAGAGCCTATGCGAATTTCCTTGCAGCAGGAGCCTTGTGTTCCACATCTGGAAAACACCCCTACTTTACACCAATTGACCAACAAGATACCACAAAGAAATCCCAAGAGGCCAATTAGAATAGTGGAAGTACATCCTTTAATCCCACTTGGACTGAATTTTCTAGGGGATGAATGCTGACGAACTGCTACTCCATTAGATTGATTTTTATTAGGCATTTTAATCTAAGCTATTTTTTTTTAAGCCTACAATAGATAATATCACAACTGCAGTTGTTTACCAGAGAATGTGCAATACTGTTTTAATGACAGTTGGCACTCAATATCCTTATATTCAATGATAAACTGAGTAAAGTCTTGATAGACACAAATGTGGTGGGTCCAAGGCATTGCTGTCAAATATCATGAGCATCATTTTCTTGATTTAACATCACTCTGGGCATGTACTTGTAAAAGGGAAATAGTGTTACAAGACAATGTGAGAGTCATTGCAGTATCACAAACCTGCAAAAAAATATATTTTTGCTCGGTTAAGTTTTAAAAAATTTCATGTATGGATACATTTTATACATATCTCTAATATACTTAACATAAAATTCATTAGTATTATCAATAACAAAAATATCAATATTAATGAAACTTTCACTGGAGAGGATATCAAAAGAAAAGAATGGTTTTAACATTTAGGGTTTTGAAACTTTTTAAACAATTTTCAATTAAACAATTAAACAATTTCAAACAATTCAGACAAATTGAAACTAATTTAGAAAAAAGTAAAATATAATGCAAAAATCTTTTTGCTTACAACATAGGCTTTAACCATCTTTTTTGTTTACAATAGGGACACTGATATTGGTGCACACTTCATAAAAAAAAATTTTTTTTTTAATTCAAACAAACATACATTTGTTGATAGTATGCATTAAACTTAATAACCACACAAATTTTATCATTAACACTAATAAAGAATGGAAACAATTTTCATGCAAAAATTACTAATATATTAAAGATTATTTTCTTTATATAATCAAGGTATATGTACTGAATAATGAAAAATAAATGTAGTTACATTTGATCACTTCATCTCATCAGCAAAAAAAAAAAAAAAAAAAGCATTAAAAATTGGAACTACAGAGTAATGTGTGAGAAAGTCATTGTGCTTCTGCCTCCTTATTCACACAATGTGGATCATGAGCCATGAAACCAAGTAATGCCAACAAGCTCACATGACCTTTGATATTTTTGACATGCATGTAACCCATTGTTGTCAACAGATTTCTTTACCTCAAAGGATTACCACTAATGTTATTTTAAAGCTATCAATTAGTCTAGCCATAGTAACAGGGGAGTTTGCAGTTAAAAAAAAATAAAAATAAATAAGTATTAAATGTAGACAATTACTTGCTTGGTAAGAAAAAAAGAGATTAAAATAACAATACAAAGTTATTTTCTACTTTCTAAAGACATGAAATTGTAAAATTCTTTATATACTACATTATCCCCATCCAGAGCTTTATAATTAAGTATTGTGTGTAACTAATTTCAATGTATTTCCTTAGCATATCAAGGCATCTTCAATCTATGCTACCTCAAGATACACACCTAGTAGCAGAGTTTTTATTGAACTACATGTGCTCAAAGAAAACAAGACTGAATACATCCTATTTAGTTATCACAACAAAAGTATCAATGCATTTTATCTCTATAGCCATGTGTTTTGTGTGTGTACTATTTAAAAGAATAGCTACTCCTCCAGTTGTGTTCTAAAATTACATTATCATCTATACCATGAAGTTATTGCTAAAATAACCGCATGAAATTATGAACCACTTTAGCATGACATTGTACTCTCAAACTAGCTATTTTGTATCTATAGTATAGCATCTATACTACAAAGTTATACATATATAAATCTATCTATATATACATATCTATCTATCTATATATATATATATATTTATATCTAGATATATATCTATATCTATATATTCAATATATGGCAAAGTAAATAATCACATTTATAAGTAAACCTAAGTGAGGGAATTTTCTTTTGACTCTTTCAGTGCGAATTATTTTGATCGAAAAAAATGAAGTTTACTGGGATGAACAAAATTAGCAAGGGGTAGTGTTACTAAAAATGATTTAAATTTTCTATTTTATTATATATATATATATATATATATATATATATATATATATATATATATATATGACTTAATTTTAAAGGAAAATGAATGGGCTACAAAAGTGTATGAAAAAAATTAATTATAAATTTTAAAAATACTTATTTTAATTAGTTTAAACTTAGCATGGAAAAACAATATCTCTATTTATTATAATATATAAAATAAATTATTCAAAAATTTATCTACTGAAAAATTTAACCTTAGTATTCTACTTTTAATCCATAAATATTGACATATCACAAACCTAAATACTATTTGTCACTTTAAATTTAATAAAAGATGAAAAAATGCACTAAGAAATTGAATTATTTAAATACTTCAGGTCCTTTGATTAAATTGATATACAATAATAAGCGGAACCACTAACACAGTGTTGTCATTAAAATTATTTTTTTTTAATGTCTTAGTCCCCCTTCCTATCTACAACCAAAACAAAGAACAATCACTCTCACATGCAGAAAATAAAAAATAAAGAGAGAAATAAAAAGTTGAACATTATAAAGATATTGAAATGCGCTGAGAGTAATACCACACTCACCAGCCCTAGCAAAGTTACTCGCTGAGAATAATGCTGCACTGTAAGAATTAAAATTACAAACAGTTTTTATTTAGAAAAAGGTCCAATTATTTATGTAGAGTTATGCATATGTTTTGATTTCAATAAATCCTAATGTCAAGAAGCTGTGAAAACAAATTTGTGTGTGTTTAATAATTTTATTTTTGGGAAATGTCTTTTCTCATATCATTGATATTCAAGACAATTTTGGACAGAGGCAAAAAGACAACAGTGAGGAAGAAACAGTAGAGTAGACACAAATTGGAACATGATCACAACAGGGAAGAGTGTGAGTACTAATATTTATGTAGAGAGTGAAATGTGAGCACACTCGGTAAGACAAATAAGTTTGTTTTTATTAAAATGCTAGCAAACTGATAAAACACTGATAATTAACAATGAGTTTTATTTAAATATTTAGTACTTTTAGTAAGTTGTTAGTAATGTATTCATTTTATTGACAGCAAGGTCTGTGATGGGTCGTTTATAGAATTTGAAAATAAATGATGGGCAGTGTCATGTGATGATCAGTGGCAGTAGACTATAAACCACAGATAATGTGATTAATGTTTAGATGAATAGTTTCAGTGCTGAGATCTAGTTCTGTTGCGATGTTGGGCATCAGTGATCTATGCAGAGCTAGAATCAGCACATGCTGTCATCTGTGACCAAGTATATTTGTTGATAAATTTATTTATAATTAATAGATCTAATCATTATTATTATAAATTATTAGATTTAGTCTCTGTGGCATTTTTATGTCTAGAGAGACAATCTTTTCCATTTGCAACTTCTCATGTGACTAGAGAAGCCAATCCTTGATACACAGATGCTATCAAATCTGTAAGCACCAGGTACTGTCACATCAGCAATCCAGGACCCTTCATTTATGCATGCTCTCCATGTGAATTTATCCAATGCATCTTTTTCCCAACTGTTAATGTTGATTTTTAAGACCTTCATTTCATGTTTGCATACATCAGTATACCTTAAAAGTGAACAACCAGCATCTCTCCAGCTTGGGAGTTGACCTTGTGATTGTGGCTTTCTGTGAGCATGAAAATAGCTTTTTTCCTAACAAAAGTAGGTTGACCATGTTTCACTAACGTATAGCAGTGATCATCACACAGGTCAGGTAAACTAGTGTTTAGGTATTGGTAGTCAGCAAGGTATTGTCCCACATTCTAGATCTACTGTAAGTTCTAATAATTAGTTTTATTAAATGAAGTTATAACTTAATAATTTTTAATAATTAGATCTATACAGTCTTAGGAGTATCTATAGGTTAAATTGAAACCTAATTTACTGGACAGATAACTTAACTATAATTAGTATAATATCATTATATTTTTATAACCATAGATCTATAATCTATATCACATTAGCCTATTTTGTGTTAAAATCTAGAATTGTTTGTCTTTTTTGCTTGTTGTAGTGCAGTGTGAGACTAATACTAGTTGTTAGAAAATAGAATTATAAATCTATCATTAGTAATTTACTATTACTTAGCACCTTTTGAGGTTTGCAGTGGTGTCAAGCAGGGATGTGTGCTCGCACCTACTCTGTTTGGCATATTCTTCTCCTGTCTACACTGCACCTCAAGTAAGCATTAATGGCCAACCACTAGAAATTGTTGATCACTTTTATTACCTTGGCTCCATCATATCCAACAACACTCTACTGGATAAAGACATAAACAACAGGATAGCCAAGGCAATGGCCACCATGTCACGATTGCAGAAAAGAGTCTGGGACAACATATTGCTGACTAACAGTACTAAAGCCCTAGTCTACCGGACCTGTGTGTTGAGCACCTTGCTGTACGGAAGTGAAACATGGTCAACCTACTCATGGCAGGAAAAAAGCTGAATGTCTTCCACCTCCAATGGCTAAGGCGGATCTTTAAAATAAGGTGGCAAGATAAGATAACCAATGAGGAAGTGCTACAAAGAATAGGGTGCCGGGACATCCGCTCTGTTATCAGCAGCAGACGCCTTGGCTGGCTTGGACACGTTCATAGAATGCCAGCAGGTCGACTTCCACAGGACATCCTGAATGGCAATCTAATAGGAGGCAGGAGAGCCGCTGGTCGCACACTTTTACGTTATACCGATGTATGCAAATGCGACATGAAGCTCTTCAAAATCGACACTGGCAACTGGGAAGAGGTGGCACTGGACAAATCCACATGGAGAGAGAGCATAAAGGAAGGGTCACGGATTGCAGATGTCATACGCAACAGAAGCAGAAAGAAGGGTGAAAATGCAACGGCGCCTGGTGATTATAAATGCCCAACCTGCGATCACAGCTGTGTATCAAGGATTGGCCTCTTTAGTCACACAAGAAGTTGCAAAGGGAAAAGATCGTCTCTCGAGATGTAAAATGCCACAGAAGCCTAATTCTTTACAAAATATATAAAGTTTGATAACGCATCAAAAACTGGATCTATGCATTCGTAGGATTACATAATGTATTCTATTTATATATGTCAAGGATTGGCATCTTAAGTCACACAAGAAGTTGCAAAGGGAAAAGATTGTCTCACGAGACATAAAATGCCACAGAGAGATTACTTAGTATCATCTTACTTAGAATAATATAGATCTAGACCTAGACTCTAGATAGATCTATCATTATTATCTACTTACTATTAAACTAGTTACCAGATATATATATTTTTATATATCTAGATTTACTTAACTATCTAATCTAACTTAACTAATCTAGTATAGATGGTATATAGATATAGATATCTAGTATCTAAACTAAGATCTAGTCATTCTAATTCTAGAATTTCAATTTACTTTTGTCCCTTTACGTCTTTAGTTATAAATTTAGCGCATTAGTCTAGAGTCTAGAACTAGATTATCATTCCATTATTAATCATTATAGTTTAATAGATTAATAGATAGACTTTATAGATAAGATTTAAAATTTAAAGATAATCTATCTACTAATCTAGATCTAGAGTACTTTATGCTATTCTGACACCTATAAGCCAAAATTTCAAAGTTTGACTTTGACAGCGCATTATTTGACAATGGTTTGACATAGAAAAGAAAATGAAGTATCAAAATCTTCTTTAGTTTAAGGAGAATAAGGATGACTACTTATATTTGTACCCCTAACCCTAAATTTGTTGTTATATTTAAGGTCAAAGAGGTCAAGTGTTTTCATTTAATTTAGACAAATTTGACCCATATTATTTGATTCCGGACACCATAATTTATTCAAACAGTCTCTCATATTTAGGCATCAATAAACTCAGATTTTAATTCTATATTAACATTAACTAAATTTTAAGATCCCCAGGCATAGCCCCTCACATGAAATCATTAAGATGTTTTCAAATTATGCATAAATACGAACACAAAAAATAAAAATATAAACACACTTTTTCTACCAAAATTAGGTCACTGGGATAGTGACTTCTACACAGACTTATTTTATGTTTGCATGATTAGATGTGTGTTGAATGTTTGTGTTTTTTTGTTTATTCATTTAATAAATTTCTAATACAGATGATCTTTTGTAGTATAGTACAGACGATCTTTTGTAGTATAGTACAGGTTAGGATAGCCATTCTTGCCTAAATAGCTGAATCCTCTCTTCTCTCTCTATCTAGTAGATCTAGATCTGGGCATTTAAGTCATTCAATATATCAAGCTCAGTCCAAACATTTGCCCATTTATTCTCTATAAAAAAACAACAACAAACAAACAAATATAATATAAGATCATTAACACTGATGTCCAAAACTTTCTGTCTGAAATAAATTTTGGTAAGAAAATCATAATTTAATACAAACACCCTATTAATTTTCTTTTGCATGGAATCAAACAACTTGGCTTATGAATCAAATAAATCAGCTCCAAAAACAGAATAAATATTGCCTGGCTCATTAGCATAGACTTAGCCAACCAAAAAATATAGTCTTAACCCTAGGAAGAGGTAAAGTCATCTGGGTAACAACAACCTGACTTGCACATTTGAAATTCTTTTTTCTTACATAAAAAAGACAACTAAATGGAAGGAAATTGTGTCCGAATCATTGGAAAATGGGCAAGCACATTATACAGCACACTAGTTTCATATTAAATATTGAAATAAAGATTTAATGACCACAAAAACAGCGAGTGTCCAAATTCATGTAATGTCCGGATTAAATAAACTACTCTCTAGTATTTTTCTATAATCTACTAACTAGACTTTTAGAACTAGTTTTTACTAGACTTTATAATATGTCACTATGACTATCATTGACTATGACGACTATGTCATTAATAGTCTGATGAGAGTTGAAGTATATAGACATAGTGATAGAATCATAGATACATCTACATTATTATAAAGTATAATAAACTATAAACTAAGACTAAGTAACATGACAATGACATGATACACTCAGTAACACTGTACTGTGATACTGATTATAGACTGATATTATTGATTGATTAGATAAATTTAGATAGAGACAGACACTGAGACAGCTCACAGAGCCGGCAGAGGAGAGGGTCTACTTACTATCCTTTATAACTTTATAAATAGTCAATACGACAATAGAATTAGAAGAAAAAGATAATCATAGTGATAGAATTAGTATTAGACATTAGTTTCTAATGTATAAAGTATAATAAACTTGATGAAAACTATAAACTAAGACTAAGTAACATGACAATGACATGACGATAGACTTAGTAACACTGATATTGATACTGATTATTATTTTTATAGACCGATATAATTGATTAGAGATTAGTTAGAATATCATATAGGAGAGTAAATATAAAATTAAGTTTATTAAGTAAATATAGACTAATAAGTCTAATACAAGATTATAACTAGATATATCTAGTCTAGATCTAATACTAATACTTAGACTTTGTGTCTTTAGAGACAGACACTGAGACACTGTCACACTCAGCTCACAGTCACAGACTGACAGAGGAGAGGGTCTACTATACTTTTTATAAATAGTCAACAGACTTAGAAGAAAGAGATAATCTAGATTAAATGTAAAATTAATATAGATCTACCAACCTATAGACTAGAATCTCAGATCTAAATCAAATTGTAATATATAAATATAGATATACATTCCATCTTTCCACGACAGCATTCACTGCACTAGATCTATCAAACTCATATAATATGGACCTATATAGATAGATCTAAATCATCACCTCACCACAAGAAGTTAAATAGAGTGTGTACCAATCTTGCCAACTGGAAGCGCCCAAAAATGCTATAAAATGTCGACTAGACAGGTCAAAATCATACGCGTGAGGTGTCTGATGACTAGAAACAACACATCAATAACACAAATACATAACGGAACATAGAACACTGAACAGTTCTGTGATAAAATAAAACTATAAATCAATCTTCATTTGAGAAATAATCGTGTGCTATTATTGAAACAACAATAAACCTCGAAAAAAAAAAAGAACAGAAGTCATATATGTCTCACTTTCAGAAGTCACCCAGCAAAATGTATCTACTCAGCCTCAATGAATGGACACCACTTTAACGTGGAATACGAATTCACATATCTGGAAGCACAGTAGACCTATCAAATGACGCATCCGGACACAACAGAATGAGACAACATATGATCCTGAAGCTAAAAGTCGAGACAAGTCAAAACCTGCCCTTGTGGAGCATCACCAGAGAATGCAGACCATGTTCTTTTAAGCTGCATACTATGTCAAGAGGCCAGAACAAGACTCTAGCCCCCAAAACCCTCCTATATTGAGGATGTCCTAAGGAATTCTTCCATCTGATATGCTGGTGACTTGTCCAAGCCAAATTAGTCTTATCTTATCTTATCTTATCTTATATAATACAGACGTTACTTCAAAAAAAGAAGATGATTACGTCCTACGCGTCATGCATTTAGTCATGCATATTAACCAATGACTTAAATTCTGCCAAGTCACTGGTTTTTCTGGCTAGCTCAGGCAATAGCGCTAGGGAAGAAGGAGTATTTGTACAAATTTGTCCTAGCATAGGGGACGAGGAGTATGCCTTTATTTTTGTGTCTTTCAGAGTATTTTATAAAGTTTTGTTTTTGTATTTGAAGATTATGGTTCAGTGTTTTATGTATAATTGCTACTTTACTTTTGAGTCTTCTGTCCTGAAGGCTTTCTAAATTTAGTGATTTTACTAATGGTGTTACTCTAGTCAAATGTGAATATTCGTTTGTTATGAATCTCACTGCTCTATTTTGTGTTTGTTCCAGTTTCTTAATGTTTTCTTGAGTTGAGGGGTCCCAAAAGGTGGATGCATATTCTATTATTGGCCTAACCAAGGTTAAATAACATTTTAGTTTTATGTTCTTATTTGATTTATAGAAATCTCTATATCAAATACTCCATGTAGATCTACATGGAGAGAGAGCATATAATAAAGGGTCTCGGATTGCAGATGCCATACACTACAGAAGCAGAAAGAAGGGTGATAATGCAACGGCGCCTGGTGATCACATATGCCCAACCTGCGATCACAGCTGTGTATCAAGGATTGGCCTCTTTAGTCACACAAGAAGTTGCAAAGGGAAAAGATCGTCTCTCGAGACGTAAAATGCCACAGAGATATCAAATACTACGCAGATAAAGGCTGTGAGTTTAAAGTAAACATAGATGAGATCAACAGAACAAAAAAGCAAAAATAGAAGGATGGACATTGACCCATAATGGATATTGCCTAGAACAGAGTATGATGGCGAAGTTTTGGGTTTTGCCCAGGGAGCCTAAAGAGCTACAGTGATTCAGGAAGACTATCAGAATTGGCAGTTGTAAATATTAAAGCAAATATAGTTGTAAGAAAAATTACAACAATCTTATACTTTAATGGCAATCCCATAAATATATTAAGAAAGTTACAAGTGCTTATTATTTAAAATATACATCTGTTTGTTTCACAAGACGGCCTTGCAAAATCGAATAGAAATAGAAATCGCTCACACCAACTTAAGGCATGCCGCAGCGACTGCTTTGATTGAAGTAATGCCTAACTTCCGTACTTTCCAGTTATGATGAAGGCACCATGATATCTAATGACTTGCAGTATACTTAAATGCCTATTTTATTTTTTTAAGATATCATAGAAATAAATCTATATCATAGAAATAAATCTTTGAATGCTATACCTCGTCAACGGAGATATAAAATAATATTAATTTAAGTTTACATATTGCTGTCAGCAAACGTAATGTAGGTTCAAGGCGCTATGATAAAATGTAAACATAATTCATAAACATGACAGTTGTAGGCCTATAGACAAACTAATTTTTTTTTTAAGTATTACATTGATAGTGGTGAATTAAGTTGTTTGTCAAAAAAGAAGGAACTCTTCATGTAACATATTGTTATAACTCCACCATGCACACCGACATCTAAGCTAGAAGGTGCGCACTGTGACAAACTAGACTGAAAAGCATGTCAACATTAGGAAGAGAAGGGAGAAACGATTTCCGCCCAAGTTGAGAGCCGAAGTGAAAAGTGCCTAAGAAAGATGATGTTTTGTGAACTTGTGATGTCGTGTAAATAAAGATATATGTGCCTCGTTGAGTTGCCTCACTTAAGTTATTACAATATGTTTTTGCACACTTGCGCGTCAGTGCAACACCGCTGGTGTTTAAGTAATAAATGGAGTTCCCAATATGTCTACCACATAGGGTTAGGGTTAGTGTCTATGGTCTTCCATCATAAACACTAGTTTGTTATTTTTTAGTATAACTCAAATATTCTACACCTCAGTAGGCCAACTGTAAAGAGACATTATTATAATTATTATTATAGCTTTTATATAGCGCTACTTTCATGCTTGTAGCATGCTCAGAGCGCTTTTGGTCCAATCTCATTTGTGGACCAGTGGCGGGGGGGGGGGGGGGGGGGGGGAGTATCTAGGAGTTGGTTTTCCGTGCTGCCTTTAGGCGCTCAGTAAACACAACTCTGCCCGAGTCGAACCTCGACCCCTTCTAGGTAGCCAAGCTTCACATTCAAGATACAGAACTAATGAAATTACAAAGAAAGCTAGAATCTCAGAGAGCGCTTAGGGGGAGGGGCAAGGGGGCACGATGCCCCGGGCGCCACCCTCTGGAAGGCGCCACACGAAGAGGGGCGCTAAAATATATAACAAATTTTCTGGAAATTTTAAATTCTTAAAAAATATTTTAACTAACAAACATTTTCACAAAAAAAAAAAAAAAATTACTTTATAAATTATCGTTATGTAAATTTTAATTCTACAACAGACTTAACAGTGTTGATTGGATACAATGCGCTGTGTTTATGAAAACTGGTCAATGGGCATCTACAAAGATAATTGCGTTTTCAATTACAGAAACACTATTAAAAAAAACACAAAACTTTTACTAATAACAAATCTGATTATAGATTACATTTCAGTGAACAGTAGATGAGTAAAACTGTTATAAAAGAGTTCATTAAAATAATTAGAGAGATAATAAAAAGACACTTTTTTTTGCAACATCTAGGTCAACAAGCAATTATTTTTTAACTTAGAATAATGTAAGTTCTCCTTTTTTATGAGTTGTTCAAACTCTGAGGACAGCGTTTCTCAAAATGTGGGATGCCTCCCCCCCCCCCCCCCCCAATTCTTAGGGTGCTGACAAAAGGGCGCGAAAAAGGTTTTAATTTTATATTTTCAATAATAACAACAACAACAACAACAAAACTGTTGTAGTTTTAATCAAGATTTGAATATTGAGTCAAGTGAAAGTGATATTATTATCAATACTTAAAATGAAATAATTATATTAAGTGAAGTCGTTTCATCTAATAATTATGACCTTTCATACTGTTTTCGTGAGAATAGTCTGCAACAAGATCAAGTCATAAAGATATTTTAAAGAAGACTAAGATTCTAGCGAGTACTTTGTTACGTGACACTTAGACGTACATTCGTTTAGTTGACACTTTTTTACGCTAACAATTAGGTACGCTACTAGACATCTTTCTGAACACCAGTATGATCTTTCGATCTAGTTCATACGAACGTACATGCTCAAATGCCAAGAATATATCTCACAATTCAGTATCAAACTGTCCCAAACTTTCTTTACTTTGACACATAGGCCTAATGAATATTGGAAGCTTACAATGCAGGATAAAGCTCGATCTCGATGCTTACAGACTTATTAACTGGATAAGGGACGAACGAACATTTTGTCAGTTAAAGCAATATCTACATAGCATATCAATAGACTTTCGACATTTGTTCTAAGTCGATTTTAAAAAAGTTCCTAATTTTATTTGTTTAATGCCACTTATAGGCTTACCAAATTTGAGGTTTAACATTCCTTTTTACATCCATGTAGTAATAATTTACTTTATACATGTTAAAATTAATTGCAATACATTTTTGTCACCTATTCATGATTGAATTTTAAAAAAATCGATTTGAAAAATTCAGAAACATCACAAAGTATTAAAGTTCTTTTTAGCACATAAAACAGTAGAGTATTTTGCAGAAATAAAATAAATAAATAAAATTAATACATTCTAGGGTTATTTGTATCATTATTACCCTGCCCCTGGCACAAGTTATGCTCACTACGCCTCTGAGCTAGACAGACAACGCCAAACATATCGTTTGTCTTTCTCTTAATTTTCTGATAAGAATAAATTCATATTCAGACGAAATTATAAGATAAGATAAGATAACTTTTATTGATCCAATCAAATGGAAATTCGGTTTGACTACAATTAACAACCTCAGCGTAACTACTGTACAATAACAATATAGATGCACAAAATAGATGCATATACGAACGACATTCACACACGAAAACCACATACACATAACCAGCGCTTTATAAATAGACTTCTATGTACTTCTCGATGACGACAGAATGTTAATTTTTAATGGTTGCTCATCCAGGGTCTATTATTACTGAATGTTTTAATTTTCTTCTTTGTACAATCATGTTTTCACAGAACTAGCTGGATGTAAGAATTAACAGTTGTGGTAAGTTCATCTGTCTGGGCAGTAGTTTACAAACATGTCCCAGTCTGCTCCAAAAAATTTAGTAGCTGTAAAACAGCGTCGTCAGACCATGACTTGGTGGACTGTACTACGGGGTTTGTTGTTTTTAAAACTGGTTTGTACGTGGGTGTAAGATGGATCATTGTGTGGCCCGACTCTCCGAGGGGAAATAACGATCGAGATGTGTAGGCCATTTTTATGTTGCTATCATTTTTATAGTACAGATTTTCATTTATCAAAATAAAAATAAAAAAGAAGACTGAGAATGTGAACCCAGTACTTTTGGCTTAAAAAACAACATTAAACGTAAATTCCATACGACCGATATAAATCTATCAAAATGAGATTATATAAACACAATTTGAATTAAATTTTCTTTCCGAAAGATAAATCTACAAATTTTGCTGCACTATTTTACAAATATTTCTTCAAAATGTTGAAATTAATATGAATTAAAGCATTTTATATAATATTTAAAACATTAATAGTTAATACAAGATAATGTTTTATGCAGTTGACATTCGATATAATTCTAGCAATATTTATATAAATTAAAATTAGATGACATCATAGCGTAGCTATGGTGGGTGGAACGGAGAATATGAAAATCTCCCCGTGCCTCCACTTGAAAGGGTCATCCAAAAGAATGTTCTATTTTTTTATTACATTAAATAGTACACCATTATCTCATGTCATGATGTTGAATGTCAAAATACAGCGGTCCCTAAAGAGGTCAAGCCCGGTGAGCCCCCAAATGATATAAAAAAATCTACTAAACAAATTATATTTTATTTATTATTTAAACAAAATTGGGTATTTTTGAACATTTTAAGCCCTACATTTCTTCTTCTTCCTCATTTCTATTAAAAACAATTTTTACATTTTATATCTTATTTGCATAAGATTGAATATATATATATATATATATATATATATATATATATATATATATATATATAATCCCAACGCAAATGATAAGCTACGTACTACAAAAGTCACTTCATCTGAAAAATATTTTGTCCAGCATATGATTTATTGACGTTTAATCAATTAAACTGTAAGCGTATAGTTCTTAAAGTTTACTTTTCATCTTTCGTTCTGCACTTGTCTCGTAGTCTTATAGTTACTGCCACTGAGGCATTCTGTTTTAAACCTAGTGCTACATCTGGTATCTAAATGGGTAAATTGGCACTGATCTTTTTTTTTTTTTTTTTTTTTTTTTTTTTTTTTTTTTTTAACGCCAGGTGACCAGTGTCGAGTGTTACTAAATTTTCAATTTTCACATTTGCCGGTTTGTTGTATTTCATAATAGATTTAGTGAATTGTGAGATTTGAAAGTTTTACTGAGTTTTCCCATATTATATCTTAAAAGTTTAAAAACTGATCTTGTGGTGATTGAAACTGTCTATGCTGATATAGGCCCCTACAATTATAGAATCTAGTCTTCTCGGGGAGATTAAATATAGGCCCACTTAAAGTATTTAATTTTGCATATGCCTATTATAGTTTATCACTCTATAATAATACTATAAAATTGATGGATTATCTTGCATAGCTATTGGAATTTTAAAAAGATTGACAGTAGACCTTTTTTTATTATTCCAATTTAATTGTCCATAGACATTTTTTTACAACTAGATCTAGATTTTTCTGTAAGCATCCCCCCTCCCCAATAAAAAAAAATACAAAAAAAAAAGTTATTTAGAGATTTTCTTTTTGTGCTTAAAATAATGGTGATCTTAGATAATGTGGGCCGCTGAATTCAAGTCCTAATACAAGTAATGTTTGTAAAATAAATAACTATTTTATCTGGTTAAGGGCTCTACCAACTGCGGAAACAGTAGATTAAATTTGATCTATCCGGCGACTGGATCTAGAATCTAGATCAAGAGTACATCATGATATAGTCTACAGCAAAAACTAGTAACGAGATTTCACGAGACTTCAAACATGGCACCTTTGCCATCAGAAAGTGCATTGCAAACCTAAACGATGTAACTACAAGTGTTTTTTTTTTTTAAAGATAGATCTAGATCTAATAGTTCTACATCACGGTAAGATTTTAACAATATATCAGTTTAATTGCTTTTGCAGTCTTTAATAGCCAATCAATTGCATACCCATAACCTTTTGGCTTTTTTTCTAAAAATAGTAAAAAATAAAAATCTACTAAAATGATAGTAAAATGTCTAAAACTAGTCTTGTAAAACTAAAACTAAAAAGTCTAAAGTAAAGACGTAGACTTTTACTTTACTATTTGTCTATTAGTCTAGACTTAGAAAGACTTCTTAAGTAATAAGTTCTTACTTTACTTAATTAAATTAAAATTAAGGAATTTACTGACTTACACTACTACAGTTAGTTACAGTAACAGTAACAGTTACAGACTTACACTACTTACATACTTGTACACTAGTCACGATTAGTGTTACAGTTTTACAGTAGTTACTACTTACACTTACACAGTTACAGTCAACTTACTTTACTTAGACTAGTCTGAGTCTAGATCTAGAGTAGCTTATTTAATCTGGACATTAGTGACATTACGTTACAAATCATTACATGAATTCGGACACTCGCTGTTTTTGTGGTCATTTGACCTTAAATATAATAACAAATTTAGGGTTAGGGGTACAAATATAAGTAGTCATACTTATTCTCCTTAAACTAAAGAATATTTTGATACTTCATTTTCTTTTCTATGTCAAACCATTATCAAATAATGCACTGTCAAAGTCAAACTTTGAAATTTTGGCCTATAGGTGTTCGAATAGCATAAACTACTCTAGTAACTTCTCTTCGGTCTAGCTAGACTAGTGAGTCATACTGAACTTAGACTTAGTTGACTTATTCTTATAATTAAAAGAATTTATTATTAGAATAGATTAGATCTAAATCTAAGTCTTAGATCTGTTCTAGATTTCTAGATCTACTCAACAAGATGATCCAGTAAAGACTTTTTATCTATTTTTATTTTTAGCTCTCCTGTTTATGTTTGTAATCATTGTAATGTCATCACAGTGCCTTGAGCCTACATTTTGTTTGTTAACATTGCTCTTTAAATTACATTATTAAATCTTAGTGTAGTGTTTGACTTGTATTAATGACACCTCCAAATCTGCATGTCAGATAATTTGGAGAAGATACAACACAAGTGAAAGTGTCTATCTCTTCAAACAATATTACATAAGTTACATTTACATTGTGACAGAAGGTATAAATTTACTATAAATATAGTAATTAATATACCAAAACTCTGATGATTTTGACATTTTTTATATATAAAAATCATAATACATTTTCATTTACAGATAAGGAATATATTATTCTTTTAATTTTATTTTCAATAACTTAGTCATTAATGTCCAATTTCTACTGGGTTTCTATGTGACATCAGAAGTCCCTACATACTATATCTAATTAGGTTGTTAACGTCTGTCAGATGAAGCCTTTTACTTTTAGGGCAGGGAGTGGTGGGGATGAAAATACTATTTCTTTCTCCCCCAGAGATGGTATTGCTAATTTTCTGAGTACTTCTATATGATCTATATATATATATATATATATATATATATATATATATATATATATATATATATATATATATATATACGATTGTAGATCTAGACCTAGATTTCAGTAATACTACATGTCTTACAAACAATGTTTCATAATAAAGGATATATTATTTTTCCCCTTTGGATTAAAATCTTTAGAAAAGTGTCTTGCTTCATTTAAAAAAAAGATTCTATTGACTTATTGTACAACAGAAAACCATACTGTAAAGTCATAAATGAAATAAACCTACAACTTTACTGTTAGATCTAGATTTAGTTAGTAAAGAAAAAAAAATGATATGTGTAAAGAAACAATTGATCTGTGTAACTAGTGTAAGGGTAGATCTACATGCTGACTAACCATGCCAGTGTGTTATTTTCTCAACTGACCACTCTACATACAACAAATATTATTGGGTAACATGCAAGGAAAAAATGTGTGTTGGTCTTTTCATGACCTTGTAGGTGTACTAAAAAATTAGGCTAGGCCTATACTGACTAGTTTCTTAGAATCAATCAGACACAGTCTATTCACTTTACTTTTTGGGCAGGAAAGGGTGTGGAATTGGATGAAAATGTTTTTTTTTTCTCAAGTTGGTTATCCAAATACTTTTAGTTCCTGATAACTTTACCAATGACTATCATAGCCTATGATTAGGCCATCACTAGGTCACTGGCTGCCTGGTCGTGCGGTTTGCGCGCTGGACTGTGGTTCAGATTTATCGATGGTCCCGGGTTCAAACCCTGCCCGCTCCCATCCCCCGTCGTCCTGCGGGAGGTTTGGACTAGGAAGTAATTATCTTCAACTCTGAAGGAACATCCGAAACATGTAAAACATTTTAAAAACAAACATTTTACTGTAAGTATAAAGCAGTCAATTGGTTAGATCTAGATCGCCTTTCAGTATTGTTGAGGGGAGTGACATTTGCATACTAAGAAGAAAATCTCATAATATATTTAAAAAAAAAATTTTTTTTTAGATGTGAAGAATTTACTGTCTAATTTATTTAATATAAATGTTTCTAAGCATCTAAATAAAATACAATATAGTATTTACTGTTACATCTTTTTATGCAGACTTTAAATATATGTTAATAACTCGAGTTTGAACAAAATATCAGTTTCCAATTTAATAACTAAACAGTGTTACTCTGTTACATGTAGACCAATTGTTTTAGTAGGCCTCAACACTGACCTGTATTTATTATTTTTACTGCAACATCGTGTCATGTTTATTTTCACTGACCAGCATTATAGTTATAAAAATGTTTAAATTATTATTACAATGTTATTTTTGTATTGCAGCTATATTCCAATCATGGCTTCAACTCTAAATGAGGAAAGTGTTGAGAAGAAGTTAAAAACAGTCAACAACACACAGGACAGTATTCAAAGTCTTTCTTTGTGGATCATTCATCATAAAAGTCACCATGCTAAAATTGTGGAACTGTGGATGAAAGTTTTGAAAAAAACAGGTAGTGACACAAGAAAACTATTGAACGATTTCTTGTACAAGCCATTGTTTTAATGCAAATAATGAATACACTGTTGTTTTCTTCTGTAACCAATGAATACTGTTTATAACAATTCATAACTCTTGCTATTATATGTATTAGTGTTATTAGTATTGTTAGTGTATTAGTATTTGATGAAGGTTGTTTTATGTTATTTGCTAAAATAATAGTTCCATCATATTGTTTAAATATCAATGATTTCACTTTAACTTTATGCACAACATGCTATTTAAATGTGTCATATTTCTGACTTTATTGCAGTGCAACCCTCGCATCGCTTAACTTTGTTTTATCTCTGTAATGATGTTGTACAGACATGTAAAAAAAAGAAAGCTTTTGTCTATAATACAACATTCAAAGAACATCTTAAAGAAGCTGCTAGTTTAGTCAGGTAAACAAAGAGAATATGTACATTTTTCATTTTATTTGTTCCTTGCTATTTCAGAAATTAAAATATGTCATTTTTATTTATTTATGAATAACATACTCACTGCTAGTTATTTTTTAAAATACTCTCTGCTAGTAATTTGTTTAAAAATTTAGTCTAGTATAGATTTAAAAAAAAAATGTTGTGGCGTATTAAAGCAATGTAAATATTTTTTTTGTAAAGGGACCACTCTGTCAAGGGCAAAATTGAACGCATTTTCAATATCTGGGGAGAAAGAAACGTTTATGACACAGGTTTTATAAAAAGCCTTATTGCTGTTTTGAGTAAGTAGTAATGTTTGACATGTTTATTACTGCCACCTAATGATTATAGAAATTTACAAATAGAGCATTAAATTTTGCAAATTAACTTCAAACACACACAAATAATGTTTGTAAGTTTGTATATTAATCCTTTGTTGAAATCTTTAGATGGTCAGTCATTTAAAAAAGCTCACTCTAAAGTGGACTCTGACTCCAACAATGGTCCCATTAGTCCAGTTGGTACACCTATCAATGAGTTTGAGCTGAAAGAAGTAGCTTCAGATTCTCAAAATGACAGCATGACAGAGAAAGATGCTGAAGAGAGTGCTCGTATTTTGGCTGAATTTAAGGCAAGTTTTTTTTTTTTTTTTTTTTTTTTTAAAATGTAAATGTAAGCAGTTAAAGCTATTTCTTATTCATAATGTTGTCATTTTCAGCCCCATGAAATGATTGAGCAAATCACAGCATTTAGAAGACAGGAAACAGACATCAAATTTAGAGTAAGTCAGTTGTCCCATCTTAAATTGGATGCTTCCAGTATAGAAGCAGTTAAACAGCTTAAAGGTGAGTCTTATTTTCATTTAGCAATTTGTTTTAAGAAGACATAAAAGTTTTATTACATAAGTAGTAAATGTTAAATTTGAGGCCTAGAAAACTAGGTGCAGAGGATGTAAAGTTGATCTGATCTTTTCTGCGGCTACTGGTTAGCAAGTTATTGTGACCACCAGAACAGTTATCAATGCTTTTGCTAATTGCTAATGAATGTATGATGCGCATTAGAGATAGGTTTTCTTGGAAACCATTGGAGCTAGTTTTTCTTAGGATGTCTTAGAATCTGTAACTGAAAATCCCAGCCTCCATTTGGGATTTCAACTGTAAGCCCTCTGTACAACAACCTATTACTTAACTTCTCTGCCAACACCAGTCAACACCATTCAAAAAATTGTGTTAGAAATCATTATTAAATATTTTAAGGTAGTTTACGTTTTATTTATGGGGACATACATGTCGGAAAGAAGGGAAAAAAAAAGTTCTCCATTTAGACTAAATATTTTATATTATCTTAATAGTACTTAATTAAACAATTGAAAAAATATAGTTTTTGACTAAATAACTTTACTGGTCGTCATGGAAACAATCCAAGATGGCCACCAAACAAACTATAATTAAAAATTTATAACTCAAAAAAATACTTAAGATAAATGAATAATTTTTACATACAAATATCATACATGACAAGTATTAAAAACGCATAAAGGGAAATATTGTTATCTTTTATTGTCTTAATTTAATGATTTTTTTAGTGTTGCAACCTTGAAAAATACATAAATATTTCATAATTCTAAACTTTGCAACACTAAAACAAAAAAACTACTTCAAATATCAAAATGTTTCTGCATGCGTTTGTAATAGCAACCAATTGGTAAAATAAAATGCAAATTGTACACAAATGTATTACAGAGTAATATTTCAAACAAAAAATCTACTTATTGAGATATCAAAAAGTTTTTGCATGCGTTTGTAGATATCTATGTACAGAATAAGTATGCCAAATATGAAGTATGTAGCTCAAGTAGTTTCAGAGCCTTAGCGTTTGGCAGATAGAGGTATAATACAAAAACAAAAAAAGAAGAAAATGAAAAAAAAAAAATTTCAATTACAAAAATTTTGTTAGGAAAATACTAGATAACATGCATGTAATTTATAGGTTAGTATAATTAACTGAAAACAGCTATATTTAGTAAAGGGCATATTCAAAATTTCATATAAATATAGCAACTAATTGGCAAAATAAAACGTAAATTGTATGCAATTGTATTACAGATTAGTTTTTCAAACAAAAATCCAACTTACCCAAATATCAAAAAGTTTTTGCATGCATATGTAGATATATATGTACAGAATAATTATGCCAAATATCAAATAAGTTCCAAAAGTAGTTTCAGAGCCTTAGCTTTTGGCAGATAGAGATGTAATACAAAAATACAAAAAAAGAAAAATAAAAAAAATAAAAAATTCAATTACAAAAATTTATTCAGAAAATCACTGAATAGCAAATATATGTTATTTACACTTTAGTATAGCAGCTTTTAAAAATAGCTATATAGTATATTCCATCCAGATTACATTATAAAATAATATACTATATACCGGGTATAACATTTAGCAACCATAAAGAAAAAAAAAATTGATAAGAATGTAGGATGTACCGGTGTGCAATCTAAGAACCCAAACAATTTGCAACAATAAATATTAAAGAAAAGAGCTTGCTTGAAGTTCACAGAAGATTAAAATGAACAAAAATGTCATATATAACAATGTCAAGTAAGAAAAAAGCGCTAAACTCAAAATCTGAAACTCTTGATGACTGTTCAGTAGTTCTGTTATATCTTTACTATTCATCTAGGGAGTTATAGCATATATATAATTGTCAGTTTAGATAAAACTTGCTAACATTTTCTCTTGAGTTAAGGTATCAGAATATATTTGAAAAAGTTTTTTGATCTATATTATTTACATAAACATAATCAGATGGTGTTGTTTAAATTTTGCTACAAATTAGTTATTACATTTTTGTTTCAAATAATTAAAACAGCAGCTAAACTGTCAATATTCTCTAACAATAATGAATAAAAACAATAAAAATTATATAATACAAAAAAATATTGACAGTAGTATTGCTAATGAGCACCAGCACCATATACATTCCCATCTTTGGCCAATTCCTCTCTGACTTTTTCAAACTGAGTTAAAGAAACAGTCTTTATTCTTTTTCTATAATCCTCTTGGCTAGTAGTGTCAGACTGAATAATTCTTTTACCATTGACCTTTTTTAAATAATTTAATGTTACATAAGAAACATCAATGTGCATCTTATTCATCACATTAATTAATTCGTTCGCGCCAGCATTAAATATTGACACAGCTCTAGCAACACTGCCTTTCACTCTGCCAAGTCCCATGAAACTTGTTTTAGGACATCTCGCCCAAATCATAGCATTAAGGCTTTCGTTGTTGTTTTGAGTACCACCATGAGCCATTCATTGAAGCAAGGACTCATCTGACATTCTTCGATAAACTGGAATTAGCTTGTGAGCCACCTCTAGAGACAAAAACGTTGATGCCTTATGATTAAAGTTACTGTCAGGGTCTTGTCCCAACGAAACAGCTTGTTGGTACCAGCACCAACTATTTTCTCCTAATGGACATTGTCGATGATGGTATTCAGTATCTGTAGACATGGAGTGGTATAATCCTGCCCAAACAGCATTCCTCATTTTGGACACATCTGGAATATTGTCTATTATAGCACCACGATAAAAATTTTGCAAACTGTCACATTTTTTTTCTGTTAACCTGCCAACTCCTCTGCCACCAAGATGGCTTTCTTTGGCAAGTTTTACGTTTATGGGCATGGTTGATACAGTCAAGTTTAGTAACAGCCTTATCAGCATATGGCTTAGACTCAAGCACAGCTTTAAAAGCAGAAGAATCTCCATCACTCAGCATCTCCACATATCTAAAATTATATTTTGCCACAGAACGATTCCACAGAATTACAGCACTGTCCTGTTCCATAGACTTGCTGGATTTGTAGTGATTAGTACAGCAATCATGCTGTTCTTTCCAAACTGCGAGGTCAGTTGCGTTAATGCTCTCAGCTTTTTGTATGTGGCATGCATGGCAGTACTTAGATCTAATATCGAAGTCGACAACAAGACCTGTTAGTAAATCTATGCAGACACCTACACCATAAAGTGATGTAAAGCCTCGCTTTTGCCAGGTCCCATCATAACTGACTGAAATGTCAATCAAAGGGTTATCTCCTCGTATAATGGCTTCTCTAATGTCATCATCTGTCTCTGCATAAGCTTGACGTATGGCATTGGCTGTGCGGTAGAGCATGTCTTCCCCAGATTCCACTTCACAGTCTGAAGAAAAAACAAAAAACATTAAATTAAAATGATTTATAAATATCTATATATATATATATATATATATATATAAACTTTAAAAAAAAAAAAAAAAGATTTAGATCTCTAGAGAGCCTACATTGGCTACATCATAGTGATCATACTACATGTATTTTTTATCAAAAGTTAGAACTTTGTAAAGATTGACTAGATCTATAGTTACTAGGTTATATTATCATGGTCTTTAAAGGCTCTCTGGCTGATTCCAGAAATTCCTAGGACGCTGCTAAATGTCTGCAGCGAAGTGAAACCCTTTGCTATCTCATGACTGTATAAAACCATCTTGGTGTTTATTTCAAATGCAACATTTGAACAGTTACTTTTTTGTATTCTTGGAGATGAAAACTTTGATTTAGTATATCCACAACTACTTTAACATAACTTCAGCTTTGATGCGAACCCCATGTTTTCATCTTTTATAACTCTAATAGTCAAACTTGACTGAAAACAATTTGGACATAATGCATCCGACATCAAATCAGTAAGCTGATTAGTATTAGCAATAGTCCATAATTGCTCTGTTTCTTGTAGATCTAGATCTATGTCACTTGGAACATCAGTATTTATTGAAAGACGGTCTAATTTCGATCTGGATGCACCACGTTGTCCCTCTGACTTCTGATGCTGGATCTAAACTAGATCTAGGTCTAGATCTAGAGGAATTTCCACGCAGCTTGCCAGATAGCATAACATTTCTTGCTTTATTGAGCTTCTCTAGCATTCTTCGTCCCTTTGGTCGAGGCATTTTAATGTAAAAGATATTTTCTTTGATGTTTACAAATACCAAACAACTCAAACTTTCTTGTGCAAGGCTTTCAGTGACTTTCACTACAAGAATGTGTTTACGCTGTCGGCCATTTTGAAATGCCTTTTCCAGATGAAACGGCATATTCTGATTAGTTGCTTTTTTCCGAGTTTTGCTGATGTGCCATATAAGGAAATTTCCGTAGTTTTTATAGCTCGGAAAAATACGAATTACAAAAAAAACATATAAATCCATTAGTTTGAACCCCAGATAAACATAGAAATCGAATCGTGACCTTTCTTTTGATTTATCATGGTCCTAGCTTTGTTACATAGGTAATATCGTATCCAAGGTGTAAACATTGATAAATTTCGATAATTTGTAAATAATCACCAAAAGGTGTACATGTTCAAAGTCAAAATACACATATCTACAAACTTTTTTATGCTAAAATATAATATGATTCATATAAAAAAAAGGTTAAATTTTCAAAATCTGAAAGAAAAAAAAATGGAAAAAAAAAATTAAAAAATCATCATTTTCCGACTCGTATGTCCCCTTAAGAAGATATTAATGATTCATATTTATGATCAATTTATAAGTTATACTTGTATATGTCTGCTAATGAATTGCAATATTATAGTTTTATTAAAAATTTTCATTTATTGGAACATATAGGAAACTTGATCAATATTGTTATTTGTAAAATACAGTCGCATCTGGTTAATTGGACCAGCCGCTTATTCGTAGAGAAACAAATCCTTTTATATATATCTGTTCTTTTTTGTGTTCTATTTGTGTACATGCAATTTTAATTGCTTATTTAGACCAAAATTAGTCCACATATATTGCATGTCAAGGTGGCTTTCCCTTTGGTAGTAGAGTAGCTGGCCATTTTCCGCATGGCACGCTTTTCTTCAAGAATTGAGGCCCATGTTTTCTCGCTGTCTATAGCTTTCTTGGTCACCATTTCTCTCCAACTAGTGCTGTCTAAGGCTGTATCTTCCCAATGGTCAGTATCAATGTTTACTGATTTTAAATCCATTTTTATCACATCCACGTAACGGAGGTGGGGGCGACCAGTTTTTCTTGAGCCAGACGCAAGTTGCCCGTACAGAATGATTTTTGGGATGCGATTGTCCATCCGTCGAACATGTCCAAGCCAGTGCAGGCAGCGTTGCCTGAGGACCTTAAAGATGCTGGGAAGGATATCAGTATTACACACTCTTTCTTTCCATGTTATTTTTAAGATCCTTCGAATGCAGCGCAAGTGGAATGAGTTAAGCTTTCTCTCTTATTTTGTGTAGGTTGTCCACATCTCGCTGCTGTATAGTAGTGTGCTAAGGACACATGCCTTGTAGACCTCTATTTTGGTCGCTGTGGTGAGCTTCTGGTTTTCCCAAACTCTTGGTCTGAGTCTAGTGAAACTTGATGTGGCCTTTCTTATGCATTTTTTGATCACCTTGTCTAGAGCCTTTGATAATAGATCCAAGGTAGCAGAATTCGTTTATGGCATCTAGCTTGTTATTGTCAATGAGGATGGATGGTGGTGCTGTAGCAGGTCTCCCATAACATTCGTTTTCTTCGTGCTAATGGTTAGGCCATACTTTTTGCAAGCCTTAGAGAAGCAGGACATTAGTGACTGAAGCTCCTCTTGTGAGTGTGCCACTACCGTTGTGTCGTCCGCAAAGAGCATATCTCTTATGAGAGTTGTTCTGGTTTTAGTTTTGGCCCTCAGTCAAGCAATATTTAGAAGTTTGCCATCGAATCTGGAATGAAGATATATATATATGCCTTCAGTGGATTTGTCAAATGCATGGTGGATTAGCATTAAAAAGAGTATTCCAAAGAGGGTTGGGGCCAGGAAACATCCTTGTTTGACTCCGCTGTTTATACTGCAACTTTCGGAGTAGTCGCCATTGAACTGTACTGTACTGTACCCATCATATTTTGGTGGAAAGAGACAATAATATTTAGCAGCTTGGGTGGACAGCCTATTAACTGTAAGATTTTAAAGAGGCCTTCTCTGCTGACTAGATCAAAGGCCTTTGTCAGGTCAATGAATGCAATGTACAAAGGCATTCTTTGCTCTCTGTACTTTTCTTAAAGTTGACGGATGGAGAAAATCATATCAATTGTGAATCTCCCTGAGCGAAAGCCGTACTGTGATTCTGAATAGACTCAATCAGCAAGTTTTTGTAGCCTGGGAAGTATTACTCGAGCAAAGACTTTGCCTACAATGCTTAGGAGAGAGATTCCCCTGTAGTTGTTGCAGTCGCTTCTGTCACCTTTGTCCTTGTACAGGGTGATGATCTATGCAGATCCTGTGGCACCGCACCCTCTTGCCAACATTTGCAGAGCAGTTCATGTAGAGTTTGGCTTTGTGTAGTTTTGCATTGTTTCAGAAGATCTGGGGGGATACCGTCACATCGAGCTGCTTTGCTGGCAGCCATGCTGTCTATGGCTTTGTTGAGTTCTAATAGGGTGGGTACTTCGTCTAGTTCATTCATTGTGGGTAATTGGTTGATAGGGTTAAGGGCTGAGGCAGAGACTGAGCTTGTTGTGGCCTAGAGTTCGGAGCAATGTTCGACCCATCTGTGCATTTGTTCGTTCGCTCTTGTTTGTGATAGTTTCCCCAGTGGTTGATTTGAGAGGTGCTAACTTGTATGGGCTCTTACATTGCCTGTTTGAGTAACGAGCTGAATAATCTCACTGAGCTCTATCCAGTATTCATTGGCACAGATCCATGCGGTCCTCTGCACAGTGGCTCTAGCTTCTTTCAGAGTTTACAGATTTCATTGAGTAGGTTTCGCCTTGTATGTAGCGAGTGCATCCCATTGATGAGTTAGATGTTTGAGGTGATTTTGTTCAATTGCACTCTGTCAAGACAATGCCTCAGATTGCACTGTATAAGTTCTTCAAATGCTTATATGAACTTTTTAATCATGCTTCATATTTATAGCGACCATATACCGAGTGATGGAGATCAAAGATCGTTTTGAAAATTTATTTGCAGATTTTGTTTTCAATGAACAAAGTTTTTAGCTACAGTAGTTCTTGTTTGTACGTTCACCATACATTGCACAATAAAGGTTGTATAAATATTATATATCTTGTCTTGAAACATAGGGCATGTTCATATGATTGGACCAGATACTTATTAGAACCAAACTTGTGGTCCAAATAACCTGATTCGGCTGTAATATTTTCTATACACTTAGAAAAGCATAATGATATTATATATATACTTTTTAAAAAAAAATTTTAAACATATAAATATATATAAAGTGCAAAGTTTTTAGAATGGATTCAATTTAGAATAAATTAGGAAACTTAGTTGAGTTTTTGAATAATTAATTAAGATTTGTCTTACAGACAGAGCCCATGGCAATGATTTCTCCAGTCAGTTTGAAGATTCCTGCACTAAATTGGAAGATTTGGTGAAAAGACAAACTCAGCACTTACAGGATCAAAAGGCTCTGCTTGAAATTCTCAACACTAGTGAGACTTTCTATGAGGAGCAGTACAGAGAGGCTAAAATTGTAGCAAATGTAATGAGTTTCCTCTGTCTCCATTATGTTTTTTTTTGCAGTTATAACATAAACCACCAATTGTATATGGACACATGATAAAAAAAAACCCACATTTTATTAATTGTATAAATGTTAATTTTACTTAAGTTAATAAAATGCAGAAATTATTATTAACATATTGTTGATAAAAGTTTGAATAGCTTTCAAATTTCTACTGTCATTCCTTAGGCTTATAAAAACTTTGGTGCTCGAATCAACAATATGAAGAAAAAATTGGATGAGCTTAAAATGAAGTATCCAGCATCTGAAAGCCCTATTCCCTCTCCTGATATTAATGCACCCTCCCCAGGCAACACCCCCCCTCATATAAGTAATTCAGGTTATATGTACAATCCAGCAAGTTCCATGATGAATTATGATTCAACACTCAACAAAAATAGTAAGTGTCATTTTTTTAATATAATATTTAAATAAAAAACTTATGATAATGGTACCAAGCAACCTACTTCATTTGTATGTTAGTAATGATTTATAGTGAATAATTGATGTTTATTTCTACTTGACAAGAAGTTTTAACATTTCAGCTTGGAACTACAATGGCACAAATAACATAGGTATAAGTGTCCTGAACTCTGCAAATTCTGACAACACATTCCAGGGTAAGCACAGAGCATTAATAAAATATTGTTAGAAAAACAGTTTCATTCCTGGTATCCTATGTATTAGTTTTCATTAAAAAAAAAAAAAAAAAGAAATATTAAGTTCATTTCAATGCGGCGTTACTCTCTAGTGCTGGTCAGTGGGGTGTTACTCTCAGCGAGTAACTTGGTATATAATATTTATTTCACTTTTTTATGTTAAACTTTTTACTTCTCTCTTTTTTTTTTTTCCTGATGTGGGAGTGATTGTTCTTTGTTTTGTTAGTAAATTCAATGCAGTACCAACACATTAAAAAAAAAAAGGCAACATTGTGTTAATGGTTCCTCTTTTTTAGTTTATTTCCTGGACCCGAAAAATGTAGGAAATACCATTTCTTAGTGCATTTGTTCATCTTTTATAAAATTTGATGTGATTAAATGTGTTTAGTTTTGTGAGTTCAATATTTATGGATTTTTCAGTTTATGGATTTTTTAAAATGAATTTAAAAATTATTTTTTTTCCGTGCTCATTTAAAAAAATAATGAACAAAAATCTTTTCTTGTATAATTTATTTTATTTATGATACTTTTGTAGCCCATTCATTTTCCTTTAAAATAAAATCAAATATGCTAGATTATTTAATAAAATAAAAAAGTTAATTTTAGTTTTAGTAACTCTACCCACCTTGAAAATTTATGTTCATTGCGGAAAACTCCATTTTTCCGATCAAAATAATTCTCACTGAAAGAGTTAAGACCTGAAGTTTATAGGGCAGGCAAAGATAACACTTATTCACTCATCACTAGTAAAAGAACCTGCCTGGGAGCTAGAGGAATCTATCTTTTTGCCACTTGATGTTTATTTTTCCTGAAAAAAAAAGAAAACCTTGAATTCTTCCATTATGGGTTTTTTTTTTGTAATCATCCAAAATATAATTTAAAAAATTAAGACAAATCAAATTCCTTTACTGGGAATGATGATGCACTGGAAGAGGCTGAAAGAAAACAACACTATTTCCAAGGGCAATACCCTTAAAAGAATGGCAAGATCTATCTGTAGAGGTTCAGATTGTGGTACAAATCATGCAAATATGGAGTTTCATCATCTCATTGTCTGTCTCTTTGGGTGTTGTGACAGTTCGAGTTACCAAATCCCTCCATTTTTCCTGGTCAGCAGCTGTTCTTAGTAGGATTCTGTTGCATTGTCCAGCCAGCTTCAGACGATCCTTTCTTCATGCTCCCTCCTGTATATAATCTGTTGTAATAATTTTGTTTTGATTTATTAAATTTTCATAAAACAAAAGATATACTTTTGTTTGTATTTTGTTTTAAGTAGAGTGTGTGCTTTTAAAGTTATTCTATTTATAAACCGTGGTAAATGATTTCTTTGGTCTCTAATAAGTATCCAGAAATTTTAGACCCTAATCTGGATTTTTTAAAGTCTCTAGTGTGGCATCCCTGATTATTCATCAAACATCAGTATATATCAATTCAGCTTAACCTATTTTTTACAAATTCCATAGTCTTTTCTTCATTATATTATGTAGATATCAAATAAAAAAGTTTTATTGTTATAAATTTCAGACTCACCTCCTTTGGAAGCACCATCACCAGAAGGCTCACCACCTGATTTGAATTTAGATGGATCTCAGTCTGGTAAGAGCATTGGTTTTCACTATATTTTTACAGTTAGTATTATTTAAATCAATCTCTTGAGTTGATGTAATCTTTAGCAATAACAGTTTTTGAAGTTATCATTTAAATTTTGATTGATTTAAAATTATATAAAATGTATATATAATAGCTTAGAAGCTATGTAAACTATTTATACAATGTTTGTTTTCAGCAAGTGTTAGTTTGGACTCAAGACTTGCAAGTTTTTTTGACCGTAACAGAAATTCTTCAAACCTGCCAGTTTATACACCTCAGATATCACGTTCTTTACCTTCAAGCAATAAGTTTTCTAAACTAGGTGAAGAGGATGGAAGTGCAACACCTTTAGATGATGAAACTCCTACTACGCCTGTCCAAGATGAACATTTGGCTTCTCCCCCTAAGTCTCATACACCTCCCAAAAAAGAGAAACCAATAGACTTCTTGTCAAGATTAATTTCTCAAACTCAAAAAGCTCCCCTGAAATCAGGTCCTACGAGCTTTCTTGACAGCATACCTCTTTTAACAGGCATGACTAAAAAAGCAGATTCAGTGAATCCTCAGGCATGGACTCCATGGAAAGCAAATCCAAATGATAACAGCACCATACCATCTCTATCGTCACCTACATATGGGCCGGCAGCAACATTGGCTACATCACCAAACCCATACCCTACTCCTACAATGGTGCCTCCCCCTATTCCTCTACCCGTACCACCACCATCAATATCTTTAGGTATGAGTCTGAGCATGCCTCCACCACCTCCACCACCATTTTCCCTCACAACTGTTCTGCATCAGGATTACATGGCGCCTCCATTAGGGTTTCAACAAACATCTCCAGGACAGAAAGAAAACTGGCCAGAACTGGGTCATTCTTCAGTTTCTGATCATTCTTCTGTTAGACCATTTCACAATTCTGTCCTGAAAGAATTGGTGCCTGCTGATTCCTTTGATAGTAAAACAAGTCGTAAACCTGCTGAAAGTTCCTCTTCTCTCATGGAGTCGGATGCAATGGAAATTGTTAGTGATGAGGAAGATGAATCATTGGGAAGTCATGCTGAGGCTTCTGAAGCTAAAACGGAATTTGCCCAAAAACTGAAACAGAAAACTTTGGCCCAAGGATCAGTAAAATCTCATGTTTTTGTTCCCAACCCTGAAAGACCAAATCTTGTGACACTGGCTGCGCAAGATGACCTTGATGAAGAGGACATGATTGATGATAATACAGTTGTTGAAGACAACAGTGATTGGCCTTCTAAATCTCACAAGTCAGCACATAAATCCAGGTCAAGGTCACACTCAAAAGAAAAGGACAGGTCTCACAAACACAAGAAGAAGAAGAAGCACAAACGTAATCATAGCGATGAAGATGAACCTCACCTTTCAGATGATGACAGCAAAGGTATCTCTAGCTTAGGTAGCGTGGTAAAAAAAATTGAGAGTCGCTCTAGCAGCAGAAACAGTAGAGATAGCATTAAAGGAGACAAATACGAAGAGGAAAGAAAATTTGATCGAAAATATGAACGATGTGAAGATAGGCCCTATGGTTCACGAGGTGATTACAAATCCCAAAAAAGTCTTAGAGGATCCAAAGATCCAGTTGAAGCATACACACAGGCATACAGAGATGCATTTTTTCAGCAGTATAGCCAATCACAATTCAGTCCGTTTCCAAGTGGTCCTGGCCCAATGGATCCCAGAACAAGATACAGGAAATATTAAATGTGAATATGTTACTTGAGATGAACTTTTGTTACAATATTGAAAGTTTCTTCTGACAGTGAAGAAAAAAACTTCTTTTTGTCACTGTTCATTTGTTAGCAAGTATTTTTCCTTTCTTTTAATTTTTATTTGTGATATAAAAAGTACTTTATTCTCAAAAAAAAAAAAAATTCTATGTACATGATGTTGATTTCAATGGGAAAAACAAAATATTGTTGCAGTATTTTAAATTTTGCTTTTTAATTAAAGAAACAAAATTTTAAAGTGTTGATGAAACTTTTGAGTTGCTGTACTTTTTAATATAATTTAAGGTATTAACAGTGGTGGTCAGTGACTACATATGAGGGTGCAAAATAAATGCTAAATTGACAGCTTATCTTGCATCAGCATACAAGTAAATGTGCATTCTACAATTCTAAGCCATCAAATTCTAACATGTTACTTCAATTGAATTTTTTTTCAACATATTTGAGGACATTCAGAAATGTTTACCTAGAAAATATAAATGACTTAATGGGAATTAAATCATTATTCTGCTATAGTTTCCAATTTATACTTAAAAGCATGACCTTAACAATGATCTTTGACTAAGCATGCTATCTTACATCTTGGACGCTTGCAGTACTGTAAGATTTAACTCTTACTTCTGTTATTTCACCATATTATCTGCTAAACTAGATTTGTTCAAACAATGCCCATTTCCTACATTTTTTTTTTTATGGTTAAAAATGCATTGAGATTTTAAATTGTTTCATTTCTTGAAGTTTCAGCTTTAGACCATTTTCTTTCCAGATGTCTATATTTCAATTGTATCCAGTTTCAAAAAAAAAAAAAAAGGTCATTCTCTTTATCTCCACATTTCATAATAAACAACTGTCTTTCCAGACACATTAAGTGGTAAAAGTACCTTGTATGAAGTGAAGTTGCTTGAGATAAAATCACCATGTATCCCATCAACTGCTACTGATTTGACCAACCAAAGCCTTTCCCATGTTTGCAAGGAAGCACAGATTTGGATTCATTTTTGTCTTTTTGTTTGATTAGCAGCTAAGGCTAACAGGCCCCTCTGATAGATTTAGACAAATTACTTTCTTTCATCCTCTGAGCCATGCCTTAGGAAGCATTTTATAGTTAACGGAGTTTTCTTAGTTAATTCCAGCTAAGGCAGCACAAATATTTAGTATAAAACTTTAATGTACATCTAGGTATGAGATGTTGACTGAAAGCAAGCAAAATACTTAGCTTAAATTACACCTTTTAGTCACTACCAATTATACATTAATTTTCTATAGGTAATTTCATCAATGACTTCTTAGCATGCTTTCAAAAAAAAAAATTAGTTGTTCCTAAATAGTGTTTTTAATGCTTTTATCCCACTGCACCCATTGATATGTGTATGTGCACACCAATTTTAAAACGTTTAGTCATCTTCAAAGATCTAAAATGTACTTTTAATAAAATTCTGAATGTAAGTCAACTCTTAAAAGGATCAGGCACTCTATGCATATTTACAATTTATTTCTGTCCATTTCACAACTCACTATATGCTAATTGAAAGGAGCTATACTTGGCAAACATTATTAATTTAACTAAATCTCATAGTTTCTAATGAGTGCATTTTCCATCACTAAGAAAAGGAGTCTGATGTGAATACATTTTAGCTATACTGGTGAACATATTAAAACATTTGATTTTTCATGAAGTATGCCTCAGTTGTTGCTATCCATGTGCAGGGGATCCACAAGTTCAATAAATTGTATAGCAAATTATGTAGCCAATAGTTGAAATTAGACATAACCAAGGTTTAGAACCTAAATATATAGAGCTCTTGTAGTAGTTATTGTGTATTAATATGTATCTCCTTCACTGGCCACCATTGTGATAGATTATTTCTACATTACTTATTTTGTTGTAGATATTAATTTTTATTATTTAAAAGCATTCATCCTTCACCTTTTCATATGTCATCATTTTATTATGCTATGTAAATTAAGCAGTGTTTATTTAAATTGCACATTTTTTTCTGTGTTGACCTAATGAATAAACATTGAAGACAAATTGCTGGAAATGGATTTTATTAGTTAAGAGAAAGCAAGCATAGTATTAACTTAGTATTAAGCAAAGTGTTTCAAACTTACCTTCAGAATTAAATTTTAGTTTCGAAAACTTAAAAAAAAAAAAGGTTCACCAAACAAATTTATTTTTAGGTACTGAACTTTAAAACAAAAAAAGCTAAAAGCAGATAAGTTTGATATCACTATCTACGAATACCATTAGGGAGAAAAAAAAATTCATTCACCAATTGGAATATAAAACTTAGAAAATAATACATGTCTGATCAGTGATACATTTTTAAAACAAGGCAGTCAGAGGGTGATAAGATGCTGGCTGAACAAGCATTTGACCCTAGACACTTGATATCTGCCCATGAAATCTAGATACAATCAGGACACAGCAGTTACAAACTGTATTGCACCACTTCTTGCTACTGCTGCAGGATTAGAGCTTTGAACCTTCTATACATAGGCATTGAGATGCTACAGTGATGTCCTTTATCTCACAGTTAAGTCTATAGAATTACCTGTTGAACTTTTTATAATCTAGTCAACAATCTAGTAATGCTTTTCAAATTCTTAAGCCTAATGAAAATGAAATACAAAACTTTTGGATAACAATGAAATGTGCTAAGTTTTATACTACTTATTAAAATATTGGTTCCAAACAGATTATGAAGCCTGACACATAAAATGCTTATTTTTTGTTTGACATCATTGAAAGTAGAAGTCCCTTGTAAAAATGTGTTACAAACACCTGAAAAAGCACCTTGGTTTAGACTAGACTGCTACTGCATGAATTTGACATTCTGTGGTTCAATGTCACATTTCAATGGCTTGTCTGTCATCTTGGTTAACTGTTGGCGTTTTTTTCCCTTAACTAAAAGGTCCCAGAACGGGTAGTAACCTTTTCATTAGAATTCGCATCATACTGCTCCTGTTTGCCGTTGCTAGTGGTGAGCTATGCCTGACCGTTGGGGTACTAGGTCACTTTGAAGTTCCACTGGGGCTTGAACCATTGAGTGACCTAGTTAAATGGCCCCTGGGAGAGATGTGATGTTGGGTACAGACGATCTCCTTGGTAGGTTGAGTCTTGCGACAGAAGAACATCCATTTGAGACCTAAAATCATCTGCCATGAAGCTGTCCTGTTCAAAAATAAATATTATGATATGACGGTTTACCGGTCAATAGTAAATGGGAAAAAAAATTTATACTAATTAAAAGTCAATTTTTCACACAACAAATTTCAAAATGTTTTGACTAAAATTGATTGTTTGCTGAATCACTTCATTAGCTGAGGCGCACTTTTTAAGCACTTCACATTGGAAATAGTCCTAATTTAGGAACAAAATAATAGTAATGTAGTCAATAAGTTGGAGGCGCGGTGGCTGAGCGGTAAAGCACTTGGCTTCTTGGGGGTCCTGGGTTTGAATCCTGGTAAAGACTGATTTTTAATTTCGGGATCTTTGGGTACCTGACATTAGTTGGGGAAAAGTAAACTACTTTTTTTCACTAGTCTATCAGTAGATCAAATGGGTTGGATAGTGACATAAAATCTTCCTGCATCTTTTAGCTCAAAGCAATGCTAAGGTTTTACTCTTAAACATTTTAGTACACAATTTTAAACCATTTATAATAAAACTTTTAAAACTATAACTGTTCACTAAATAATGAAAGAATCCTAATCTCTTATATAAAGAAGCCAGTTTTTACTCTTACACAAAGCTTTGAGAGAAACAATAGATATTTTGTACTATTACACCAAATAGTCTAGAAAAATGTATATGTAAATACAGATGAGTTTTTTATACTGACAATGAAAATAATTAGATTAATGTGTATCAGCAAATTTTTTTCATTTTAAGAAATGGTCAGCTCAAAATAGGGTAAGAAAGAATGGTGAAGAATAAATAAGTGGTGCAGTTGGGCTGAGAATATGTAGAAAAACTGCTAAAAAACGTAAAAATAAATTTAAAAAAAAAAAGCTTTAAAAAAACTATTGGCTATAAGTGTGTATTTTCTTTACACTCTAGATCTAGCCTTAATAGGTAAATCTCCCAAAAGAAGTCTCTAATCTATCTACCAGATATTCCCTTTTAGATTTAGAAAAAAAAAATATAATGTAAAAATAATTTGAATTTATTTTACATTGAAAAACAAAAAGAAAAACATCTAGATCTAAATCTAGGCTTAATAGGACAGCCAATCTGTTTGTTTTTAAAAGCTTGCTTTATGCATGCTGTTATGACATGATTAGGAATTAGTTATTTGTTTCTGGAATAAGGGGAAAGTTTTACTTAGCGACAAATGACGTGACAGATCTTTAAAAAACAAGAACGCTCTTAGTGACGCTAGAAAGAGGATGCTTTGTGTAGAGCAGTAGAATAGAGATACGAATGTACGGACATAGCTGACATCGGACGATTCCCTTCTTAGTTATTAAATGTATTTGTAAACAGCACCAGCGTCGACTACCTATTTTGATTGTTTCGGCTTTTCGCCGGTGTTACTGTAGTAGTTTTGAGTTCGGTGTTACCTCCATCCAGACGTAGATCTACACTAGATATATCTACAAGCATCACCACCGCGCGGAAGCCTGAACAACGCTGCTTACAAATTCAAATACAAATGAATAGACAACATTTAGGGGGGAAAATTAATTGTTTAAAATTTGATAATCAAATCAATATTTATTAGAACTTAAGGAGCTTTTTAAATTAATGCTACAAACTCTTTATGATTCACTTTGAGCATGTTATATAATTGACTTAAATGACAATATTTAGGTAATTTAATTACCTGTGAAAGCTCTGGCTGTGATAGCCCACTCAGACCTGGCTGAGAAAGCCCACTTAAGCCTTGGCTCATTTGAAAATGTTGGCTCATTGACATACCTTGAGTCAAAGGACCTTGGGAAAATTCCTGTATAAAAAAGATTAGTCAGACTAAGAATAAGCACATTTCACATGTAAATTTTTAAAAATAACATGTTACCTTCATATCTAGTTATCTATGGGAAGCTCTTGCAAACCTTGCCTGTTTGGATTACAAGAGTGCCACATAGCCTACATATCATTGCCATTACTTTCCAAAACTCATATCAGGTATTTATGGGCCTAAAAACCTGAGTTAAAAATATAAGCCTTTGTTGGTATTGAAATGAAGCCTTTCAGTTTGGAAGCTAAACACCACATCCTTCTTTAAATGTGAAGGTAAAAGAAATAATTTTGTTTTATTGCTATAAAACTGCTCCTCCCCATGTTTTCCATTTTGTTTATGCTGTCAGAAGTAAATGACCTGAGCTAGTGTGTAAATGTGTTAAGAAACTTAAGTGATGATTTTGGATTTCTCGACTGAGGATTTTTTCCCTTTAATTTGTCTTGGTGAATTGGAATATGTAAAAATTATTTGGAGACTGACATTTTTTTTTTTCACCGGAAGTATTGCATGATTATAGTTGCATTGTGCTTCTACGATCATAGAGATACCAGCGACCTGAGAATCAGTGAGTTTAGTTCAATCCCATGTCATAACAGTATTAAAAAAAAATACCTGGCTGGCCTGACTTTGAGAAGAATTATTTGCAAGTGATCCTTTGTTTGGTTTTTGTCTTCGATTACCACTCCAGCCTCGATTGCCCTTTTGACCACCTAGAAATTGAAAATGAAAAGTCTTTATTTATCCTATAAAGAAAACATTATTCATACAATTCATCATATCCCCATAAAGATTATAATTCAGCCCATAACTTTTTGTTGCTGAACAAGTCCTGAGCACTTAAATTTAATTAGATCTAGCATTTTCCATAAAAATAGGGATGTCTAGATAACAATACAAGCCTTTGATCCATTAGCATGATATTCTTCAGAGCATTAGGAATAACGGACATTGACACTCATAAATGTCAATTGCAAGAAATCTACTTTTCTCACCAATCATTGTTTTACTCTTGGTTTACAATTGAAAAACAAAACACAGCCAATATTTTAGTGTGTATATATATATATATATATGTTGTCATCTGCATTCTTACATTTATTACAGGAGAAATGCACATGTACATTATGTTTATAAATTAAAAACATTAGGATCATGCATCATTTAAAATTTCGACATTTTGTTGAACAGTAATTTAGCACAACACACATAGCTAATGAATAATGCAAATGATGAAATAAGGGAATTTAAAAAAAAAATACATATAAGTAAACAATTTACTGACCTTGTGAAGCTTGGCTATTATTAAACTGAGGAGGCAAAGGATGCGGCAAAAACATATTGACAGGGACTGGAATATTCATTGCAGTTCTGGAATAAGCTCTCTCTGGACCAATGAATCCCAGCTGATCATGAGTACGCATTACTGGTTCTCTATAAGAATTGTTAGCTGAAAAAAAAAAAAAAAATTAGTTTACTGCAAGCATTTTATAGAGGCAATAATCTTGGACTCAGGAAGTAATGAAAGTTTAAAACAATGATCAACTAAGTTCAACTTGTCAAAAAATTCAGCGGCATATTTTAAATTGAGCATTTTTAGAAGCTGTCTATGTGTCCCATCTCTTTGGGCCTCACTCTGTGCCCCATGGCCAGGACTTTCAATTTCTTTTAGTATACACTAACGGTGAAAGCCACCACTAAATGTGCAACTCCCATGGATAATGGCTAGGTGTATATAAGACAACGGGTTAGTGAATGTGTGCTCTGTGCCATGGTTGGTCACAGAAAGATTACTATCTGCTTTTACTATGTTTAATAACCAGCAAGATGTTTTCACAAATATGAACTATTTTTCAGTTCAATGAAATCTGCAACTGAAGAGGGAACAGTGTAAAACTAAATATCTATGTTCCAGCATTTTTTCTTAAGTTAACCTGATATTAATATTTTCATTTTGAATTTTAAAAAAGTAGTATCAGAAAATAAATACCTCTGTCATAAGCATTTCCAGGAACCAATAGTTCCCTAGCATCAAACATTGTGTTACTCATAAATCTGCCACCCTGGTGTAAAAAAAAAAGTATAATAAACATCATCAGAAGTTACTGGAAAAAAACAAACAACCTATAACAAAAAAAATAATTTTTCCTACAGGGTTAGTGGTATTAACAAGTTTTCTGGGCTTGCTGATGTTGACAAAACATTCTTTCAAGCTTGATAGTGGTCCCTCAACAAGACACTTCTGCTCTCTGTAATAAGTCAATAGGTGACACCACAAGGTTTGCTGAAAAATATACAAGGTAGTAACAAAATGTACATAATTCTCTTATATCCTCAAATAAATAAATAAATAAAAAAAACACTTCTTAACAAGACCCAATATATTATGTATGTTAATACAGGTCGATTTATGAGAGTTTTTAGCTCATGTATGTACAATTTTCATGTGGTTTAATAGTCATTTTTTATATAAAAAATATTACGACAAAATATGAGTACACACTAATTTAAATGTCTCTACTTACCCTGGATAGAATTTTTGGATTTCCCACTATGATCACACCATATCTAAAAAAAAAAAAAAAAAATTAATATTAAAAAATAAAAGCTTTTAAAAGCAACCAAAAATGTAGTCACTTAAAAAATAAATAAATAATAAACAAAAAAAATTACCTGGCACGTGTCAGGGCAACATTCAGACGCCTTGGGTCATTTAAGAATCCAATGCCCTGGTGTTCATTTGATCTGACACATGAGAGCAAAATAAAATCTTTTTCTCTACCCTGAAAAGCATCAACACTGGCAACCTCTATTTCCATATACAGTTTTTTATTTAGTGATCCATTGTATTGCATATGTTGCACTTGATAAGCCCTTTGACCTTCATAGGGGGTGATAATTCCAATTTGCTCAGGTTTTACCCCAGCTCTCAGCAGTTTTGTAGCCAGTTTCTCTATATTGGCAGCTTCAGTCCTATGAAATATACAAATACAATCTTAGTGAAACAAAAGATAAAAAAAAATCTGCCACCATATTTTTTTTTGCATACATTTTGCTTGAAAAGTTACCTATTCAAATATGATGTTCCAGAACTAGAAATCTCTTCAGTTCCAAAAGTGCTGTAAAAAAACATTGGCTTGTCTGGCTGGGGCCAAGGGAAGTCTAAGCCTTGTCGCGTACGGTCAGCTGTGAAATAAAATAATCAAGCATAAAAAAGGAACTTACTGTTAGTGACTACATTTTAGAGAATTTTGTTAAAACAATTAACTTTATTTCTATTATAATAGCTCCAAAAAAAAGCTAAATAGTTTTAGTAAAAGGCAATTAATTAAGATGATAATGGGAAAGAAGGACAAATGCCTTACAGAGAAAGGTATTTGTTGAACACAAACTCACCAGCAGTAACACCATTTTGTAAAGATCCTTCATAAAAAATGTTAGATGGAAAACTGCTCAGTGCAGGATGCATGCGATACTGGACTTGCAGTCGTATAGGGCGAATACCCAACACAACCAAACGTTCAAATAGAGACTGTGAGAGTCCTGCCCGAGCAGCTTTCTTGCACATCACAACTGGTCCCAACTGACAGTGGTCACCCACTAAAATAAGCTGGAAAAGTTGATCAAGTTTGAGATAAATAGAATAAATATGCATACCAGTACTACAAAGTAAACTTGTGTGGGTAAACAGGTCTTATAAAATTTCTAACCTGCCTACACCCTAATATCACAGGAATCATGCATTCTGGTTCAGTAGCTTGAGTGCTTTCATCAATGAGAACTGAACTAAACTGAAGTTTTGCTAAGCGAGGATCTCCAGCACCAACACATGTGCAACAAATAACATCTGCAGCCTAATAATAAGAAGAATAGTGCTTAAGCCTAGTATAGTACATTACATACAAATAATAAAGTTATGTATACAGAGGATGCATTTTCTAACTTTGGTCTAACCAAGGTTAAAATGTAATATTATTGTTTGATTTTTGAGCATTTCTTTTAATAAACCATATTGCTTTGATCTGTTAATTGAAATTATTTTGAGATTTATTATTACACCTACAGACCTGCCTACCTAAAAAATGTCAAAATGTGTAACACTGAGGTTCAAAATGTGGATTTTGAGACCTCAATGTGGAACACACGCGCGAACGACTTTTTTTTTAAACAATATAAACCGAAATGATATTAAAATTAATATTTTTAAAAAAATGCTTACCTTTATATACAATTTTCACATCCAGATCTATATTAATTATTTACAATTATATTTGATTAGTCTCTAATTATCTTTTTGGAGAGATTTCATATAGACTGTTTTCAAATCTCTCAATTCAACATCAGTATATTTTCTATCCAATGCATTTTCTGGTCTTGATTTGGCTATAAGCAATGCTTCCAAAGTGTCATTACTGAGGCTACTTCTAGCGTCAGTCTTATTTTTTCTCACAATTGAGAAAATGCGTTCACAGTGAGCAGATGAATGAGGAATAGTCAGAACTGACATCATTTGTGGCAGAAGTTTAAATATTTTCTCATTATGTTCTTTTAATTCTGCTATTGTTGAATCTTGTCTATCTCTTACACAGCTTGTTATATCAGTTATTAAGTAGGTTGCATACTCCAGTTTGATGTCAGCTACTGTTATTTGGCACTATGGAAGGAAATTTTTCAGCAAAGTAATCAATGACTGAAGTTTTCCCATCAGCTACATCATGTAAGGATGTATCTACAATTTCAGCATGTTGAAGTGGAAGCTTATTTGTGAGATATTTAACAGAAGTTACATAAAACTGTTTCACTGCTTCAAAAAATTCTTGCAGACGTTCCTGTCTAAGGTGAACCTTTTCTTTTCTCTTGATGAAGTCACTTGCTGATTGACCTAAGTGAATTTCTGAGTAGTCTTTAATGAGCAAGGATTTGATCAGTTTTTCAAGCCTTCTTCTTAGAACATAAACCATTGGAGAAACACTTTGCAATTCAGTGTTGATGACATCAAATGGTTGAAGAGCATCAACCAGAAAATGACAAATCAGCCGGTTGGTAGATGAAGAGAAAATATTTCTTAAGGTATCTGCCTTTTGCTTTTCACAAACTGATTTTGCATGTTTTTCTTGATATTTGAAAAAATCCAGTAAAGGCTCCCAATTTTCTAGAAGTCTTGGTAAACACCTCTTAATACTCAGCCACCTGGTGCTGACATGCTTCAAAAGCTTTGAGTTTGTAATTTCATGCAAATTCTGAATTTGTTATAAGTTGCTTTGTCTGACACAGCTTCTTTTAAAATAATAAAAAACATTGATCAAAAGTTGGTCAACACTGAATGGAAAGCTTGATGCACCCTTTTCTGCTGCAATGTGTATCAAATAACAGACACAGCCAGAAAAAAAAGTATTAGGATTTCTTTTCAAAATATATCCATATACACCTTTCTCTTTTCCAGACATTACTGGAGCATTGTCTGCACCAAAAGTACAATGTTTCCATGGTACTGAGTGAGTTTTAAACTCATTGTCGATAAGGGTAAATATTGTCTCACCTGTTGCAGATGTCTCACATGCTGGCACTGAGAGAAGTTCAGACTCTATAACAGAAGATTCTGGATTTAGCACTCGAATAACTATTGGAAAAAGTTTATTGCTTCCATCTGTGGAAATTGTAAAAGGAAACATCCACATTCTTGCTGCAAGACTTGTATTTTTTGCAGCTATCTCCTTTACAATGGCAGTTCCTTTAGATCTTCCGCACTGAAATTTCTGTGCCACGTCGCTGTCTTTAAACACAAGTTTAAAAGCTTTCGTCAGTTTGTCGAGACATGCCAATGGTATGTTCATTTCTACTGCTAGATCTACTAGCATTACTTCAGATCTAATAACCTCATTGTCGGTTTTGGAATCAGATTTACTGGAAAAAAAACTACTTATAGACTTTGACTCTTTCGCACTTTTTGACAAATCAACATGTCTTTGGGTAGCAATGTGTCTATTTACGTCGAATTTCCGACTATGCTTTATGGAAAACTCACAATTACATATTTCACAATAAGCATTTGACTCATGTTCGTCCCGCTTTTACAAAAGGAAACTCAACAGTATATTCCTTTCTGAAAATTTGTATACGTCTTTTTTGTATTAGAAGGAGCAATGTTTTCAAAAGCTGCGCGCTTAGACATTCTCGATTCAAATGAACCGGAAAAACAATTGAAGGCTATTATAGTCTTCATTGACTTTTAATTGTTTGGGATGGGCCATCAAGAACCAATCATTGGTTGACTTATGGTACCAAAATGTCACGCACAGTGTAGTGCGCTCTCTTCGCCAGGTGGTGTCTTCACCCCCTCTTTTTTTTTTTCCTAATTAGACGGCTTCGAGTGACCTTCTAGACCACTAGTAAGCTACCAAGAACCAATCAATATTTGACCTATGGTATCAAAACGTCACACACAGCGCAGCACGCTCTCTTCGCCAGATAGATCTATGGCTTCACCCCACCTTTATTAATTATTTTTGTCCCCAATAGGACGGCTTAGCGTGACCTCAGTGACCGCTTGTAAGCTAGCTTAAAGAGGAAAAAAAAAAAAGATGCAAAATGCGTAACGCGACGGGTTAAAGTGAGATTTTGCGTAACGGTAGGCAGGTCTGCACCTAGGTATTTTGAGCTTTTAGTTGAGTAAAATAAATAGTTTTATTTGTTACTAGCTGGTTAATTTAGTGGTGGAAAGACATGCATAGTAATTCACCATTGCATTAACAAATCTGCTTCTTTTTCCCCCCTTAAAAAAAAGCCCAATTTTTGAATGTAAGCTAACAAGCTATTTTTTAAGCAGTTAAATAAGTCTGATTTACAGTCAAATTTAAAAATTAAGTTCTGCTACCCAAATAGACAAGGAAAAAATTGGTACAGAAAAAGAATTTATTTTAATGAAAATAATGTACAACAGAAAAAAAAAAAGATTTGATTGATAATTGAATGCCCAAATATTGACAGCTCTCTATATCTAGTAGTAGAAGTGAAGATGACATGCTGCTAGTGAGGTACAGAACTTTATCTTTACCTGTAACAACTCCTTTTCACATTGCTTTTTTAGAGATCTGTAACGTTTTTCATCACTTGATGACAATTCACCAGTTTCATCTTTAAGCTGCTGTAACTTATTCAGCTCAGGCATTCTAAGATATCATCAATTTTTGTTTTTACCATATGATGTTACTCAAATTCATAAAAAAAAAAACAAAAAAAAACAGCAAATTATTATTCCTTTTTTTTTTTTAATTTTAAAAAAATATTTTTTATTGATGTCTACATTTACCAATAAGATTAGAATGGGTTGAATACTTATGATAAGTTGGATAGAAAATTCGTATAAAAGCTTCACTGAATTAAGACTCATTTTACATTTTAAAAAAATGAACAGAATAATTTTAAAAAAATAAATTATTACTAGAGGGCAATTTTTTTTCCTCAGAATTCTAATTAAATATATATATATATATAAATAACTATATATTTGTATATAAAATTTTTTGATATTGTAAATTATAATTGTAAGTTACTTACGTATCCATATTTCTAATCTGGTTGTGCAGTGCAAGGAAAGAAACTGGAGAGTCAATAGCTTCTCTAGACTTGGCACACAACCTAACAACCTTGTTAAGAAAAGAAAAGATTTCAGAACAATATTATCCTGGATAAAATTTGTTTTACAACAGTGCATTAAACAAATTAAAAAAAAAAAAAAAAGAATTTAAAATGCTAATAAAATGTTTCTTTACAGATAGATGTGTCTTATCCATTTGTGCAATAAAAGATGAATAAAAGAATATAAGATGTAAATTGACAATTTACCTTGAGACCAGTTTTATGTATTTTTTCAGTTAACTGATCTACAGCAATATTGGATGGAGCACACACAAGGACAGGTCCATTATTCTGTTTGACCATATGGTAAACAACTGTCGCTGATGTGACTGTTTTTCCAGTTCCTGGTGGGCCCTGTAAGATAATTATTCATTATGTTTTTGTCAAAAGTCTCATTTCTATAGACATAGCAAACAAATGGTTGTAAAGTTATAGATCTCAAACCAGGTCTAAAATTCAGCTGATAAGATTTTGGATCATATATAATGGGTACATATGTTACCACCCCCAACAATCTACACTGGATCACAAGAGAACTACTTGTGTATATAATTTATACAGCAAAGCAGGTATAACAATCATACCTGAATAAGACTCAAAGGGCGTTGCAAGACAGTTTTAACTGCATACACCTGAGAATGATTGAGCTCAGGCAAACCTGGAGCAGAAAAGCGCTTTGGAAGGGTACATTTCAATGCAATATCTTCCACTTCATGGCCCAGAAGCTTATGGTAGATGTATCCCCAGACTGATGTCTCATCCACTGCAAAAGTTTTCAACGCTGACTGCATTCTAATAAAAAAGAAAACCAAACAATATCAAATTCTGGACAAAGTTAACATACAAAAATAAATTTTTTTAAAAATTCTCACACCTATCAAAAGATGTAGATTTCCATACAAAATCCAGGACAAAATTATGTGTACATGTCTCAGGTACACCAGCATTACTTTTGAGCTCAATGGCAATCTCATCACTATGGTCTGAGTTACAAGTTAAAGTCATTAACCAATGTTACTTTTTTCTTTTTCTTCATAAAAAACATATATTTATAAATTTTATAACTAAAAACAATCACATGACTTAATTTTTTTAAAAATAAGGATACTGTCTGGGATTTTAATAACATGTCCAACACCAGACCAGGGTTTCTGCAGTTCACCAACATATCTCAGTTTTAACTCATCCCCATGCATTAGCTTCATTTCTTAAAAAGATAAAAAAAAAAAAAATTAAAAAAAAATGACAAGAATAAAAAATAGACATGATAAGCAAACAAAAGAAGCCAAATGTTTAATACATTAGCAAATTAAGAAGTGGTACATTTTCATAAGCATAAAACCTTGTTTTCTATCAACACCTAAAATATTACAACATACCATCATTGGCTTTCGAAAGACAGAAATAGGCTATTCGTTTTTTATTCAATCCTGTGTCCCATCGAACAACAATATTGTCCTGAGTCTGAGATTCCTTGAGCCTTTTGTCATAATCAGCTTCAAGTTTCACCAAAGGTCCAAAGATATTTTGATATTGGTAGGCATCATCATATCTAAAAGTAAAATACAATAATACTGTTTTATTTGAGAACACCCCAACAAAATGTGTCAAATTTATATCACAAAGAACTATTTTTCTTTACCTCAATTGAACTTGGGTTGGTTCTTCATCCAAACCAGTTCTTTCCAAATCCTCTAATTTAGCATCAGGATTGTCCTAAAAAAAAAAATATATAAAAAAATGCCAATAATTATCACTAATTATAAACTACAGTTGTATTGTAGAAACAAATATAAAACTCACCTTCCACAATTCTTCAAGCTTATTGATTTGTTGAGCTGTTATTTGCCGAGACCTCAGCTGGTCTTGTTCACTGGGTACTTTCACAAGCCAAGACAAAAAAGATCTATCATTGATTAATGGTTGCCACTGACTTGGATCCCTTTAAAAGTGACAATAGCAAACATATTAATTAACCCAAAAGATCCTATTTCCGGTTAAGACCCCCCCAGGCCCTAAGCAAAGAGTGATAACTTAGAATTTAAAAAATCCTTAAAAAAAATTATTTAAAAAAAAAAAAAAAAAATCAAATTCAAGATTTAATACACATAAACAAGCAAAAAACTTTAAAAAAAAAATGATGTCTAGTTAAAAAAAAAAAAAAAACTTTTAATACCATTAGAATATAAAAAAAGCTTCAAAAATACCAATTTTCACTCATGGGGGCTTATACGCTGGGGCTATGGGCATTTTCGTTTTAAAAAATTATTTAAATAATAGAAATCTTCCAGATTTTTTTTATTAAAAATAGAATAGGTAATCTCCAAAATGACTTCTAATCACGCTTGCAACAAGACTAGAAGAAATATTCTTTTTAAAAAGTTTAAAGCAAATATATTGAATAGGGGGTTTTAGAAACGTTCTACAACGGTTTAGGACAAAATGGGAAAACATTTCCAACTGCAGAAGGAGCTAATGGGTTAACAAAAGACAATGGGGATATATATATATATATATCTTAAGAAAAATAAATTTACCAGTTCATATCCTTTAAGTTGCTAAGATTTGCACATGGATGCCTGCACAACAGAACTACAACTGATTCAGCTTTAGCAGGAATAAATCCAAGAAGAAATACATTCCGACAACCACAGTTGTAACATTCCAGCACAGTCTCACCAAGAGGCCCATCTTTATGCAAAGTGACCTCTTTAGTCTTTGCTCTCACAAGATGATTGATAATATGGCTAGAAAACAATACAATTACAATTATGGACAACATTAATAATTCAACTCTTAATGTTAATAGAAAGTGTATACAGCCAATTTCTATAGTTATTTACTTAAGATCAACATTAAAATGCCAAGGAGTTAACACACACTAACAATATATATATATATATATATATATGTGTTATTTAGCAAAGTAAGTATTATATAAGTATTAAACTATGTTGCCAACTTTAATAAGCTATCAACAAATTAATGACTGAATTCCACCAAGGCTATAGGGTAATCAAATAAAGTTATTCTGACTGAAAAATTAATGTTACCACAGCAACAAATAATAATAATAATAAAAAAAAAATAAATAAACAAATAAAAGTATTAACAAAATTCTATTTTTTTTTTGGTGTGTGTTTTCAATTTCAAGGTTGCTACAAATGCTGTATAGCAAATTACCTGCCAGATGTATTTCCTCTTCCATTACAGAACCATTTCTTACTAGCATTACAGAAAACTACACAAGCTGGATCATGTATTCCACAGTACCTTTAAAAAGAAGATGTAAATACATAAAACATGGGTAAGTTTCTTCTGAAGTTAAATAGTATTTTATTTAATAAGAGTGTATTTTACTTACGAGCAAGCATGTTTTGGCAAGTCTTTCATATAAAATTGATTCTCTTCAGGTTCTTCTTCAAAATTAAGCTCACCCATGCCTTGAGTAATAGTAGATACAGTAATATTGACATCACCATTTTCAATAACATGATCTATGCCATTTATCTGAAAAACAATTTTTGCATGGTTAAAAATGTGCTAGATAGTAGAACAGTTAGCAGAAAATTTATTTTAGACTTTGACTGAATCATACTATTGTGATGAATGATAATGTGTACAATGTGACAATAAGTTACCAGCAGTTTTTTAAACTCTCATTTAAGAGACTAAACTACATCTCATCTCTGCCTGAGGTCCCTTCTGGGGCATAGGCCACCAACTAGCTTCTCCCAGGCATCTCGGTTCTGGACAAGTCTCTCCAACTGTCCCCACGTTTTGCCTATCTGCTTCCAAATCACGGCGCCATGTATTCCTGGGCTGTGCCCTCTTTCTCTTTCCTTTGGGGTTCCAGGTTAGGGCTTGCCTTGTGTTGGATGCAGGCTTACGAAGGATGTGACCTATCCATCTCCAGCGTCTCTGAAGGATATCTACTTCAATGGCTGCTGCTTTGTTCTTTGCCACAAGAGATCTTGTCTGGCCAGCGGATCATACATAAGGCAGGTATGAACACCTGGATTTTTTTCATGGTGGCTCTCCAAGTCTCTACTCCATAAAGTAATATTGGCTTAACAATGGTGTTAACGAGCCTAATCTTGGTGGTGGTGCTTATTTCCCTAGATCCCCAGGTGTTCTTCAGCTGAAAGAAGGCTGCTCGAGCTTTACCAATGCAGGTTCTCACATCTGCATCTGTTCCTCCATGGTGGTCTATGATACTGCAGAGATGGGTGAAGTTTTCCACCTCTTCCAGCGCCTCACCTTGGACCGTAATTGTATTGTTGGATGCCTTCACCTTGAACACCTTGCTTTTCTCTCTATGGTAAGGCCCATTCTAACTGAATTGTCTGCAACAACATTTATCTTTTCCTGCATCTGATGCTGTAAGTGAGAAAGAAGAGCATCTGCAAAGTCAAGGTCATCTAGTTGTTTCCACAGTGTTTACAGTATACTGTTCCGCTTCTGGTCTGTTGCTGTCTTCAAGACCCAATCTATGGCCAGTAGAAACAAGAAGGGAGAGAGAGAGACCAGTACTCAGTTATCAAAAAGTTATCTGGAAAATTTGCCATGTCAGAGAGACCAGTAAAAAACAAAACTGGTGACGTGATAACAGATGAAGAAGGACAAAAGAAGAGATGGATTGAACATTTCCAGGAGCTTCTTAACAGACCTACTGCTGAAAACCCACCAGAGATATCGCCAGCTGCAAGAGACCTACCTACCAAGTGCAGTGTACCCACCAAGGAAGAGATTCACAGTGCAATCAAGCAAATCAAGAATTGCAAATCTGCAGGACCTGACAGCATCCCAGTTGAAGCACTAAAGGCAGACATTAATACCAGTGTGAAGTTATTCTACAGTCTCTTCTGCAAGATATGGGAAAAAGAAGAAGTGCCATCAAACTCCCAAAAGAGAGGTGATATTAGTTACTGCTCCAACTATCGAGGGATAACACTACTGTCCATTCCAGGCAAAGTGTTTAACCGCATTCTGCTAAACCGAATGAAAGATGCTGTAGATCCACATCTCTGACCAACAAGCGGCTTTTGAAAGGGGAAATCATGCACCGATCAGATAGACTTTTAATGTCAGGTACCCAATAGAGCTGGGTGGACTCGGAGGTGCCCGAAGATACTGAATTTAAAAATCCCAGTCTTCAAACCCCGGTCTGGAAGCCAAGCGCTTTACCGCTCAGCCACTGCACCTCCATGCATTCAAAATATAATATAAATCTAATTAATAAGCAGTTTAAGCACTGTAAACAACAATGTAAAGAAAGAACCCCCCATAGTCTAATTTGGCAATGACAATGAGGATAATGTAGACTAGATGCAGAGAGAATGATCAATCAAGTGTGACCAATTATCTTGCTGTGACATTAGCTAAAAGCAGAGAAAGAAACATAAATTTTTTTAGTGTGTTAATAATAATTAATAGCTGTGATGTTTGTAAAGAGAAAATGCTGTTCTGTTGGACAAGATTTATACAAGTCTATTTAGACCCCCCCCCCCCCCAGTCTGACAAAACATGCACAAATATATCGACACTTAACCTTTATAACAGATTTAAAATTTGCAGTGTGATATCAATATATATTGTCAAATGGTCAAGGTGTTTCTTGATATTAAATGGGTGTCTGCTTGGCTAAAAAAACAAACTTTGTGAGATAATGCTTTAGTCATAATGTAAAGTAAAATTATTTAAATTGGTTTAAAGCGTAGCTTTGTGTGAATATTCAAATCCTGGACATTTAGTATTCTAATATTTTTGGGTCATCTGCACAATTTAGGCCTTATCGTGCCCATATGTAAAATAACAAAAATCTTAGATCTATATTAATAGATAACATAGCAGTCCGGAAGACCTCTAAAGTGTAAAGATCTAGATCTAACCTTGATCTACTAGAAAAGTGATTATGTTCTAGATATAGAATGCCAATCTATTATAATTGTCAGGACTCATCTGTGGACAGTCCTTGTCTCCTATTAACTTTGGAGGAGGAGGGCGCATTTGAGTGGGAGGTTGAAAAGTGACAGTTGTTTTTTTCTGAAACAGGGTTTAAATGGACTCATAGTTGGTCAGATAATTTTTTTTTTTAAGAAGAGGGTAGAATCGGGTAGAGATTTTTTTTTTTAAATCTTGAGAGGAATGTTGTCTATTTTTTTTTTTTATTATTGTGAGAGAGAAAGTAATTGATTTTCTAAAATTGTAGACAGTATTTATTATCATTGTCACATTGTGGGACAATAGCATTGTCCAACCAGATGTAATAAATGTCATTTACTCTGAGACCAAGCATGCCAAGAGTCTTAGTGTTGATTCCTGCGCTTTTCTTTATAAATAAATTATAGTTATAATCATATATATTTATAGATCTGTTTCAATAAATTATTGGAGTTTTGAAATCAAGTCTTTTGTATGACTATGGTAGTGAGAACATTTACTAAGTGACTAAACTTGACTAAATAAAGAAAGACAGATTAATAAAGTACTTTGACAAAAATAGAAAGAAATTCTAATAGTAATTACTAATACTAATAACTAGATTCTAATACTATTAGTATTATAATAGAGACAATCTAATCTATATCAGAGTCTAGACTAGGCTTTAATAGAAGTGTGAGTAGAAGAGCCTACAAAAGCACAATTTTTATTTTACTTACTTGGCTTTGATTTTGACTTGCATTAACCTCCTGGTGTGATTGAGTTTGTGACTGGGTTTGTGAAGGCAATGTGAAGTCTGTGAACTCATATTCAGAGCCTTGAGTGTCAGCCCCTAACAGATCAGTCTCTTCTGTTTCTAAAAATGTTAGTGTTTGTGAACTAGGGCCATAAGCATCAACACTCATTTTTTTTTTATTACTTCGTAAAGAATTCGAACTCAAATTTTAATATGCTGTTGGCTGCTCAAGAAAAATGTTCTCGTAGATTCTTGTCAATTTCAGCGTTCTCCACGTGTATACCATTAAAATGTGAAAACTTAATAAACATTTACAATGTACTTAGCTTTTATTATTAGTTTGTAACTAAGACAACACATCTACATCAAATTGTTGTTGACAAATGCCATGGGTTGATCAGTAGGCTTTTCTTCCTTGGCCAGGGCACTTGCGGACGTACAAGATTGGTCTGGCAAGAAGCTGACGTCAGTGAGGCAGAGAAACAGGAAACAAGGGGGAAACAACACCTTTTTTTTCTCCTCAACAAGCACACATTTTGATTACGCCATTTAAAATATACCAGGCTGGCGTTTATACTTTCGATCAGAATCCATATTTGGCTCTTATTTTCCAGATGTATCATTAAAATGAAAAAAAGACTGGCAAAAAAAAAAAAAATAATATAAATACATAAATAAATAAAACATTGTCAATCTGTGACTGTCTAGATAGATCTTGATCTAGAATATATATCATGAAGATGAGCGTCAAAAATTAATGATTCACCGAAAATTTAATTTTTTTTTAAAAAAATACAATTAATAAATGTAAATAGTATTTTTAAAAGATTTTCTTGTAAAAAAGAGAACTTTTATATTTATATAACATCAACAAAAAGCATTAGCGACGTCAAGGTTGCTCAGCACGCTGCCATTTTGTTTACAATGATGTCACAGAGGGGTTGCCAACTTAGTATTCTGAGATTTTCTTTTTGTTACACTTGCTTAAACCGATGATGCACGCTTGTTTGTAGGCATAAATTATATAATTAACTATAGAAACTCTGTTGTTGTTTTTTCTAACAATTATATTAATAAAGTTGCAATAACACAAATATATGCTGAACTTGTTTTTTTGTGTTGATTTGCTTTTTTTTTGTTATATATATTTTTTGTTAAGTCTATATAGCCTAGATCTAAATATAACATCAATATTATGTTTTGTTCTGTTGTATTTGAATCACTGGTAAAATAGTAATCATGTGGCAGTTTCTAATATTTAGGTGATTTTGGCCAATATAGAGCGTGAAAGGATGACATTGTGACCCTCTTCTATTGAACCACGGATAAAAGAATCGGCCAGGCTATAAGCCATTTAAGAAGAAAGTCAAGCTGTAATAGCCGTGTAAAACAAAAACGTAGGAGGAAATCCCAGTCTACTAACTAAGTAGGCTAGTAGTCGGTCGACCTGAGAGTTGTTAGAAGTCTAGTAACTAAGTAGGCTAGTAGTCGGTCGACCTGAGAGAAGATTTTAGAAAAGTAGCGAGGTAAAGAGAAGTGATTAGGTCACAGTAGAAGTCACGTGAGAATTTAAGCAATGTTAAAAGTCTGTATGAAGTAATTGACTAGTTTTATTTGTTGAAATTGATGTGCTCGTCTTTAATAGTAGTTAAGTATCTGGGCAACAAGCTGCTAAGAACATGTAGATTTCATTTCACATCAAGACATATTTCATTGTATATATCATAGACAAGATATTTCGGGTGTTCATGGGCGCCCGCAGGATTTTTTGCAGGGGGGTGCAAGTTACCACCCCTGGCTCAAAGTCGTAGCTTCATTTTTTTTCCCCCGAGCATATTAAAGAAAAGAACTGATGTCCCCTCGCCCCCCTACCTATACGATATTAATTTCACTGTAAATGCATGACGCATAGGACGTTTTTATCTTCTTTTTTGAAGTAACGTCTATATGATATAAGATAAGAAGATAAATACTTGTTTTAGGATGTAAACAAAACAGGTTGAACTGAGCATTAGTATTGCTTGAAAAGAGAGACGTTAATGAAGAAACTAACGAATCACGATACGGACTGTAAAGCAGTGTTCTTTAATAATCCCAAAATCCAAACAAATGTTTTTTGCTTGGTGTGTCTGTCGACTACAAATTATCGGCAGCACTAATTCATTACCTAGTTTGTCTGCCAATAGTCTTGCCTTCCTCAAAATGCCATCCCTGAAGTGTTCCTAACCATGGTCAGTTTGGTTTTTGATTATGTAATTAATGTGACTGCTGGTGTGCTTTTGAGCAGCCACTTATGCTAAGATGGACAGACTGCAACGTACAACACGGAAACTGGTTCAAGAACAGATGAATAATTGATTACAATTAAACACACACCAGAAGCACACGAATGGGTTGCCTGAGCTAGCCAGAAAAACCAGTGACTTGGCAGAATTTAAGTCATTGGTTAATATGCATGACGCGTAGGACGTAATCATCTTCTTTTTTGAAGTAACGTCTGTATTATATAAGATAAGATAAGAAAAGCGGGCACTGATTACACATAAAGCAGTTTGTCTGGTTTCACTTGTAGTGAGGCCTAACTATTTTAAAATGCACCAAATGTTGTTTTGTTTGTTCGTAAAATGTTTTACATGTTTCGGATGTTCCTTCAGAGTTGAAGATAATTACTTCCTAGTCCAAACCTCTCGCAGGACGACAGGGGATGGGAGCGTGCAGGGTTTGAACCCTTGACCATCGATAAATCTGAACGACAATCCAGCGCGCAAACCGCACGACCTGGCAGCCATCCAACTCAAAGATCTTCTCAAATTGACAGCTGACTAGAATTTTTCCTCCAAGACAAAAAGAAAATAACATTTTATCATATTCTAGGCCTTTACTAAATATAATGATAGCTATAATTATGTGCAAATGAAAAAAAAATCCTCACGACTACGTGCTACAGAATTTTGAATTGCAAGCCCATAATAAAGCGTGCATGGTCGGACATGAACTACAGATTAGCTTATTCCAGTTTATTACAATTATATAGCTTATCCTCATAAACTTTATTTCAGGGAAATCACTATTGGCTAAGTTGCTTCGTATCAGAAGTTAATTGATTTGAAGGTGTAAAAAAAATGACAACTCTCTCGCGCGCTTAAAGATTGCATGAAACAGGAAAGGCTCGAAATTAACTATCAAACAATTTGCAGCCCAGACACCAGAACATAACATCTGGCATAGGTTTCTATCACATACACGTTTGAGATTCAATGTGACATGGAGTGAGTTAATAGTCATTTGACTATCTCGTGCCTTATTTACGAAGAAATAATTGGTCTGTATTTGACCACGGGGTGAAAACCTCAGTTACCTTTTGGACTCCTGAGAGTAAAGAGATGTATGTATGTATTTTTCTGGAGTTGCTAAGTTATTATGCACTATTTTATTATGATTATTAAACGTTTTGTCTGTTGATACGATGCTTGCTTCTAAATATATGTGTTTTGGTCAAATTACTCAGTGAACATAGTGGCACTACGCAACAACAAAATTGATCGGGATAAGTTATTTAATGTTTGCACAAAGAACATTCTAACAAGGCCAGAAGAGGCCCTAATGCTATACAAATAAACATTCGCGTTATCAGCATATGTCAAATATATGACAGCTTCGAAACAGCTTATGGACCTGATGTAATCAGAAGAAAAAGGGAACATTATTGAATGCAAACCCCCCCCCCCCGGCTACGCCTATGCCCAGTAGCGGCCTTATGGGGTGGCAAGTGGGATAACCTCCCCAGGCCCCGCGATTGGAGATTCCCTTGACACTGTCAGCTTCGTAAACCAGAACAGTTCTCATATATACTCAATATTTTTGGAAATCTTTCCAGGCATCTTTATAATACCAAATACTATTTCTATTTAAGCTCTTAAACATGACATAAACTTCAGCAGCACGAGGTTTCTGTAAATCCCGTTAAGTGTGTGAACTTTGTGGTTGGATTTAGCTCTGAGAATGTCAAATGGTAGCACAACAAATAATGTGATGCAAGAAATATTAGAAAAGTAAAACTGCTGTAGCGCGCAGTCTTAACAAAAATTCTAGCGATTGTACAGTACCTTTAAACAACACCACATATCATGGGAGAACAGAGAAACAAACAAACAACGATAGCCGAAGTTGACCCAACCATGCAAGTATATCTTCGAAGAATTAAGAACGCCGAGGCTCACGGCCATTACATCGGGCACAGGACTCAAAACGAGCATATGAACATTATGGCATCAGAAATAAAAGGTTACATTATTGATAAAATCAAACTTGCAAAATATTGTTATAAACCTGGTGGTGGCACAGATAGGGGTGGTGGTGTGTGTGTAGTCAACCGACGCAAATCGCCCCAGGCCAGCGCTAGACGAGCGGTCAACCGTGACGATCTACGACGGTCAGCCGAGTCGAGTGTCAACAGGACGGTTCGGGAAGGATCGCCGTCGTGAACAGAGCTCAAGAGCGTCACGAGAGATGTAGTCATGTGACGAAGCTAGAAACGTCGAACGATGTTCCGTCCGGTTCTAGAAGGCCAGTAGGGACCCTATATAAAGAGCGGAGGTGTCCAGTCAAGACGGTTCAGAGCCCGGTTCATTACAGTCCGGTCGACTACAGCACAGTTCAGCGGTGTGGTTCTGTATGGAGCATTACGACGATTCAGTGCGGAGTACTGTCAAGTACAATTGAAACGACTGGCGTCTTGATCTTGGTCTGTGATGAGTCCAACACAACGAGCCCAGTGTGTGAAGTCAGTCCTGAACAGTTGAACCCAGTGCAAGCCCGGAAGGAGACGGAGAGGCCAGTGCAAGAGTTGATATGCGGAACGGTGTTATCGGAGAGATATTTGTACAGTGTACGTGTTGCCAATTGTACAGTATTGGCTGTTATTTATTGACATTAAAGTGTTACGTTACTTTGGAGCCCGGAGTTGTCAAGTTCTTTAAGTTGGTGGCGTATGGTGCAGTTTGCAGAGAGCCTGGATAGTGAGATTCGTAACAATATCTTCCCGTCATTCTTGACTACACACCTGATGTAAGCCCTTTTATTGAGTTTTTTGGACGCATCCTAATCCTAAGTTGACAACTTAACAGGAAAGGGTTTGTCATGGCGCTTCTTACTGCGCTGGTGAACGTTGGTCAGGACATCGCCAATTGTCGTGTCCAGGGATACAAATACAATGGTGTAAACTTGAAAGGAAAGCATCAAGGAGTCCAAGCACACATTATTCGCATCAATAATCGACCTTTTGCACTCTTCTTGCGGCGGCCATAATCTTAACCTTAAAGTGTTTAGCAGAAATATTATTATGTAGTTTGTTGATTGTTCATGAACAAATTTCTTAATCATTAGTTACGTTGATTAAACTTTAAGGCAAAATCTTTCATAAAGTACATTATGTAATGTTGTCAAACGGCCAATAGTACAGTACATACATAAGGTACTATGTTTTGTAGCAAAAATAAGACCTACAGCATTAGAGGCGGACGAGACATTAGCGTGATGTGATGTGGTATGGATATATAGCCTACACTTACGGCTTAGGGCCCCGAGCACTGCTAAGGCCGCCTCTGTCCATGCCTCCTTCAGTGAAGTCCAGTAGGGCGTCGGCGCCGTAGGCGCCATTAACCTGTTGATGGTTAGAAAGGTTTATATCCAACCACCAGGCCTGGACATGGGACTCTTCACCCCTGTCCTGTCTGAGGCCTCCAGAGTGTCGAAGTCCGACAGCCATCAACAAGTACAAGGCAGGACTATTACAGTAGGCCTACACACGCAAGTATCTTTTTTCCATAAATTGTGAGAAGTCACCTTCCAGGAGCTTTTTGTAAACCAGAAGACCACGGAAAATCTGTTATAAGTTATAAAATGGTTTCGTTTTAATAATTTACACCTAGGATTAGAGTGGGTTCTATGACATTGCGTGGCTCACTGCGGTCGCATAGGTTGCAGTGACCTAAGGCAGGCGTATGCTACTCACTGTATAATAATAACCTTTTTTCCCCCATAAATTATTTACCCTTTTTAACATCGTTTACCGTACTTTCAAAATACAGCAAGAGAAATAAATAAATAGATATCGCTATATGACAAGCGTGAGAGACATAAAACGTTTGGGCTTGCGATAACTAGATATAAAGAGGCTCGAGGTTCTCAACATCGGACTCAATCAGAGTTGTGCTTACTGAGCAACTAAAAGCATTACTGAAAACATTTTCACTGAATACCCCCCCCCCCCCCCAATGATCCTGAAAACAGATTGGACCATATAGTGCTCTGAGCATGCTATAAGCATGAAAAATGCTCTTTATGAAAATAAAAACTATTTAAAATAATATGGAATCTGGTCTAGCAATTCGTAAAAGCTATTTAAAAAAAATCTCAATCCAGATCTTGTCCTATAAAATACAGACGTAGGTAATTTATTCACAAAAAAAAAGTATTTACTCAGAGATAGTAATAATTCATAATTCAGAGACAATGAAAAGTAACATCTATTTAGCACACACAAAAAAAATTGATTGGAATAAATCTTATATAAAAAAAAGAACTATTTTATTGTGGTCTAAATCATTTTGTCTAACATTAATGCGTCTGTACATAATGGGTGTTTCTCAGTTTTAGTTGGCAGCACTTAATGATGCCAAAATTATTTTTGATAAACAAATCTGGATTTGTTTTTGGCCAGGAAGAGACAACAAGGAATGTCGCGAAAAATAATTTTTGACGCTCACATTCCATTCATGATTACCTCTATATCTAGTACTGTACTGATATTTTAATTAATAATACTAGACTAGTCACTAGTAGATATAAAAATTAGATCTATTTAGACCTATTATAGAGACCTAAAAGATCTAGATAGATCTGCAAACAGTGAATACGACGAATGTCTTGAAATAGTGAGAAAGATAATGACAAAGATATTATGATAAACTTTTTTTTTCAATCATAATAATATTTATATTAATTAATGACAAGACAAATCATCATCAAATGCCAATAATCATCATCATGATCTAGAACAGTGGTTCCCAAACTTTTTTGTCTCGTTGACGGCCTTGCTATGTTTTCTGGTTTTTGGTAGACCCCCTGCTTTAGTGCTTAACTTGTAATTGCATGTTTAAAATTCATAAACATTACCCATTTTTTAAAAACAAAATTAAACTAATAAAAATGTCTACTCAAACTGTAGTGAGTCGAAAGTGAAGCAGTATAATAAACTTGCTCTACATTTTAAGTTATAGTCAACTTATAGCGATCTTGTTTAATTGATAAAATTCAGATTGAAACCAATTAAAGTAACAATTAATATCAAATATATATAATAATGTATCTTTGGATCACCAAACACACTCACACTGGAAATTTTGTTTTTTGCAGGTTTATCATCGGTTGCTACAGATATTTATCATATTAGTATTAGATCTAACATTAAATATTAATTAATTTGCTTTAAGTATCATTGTAAAAGTTTTTGCAAAGAGCAGTTTCTTTTATATCTCTTGATCTTTCAGTTGTGGCTCAAAAATTTGTTCTGCAGAACTGTTTTCACTAACTGGAGAAGTACTAATATAATTCTGACTAAATTTTAGCAAAAATACTAGATCCAGATCTAACTGGAAAAGTACTAATATAATACTGACTAAATTTGAGCAAAAATACTAGATCCAGATCTACTAAAATCAGTGTAAATCACTAAATTTAATTTAGATACTGTTCAGGACAATCATAATAACAAATGTTTACCCGCTGTATCCCCCCCCCCCCCTTTTTTTTTTTTGTGGTTAAGAACAGATAAGTGGGAATGTCAAAGTGAAAGGCTAATAATTTTAATAGTAAAGAGATCATTGTTCTGGAAGCGGTACCGTAATTTATCTCTTATCAATAATGTAGTCATAAACTATAGTTACACTTACAATTATAGGGATCTATACACTTTATATCGTATCACCAGGTAAAAAGTTTCCTAATAGACTATGTAGTGTTAAAAAATCGATAAGCATTAACCTACTGGGCCTACTCGTTGGCATATTCTGTTGGCCATGGTGATCTTCCACTCAGCTTCTTATGCTTCAAAACAAATTGTGATTCATGCAAGTGATAGCTAGTCCAGTACTCCCAATCTTTAACTTCATACATAAATAGAATTTATATACTTAAAATTATGCAAAATAACTTTCTCTCACAACATTATAAACAAAAATTCAAATATAATATTTATTTTTTTATTATTTTTGGTAAAGCTTATTTGCAAAGTAGCTCTTTTAGGATCATGTAAGCATTGACTGCAAATTTTGAAAGGGAACATTACTTGACTTTTTGTTCTTTAACTTTTTTACTTACAATTTTTAACTAATTGGCATTATCTTGCTCTCATCTTTTCTGTTTTAAAGTGTATAATTAAAGGAAAATGATTTGCTCGGTAGTTTAAAAAAAAATTATATTTCTTAAAGACAGCCACATCTGTGGCATTTTACGTCTCGAGAGACGATCTTTTCCCTTTGCAACTTCTTGTGTGACTAAAGAGGCCAATCCTTGATACACAGCTGCGATCGCAGGTTGGGCATTTATAATCACCAGGCGCCGTTGCATTTTCACCCTTCTTTCTGCTTCTGTTGCGTATGACATCTGCAATCCGTGACCCTGTTGTTTATGTCTTTATCCAGTAGAGTGTTGTTGGATATGATGGAGCCAAGGTAACAAAAGTGATCAACAATTTCTAGTGGTTGGCCATTAATACTTACTTGAGGTGCAGTGTTTGTGTTTTGGACAAGTATCTTAGTCTTGCTTTGACTGATGTTTAAGCCGAACTTCTGGCAAGCAGCAGATAATTTGTCAACCAGGCAATGTAGCTGAATATCAGAATCAGCCACAATAGCTGCATCATCAGCATACAGGAGTTCCCTGACGAGTAGCTTCCTAACCTTGGTTTTTGCCTGCAGCCTTGATACATTAAATAGTTTTCCAGAGGATCTTGTATGGAGAGAACACACCTTCGTTTATGTCGTTGTACGCATAATGCAGTAGACAGGAGAAGAATATGCCAAACAGAGTAGGTGCGAGCACACATCCCTGCTTGACACCACTGCAAACCTAAAAAGGTGCTGATTGGGCTCTATTGAATTTGACAGTGCATTTAGTTTCCTCGTGAAAACACTCAATGAACTGCAGTAGTTTGGGAGGGCAACCTATTTTCCTCAGGAGTTTGAAAAGGCCACTTCTGCTGACCATGTCAAAAGCTTTAGTCAGATCAACAAAAACGATGTAAAGGGGTCTGTCTCTCTCTCTCAGCCACAGACTCACAGCGAATCTCATTTCAAGAAATATTATCATTGTGAAATTGAGTTGTATTTGCAAAAAAGACCTGTGGCAAGGATTTTTTATATCAAATGTTGAGACTTAATTTCAGAAAAGAGAAAATTGTAATCAAGTAAAATTAATGTCCATAAATGAATGCTACATGTTTGTAGAAAGCAGGGAGCAAGTAGCCCACAGTTTATAAATGATTTATATGTAAGCTAATTACTATATGACCTTTTAACCTACATTCTTTGTTTTCAGGATATCTATATCCATTTCTATAAAAAATGTAAAATGTTCAGTCTGTAGCTTATCCTTCACCTTCACCTATCCCTTAGTGTTTTGGACTGTTGGGGCACCACATAAGATTTGTTGACCATCTTTCTCCATTCCTATCTTTTGCCAATCTTTTTTTTTATGTTGTTTTCCCATCGCTTTATTTGTCTAGCTCTTCTTCTATTTCATGGTACTGTTCCCTGAAGGAAGGTCCTTGCAAGCCTCAAAGATTTGTAAGGCCAAAGAGTTTAAGTTTGCACATTTTTTTCATTAGTTAGCAGGTCATCATGGGGTCCAATCACTATAATAACCCTGTCTCTAATCTCTTTGTTTGTAATGCGGTCTTTAAATGTGATACCTAGGATCCTTCTGTAGCATCTCAATTCTATTGCAAGGATCCTCTGCAGTCAGCGTTCAAGACTTGCAATATATAAGAATGTGGCCATGACTAGGAAGCACATCAGTCTGATATTGGTGTCGAGTGCTATGCCTTTGTCTTTCCATATTGTTTTGAGTTTTGCAAGTGTTGCTGTAGATTGTGCAATTCAGGCCAGTAGTTCAGGTTTGGTTCCCTCATCTGAGACAATTCTCTGAGGTATTTAAAACTACTGACACTTGTCAATTAGCTTTTCACCTCCAATACTGATGCCCCTTTTAAAGTCCTTTTGGCTATTGGTCATAATTTGAGTTTTGCAAATAAATGATGTGGCTTATGCAAGAAGTAAAATAATTAGGATCAGAAATTTTTATAATCACTCAATTAAAGTACATTATTATTTATATTTGTATATATCTATATTTTTATTCACAGCTTGTAAAAAAAATCTAATGTTTAGTCTGCATTACATTGCAATACTATAATCAGTACATTGAAAGAGAAATGTCACCATGTCTTCAAGCATTTCTGATAATCTAACAAGTACTCAGAAGACTAGAATAGAAATCAATAAAAAAAAGGCTCTGCTTCTTAGGCAATCAAAAATTACCAAAAGGCCTCATGAAAAGGACCAGAATAGGTATTAAGAATATTCTTAGTAAAAAACATTTGGTAGTATCTAGTTTATTAATTATTGTTAATTATCCAGTTAGTAACTTGGCTCACCTAAATTTAAGGAGACGAGGGTGATGTAATTGCAGATGATTCCCACAAAAAGGACATATCACGATTAGTGTATTAGTAAATCTGCAGAAGAAATTGAATCAAAATGTGATCATTTATGCGCAGCACAATGTCCGTATGAAAGCTGGACTCTCTACTGATTGGGTTCTTAGAGGAGGCTGCCTACCCCTCCCATTAATCTGAATCTGACAGGGCAGGATGGAGCCACACTGTGCACCTCCCTAAATAAAACAGATGACACTTAATACCATTAAGTCCTACCCATCCAGTGCCATATATTGTTACAGCTGGGTAGAATACCCAGATTGTACTGAAACAGATCTGCTGTGCTGCATTTAGTATGGACGCTGAACTCACAGGCATAACTCTGGCTTTTGAGCATATCAAAACCTAAATGCTTAACAAAGAAACAAATGCAACCGTGGTCGTATTACTCACAGACTCTTGCTCCAGTCTTCTGGCCTTAAGTGATGCAGGGGGACGGTAATCTCTGATAGCAGATGACATCAACCGATTTTTTTATGCAGTAATACCCCTTTGCAATACTGTGTGAGGGCCAATGTGGCTGCAGGTACCCTTATAATAGAAGGTGCTTTGACTAATGTCACGTACACAGTATCTATATTTAGCTCATCAGCAGAACTTGAGCTACCTCGGGGAAATTTTCTATCACGCAGCAGAATCATGTTTGGAAATAAAAATGATTGGTTTAAAGTATTAATTATTGTACATTTGAGCTGCATTTATTGGTTGGCATTGCAATGAGGGGATGTTAGACACGTGACAACAATATACCCGGGAAAAGGATTCTAGATTTTTAGTTAGTGTCGTACGGAATGTGTTAGGATTCAAACGTATATTTTACATTATTGTGTAGATCATTTATTTAGCAGAATTATATTTATTCTGTTCTATTCAAGTACATTTAACCATTGTAATTATTTGTGAATAGTTTTTCCAAGTTTTGAATTGTTTTAGACAAAGAGAAGTTTCTTCATTGAATATAGTAACATACTTAGATCGACTTAGCGATTGGCAACTTCTAGATGATCCTCTTATCAACTGGCAACATTCTGAATGATTATATTATCAACTAGATCTAGCTACTTCTATACGATCATCTTATTAAAGGCGATTTCAAGATCCTTGGCAATTAGGATCATTGACTGTGCTTCATCTTGACATCAAGTTTGATTGTAACATCTAGCACTATTGATGATCTTAACAACTAACCACTATTGAAGCCCCAAGCATGTTTCTACTGACCATGGGACAAATCTGAGAGTGGATCATTAAGAAGTACCAGAGGTGGAAATTGTGGACAGAACACTCAATAACTGCACAGTTTAGGAAAGACACTTTTGAAACAAACAAAAATATTTTTTCCTTTCCTTTGTATATTTGGCGCAATATCTTATGAACTTGGTCATTTATTTCTGTGGCCTGCGAGGGTGTCATGTGGCCAGCACAATGAGCTACCGTCTTTACTTTTCCTTAACTAATGTCAGGTACTGGTACTCATTAAAGCTGGGTGGACTCAGAGGCGCCCAAAGATCCAGAAATTAAAAATCCCAGTCTTCACCAAGATCGAACCCTGGACACCCGATTCAGAAACCAAATGCTTTACCGCTCAGCCTCCGCGCATCCATTTACTTAATGTAGAACTTGAATAAAACTTGAACAAACTTCTTTCTAAACAAAAATGTACTTCACTTTTATTGACCATTGATACATCTTAAAATACCAATGAAGATATATGTAGAAACTCAAAAAAAAAACAAAAAAAAAAACCCTTGTACAATATAAATAAAATATAACTCCAAAACTACAATGAACATGTTTCCTTCTGTTTCTCAGTCCCCAATTTCCAGCCATACACTATGTTTTATGAAGTTCATCTACCCTACCATTAGACTTACTCATGTTTACATCAGAATACGTCAACCTTACTCTATGTTTTATGCACTTCATCTACCATAAGACAGAATACATTAGCCGTACACTATATTTTATTACACTATGTTTTATGCACTTCATCTACCATAAGACAGAATACATTAGCCGTACACTATATTTTATGAACTTCATCTACCCTGACCCTACCATAAGACTTACCTGGTACTCATGTTTACATTAAAATACATCAATCTTACACTATGTTTTATGCACTTCATCTACCTTAAGACAGAATACATTAGCCGTACACTATATTTTATGAACTTCATGTACCATAAGACTTACTCATGGTTATATCAGAATACATCAGCAAATACAAACATGCACACACACACTCTTATAACACCTAAGCATTTTGAAAGATAAGTGATGATAATGAAATCTAACTTAACTAAAGCATCTCCACCCCAAAAAAACAAAACAAATATTTATATTTTAAATACTTTCTTTTTGTTAAAGTTGCATTGATGGGAAAGTCAAGCGAGCACCTGTTGATATTGACACTGGAGCAGGTTTTTTCTTAGAAAGTTCAGATGACACAATAGACACTAAAACTACTAAACAAGGGATAACAATCATACATGAGCCTGGTAAGATGTTTTAGCATTTACAGGCTGTTTGTTTGTTGTATAGAGTAAATGTTTAGAATGCAATAAGACTGATGGAGTATTGGTAGTGTGTTACTTTAGATTTCTTGTTAATTGATCAAGTACTGTTAAAAAGCTTTTTTTTTTTTTTTGCTTTAATTTGTTCTGTGTATTTTTGTTTATAGTGTACCAGTAATATATATATATGTTATTTTTTTTTTTTGCTCTGACTGTCTGAAAGTTTTCAGTTGATGCCATCATATATTTAAACACAGGTGTTCTTTCCAATAAGAATATTACTGTTAATCTAGTTAGTCATCCCATATTATTAGAGTTATAAGAGGAATTCTTTTTCTTTGTTCTCATTTTACATGTTGGAGGGTTCAGATCAGTAATCTTCTATCTGAGATGAACCGTGCAGTCAGTGGTTTCCATATAGTAGACTTTTAGCTTCCAGAACATATGTTGTCTCATTCTGTTGTGTCCGGTTCTGAATCAAAAAATTATGTGTTGGTCAGTCGAGATAGCTTATAATAGACATCCTTTTTCTTGTAATTGGGATGTGAGCTTGTCCAATTCTCATTTATTCTACACTCTATTATTTTCATCATTTCTTTTGGGTAGAGAGGGATTTTCATTTGTTTGTTCGTTCTTCCAACTTTGACCAGTATGTCTGCTTTTTCATTGCCTTTTAATTCAATGTGTGCTGGAATCCATTGAAGAAGTTTCCTTGCTGATGATGTTTACAAGAGCTTGCCTGAGTTAGTTTATATAGTTGCAATTGACTTTTCCAGTCTTTCTCCATTGGGCCATTCAATTAGTATGCCAGCTCCTCCGTTTATGTTGGATTTTTGAGAGGATCCATCTGTGTAGACTCTGACCCATTGGTTGTTGGGGGTAATGGGTTTTTAGAAATGAGTTCAATATTTCCTAATTGGTATTTCTTTCTAAGGTTCGGTGATTCCTTAACAAAATGAGTTCTTTTTAGCCAAAAAGGTGGATTTTCAATTTGATTTGGTGCCTCTCTAAGGATTCTATTTTGGTGAATTGGGACAGGATTTTTTCTCCCTTTCATCCAAAGAAACCATGACAGCGATTTCCTCCATAGCTCTAATAGGTGTTGTTTTTACAGCTCGTTATAATGTTTAGGCCTATATTTTGTACATTGTATAAGAGGAATTAATTCATGCTCTTAAATCACTACATAAATATTACTTTCTAACTAAGCTCATTAAGCCATCTGAACATCATCGCAAGGGAAAAATCTTAGATAACAATAATGCTTTTAGTGACATTATTTATGCCTCATGTATTTTAGGCATGATGTGCATTTGAACTTAGTGTAAAAGTAACAAAATACTTTTTGTTATTTGTCTTATTCTAGGTCCTTTAATTGAAGTTGACAACCTTTTTTGTGAAGAATGTAATAAAGAATTTCTAGAATCATATTTGTTTTCTAAGTTTGACCATCCAGTATGCGACTCATGTCGGTAATTAATCTTTTTTTTTTTACTAGAAAATCAAAATTGTTTTATTTAGCCTTGTTTAAATGGTAATTAAAAAATAATTTTTGTATTAGCAGCACTAATGTTGTTTTCTTGTTACTTTATTTGACAGAGATGAAGAAAAACATAGTTTAATCACAAAAACAGATGCAAAGAATAACTATTTGCTTAAAGATGAGGATTTTGACAAACGAGAGCCACCATTGAAATATATTGTTAGAAAAAATCCCCACAATGCCAAATGGGGAGACATGAAACTATACTTGATGCCCCAGGTCAGCTCATTTTGTACTCAATTATAATATTTATAAAAGTGACATTATTTAGCTTCAGTTTTTAGTTTTGAACACATTTCCAAGCTTGGCATATTATTTGCCAGTTACTTTACTAAAAACAAAGTGGTGCCTTGCTTTCAGTTAACTGGGTGAGAAAAAGGAAGAGACAAGAGAGTTGCTTTAATTCTAAAGACAAATGATGATAGAACTGCTGTTATTTACAATATAAGAATGCTACTTGGTTAAAACAAAAACTAAATGTTAGACAAGGTTGAAATTATTGCTTAAATAACTAACTGACTTTCCAAGAAAAAGACAATTTTTGAGTGCTACTTGAATATACTAACCTTGAATTTTTTAATTTAGTGAAAAGTGTCAAAGTAAATTGGCCAAATGAAGTTATGTGTTTGAAATAATATTGTTAAAATGTTAATGTGCATTTTGTTAAAAATTGCAGGTTTGGAAAAGAGTACTGGAAGTGTGGGGTAGTGAAGAAAGTTTAGAAGCAGCCAGGGAGGAAAGAAGTTCTAACAGAGAAAAGGCCAAACAAAAGAAATTCAGTAAAAAATTAAAAGGTACTGTTACATTACATCTAATAAGTAAATGTATGCTACTGTTGTTTTTTTTGGGGTGTCATAGTTGTGCAATAAAATGATTTGGATATATTGCAAATATATTTTTTTACTTTAGCCCATCATAAATAATTAAAGGAGTAGTTTCTTTTATTTTGAGCTAAGTACATGCTCAGATGAACATGCATTAAAGATGTCAAATAAACCTTTTCTTTTCAGTAAGGATAAAGGTAAAAAATAAAACAATTAAAATTATTTGAATTTTACAGAACTTTGACTTGTGCAGATTGGAATAACTTGGATTTCACCTTGGCATCTAACTTTTAATACATAATTATAACTATCATTAGAATACTTTAAAGAGCATACATCATAGTATCCATCATTTTTAAATTTTTATATTCTAGAATTACGTATGTCAGTACGAAGTAGCTTGTGGAGAAAAGATTTGTCTGGCCATCAACACGAGTATGAGGATGAAATTTATGATGAAGATGAAGACATATATTCAAAGACATGCACCTCTTGTGGCCATGTATGGAGTTATGAGAAAATGTAGTTGCATTCAATCATTGGCATTATTTGTTCATACTTTTTATGGCATTTGTTTTTTTTTTACAAGTCTTTATATTGGCTTACATATTGAAGAAATTTATCCTGTAACATTGATAATTTAAGCAACAAATTTTAATTAAAATGTCTTGTAACATAGTTGTAATATATTATACATTTTATTAAGTTAATCCTTTTTAGTAATTATAAAAAATGTCTTTAATTAGTTGGCATATAGATTTATTTATTATCTTCATGCTAGTTATACTGATTTAGTATTAAATTTTTCCTTGTTTTGATTGCTATCAACTTGATTTTTGAAGAGCTTATACAGCTATACACTGAACTTGAAAAATAAATTATAAATTAATATAAATAAAACAACAAAAACGTTTTTCTTTTTATAATTTTTATCACAAAATATTTAATATCTTTTGTCCCTTGATAGCATTTTGAGATTATTTAACTGATCCTTGTACACCATTTATACCATAATCAAAAATAAGGTATGCTAAAGGTACACTTCATCTCTAGCAGGAACTCCTACTGTGAAGCAATAGTGTACCATACATTACTTAAAAGTATGAATGTTTCATAAGTGTGAAAAATATCTAACAAACTTAAGCAAAAAAAAATCTATGCATAATATTGAAGATTAGCTTTCTTTTTGGCTTGAACTTCAATTATAGCATCCATATAGTCTTCATGGGAAAGTTCTGTAGCTTCACGTCTCATGGCAATCATACCCTGCAATTGAAAGTGGCAAATCGTAATTTACTAAAGAAAAAAAAAGTTTTATTAAAATCATGTGATATGAATTGGTTTAAGTTTAAAATTGACAGTCATTACTTTAAATTTAAGTAATGAAATAAAAGAACACAAATTAATAGATGTAAAACTTTAATGCGAGTAATTTTTTAAAAAAAATTGACTCACAGCTTCAACACACACAGCTTTCAGTTGAGCTCCATTAAAATCATCTGTGCATCGCGCCAACTCCTCAAAATTTACATCCTTACTGAAAAAGTGTTATGAAATATTAAAATATATTTTTTAAATTAAAAGATTTTTTGACTGAACTATTAAAAAAAAAAGGTTTAAGAATGTGTGACTACTTGAATTGTATTTGAAACAACAAGCTCATACTTCACATTCATTTTCCTAGAATGAATCTGTAGAATGCGTGCTCTAGCTTCTTCGTTTGGCTGAGGAAATTCTATTTTTCTATCAAGACGACCTGATCTTAATAAAGCAGGATCCAAAATATCCACTCTGTTTGTCGCAGCAATAACCTATACAAATAAAAACTGAGATGATTAAGAGAAAATAAGCATTTGGATAATCAATAGTATAAAGTGAATTTTCTTATATACCTTAATCATAGAGTTTGGCTGAAAACCATCCATTTGATTAAGAAGTTCTAACATAGTTCTCTGTACTTCTCGATCACCTGCCTTCTCACTATCAAATCTCTTAGTACCTTAAATGTAATGACAATATGTTCTTCTCACATTAAGCAAGCACATTTTTGATATTAAAAAAAAAAAAAAAAAAGGAAAGTAAGTTTAATTAGTCTATTTATGCAGTTTCTTACTCTTTGTCTAAATAAATTCAGACATCTGTTTAAATTTCAAAACTTAGCTGACCATTGATCAGAATTAACCCCCCCCCCCCCCCCCCCCCAATTCCAATTTTCCAGAACTTTTCTAGTCTGAAATTTAAGTTTGGAAATTCCAGACATTATCAGACTGCACCAGCAGGATTCTTAGGTACATGTAAATAATGACCAAAATTAAAAACAACATACCAATTGCATCAAGTTCATCAATAAAAATAATTGCAGGCTGTTTTTCTTTTGCTAGTGCAAAAGCATCTCTAACTAGTTTAGCCCCATCACCAATGAACATTTGCACTAGCTGAGGTCCAGCTAATTTCAAAAATGTTGATTTGGTCTGTGCTGCACATGCTCTGGCTAGTAACGTTTTTCCAGTGCCAGGGGCACCATATAGAAGAACGCCTAAAACATATTTTGTTCAGTTTTAGAATGATTATGATGCACATGTATGAAATACATTAGTATATATGCACTAAAGGAAATAATGACCATCAAATAAATAAAAAGATAAATATTGTATAAAGCTTCAACTTCCAGTAAATTTTATTTATGTAATCAATTTCTAGTCTAAAAAGGCATACTGAATTCAATGAAAAGTTCTACCTTTAGGAGGTTGAATGCCTAAAGCTTCAAATCTTTCTTTGTGTGTCATTGGCAATACAACTGCTTCAATGAGCTAGTAAAGTGGATGAAAAATAATACTAGATAGCATACTTCTAAAAACAATATTAATATTTAAAATTACTGGTATTTAATTGCATAGACATATACTGTACCTCTTGGATTTGTTTATCTAAGCCACCAATATCTGCATATTGTTCTGTTGGTCTTTCATCTACTTCCATAGCTTTTACTCGTGAATCATATCTATAAAGTAATTCAAAATTATCAAATGAAAAGAAATTATTTTCAGCAACAAAATTAAATACTTTTTAAATTGATTTATAATATAAAGATACAATGATAAATTTGATAAGAAAACAAAAAACTTACTCTGCTGGTAGAGTTTCCAGAATGAGATAAGAATCTTTATTAACCCCCTGAAAGTAATTTAGGATAACACTGTTACGTTTTAAAAAATTAATTAAATATGTACTTGACAGCAGTTACTACTATTTATATAGGATCACCTAACCTACCACAAGATCTCCTGGTTTTAGCTTTTCTGCATCAACAAGTCCAATCACAGGAAGAAAGTATGTCTGTGAAAAAATATAATAATTAAACTTCACTTCTGATGTCAAGTGTAATAATTGATCTCTCTGATAGCAAATGTAAGTAAAAAAGGAAAGTTCCCCTTTCAGACCTTGTGGTCTATGGGGGATGATGTTAAGGTTCCCTTTGTTTTGCCAATGGTAAACAAGCAGGGTGTCATGTGGCCAGCACAAAGACCAGCCTCCTTTACTTTTCCCAAATCATTTCATGTACCCATATTAGAGTTGGTACTCAAAATTCAAAATCCCAGTCTTTACAGAGATTTGAACCCATGACCCCAGGTTCAGAAGCCAAGTGCTTAAACACTCAGCCACATAAGTGTTGAAATTTCATTCAGCATAGTAATATATTAAATGGGAGGGGGGGGGGGGGAAGAAGAGAAAGACATTTACAGCATTACTTTCTAATTAAAACATGATATGGTCAAAAATTGTGTCCATAGCATTTTGACAATTTTAAAAAGTAATAATAATATTGATAATAATAGTAATAATATGTATCTGAACAAATTGGTTACACTTGTATACATTTGGAAACATATGTTACAGATTTCAGATAATATGTTGATGTAGGTGGGCAGAGTTAGCTTTTAAAAAATGTGTAAAATCTAGTTTTTGACCCAAAAAAAAAAATAAAAAAAAAAAATTAGAGAACATATATATATAAATAAATTCAACATAAAAATAATTTTTTTTTAAAGATCACTCCTATTTAAAATACTAAACACACTAGATTCAAACATGTACACTGATTGACAATCAAAATCTGCAAATATCCTTATTTGCATGCCAATTAAAAATTCTAAATCTAAAAGTCTTTTCCCTTTATTGATAATTACTTATAATTAACATTTTTATTACCTGTCTGGTAGATGTTTTTATGACTGCACATTTTCCCTTTCTTTGGGAATCAAGATCTATGTTAGCACCATCTTCTTCTCCTTGGTCTTGAGGGTCAACATCTAATAACTAAATGCATGAAGAAAAAAAAAACACCCTTAAAAATATATCTAAAGGTGCTTACCAAATTTTAGAGACCGAAAATGCTTCTATCTAATGCTGCAAATTGAAAAGATGAATGGTTACCTCAATCACATTGGAAACTAAGTATGGAAGAGTTTTGTTGACTTTGATTTTTTCTGTATTTTCCTTTATTTTTTCCTTCTGAGCTTGCAACTCATGCTGAATGCGCATAATTTCTGACTTCATAATCTGTTAAATTAAATAGAAACTCTTAAAGATCATGACGATGAAAAAAAAAAAAGAGAAGTTTACAAATCATCATGAATTATTATTATGAGTTAATAGTAAAAATCAATAAAAATCAATAATTCAAAGAAATACAGCACTTGTTAATTTTCATGAGTGTCAATGCAAAAACAACAATAATTTACATACCTTAATTTCATTATCAAGTAGTCTAGTTCTTCCTACAATCTCATCAGTTGGCATACGCAACACTTCTTCTCCAACAGACTCCTACAAATGTTTTGACAAATTAATATTAAATTCTATTTAAGCAAATGATGTTATATTATTGGCAAAAATTAGAAACAATTATCTCTAGCAAATTAAAAACTGAAGCAATGTATATGTTGCCAATTGCTTTGTAGTTTTAAAATTTTTTTTTTTTTTAGATATTTAGTGCTAATGGGTTAGAAGAGGAAATCGTGCCTCATATCCTGTTTGACTGCCACAGACTTGCTGATCTCCGCCTCGACAGGTCTGGGAAACCAAAAATTCTCAATTTTGTATGGGGACATTTATGCACTACGCAAGACAGCAGGGTTTCTGTCCAGGGCTTTTGCAAGAGAGGATTTGAGCCTCTCAAGCCCTCACTCAAATGGAGTTTGATGATGATCTCTAGCAAATTAAAAACTGAAGCAATGTTTATGTTGCCAATTGCTTTGTAGTTTTTTTGTTTTTTTTTACAGATATTTAGTGCTGCTAACTTGGATTTGGACCAGATTATTGGAAAGCTATGAGATAGCTATCATAGACTAAGAGAGAATGAGCTACATGTGAGTAAATAGGAAAGTAAAAATAGTGTAAATGATGGGGTTCATTTAAATTGTTCAGTTGGCTTGTGACAAGTTTAAAAAAAAAATGCTTTGTAAAGCGCAACTTGCATGCTATAGCCTTCTTATTATAGCATGTTCAATGTGATCTCATCCATTTTATGTCCACATGTGCAAGGAGGAAAGGAGTTTTCATGGGTGCTCACCAAACATAATTCAGCCTGAGCTAAATCCCAATTTTAAAATTTCTTCAAAACATCAAAACAGAGTTCGCTTGCTGTAAGGTGGCCAAGTAGAATATATGCTATTCATCAGCCACACATTTATAAGTGCCTAAGTTTATACTTTGCTAGATAAATGAGAGATACAACAAAGCTTCCATGATATGGCATGAGCCTTGAGTTCCAAGTAGGTACTTCGATAAACTGACCAAGATCCATTTTTTTTTCACCCAAAAAATGGCTGAAAAGTGTGTCAGCACATTTTACCCTTTTCTTAGGGGTGGTCATGTAATAGCCTACATGCATAGACAGTGCTACTAGTATAGGCTTAATCCTTTTAGGACCTACACACGTACAGTTACCGATACATTATCAAACTTAACCTAATGATTTTGAAGACAGGTAGACCTAGAATTGGAATCTTGTTCTATTATTAGATTAAATTAAATCAAGAAAAATTCAACAAAAACAAAATCGAACACTTAAAACACAATGTAAACCATATGCAATGTTAATATTTATTTTACCATAACATGAAAAATCTTGGAGCTAGGCAATGGCCCAATTTTTTAAAAGTGTCACGTACTATATTAGATCTAGAAATTTTAAATTGGCACATCCAACCAACCACAACCAACTATCCACATCAAATCAATAACATCCAAACATCAAACAACCAACCAGCCACAGCAAACCAACAACATCCAACCATCAAACACCCTAACACAACTATCCAACAAACCATAACAAACCACTGTCAACCAACCATCCACAGCAAACAAACAATATCCAACCATCAAATACTGTAACAGAACCATCCAGCCAACCACTGCTAACCAACCAAAACAACAAACCACAACCAAACATCAATCAAATCAACCAACAAACCATCCATACGACCAACAAACCTACCAAAACCAACCAACCAACATACCTAACAACACCATCAAACCATCCAACCAACCATTATCAACCAAGTATACACAGCAAAACAACCATATCCAACCTACAAACCTAACAACATCATCAAACCAACCATAAACAACCAACCAGTCAACCAGCCATCCACAGCAAACCAACAATATCATACCAACCTACCAACACCATCAAACCAACCACAACTGACCAACCAACACCATCAAACCATTCACTGCCAACCAACGCCATCAAACCATCCAATGAACCAACCATCCACAGCAAACCTACAATGTCCAACCAACCAACAAATGTAAGAACACCATCAAACCAACCACAATCAACCAACCAACATGCCAACACCATCAAACCATTCAACCAACCACTGCCAACCAACCAATACCATCAAACCAACCACAACCAACCAACCCCATCAAACCATCCAACCAACAATAACCAACCAACCATTCACAGCAAACCAACCTACCAACCCCGTCAAACCATCCAACCAACCAGCAAACCTACTAATACCATCAAACCAACCACAACCAACCAACAAACACCATCAAACCATCCAACCTACCAACCAACCATCCACAGCAAACCAACAATATCCAACTAACATACCAATACCATCAAACCAACCACAACCAACCTAGCAACACCATCAAACCATCCAACCACTGCCAGTCAACCAAAAAATAACAAACCACCAACAACCATTAAACCATCCATCCAACCAACCAAAACCACATAAAATCAACATCCAACCATCAGACACCTTAACACAACCTTCCAGCCAACCATCTATCTATTCAACCACAACCAAAAAAACACTGCCAACCAACCAACTATCCATCCAATCAACCACAATCAACCTACCAACACCATCCAACCACTGCCAACCAAAAAACCACAGCAAAATAACAACATCCAACCATCAAACATCCTAACACAACAATCCATCCAACCAACCACAGCAAACCAACAATATCCAACCATCAAACACCCTAACACAACCATGCAACCAACCATCAATCCAAGCAAATAACCAACCACAAACATCCATCCACCCATCTATCCATCATCAAAATTTACCTTAGTTTCTATAATTAATTACTTTATTTATCTTTAGTACACTTGCAACAGCCTTTAGTAAACAAAATGTGAAAAAAAAAAGATCCTTAAAATACTACCAGTTGGCAACACCACTGTACATTACCAACAAACAAAATGGCAGCGTGCAGATCATATTAAAAGTCGCTAACGTACTTTATTCATGTCATTCAAAATGTAAAGGTTCTTTTTTTTAATACAAATTTATTTAAAACACTAATTACATGTATTAAATGAATTAAATTTTATCCTGGCTAATTATCGGCATTTTATGAACGCGGGACGCTGATATATAGGATTACCAATTAATATATTATATCATATTTAATATATGTCATTATATGGCCATAAATATTTTATGGACATGATGATTATGGTTATCGATAATTAGAATTTTATAGCTAGTCTAAAGACCTAACTTTAGCCTAAAGTAAAAGTTCGCTATTGACGACGCTGTATACCAACAATGTAAAACTAGACTTATTAAGTTTTTATTAAACATACCTCGCCATCATCCCAAATTGATTTATCCTCTAAAGAAGACATTGAAGATTTAGAAATCTATAGATCAAGATCTATGGTTGATCTATTCTATGATTCAGCAACTAGAAAACTAAAAACAAAAATTTGTTTACCGGATGTGCAAACAAAAAAAAAAAAAAAAGAAATATTAGAATTATCACTGACCTACATATCTAGAATCTAGACTACATAAAGGGTCAGACCATGTAGATTAGTTATGGATTAGTTATCTTAAGAAATACAGATGTTACTTCAAAAAAGAAGATGAAAGAACATATTAACTAGAGCTATTAAACTTTTTTTTACCTTTACATATCCCTTAGTCTGTTGGACTGTTGGGGCTATTAAACTAGAAATCTAATAATATAGATTAATATTTAAGCAAATTATATAGGTCAGCTCATAAATAAAATAAAGGTCAGTTGAAGCACTCAACAAATTTGATCTGGATATAGATCTAATTAAAACCCAGAAAAAAAGTCAAATTAAACAGTTCCTAGCAGATAGAAGATTATAGATCTAGAAAATTATCTAGATTCTAAGTCTAATTAGATATACGGTGTATAGACATATAACTTGTATTACTTATAGATCTAGATCTATACATTACTCATTATTGTTCTTACAGTAAGAGTCTTTTACTAGATCTAGATAGAACTAGATCTAGTACAAAATTTGGTAAATTTAGTTCAATACCGTATCAGTTTCAGACTAAGGCATAAGCCGCCTAAGGCATTAATTTGGGTAGTTAGCGAAGACGTTTGAATAACCAATAAAACGTAGTTTACTTTAGTTTACTAGTATTAAACTATCCTCATCTCCATATAGTCTAGATCTAATTATAAGTATATACTGTATATAGATTCATTATACCTAGATCTATATAGTAAAATACTAATAATTAATAGATCTTCTATCTATTTTAATCTAGATCATCTATGATCTATCTAAATTCAAATCACTAGTAAAATAGTGACTACTGATCTAGATCTAATTTATTACCGTACTAATACTTAATACTAATGGCTAGTGAATCAATATAAGATAATAAGTTATTATTATTTATTATAACAAGAGCTTAAAAAAGACCTAAGTCTAGATTCCTAGATCTATCTTGTATCTACTATCTAGCTTGACACTCAAGATTATAATATAATTTAATCTATTCTTAATTCTAGACTCTTAGAGTCTAGACTAAGATTACAAGATTCTTACTCTTAGTAAACTATATAGTTACTAGTATTAAATTAGTATTGTAGTATTTTAAGTATTACAATCATTCCCATTCTAGATCTAGATAATTGAAGGGTTCAGATAGCTAAAGTTCATGACAGACCAATATTGAATAATAAATCTGATTCATCATTCATGTCTGGGGTAATAGTAACTTTAGGGTTTGTTGAAAATTTTTTTTACTAGACTCTAATTTCTTGATCTCTGTTGAAATGTAGTCAGATCTTATACTTATATTTTAGTGTCAATAATGTCTACTCTTTATAAGTATAAGTTATAGATATAGAAGGAAGAGAGCTTTTATTGGTTCCAGGGTGAAAGTAGAGGCTTAAAAAAGATATTCCTGTATAAAGATGTTTTTTTTTAGTGCCAGATTTGTGGATTTTAGTATTTTTAGCTTTAAGTGATATTAAAATTGATAGACTGTATTGTTTACATATATAAGGTTTAATGTCAATTACCGGTACATGACTAGATTATTGGTTGGAAGTTTATAGCTCTTAGTTGTCGAATAGTTTAAATTTTAAAAGCATTCTAACAACCTAGGGATAGCTATAAGTTAGTAGAAGAGTTTTGTAGGCTGGACTAAGCGTCTAAAGCTAATCAATTTCTATACTAAGGAACAGAACTTCAGCTATTCTTGAAAAACTTAATAAGATAAAACAATTTAGTCATAAACTAAACTTACATAAATCTAGTGATACTTTGGTAGAGGCTCTTCTAATAATGTTTTGTGTAAATCCTGAGAAGATAAGGTGGACAATTTTAAATCTTTAGTTAACATTTTTTATGTCTAAATATATGTTTTGCTGTATATTTTATTATTAAATTTTGATATGGTATTATTCAGTACTGGTAAGCAATATTTTGGCGCTAGAACACACAAAAATAGATATGTATGTATCTTGATTTTTAAAAAAAATTATAAAATGAGCATATAAATGAATGACTGTGCTGCTGTGTCCTTCTGTAATATTTGATTTTAAAAGATTATATCGCAATATATATATATACATATATATACAAGGTTGCAACACTTTGTCATCAGTGTATCTAGTACAAAGAAATGCCCTTGTATCTTAAAGATTTGATCACTCCATGTGTCCCTCAGAGAGCCATGCGCTCAATGGACTCAACGCTTTTTAGTGGTGCCAAGTTTCTCCCTCAAAACTCAAAAGCTATGGTCTGTGGGCTTTTTCAGTGCATGGACCAAAGGTTAGGTTTGAAACTCACTCCCGATTGATCTCAGGCAACATGCTACACTACTTTCAAGAACATTAAGACCTACCTGTTTAAAACTTTTTTTTAGATTAGTTTGTCATTTTAGCTGTAATGTTATTACAGCGCCTTGAGCCAAAATTTTGTTTGTTAACAGAGCTTTATAAATGAAATTATTATTCTTATATATTCTGAATTATCTTTTTCCAGGAAATTTACCATAATGCCAAGAAAAACCTTTGACATTATTAAATTAGCTCTTCATGGCTGCACAAATAGACCATTTTACCACATTGTCTTACTAAAAAATATTTCACCCCGAGATGCCCCACCAGTGGAACAGCTAGGGACATATGATCCAATGCCGAATATTTTCAATGAAAAAATTGTTTCCTTAGATGTTGATAGAATCAAATTTCATTTAGCAAATGGTGTGGCGTTAAGTAGACCTGTTGAAAAATTATTAGGTAAGAAATAATTCTTTTTTTTAAAATCATTTTTAGGTTGTATATTAGAAACCATATGCTGGTAATTTAATTCTTTTTTTTTTTTTTCAAATATGTTGTGGAGCTTTTATTTTAAAATATATTTTATTTTATAATATTCAATAGCCCTCTGTTGTGCTGTAAATGAAAGAATTACAATCAAGTATAAAGTATACAAACTTTCTAGGCTTACAAGCAAACAGAACAAATTTACTTTACAATAAAAACTGACTTGATATATGATTATGTTCCTTATACATGCATTAGATTCACTTTCATGTATCTTAGCTTTGGTGCACATCAGAGCATACAGTGCACACTATCTTGAGGAGTCGCTCTTTACGCTCAAAATGACTTGCACAATAAATGAAACAGTCTGAATAAATTGTAACTATTTAAAGTTAATTTATAAATGAAACAAAAAGCCAAACAAAAAACGTTTACTTTTGGGCTCAGCAGCAAAGTGTTTGAAATATGAGATTGTTCCAAAATGTGCTTCCATGCCATCAGAGCAATTTATTCATGGATACATTGTTGAAGGAATCTTTGTTAAAGGTTTTGTGTTATTTTTGGATCTTAAGAAACACAACTCATCTTGATTCCTTCCAAACTCCAAAATCTTAGTTCAGAAGGCACCAATTATTGTATGACCTGAACTACTACAATTATATTTCATTCTTAAAAAAATAAAATACTCTATTTCAATAGAGCATCTTTCACTAACAAAACTATTATTATTATTAAATTATGTATTTATTTCATTTTCAGGACTTAGTGGAATGTTACCTGTTCATCCTGTTAGCTATTTAACAGCTATGAGGAATAAAAAAAAGTTGGTGAGTGAGACAACTGAACAGGAAAAAGAAAGTACTGATGTAAAATAATGAGCCAAGATAATCTTTTTTTTTTTATCAGTTTTATTAATAAAAATGTAAAATATTTGTTTGTCTTTTTTTAAGTTTATAAAATATTTTACTGTTGATAATAAAATAAGTGAAGTAGGAAAAATAGTAAGCCTAAAATAAACCACAAAAAAAACAAAAGTACTTAAAGTAAACAACAAACAAAATGGAAACTTGAAACTGGATTGTCAGGCTATAAACCAAGTAGATAGTTTTATATACCTTGGGAATGTAGTCAGTGTCTCAGGTGGAACAGATGGAGACATTAAATGTCCGATAAATCTAACATGTCAGACATTTACACACCTAAACCAACCTAGAAATCTCCCCACATCTCTAACAAAACTAAATAATCTTTATGTCAATATGGTTCTGAAAGATGGAGAACAAATAAAGAAACATAAAAAAAAAGTACAGACCTTCATCAACAGATGTCTGATACTGTGGCATAACAAAATAGAAAAACGCCAAAAAGATGGAGATGGGTAGACAGAGAAATATAGAGGTGCAGATCTGAGAAAGAGTGGCAATGGATTGGTCACACCCTTAGAAAAGATACCAATAACAGAGCTAGACATGCCTAAGAGTGGAACCCCCAGGGCTCAAGATGCAGAGGAAGACCAAAAAAAAATGTGGCAATGCAGTGTACTAGATGAAGTTGAGAGGACAGGAAAAAATTGGGAAGCCACTAAAAAGCTAGCAAGAGACAGTGGAGAGTGGCATGTTTTTTTAATGAGGCTCTATGTTCCATGAGGAACACAAAGGAAAGATGATGATATAAAAATAATAAACAGGGATGGATTTAAGGGAGGGCAGTTGGGGGATACTGCCCGAAGGGCTCTACAACATAGGTTAAAAAAAATCACAATTTTGACAGGTCAGAAACTTTTACATTTTTTCCAAACATTATAGTGACAATATTTTAAATCTTAGTTACGATTAAGTAGTGTCAGATTGTAGCGTGCTCATGATATATAAATGCACCTCGGGATTTACTGAAGTACGTCATTCTAAGGATTACTCACATATATGCATTTCTTGAATTAAAATATGCATATTAAGTAATTTTATTTTTTAAGAATGAAAATTAGTTTCAATTTATAAGTACTTTATTTATATTTATTTCTTTTAAAATATGATATGCTTTTAGATATTTGTATAATAATTAATAAGTGGGTTTTTATTAAAAGTTTCGAAAAAGTGTAGGGGCCTCCACATACTGAAATCCGGTCTTGATAGGAGAACATTAACATATTACATATTAATAAAAAAAAAAGAGAATATCAAATGTTAAAGCCTTTTTAACTTATGTGTCATATCTATCTTATATAACATGAATAGTGGACTATGTAGCTTATAACTGATGAACAAATGATACAAACACATCCTTTTTTTTTCAAAACTTTTATTTTGACAAGCATTACCTTTAAACCAAACACCCTTTCTTGAGAATGATATTTGCATATTGTTGATTTTCACTGAAAAAGTAATAAGTATAAACTGTAAATAGTTGCAAGTGTAAAAGTAACCTGTAAGTAAAGTGACAAAGTTGAAAACAATAACTAATCTATTTTTCACTTAAAATGTATTGGTCTGAAAATATTTTCCATTAAAAAAAAAAGGATTTCACAATGTTAAAAAAACTACATTCATGTTAAATGGAATGTGTGACTGAGAGGCTAAATATGCTTGAGCTTGGCTTAGCTACCCATCAACTGATTTGAGCAGAGTCTAAAGTGCATAAAGTTAGCACCAAAACCTTCTCCCAGATACCCACTGGTCCACACCACAAATGTGCTCTGAGCATGCTATAAGCATGAAAGTTTTGCTAGTGCTAAATAAAAGCTATTAAAAAAAAAAAAAAGCAAATGTATAGAGGTAAAATATATATTTTTAAAAAGTCATGAAATTGGGGCTAGAGGGTTCAGTTTAAGTGGATAGATATATAGAAAAACTATGAATGCCTCCAAGATCTACTAACCCTAATTTGGGAATCATAGTAATATTTGTTGTCATACGAAAACATTTTGCAATTTGAAAGCAACAACACAGAGTTCTCTTAAAGTGTTATCTTGCAAAAGTTTTTCTTACCCTGTATGTACAATAGCAAAAGCTTTTTTGGCTCTTTCATAGAAATCAAATCTCTCAACAAACTCTATTTGGATCTGCAATATTTAATGATCATTGATTAAAAAAAACTATTTATTTAAAAAAAATGTCTACATATAAAAATAATAAACTTGGCTACGGGAGTTTGATGATTAATGAGGAATGCAGTGTCACGAGGCTATGCAGTCCTAGATGGGTTGACACGCTGTTACCTACATAGTTTATCACATCAGGTGCAGACCTGACAACGGTCTGGCTGGTGGTCAATTTAGGTTCTCTTTTCATCCTCTATGTCTTTCCTTGCCAGTGAATTTTCTTTTGGTCCCAAATGTCTATCCTGCTGTCTTTGTAAGAAATCTCCAGCTGTCTTGTTTGGAAGCTGCCAGATGTTCTTTTCTTTGCCAATTATAGTTGGGGCCTAAGCTGGTCTTTAAAGCATTTCCAGGGAGGCATCTCTGTTTAGCCGACCACCTTTCAGATCACCAAAAATGATTGCCTTTTACACACAAACATGGGTAAGGCTTCAAATCTGAGGAAAAATGAGGAGCTGGCAACCCTTAGGCAGTTTGCAGCACACAAAACTACAAACTGACAGGGCCTGCTGTGATGCTGCTGATCCCAAACTGTATAGGTACTTGCTGATAAGTCTACATGTAGAGGGGGGGAAATGCTGTGTAGGCGACAATGTTCCAACCATAGCTATATAGTGCCCAAGCATTCATCTCATATATTAGATGATTCATAGTTGCTTCAAGACTAACTGCTCTATTTTCTGTCTGTTCCAGTTTCTTAATGTTTTTTTGAGTTGAGGGGTCCCAAACAGAGGGTGCATATTCTATTATTGGCCTAAACAAGGTTAAATAACAGTTTTATGTTCTTATTTGATTTAGAGAAATTTCTTTTAATAAACCCTAATGCTTTGTTTGATTTTTTTATAGTTTTATCAATATAAGGATTCCATGACAGTTTTTCATTTATTATAACACTTAGGTAATTTGCATTTTTAGTCTGTGTTACTGGTTTACCATGAATAAGATAAATGGAATAAATTTGTTTTAGTTTTTTTTTTTGTTACTCTTAATAACTGACATGTTTCTGGGTGAAAAGACATTACTCCAATTTGATTCCCATTTCTGTAATTCATCTAATTCCCTTTGTAAAATTTCTGTATCTGGTGTTGTTTTTATTGTTCTATATATTATGAAATCATCTGCGAATAATCTGACTTTTGTTCCTGAACTAATGCATTTGGTAAATCATTTATGTAAATTAAAAATAGTAGTGGACCTAAGACTGTTTCTTTGAGGTACACCTGAGTTTACTGTTATTGGTGTTGATTTAGAGCCATTTATTATTACAGTTTGTTCTCTCCCTATCAGAAAATCTTTAATCCACTGATGTGTGTTAAATGTATGCATATTAAATACCAATACCTTTTTCCCTTCTGCTTTGTTCAATATTTTCTGATAACTATCCCAAATAGGAGTTTTCAAGCCTTTAGCTTTATCAGAATCAACCAAATCCATTCTTGCAACCTTAAATTATAAATATAGCACCATAATTAAATTAAATTAGAAAAGAAAATAATACATAAAAATTAATTTACATACATGTAAATGAATGGAGAAAAAAAAATGGTCTTACATTAATAAACAATGACTAGAAACAGGATAAATACAGCCAATGGACCCCATGAGGACTTGTTAACTACTGTCAAAAAAAATGTAAGCTAAAACTCTACTGCCCTATCAGAAGGTCCTTAAAACTTTAAATGATTGGTTTTGGGACAACTTAGAATTTTCAAATAATAGAAATAGTAATAAATTAGAAAACGAATCGATAGTCGTAGCTGTTGGGGGGTAATGCTAGCTTTTTAATAAAAACATTCTTATGTAAACTTCACATATAATTTTTGGGAAAAACTGTGGTATGAATGTACATTTCCTCTGCTTCCATGAACAATTTCATTTGCTATTTTTTGTTTGTTATGTGTAATGCTTCTATTGTAATTAAAATTATCCTCAAGGATAATAAAGACTAATACATAATAATGAAAAACAAAAAATTTAACAAGATTCTCCAATAAATTATGTAGTATTAATGTAAGTTGATTTTGAAAATTCTTACAGGATACTCAACATACTGATCTAGGGGAAATAATGTCATAATTGCCTCCAACAAAATAGTTGCACTGAGTCCTGTTAAAAGGAATGAAAAAAAAAAAGGTTATACATTTATAGTTGTAATAATCTAAGATCTAAGCACACAACTATCTAGTTTTCAAACTTTTCTTAATTAGCTGAACAAGTGCAATGAACAAAAATAAAAAGCAACAAATACAAATTTATTCTTTAAAGGTGAAACTATGAAACATAGATATATTTTATCAGAGTGTGCTATAGTTACCATCAGCTCTGATTTGTTTTGGTCCACAGGTGCAAATTGATGCCGTTGGGAAATGAATGTCAGCAAGAACTAAAACATAAAAACAAATATTCTTTGTTTCGCATGCTAAGAAAAAAATATGGCGATTCAAACAAATATTCTGATAGAAAGTGGCAGATCAGAAATTTATTCACATAGCTCAATTCAAAAAGTTCATGCCTCAAGTAAAATAGACACAAACGTACTAAAATCATATTAGTAATTTACTAGTAAAATGTGAGAGTTTTTATAAGATAAATAAACAATATAGTGGCAAGATTTAGACTTAATGCAATCTGTATAAATTCAACATTTCAGCAATACTCTAAAGAAAGAGTCTGTGTCGTATGTATCTTAGAAACATATTAGTAAGTGGGTAGAGATGCAGAAGACTGAGAACTAAAAAAAAATGCTGCTTGTGTTTACATATTTTAGAATTTTCCTTCATATTTGAAGATTATTACATCCTAGCCAAAACCTCCTGCAGAATGGCGGGGATGGCAGTGAGTAGGATTTGAGCCCGAGACCATTGAACGATAGTCCAGAGTGTATAACACTGACCATGCAGGCAGCTTAAGAAGCTCTTTGTGATTGCTTTGACAATCAGAGGCACAGCACAAGAACTATTACATCTGTTATTTAACTTTTCTTTCTTTTTGGCAATGTACTTAAAATTAATGATACACCAGAGCACAATGGACCTCATTCACCAATCGTAAACAAACAACATTTAGTCACGTGATCTTATGATAAAACAATGAAAAAAAACTGTCACCTGACAACCATCATGAATTAAACATGAGATAGTAAATTATATAGAAGAAATAAAGCACCACGTGGCTAAATGTTGTTTGTTTACGATTGGTGAATGAGGCCCATTGAAAAGGCTTAACTTCTGACCAGGAGGTCAAGCCAGGAGCACTTGAACTCTCAATCTCTACCAAACATGTCACACAATATCTGCCATTTTACCTGCACTATTGAGAGGGTTTTACTAAAATCTAACAAAGCATTGTATTTTTAAAAAAAAAAGTTTTATTGATAATTAGTCTGTTATTCTAGTATTAAAACCTTTACTATTTGATAATAACTTCATAAAATAACAAAATTGTTAATATGGCCCACATGTTGATTCCATTCCACAGTTGTAAACCAATCAATGTATTTAAAAAAAACAACTAAATACAAATAAATAAATACAAAGATTTGAATCTGTAAAACTTAAAATGAGTTCAGTCTTATGAGTCTATTTAGTGTTTTAGTCTTAAATTAAGGCATGATCATGTCGAATAGATCTACTATAGTGTCTGTCTTTAGCAGTCTCTTGAGTTTGTCCACTTTCCTTTAAATAGATGTTAAAAGTAAACTTATTCTTATTTATGTTAACTTACTTATTTCATCTCCATGACCCATTTCTGCTAAAACTTTTAGAAGATCTGGAGAAAGTTGATTTGGAATTCCTCTCAGAGGCATAGTTTACTTCAACACGGTTGTTTCAGTCAATTAAACAAACATAGACCAAGATAGAATCTAGAAATTAGATGGTTACTGGTCTGTTATTACAGAGAAAAAAAATTAATATAAACTAATAAATTCAACAATGAAATAACAGAGACTTCATCTTAAGCAAGAGTATAATAGACATTAAAGACTCTAAGGCAGTTATTTTAGCACCTGTCATCAGAGCAAAGAGAGATGCAATCGCTACTTATAAGGCAAAACCTACCCATCGCAACCTGCTAAACCTGAAAGAAGCTAGAGCCAATGCACAGGGGACAGCAAGGATCTGTGCCAATGAATACTGGGTAGAGTTCAGTGAGAGTATTCAGCTCGCAGCCCAAGCAGGCAACATAAGAGGGATGTACGAAGGAATCAACAAGGCTCTCGGACCCTCCCAAAACAAGACGGCACCTCTGAAATCAACCACTGGGGAAATTATCACAGCCAAGTGCCAACAAATGCACAGATGGGTGGAACATTACTCTGAGCTCTACGCCACAACAAGCTCAGTCTCTGACTCAGCCCTTAAAGCCATCATACAATTACCCACAATGAACGAGCTAGATGAAACACCCACCCTTTCAGAGCTCAACAAAGCCATAGACAACATTGCTGCCCGCAAAGCACCCGGATGCGATGGTATCCACCCAGATCTTCTAAAACAATGCAAAACTACTCTAATCCAACCTCTACACGAACTGCTTTGTAAATGTTGGCAAGAAGGTGCTGTGCCACAAGACCTGCGGTATGCTAAAATCATTACACTGTATAAGAACAAAGGTGACAGAAGCGACTGCAACAATTACAGGGGAATCTCCCTCTTAAGTATTGTAGGCAAAGTCTTTGCTCGAGTGATACTTCCCAGGCTACAAAAACTCGCTGATCGGGTCTATCCAGAATCACAATGCGGCTTCCGCTCAGGGAGATCCACGATGACATGATTTTCTCCATCCGCCAACTCCAGGAAAAGTGCAGAGAACAAAGGATGCCTTTGTACATTGCGTTTATTGACCTGACAAAGGCCTTCGATCTAGTTAGCAGAGAAGGCCTCTTAAAAATTTTACAGTTAATAGGCTGTCCACCCAAGCTACTAAATGTAATCATATCTTCCCACCAAAATATGATGGGCACAGTGCAATTCAACGGTGCCAGCTCTGAAAGTTTCAGTATAAACAGCGGAGTTAAACAAGGATGTTTTGTGGCCCCAACCCTCTTTGGAATACTATTTTCACTGCTAATCCACAACGCGTTTGACAAATCCACTGAAGGCATCTATCTCCATTCCAGATTTGATGGCAAACTCCTAAATATTGCCAGACTGACAGCCAAAACTAAAATCAAAGCCACCCTTGTAAGAGATATGCTATTCGCGGATGACGCAGCGGTAGTGGCACACACTCAAGAGGAACTTCAGTCACTAATGTCCCGCTTCTCTCAGGCCTGTAAAGAATATGGCTTGACTATTAGCACGAAGAAAACAAATGTTATGGGACCACCTGCTACAGCACCACCCTCCATCCTCATAGATGATAACAAGCTGGATGTCGTAAACGAATTCTGCTATCTGGGATACACAATTACAGATGACCTGTCCCTAGAAGAGGAGATGAAAAAACGCATAGGGAAGGCTGCCTCGACATTCGCTAGACTCAGACTAAGAGTTTGGGAAAACCATAAGGTAACTATGGTGACCAAAATGGAAGTCTACAAGGCATGCGTTATGAGTACACTGCTGTATGGCAGTGAATCATGGACCACCTACGCAAAGCAAGAGAGAAAACTAAACTCATTCCATTTGAGATGTCTCCATAGGATCCTGAATGTCACATGGAAAGAAAAAGTATGCAATACTGAGATCCTTGCGCGATCAGGTATTACCAGCATCTTTACAGCCCTCAGACAACGCCGTTTGCGCTGGCTTGGACATGTTCGCCGGATGGAGGACAAGCGCATCCCGAAAGTCATCCTCTATGGTCAACTCCGGACTGGCACAAGAAAAACTGGTCGCCCCCACCTCCGTTACATAGATGTAATAAAACGTGACCTCAAATCAGTGAACATCAATACTGACCATTGGGAAGACATAGCTCTAGACCGCAACAGGTGGAGAGAGACAGTGACAAAGAAAGCTATGGACAGTGAAAGTACATGGGTCTCAGCCCAGGAAGAAAAACGCACAAACCGAAAAACGACCAGCTCCTCTACCACCGAAGCAAAAGCCAAAGGGACCCTAACCTGCGCTATCTGTGGATGGGAGTGTCTCTCCAAAATAGGGCTCCACAGCCACATGAGGAAGTGTGCTTCTGAGATGAACCATAGTCGTCCTACAACTGAAGGAGGCCAATGATGATGAATAGACATTAAAGCTCTCCATTTATTATGTCACATCCAAACTAGTATTTTTCACAAAACAATTACAGTAAATAATGTAATACAAGTAATATATAATATGATGTCACGTCCTTCTTTTTCAAATTCTTATGACTGATATCTGCTTGGAACCTTGACAACTTCTGTTGTCTTGACACAACAAGTTCTCTAGACATAGGTCAACAAATGCTTGTTTTGTTAGTTCTAGGAGTTGTCTGTTCAGTGTCCTTGTAAGTGTTACAGTAACCAATAGTCTTCATTAGGATATTTCCCACTTATGTATGCTTGTCAATATATGCACATGCTTGACAATACCAACATATACACCTCACTTTGATTATTTGAAAAGGGTATCTGGAGTTTTGATAAGATTATTGTAAAGCTCCACTATGTAGCAAATTGTCTATGTTTGTATCTGTTGAATGGTATATTGTCACTCACTTTGCTTAATTTCCTGGTATTTCAAGAAATAGTCAACTACTAGCAAGTAGTCATTTTTGTGCCATTCAAATAAATCAAAAGCAACCTTTTCCATGGTCTATCTGGTACAGGATGAGGTAGCAATTTTCCTTTAATATTATTCTTTTGAAAGTTGCACAACTTGAGCATTTCCTAATTGTTTAAAAAAATGTTAGATAATCCTGACTAAAATAATATCCTTCTTGCTTTCAACTTGTTTTTTTTCAAGACCAAAATGAACTGTATGCAACTTGTTTAGAATTTCACTTTTCAAACTAGATAAGGTTAGGCCTAATTAGTTCTGTTCTCATATACAATATTCCATTCTCTTCATGAATACTTTCTTAGAATGGCAATAAAATTTTACTGTTTCTTGCACTTCATTTTTTCAATTTTAGCCATCCTTCTCTGACATAATTACTCAATACTTTCAGTTTAACATCCAATTCAATTTTCTGTTAAATTTCTATCTTCTAATGCTGTTGTGCGATTTTTTCTCCCCCGTCCCTGCACAAAAAAAATAAATGTGTGTGTACGTGAATGTGTGTGTGTTCATAATTAATCTTTATTACATTCTGACCCTTTATTCTTTCGGAAGACGTTTATTGTACCCTAGGATAGGTTCCTTCTGGAGTTAGTGGAAAAATTTTAGACTTCCTGCTGTTGTGAGCTAATCTAATCTGACTTCGACTATGTATCAATTATTACTTAACATTAGCCACAGAACATTAGAAGTTGAATATAGTTGATAACAACATTCAGTTCTATAAAATGATACTTTATTAACCACTAGGAAATCCATCCAGTCTTCCTAAAACATCGCTATATCTAATTACTATTCAACTACTATTCAAAACACAACCTACTTCTAACATAACGCCATGTTGGTCTCTTGTTCGCTTTAGTCTACTACGTCATTAGTCTGTCTTACTACGTCACTACTTTTTACCATCGCTAAAACTATACTAAATATATTTGTCTAACAAAACTAACCTACTCTCTAAACTAGTACATTACACTGCCATTGTCAGCAAGGGGGTCTAGGAGAGGCTGTGATTTCCCCAGCACGGGGTGGAGCCCCGCCACCAAGCACTATATCCAGTATTGAAAGCCAACAAAGTGCATATTCTGAGGTATTTACAGTGCATTATCCTGCTATCAAAAAGTTTTATTTCAAAGACCTTATGTGCTATTCTTACTGACTTAGATCCTTCTGCGTCGTTCGGCGCATTGGGCAGCAAGCTGCTTCCACAAAAATCACTGACAATGTCTGAAGCCTCTTCCCACCTGCTCTGAGGACCTACATGAAAATGCGGTGCCAAGTTGTACTAGGATGTCCCTGTTTGCGCTTTCCTCATAATGGCGTCCATGTTATCACTATAGTAATTCATTTTGTCGGAGAATATGTCCCGAAAACCTCATGTGATGCTCTGTCACAACCTTACTAAGGGGTCGACTCCTAGTTCTGCATAGGATTTCCTTGATTGAGACCTGATCTCTATAACTGACTCCTAAAATCCGTCTAAGCCATCTTTGTTGAGCCACATATAGTCTTTTTTTATTTTGGCAGATTATTCACTGCACTTTATTAACTCTTTCTCTCCTGATTGACAATGCCAACGATGATGTGCCCCCCATTAAACTAAATTGGTTTTGGATTTATAAACTTTAATTTGTATAAATTAAGGGAAAGTTAGTTAGTTGATGTCCTCGCATTGTTGATTAACAAGAACGAATAATAATAACAAAACTCTAGGTATAAGCTATAGACACCAAATCAGCTGTTTAATCTTATGCTATCTTGGTTGACAACAACAGTTACAAGGGATGTTACTCCCAAACACCAAATGGTGCAACCTATATAAAACAAACATCAACAACATGGTAACAGTTTTTGTAGAGTAATAGGTCCTCACATTGTAACGATAGTAACGATCTTAAGTTTAAACACTTGAGGGTCCATTAGTCGAAGTTACTATAGTTGAAGTTACATTAGTTGAAGTTACATTAGTTGAAGTTATAGCCTACTAGTAGAAGTTGTTGTATCGTTAAGTTTTATTTTATGAAGAATTAAGTCAAGTTGTTATTGAATTGAGAAGTTAATCTGAAGAAGTTTATTAAAAAAGTTTTGAGAGAATACAGATGTTTCTTCAATGAATTGTCAAATTATCAATATAATCTCCAGCGTGATCTGTTTAATCAACGATTAATATAAGAAGCATTACTAAGAAATAAATAAACTGAGACCATCACTGTATATTGATAGTAATTAAATGTAATAATATCATATGATATCAGTAATCTATTAACATGTTAGCGTCATGATTAGCCAAAAATTAAAAAACAATTTTAATTACAATTAATAAATGTAAATAATGTTTTTAATAGATTTGGTTGTAAAATCATGACGCAAACCTTCATGATTACCTTAATCACACTCATTCTACAGTGTCTACACATACTTAGTCTGGCTACCCAGAAATCCGCTATAACTAAAAGTATAATATAGGAATATAGAATATAGGACTATACTATACTTACTATAGTACTATAGTATACTAAGTATATAGTCTATAGTTCTATCTATTATTTTAGATGTCTAATATGGGGTAATCTAGACTAGATATATTAATATATACACATACAGTGATGCACTTACACCTATGATCTATGACGCCTATGTCAATCTCTGAACTACAACTGTCTGATGTGTCTTATGTCTTGTAATTTTTTCGGGCAGGCAATCTTAGAATTAGACTCTTTATGACAATAGGAATAGCTGAATAACAAAATTATAGAAATTATAGATCTAGATTTGATATAGATCTAGAAATCTAGATCTAGAACTATAGACTCAATACTTCTAGTAAAATATGTAGGGGTTAGGACTTACGTAGGTCAAGGGTTAAAGTTAAAACATCAGACATGAATCAATGTCATCAGACATGAGACAGTACATCTAATCATCTATTATAAAGACTAAATAAAGTCAGTAAACTTAGTAAAGTCACTAAATGATATCCATGTCACCTTTGTGCTCTTTGATCTAGATCTATTTATATCTAGACTTATATCTAGATCCCTAAACCTTTTTATACTATTAGTATTATAGATCTAGATTCTATATAATCTATAAACTATATCTAGAATCTAGACAATCTAGTCTATTAAATTAGTATTAGATCTACTATTATTCGACATTGGAATAAAATAGCGAAAGCCTTTAAAAACAAATATCACATGATATAGATCTAATTTGGCACGTGATTCTCAACACAGTAGCAGTACTAAATAGTAAACAAACTGTTCTAGGTAGTCTAGGCTCTAGTCTAGAAATAGATGATCTAGTAATCTAGTAAATCTAGATGATAGTTGATCTATTATCTATTATTTTCTATATAGACTAGATCTATAGATCTAGATTCTGATTAGATTCTTATTTTTTGGGGGGCACTAATGTCATGATGACTTAAAGACCCATATTAAAGTTAATATAATAATTAATATTAAATGACTTTTATGACTAATCACTAATAATGTCTAATAGTCTAATTCACTAATCTATTTAAATTACATGATTAATAATAATTATAGATCTGATTATTATGGTATGATCATGTTCTAGCTGGCGGCCTCCATCTAATTATAATAGTATTAAATAGGTCTAGTGACACTGACTAATTCTAGGAGTAGGACCTACTACTATCTAGAGGTCTAGACTCTCAGCTATCACTTTGACTAGATCTATTGATCTAGATCTATGAATGGGTATAATAGTATAATTAATAGGTTCCATAATCATTCAATAACAATTGCACTAGCCTTGGCTTGGCTCTTGACTAGCCAAGTGGCCTAGGCCTAGACTTAGACTTAATCGACTTAGACTAGCGACTACAGTCTTACAGACTAGTCTTTATCTTATCTTATAGCTATATCACTAGTGACTACTAGAGTGTCTAGCCTCTAGATCTAGAGTCCTAGAGTAGTACTACTAGCTAGAGTCTACTACTTTTAGTAGTATAACTATAATTTATTAATTAATTATTTTAAAAAATTAGTATTAATTATTAACTCACAATCACAACAACATTTAGACAGTAAAATTTTGCAAACGTGATCATGATCATTTTAATCATTTAGATCTAGATATAAAAAAGGACAACAAACAGTCACCAACGTAATTATTTTTCTTTTTAAAGAATTTATTTACACAATATTTTCCTGTTAAGTATTTATTACCAACAAATAAGATATATTATTTTAACAAAGAATAATAGTAAATTGTTTAAATCAAATGCACTCTATTAAAAACTAAATTACCACTATCTTGCTGGAGGTTTTGGCTAATATCTACTAATTATCAAATCTGAAGGAATATCCAAATCATCTAAATAACAAAAAAACAAAAACAAACTTAACTTCTTATATGCCCTATGCACAGTTCATATATCTATGAATAGTATTATATTTACTAGTCTTTAAGTCCAAAGATTAATGAAGAGTGCTGTTTTGCTGCCACCTACATATTTTGCCACCTCCAGTGCAGACATAACCATTGTCTGCCAGTGGTCGATTTAGATTCTATTTTTCCCATCTATGCCTGTCCTCGGCAGTAGTATTAGTACTATTAGTTAAGATGTAAAGTTGTTTTTGTCAAAGAGGGATTAATTCATAGATTTTCCTGGCTGATTCAGGTAACCTGTTTCATGCTTTCATGGGATGGCACATGTGAAGAATTAATAGATCTGTGCTTTTATCAATGTGTCTTTCTGAGTATTCTATTATTATAGACTATGCTTTTATATAAATGTATAAATTAGGATTTAGTGTTTTATATATTATTGCTGTTTAAATAGTTAGTCTTCTGCCTTGACTGTCTCTAATTTGAGTGATTTATCAAAGAGTGTTACTCTAGTTAAAAGTGAGTGTTGATTTGTGATAAACCTCACTTCTCTATTTTGGATCTGTTCTAATCTCTTCTTGTTTTCTAGATTAAAGGTGTCCTAATTAGAGGATGCATCTTGAATTGGTCTTAGATTGAATGGCATTCATTTGGGCATTTTAATTTGATTTGTAATAATTTCAATAAACCCTTATGCTTTGCTTTTTTTTGTAATTAGTTAATCAAAGGGTAAGGGAGAAATAATGTGTTCAAAATTCTTACCAGACAGAGTCAATATAAGCTTTGTACAAAAAAAAAAAGAGATTGTGATTTGATATTTAAAAAGGAAACAAATAGTTTAAGTCATAATTATAAAACATAAATAAGATTTAAAACTAGTGTACTATTTGCTTAAAATTTAATTCTGTTTCTTTTTTAAAATTCTTTTTCTAATTGCTTTTTAAATTTTTTTTCAGTATTAATTTTGTTTTAAAATTCTATTTCAATTTTATTTTTCTGTTTATTTCCTTTTAATTTTAGTTAGGTTTTTGCTTGTTAATGTAATTTGTTTCTGATTTTGTTTTTGAAATTATTTTTCTTTTCTTTTATCTATTAATCAGAAATTTTTAATGATTAGATTTGTAATCATTTCCTTTTTTCCATTTACCACAATGACTAACTATTATGAAGATAACTTTTTCAGTGCAAATTATTTTGATAGGAAAAATGCAAGGAAAGTTGTTACTAAAACTAATGTAACTTTTTAAAAATGTTATTTTAAAGGAAAGAGTAGGCAAAAATTTTTAAATAAATAAATAAATTATTCAAATGAGATTGGACCAAAAGTGCTCTGAGCATGCTATAAGCATGAAAGTAGCGCTATATAAAAGCTATAATAATAATAATTCCATAAATTTTTAAAATTAATTTTAAACTAAGCAGGGAATAATTAAGTACAGTGATATAAAAATAATTCTTTAAAAATTTTTTATTACTGATACTGATATACTGAACGATTTAGCTTTGTAATTATACATTTAATCCTTAAATATTGAAAAATAACAAAACTTAACACATTTTATCCTTTCAAAGAATATAAAAAACTAGTCGACCGGCCGCTTAGCATACGCCGCTATTTTGCAGGGCCAACCTTAGATTACTCCCCCCCCCCTCCCCCCTTTTTTTTTGGTGAGGTAGAAATAATAAAAAAAACTGCTCTGCCCTGCTATTTTGTGACTACGTGTTCTCCCCCCCCCCTCTTGTTTTCTCGTGGACTATCTGCAGAGTCATCTTTTCTTTACTCCTTACTACTCGTTTAAACTGTTGAGGGAAGAAGAGAATTATATATATAGATGAACAAATGCACTAAGAAATTGTATTATTCATATTTATTGTGGTCCTTTGAAAAGAAACTTAAAAAGAGGAACCACTAATACAATGTTGTCTTTTTTTTAACAAAGCTGTTTGTCCTGCATCCAATTTACAAACAAGAACAATCACTCTGACATTTTTTTTACAAAATAGCTTAACCTTTTTTTTTTCTTCTTTTTTTAGTATGCCTTTATGAAGTAAAGTTTCTAATATCATGTAATGGCAAATAAAGATTCTTTTGCATTTGAATGCAAGATATCGGATTTACATTTTGGAAATCAAAAAAGAGACTTTGTGTGGATCAAAAGCAGTGCTCAGCAGGATACATTAGTTGCCAAATATGACAATGGATTGCATTCAATTTTAAAAATTAAAGCTGGTGGCCATGTTTCACATTTTGTATTGGATCCAAATCTTTCCTGGTAAATTGTTTAGATTTATTTTCCTTTAAAACTTATACAGTTTTATTTTTTCCTACATGTATACAATGGAGGCACAGTGGCTGAGTGGAAAAGCGCTTGGCTTCTGAACTGGGGGTCCCGGGTTCGAATCCTGATGAAGACTAGAATTTTTAATTTCGGGATCTTCGACCGCCTCTGAGTCCACCCAGCTCTAATGGGTACCTGACACTAGTTGGGGAAAAGTAAAGGCGGTTGGTCGTTGTGCTTGCCACATGACACCCTCGTTAACCGTAGGCCACATAATCAGATGACCTTTACATCATCTGCCCTATAGACTACAAGGTCTGAAAGGGGAACTTTACTTTACATGTATACAATGATGACTTCCATGCCAGTCTTACTTCTAACATTTACTGAAAGTTTATAATGCTGTTACAAATATTGAATTGTCTATTCAAACTTAACATCAGGACCTTTAAATAAAGCATTGAAACATCTGGGATTACCTCTTTGATTCTACAGCTTTTGCCAATGGCTCAACATACATTTCTGATGTAGGAAAAGATCCTTACACATGCATTACAAATTAAAATTTTTATTTAGGAAATAAGAAAAAAGTCTTTAAAATTAGCATTACAAATTGAAAAAATGCTTTAAAATGCCATAATTCAATAATATTAAATTGTTTTGTTTTTTCATGATCCCAAAGTCCTAGTTGTTTAATATTTTAAACAAATTTTATTTCCAGTGTTTATTGGGACGATGAAGAGGCAAGTGAAACAACTCAAAAGTTATGTGCCCAAACCTCAGCTAGGGATATTATATTATACATTGTGAATGAGGATAGTGTTACAGTCTATCTCAGTATCTCTTATAGTCCAATAAAAAGTGCTGTTCAAGAACAACTTGTCAGTAAGTAAGATGCTAGACTAACATTGATATACAATTTGTGGCTTCATCTATAGTTTTCATTTTTTTGGACATTTTTTATTTTATTTATAAAACATAAATTTAATTTAATTTGACTTATTCTTTAGCAAACATTTATTTCGAAACACAAGTTCTTTCTACTTTTATTTCTAATGTGTTTGCAAATTATTTATTAAAAAAATACTATTGCCATAAACTTAAGAAGCAAGGGAAATAATACTATCCAGTACAAACTTTATTTATTATTTTATGGGACATAGTGACTTGGGAATGGACGTTTAGGTTGCTGAACTGAGTTTTAACTTGAGGTAGAAGATGGAATTTCAACCACAATTTTAAAAGTCTCTGACTTTATGCATTTTGTATATGAAATTTGTTAATAAGAGTAAAGCTTGTTGGTCAGATTACACATAACAAACTAGTTAAATATGGTCATAGAAAAGAGAGAAATTTACCTTTCTTTTCGACTTAGAAAACATTTTTAATCCTGAATTTTTTTTCCAAGTATTTAAAAGGCACAGGGTTTTGATGACCTTTTGCATTTCAGCATTTTGTGGCATATTGCTTGATTAGATATTCTTTCTTTGATCTCAATTAGAAATTTATTGTACTTGTACATCGCTCTTTTAAATATAATTTTTTGTTTACATAAAACACATGTAGATGATGAAGATCTACAATTGGTTGGTTGTGACAGAGGAAACTTCTTCCTTTGGAATGGAGAAAACAAACTTTTTTGTATGAAACTTGAAACTGGAAGCTTTGCAGAACTGAGATGCATTTTGCCATTACCCCAATCTTCCAAGGATACATCTGTGGGAACACATTTCAGAAGCTTTCAAATAATAAATGGATCTGTTGTGATATTTGATTTCTTAATTTCAGCTTTATGTATCCTTTGATTGAAGTGCATGATCAACACTTTGATAAGCTAATTGAAACAAAAATAATGTAAATAATAAGAAAGTAAACCAAAGTGCACCATATTTATTTTTGGCAAGTTTAGTTTCTAGTTGTTTATCTTGACTTAAACCAGATATTTATTCCATTGCTGCTGAAACCTGTGTCTGTCAAGTAAATTTGAAGCCCTTATCTATTGACACAGAGTCCATCATAAGCTGGAAAATGTGTTTTGATCTCTCTGTAGTGACATTTGTACGTAAAGACTGGACCATGTTGAGTGTGAATATTTTAGGATATGGTAAACATGATCCTGAAAATGTTGTACACTTGGACAACAAAAACCATCAATCTTTTAACATGGAGTACATGAGTTACCACTTGTGTCGCTTTGGGGATGCCCCATGGAAGAGACAAGTAGTTGAACATCATATGACTTCATCAGACAGTCACAATGCTGTTGGTTTCAAGGTAGAAAATAAAAAGAAGTCCAGGAAGGAGACTATCTCCAAAGAACAAAGCCATGACACTTTTAAAGTAATGTTAACACTGCCTGAAGATGGGCAAAAAAGTGATTGGAGCTTAGTTAGAATGGAGGCATCCTCCAGTATTTTAACATTGCTTATAAAGAAACCTTGCAATTTTTTTGGTGGCAATAGTAGACTGACAATTTGCTTTGCAAATTTTACTGACAAAACAGTAAAACTGTATGAGTAAGTATCTAAGGATCTATTTTTCCTCTTAGAACTATATCTTTTTTTTTTAATTTTGATTTTGACAGCTTTTTTTGTTTGTTTAAAGTGTAGGTGATAAATCATTTGTTGTACTGTCAAAGAGACCATCTTGTTCTCATCTTCTTTTATCTGATGATTGTTTGAAATTTATTTCACCATTTGGGGATTTACAAAAAGATCAACTCATTTCATGGGTAATATTTTTGTTCTGTTTTAAAAAAAATAATTTCAATAACAATTAAAAAATATTTAAAAAAATGCTTTTTGTTTAATTTTTTTTATAATCACAAGAATCAAACTTTTCAAATGTACAGATGATGTCCTACAGTGGTCCATCTGATGCTGATAGCCTTTGTCAAGCTAATCAGTGGACACGAACATCTGTACCATTACAAGCAATTGAGGCCAGTTTGCAGCAAAGACAGATGGACATCTTGACGTTTTACTTCAAGTCCAAACAGGATTGTTAGTTTTTTTTTAAAGTTGTTTTGACAACCCTAATATAACAATATTTTTATTGTAGCAATTCAACAATATCTATGTTTTCAATATTACTTTAATTGTTTTATTTAAGTAGAAATTATTTTTGCATTCTAAAGCATATGTAGCAATGTTCTCTAATTCTCTTAAATTCTTTATTAAATAATTTTTTTGTTTGTAACTAATAATCATTAACTTAAAAAAAAGTAAAATATTACTCATAATCAAATAGGACTAAATTATTCTAGCTCTTCATCACTCTTCTCACAGTGTTTAGTTTGTCATCTCACCATCTTCATGGCTCTGGGCTGGCAAGTGACATCAGACAAATACAAGACACATTAAATCTAGTCACTACAACTATTTTAACAAATCTACAGGAGCCTCAAGCAAAAATATTTCTAGAAAGACTATTGTCTGTTACTTTGGAGTTTATATATAGTCTCCTAGAAGACGCCAGGCAATACCATCTTGTGAGCTATATTTTTTTAAATATCTCTTTTTCATAAAGCTTATATCAACTCTGTCTGTCTGTCTATCTGTATGGTAAAAATTTTTTACACATTATTTCTCCCAAACCCAATCTTGGATTTAGCTGAAATTTTGCACAATTATTTCACAACTGGTCCAGACAAGTGATAGAATCATAGCACATTGAGAAAGCTAAAAGCTAAACAAAAATAATTGGTAAAAATATTTCTAGGTGTCAGAAATACAATTACCTGACTGATCCAAATCAATTGATACTATTACACTTAATGTAAGCTTTGTTGTTTTTTTTTAAAATATTTTTAAAATGATTTTCTTGTTAAAACTTTATGTCTCTCTGAATTCTAGAAATTTTTTAGGGAGGTAATATAAACAAAGCCTATTGGTTTCTGTATTGAAGGATTAATAAAGGTATTAATTGCAACATATTCACTCTTTAGAACTGGGTTACTGGAAGACGTCCTCAAAATAATAAAAATGGATGCCCAGTCTTTAGATCCTTGGTTTGGTTAGTCTCTCAAGTGCTGTCACCACTCAGCCTACACAAACCTGTCAGCACTAAGCTAATGACCACATAGATGGTTGAACTTCTTTCTTGTCTATCAATTCAAAAAGTTTTTAAGACAAAGTTTTGATAAATTCATTAGGGTTAGGATTACATTGAAACAAAACAACTTATTACATTGAATAGTGTGTGTGGTTGAGTAAAATAAACTACTTGGCTACCTATCAAGGGGCTCTAGTTCAAATCCAACTCAAGCTGAGTTGTGCTTGCTGAGCTTCTGAAGGCAGCACAGAAATCTTCTCCCAGATACCCTTCCCCTCATTAGTTCCATAAAAAAGATTGTCATGCTATGACATGAAAAATGCCCTAAGCAAAATATTTACATTTTAGATAACAATATTCTAGAATCTAGTTCCCACAATTAATATCAGGTAAAGACTCCTATTATCAGGATAATATATGTAAAAGAAACATTTTTTGTTTATTGTTGTATGAAACTGTGTGCCATACATTTTTCTTAAGTCTGACATTTTACTGGTGTTTTAAAAATGAAGAGGGTTATTTTGTGTGTGTGTGTGTTATTTTTAATATTAAAATGAATTCTATTCTGATAAAAACTTTGCCTTTCTTTATTTAGACTAACCCTGATAAAGAAATAGAAATACAAGAAGCATGCACTGTTCTGATGTCCTACATCTCTTCTTTAAGAAAATCAATGTTAGCTCTTCAATATAAAAAGTTGCAGTCAAGTTTATCTTATCAGGATTCAGACCTTGTTAAAAAGCAGTCCTTGAATAAAGACAATAGTAAGGTAGGTCGTATTCAAGATGTTATCCTGATTATGTTATATTTATAGTTTAATGAACATTTATCACAGACACCTCAGAGGGTTAGGTTAAACAATGCAACATCTATCACACTTATACTTAACACAGGAGTGCCACAAGGGGCTGTGTCATTGTCATTGTGGTACATTTTATACACAAATGATTTTCAGTCTGATAGTTCTTTTTGCTTTAAAAGTTAACTGATGATGTGGCTCAGTTGTAAATAATTACACCAGAGAAATTAAAAACATTGAAAAATATTGTAATGATAATTTTTTAATATTAAATGTTAAAAAAACCCAAAGAAATGATAATCGACCTTTGTAAGGAAAAGAAGGAAAGAACATTGAAAAAGTGCAAACTTTTAAATACCTTGACAATAAATTAAATACTGATTATATCACCATAAAAGGTTAAGATTACTAAGAAAAATGTCCTCCTTTAAAAAAGCCTTGCCAATGTTTTATGTCACAGCTTTCCTATTATATTTATAATTATAACTTGATAGAATCTACCTTTGGTCTCGATACATCTAGGTGTCCCTGGTTCAGTTCTAGTTAACGTAAAAAAAAAAAAAATGAAACCACTAGATCAAACACATAAACTTTAATCCGCTTTACTGCATATCACACACGCTGGTCTCTGTCTGACAAAACAACACACTTCCGGTCATTCGCGCAGATTGTAAAAATAGATTATACATACATACACACATTCACCCGTGACATTTTACCATGCTCACATACACAGTATTTTTACTTTCAATATCACTGTCTGGTATGGAATATACATACCCATCCCAGTGGGGCTACAGGCCATGAAGGGCTCTGGCTTGTCTCAGCAATTCTCTCCATTCAGATATCTCCAGGGCCTTTCGTCTCCATGCTTATACCCCAATCTGTTGTAGATCTGCCTCCACATCATCGATCCATCATATTCGTGGTCTGCCTTTGGTTCACCTGTCTTTTGATTTTTGCCATTACAAAAGTTTTGCTACTCAATTCTCTAACATATTTAAAGTTAATCTCCCAAACGTAGTCTGTTCTTTTTTATTTCAGTCACAATAGCCTTCATTTCAGCCTTCATACAATGGATAAATATCATGGTTAGTGCGTGTCCTTCACCCAGTTTCCTTTTATACAAAGTTATAGATTTTCCTAAGTATTTTGCAGTAAGGCAATCTGAACATTAAAAATAAAAATAAATTTTATTCATATTCATAAAATCCTAAATGCTGCTATTAAGGTCATTGGCAACAAACCCCATTTGGACAACTATTTAAGAAAAATATTTATGAGCTAAAAAGAATTTTAAAATAAAAAACACCCTCTAGGTTAGGATTTTGACATTTGACCATTACACAGAAGATACAAGACACTGAATACAAAAACAAACAGACAAAAAAAACTCCTTCATTCCCCTGGCAATCAAATCATTCAAGTCAACTATCTGATATAAACTTTTCACATGTAATGTTTAAGTGTGCATGAATTTTGCATGAAATAATTGTAATTAGTTTTATAGCAGTTTATAATTTTTCTTGATGCATAAATTAAATTACTTTTTTTCAGTCTTCTGTTGAGAATGCAATAAAAGAAAATAGATGTTCTCATCATCAAGCACATCTAATGTCCCAGGATAATATTCAGAATTTTCACTTCCGTGATTTGGTCAATGATGTATTAAAAATTGTTCAATATCATTTGGAGAAAAATGATATTTCTAGTTGTCAACAAATTCTTAACAATTTGGTAAAGACTAAAGATTTTTTATTTGTATAAATAAATAACTAAATAAATAAATTATTTGCATATTATTTTTAAAAAATAAATTCTAATTATTGCATGAGTATTTTTTACATAAGTATGAAGCTGAAAACTTTTTGAAATTCATGTCAAAACTTTTTTAAATGTTAAACTCTTACTAGGGTTGTAATGTAAGCAGTATCCTGTGGTCACTGGTCCAGTATAACAACAGCAGAACTCAGCAGAAGTTTTTGACTAGCCAACTGTCTGCTGCAGCAGCATTAAGCCTTTCTCAACGTCAGCTAGTTCATTTTCTGGATCAGTTGTATCAGGCTTATCCATCTGAGTCTTTCACTCTGGCTGTGAAAAATAAAACTGTTTTGCGGTATTTTATAAATTTAAATAAATTTAACTTTATATTTTTTAGATCTCATTGTTATACATATTTTGTATACAAGCTTTTTAATGTATAACTTTTGATTTGTTATATATTTCTGTATAAGAAATTATCTTTACTTTTTTCTTCAGAGTTTGGGGAGATAAAGATCCTATTAGCAAATTGGTCAAAGCAAAAGATGCAGCAATATTATCACATTGTGGAGAAATTTCACCAGTTTCATCTCTAGATATTGAGACACCTGGAAAAGAACTTTATGTGGCTGTCAATCTTGCTTGGGTCTCCCAATGGTCGCAAGAAATGAGAAAGTCTGTTCTAACTGATGCTCATTTCATTAGTTCAGGTTCTTTGTGCTTACATTTGTTTTGAATGCTTTCACTGGAATTTAAACTTGTATATTCAAACACAGTTTTAAAAGCATTTATTAATGAATAAAGAATTAAGTGTTAAAGAATATAGATCTATATACTACTTTTATACCGTAGGTAGTCATCTACAGAGCTTGAAACAATAGTAATACATATTATTGTATACTTTCTTTCTTAGCCAGCTTTTAAATATGAAGCCAAAATTTCAACTGATAATATTTTAGTATTGACAAATTTCTTTTTTTATACTAGTATTAAAATTGTTGTTTCTTAACTTCTGATCATTGATAAAAGTGTATTGAGCAAAGTACTAGATAAAAATGTTGCTAAAGATTTGTTTTAATGATGATGTCTTTTAGAACATGCAGAGGATTTCATGAAAGTTTTGAATGCAGATCCTGATTCATCTTGGCAATTTCTTATGTCACATAACTTGATTGGTATATTATTACCTCTTGTGGAATCAATCAAAGTAGATGATACATTTCCTTGGCCAGCTGATGCCACAGACTTTTTAAAATTGGGATGGTCTCATTTCCAGAAGGAGATGGCTAAACAACTTCTAAGGTATTTCGTTACTTGCTTTCTTTTTAAGTTTTCTTATTGTCTAAGATTTTTTTGTAGAAAAATGTGCTTTGAAATTAAGATTTATATTTAAAACTATTTTATGATTTGAATGAAATATTGACATTTCAACCTAACTATATTGTTTAACTTTTCAAGATATCTGTATGCTGAAATTTTTTATACTCTTTCTCTCCTAATCAATGATACCATCGTTGATTTTGCTCCATCCTTACAGCCTAATTGATGGTATTATAGTTGATGCTTAAATAGTCAGTGGCTTTTTTTTCTTTTCTCCCAAAATGTTTTTAATTGCTTATAATTTAATCTTTATCATATATATAAAATATTATGGAGCTAAATTTAAACTTTTACTGTTTACTTCATTCTCTTCAGATTAAAAAAGTTAAATCTAGAACTGATGGTTCAACAAAAAATGGATTTGTTTGAGCTTCTTCCTTTGGTTGGAGGCCCCATGCAGAAGTCTCACCCCTTTAACTACTCAGGGCAGATATTTCTAAAGCAGCACCATATTGATACTATCACACAGTTTGTTAGTGCTGGCTTACAATTACCTTTCTGGATGTACTGTACAATGCACAGGTACCAGAACATTTGGTCTTAAATTATAATTCAATTAGTCTCTTAGTATTCTACAGTGCAGTTTTCATTATTTTTTCTCAAATACTGTTTAAAAAATTAAATCAATGACTTTTTTTTTTTTTTGGTATCATTGCTGTGCTTTCAGTTTTTAGACCAGCTAACATATAAATATTTTATTCTAGTATAAACCCAAGTGAATTAAACATCAATCATGGTGGAACATGGTTTCCTGTGTTTCAAGCATTTTATTCTATTCCCAGACAGCCAAAAGGTTTATATGGTTTATATATTAGATTAATATGATTCCTTTTATTTATTTTTTTATGTATGTTATTTAACATTTATTCCTTTTTTTTTTAGCATTTTATTGTTTTTTATAATTGTTCGTTTTTCATTTGTAGATAAGAATATTCTATTGTCAGCAAGTTTATTGGCTGCTGCAGACCTATGGTCCTTGTCACCTGAAGAAGTTACAATTGAAAAAATGCTAGAAAAGAATCAAGGCATAGCTGCTGTTGGGACACTGTGTTACATGACTGAGGTGGTTAAAATGTTGGATGCTTTATTTATTATCTTGAAAGTTGATTTTCAATTTGATTTTATGTTTAGATTGAAAATGTACAAATATATAACTTTATTTCTAGGGATTGCCTAGTTTAACCTCAGCATCTCTGAAAAAGAGCCTTCAACAATATCCACAACTTCTATCAGCCCTTACAATTGATGGGATTGAAACATTATCTAAATATAATGCTAGTGTCTATCAACTGCTAATTGTAAGTATTTATTGTTAAAAAAAATCTCTCTATTCTATGCCTATTTTATCTCAAAAGAACCATAAACTGTCAACTTTTTTTACAAATTTATATAATTAATTTTGTATTTTTTGAAGGGATCATCACCATTTGACATTAGGAGATTGTTTGGCTGGCAGACAACAAATACTTTTGGTGGTGAAGGTATTTCTTTTTTGCTTGGACCAAATTATCTTTAAGAAGCAATTAAAAAATTTGGCATTCAATTAAAAACCTTCAAAATGGAGACAATTTCTTTATCATGTGATACTATTACAATTTTTCTTTACTATACTCTTTTTTAAACAATTAAATTTTATTTCATTAAGCATATTGAATTTTGGCTCTTGTTTTCTTAGATAGCCCAAAAGTAATGCCACACTTTTCGGAGCCTCAGCAGACTGCATTACATTCAAGACATCATAAACTTTCATTTCCTTATTATCTCAAACATGGTCGACCTGTTTATGCATATTTATCTTTTTTATCTGAAGAGCTGGATAGAAGTGAAGTTTCTTTATCACAAAAAAGGTAAACGGCTTCAAAATATTAATATTTTAAGACTTTTTATCAAATTGTTTTCTTTATCATTTAAACAGCAACAATAAAAATACTAAAATGTAAATTTGCTAAATCATAGAATTCACCAAGCTTGTGGAGCGTCATTGTGGATTGCTTGCCAAAACTTTAACACCCCATCCATTACAAGTGCTTGTGTTATCTTTGTTGAGCTTCTGGGTCAAGACAGTGCTCATGTTCGTACAATGTTGAATGTTGGTCGCATACTTCTAACCCACAAACATAAATGTGTTGGTGGATCAGCAGAATCAAGACAGGAGCAACTTAAAACAGTTGTATCTGATATTGGTAAGCCTGAAGAGAAATCATAGATTCAAACAGATTTTTGTTTAATTTAAGCTCTTAAATGCTTATTTTACTTATATTCTATAAATAAAGTTAAGATTTATGCATTTATTTCTTTTATATCTAGTGTCTGACTTGCTGGCCTGTGTGCGAAGCAGTCGACATTATGGGAACAAATTAGTTCGGTCATTAGAGGCTGCCATTGAAGAGGAAATAAAACTTGAAGTTATTGGAAGGTAAGTTTATTTTGCATAATTTTTAGCTAGTGTTGATAGAAAATTCTACAATCCTGCCTATTCTTTTTCTTTCTGCTCTTTAATGAAGTTATCATATTTCATATACTGCAAATTAAAATATCTTTTAAAGTTAATTATTTGGGTATCTTTTCAATAATAATATAGTTAATATATTGTTAATTTAAAAAAATTATATTGCTTGAAAAGTCTATACATAATGATTATTTAAACTATTTATATGCAAAGCTTTTAAATTTTAACATTTTTATATGTAGATGCTCATACGAGGCTGCTCTCAAATGGATGATAGTTTTGATGTTGTGTGAACAGTTGTCATTGCCTCTGTCTACCTGCTTCTTGAAGGCTTGTGCTGAGACTGACAACTGGCTGATGTTTGTTTGGTTTTCTCAGCTACACCAGTACCCAACTCATCAGGTCCAAACAGTTTTGTGTATTTTGTATATTCAATCGTGATAAAACTGTAAGTTTAACTACAGGTTTTCAGTGTCAGATAAAGCTGTTTTTCTCAAAACAACCACTGCTTTAAACTTGTTTTTTTAGCCTTGATTTAATCTAAGTTAAACTGTTTTTTTTAGCTTCTGTCTAATTTATTTAGGCTAAACTTTTTTTAGCCTTTATCTAATCTAAGCTAAACTGTTTTTTAGCCTTGGTCTAATCTAAACTGTTTTTTTTTTTAGCTTGGTCTAATTTAGGCTAAACTGTTTTTTTAGCCTTAGTCTAATCTAAGCCAAGCTGGTTTTTTAGCCTTGGTCTAATCTAAGCTTAACTGGGTTTTTTTAGCCTTGGTCTAATCTAAGCCAAGCTGGTTTTTTAGCCTTGGTTTATGTAAGATTGCTATATTTGCCTACCTATGCACCTGTGATTACTTTCTGAATTACAGGGTACTTATTAATTTCTGTCTGATTAAGTGTAACTTGATCTGTGACCTTGTGAATAACTTTGTGCAAAAACAAAATAGCTAGAAATTGGTTTTGCCAACTTTTGTTTTTGTATAAGTTTTGTAATCATGCTATAATCCACACACAAAAGCAGTGATATAAAATATGTTAATCATCATCATTCAATATTTTTAGCTTCAGAATCTTCTTCAATCTTTCCGAAGCCCAAATCTTAGAGACCATTTGCATTATGTGATTAATAATGCAGACAGTAGATGGTTCTCTACGTCCTCATCTAACAGAAATGCTGCCAGTGAAAAGAAATCTAGTGTCACTCAGAGGTCATTTTTATATAGCAAAATTGGAGTCCAAAAAAGTAGAGATAGAGGTAGTACAATATTGTCTTCAATTCTATTTTTTTAAGTACTAAAAAAGTAAAAAATATATAATGCACCTATAGTAAGGAAAAATTTAGAATACAGCCTATAGCAAAGTAATCCCTTTTTCTTAAAGTTTGATCATTTATAAATGTTTAAAATTCTCTTCTAGCCAGCACTAGTAGTGATGAAGAGGATGAAAAGTTAGGAAAGACCAGCATGTCATCATTTACTTCCAGACTCAAGCAGTCAGAATTTAATGGTACTGTTTACCCATTTTGAGACATGAATTTTGATGATCTTTTTTTTTGCATTGTTTAAAGGCAATGTTCCAATCCACATGTGTTTTTACTGAAGCATTGATAAGAAGTTCTGATGAATTTGTCTGTTCTTATTAACAGATTGTGAAATGCAAGAATCCACAGCACCTGATGATGTATTCCGAATGCTGTTTTATTGTCAGTCAATGCCATCGAAATGGAGATGTCTGCTATCTGCTGCAATTGCACTTCGTAATCCGCTTTTTGCTGAATTAGCAGCTTGTAGTGTATGTGTTTTTTTTTAATCTTCATAATACTATATAATGCATTTAATTTTGACAAACATGCTTGTAGCTCATGACAATTTCTAAAACAAAACAGATTTGGAACATAATTTATGTACACATATAGAATATTGTTAAATCTTTTAATTTATGATGACTGGAAAATTCATATTATTATTTTATTTATGTCATTTTCCTTCAACACTAAAATGAGTTAAATCCAAAACACACATGACATGTATGATTCATTTCATCTATTCACTGTATGTCTAGGGTTGTCCTGCTCTTCCAAGTATTTGTGGTTGGTTATTGGCTTCTATGCCATCAGAGAACAAGCAGTCTTTTATCAACAAGCATGGTCAGAATGTGAGCAAATGGACAATAGATCAACTACACGCACTGATTGAAACCGTCTTGATGTTGGGTCTTGAAGATTCACTTGCAACAGCATTCATAATTCTACAGCCTGTAAGTTTCCCAAGATTAGTCTGAATAAATACAAATTTAGGCTGATAAAAGTTGACATGTTACCCTATAATTATTACCATTAAAACACAAAAGCAAAATGCACATATTCTTCATTTATACTCTTCAAAATGTCTGATCACATTTAGAGACATGTGGAGGGGGATATTATCAGGGAAAAGATTTCCTTTCTACTTTTAGTTATTAATTAAGTATCAATACATGCAAAAAGCTTAAATGTACTTCTGGAAGATGGTTATGTGTGAGCCACAGAAACAGATGGCCTTAACATCATTTGCCCTCTAGGTCCGAAATGGAAATTTACTTCTTTTTTTACTGGAAGATGAAGAATAGACATGAAGATTTGTGTTTTCAAATCTCTTTGCACTAGCCCTGATTGAGAGCAACTAACCACTTTGTCCAGTTTGTTATTACTGTTAAATAATGGGTGTGAAATTGTAAAAGTTACCAACTACTGAGATTGTCTGTACAAGGTTTATGTTGAAATGTTATAGTTTCTTGCAGTGGAAAATTGATGTATTTTATGTGAAGTCTTCATTAGGGATCAGGCACGATAGTTAGTTATTTTATAATATAACCTACTATTTTGTGTGTGTGTGTGGTCCAGCTAAATATTTTGAATGTTAAAGATTTGCAATCAAATGTTTACCCTTCAATTAGTTCCTTTTTTTTTTGAGTCCACGCCAGATGTAAGGTTTCAATATTTTAAACAATGTCTGTGTCACCTGCAATTTGTATCAAATAGTATCATTTTTTCTGGCTTTTTTTATCACTGTTGTTTAAATCTGCATCTCTTGAGTCTTATTTCTCTAGTTCTTCAAGTCTGCTCACTTCGACATATTGTAAGGGATTTAGTAAAAAAAAAATTTGATGGATAATCCTTCTAGCTTTATGAATATTTAAATGAAATAACTTTTTAATCATCCAATGTGATTGTATTTTTGTATTCAATTTGATTTTGAACATTTATAACTTGAAGACTAAATTATTTGGGCTACTAGTGTTTTGCAAGATTAGAAACATCTACTTCATACTGACATTTACTATAAATACATGGGGCTGCATATGAATGAGAATAACAATTTTAAGGGAGATTATAGTTGTAGTTTAATGTCTTTTTTTGTTCTACAATATATTTATGCTTTTTATATTAGAATGTCACCATTTAGTAGAGTATCTGAGACACAGCTGGATTCTCTAAAAATTGTCATTAGCACTATTTATTTACTTTCATTTCTACCAAATGTAATTATTGTTAGACAAGATACAACTTTTTATTTTATGAGTGAAGGTTTTTCATTCACAATCATAGTTCTTACTAGTGATCTTAGTTTTTACTAGTGATCTTAGTTTTTTAGATCTACTTTCTTAGAGAAACTGTACCTACAGAGCTATGTCACATTTAGATACAATAAATTTCAATGTTTTCTTGTGATTTTTTCTTTCTCAGTTATCCCCCCTGTTGCCATTCTTCTGTTTTATCACTGAAATTGTAAACAGGAGAAATTATTCAGCTAGTAGGACATTTATCGATCAGTTTAAGGATGCCATGGCAACAGTAAGTAATTAGTAACCAGTGTCTTATCTTTTGTTTTTTTCACCTTTTAAAAAAATGTAATAAGTTTTGTCTTCATTTATTTGTGTTTATTTCTTTACAATTAGTTTGACTTGAGAAAAAACACAGAGAAGACAACTGATACAGACTTGCCAATGATTGGGGACAGATCCTGGTTTGAAAAAGTTACTTATCTAGTTATAAAACATGAGCTGAAAAGTATTAGCAGTTTGTATGAAGCCAAACACCTGCTCGAGATCCTGGACAAAAAAAATATATGTTTAGTCTTCAGTTTTGATGGTAATTTTTTTGGATAAAATTTTTGATGTAAATTTAATCTAAATTACAAAAAAAAATCATTCCCTTTAATAACATTCTGATTTGAAGTCCGCTTGAACAGCTAGGTGTCCCCATAAACCAGATAATTTTAAATGAGGCTTTTAAGATGTGACTGAATCAATAGATAGTTTAAATTAAAACAATGTACTTTTTCTTTTTAAATATTTTTTTTTTCCATTTTGGTGTCATAAAATATGAGATTTGTATTAATGTTGACCATGCTAATGAAACTAGTGCTATGAAGAATATGTTTCAGAAATTGAGCTTTTAGAAAGTTTAATTCTTAACATTTTAGTTTATATTCCAGCTCAATTAAATTGTTCTTTACCATACTTTGATTGTCAGGTTGAGATTGTGAGAATCTATTTGTCTATATCTTGATGGATTGTTTAATTTCAAATTTTTTGTTTTCTTTTCTGTAAAATCATAAATGATATTCCATAAAATTATATATTTATAAAATATTTTTATTTCCAATTCTTTGTTTTAATATTGTTATAAACCTGGTAGTGGCACAGATGGGGGTAGTGGTGTGTGTTTAGTCAGCCGACACAAATCGCCCCAGGCCAGCACTAGACGAGCGGTCAACCGTGACGAGCTACGACGGTCAGCCAAGACGAGTGTCAGCATGACGAGCTATGACGGTCAGCCGAGACGAGTGTCAGCATGATGGTTCAGGAAGGATCGCCGTCGTGAATAGAGCTCAGGAGCGTTACGAGAGTTGTAGTCATCTGACCACCCAGAAACGTCGAGCGGCATTCTGTCCGGTTTTAGAAGGCCAGTAGGGACCCTATATAAAGAGCGGAGGTGTCACAGTCAAAAAGGTTCACGACAGGGGTTCAGAACACGGTCGACTACAGCGTAGTTCAACGGTGTGGTTCTGTACGGAGCATTACGACGGTTCAGTGTGGAGTACTGTCAAGTACAGTTGAGACGAACGGCGCCTTGATCTTGGTCTGCGATCAAGTCAGACACAACGAGCCTAGTGTGTGAAGTCAGTCCTGAACTGTTGAACCCAGTGCAAGCCCAGAAGGAGACGGAGAGGCCAGTGCAAGAGTTGATACGGCGGTACAGCTATTATCGGAGAGATATTTGTACAGTGTACGTGTTGCCAATTGTACAGTATTGGCTGTTATTTATTCAACCATTAAAGTGTTACATTATTTTGGAGCCCAGAGTTGTCAAGTTCTTTAAGTTGGTGGTGTATGGTGCAGTTTGCAGAGAGCCTGCAAAGTGAGATTCATTACAATATTTTAAAAAAATGATTGAAAGTTAAAAATAATATAAAAAAATGTATTTTTTTTACTTCATATTTTGACAAATATTATTTTATTATTTTTAAAGGTATTATTGATATTTTCAGTGCTAGATTTTGGTCTTCTAAACAAGATAGTCACACTTCTCCATACCAACTCAGTTCCTTGTCCTCAGCTTGGAGCTCTGTTAACGTTTGGAACTAAATCTGAAAAGTTTATCTCTGAATGTGAGGAGGGAGTCAACTATTTAATTAGCTGTGGTAAATTCTCTGAAGCTCATGAACTATCCAAGCTGGCAGGCATTGGTAGAGACAGTGTAACAATAAGCCAGGTAAGAGGTCAAGAATAAAACCATTTTTCAATTTAATGGTTTATTAGTTGCCTATAAACTCTTGATATTTGTATTTTGGTTTTGGTACATCTGCACAATTTAGGCTCTTGATAGATATTGAACAATCTATAAAATTATTTTATCATCAGTGATTTGAATTTTTTTTATGTTTGATCTAAAAACTAGTTAAAAGAAGAAAAGGAACGATTGGTTTCATGTGGTATGTGGACAGCTAAGTATGTGAGAATACAATACTGGAAAAAAAGTAAAATGTTACTGCTACAGGCAGAGTGTTCAACATCAACATGTTGCCATTTTTATCAGGTAAATTTTCCTTATTAAATATATTCATTGACTTTTTTTCCTCAAAAGTTACTAGCATTATAGGACATACCAGCAAACATTTCAAGAGCATTGTTGCTAAGAGAAAGTATGAGAATTGATAAGAATTGGAATTGTGATTTGAAAATGTTTCTGATGAGTCCACTACCTGAGTAAAGTAAAGTTTGAATGGTTTGTCTGGACCATTGCTGATGGAAATGGGTCAATGGTACACAAACCTAATTGTCTAAAACTAACATAACTTAAGATATAAAATAACTATCATATCTGGCAATGAAAATAGTACTACAGAATCTGAATTTAAAATGTCACTACAGTTTATTGAATTTAATATAGTATTACAACTTTTATATTCAAATTATTAACTAATAAAAATTGAAAATAAAACTAACTTTCTAATAGCTTGTTACAAAAAAATCAATAAAAATGTTCTTTTTTTTTTCCTCCAAAAAGAATGAGTTACAAGGGATATCAATTGAATTCGAAAGAGCTCTTCTGTGTCAACATTGGATTATGGTTCTAACAGACAAAAATAATCCAGAAGTTATTACTATCAAGGAAACAGTTTTTAGAAATATGTGGCGACATCGAATTGCTGCTAAGGTTAATTAAAAATATTATGTAAAAAAATTCTAGGTTATTCAAGTGTAGATTAGAATATTGTAGTTTTTTGGGTTTAAAGCATGACATTCTGGCCATAGTTTTTTTTTGTGATATATGTATTTTGAAATCATTTTAATTTTCTTTTACAATACCTCTATTCAACTAATATCTTTATGGAACCTGGAGTCGGATCTTGAAATCTACTCTAACAATATCCTAGATATTTGACATATGTATATCGTTGGGAAAAGAATTACTAGGTCTTTGGCCAGACTTGGGAAACTCTAGTTTGACTGTTATAATTTTTCACAATAGGAAAAGAAATATATTTACATTGGCTAGAGAAATAGAAAATATTTATCTTAGGGTATTTCTACATTCATTCAAAGAGTTTAATAAATTAATGTTCAGGAACATTTTGTACATCTTTTTTAAATTTTGATCTAAAGGCCTATTATTGTAATATTATAAATTCAAGTAGATCTATATATTCGCTTCAATGTTCCATTGTTTTTTAATCTAACATTCATTAGTTATTAAGATCAAAATAATCACAGATGTATAAAAGAGGTATTGTATATTGTATTGAATAGTATAGTCATATTAATAGTTATAGTATTTTCATTTTTTTAAGTTTTCATTTTTGTGTGCTCATGGATTTTTTTTTTATTCATTGTTTTGTGGTGGATAGCAGAAGTTAATAGTGGGCTGATTTTTTTCATGAAAACACATACTTGTTAGGTTCAGCACATGTCATTATAGTGTTTTGTCTTAACATGCTGAATGCTTCTTACAACTATCAAGCTTGTATTTTTGTTACCCCATCTCTTTAACATCTTTTATGCTTTCATTTAGCTAATAATGCTTTTTTTTTTTTAATAGGATGGTTGAGCATGGTTATATTTTACCCAGTCTGTTTATCTAAGTGCTGACTTGTAATTCTATTCATAATCCCTGGGCTTTGATCTTCTTTTTTCTATTCTTTGCATTCATAGAAAGCATAGACTGATGACTGTTTTGTTTTAAATGTTTCGGATGTTCCTTCAGAGTTAAAAATAATGATTGCCTAGTCCAAACCTCCTGCAGGACGATGGGGGATGGGAGCAGGCAGGGTTGAACTCAGGACCATCGATAAGTCCGAACGACAGTCCAGTGCGCAAACCGCACGACCAGGCAGCCATACAAGTTAGGACTTTAATTGTGCATTCTGTGTTACATTAGAGACTTCTTGATTGCCTCATGGGTCATAATTTGTTACTTTCTTTCATTTCCCTTTGTATCTTTGTTTTGAGTCAACTTTTATGCAAAAAATTTCAAGGGATGCTGTAAAGATGGAAGAGAGTTTGCTAACTACAAGTTGGCTGAGTTAGAGTAGTTAGAATGGCAAGCAGTTCCTCTTAGGGTGGAAGATTTCCTATAAAAACCCTTTATCACCAAAGTCAAGACTCAAGTGATAACCTTTTAGGCATTACTGTCTTCACAAAAAAGATTCAGTCAGCCTTTGAACATTTCCAAGTGTTCAAATTTTAATTTCATTAGCTATTTACAAGATATAGCTACAAATGAGGAAAGTTTAATGCCAGTGTCAGTTTTGGTCCAAGGCCAGATTAGCATCATAAACTCTATTTTGTAAATTTTTTTTATCTAGTGCTGTTATTTGCTTCATCTTCACATTGTTGTTAACTTTTCTTTAGCTGGTCAATTAACTACTGATTCTTTATGAATATTCATTTTTTAAATAGATGTCTTCAGAAGACCAAGAGCCATTAGATGAGATATTCGATAGTGTGGATGTTTTTTCTAAAAAGCATGGTGATCTCAAGGCTGACCTCATACAACTTAATCATATGACTCATTATGGGTCAGACATTCAAGGGGATTTAAATACGCAGGTAACTTGATTTGTATAATCACATTAAAATGCATTAATTTTAAAAGAATTAATCTTCTACACATGAAGATGAGTATGACCTAATAATCTGTGAATTCTAAGATAATAAGAATAAAGATTGGTTAGACCAGATCATTGTGCATCACTAGTAGTTTAGGTCAACATAGTTTTTTGTTGAATGATTCTCTTTTTCTTTTGTATGCTATTCTTTATTGTTGAGAAAAGAACACTTTCAAAGTATCATTTCCCAGAGAGCCCAGATAGAAGTAATGTTTGAAAGAATATCTTGCATAATATCTTTTTTCTTTTTAACATCTCTGCAGTATCCTCCTGTGCACAGCTCCCGTAAAGTACAAAATATTTATCATGTGATAACACAATATAAACCTTGAATTCGACGTTTTTTATAGTTATAATGTTTTCTTTTGTGTAATGCTTAAAATGTAAGACAAATTTCTTCATGGAAAATAAAGTTTATTGATATTATAATTAAATATAAATAGATTCTGTTAAATCAATGTATTTTCTAATTGTTAACTTTGTTTGTTAATTAGGAGCTAGAAGTTCTTGACTCACTTATGGGTAGTTATCTTGATGATGGAAGAATTAGCGACTGTACAAATGTTGCTACAGTTTTTGGTCACTACAATCAAGACTTAGCTATTATTCAGGTCAAAGTAGTTAGAAATTTAAGAAATCGTTTATTTCTGGAGTAATCATTTAAGTTAAATAATATGATTATTTTTTGCTTGTACTATTTTTTTTTGTAAAATCTCAACAATTCAAAATGATTTTCAGACCTGTATCTCTTTAGCTGTTGGCCAAAGCAGTATTGATAGCATAGAGCCAGCCATGAAAAGACTTCTTGTAAAATCTAGCTGTCAACGTACCAGACATGTGTCAGTAACACTCAGTAGATCTTTCAGTGGTAAATACAATTTCTGATTCTTTGTATTTATACTTCTACTGTATCTTTATTTGAGACGCATACCATTGGAAACATTTTATAGGAATTGGAGTGCTTATTTCAAAACCCTCCAATTCCTGGCCTTCATATGTGGCTCAGATTTTGGGTCCATGAGCAGGGGAAAGGACAAGTAACTGGTGACTAAACCAGTAAGCTTTGGGCAGGAAGGGCTCGTTAGCCATTGCTGGCTGGCTACCCAGAATTCAAACTTCAGCTGTCTTGAAGCTATACCCAAACATTGGAAACAATAGTGCTACACCCTGGCAGAGCCTGCGATGCCACTGATCCCAAACTGTATCGGCACTTGCCATTCCTTTGGACACATCAGATGCATGGAGAATGGGGAGGGGGTAGCAACTATTGTGTGGGCGACATTGTTCTGACTATAGCTAATGCCCAGGAAGTCATCTCATTTCTATGAGATGATCCATAGTCACTTTGCTATTGAACAAGGCCACATATATCTATATCTTTACATTTCGTTACCGTTTTAACTTGCTTACTCAGAGACAAGGGAAAGGTAGAGTATTGGATAAAACAACAGCTCCATTATTTAACCTTAAATCTGTACACAAAAATTGTTTCACTGGAGCTGCTGGTAGCTAAAATGTAACATCCAGAAGGATTTCATCTGTTTCAGTGGGCAGCATCAACAGTGGTACCTCCACATTGACAGATTCTAGCCTTACATGTGATACTAATGACATAATCAGTGTGATGGAAAAACTCTATTCCCACTGTAATAAAGGAAGTCAAGTTTGCCTCAGGATCATCACATGTTACAAGATATCCCAGGTAGTGTACACAGCAAACTATCTTAATATTTATATACCCGTACTAAGTCTTGGGATAATGTACTCTTATACAATATACAAGCATTGTTAACTATACTGCAGACTAGCTTTAAATTTATAGTCTTTTTTTTCTAGGATTATCACGATACAAGCAGACTACATGTACATATTCTTAATACACTATCCTTGTTTTACTTGTTCTCATGGCATATTAAAAAAATATAGATCTTGTTTTAGAAGAGTTTAGCTAGATAAGCTTTCAATATGTTTTCTCTTTATTCTTGTACTATAATCTTTACATTGTTTTAGTAACAATGTAAGCCAATTTGCCTGAAAATTGAAAATAAATCTTTCATTCAGGTACTTGGTGTTGAATACAAACAAATAGTCATTGATTCTGAATTTGAATCACTAAGAAAATTGTTAAAAGTTGACTATCCAAATAAATTTATTGTTGCTCGTGACTTCCTGGCAACTAGTGGACTTTCAGAAAATGAGGTAATTTTTACAAAGTTTATATCAACTTACTCTGTCTGTATGTATGATAAAAAAATTTGAACATATTGTTGGTGGTGGCACAGATGGGGGTAGTGGTGTGAGTGTAGTCAGCCGACGCAAATCGCCCCAGTCCAGCGCCAGAGAGAGGCCAGTGCAAGAGTTGATACGGTGGAACAGTGTTATCGGAGAGATATTTGTACAGTGTACGTGTTGCCAATTGTACAGTATTGGCTGTTATTTATTCAACTATTAAAGCGTCACGTTACTTTGGAGCCCTGGGTTGTCAAGTTCTTTAAGTTGGTGGTGTATGGTGCAGTTTGCAGAGAGCCTGGATAGTGAGATTCGTTACAATATTTTTTCTCCCATTTCCCATTCCTGGATCAAATAAAAACTTTGCACAATTATTCACTAAACCTGACAAGAGATGAATAAATGAAAAAAATTAAAAAATCAGTTAATTCATTGTTGGTGATTAATTATTTTGTTTGATGTTTAAATAAGGGGAATAAATACTACTTATTGAGATGTGGATATAAATATGGATTTAGTCCCTTTATTACATTTGACATGTTTTTTTCCCTGTTCTCTTTCTCAGATTAAGGTGAAATTTTGCATAGTTATTCATAGTTAATAACAATACACAAATCAATCCAAAAATTAACCAGCTAGTTTCTCATTTAATACTTATTAATTAATTTTTCTTTTATATAACAGAAAGAGAGCTAAACCCTGTAATTTTCAGATAAATGGCAATTATTAGTTATTTTCCCCTAGATAAGCTTTGGTTTTAAAAAATATTCTTTTTTCTATTGCTTGTTATGAAAAGTATGTTTGTTAAAAATGTCACATTGCTCATATATATCTTGTTGTTTCAGATAATTGGTTTTGTGACTGACTCAATTGTCAATAGTTTGAAAACTTTAGTACAAAAAGATACAGACTCGTGTATGTAAACCATGTTGACATTTTTATTGATACATTTTATATTTTTATATGTTTTCTCCCTAAAAGTTGATTTTTCTAAATTTTTATTGCAGTAGCAGATTTAGGAGCTAATATTTACAAGAATGAAAATACTTTTAATCCAGCAGATGGAATGGAAATATTTGCTCAATACCTGAAATTGACAGACAACACAGCACTTCTAGGAAATTGTATACTTCAATCTGTTGCAACTCTCTTAACTTGTCAGCTAGAAAAAATGTCTTCTTCAGGTTCATTGTGTTTTAAGCACTAGAGTTTCTTGTATATAGAACTTATTGAAAGCACTTTTAATCTTGTGTTTTGAGTCTTTCAATTTATTTGATGTATGAAGTGTCAATCAGTGTTTCTGTGTGTGTGTGTGTGTGGGGAGCGATTGAGGTATGAAATTATAATTTAGGACTAAATAAGTGTGTGTGTGTATATTTAAGGGGGACTATGGAGGAGACAAAGTGGAGGTACTTTTGTCCTTTTGTGGACTACAGCAGTTGGATCAATAAAAGAATTGTGTGCATAATGGGTTAAATTGTTTGAACAAATTGTAGTCTATCAGTCTGTTTCTGGATGTGCCATTCCATTGGAGAATGCAGAAAAAAAAATATTCCTATGAAATAAAATTCTTAAAGCTATCCCAATTTCTATCCAAAAAACATCAAATAAAATTGCTATTTCAACCTTTTCACAGTAGCAAAGAATAAGTACTAACATAATTGAATGTGCAAGAAATGTAAATTAAATAAGATTACAAGAAATGTTTTTTTTTTTCTCAGTGCTAACTATTCAGACAGAACTCATCATCATGGCTCATGAATGTTATACTGTATCTTCTAACATGGAAGGAATTTCTCATGTTTTGCGAGCTGCTCGTGTGTGCTGTGACTGCCTAGCGGAAGCAGCTGAATATAATTTAATGGTAGGCTTCAGAATAGTGAATAGTACTTTAGAAAACTTATTGATTTTCCTTTCATAGGATTATTACTTATTATTGATTAATAACACTTTTGATATTTCTTATGTCAGGTTATTATACAAATAATATCAATTACATTTTTTTTTCTCAATATTTAGATACGTCTTCTGATTGGTGTTGGAAGATACAGTGAAATGCAATATATATTTCATGCCTTGCAACAGAATCATCAGTTTGAATTGCTTCTTCGTAAAGGAATGGACAGGGTCTCCTATTATTTATTTTTTGCATGACTGATAGTGATATTTTTTCTTATTTATTACTGTATATTTTTTTATTAATTTATTAATTAAATAAATTAATTGATATACAAGGAAAAAAAACACTCTTTTTCAATTAGATTAAACTGTTTCTGCTTAAAGGAAGATAAACTTAAGGTGGCCATTCTGGATTACTTAAAACGCTATCAACCTGATGACAGTGATGCATATACAATGGTGGCTTTAAAGTTTACAATGTACAGAGACATAGCAGCCATGCTGGAGGCCTGTGGTCATAGAAGTTTAAACCAGCTTAAGGGAAAACTTCTAGGTAAAGTTTTGTTTCTCTGCTTAAAGTGTGAAGATTAAATAAAAATGAGCAGGAGAGACAACATACAAAATTAAATTAGTCAATGTAACTAGTGCAAGCGCTAATCCAGAATTAGTTTGTTTTTTTTACTTTTTTTTTTTTTCTGGAGCATTTCATCCTTTTTATTATTAACTCCCTTCTTTTACATGACTTTCTGTTTTCCCTAGGGATTATTTGGGAATAAAGGAAAATAACTAAAAACTTTAAAAGGATTTTTTTTTGGCTTAGGTTTAACAGTTAATTATTTGCTCTGTTAGACCTAAGAAGTCTTAGAAACTATCAAAATCACTTGTATTCTATTATTATTATCTGTATGCTATAAGTAAATGTGAACATTTTAGGTGCAGACAAACATGTGCTTTTTTTTATAATTACAAGTCCTTGTAATCATATATATTATTGATGTTTGTGACGACTAAGATATATTTTTTTAAAAGTAACTGAAGTAGGGCAAATTATAATAAGTCTCATTATCCAAAAGCATTTTGCTTACATGTGTGCAATCTATAGTGAAACACTGTACCATCTCAGTAATTCAATGCTTTTTAAATTAATAGACATTAAGTGGATTTGTAAGTATTTTATAGAAATACACTTAATGTTATAGCCATGCCTTTGTGTTGTTATTTTTAAAACATTTAAATAAAATCAATTGAAAATTACAGGTTATCTTCATGAATGTAAAATTCCTCCAAATCTTTGTAGCTATTATAGTTCAGTGTCATACTTTTCATTTATGCTAATGTTCTTTTTTTTCTCATCAATTAGAAAACTCTAAAGAGACTCAAGAATTACTCAAGAAATGTTTGCAATACTTTCAAGATGCCGCAGAGAGTTATGTCAAAGTAAGTAGAGTTGCTTCACACTTTTCTGAACCTTAGAACCAAACTGACATTAAATCTTCTTTTTTAAAAACATTTATTTCATAAGTTTTCAGTCATGTTGCTAACTTTCATTATTAGGACAGCAGCATAAGAAAAGCTCAACGTTGTGTTAAGCTTGCCAGACTTCTTTCACTACAAATGCAGTTGCTGCCAAGTGGGATGCAAGTTGTAGAACTAAGCAAGGAGCAAGTTGCACATTTTGTTAATACTCATACTAGATTTATTGAGGTATTTATGTAGGCACTTAATAGCTCTTTAACTCATTAAAACCCAATTTACAAACTGTTTTAATGTTTGTGTTGTTATACTAAAATGGTCATTACAGGCCATGAATGACGCCTATGTTTTTCTTTATACTTTAAACAAAATCAGATTTGAAATTATTGAATATTTTCTGTATTATCACCAGGCAATGGTTGTGAGTGACGCCTATGATAAACATGTTGATTGGTCAGAGGCTGTTTACAACAATGTTGTTGTGAATGGTGATATGCGCTATTTACAAGAGATGAAACTACATGTACACATTACTGCCAGTTTGGTGGAAGATGTCCTAAAAAGGTCTTTTTAATAAACTTTCTAAAACTTTAGTATCTTCAATGTAGCAGAGTAAAACAAATTTGTTCCAATACTGTCTAGAAGAGGAAACTGGTATGAGAGTTGGGACAGTACCAAAAAGTCTGGAAACATATAAGGCATCCTCACCAAGTCTCCCATTGGTGGAGGCTAAGCAGGCATAAGCAAGCTATTATAGCCCAGTACAGGATGGCCCCATTGATTATTATTTTGCATGGTCAGGCGGAGTGGCTGAATGGTAAAGCACTTGGCTTCCGAATCAGAGGTCCTGGGTTGAAATCCTGGTGAAGACTGAAATTTTTTATTTCAGGATCTTTTGGCGCCTCTCTCTGAGTCCACCCAGCTCTAATGAGTACTAGACATTAGAGTGATTGTTAAATGAACTTGTGTGTTACCCGTGCTTGTAATTGTGCTAGTATTTGTAATCGTGTTTGCATTATCATAGTCTGTGAATCGTGACCAGTCTGTACTGTGTTATTGTGTGTATCAGTCGTGTTGTATTGAAATAAAGCCTTGTTTCTAAGGTTAGGAATTGAGTTAGTATATTACAATTTATTTCAATAAAACCATTCTTAAATGGACAAGTTTTTGCGTCCTAATAGACTGGATGCTGATCCTAGTTCAACTAATGCTTCAGTTACATGGAAACAGTGGATTTCTTGTTTTGACAGATTCGCAACGAAGGAAGGGGCTAGTGAAAGCGAACAGTTTGACCTGCTATGCAACTTTGTGTTTCCATCCTTATATCAGTATATTTCTACCTGTTCTAAATACTCAGAAGCAAAATCTATTCTAGAGAATTTATTTGTGAAGGCCCCTAATGAAACATTGGCCAGACATTTGCTTGCAACTTGCAAACAAGAAGTTGATTAAAGTCTTGATTAATTTGTACACAAGCTGAGAGTGATGGCCAGAGATTGTTAGTTCCGAGCTGTCAGTGCTGACAAAAATGAAGAGGACGCCATTCGCGATGCCTTTGTTAGCGGCATGCGTTCGAGTGTAATTAGACAGAGGCTACTTGAGAAAAGATCCCTTGACTTGAAAATGGCTTTAGATATTGCTTAGACACTCCTCAACATGGCCCAAAAAGAATCCAGTTCGTTTAGTACTCCTCAATTGGTAGAGTCATCTCTTTCGTCATCGGCAATCTCAACCGAAGAAATGGTGGACTCAGAAACAAATCGCAACAGTGAATACTACATGTTTCTATTGCGGAGGTAGTAAGCATCTCAGAGCGAAATGCCCTGCCAAAGACTGCATGTGTCATTCTTGCGGGAAAAATGGACATTTTTCGAAGGTTTGCAGGTCTCGCAACACACCTATAACCAAAACATCTCCTAGCCACGAGATTATAGCTGCATTAAGGACTCTACACATCTAACATCACTAATTACTACTTCGTCTGTACCTGGTTTAACTAAATCAACAGTACACATCTCTGTAAATGGCGTGAACCTAAAAGCCCTAATTGATACAGGTAGCGGGGAAAGCTACATTTCTTCAAACATACCAAGAGAGTACGATTGGTCAGTGACTCGTTCAAAGCACAAAATTTCTATGGCGTCATCTCAACTGTCAAGCGTCACAAGAGGCCACATGTTTGCATCGCTAAAATACAAAGGGGGAAGTTTACAATCAATTCAAAATTTCGTTACTAGATGAACTTTGCACTGATGTAGTGCTTGGGTTAGATTTCCTCACATTACACAAAGAACTGATAATTCCATTCAACAGTGGTTGACCTGCATTTCATGTTTGCTCGCTCAATGCTGTTAAGGTAGAGGAACCACAATTGTTTGCAAATTTATCCCCTGATTGCAGACCTATTGCTACTAAATCTCGTCGTTACTCCTTCCAAGGCACACAATTTATTAAAGCTGAAGTTAAGAAATTGATACGAAATGGTATCATTGAACCTTCCAAATCACCTTGGAGAGCTCAAGTCCTTGTCATGACCAATGAGCGGCACAAAAAGCGAATGGTCGTTGATTATAGCCAAACTATAAATAGATTTACTTACCTGGACGCTTATCCCATGCCAAGAGTGGATGAAATGATGGAGAAAATTTCCAGGTATGAAATCTTTAGCACTTTGGATCTGGAGAGTGCTTATCACCAAATACCTATCCAACAGAGCGAAAAGAAATACACAGCTTTTGAAGCTTGTGGTAAACTCTACCAGTTTTGCAGAATACCCTTTGGGGTCACTAACGGTGTAGCTTGCTTCCAGAAATTATAGACACTATTATAGAAAAAGAAAAGTTGTCTGACACGTTTGCCTATGTCGACAATGTAACAATATGTGGTACAGATGTAGACTCTCATAACAAAAAAGTGTTGCATTTTCAGAAGGTAGCTCTGGAATACGGAATACTTTCAACGAAAGTAAAAGTGTATTTGCTACTAAGAAGGTAAAGCTGCTTGGATATGAAATATCCAAAGGACATTTAAAGCCGGACCCTGATAGATTTCAAGCTCTGCGAGATTTGCCACCTCCAAAAGATCTGAAGTCTCAGAAAAGGATTGTAGGACTTTTGGCATATTATGCTCACTGGATACCCAATTTCTCCGACAAAATGTATCCTATAATGAAAAATCAAATTTTGCCTGTACCTAGAGAAGTAAAAACAGCGTTGGAAGACTTGAAAGAAGAATTGCAGAAAGCAGCAATTTTCACCATAAAGTATGACCATCCTCTAATTGTGGAAACTGACGCTTCTGACATCGCAGTAGCAGCCACTTTAAATCAGGATGGAAGACCTATTGCATTCTTCTCTAGAACTCTTTCACCTAGTGAAAGGCATCAATCTGCCATAGAGAAAGAAGCAACTGCAATAATTGAAGCTATACGCAAATGGAAGCATTATTTGTGTAGCAATAATTTTACCCTTATTACGGACCAGCAGTCTATTTCATTCATATTTAAAGACACTCATGACAAGAAAATTAAAAACGATAAGATACAAAGGTGGAAATTGGAACTGGCAGGCTTCAAGTTTGATATACAGTATAGACCTGGGAACGCCAACACAGCAGCATGACGAAACAAAGTAGCCTGAAGACGTACCATGACTACCTGTGTCATCCAGGTGTCACTAGACTTCTACATTATATCAGGTCAAAGAACTTACCCTTCTCGGTTGAAGAGGTCAGACAGACCATTCAACAATGCAGAACCTGCAATAGAATTAAACCGCAATTCTATAAGGAATATGCATGTACGCTCATAAAGGCCACACATCCGTTTGAAAGAATTAGTGTTGACTTTAAAGGTCCTTTGCCATCAGCTACTCGGAACAAGTATTTATTAACAATGATTGACGAATGTTCACGGTTTCCATTCGATTTTCCCTGTCCTGATATGACATCTAAGACAGTGATAAAATGCTTCGACCAATTATTTTTCCTCTTTGGAACACCCAGTTACATCCACTCTGATCGTGGCACATCATTTATGTCCACAGAAACTACAGAATATCTACATTCTAAGGGCATAGCCAATAGCAGGACAACGCCCTACAATGCAAAAGGAAATGGGCAAATAGAAAAGCTGAATAAAACATTGTGGCAGGCTATTTTATTAGCATTGGACTCAGTGAAGTTGGAACTATCAGAGTCGGAATCTGTTTTGCCTCAGGCACTTCATTCAATTCGATCATTACTGTGTACTTCTACTAATGAAACTCCACACGAACGGATCTTCAAATTCAATAGAAGATCGCCAACAGGAACATCCTTGCCTACTTGGCTACAGAACCCAGGGAAAGTATTACTAAAATCACCTGTAAGATCTTCAAAATTTGACCCATTGGTACAAGAGGTTGAACTTATTAGCTGCAACCCATAGTACGCCCATATACGATTTCCAAACGGCCGGGAAGAGACAGTGTGGCTTAGGCACCTGGCGCCGAAGGAAAGTTTCACAAACGACTATTTCGAACCAGAGAACTGTATTCTGCCTCAAGAGGTCGGTGACTCTTTGGATCTCTCACCAGGGAGTCGCTACGTGCCTGAAACTATCAGTAACTCACAGAGTCCCACCCCCATGATGTACAACCAGCCAGAATTCATCAGTGACTCACAGGGGAGCCACCCAATGCCAGAGGCCAATATTGCCTCGAGTCCCGTACAGGACAGATAGGACTTGCAAGGAGAAAAGTCTACGCCAGAGATACCTCCGGATCCTTCCCTTCATACGCATGGTTATAATATAAGACCCAGAAAGAAATAAAGGAAATTTGTAATCGTGTTCGCATTATCGTAGTCTGTGAATCGTGACCAGTCTGTACTGTGTTATTGTGTGTATCAGTCGTGTTTTATTGAAATAAAGCCTTGTTTCTAAGGTTAGGAATTGATTTAGTATATTACAGACATTAGTTGGGGAAAGTAAAGGCAGTTGGTCGTTGTGCTGGCCACATGACACCGTCATTAACCGTGGGTCACAGAAACAGATGACCTTTTCATCATCTGTCCTATAGATTGGTTTCTATGTTTTCTTGACCCCTCAAATGGAGTTTGATGATTATAATACTACTCACCATTGTATACTATACTTTATAATAAGTCAATTTCAATGTCTGACAAATCTGTATTTTGAAAATGCTTTGATTTAGTAATATAACTGTTCTTTTATCTTCACACTTAAAATAAAACATTTAAATTTTACTTCTGTTTTCAGATACAAACAGTCATCTACAAAAAGTAGTTCATCATTACAGTCTATAAAGAAACTTTTAAGTCACTGTAAGGATGTACAGTTACAATACCATTTGGCTACCGAATTGGGTCTGGGGGATGAAATCACATCTTTATTGAAGGGAGACACAGGATGCTTTCTTCAAGATGTCTCACTCATCTAAATCTAATTTAACATTAATACATCTAACTAATGACTATTTATTTATTTGAATATTTGACTTTAAATGTACTTTTATCTTAATTGATGAAAACTCAACTTATATGGTTATATTAATAGCTTTCTTTTAACAAATATTAAGAACTTGCTATTATGAACACACACTGAACAAAAAGTTCAATAGTATTTAATATTATGTACAAGTCTGTGCCAGACATTCAGTAATTTATTGTAATTTATTTTGACATGAGCAGGTCATGGTTTCTTCTGAGAAAATCTTATAAAGTCTACTTCAATATCAACAGATTTTTTCTTGTGAAACTTGAAACTGTTAGTCAGATCAAACCGAAGCTCAGCAATAACAGTTGCATCAACATTCCAACTAGCTGCCTTTTTTAAAATATGCTAGAATAAAACAAAAGTGTTTCAGAGAGGATTATCAATGGTCAACAATTAACTAGGATCATACAAAAGTCTGTAACAGTTATTACGTACCTCTCTTGTTGATGTTTTGTGAAGGGAGTAAATTGCATTGTTTGATAGGTTCAATGCTGCCTGAAGAAATTCAGTATCAATTCCTGACATAAATAATGATAATTACAAAAATATATTAACTGGTTAGATTTTCTTAAAATTTATTTGCTGTTTAATCTTAGAATATATTTCAACGTTTTATAAATGTTTCATATACTTGTATTAATAACTCATAATGTTACTTTAACAAACATAATTGAAAAAAAAAATTTCATGTTGATATTTTTTTGTTAATAAGATAATTTATTCAAGCTTCAAGTTGTGTAAAATATATTGTATAAAGAAATGAATGAATAAAAACATTATTTGCATCTATTTGCGTTCTTTGAAATGAATGGGATTTGATTGTTTACTACATGTATGCACACATTACATTAATCTAGTCCACAATGTTCATTTATTTTGTGTTGGATAAGGCTTCCTTCCTTAATATGTACTTACAACAAGATAGTAATATTAAGATGAGGTTGTAATCAACTAAATATTGAAACTGTTACTTGAAGCTAAAACTTCTTTTTCTTTAAATAATAAAAAAAAAATACAATTTGAAGGGAGACCTCTGAGACGAAGCTGATTTCCTTATGTGCTGAATGGTTTGGAAGGATCTAGTGAGTAAGTATAGAGGAGAAACATTGTCAATTCACCTTCATTTCTTTTAGTTCCAAATGGAGGATTCATAATGACTGTATCAAATTTTTTGTACAATGGACTGGATTGATGGCCTGATGTGAATAAGGTTTTAACATCTGAATTGACTAGGTCTATGGATGAAATCCCAAATTCCTCTATGTTGGTATTACAAATTTCTAAGGCATCTTCATCTATGTCTATTCCTAGAACATAGCTGAAAAAAAAAAAAAAGGCCTTTAAACAAAATTATTATTCTGCAGTGATACCCAAAATACGGCCTGCGGGCTGGAATGAGGTTTGATAAGGCCCACCGAAACGTATGAACAAAGTGTAGAAAATCACCTCTCCAAGAAAAGGTTGAGGGTCCTCCTTTTTTCCTAGATGGATTAATACTATGACCTTTAACATTTGTACCTTTATGAAATGGGAAAGCCGGAGAAATTACAAATGGACTCTGAATTTAGAATCTACTAGGACAAGTGAATTGACTTTTACTTACTTGTGGAACATGATAATAAGCCAACATTTTTGTTTTATAAAGAAAGTGTGGCTGTTTAAATAAAACAACTACATATACACACCATTTATCAAACCAAAATTATTGCATTTTTGGTTGAGCTGCAAATAAATGATTGCTAAACTACGAATAGAGATTGGAGGATCCTTAGGAATAATTATGAAAAAGAAACAAGAAAATGAGTCGCTGTTAAGCTAGCTACAATGTTGTAAGTAATGAAATGAAGCCATTTTCAGACGCGTAAAAAAAAAACAAACTTTCAGATATCCCATTAATGAATGTAAGTAAGGGATCCACAGGTTTTTAATATAGTTGTTTCAGGTCAATTTCATTTCATTTTTGTACAACTTCGGTGGCCCGCAATATGAGTGCCAGAAATTAAATTGGCCCATAGGCCGAATTAAGTTGGGCATCAATGCTGTAAATTTAAATATTTTTATACAGAAAACGAATACTGACCACTAACTTACCCAGCTCCTAACATAACAGCCCCTATGCTTAATACACCACAACCTACACCAAGGTCTGCCACAAGCTTGCTCTCTAAATCATCATAAGTAGCTGACATTGTGTGTAGCATACATGCTGCACAATAAAACAACTAGTGTTTAGGTACAAAGTAAAACCGGTGTTAATGGTAATATTCAATAGCTATGTGACAAGCATTACAGATTGGTAACTTTAATACTTTAAATAATGATTCATTTTATACTGGTTTCAAAGAAATTGAATAACTTTTTCTATTATAATTCTAATGTCTTAAAATCTGAGTGCCTAACTCTACCTGCAATGTGTGGTGTTGTAGGATATTGCTCAAGTTTCACTTTTGGATTATCAAACACTTCAACATCTTGCAAATAGGATTCTAGTTCTTTTCTTTTCATGCACTTCAATTGACTTGCCATTTATTTTCCACCTAATTAATGTTCAAATAATTTTTCTTTATTAAACATTGATGCAGTGATACCCAAAATATGTACAGTCTTTGATGCAGATGAATGAAATTATAAATGATTGTGGTTTTTTTTTCGTAGTTAAAAAAATATTTAAAAAGTCATTATCTCTAGCTTTATACAATATAGTGTATATAATCCACATTTCTGTAACTCCTTTAATTGATGTTAAATTTCAGCATCTTGTGTTGTTTTTACAAAGCTTATATTAAATCACTCTGTCTGCCTAGTAAAAAAATAGATCTACTAATACTAGTCCAACTAGTGTAATTTTTTTCTTACTAGAGTAGATCTAGTTCTAGAGATCTAGATCGAGATAGATCTTGTCTAAAACTTTTTACTAAACAATGGTGACTGATGTCATTGTAATCTAGATCTATGTAATTGTTATCTAGGTCTAGATCTACCTACGTACTGATGTAAGTGTATTTGAATTTGTAATGTATTACTGGGAGTAGCTTTGTAAGTCATTTGATAGTATCTAGACTGTAGATTTAGAATTTCTAGATATAGAGATTAGAGTGTAATTAGGCCTGCTGTAAGTGTAATAGTCACTATCATATAGAAATACTATAATGGGACTATACTTATATAGTATACTATAGTATAGAATTAATTATAGATAGAATATATAGATTTAGAATAATCTAGATCTACTCATCTAGATCTATCACTATCACTCAGTCTCCAGTATAAAAAAAATCATCTAGAATCTATACCTGTTTTAGTATTTAGGCTTTATCTTATATTTATATATTACAGACGTTACTTCAAAATAGACAATTACATATGCATCATGCATTTAGTTATGCATATTAACCAATGACTAAAATTCTGCTAAGCCTAAGTCACTAGTTTTTCTGGCTAGCTCAGGCCACCCATTCCGGCTCTAGTAATAGCACTAGTAGGCTAGGGAAGAACTTGAAGGAGTAATTGTACAAATTTGTCCTAGCATAATATTATTAATTCATCAAGCAGGATCTAGATCTAGCTCTGAAGGACCGAACAGTAATACTAAATATTATATTACTCAAACTACTGATTTACTTTGAGTTGAGTGAGAGCAAGTAATAAACACTCAGTTACACTCTACAGTTGAGTACACGTAACACTGTACAGTGAACTCGACTTACTCGAACAGAAGTTTATTAGTTACTAATACTAGTAATACTAATAGTACTAATACTAGTTGAAGTAGTTGGTCCAACTAAAGTTACTAAACCCGTTGTGGCGTTGTCGGGGTATTAGATAATACATAGTCATAGATATCTAGAATCTCTGTAGTAGTTATGTAGTGTTATTACCTATACTCTATTTTAGATCTAATCTAGAAAATATAATAAATTAATAAAATTAAAGTTAAATGTTGATTTTAGATGATCAAATAAAAGTGGGTACGGTATGTGAATGTGTTTGTAAACAATACAAAAATATTTTATCGACAACAAAGCTGGAATAAAAATAAAAACATTAACTCCTATCTAGCAATTTATAGTAAAACAACTTTGTAGAAAAATAGATCTAAATACAGATTCTAGATATAAAAGTAATATTCAAATAAAAAAATAATAGATAAAAGTAAAGGGCTAGATTTAGATATATAGATTTACATTAATTTAGATCTATAATATTAAAATATTTTGTGCATAAAGATAACAGTTTTAATTTTTAACATACTTTTACCAAAAGAAAATAATGCAAACAGCCACACGCTAACAGGAAAGTTAGTTATCAATAAAAGACACAAATTCGAAAAAAAAAATACTTCTACTCTAGATCTTTAGATCTAATCTTTTTTTTTATAGACTATAGATCTATATGCAAAGAAAGGTAAATCAAATAGACTCTAGATCTATATCATAGTAAATCTATTTTTCTAGTAAAAATTCTAGGCAAGCGTCCGTCTGACAGGTCTGATTTACTGAATCAGTGAATGAGAATGAGTGATTGAGTCTGAATTGATGAAGTGAAATCAACTTTCAATTTCAATGCCTTTTAAAACTTAAATTTAATAAACTAACTGTTTCTAACTAGTCTAAATAAGTAAGTTAGTAAGGAAATATAGATCTAGATTATTCTAGATCTACAAAAAAAAAAAAAAAAAAAAGCTGCTTTTTCATTTTGGCTTTTTCTTGGCCCCTTTTTCCAGAATATTATTTTTTATTATTAATCATCGATTTACGATTACCTTTTCATGATTGATGGAGAACATTTTTGTCTTTGATAATTTAAAAAAAAAATAAATTATTTTAATATTTTGCATTGAAAGTATATAAGTAATATAGTGATACTCATTACAGGTAGGTCGTACATTGTTGATATTTTTCCTGCTAGTAGTACATGTGTCTTGCTATATTCCTATCAATTTTCAGATCGATCCATCGCCAACATTGTACAAACTTAAAATAAACAAACTAACACTGACCTCAATGGACATTTCAGTTTTTATTTTTTTTTAATATATTATTTGTGTTTCAACAACAAGTGAAATTATAATCTTGTAGATATTATTAGCTACAGATTTAGATACTGTTTAAAAGAGTTTTTTTACTTTGCTATTTTTTTAAAAACGCATTTGAAAAAAAAATTATTTCAGGCGATTTTGATCCTTATTGTTTAATATTTTGTTATTTTCTGCCATCACAGTGCCGCCATTTTGTCCACACCTCTCTGACATTTCTTGTAGCCATAGATCCGACAATTTTTTTATTTCATCAATATTTACATTCTAAACAAGTGAAGTTCATAAATATAAATGGAATCAGATTTGTGAGCTATAAATTTACTACTAATACTAGATCTACTATTAAATTTCTTTTTTAATTTAAGTAGATCTATTGTCTATGAAACTCAATTCCAACTTTTTAACATTTGATCTGGAGGTGTGTCTTCCGACTTAGGCAGCGAGACGCTTTCATCTCATTTGTTCCATGTCAACCAATGTTAGGTCAAAACGGCACCAAAAAATGATAACTTTCTAACCGTTAAACTTACAGTCATAATTTATACGCCATTGGAAAGTTCTTTTAAAAAAGTATTTTAATGATGTACTTATGAAAAATTGTTTTTTCAAAGATAAATTTTTAATTTCACCTCCCTTTATAATATGTGTTTTGATTTACAGATAATGAATGTATTATATTCTTTTTTTTAAAATTTGCAAAAATAACTTCGTAATTGATGTTTTTCTGCGCATCCAAACTGATCAGATTTTCTCCGGGTTTCTATGTGACGTCACACTAACCTATTAATTTAATCTATTGACTTATTGTAAGCCGGAGACCATACAGTAAAGTTTACATTCTCGTATAAGAAATATATCTTCGTCTATGCAGTTAGATCAAAATCTAGATCTGTAAATAAAGAAAAAAATGCTTGTTGAAAGCAGATTTACATGCATGACTTACCACGGTAGTGTGTATTTTCTCGCCTGACCACTCAACAGATACAAACACTATTGCTAGGTTGTCTTGTCATGACTGACTACACATAGTCTAGAGTAGCCTTACACTGACCAGTTAGTTATAATCAGTCAGACACACAATCTATTTACTTTTTAGGACAGGGAGGGGCTTAGATGAAAATGTTACTTTTTTTCTCAAGTTGGTTATCCTAATGCTTTTAGATCTCTTTCTCTCTCTCTCTCTCTATATATATATAACTGTACCATAGCTCTGGACTAGGCGTCACAAAGCCTAACAGCTACTGTAAGAATGAAGCGATACGATTGGTTTCTTTTTCAGTATTGTTAAGGGAAGTGACGTTTGACTGAGCTAAAAACAAAATCTCAAAGAACCCCGTTTTTTTTAGATGTCAAGAATTTACTGACTTATTTATTAAATATAAATGTTTCTAAGCATTTAAATACAAATGGTAAAATGTTTACTATTACAACTTTTTACGCAGAATTTAATTATGTCATTAACTCAAATTTGAAAAACCATCAGATTTTCCCTTTAAAGTTTAGACCCAGATATCTAGTCAAATTAGTGGAGTGGTAGATTATACTTATAAATGTGAATTATCCTATAATTATGAAATAATTGCTAGAGTAGTACATTCACTCAGACTCACTTTTAGTAGTGTTAGTGTAAAACTGTTACTGACTCAGTCTAAGACAGTACAACTGAGTAAGTGTTGCAGTTTAGCTAAGCTTAAGGCTTAGACTAGATCTAGATTCTAGCGTCACTAGATTTTTTAAATTTGTAGATCTATTAAAATTAAGAGTACTTCTTCTTCTTCTAGCCTGTTTTATTGCTGCTAAGCTGTGAGCTCTTTTGCAGACTGTGACAAGGAAAAATAGTGTGCTGTTTTCTTCAGTTGTTCAGCACTGCCATACAAGGTGTTGGTTATGGAAGTGGAAGTAGGGTCTGCCTAAGGTGGATTAGGAAGGGGCATTCAAAGAGGATATGGTTTACGATTTCATAAGGGTGGGTGCTGTGTCTACTAAGGGGGGGGTTGTGTGGAATTTATTTTGTTCAGATGGTAATTTAACAGAGGTGTCCTGTTCTTAGTTGCAAAATTGTAGTAGTATTGTTCTTTGCGGGGGAGGAAGTTAATACTGTCCAGTTTGTTAGGCTTGGTCATTTCTTTGTACATGGCTCTGCCTGTGTTTCCTGATGCCCATTGGTTGAACCACTCCTCTTTGTGATTGTTGACTAACATTGACCTTAGGGTGAGGTAGTTAACAGGTCTATCTGGTTGTTCCATAGATGATTCTGCCTTTGATAGTTTATCTTCCTTTTCATTTCCCATGATGCCAATGTGTCCAGGGATCCACTGTAGTGTGATATTGATATTTAATTTTGATATCATCTAATGGATTATCGCAATTAGTGTTGTCAACTCTCTTTGAGAGTTGGCTGTTTGAGGTGGTGCTTAAGAGTACAACCTGGCCTAAAGTAAAGTGGGACAAATGTTAGGATAATCGTAATACTCCTTTTTTTTTTTTTTTTTTTAAATATTTTTTTTCTTGAAGGAAAACTATTTTGTTGGGTTGGTAGATTTATATACCATATATATATATTCTTATTACTTTAGATCTAGATAGAAAAGAAGTTGTTCGTTTTGCATACTGACTTGTTATGTTATAAATTAATATGTATAGACCAAAAAATGGATATATTTTTATTTACCTTCACAGCATGGATGCTGATTTGTATGATGAATTTGGGAACTACATAGGCCCTGAGTTAGACAGTGATGATGGGGAGGATGAGGAAGAAGAGGAACAAGATGAGGATGATGACTATGTTGACAGGGATGTAAGGCATCTTTTTTTTTTTTTTTTAACATAAATGTATTTTTTATAATGTCCAGTAATACTGCTTTCTTTATAAAAGACAGTTGAGTTACATCCTTTTTAATACTAGGCAATTACAAACTGTTAGTTATCATGATTTAAAATAAAAAAATATTAACAATATGTCAAAGGTTAACAGATTCCACGTTATCTCTGCATTTGGGGAGAAAAGACTTTCTTTCTGATACAAAATACATTTTTTTTTAAACATATTAGTTGTGATTATTTTCATGAATAGTTCAAACTCAATGGAGAAAGGTTTCTATTTTAAAACCAATACCTGAACATAATACACATTGTCAACAGCAAAAGCAGAATGAAGAATAAAAAAAGACAACTGAATACTGTTGTGAACTGTTGCCATGCAACTTAGAAAAAATATGAATTCAGTCCCAGAATAAAAAAGATTTAAATAATCAAATACGACATTTTTGATCTCTTTAAACAAAGGATTTTTGTTAAAGAGTTTATTTATTTGTATAAACCTTTGTAGCTGACTGATTTATTTAAATGAGTAGCACTTGATACATTTTAAATGATTGATTGATTTAGGATGAAGATGACATGGATCAAGATGAGGCAGAGAATCCAGCAGAGATGCAGGTCGTCCTCCATGAAGATAAGAAGTACTACCCAACTCCAGAAGAGGTGTATGGTCCTGATGTTGAGGTTGGTGGAAGGATTAGGAGTTAGTTGTTTGAACAATATGCATATCCTTCTTCTATTTTCTTGATTAATGTATATTATATAATGTTGCGTCATCAGTTTATGTCCTTTAAACATTTGTTAAAACTTGTTTCCAGACTATTGTACAAGAAGAAGACACACAGCCTCTCACTGGTATGTACTCCTATAACTTGTATTAGATGTATTCTTTGTGTACCATTATAAAATATTCAAAATGATCTTTTACATGTAATTGTATTTTTGTGTACCATTATAAAATATTCAAAATGATCTTTTACCACATTTTGAAACAAGATTTTAAAGACATGACAGTCTTGTCTTTTTGTATTTGATCCTTCGGTTTCTCTTTGTTAAAAATGTATTGAAGTATATATTGTTATATAAAAAGGTAAAATGCTTTTATTTAATTTCTTTTTGATCTGACATTCTTTCCCACATTTTTTGATAATTTTATATTTAAAATTTTCATTGATTGAGAGATAATTTTTGTTCTTTTTGACTAAAAATCAATTCATTGTTTTTAATTGTCTTATAAATAATGTCACTTTATATCCAGAGCCCATAATTGCTCCAATCAAGAATAAAAAATTCAGTATGGTAGAACAAGACTTGCCAACTACAACTTACAACATAGAGTAAGTTCTGGTTTCTTATGGCTTTTTCTTAACTGTAGTGTAAGCACTAGTTACTTGTTCATTGTATTGTAGCCATTTAAACAGGCAAGTGACACTTTTTAACGACAATGAGATGATCTCCTACACTCCACTGTCCTCAGGTTTTTAGCCGATCTCATGGATTGTCCTAATTTAGTTCGAAATGTCACACTCTGTGGACATCTCCACCATGGCAAAGTAAGTAGCACATTATGGGTACACAGCTTTACATGTTTACAAATAGATTAATTGGTTTGATACTCACGTGGCACCTGTTAATAATTATTTCATTTGAATGATTTTTTGGTAATTTACATTCATTTTTCTTTCCTTGCAGACTTCCTTTATTGATTGTTTAATGGAACAAACTCATCCAGAAATTGTTGGAGATTATGATTCAGATGTAAGTGGAGAAAATGTATCAATCAAATAAACATTTTATATTTGTTATTTAGCTTTGACAAAGTGATTAATATGGTTGTTAACATATATCATGATTTCTCTGTCAGATGAGGTATGCTGACACCCTGTTCACAGAGCAAGAGGTATGTTATTTTGACTATGTAATCTATATAAATACAATTAAGTATGTGTCAAGAAATCATTTTAATCACTTTAAAATAACTGTTTTCAATAAATAATTTCACTCCATTATCATGTATTGTTTTCAATGCAATAATATTTACATTTAATTAGTAAGAATTGTGGACAAGTAACAGTTTCTTCTGTATAATCTAATAGCGTGGAGTGAGCATAAAGTCAACGCCTGTTACTCTTGTTTTGCCTGATACAAAAGCAAAATCATTTCTTTTAAATATAATGGACACCCCAGGTTAGTTTTGTTAAATTCATTAGAAAGACTTAATGAATCTTATCACAGGTGGGTTAAGTGTCTCTAAACACTTTTTTTTGGTTTGCTGCAGGTCATGTCAACTTTTCTGATGAAGTAACAGCTGCTTTCAGAATCAGTGATGGAGCTGTTGTATTTATTGATGCAGCTGAAGGGGTCAGTGCTTTTTATTTTAAGAAATGTTATAATATATGAAGTTGTTCCGATAACACTGTCAATAAAAGATCACTGGATGAAAGTTCTTACTGAGCTATGCGTGAAACTTTTTTTCTACTTAATTTTTGAGTCAGTAAGAAGTTTGACTTGACAACAAAATGCTTGTTATTAATTCAGTAGTACCAGACCAAGAGAAACATACAATAGCTTGGAAACATGTAGAACTTTTTTTTGGCATCAAAATTTATCAAATAAAAAAATATTTTCTTGAGTGCACATCCATTGGTTGGCATTAAGGGACTTCTTGAGGGCACAAATATTTCTTAACATTGATGAGTTAAGTGGACTGACAATTAAATGTTAAATGCTCTTACATTGGCTTGTTCTAGTCATGATAGCTACTTCTGTCAAATATTTACCATATGACATGGAATTTTGTACCTTTGACCTTGATTGCAAGTTTAGCCTTATAAAATTATTATTTAGAAAGTTTAGAAAATTTATAACCATTCAACTTTTTTAGAAAATTAATGCAATATTTTTCTTTGATCCATTATTTAAAAAAATGTTTTTTTGTAGATGATGTTGAATACAGAACGCTTGATAAAGCATGCCATGCAAGAAAGACTATCACTGACCATTTGTATCAACAAGATTGATAGGCTTATACTTGAACTAAAATTACCTCCAGCTGATGCCTACTTTAAACTAAGACAGATTATTGATGAAGTCAATGCTATAATTGGGTTTGTAATGTTTTTAGTCTGCTGTTTCTTTTAACTGTGTTTTACTTAATTGGCATCTAGTAATTAATCGTACAAGTATTTTTTTTTATGTTTGTTTGAAACCTAATTAAGTATATTTTGTCATTCTAGTCTTTATGCTGAAGATGATCCCAATCAAATGGTGTCCCCTATCTTGGGCAATGTTTGTTTTGCTAGCTCCTACTACAGATTCTGCTTCACACTTAAATCATTTGCCAAAATATATGCAGACACATATGGTATACTTTTGTTATTTGTATACATTTTTTAAAAGCTATTTTCTATAACTTTACCTCTTACAAAATTATAGTTTGCCTTTTTAAAAAAAAATTTGTGCCTTATAGTAATAACAATAAATTTTTAAACAATTATTTCTCCTCCTCCCAATTCTAGATGGAATAAATGAAAAGGAATTTGGCAGAAGGTTATGGGGTGATTTGTACTTTAACAGCAAAACGTAAGTAAATGCCATGTATAATTAATTATTTTTTTTTTTACATAAATATTGTTATGACTTATCATTTAAATTTAACCTTGGGTTTCTGTGTATTTGCGTAGACGGAAGTTCACAAAGAAACCTGCTACTTCCTCTTCACCGCGCAGTTTTGTTGAGTTCATACTGGAACCTTTATACAAAATATTTTCTCAGGTACTTTGATCTCTGATATGTTTTCCATGTGTAGTTATGATATGTTCTACTTTGTGTGTCTGATGTAATTATATGTATGTTATGTTAGATTGTTGGTGATGTTGATGAAAGCTTACCAAGGGTTTGTGATGAGTTGGGCATACATCTATCCAAAGAGGAACAAAAGCTCAACATTCGTCCACTGCTTAGGCTGGTATGCAAGAGATTTTTTGGTGACTTCACAGGTTCGTATAATTTTACTTGCAATAGAATGTCTTCAGCTACCTAATAAAACTGATACTTCAATATCTCAATTGTTATGTTGCTTGTATTAGTGTATCAAGAACTGATTTTTTAATATTTTCTTATTGCAGGTTTTGTGGACATGTGTGTTGATCACATCCCCTCACCTGTGGAGAACGCAAAGAGAAAAATAGAACACATTTACACTGGACCGATGGACTCTGATTTGGCAGAAGAGATGATTCAGTGTGAAGCTGAGGTTTCTATCTTAATAAAATATTTTTCTCATTATAATTTCAAAAGTTTTCTGTTTCATATGGTTAATATTATATCATTTTTTTTTCTTTCCACTTTTTAGGGCCCATTAATGATTCATACCACTAAACTATATCCAACTGAAGATGGCACAAGTTTTCATGTATTTGGTCGAGTGATAAGTGGCACACTCTATGCCAGCCAGGAAGTGAGAATCTTGGGCGAAAATTATACATTGCAAGATGAGGAGGACTCAAGACTGGGGCAAGTTGGAAGGCTATGGATTGCTGAGGCCAGGTAAATTGTAGGGTTTGTACCAGCCTTTAGACATTTAGTGATGGTTAATCTGGAAATGGCTCCTAAAATCATGCCTCTTTATTAAAAATTTCTAATTAAAAATAGGAATCTAGATCTGTTTTATTTATTTTTTTTAATGTTTTTGCAGTAATACCTTAGTTTTATTTTTGTGTCAGAACAATTTCCTCAATTTAGCAAAGCGCCTCCTTTCCCCCTCCCCCCAATTCTTGTTTGGCCTTTCATTTGTTACCCTCTAAGCTAAAATACCTTTATTTAGTCTAAAGAGCTACATGTGATTAACATCAAGTTCAAGGGGCCGAGTTTTGTAATCTACTTACTGTGTAAGTAGTTTAAAAATGAAACAAGTCAAATGTTGATTGGCTAACTTTTTGGTAAAAATAGATGAAAAGGAGGCTAATGTCTTAAACATCATCATTACAGTTATTTCTACAGTCTACAGAATAAAAACTGTGTTTTATTTACACTATACATTATTGTTCTGATTGTACAAAACACTTTTTATGATCTTATATTGTGGAAGTAATGTTTTTGTTAGTTTTTTATTAAAAATGGTGCTTAATGGAATTTTTAATCCTTTAACTTGTTGGTATAGTCTAAAACAAGTATAAACCCTAAATTTATGTTGAAGAAACATGATATATAGTACTTATTCATGTATTTATGCTTTATTTTATTTAGAAAAAAAGTTTTTTTCCCTTTTGTACTTTTGACTTTTAGATATAAAATTGAAGTAAATAGAGTCTCATGTGGAAACTGGATACTTATCGAAGGAATTGATCAACCTATTGTGAAAACATCTACTATTGTAGATGTTTCAGGACATGAAGAGGTACAGTCAACACTATTATTGTAAAGGAGAAATTGAGATGTGGCTATTCTCCAATAAGCTCAGCTAGCTGATCTTTATGTTTTTTTCGTTGAAAGTAAAAAAAAAAATTATTTTCAAGTTGTGTAGAGTAAATGCTTCATCTAATTTAGAATACCAAAATCTATAAAGTTAAAAATTGAAGTGCAATGGACTAAATATAATTGACATAAATGAACCTAAGTCCTGTTTTCACAGGTGTAAACAATAAGCTGTTTTTTTGTTTTTTTTGTGTACTTAATAGAAGGTGTTTGCATACATTTTTATCGTCTGCCAAATTATATTTTAAAGAAGTTATATTTTATTAGTATTTTTTCTCTAATAATTTTTATTTTTGTTTAAAATAAAAGAAAGAATGTAATTTGAAAGCATGTAATTGTAGGCATTTTAAAAACAAGATTTGATAAGCAGTGTAATACTACAATTACAAGCAGGCCACAAGCCTTTTAGACATTTTACCTTAGGGAAGGACATTTCCCAAAAGGACATGAATGAGAGAATGTCCATTCAACAATCCTCTTGTCTGTAGGTCAACCATCAATTAGATGATCATTTATATACATCCCAGGCCAGGCACACAAAACCATATCTTCATAGCTATCAGTTCAGTGAATACTTATGAGATGAGTATTAACAATGTAATAGTAATAATATCATCAACCGACCAAAGAATACATTGGCAACAGCTTTGTTGCACACTTATCTTTTTTGTAGGGAGGGAGGAAGTTTGATGAAAGTTCCTAGCTTCTCATATCATATTGACACTGAAACTATTAAAACCTCTCTTTGTATCTGCATTGCTTACCAAAAGATTTCATCTGAGTGTGTGAAACAAAAAACTCTCTTCTTAATCTTGTTTCAGATTTAGTCATTTCCATCCCCCTGAAGTAAAAAAAAATTATTTACTTCTGCAGGAAATTGACTGACAGTATTAATCTAAAATAAATGCAACTCAATCCATTATTTGTATGCCCCCGTTTTTATATATAAATTCAAATATTTCAGTTATTATTTTTCAATACTACAAAATTTATTCCATAATTCCGAATGTAATAATGACTTTGTTGAAGCTATACACTTTCCTGGGTACTACCAAAACCATTAAATAAATGAGACAAAGTTTTGAAAATTTCTTTTTTAAATAGTAATTTTGGTAATAATATTTATCTGTACAGGTGTATATCTTCCGTCCATTAAAATTTAATACTGCCTCAGTGATCAAGATAGCTGTAGAGCCAGTCAACCCTTCAGAACTACCAAAAATGTTGGATGGTTTACGTAAAGTTAACAAGAGTTATCCTTTACTTACCACAAAAGTAGGTTCATATCTATATCTAGTTTTATATACTGTGGCTATTGATGCAGACAAACAATAACAAATTGACAGAGTGGGTCTTTTCAATTGTTGTCATAATTCTGAGTGAGGTGAAATGATGATTTTTTTTTTTTACCTTTTCTAGTTTTTAAAAATGTATTTTGCGTAAGCTTATAATTCATGTACATCTTTTGTTACTTCTAAGCTGACCTGTAATATTTATTAAAGGTTGAAGAATCTGGAGAGCATGTAGTGTTGGGAACTGGTGAGCTGTACTTAGATTGTGTCATGCATGATCTGCGCAGAATGTACTCAGAGATTGGTAAATACTTTCAGCCTTGTTTGTGAAGTGTGATGCTGTTAATATACTTTCAGTTTAGTTAGTTTAGTTAGATTGTGTGATGCATGAATTGTCAAAGGTATTATTTTTATAGTTGAATCTATTATTTGAATTGTTTTGTTTCTGTTAGTGTAATGAAATCAATCCTAAACACTTTCTACTTATCTGGAACAGATATCAAAGTGGCTGATCCAGTTGTTGCATTTTGTGAAACTGTTGTTGAAACATCATCTCTGAAATGTTTTGCTGAAACACCCAACAAAAAGTTAGTGGAGCATTTAATCAATTAAACCTGGAACTTTTTGATAAGTACTACAGAATCTATACATTTTGAAATAATGGAAATGTGTACCATTACAATTTATTGCTTCATACATTATTATTATTACATTAGAGAAAAAATGTAACTTAAAATAGTATTGTATTTTATGTATGTACGATGTTTTTTGGTGTGGCTGTTTTAATAGTACATGGAAGTCCTCTTGGAATATAATTAATTAACAAAAAGGAAGCAATTAAAATTGCCAGTCTCAGTTTCCACCCGATAAGTGATTTAAATTGTGACATAATAGATAATATTTACCATATCAATGTTTTAAATATTATATAATGACTGCTTTAATTTATTCTGAGAAATCTCTTCTAGTCAATGTTTTTAGGACATGTTATGATCTGTTGTTTTTTTTTATTTTAAATTTTCTATGTATACACTTCATGTGTTTCAGAAACAAATTAACAATGATAGCCGAGCCATTGGAGAAAGGTCTTGCAGAAGATATAGAAAATGAAATTGTTCAGATCACTTGGCCCAGAAAGAAACTGGGGGAATTTTTCCAGACAAAATATGACTGGGATCTCCTGGCTGCTCGTTCCATTTGGGCATTCGGTCCAGACACTACAGGCCCAAATATTCTTGTTGATGACACACTTCCTTCTGAGGTAAAACAAAATATATTAAACTGCATCTTTTGGCTCCATTTCAATCTAAAGTAAAATAGGATAGTAGAATAACTGCATAATAGTCAATAAGCATAGTTTAGGCTAATTCATTTAAAAGAGCATAGCTGCTTTATAAAATGTCCAAATTATTTTGTTTACATTTTTATTATGTATTTGTTTGTGCTTACTATTTTTTTGTGAATTTCAGGTTGACAAAAATCTTTTAGTGACAGTAAAAGACAGTATAGTGCAAGGCTTCCAATGGGCAACTCGAGAAGGACCCCTGTGTGATGAACGTAAATATCTTTCTTTTTTTAATATATTTTTTTTTTGTTATTGACTTTTTATTTGTTCTATTTATATACTTTTTATGCTTTATGTCTAGCCATTCGCAATGTGAAATTTAAAATCCTGGATGCTAGCATTGCCCAAGAACCTATTCATAGAGGAGGTGGACAAATCATTCCTACAGCAAGAAGAGTTGCGTACTCAGCTTTTCTCATGGTAAGTAAGACATGCCTTGGCAACTGAAAATGACCTTTATGAGCACCAGGGAGAATAGTTTTTTTAAGATAGTAAGTGAAATACAACTTTAATTCAATGGAAAGTTCATTGATGAATAAAACTGTAATGAAAAATGGGCTCACATTTTTTTCCTTATTAAAAAACTCCTTTATTTAGTTTCAACTTTGGAGTCTAAACTCTTTCATTATTAAATTCTTTTGTAGAATTTCTTACATCCATTGTTAAATATATTTTGGTGATTATGTGAATAAAAGGTGTTCAATTTACCAACGTAGGCAACTCCTAGAATGATGGAACCCTATTTATTTGTTCAAGTCATGGCACCTGCTGACTGTGTCTCTGCAGTCTACACTGTTTTAGCTAAAAGAAGGTATACACTTTTTTCTTCTTAGCAATGTTCCCCTACCCCTCCTTTAAATAATCAAAGTTATGGAATCACTTTTAGTAGTCAATACTTCTAACATGCTAGTCTATGTAATGATTTCCTCTTGGCAGAGGTCATGTGACCCAAGATGCTCCAGTACCAGGCTCACCTCTGTATACCATCAAAGCTTTCCTTCCTGCCATTGATTCCTTTGGTTTTGAGACAGATTTGAGGACACACACACAGGGACAAGCATTTTGCCTTTCTGTCTTTCATCATTGGCAGGTATGCTCAAAACACTTAGCAACTAAGTGTTTAAACTTAAGATTTTTTATGTATTTTTTTTTTTAGTTACCTACTATCTAATGTATTTGAATAGCTAGGGATGAAGCTGTCTTCAAAATAGATTATAAGCATATTGTTATAAACCTGGTGGTGGCACAGAGAGGGGTAGTGGTGTGAGTGTAGTCAGCCGACGCAAATCGCTCCAGGCCAGCGCTAGACGAGCGGTCAACCGTGACGAGTTACGTCGGTCGGCCAAGACGAGTGTCAACATGGTGGTTAGGGAAGGATCGACGTCATGAACAGAGCTCAATAGCGTCACGAGAGTTGTAGTCATCTGACCACCTAGAAACGTCGAGCGGCGTTCTGTCCGGTTCGAGAAGGCCAGTAGGGACCCTATATAAGAGCTGAGGTGTCGCAGTCAGGTCGGTCGAGAAAAGGGGCTCAATACAGCAAGGTTCAGAAAGTAGGTCCACAACAAGAGTTCAGAACATGGTCGACTACAGCACAGTTCAGCAATGTGGTTCTGTACGGAGCATTACGACGGTTCAGTGCGGAGTACTATCAAGTACAGTTGAGACGAACGGCGTCTTGATCTTGGTCTGCGATCAAGTCCGACACAACGAGCCTAGTGTGTGAAGTCAGTCCTGAACTGTTGAACCCAGTGCAAGCCCGAAACGAGACGGAGAGGCCAGTGCAAGAGTTGATACGGCGGTACAGTGTTATCGGAGAGATATTTGTACAGTAATGGCTGTTCTTTATTCAACTATTTAAGTGTTACGTTACTTTGGAGCCCTGAGTTGTCAAGTTCTTTAAGTTGGTGGTGTATGGTGCAGTTTGCAGAGAGCCTGGATAGTGAGATTCGTAACAATATATATGTTATTCTATAGACCCCAAGGTCTGAAAGAACTTTTTTTTTTTTTTTTTACTTATAGGTGTTATTCTAGTTTTTAGTTGATAGTCATGTTTATTTTTCTCAGATTGTGCCTGGTGATCCTCTAGACAAGTCTCTGCACATCAGACCTCTGGAAGCCCAGCCTGCTAACTATCTGGCCAGAGAGTTTATGATTAAAACAAGGAGGAGAAAGGTAATTAGACAAAAGATACACATTAGACTAAATGTCATTTAGATCTAGGTCATTATTTTAAAGTTTTGTGCATACTTTTTCTTCATTAACATAGAAAGATTTTTGTTCACTCATACAAATGTCATCTTAAAACATATTGTTTTAAGCTTTTGACTGTGATTGCTTCTAAAATTAAGATTAATAATGTGCTTGGCCGATGCATGAGTGTTACAATAATATTTAAAGTCTTCCCATTTTTTAATCTGCCACACTGACATAACTGTGCTGCCTCCAGTCAAAGCATGACTTTGTGCATTCATTTTATTATTTTTTCTTTGTCCTAGAATGCAAGGCTATGATATGTTATCATTAAAATTCATTTATTCCTTATTATTTTCATCTTGAAATAACCTTTATAAAAAAAATTCTCAAGTTACATTTATATGTATATACTTGACATATGTTACCCGCGACCCGCGGGATTTATTTGCGCATTACTGTCGATATAGTCACAATTAAACGAAATAATAATGTAATAAGTAAAGTGAATGTGTCAATGTAAAAATAGTGTGAATGAAGCTATCAAATAAAAGTAGCTAATAGGCTTAAATCCATTTTTTCAAATTAAAACATTTACTTGTAGGCCTACATATATTTGATTAAAATTTGAGATGAATAGACTTAATTTTGTATGTTCATGTGTTAAAGTATAAAGTAGATCTTGAGGTAGACATAGATCTAAATCTACTACACTAATCTAGAGTTAAAAATTGGCTTTTATAGAGTTCATTCTGTGTTGCGCATGCGTGACCTTTTTTCATGAATGAATATAGGCCTATCTCAACACGGCTACGCAACTTTAGCGAACAGCGAACGAATGTATTAAAAATGCTTTAGAAAAACAAATTTAAATGTTAAATTGATTAAAATATCAAATGAATGGACAATAATTAGTATGTTCATGTGTTAAAGCACAAAACTATCTTTGCGAAAAGAAGTTTTATCATCTTAGAGTTCAATAAGAGTTTTAGACCTAGACCTAGGAATAGACTCAGTAGAGAGATGTGTTAATGTGTAACCAATTTCTAATGTCTAATGAAAGAATGTTCGCCAGGAAATCTGTAGTCACAGATATCAGGAACTAATTTATGTAAAAAATGCTTTTGAAACACAAAATTGAAGGTTAATTTTATTATATAATGAAATCAATGGATTTTCTTTTGTATTTTCATGTGTCAAAGTAAAAAAATTTTTGCACAAAGTGTATTTCTTAAAATTAGATCTAGGCCTAAATCCTTTCGATCTTTTCTCATGTCAACATTGTTAACAATGATCCATAAAGTACTATAGCTGTAATAGAGTCGGACAACTTTAGGTCTTAAGTTTGTTATAGGGCTACAATACATACACTACGGTCTAAGTTAGTACCCAAGTAACATTCCTGCCTAGTTTTATCAAGATTGGTCAAGCGGTTTTGATGTCTATAAGTAACATACATACATACACCTCACATTCTACTTTATAATAGATATATGTATTAAAATATACTGTGACCTAATTCTTGATTTTGTAGGGCATCTAATTAAACTTAAAAAACAACTCACCCAATATAAACTATTTTAAAGTTGTACTCTATATGTTGAATTTAGAAACCCTTTTAAAAAGTTCAACCTTTGTATCCCCAGGGCCTAAGTGAAGATGTCAGCATTAACAAATTTTTCGATGACCCTATGTTGTTGGAGTTGGCCAAACAAGATGTCATGCTCAATTACCCCATCTAGACAGTATCATTACAAGTATCATGATACTTGAGCTGAACTGTGCTGATTGATGTACTTTCGGAGTTTCAGACACAAATGTTGATAGTAATAAAGTTTGTAAAGTTCATGTCATAATCAAAGAGAATTTTTTTTGTTTGTCAACATAAAAACTGTTCATATTTCTTCTTTGACTTCATTATACACACAATTGAAATATTTGTTTTGTTAAGTGACAAACAGAAAAAAATAAACACATTTTTCTTATTGGGATTTTTTTCTTATTTTTTTTTCCTTTATTTAAAAATGTATACAATTATAAACACTAATTTATAATTTATTGGATATCACATTTTGAAATACTTTTAAAATTTGGCAAAAACATTTTGTTTTCATTTTATAATACTTTATCATGGCAAAAGCTTTTGTTTGAAATGAACAGAGAAATAGTCTTTGATTTAAATTTGCCAAAGATCACATGGTCATATTTAGGATTTTCTGCCAAAATATAACAAATGCCATATTACCCCAAACAAGAGCCATTTTAAAAGCATAACAAAGCACAAATGAACAAAGTCTTACCACATGAAATAAACACATGTAAATGCTTGCAGATACAGTAGAAAATACTATGCTTCAATATTCTACTTAACATGTCAATAAAAAAAAAGTTTAAATGACAAGAGGTAGAACAACAAAATGGCATGTCAATACCGTTGTCATCAATGTCATTTTCTGCATGACCATTAATAACTGCTGTGTGTAGTAGTCCTAATAATAGTAATAATTGCTTATAGTTGACTACTTAACAGAACTATTTGTATTTATAAAATGGTCAGTCATAGGATAGATGCAGAATAAATAAGAAAACCTAGTCAAAGGCATTGTTGCCAACTGTAAAACAGTTTGGTCCATATCGTATGTACAGCCATTGGTCCTTGTATACAAATTAATTGTAGCTTCATGTTCTAATTATGAATAAGACTACAAATAACTTTCTACAAATTAAACTATTGTTAGAAATAAAGAATTGTTTATTCATTTATATAATTTTACAATTATTAGCAAAAAAGAAACAAAGATTGTAACTTTTTAAAATAAACTTTTGAACATTTTAAGAATGGAATTAAAAAAAAAATTTAATTTAATATTACTTACATAACTTTAAAAAAAGTTCATTTTATATCATTTAAATTTAAGTACCAAGTGTTAGTATTTACTAGACTATTTTAACCAATAATCTAAGTAAAAATATTTACACAGGGATAGATTCATTGTTTTTAAATGATGCTGGAAATAACTTGGTTGGAAAATATAAGCTCTACATTGTTTGAAATATTATAAAATTTTAACAGGTAATGTTGACAAGAAACCATACACTCTCTTGAGTTGGGCCCTAAAATGTGATGTACTATTAAATATAAATAATGATGTCAAACTGTGTACAATATGCAAGTAATGGGGAATGATATGCCAGTACGAATAAAGTTTGTACAAAGTTTATTAGTATTTCCATTGAGGTAGACCATGAGTTAATATTATATTATCAAAGCATTTCTATGTGACAACCAACAGCTGACAAGAAATAAAACAACAAGTACAAATCAGAAATTAACTTCCAGAAGACATAAAATAGACTTTGAATGATACATGAGTACGTCATTGAGCAGACGGTCAACGAGAAACTAGGTGGGCTAAACATTGTAATGGTTGGATGATAGCTACTAAACAACATTTGAACAAACTAGACACTATCCAACTGACCTTAAATAAAGCTATGAACAAAGTAACAAAATGTGGCATTCAAAATTAAAAATGTTATTTCTTCAATGCAACAACAATCAAAGCAATATGTTTTAATAGAAAAATATGTCAAAAAGATGTTTCTTTAACAAATGTATAGATATCACAATAAAACTAATCTGTTTAAACAAGAACCATAAAATGGACCCCTCCAATCCCTTATTAAAAAATAATTATTTAACAAAGATTGTTTATTTAAGGAGAAAATTTAAAAAATGTTCAAAGTTTGCATTAAGAGAAATCTTAAGTAAAAGTAGTAACATTTCTTATAATAATTATGAAAGAACTCTGTCCCATTTAAAAAAGAACATTTAATCTGGTAAGAGCAATTCCTTCTTCATTGGACAACTAGTAAGGTAATATGATTGAGTAGCTTTATACTACAGGATATATCATACAACTGACACATGACTCTCAGCAGCATTGGGTGACTAATCCTAACATCAGAAGAAACACTTTAGACAAGAATTGGTTTTATGTGTTAAAAGTAGCCCTAATTTGTTGGATGCATTATTGTTTAATAAGATAAATTAGTATATAAATATAAATGGTTTATTGAAAGCTTACAGGATTTTTTCTTTCAGATGTTTTTAAATGTTCCTTCAGAATTGAAAATGATTACATCTTAACCCTAACCTCCAACAGTACGGCAGGGGATAATGGTGAGCAGGGTTTGAATCTGGGACCATTGAGACAGTCTAGGCACATACCACATAGCCAGGCAGCCATCCATAAGTCAAGGATACCTTTTACATATGTGGTAAATATTATAATTCATCTTGTTTGGTTACCAAACGGTTTATGTCTTTGAAATCCTACTTTGGAAGGGTCCAATAGTTACAACACTGACAAAGAGTTTCAAAACAAATCTTGCTTGTCTATCAACCACAACTGTATTGGACGCTGTTTGAAAAAAATATATTTACAAAATACATAGTTTATGCAGCATTACAAAATGGTTTTATGGATATAATACATCAAAGCATTGCAAACAATTGTTGATGCTTACCATGGACTGAGTCACTGTCCCAGCATCAAGAAACTAAACTACACAACAATGATGTAGTTATAAAAAAAAACAACAACTGTAAAAACTTAGTCATGATTACAGACAAACATAGGATTATCAAACTAATTGCCTAATCTAAGCTAAATTCAGAATGTTGGTTTGTATTATAATTTAAGAACTGCAATAAAGAAATATTTTATTAAAAGTTGTATGTTGCCATATAATGCTTTGCAACTCTAAAAGTGAAATGTATATGCTTTTTCTCCTTAGAAGTTGCTTAATAACTAAATAATCGTTAGATACCCAATAAATACACTACAAGAATCATCAGGGAATTTGAGCTACATAAGAGTGAAGTAGCCTAATGCCAGCCTCCATTTCACCAGGATTTAGTGCTAATAAGTTACAGCCAGGTGCAAAATGTGTTCTCAGCATGCTAAAGCCCAAGTCACTGACCTGAAATGGTCCTAGTTTCACTTTGTTAGATATAGGTTATGACATGTTAATAAAAAACTGTCTGTCAGGGAGTTCCTCTAAAAACACTTAGACCTTTTTGTTTGCCTGTTGTTGTTTTTTTTGTTTTATTTCTATGTTTTATGTAAGAAATAGGAAAATCCCAATTGAAAATAAGTTAACAAGTAATACAACAATAAAAACAAGAAACAAAGTGAACAGGTTGAAAAAGAAAGTTTGAATGTCAACTATGATACAAGCTCAATAAGCCATTGAACACTGCTGGTTCCAGCAAACTTATTGAGATTAATTTTATTACAAGGTTTGCACAAACATCCAAGTAATAACAATTACACGAATGGTTTAATTGTTAAGTATTTCTACTCATGCATATTTTATTTGTGATCCAAACTTTACAATTAATTCTTTTAATACAATGTAGTTAACTTTACGATTCCGCCTGTCTATAGACCTATATCCTTCACTGTCTGACTTTGAATGATCAATCTAGTGATTATGCTACTAAATCATTGATCACTATCACCTCGTTGCTCTAAAGAACAGCACAGAGGTTATGGTCTTAACTCTGTTTCTTCCAGCTTTTGCCAATAGGAAAATTTCCTCATTGCTAAACTATTAATCTAATAATTTGGAAATTAATTTTCTTTAAGAAATATTTATCGAAGTAGGATAAACAAGGATATTCACCCCCCCCCCCCTAAAAATTTAGGCTACAATATGTAATGAAAAGCCGTTCACATGGGGAAGGCATCAACATTTCAGCTCTCAGGATCAATCCTCATGGCGTGAGTTAATGAAGGTTGTAATTTCTTGATTTGAAACAAGGAAATAGCCATATATGGCAAAAGAAAGCAGTGGCTAATCAAGTTTACTTTGATCCAAATTAAGGTATATCAATACCCAACTGTAAGTGTCATCTCAAAGCAAAGATTGAATTCGACAGCCATTTTCGGAGATGTAAAATTTGCGATAGTGCTCCTCTTCGAAGAATTAGAAAATGAGATTATGTTCACCTTCTGAAATTAGAAAATGAGATTGTGTTCATCTTCTGAAATTAGAAAATGAGATTGTGTTCATCTTCTGAAATTAGAAAATGAGATTATGTTCATCTTCTGAAATTAGAAAATGAGATTATGTTAATCTTTGGTGAACTAGAAAATGTGATTGTGCTCCTATTTGAGGAACTCCGAATTAGAAAAATGAGATTATGCTCATGTTTAGAGAACTAGAGAATGAGATTGTGTTTATCTTCGTCTGGGAAGGAGAAGCTTCAGAATATGGACTTGATTTTTTTAAAGGACTGAACACAAAAACTACAAGCTTAATTACATCCATCTAGTAAATACACATGTTGTATCAAGTATAAATATTTGTATACATTAGTTACACAATATTGCACAGATTGCTGGTTGCTGGTATCGCTAACAGATTCATTTTATTAACAAGCTAATTTCTCTGACATTCAGATTTAATCTTAAATACATGTACAATAGTCCAATCAACTTATCATCTGTTTTATATACTTAAGAATCTTAATAGGTTACTGTTAATACAGCGCAGGTTTGTTTGCAAACATGTACAGTTTTGAAACTAACCCCCACCCTTCCCCTCTCTCCATTTAAAGAGAGTTACTTTAATGAGTGTGGTACGTAGATAAATAAAATATTGATCTATAGACATATATAAGTTTGTGATGTGGCCAAATGTGGAAATGCCAAACTGTCCTTGCATTTTGTAAAGAAACTTTTAAAAAAGGATCCTTTTGTTTTCCAAGATGTTTTCTTTAGGAACAATCCATTGTTTTCAAAGTTGCATTTGCCAGTTAGCACAGAGCCTGGATGAGATATATGCAAAGAAAAGCTTAAATCTCGATGTCGTCGCTTAAATTTCTTCCTTTTAATCGTACTTTCTAGAATTATGTCACCCAAACACCAAAAATGTTTCATTGTTATGAAAGAATAGCTACTCCTTACAGTAGGCCTACTGAGGTTAATATTTCATCAAACTGTTACAAATGAGCTAAATGTGATCTTTTTGGTCTAATTTTCTTGTAACCACTGATGTCTATAGCATTGGCTACTTGAACTTATCAAACTTGATGCCAATGCGACTAAAAAAAACCATGACAGAAGAAATAAAAAAGCGTAAACATAATGTCATGTATATTTAGATAACACTGAATGAGAATTAGACAATTGTAGTTTACAATAGCTCAAACTACGACCTTTCTAGTGACCTACTTTGGGCTTCAGTTGTGCAGTAATTTTTGTCAAATTGTACATGTACTATTGCAACACTATTTCCTGGTTATTACATCCCGCATCAAGACCCAGTGTCAGATAGTCCAGCTAGGCTAGTTATAGTCTGACAATGGCTAGTTACTACCGTACACAAATACTGAACTACCAAACATTATGCCATTGAAGTGTGGAACCTGCCACACGCTGTCATTTGAGACGTTGTTGCAGCAACAAAACACGGGCCCATTTTGTTTTTGTCGGATAAAATAACAAACGGAAATAAATTAGCGGAGAAAAAAATGTTCCTAGCAATATGAAAGATTGATGCCTATTTGGAATTAGTTGAACGAACCCCCTTACAGCCGCACTTTGTGACTAAAAAGTTGGGTATGTGTGACCGAACTAAAGTTTGGTCTTGTGTGAAATGTAACAGAATCAACTCTTCAGTTTCTACCGGCGCACACGTGTTCGCGGATGGAGATAAAGATCTAGTCCATTTCTCATTGTACCAATTTCGACTTTGATGGTGAGGATATCTTGGCAGTGGATGGCCCGGAGAATAGCGATGACGATGGTAGAGATGGCGCAGAATGCGATGGTACCCTTTTACCAATGAGCTCCTAACGTTTAGGTTGATATCTTCTGAGCGTCTGTACTGTGATCGAGTTTTGACTGGAGAGGCTGTTGTGCACTCTCCCGTACAGGTGACAAGATAAAACCCAGTAGGAGAGACTATAGCGTTACTTAAATTCAAATCAGAGAATTGAACAAACGTTTTGATTTGTTTGCAGCAACCAGGGGTTGTAATGCCTATCTTGTTGACGCCAACGTCATCACAGGCAGGTTCTGGTTTAGCGTTTCTCTTGTTCCTGCTGATAGCATCACTACTCTCTACCACGATGAAGGGCTTGTGTACATCCGCTGTCGCAGCTGAGCTGTGGCTGCAGTTTTTATTCGACCGAGGCTCTCTCTTGTCTTTTTTATTCTTTCGGAGCCTGTGCCGCCTGATGCACTTGGTGGGGATACTGAGTTGGGTCTTCTTGTTGCACTTTTTACATTCTACCCTCAGGTACAGTGTATTGTTGCTGTTTGCTTCCGCCACTTTGCTGATCAGAGACACGGGAAGACCCAGTTTCTCCCACTGACTCTTGTTGATAGATTTTTTCAGCTCTGCCAACTTTTGAATGCGGTTGCCACTGGCGGTAACCAGAAAGATTAGAATTTTAATTTTCTTCCCTTTCTCTCTGCTGTTGGTCTTGACGTTGCCAAGGTTACGTGACGTGGGAAACGTTGAAGGAAACGACTCGGTGCCGCTTTCTTTATTGTCTTTTTTGGAAACATAGAGAAATAAGTTGATCCTCAAGACAGGTTTACCACCTTTGATAATTTCAGGCCGAAATCGAAAAGTGAGCACATTTTTACCTGAAACTAAAAGAAAAAAAAATGTTGGTAATGTTATCACTTAGACAATATTCTGTTAATAAATGACACTGTTGAACATTACAAATCTTCATCTATGGCGAAAAAATCTAAGTAGGAATTAAGTAGGGTCTAAGTATGGTCCATGGTCTACAGAATAAAGAAAATGTTGATAACATTTACTTTTTATGTATTATAAAATCTCGTGTTTACTTTTTTTGGCCTCAAGCGTCAAATTTTCTAAGCTCTTCCATTTGTAGCTCAATTTTGTTTCTACTTAGTTGGCAACATTCAAGTTTAATTCAGCGCCCTTCCAATAAATACGCACTTATTGTAAAGGTGCGATGTTAATGGGTTATGACCACAGACTTAGGCTACATATATGCCTGTGGTTAGGATATTTATTAAGATGATCATCTAGAACCAAACTAGTGTGAGAATATTAAAGGATGAAGCGATAGTTTTAGGCAAGTGATTGACAACTGTTAGTAAGTCAGAGATACGGATCTGGTGCTAAAGAGACAAGACATTGTCTCATTGACAATAAATCTTCGTAGTAGGCCTAAATGTATCGACTTGTCCATTGTTTTATGTTTATTTAACAAAAGTCGATGTAAAAAAACATTGCATTGGCATCCCTAGACCAAAATCATTAGGACCCTAATGCAAATGCTAGAAACATATAGGCCTACACATTAGCAAAGCCTATAACGTTTTGTTCTGTCTCGATAGACAATGGATGCGCCCTGAGTTTCCTCATTCTTGAGCTCTAGATAAATGGATCATGTGTTGTCATGTGTCAGGTTCCATCTCTCAACCTTGCTGTTTGATCCTAAGAAATTGTCACATAATTATAACGCTTAACTTTAAAAACAATAAAAAAAAAAACATGTTTACATTTCGAGAAACAGCAGCATTTTTCCAATATTACTAAAAAAATAACCTTTCCTATCTGTTGAAGAAAATAGTTAAGCGAGATCAGTCAATAGGTTGAAAGCTTTATGTTAAGTCTACTTGTGTGAATCTATTCTCGAAAATAAGCTATATTGTGTGTAAATCGTGTGCGTTCTTTCTTTTCATTGTTTCTACTTGAATTGTTTTATTTTGTAACGAGGAATTCTGTTATTTCATCTGAACATATTCTCCGGCTTACAAAGGATATAAAGTTGAATTCTGAAAGTACCAAGACGTATTCACCAACAAAACTGCTCTGAAATACGTTGGGCATAAACTCAGTCGCTAGGGTCATTAGCGCAGATAACAGTGTCAATATCCCTAACGCTCTTAGGGCTCCAATACTGATTGTAAAAACTTAAATATATAAATGAATAGAGACAATAATTGTGTTAAGTTTGCCATATAATTTTTTTCTTTTCAGGGTCATTGTATAATAATGATAATAATAATAATAATAATAATACCGGTATACATTTGATGAGTACTTTTATAATTGGGCCAAATGTAAAAGTTTATTTGTATATGCTGAAAAAAAAAAGTTAAAAAGCATTGTCGGAAACCAAGAATATTATAATACGTTTTGAGATCGTCCAGTGGAAAATATTTTCTATGTCTCGAAATGAATGTTCTTGTAGACCCAAAGCAGTGCAATTTAGTATGGATACACTGAAATACAAAAGTACATGTACAAAACATATCTAAAAGATTTAAAAAAAAACGCCAGTAAGATTTAATAATAGTTTCCATTTCCTGAGATGCTCACATGCAAACTTTGACATTTGACTTCCAATCGGATGACTGCTGTCTTCATTTCTTTTTTTTTTTTCTTCCTGCATTTAGTTGTTGGGCCTAACAGCTGTGCCATATTGTCTTTTGTGGAACAAAGACAATAGGCGGTAATAGGTTTGTTTCTAAACACAATGGTACCAGCGCACCTTATAGACATGACGTCAAAGCCACAGGTTTGTAGATCTGTAGCTCATTCACACTGGCATATATACATCGCACACCTTTAGATAATGTGGTCTATATTGAAGGCATGCAGTTAGACCTTTACAAAAATCCAAGTTCATTTCAATTAAAATTAATTAATAACAGGACACTATGATCTACAATGTAATGAGCAGAAGATGCTCTTCACAAATTTGATGTAAACTTTTTAAAGTATTAAATTTGTTGAACTTAACTTAACCACAAAGTTTAAGACAAATGAAAACGTACAAGTGTACTGGGTTGCAGAGGTGTAGCTAGGAATTCGCCATCATTTGGGGGACCGGAGGGCATGACCTCTCTGGGGGCCCCTGCATTTCACGTAATATTTGATTAAAAAACACTCATTAGGGGACCCTCCTCAAGTTGGGGCCCGGGGGGATTTTCGATTTTCCCATCCCACTCCAACCCTAGCTACGCCACTGCTGTGTCGGTCCAGTTTATTTATATTTTCAGAATGACTTTAGCCACACACCGGAACATACATCTAGATCTATATATATTTTTTTAAAGATATATTTTAAAATGTACGTTTTTTAGGCCGGGTCTTGTCGCCCCTAGAAAAATTTGGCTCGGAAAAGTAAATTTCAAGTTAACATCCCGTCTGGCGTCTGCTTAGTTCGCTAGTATAGGTGTAGAGGTCACGTGGTGTTATTCACTTAAAGAACGAAGCATTTCTGTAAGGTTTGTATCTTCGGAATAATGCAAAGTCACAGACACTAATTATCAGAGACTCTACTTGTCATTGTTTTAAAACAAATTATCAATGACAAAAATTAAACTAGATATTTAATCAAGTAGTCGTAATTAATTTATTTGGTTGTATATGGTAAACATACTAAGCTAACAGGAGATAAGCCTTGCAAGAATGGAAATTCTGGCAGCGATTGAAAAATGCTCTCCCCCCCCCCCCCCCCCCCCCCAAAGCGCGACAGAAAACCGAGAAGGTATTGAATGCATTCGGTTAAATTTTGAGTCAATATAAATTAATTACATGATTTATTTAAAATAATTAATGCATTTCTCTCTCTCTCTCTCTCTCTCTCTCTCTCTCTCTATATATATATATATATATTGTCACAGTTAGTTGACATTGCATGATTTAATGTTCACGTCAAGCTAAAAGTTTAAAAGACACGTGGAAATCCTGATGTAGAAAACAGGAAGTAGAACGAATGAAGTTGACTTTGAGTTCAGTCAGTGAAGTCAAGCAGTCAAGTCAAGTTAGTCAAGTGGTATTCTTTGGACCGAGTGGTCAAGTATATTTTGGTCCGGGATGGACAGTAGCGACTTAGAAAAGTCTGTAGTAATCTCAGTTAGGAAGTAATTTATGGGCAGTTGTTGCCAGTGGTCTTTTTGAGACATGTATTAGTTGATCTATATTTCTGCACAGTGTTACCCGCTGAGATGCGGACGTGATTTGTGATTAACGTATTGGATATTTTTGATACCGCTGTTATGCGGATAGGATTATTATTTCTTGACTTGTAGCACTAACAAGGAGTGCAGTATTATTATTATTGTGTTGTAAAATAAACTTCATATTTGTCTGCTGAAACGGACTTAGGTCAGTTTATAGTATTTGTCTTGTCAAAAATCAAGAGTACTTCAGGAAGCAAGAACTCAGCATTACACGGCATTCGCATTCTGCAACCTTACACTATTCAACATCATTTACATTTTGGTGGCCAGTATTATGTCCTTGAAGCACGGACTTCTTGAAGCACTTAGAAACTCGGATGAACTATTTTTCACAAGTAAGATCGTAATCTTGATCTTGAAGTCTGGCAAGATTTTTTTCTACAGTACAAGTTAATAAAGGTGACTATAGTAACATTTCCACTTAAGCCTGCTATTTTAAATCGTAAACAGTCAGTCTAAAGTAAAGTTTACAAGTATTCAACTGAAGGTTATTGAACCATTCACTAGCCAGAGCCTGCATTTTGACCTGAACACACTGACTTCTACACACCATTGTGATTGTTAGACATGGAAGTTATGTTGCTATCAAGGCAGTAAATTCAAGAAGCTGAACATTTCTCTTCGACAACCATATTTGTTGAATAATTTACTTTGTCATTTACTAATTTTTGGGACTTAACATCTGTACAGCAAGGTCAATGCTTCACTCTACATTTAAGATCTGTGGGCAGATTATCTAACATCAGTATCTACAAAGGCAACCCCGAAACATTTGTGTGGGTGAAACTGAAGTGAAACCGAAACTGAAGTCGACCCTGAGACTACATTGCGTGGGTGAAAATAGAAGAGCAATCTTGTCTGTGCTTGTCAACTCTGATGTCATACAAGTCGTCGATCAGCGAGGTGTACGTCATTTGACTCACCTATCAATATATTAGTTCAGTCCTTTAACAGTAACAAATCATGGTATACTTTGGCAGATACCACTATATTATTTCAAGCTATCATTTAGCTGTATTTATCTAAATTTCCATGGCAAGATCCTAAGAACTGACTACTCTCAGCTACTAACACAGATGAAGCTGCTACATATGACCATTCTATTCAGATGATAATTTTTATTTAAATTATTTCAGTAACTGTGGATTACCTATTTGTCAGTAATTTCCCAATTACTGTGGATTACTTTGGATTACCTGTTGGACTTATGTGTCAACGTCAAAGGTGCTATTGAATCGGATTACTTGACTACTAGCTAGATCCTCCTGTTGGCGTGCATTTTCCTTTGGATTATTTAAAGTTCTCATGTTTATGGATTATTATGGATTATTATTGAACTACTTGAAATCTACATGAGAGAACTGGACTGACTACACTGCACTACAAGAGAGTCTGTAAGTTATAATTAACAATTGAACCTATGGATCCATTATGTATTAAAGGACATTTAATTTTTTCTGTAGTATAAGTAATACGTTGGTAAAGTAACGGAAGGTGACTGTTGAAGAAAGTCATTAAGGATAAACTATAATAAAACTTTTCATTTTATTTCATTGTCAACAAGGGCGGTCGGCGTGGGTCTGTCTTATGTTTTGAGACTGAGACAGCACAATTTATTTGTTCAGTTTCATTTCACTTCATCTGATAGGAATCTTTAGGGAATTTCTTTTTGCTCTTGTTAGTCCTAATAAGGTCCGAGTAGACCAGCCTTGTTCGGTAGGGACTACTAGATCACCTAGAATTTTTTCGTTTAGTCGAATAGTTTTGTTTATACAATTGTAAGTGTCATTTCTCTTTGTATTCATATTGTTTGGTTGTGTAAGTCTTGTATTGACATATCTGTGATTCTCTTGTCAAAGTCTTCTATTTTTATTGATTTCCTTTAAAGCAGACTGTAGTGTTATCTGTATTGTTTTTGTGTTTGTCATTTATCCATTTAATTTATCTCTTTATTCTCTAATTAGTTAAATTTTTTTTCATTTCATTTTTTTATTTCATTTTGTCACTGCACAAATAACGTTACAAAGATATATTTGAAAGAATACTATTGTGTACATATATACTATTGTGTACATATATACTATTGTGTACATATATACTATTGTGTACATATATATACTATTGTGTACATATATATACTATTGTGTACATATATATACTATTGTGTACATATATATACTATTGTGTACATATATATACTATTGTGTACATATATATACTATTGTGTACATATATATTATCACTTGATTAGAGCTTTTTGGCATGGCTGCTCATTTTGTTGTAAAATTGATTAATGTTGAAAGCATTCTATTGATAAATTGAGAATTTACTTTGAAATTTTGTGTAAAGAAGAAACACTTGCTTTGTAAATAATGTTGACATCTAGGAGTACTGTCTACACAGACAAATATTTTTTTTCAAATATTGTAAAGTCAAATGAGACCATATATTAGTCTCATCAAATTTTTTGATAGCATGATAAGACATGTGCAAGAGATTATAGAACACGTTGTACAATTGTATATATTATTTTTTTCTTTCAAAAGATGTGACTATACACATAATTGTATTAATACTTAAATTTTGAAAGATTTTTGGCAAAATCTTTTTTGAGGGAAAGGGCGTAATGTCACAGTCTTAGTTGACATTGCATGATTTAATGTTCACGTCAGGTCAGTTTATAGTATTTGTCTTGTCAAGTGTCAAGAGTACTTCATGAAGCAAGAACCCAGCATTACACGACATTCGCATTCTGCAACCTTACACCATTCAACATCATTTACATATGTATATTACATTTAACTATTTTGTGGGGTTTCGTATAACGCATTTTCATACTAAAGCATATGGTTTATGTGCACAGCAAACAGGAGTCAGGATTCGAACTCATTCCCCTAAGAAGACGGGCAGTGAATGCCACTCAACAAAACACTGCATTTTAAAGAAAAAAATGTGGAAATAATTCATGCATGTGATTCAATTTCTTTTTCTTCTTTGGGATTATATATGTGATTAAATCTCTTTTTCTTCGAGTTCCTGCATGTGATTCAATCTCTTTTTCTTCTTTGAGTTTATGTATGTGATTGTATCTCACTAACAATGTTTTGGATGCCTGTGTATGTGTGTATGCCTGTGTATGTGTGTATGCCTGTGTATGTGTGTATGCCTGTGTATGCGTGTGTATGTGGTTCACGGTGATTGTAGTCCCTTTTCTCTTTTGAAAACTCATTGTGTTTGTACTAGAAATCTAACTACAGGGCCGGCCTTTCCAGGAGCTCATGGAAACCTCATGAAATTATTAAAATATCCTGAAAACTCATAAAAATGTCCCGAAAAATTGACAAAATTGTCATTTTGGGGTGTCATTCAATATGGATAAGGCCAATTCTACTCGCGATTAAAAAACGGCAATGTCAACTTTCATTTAATAAAAATGATAAGGCGAATTTTAACCAAAACAAGAAGTTCCAATACTTAATTTACTGTGATAGTCACTGGCATATAAATATAGATCTAAATCTATCTCGACCTCTTAAAAAATCAGAAGTAATAGTTTGCTAGTTGATAGTAGATCTAACAGGCTGATGTGAATGTTTATCGGCTTTTTGTTGGTAAACTATCTCTATTGTAGATTGCTCATAAATTTAATTTGACTGTGATTTTGTACTTAGTAAAGTATGAAATAAATGCATAGACGTACTTATTTTCTAACAAAACTCTTTATTTTCGCTTGCTTTCCTTATCCCTATCCATAACCGGCCCTGTGTACTTTAGTGTATTGGGGCTTTCCGCGTACTAGATGGATTTGAGAATGATTGGAAATTAAAATTATTTGTGGTTTGCTTTGTGTTTATTGACCAGTTTTATGCATTTATCATTTGGCAATTAGCCTTCGTGATTTTTAAATTTACATATTACATAAACTAATATAAAAAAGGAAGAAAGAATATGAACAGCAAAATAAATAAAAAAATGTTATTGCGGTTACGCTTTGACCTTGTCAACTGTCGATGAAAATTCTGTTCTCATTCTTAGCAGACAACAAAGAGTTGTCTCCCTTGACAAGAAATGCACGCGCAGCGTTATCAATAAGGAACTCAAACTTTCAAACATGATCAGATTTGTCCGCCAGTTTCCTATTATCATTTCCTGGACAGTCTTAGTTATTGGCCTTTATCGTCTCAGAAGGAGATCATTTATTGAACAAAATTAAATCAATATCTAAATAAAGTTAACAAAGAAAAAAAAAGGTATTATCTTAAAGAGTAGAAGTAAAAAAAAACTGTTTAGCAATCCGTACACAAAGAAAATGCTTTTTTTTTTTTTTTATAATTGTTTTATATTTATGGCAGGAAAAATTATGAATAGCTAGCATTTTTGGTGATCCGGTGTACAGAATAAGGAAGTTTTGATGAGCTCTAGTTTTAAAAACGTTATAGGATACTATTTGCGCACTTTAAAGAACTTCTAAGCTCTTCCGTTTGTGGCTTAAATGTTTGGTTGGTTTAGCTGACAACATTGGGCTGAATTTAGCGTCCTTGATATTGTATCTTTTATGAGGAAGAAAGTCTAAACAGAACTAAATTATGGACACCGAAATGTAAACACATAATAGTGACATCTTTTAAAACAACAAAATCTAATGAAATACTCAGAAAGACATAAAGATAAAGGCACATTCCTCGTTCCATATGCTAGGACAAATTTGTACAAGTGCTCCTTCTTCCCTAGTGCTATTAGTATGGAATAGGTGGCCTGTGCCAGCCAAGAAAACCAATGACTTGGAAGAATTTAAGTAATTGGTAAACATGCATGACTAGATGCATGACGCGTAGGACGTAATCATCTTTTTTGAAGTAACGTCTGTATTTTTATAAGAAACGATGATTCAAAAAGCAGTTCTTATCTGCAACGCCATTGCACTCTATTAGTGTCTGTTTATAACGTAAATTGTTTGCAGAATTGACCCACAGGGGCCATCTAGGAGTTTGTTTATTTGTTTAATAATATGGTGCAATAGACCAAATGATTTTCAAATAATTTAGAATGTATTGTATGTGTGGGTGTGCGTATATGTGTGTGAAGGGCCGGCCTTAGATAATTGAAGGCCCTATGCGAAGTGAATTTGTTGGCCCCATATAAAATAGAAAAATAAAAACTTAACAACGAAAACAAAATAAACAATTGATTTCAAACCTCGTGTAGTCCAACAATAACACTGGGCACAAGTCTCGCTATTTCTTCTCTTCAAAAATTGTTTTGAGACTGAGCGAGGCCCTCACCGATCGGAGGCCCTAGCCGGCAGCCTAATTTGCCTATGCCTAAGGCCGGCCCTGGTGTGTGTGATTAAATAGCTTCTGACCTATTCAACATGACAGATGTAGCGGTAATAAAGTATTACAAGCCTGGGAAATTCCCAAGCAAAAAAAAACGTGGAGATTCTAGTTTTTAAGGTGACAGAGGAAAGTAGAATGATGGCAGAAGTGATTTTATTTTACATTGAATATAATAACTAGCTGTACATAGTGTTGTTGTTTTTTTCATTTTTTTTTCATATTTTTTTTTTTCAAAATTGAATGCATAAATAATCTCTTTAAAATCAATTTTTGCCAACAAAATAGACACTTTCCAAACTCATAGCAAGATATGCTCCTGAGGGTGATTCAAAAATAATAAAAAACATTAAAAATTAAAAAAAAAAAAAGTTTATATTAAAAATAAATTATAAATAAATTATGGTTTTTATATAGCGCTACTTTCATGCTTATAGTATGCTCAGAGCGCTTTGGTCCAATGGGGGGGGGGGGGGGTAGAGGGGGGTATCTAGAAGGTTTTTCCATGCTGCCTTTAGGCAGCTCAGTATACGGTCGAACCTCGAGCCCCTTTCATAGGTAGCCAAGCCAAGCAAAGCCAAGTTCAAGCGCACTTAGCCTCTCGACCACGCTTCCCGCATTAAAACGCACTAAAAAAAAAAAAAAGCGTTGGGTGTATTTAGTATGAGCTTTTTTTAAATTGTCTAATTTTTAGTGCGCTTTCATATAAGCGTCGTTATAATTTTTTTTTCCATTTATATTTTAGCCTCTACGAGTTACACTTCACAACCTTTGGCACTGTGTTCTTGTAGAAGAAATAGTTGTACTTAAAAATGGTATTTAGACAAATGTTAATTAGAAAAAAAATAAGTTGCTCGAATCTGAATTTGAACTCGATGGAAAGCCGACTTGTTAGCCACTGAGCGGTCCAGGTAGTTATAAAAATAGGTTTTATAGTTTATTGTTATTTTGAAGATTTTAGCAACTATCTAATTCTTTCTTAGCTTAGTACATTTTCTTTATAAAAACAATATTAATTAATTACGACTAAAGTAATTGTTTAATTTTTTTTTTTTGATTCATGTGTTGTCATCAAACATGAACTTCTATGCTAAATTTGATGACGATTGGATAGATCGAAATGGTCCAAAACCGATTTCTAAAACCCAAGCGCGAAATGTACAGAAAGAGTGAATATAAGCCTTGTAAAACAAAAGGGGGTGGGGGATGTGAGGGAGAGGGAAGAAAAAAGTTGGTCAACCATCAAGTTAATTGGAAGTGTCTCATTGCTGACATTTAATTTAATCTAAGGAAATGAGCAGACGACTGTATAAAGCAGACTACTGTATGAAGCATTGCATAGAACATGGGTCCTCAACCTGTGGGTCGCGACCCCCCTTGGGGGTCGATTGACGATTTGCCAGGGGTCGCCTAAGACCATCAAAAATATAGATTGTTAATGATTACTCTTCTATTGCTGTATGTGTGTGTTTGGGGGGGGGGGGGGGTCGCGGCAGAGTGGGGGAATGTAAAAAGGGTCGCCGAGCATAAAAGGCTGAGAACCGCTGGCATAGAAGAACTAAAACATTTCTTTCCCTTTATCGTTGTTAGTATGACTTTCTTGAAATGAAGCGGGTTTGTTCTTCTGTCGTTTGGGTGGAGTAGACCGCCAGGGTGACATCATTCCAGAACGAAGCTGGGGTGTTTAAGAACAGATTTCTGCAAACATCGTCTGCAGTAGGAAATGTGCCAACAACGTCATTACAGCTCCGTCTAGACACTCACCACGTGGTCTGTGTCTCACATCCCGCTTGTTCTCCCAGCCAGACAAACTTATCTCCAACCTTGACCTCGTTCCAAAGCGCGCGCTTTCTCTCTTTTTCTCTCTCTCTGTGTCTGTCTCTTCATTTCTCTTTTTATAATTGTTTGGAAAAAAAAAACGATTGATGCGACTTCTGAAGTAGGTTAAGGTCGACATACTCAACCGTTAAAAGTTTGACAGAGGCAACCGTTAAAAGTTTGACGGAGGCAACCGTTAAAAGTTTGACGGAGGTAACCGTTAAAAGTTTGACGGAGGCAACCGTTAAAAGTTTGACGGAGGTAACCGTTAAAAGTTTGACAGAGGTAACCGTTAACACGTTGCGTTTGTTGAGGAGAGGTCCTCAAACCGAGATATGTACCGACATTACAAGATGGCAGTTTAAAGAGATACAACATAACTTGTCAGAGACTGAGACAGATATCAATCTCTGGGTTGAGATCAAACTTAGTTCTGTGTTGTTGTTTTTTTGTTTGTTGTTTGTTTCTGTATCTATTCAAATGTGCTGTCAAATATTTTGTCTCTATTATACTGTATACGTTTTCTTAATAAAAAAAACTATTTTAAAAAACTATCATCATGTCAGAGCATAGTTAAGAATTAAGGAGATTTATGTGCCTAGGAGTCAAGATTTTTTTGTCTACAGATAATTTGATTTTTTAATTTTGAACGACATCATGTTACATGTCTGTTTCTATTTCACGTCACGTAAGAAGCTACAAAGACCACATCACCAACGAGGATATTAGAAACATGATCACAAGGGCAATTAGGTCAGACGATGACCTAACTGACCAATGTCGAAAAACGCGAACCAAAACTTTATGGCCATATCACAATGCCATATCACAAAGACTTTCCTTCCGGAACGACCACACGCGACAGTCCAGCGCACATACCGCACCACCCGGCAGCCAGAAAAGAGTGGAGAAAGACGGTCAACGGATCATGTGTGAAACCTCAACGGTTCAACAAACTTAGGGATAGGTGAAGGGAAGAAGATACATCAGTGTTTAGTTGATACATTTCTGTCACTTCTTTCCTCGCTTGGCCGCTGTGTATGCAAGTTTAACACAAGAGAGAAGATTCTTGCTGAGTTTACTGGTATACTTAGCTCAGTGGTATAGCTAGGGATTTGGGGGTCCGGAGGGCTTGACCTTTTTAGGGCCCCTTCATTTTGACATTGACATCATGACATGAGAATGAGTTTATATACTTAATAAATATATAAGTATAAATTCCAATTATTACAGTATATAAGTAAAATTAACAAAAAATTAATTATTAAGAATTTTTAAAATGAATAATGCCGTTGTAGCCCTAAAATGGCGAGATAATGTACAAGTGACAAATTTCAATTCACATCGCTTCACATCGTGCTTTCTGTGCAACCAAGGCAGCTATAACATTATCTAGCTAGATCAATGATATCTAGTATTTCTAACTTCACATGAATAGCAAGATTAGATGGCAGTGTCGTAATATTTAATATTAATATAAAAAATATAAATTTGGACATTCATTTGGGGGCTTCTTCAAGTGGGTACTCTCGAATTTGGACACCCCTCCCTACCCTGGCTACGCCACTGCATTAGCTACTCAAACTTCGGTATATCCATTGTCTTCTTGTATTAATGTGTGTTCACATTAAAAGATTAGTAAAGTTATTAACATTTCCATTTTATATTAGGAGGCCGAGTTGTTGTTTTTAGTTCAAAGACTAGATCTAGAGATTTGTGTTCTTATATTCCTAGGGCGCTAGTGTAGATTCTGAGGTGCTTGAGTGTGAGGTGTTCAAGTCTGACTCACATGTAGCTTCAATTAAGGTGTGATCGCTTTGATAAAGGTGTGATCGCTTTAATAAAAGTGTGATCGCTTTGATAAAAGTGTGTTCGCTTTGATAAAGGTGTGATCGCTTTGATAAAAGTGTGTTCGTTTTGATAAAGGTGTGATCGCTTTGATAATAGTGTGATCGCTTTGATAAAGGTGTGATCGCTTTGATAAAGGTGTGATCGCTTTGATAAAAGTGTGTTCGCTTTGATAAAGGTGTGATCGCTTTGATAAAAGTGTGATCGCTTTGATAAAAGTGTGTTCGCTTTGATAAAGGTGTTATCGCTTTGATAAAAGTGTGATCGCTTTGATAAAAGTGTGTTCGCTTTGATAAAGGTGTTATCGCTTTGATAAAAGTGTGTTCGCTTTGATAAAGGTGTGATCGCTTTGATAAAAGTGTGATCGTTTTGATAAAAATGTGATCGCTTTGATAAAAATGTGATCGCTTTGATAAATGTGTGATTTCCTTGATTATAAAAAAATAATATAATGTTTAAAATGTTCCACGTAGCCATGAACGTTGAATCCCTGTTTCAGACCAAAAACTATTGACTTTTAGAAATGATCCCAAAAGCTAATTCTTGACTTGGAGCTGGTCAGCTTAAGGGGTCACGACTATATATATATATGCTTTACAGAAATGGTAATGTGGGCTTTATCTTTAGCTAGCAGAAGTACGCCATTTTTTTTTACTTCACTTTGTCCTCTTCTTTAATTTATAAACAACAAGGAAAGTCACTCAACACGAAATTTCAACCGTAATGACACAATGTTTGCTAGAGATTCTCAGTTGGTTTTGGTCAAGATTTTTTTTTTGAATTCAGATATTTAACAATGAATTACATTCGTATGTGTTTCCACAAGTACACTAAGAACCAATATCTAGTCTAGAGCTACTAACGGAAAGGTCCATGACAAACTGCCCTTATGTTTGGTAATCAAAAGAATGGTCTCAATATTTGTAAACAACTATTTAATTTCTCCTGTGTCTGTCGACCCATTTGTCATCTGTTGTTAGGTTTTAAAAAGTGTAAGGTGAGCTTCGACTGCTGTATGGACAACATCGTTCCGACCAGAGCTAACGTCCAGGCATTCATCTCATTATTAGGAGATGATCCATATATGATAGTCACTTCGCGACTGAAGAAAGCCACATAGATATGTATATGTAGACAAATCAATATAAGAGTTATTTTGTTTTAAAAATTATGCATTTTGCGTTTTACACACAATTTAAAAAAAAACAAAAGGGTTGGACTTCAGAAGAATGTATAAATACATCATTGTGTGGATGCCTGGTCGTGTGGATTGCGCTCTGGACTGTCGTTCGGTGGTTTCGAAGCACGGGTTCGAAACCTGCCCACTGCCAACCCACGTCGTCCTGCGGGAGGTTCGGGCTAGGGTGTAATACTCTTCAGAATCTGAACGAACATCCGAACCATGCCAAACATTATACAAACCAGATGATAGAATATTAGAATAGGGTACTATATGACTTTCTAAAACGTTTCTAAGAGTCCAATTCGAATTTTGATCAAAGAGAGCTTCAAACAAAAAAAAAAGAAAGTTACTTGAGCATGAATTCGAACTTAAGCCTACAAGATGGAAGGGCCTGGCGTGTTGAGCTTCAAGTACTTGTACATATATTATTTTATATTAGTCTGTTGTTAGTTTAAAATGTTTAAAGAGCGATCTCATTCTCTACATTATAAATTGTGATTATTATCATGGGGTAAGTATACCTGTCGCCAATATAAAACATTTTCCATATAAAACAAAATTAATTAATTTCGAGTAATTGGTTAGCTAATTGTAGATTTTTTTTTTTTTAAATTGATTCGTGTGTTGTCATCTAAAATGAATCATTGCGTCAAGTTTCAGCTTGATTCGAGAATGGAATGTGGGAGAAAAAACGTCAAAGATGTTGACCGGACAGACAGACAGACAGACTGAGTGACTTAATATAAGCTCGGTCAAAATGTAGTCATTGAAGGATTTAGATCTAAGTTTTGGATTCTGCAGACGTGAATTTTCATTAGGAGAATAACAGCATAAATAGACCTGCATATTTTCCCACACTTTTGTTATGGGTCGTTGACATGTAGCACCGAGTTGCTGGTAGACAGCTCAACTATTGTAGGCGTAATCTACCTTAGCTAATACAACTTCAAATAACTTGAACAAGTTCCTTTTGTGAACAAACTAAATAACACTTTATTTATAATATAAACAAAATCAAGTGAATATGAAATCAAATAAATGTACTTACACTTCAGTAATAATATTCTTTAACAAAATCCAACTCACTAAATAATACAATCTTTCAATTTCATGTTCTGGAGTCGTCTGTTAACTAGGACCAAGTGACGACAATGCTCTTTGGATGTGAAGCTGCGGCTCTTTAATTCTATGCGCAAATATTATTTATTTTATCAAAAAATAAAACACTTAGAAATCGTTCTGATTCGATTCAATCTCTCAGCCACTTGTACTCGCTTTTCAGCGCATGTCTTTTGAATGTAACATATTTGCAGGTGGAAGATCTTCAACTTTCTTCTGCCTTATCACTTGATATATATGAGTCTTGCGACTTAAAAGACAAGGCACAAGTTGACCTTTTTGTCAGATATATGTCTTCCCAAGGTCCAAAAGAAGAACTTCTAGGATTGCTACCGCTCTGGTGACAAACTAGAGGAGCAGATACAGCTAATGTCGTGCACAAATACCTTGAAGACAATAGAATCAATAGAAATAACAACTGATGGAGCCAGAAGTATGGCAGGTAAAAAAAAATAAAGGGGCGCAACTACGGATTCTTTGGCGCAAAATAAACCACAAAATTTTCACGTTTCACTGGATAATATAACAAGAAGCGCTTTGTGTCCAAACATTTCCGGCCGAAATAGTTGAGGTCATAAATTTGGTAATTAAGATTTTTAACAGCATCTTGTCAAAAGCACTCTACCATCGTCAGTTTAAAAAAATTCTTAACGAAATGAAGACTCATTATTCCGACCTCCTTCTTAACAATAAAGTGCTTGATGGCTTTTCAAAGGTAAGGTGTTGAAACGTTTTGCTTTGTGCTTGAATGAATTGAATACATTCCTAAATGTATTAGTCATTAATCACCTTGAATTAGAGAATGATAAATGGTTGCAAGCATTTTACTTTATGGTGTATATAACAGAAAAGAAAAAATTAAATTAAATCTAAAACTGCAAGGAAAGGGATACCCAGTCTATGTTTGGTACAAGAATTCGTTTGTTTTGAAGACAAAACTTATTCTTTTGCAGAAGATATTCAGATCGGTCTGTTTCTTCATTTTCAACTTGTAAATCAATATCGCGATAAAAGAAGTGCAACGGTTGACACGAGTTACTTCAGCAACGTTAGAAAGAAAAAATGAAAGATGAATTGGCTGACAGATTTGTGAGGAGTTCAAAACAAATAAAACGACGGTAGCGTTTGTAAAAAAAAAATCTTCTCCACACAAATAGTATCGAAATCCACATTAAGACATTCGGAATCGATACTGGATCTCTAGACATGCAATGGATCGATTTAAAAAGTAAAGCTTTTGTGTAGTGACAAATATTTTGCTACATTGCTACAGTCTGGTGAAAAAGTTGGCATTTGGAAGGCTGGCTATATTCGGATCGGCATATTCGTACAAGCAAGAGTTCTCTTGCATGAATATAATTAAAAGTAAAGTAATAAGCCAACTAACAAATGAAAATTTAGAGTCGTGTTTGAAACTAAAAAAAATTGTATGAGCCAAATTTATCCAAACTTTCCAAAACCATGCAAAGCCATAGTTACCACTGAATTTGTATGCCCATATGTTTGTTATTGAAGTACAAGTTAGTGTTGTATGTAAATGTTTAATTGTAAAAATTTTATACTTAAATAATAAATAATTATCATAATATATATATATAATCTAATTTGTTGCGTAAAACAGTATTGATATAATGATAAATTAATAGTTTTCTTATGAATAATAGACTCGTTTTTTTAAAAATAAAAAACACTTTTTTATGCGAGTACTATTTATTGTTAGTAAGAAAAAACAAATATTGTGGCTCTTTAAAAACGTTGAAATTGTTTACATCGTAATTTTTGGCTCTTCCAACTCAAAAGGTTGCCGACCCCTGCTATAGAAGAACATGCCTATATACAACGCACACACATTTAGCACTGTATTAGTGTATATTACTTCGTTCGTAGACTATGTGAATCTCTGTATGCCTCACATTCCCACGTGCTCTAGACATAGACATCTAGATGATCAGACAAATAGATCGATCACCAGAATCAATTCAAACAAGTGACCAAGTCATACACACACACACAAGTCTTTCCAGAACCCACCCGGCTCCTCCACCGCTATCCCAAAACTCTCACAAGTTCGTGTATTTATGAAGTCAAGTGGCAACTATGATGAAGGATAGTGGATAGGGGTTGAAGAGTATCTCAGTTTGGTTGGAGGCACCACAGGAGGGAAAAAATATATACTATCAGCACCAAAACACTAGGAATGACTCATTCACGCCATATTACTGGTTGGGTACTACGCCAGCCAGCAGAGTATGGACTGGCATCACGTAGACTTGCTCTCCCATCACGGCTCCTTTCTACCTCTTACCCCCCCCCCCCCATTTTTTTCTGTTATTGCCACTTGTTGGGTTAACAATTGAGTACAATAGTACAGTTAAGCGAAATCTAGAGACACCATCGTTTAGTTTACTCACAAGGGACAGAATCTATTATGTATAGTAGACGTCCGAGACTACTCTCCCCTTTCACGCGCTCTTTTTTTTTTTTTTTGTATTCTCTTTCATTACCGTTTCTTAAAATAAAAAATAAAATAAAAAGTCCAATGAGAATACGAAATAAAAAACAAAATTATGGACAGTAAGATTTACAATCCAAACAGGTATATTTTACTTTCACATATGGACATTATTATTCAATTTTTTTTTAAAAAGTACGTTTTTTACATAACAAAATATCTTCGACTTCACAACTCACTGTGTCAGTCTGGTACACATTTTGTACACGTCATTTCTCCCACTTTCTATTCTTAGATTAACTTGAAACTTTACACAAATCAATCAAAAAAAAATTTAACGAACTAATTAATCAATTAGTGGTAATTATTGTATTGTTTAGCCTATTGTGTCTCTTAGCTATAATTTTTTTTTTATAGAACTAGTAATTAACAATCCTTGTCTAGTAATATTTTCTCCTGTAAATGATCGCAGAATAAAGCATTAAATAAGGAAATTCCAATTATTATTATTATTCGATGTAATAGCATGATTCCCAAAGTCTCAAGTATTTTCTTTTTTATTCTCTATTTCTACACAAATTCTCCTTGTAGTTTTGTTACATCTTTAAAAAATTCACTTCTTTAAAATTTATAAAGTTATAATGATAATTTTGGCGGTGTCCTAAGTTTTTAGAAAAGTCCAAAGATTGGAGAACATATATATAACATAAACATATATATAAAATTCTTAAAAGGGAACTACTAGGATTGGCGAATTCACTAAAAGGCCTACAAGAACGAGTTAAGTCCGGTAATGAATGTTTTAAACCCCATTAGAGTGGACTCAGAGGTGTCCTAAACGCAAAAATCAAGTCACCACTTTTACCTGTACTCAGCTTCGGAGGTTCGGTTCGTCTGTCAAGCGATTTAGTTCTTGACCACAGCGTTTCTTGGGCTAAGTGCTGTCTATACAGTCTTCCCAACACCATTTGTTTTCTCTAGCACACAAACACTTATAAACATTTTCCTACATCTAGTCCTCCAATCTATTATCTCAAGAAAAACAAAACTTTAAATCATTTTATTTAAAGAGCTTGATAGTTCCTGCAGAAAAAACAAAACATAACAAAAACTTAACAAAAACAAAACACAAAAAACAAACAACACAAAAAGTGATCTAAAGCAATGTACAATACAGTGACGGCCCTTTGCATTACAAAACTTGTTCGGATGAGTCAACAAGGGGGAGTAATCACCAAACGGCTGAGATCCGTAACTGGGACTGATTGATAATGTTGACTGTCTAGGTTTCCCCCCCCCCCCCTCCAAAAAAAAAAAAGAAACCCCAATCCCACTTTTTTTTTGTTACGTATTTCTATCATGTTAAAAAAAAACTAGACAGAAATAACAAAAAATCGTCACTATTGCATGGTATTCGTCCTGGAAACTAAGAGTTCGCTTGTACTTTTGGGTGCTATTGTTTGCTATTACTGAACTACTTTAATAATGTGAGATTAACATTGATGTCATGGTCCATTTCATTTAAGTACAACGTAATGATTGAAATATGATGTGTTTTTTTTGTGTGTATGTTACACCAAAACCTTAGGATGACTATAGGCTGGGCCGCCGCTACCTTATCTTATCTTATGTAATACAGACGTTACTTCAAGAAAGAAGATGATTACGTCCTACGCGTCAAGCATTTAGTCATGCATATTAACCAATGATCTAAATTCTGACAAGTCACTGGTTTTCCTGGCTAGCTCTATTGTGCAATGTGTGCGTTGCACGCTGGCGGCCGAATAAAGGAGGAGATCAAATCATTATTCCAGATTCCTTTTTTTTTTAATTTTATTTTTGGTTTAATAATAAAAAAAAAATTACTTAAATATTTGATATTAATTCTAATGATTCCATTATCCTTTGAAAACTTGGGGGGAAAAACGGTATTCGTACAATAAGAAGTTATTTGGGAAACTTAAAAACCAAATAGAGCGGCACGCGAGAGATTCCCACAGGCTTTTTCATAGACGCCGTCTGGCCTTGAATTTTCGAGGGCTGTTTGTAATATTAGTATCGAATGTCGAATAGCCCGCCCTGTAAGTAAATCTAGTAATTAAAGAGGGCAGCATCTTAGAGGGATTGGAGAGATGAAAACGATGCGAATATGAAAGGAATGGTCAACAAAAATAGATTTAAATCAAATGTACAGTACAGTGTCCAGCTCAGTCTTAATGAGTTTTTATTTTATTTCGAACGCAGGCGACCACAATCCTCGCGGCGTCCCTGACTATAGGAATATATTGGATACTGATAAGTCTATGGACGCGATGTCTACTAGAAAACTTACAAATACTTTGTATTCGTTTTCTCTGAAAAAAATGTCCAAAATATATCAACAAAAAGACAAAAAAAAAAAAAAAAAAAAAAAAAAAAAAAAAAAAAAAAACAAGGTTAAAAAGAGAGTTTGTGTGGAAACACAAACTCAAAATCGGCCCCCGAAGTGGTCCACCGAGGCATGCTTCAATATTTTCAGAAAGAACATCCAAATGAAATTATATCAAAGACAAATGAGAGATAAGAATGGAGAAAGAAGGTTAACAGATCTTGTGTAGTGCCCCAACGGTCCAGCAGATCAAAGGATAGGTGCAAGTGAATGCGAAGTTAGATGTGAACATGGCCTAACTAGTTCCCCTTTCAGACCTTGTGGTCTATAGGGCAGATGATGTAAAGTTCATCTGTTTTTGTGGCCTACGGTTAACGAGGGTGTCATATAACCAACACAACGGCTTTTACTTTTCCCCAACTGATGTCAGGTACCCATTAGAGCTGGGTGGACACAGAGGCGCCCAAGGATTCCGAAGTTGAAAATCCCAGTCTTCGAACCCGGGACCCCCGGTTCGAAAGCCAAGCACTTTACCGCTCAGCTACTGCGCCTCCCCAGGCCTAACTGAAGTCTTATAGTTGATGCAATTGTTTTGAAAAGGTTCAATCTCTTATTCGAATCCTCAAAAAAACATAAACATAAACAATATAATTTTGAAATCCTCTATAATAAAAATAAACAGGAAATGTTGTTTACAAGATTACTATTTGTTTTAAATTAGGTTTAACTTATAATGCATACTTATTAGATTTTTCTCTTTAAAAATACTGCTTGCATAAGTGATTTAAACAATTAGATTTTTCGCTTTCAGATAAAAAAAAAGTAGCCGTTGCATCAGAACTTTGAATGGTCTAAAATATTGTGATGTCGAATTTTCACTATCTTTTCTAGTTTACGAGATCTATACGGGACGGACGGACAGATATTTCACACAAAAATAATAGCGTCTTTTCCCCTTTCGGGGGCCCCTAAAAACACCAATTGCTTGTTTGTATAACCACATCCCATTTTAAAAACCAATATTTCACTGCAGTTCTCATGTGACGTTACGTTGGTGGGTCCAATCAAATCTTCGCTAGTAGCTTAAAAGCCAGCTTAGTCATGTGACTAATAATGTACCTGGTGAACGTACAGGGTTGGACCTTGACCTTAGCTAGAGAGTCATCAACGTTTTCTAAAGACCTCTTCACCTTACGCTCACTCTCTATATAATATAATATATTTATATATGGCGTAAATGAGATTTGGACTACAGCGCTCTGAGCATGCTATAAGCATGAAATTAGCGCTATATAAAAGATATAATTATAATTATTTATTATTATATTTCAGGACACATTCATCTTCTTTTATTATGTACACCAGATACATAAAAAGGTTAGCAATTAATAGTATCCCATCAAAGATAAAAGTCTTTAGTAAGAACCTTCTTGTGATGTCCACGGGCTGAGCCGAAGGCTCTTCGAGCCCTAAGTTTGAAAAAAAACCTGTTTGGTCGTCCAGCCGAACAGTAAAAAAAAAAACCACCTGTGTGAACACACAGTTCTGTTTGAGAGCGACCCGAGTCAATGCCTATGTAAAGCATTGTTGTTTCCAATGCCTTTGGCCCCCGACTCATGGCCGAAGGCCGAGGACATCGGGAGCCTCCGTAATTTTTCTTCGTTATACCAAGCTAACCGTGGGGGACTCGCCATTTATGTAACGGTCCTTTGAGGAACGGCGCATGGATGTGTGACAGGTTTGTGGGGACTTTTTTGCAACCCCGCCCGTGCAATGGGTGGACTCTCGTCAACCCGTGGGCACCCCCACGGGAGTTATGTTTCGCCATTCATTTAGCCTAGCTACCCCCTCAAGTAGCCGTTTCCACCCAGGTGCCACGATGAGGCAAAACAGCGTACCTGGGTTAGTAAGAACCAGTGACTTTACAAAATCTATGCCGCTGTCCGAGTTCATATTCACAAATGCAACATCTAGGATTATATGTTTACATATCAAAATCTCTATGGCCGTTCTCTCCCTCCCTCTCTTTCTCTGTCTCTCTCTGTCTGTCTTCTCTCTCTCTCTCTTACATTTAGTCTACAGATAGACAGACATGTGTAGTAGCAGTGCAGTGGCGTAGTTAGTGATTTAAGGGCCCGGGGGGAATTGACCTCTTTAGGGGCACCTGCATTTCGACATTCGACATCATGACTCGAGATAATGGCGTAATATTTAATGTAAAAACAAATTTCGGATACTCAAGTGGGGGCATTTTCAAATTTGGACCCCCCCCCCCTCCCGACACCCTAGCTACGCCTATCAGCACGTCACATTTGTCTATTAGCGTGTTATAATGGTCAATCAGCGCGTAACTATTAATATTGTTAATCAATGTCGCGGTTATCAAATTTTGTTATCACTACATCTAACTTTAAGTCGATTACTCAATTAATGATTACAATTGGCCAATGAGTCAGTCACTCACCGACACGGTCACTTCGGTTATTGGGTCTTAGTACATGGGAGACAAGATAGACAGCGCCCCCTCCTCCTATTCCCTTAAAAAAAAAATGACCATCAAGATAGAACTGTGGCTGCTTTGTCATTGGGGCGATAAGAGAGCAAGCCAAAACTCTGACCTAATTACTCGATACACAATCGCACAGGAAGTTTATGTACAGCCTTAAAGTAACTCTAAATACAACCTTAAAATAACTCAACATACAATCAAGTAGCTAAACTATACACATTAAAATATCTCAACATACAACTTTAAAGTAATTCATCCCACAACCTTAAAATAACGCAACGTACAACCTTTAAATAACTGAATATTCAAGCTTAAAGTAAATCAATGTACAACCTATCAGTAACTTTGAATATAAACTACCAATTGCTGTATATACAACCTTAAGCAGACACAAATAGTTTGTAGATATAAATGTATAAGTAAATGACAAAAAAAAAAAAAAAAAAAAATAAATTTAAAAAAAAAAAAAAAAACCCTTAAAAATACATTTAAAGAAAAATTAAATATTTAAAAACAAGGTGACAAAAGACAGTTTGTATGGAAACACAAACTCAAAATCGGCACCCGAAGTGGTCCACCCAGGCAGGCTTCAATATTTTCAGAAAGAACATCCGAATTAAGTTATATCAAAGACAAATGAGAGATAAGAATGGAGAAAGAAGGTTAACAGATCTTGTGTAGTGCCCCAACGGTCCCGCAGATCAAAGGATAGGTGAAAGTGAATGTAAAGTTAGATGTGAACCTGGCCTAACTAGTTCCCCTTTCAGACCTTGTGGTCTATAGGGCAGATGATGTAAAGTACATCTGTTTTTGTGGCCTTTTGGTTAACGAGGATGTCATGTAGCCAGCACAACGACCAACCGCCTTTACTTTTCCCCAACTAATGTCAGGTACCCATTAAAGCTGAGTGGACTCAGAGGCGCCCAAAGATTCCAAAGGTGAAAATCCCAGTCTTCACCAGGATTCGAACCCGGGACCCGGCAGCCAAGCGCGTTACCGCTCAGCCACAGCGCCTCCCCTGGCCTAACTGATGTCTTATAATTGATCTAATTGTTTTGAAAAAGGCTCAATCTCTTTTTTTTTTTATAAGTTCTCATATTAAACTCTCATAATTCACAAGTATTAAATCATAAACAATTGAAAAGGGATTAACCTAAAAATATAATAATAGTAATACTAGCCGCTTTTTGTAACAGCCCTAACTCTTGTTTCAGTCAGTGGACCTTTCGTGGTTTTTTGTTTTTGTTTTTTTCAAAAGGATACCTCGGAGCTTTTTAGCTTTTGACTTCAGTTGTCGAGCTGTTTACATCCTAGGAATCCTTGGGGCCTTTGCCTCTTTTCTTTGCCTCTTTTCTTTGCCTCTTTTTTGGGCATTGCCTCTTTTTGGGCTATTGGCCTCTTTATTTTTATTTTTTTTTAAACAAAAAGATGCATATTTTATTAGTAAGCGTACAAATTATGTAGTTACATTTTAAAGTACAATGACTGCAAAACATAGCAATGCATATAGTTACATTTAGGTTGTTATAATATTTTAACGTTTTAAATTGCTTTGTATATGGCGTTATTTTTTTCCAATAGCATATAATGAATATTTTGGAAATTTAAGGTTCATAAAATATATGTGGTGAGAATGTCAACAATAGGTAATTAAATAGAAACAATCAAAGAGTGAAAGTAGAAACTTAAATGATATTAAAACATTTTAAACATTGTAGTCACATTTTTTTCCACTTTGTCTACATTGCTTATGGTTGTTTCCTTTGTGCTTTGCTATATTACCCCAGTTGTTTATATTAACTTCTATCAAACGTGCATACACATCTACGTGTGTACACACTCATGCGAACATAGGCATTGAAACATTTATAGTGTTTCCTTTGTTGTCTTCCTTTTAATGACGATTTTTGATTTCCTCCCTTGAGATTTGGAAAACTACTTCCTCATCATCAAGGTGGAAATCCTGTCTGCTAGAGTCAGTATATCGGGAGTTTCTGTTCAGAGACAATTTTTCTGTGGCTTTTTTTTTTTTTTGGTCACAGTGACCAATTTTTCTTGAATAATTTCCCCCCCCCCTTTTTTTTCCCCCTTTTTAAATTTTTCCTCTTCCCCTCTTTAATATATTATTTCTCTGTAGACTGCACAAGCATGCACAATATTGACAATGGTGGTGGAGAATTTTTTTTAACAATAGTAAAAACTTTGACATATGTAAAAAAAAAATATTAAAAAAATGATACTAAATACTAATTTAGTAACAATTTGATGTAGAAGCTTGTTGAGATATGAGGTTATGTTGATGCTCAATATTAGAACAACAGAAGAAGAAGATCTGTACAGACTGTAAAAGTCTGCATGGTAGTAAGAAATGATATATTTGTATGTAGACTGCACAGGTATGCACAATACGGATAGTGGTGGTATTTTTTCAATATTCGTAAAGAAGTCACTATGAATGGACATAAGGTAGTAAGAAATGATATATTTGTATGTAGACTGCACAGGTATGCACAATACGGATAGTGGTGGTATTTTTTCAATATTCGTAAAGAAGTCACTATGAATGGACATAAGGTAGTAAGAAATGATATATTTGTATGTAGACTGCACAGGTATGCACAATACGGATAGTGGTGGTATTTTTTCAATATTCGTAAAGAAGTCACTATGGACATAATTGTTAAAAAGTACAAATTTATACAAAGAATTGTTTGCTTAGATATCATGTGGTCATGCCTGATTCTCAATACAGGAACAACAGAAGAAAAACAGTGTTTACATAAAACGTAAGGGTCTGCGTTGTTTTTGATTTCATGGAGTTCTTCTTCTTTCCCTTTTCTTGGGTTTTCACGTGTTCGCTCCGTTTGATTGTCGTCTGAGCTGAGCCGAAGGTTCTTCGAGCTCAAAGTTTAAAAAAAAACCTGTTAGGTCGTCCAGCCTGAACAGTAAAAAAAAAAAAAACCTGTGTGAACACACAGTTCTGTTTGAGAGCGACCTGAGTCAATGCCTATGTAAAGCATTGTTGTTTCCAATGCCTTTGGCCCCCGACTCATGGCCGAAGGCCGAGGACACCGGGAGCCTCCGTCATTTTCCTTCGCTATACCAAGCTAACCGTGGGGGACTCGCCATTTATGTAACGGTCCTTTGAGAAACGGCGCATGGATGTGTGACAGTTTTGTGGGGACTTTTTTACAACCCCGCCCGTGCAAGAGGTTGACTCTAGTCTACCCGAGGGCATCCCCACGGGGGTTATGTTTTGCCATTCATTTCGCCTAGCTACCCCCTCAAGTAGCCGTTTCCACCCAGGTGCCCACGATGAGGCAGAACAGCTCTCCTGGGCGTGTTCGCCCCTGGTTCCTCTCTTATTCGAATCAATAATTTATCCGCAATTATTCTACATACAAATATATCATTTCTTACTACCTTGCAGACTGTATACAGTCCGTACAGATCTTCTGTTACCTGTATATTGAGCATGAAATATTTTCCGGAAAATTAAATTTACAAGATTACTATTTGTTTTAAATTAGGTCTAACTTATAATGTATACTAATTAGCTTTTTCACTTTAAAAAACTGCTTGCAAAACTGATTTTAAAAATTAGATTTTTCGCTTTCAGAATAAAAAAAGTAGCCGTTGCATCAGAACTTTGAATGGTCTAAAATATTGTGATGTCGGATTTTCAATATCTTTTCTAGTTTACGAGATCTAAACGGGACGGACGGACAGACTTTTCGCACAAAACTAATAGCGTCTTTTTCCCTTTCGGGGGCCGCTAAAAATAATTAAGAATATGTTTGCCTCAAATCGGGAATCGAATCCGTGATTTTGCCTCAGTCAGCTGCTTGCAAGAAAGATGCTACCAATTAAGCTAGCGGGCAATGCAAAATCAGGAATTATTTATTGGTTCTTTCTTTATATGGACATCTAGAACATAGACTTATATATTACTATTCTAGACTGGACATGGAGATTTTTAACACTACAAAAAATGTCGTGAAATTGTTTTAGAAAGTTGGATCAAGGCGATGTTTTGTAAAGTAGTTGAAAGAAGTAAAGTTGTTTTTTTTAACCCTAACCTATGTAACATATAATTTAATTTTTAGATCTAGATCTAGTAATTGAACATCAAAAATAATTATTAATTTGCATTATTTACATACATAATCTAGAAAGATCTAGGTAATTAATCAATTTAAATGTACAAAAGATGATTTAAATCAACATGAATCTAGGATTTTTGAAACATTATCTCAATGGAAACAAACAGGAAATGGCTTTGTTTCATATATTTGATTGAATATCCTAGAAATGATTTTGCATTATTTCTTAACTTTGAAAACTAAAGATCATTACTTTTCTAAGACAGAAAAGATTGATCGGGGCGACTTCCCTTAGAGCTTAAAAAAGAGTTTACGTACATAAATATATATATATATATATATATATATATAAGTTTACGTACATAAATATATATATATATATATATATATATATATATATATAGTGCTGTGAATCGATCAATCGTGGATAATAATTTATTACCGGTTTCCAGTCTAGCTCGAAATATATGTGTTTATGATCTAGAACTAACATTGGATTTCTTAAGATGGAGTCTAGATCTAAATCTACTTTTAGATCCATGACCTAGATGGAATCTATACTAGATTTACGTCAAAATACAACGAAGGCTTAGATAATCTTTCAATAAACTTTAAATTTAATAAACAACTCGGTACACTACGGCTGACTACGCCTTTTTTTTTTAAATTGAAAAACTCCAATGCTAGGTCTTTAAACCTAGTTATAGAAGACAATGGGCACAATGTGGCTGAACATTAATTTAGTAAATTCTAGAATCAATTATGCCTTACACTCGGAAATGCCCGATGGAAATGTCCTTTCAAAAATGCGATAGTCCTTTCAAAACCGATGTTAGATCTACATCTAACCTTTCTAAGTCTAGTTCTATAGCCAAATTTAAATTTATTTCTTTTTTACTCTCAAAATATTATAACGGACAAACTAAAATGTTCTCCAAGTAGCCAACGAGCTAGTAATCCTTTTCTTAGTGATATGCACCAACTGTTACATTTCTAGGAAAAATCATTTGAGCCATTTTTTATATCAGCTTCCGTGCAAGTTCCTGGTTAAAAGAAGTTGTGATTTGATTAGAGGCGTTGTAATGAAGTAAGTAGTGCGAGAAAACAGTTGATCAAAAAAACTTAAAATTTTAAATTAACAAAACAAAACACAAATAAAATATAATGAAATATGCATCTGTCAAGCTTTGATAAAATGTTTGTATTTCTAATTTAACGAAAATGACAGTTCAACATATATTGAGTCGCTTATAAACCGGTAATGACTTTAAAAAAATTTAAAACAGATTAAAGATAGATAAAGACGCAGAGTAAAGTTATTCAAACACTATTCTAAAATAAATTTGGTGGCACTGACTGGGGGGTCGAGTTACAGCAATAATAAAGCAAAAAAAAAAAAGGCACTAGCTATATCACACTTTCCCTATGACAACACAGAAAGGGTTCACTAGAGAAAAACGAACGTAAGTTAAACAGACGGATAATTATAGGAGCAATTTAAAAAAAAGGCTATCACAGAAACAAGGGAAATAGCTGACTAGGCCTTATTGAATGATACAAAAGAAGATAAAGTCCTTACCCAATGCACCAAAATAACCAACCTTGGACAGACACCCAGCTAAAAGACAACACATCTGGTTATTTAAATTTGACTCGAAATAAGTATTTTATTCAAGAAGCTTTGAACTTATATATGAACTTTAATCAATTACATTATCCCTGACCCATTAAAACGGTTTGATAGTATGAAGTGGACTTCCTGCTGTCTGAGTGAGACACTATTAGAAACAAAAAGAAGAAAGAAAAGGTGCTGCTCAAATAACTAGTCAAAGAAATAATTTGAAAAGAAAATCTCCGATCAGCCAATAGGTCATAGTGATGGAACATCTGAAGAATACTTTACAAATCTGAAGAGCTAGCACTTTTATACGGTGGCCAATGGAGAAAATACTGAAAAGTTCATTGCCACTGAGAATCTCTCAGAGAAACAAACTATCCAAATCAGGGAAAACGAGCCAGAAATACCACTGGACCTGAAAAAGATGATGAAGATTCTTGAGAATGATTTGCCCCACCTCTAGCTCAAGCTTCAGGAAAGGTAATGCTTACTAGGTCAAATTGAAGCTATCCCAACAGATACGTTTTCGCTTCAGAAAAGGGCAGATTAGAGAATGAGTCAACTCTTGCTACGGAAGAGAGGAACTGAAGGCAATGAAACATTCCTGTGTGAGTGTGAGGACAGTCACGTGAGAATGCTCATCTTGTCCCTCCAAGCTGTATACTTGATCAAGAGGCCAGAGATGCTGATTCCATGATGCACAACAGTCTGGTCTACTAAATATAAAATTCTAAAGCATTTGTTTTTTGTAATCACGAATTAGTCTAGCCAATAGACTACAAACAATTTTAATTCATAATTCAGTTCATAAAAGGTCTCAAATAATACAGAGTGATGATAAAAAAAACTAGTTTCAATTTACATTATTTTTAGAGAGATAAATCTCGCGTTTTAAAAAGAGACCAAATCTCAATAACTCAAAACAAATCTGAAAACTGGATTTAGAAAATATACAATCTAGCAGAACTCTGAAATATGAGAACATCCGATAACTCGTTTCGACTTTATTTTATTCCTACTTTTATATTTACATTTTGCGCTGGGCATCCCACGTCTGCTGCAGCTCGCAGATCCTAACAAAGCTCCTCTACGGCCAGCTAACGGAAGCCAATCGAGTTCAAGTAAGTTGGCCAGCCGATAGGCTTCAGGGGCACACTCAAAGTGTCGGTAAGAGCTTTCAACATGGAAGATGGAAGTAAATGATAGAGCACCATGGCGCAGAGCTGTCAAAAACTGGCGAGAAAATCGCCGAGCACAAGAAAACACAAAAACGTCAGAGCACTTAAGTCACGACTTTCTAACCAGGTTCCAGTTGGAAAAGTTTGAATTCAGGGATTTTTAGGTGGCTTCTGAGTTCCACTGTAATGGTTTACTTGACATTAGTTGATGACCGTTGAGACGGTCGGTCGTTGTGCTGGCCACATGCAACGTGCATGTTAAATATATATCGAATTGAATTATTGATTTATGATGTCAACTGATTGGGATAAAACAAAATTAAACCAAGGTAACGTAGGCATGTAATGAGTTCATACACCTACACATGTTTAAAGAGTAGTTCCTTTGTATTCTTTTCCCTCACGATCAACAGCCTCGCGATAAACTCGTGTAGACTTCGGTCGGCGTATCCCAGGCCAGTGCTGCGTCTAGACAAAGCTGACATTATTGAAATAACGAGTTTTGATCTACAACTGGGGGGGGGGGGGGCAGGGGGGTAAACGTAGAAGAGATTGTGTGCGCGCGTGTGTGTGTGTGTGTGCGAGGAAGGGGCGGGTACAAGGGAGGTAAGAATCAATTGATTTCGTTTGAGTTGAGTCAAGATGAGGATATTTTCTATATCCCACTGGTCGGCTGTCGTGAACTCTGGAAATTTTTTTTTTTTTTTAATTTTTCTGTTTGTGTAAACTGGATGTAGTGGTCTTCAAATGAAAATAGATGAGATAACTAGAATGATGAGATAACTAGAATGATGAGATAACTAGAATGATGAGATAACTAGAATGATGAGTTATCTAAAATGATGAGATAACTAGAATGATGAGAAAACTAGAATGATGAAATAATTAGAAAGATGAGATTAGAACTAAAATGATCAGATGACTAGAATGATGAGATGACTAGAATGATGAGATAACTAGAATGATGAGATGACTAGAATGATGAGATGACTAGAATGGTGAGATAACTACAATGATGAGATGACTAGAATGGTGAGATAACTAGAATGATTGGATAATTAGAATGATGAGATAACTAGAATGGTTCACAACCATTTGAGCACAGCTGAAATATCCCTTTTGGACCTTGCGATAAATAGGAGAGATGACATACATGTCAATATTTTGAGGGTGTCATGCGCCCAACACAACGACTAATCGCCTTTACTTTCCCCAACTAATGCTAGCTACCCATTAGAGTTTGGTAGACTCAGTGTGTCCTAAAAATATCTACGGGTAAATAGCGATGTCAAGAAAGTCTTTAGAAAAACTCATCTTGGTCAAAGGTTTTAGGTGCTAGACTTCTCTAGTAGATAATAGTAGTAATGGCAATGTCTTTGATTCCTTACAATAAGCCTAAGCGCAATGTTTTCAAGTGACTACGCAAGACCAAGGTACAACAGTGCTCATTCTGTCATATCTAATGCAAAGAATTCAGTTGTCCGTTTAAGGTCCCAACCAGAGTCAGGCGCAGGAGACAAAAAAGACAATTTAAATAGATCCCCGGCGGACAACCGATTTCGTATATTTTCCATAAAAAATGAATTAATTACGACTAATTAATTAACTATTTGGTTAATTTTTTTTATTGATTCATGTCTTGTCGTCAACAATAAATAATTGTGCAACGTTGATCCGAGAATGGGAAGTTCGAGAAATAGCGTATAAAGGATTTTGACCAGACAGACGAAGTGGCTGAATATAAAACTTAGTAAGAAAGGAGACAGCATTTGGTGGGCTTGAAATGGGGAAAAAAAAAAAAAATAAATAAAGTGCAGAGACCAGAGGAAACAGGGGCGACAAATGATGACATTAACAGCTAGGTGCAAGAACGATTGAAGATAACTGACGCCAACGATGCTGAGAAGAGTAGAGGGATTAACTTCACTTTGCAAAGGGCACACTAACATAAATTATATTTAACTCTAAAAATAAAATCCAATAAAACCAAATGTTTAAAATTTCCTATTTTTGATTTCATATTCCCTAACAGATTACACATACACATGCATTGCATGTTTAAATACATTGAAACATGCGAACTTACCATAATCTATAAGCAATGAGAGTTTGGCCATTCACCAACCCCCTTGTTTGCATTTACTTCGGCACAATTCGAAATCATATGCCGAAGGTTTTAATACATGTACACATAATTTAGGCTGTCTGTTTTCTGGTGTACGAGCTAATGAATAATGTAACGATTACGCTTGAGATTATCTATGGGAAGGAACACGTTTTTGAATTGAAGCATGAAATTAAAAGTCAACCCAGGAATGAGTCAAATAAAAATAATTTTCCTTTTTTTTTTCAAGCCAAAACAATTATTCACAAAAACAAACAAACAAACAAAAAACCACAATGATGTTGCAGTAATTGCGGTATAAAAAATAAGTCCTTTGTCTTGATTAATAACGAACTAAATAGTTAGGACCCTCTTTAGGTCAGGAAACTACTATACCCATAATGAAATGTCTCTAAAGTTGTTTTCTAAAAATTCAAGTATTTAGAAATCCAGACAATAATAATAATAATAATAATAATAATAATAATAATAATAATAATAATAATAATAATAATAAAATAATAATAATAATAATAATACGATATTGAAACTAAAATGGGAGAGTATAAATACATGGGGGACCACTCCTCCACTTATCTTACGTCGACCTACCCAGCAGGCCTGGGCATTATCTCTAATGCACCTAGTGTAATAAGAGCAGCTATTTGATTGGTCCACCTAATTGCCTGCACTCACTGACAAACGAACGTCGGGATGTCTGTGCTGTAGCCCGAAGCTTCTCAACCTGGGGAGAGGGGCCTCGTCTGGCACTCGGCGGTTTGAGGGGGACTATGAACCAAATACAACATGGACAGGCATGAGTTCTAAGGGTGAGAGATGTTAACTCTGGATGCATGTGTGTGAGTCAACATTGAGGAGAACAACAACAACAACAACAACAACAAAACAACAACAAATAGTTCTGGAGGTTGAAAAAAAAAAAGTCAACTTAAGACCCAACCCTTTGAAAGTGTTGAGAAACTCTCGACTTTAAAGTGGTTGATACGGAACTAGGTCGTTTTGGTTTTTTTCCACGCTAGTTCAGATCAAGGTCTACGGCCGTCTGCTGGCTAACTTTAGGACAATGAACGTCTTCGTTACTAAAGTAATAGGTTTTGTGTCAATTTGTGGCGGGAGTGTTCGCAGCGCCACGTCACTTCCGCTGTTGAGGTAGAGAGTAATGCAGTACAGCGCTTTGACTATCAAGTAGAATTAAATAGTTTTATTTTGGAGTACTCATTAGAGTCTAGTACAATTATGTTTTCTACCAAGAAGCAGGCAGCATGATTATTATTATTATTATAGCTTTTATATAGCGCTACTTTCATGCTTATAGCATGCTCAGAACGCTTTTGGTCCAATCTCATTTGTGGACCTGTGGGGGGAGGAGGGGATATCTAGGAGTTGGTTTTCCGTGCTGCCTTTAGGCGCTCATGATGGTCCCTCTCACACTACGCCTCTGTTATCTATCTATCTATCTATCTATCTGATGTCCGTTTATTCCCTTGGGTTATTTTTTTATATCATGCAAATATTGTTTAACCTTAGTTGACTATCTCGACATTGTCACCATTAGATCATATTCAAAGGGTCTGAGAACCAAGATCAACAATTTCCATGTTGTTAAAATGTGGCCAATTTTCCAATGGTCATTTTTTACGTACCCAATTTACCAGTGGCCGAGTCCCCAGTAGTTTTTAGTACACGCACTATCAGATGACTAAGTTACATAGACAAAGCTAGTTGTTTGATAGTACTGTCAAGTACCGCCAGTCTGCCGCGTACCCCCCATGGTAGCGCGTACTACAAATTGAGATCTCAGTGTTCCGATAAAACAACCTAACAGGTCTTGTGTACACTCCACTACAAAGGGAACAAACCAATCGACTGAAGCGCATTATCACTTTAAGAGCTAGGCGGTACGGGCTTCAAATAGCGACAATTCTTTTGATGATGTGGCGCACAGCATGCAACGGTCAGTAAGACAAAGGCGGGTACCTGAAGCAGGGACTACAGTTGTGATAAGGTCATTGAAGAACTTTTAGATTGATTAAACTAATTGGAGGAAGCAGTCACTTTACAGCACCAAAGAAACTTGGTCAAATAAAGCACATCTCTTAGCCTAACGCTAAACATTCTGGACAGGACTTGAAAACATACAACAAAAGAACAAAAAAAGATCTAATTTTAAATTGTACGAAACAGTTAAACTTTCGACATTGAAGAAAAAAAAAAGGGGGGGGGGTTGAAAAGGTGAGGAAAAAAAAAGGTTTGGGGGGGGGGGGGGCACTGAGTCAGTTTCTTCCCCGACTCTTTCATCTTAAACAAATGAACACAAAAGTAGTCCAGAATCAACGTGTCAACTTTAGGACGAACACACAAGCACGAGTGAAGACAGAAGAGAGTCCTCTGGTACATGTGCGAATTCAGGTTGACTAATAATAATAAAAATAAAATAATAATATTAAAATGTTATAGGTATTGATATTCTCTCTGTCGATGTCCTTCACTTATCACTAACTGAGACCAGATGACCGCCTGGGAAGTCCGATCTTAAGTTGGATAACGAAAGTCATATGACCAAGTATGTTTTGATGCTTAGGGGCCACCCTTCTGTTTGCTAGAATGACATTGTAACATGTAACATGTTTTACGTTTCGGATGTTCCATCAGTGTTGAAGAAAGTTTACTTCCTAGTCCAAACCTCCCGCAGGACGACGGGGGATGAGAGCGGGCAGGATTTGAACCCTCGACCATCGATAAATCCAAACGACAGTCCAGCGCGCAAACCGCACGACCAGGCAGCCATCCATTGATGGTTATGAGCTGGCGATGTGCTGCTAATGGTTAGTTATATGTTGACATCCGAGAACTAGATAGAAATCTGGCATGACAACTTGTACGAACACATTCTAAATTCAATGCATCTCTATTGCACCCTTAATATAATAACTTAATACTGTTGACTCTTGATAGGTCGACCGTACGGGATCGGAGGCGTGTCGGATTACCAAAAGTTAGCTGTAAGTCAAAGACTTTAACCGTTATCGGTCAAGAAAAGTCTGTGCATGATGTACTAAGATATTCTCGTGTTAATTTCAAGGGTATAAAATACACAATAGACGAAGAAAACAAAATATTAATTGACCTAAACAATACAGAAACATGATTTCAGCGTTCACATAGTGTACTACATTAGAATTCAACCTACATTTCTAAAAATACACGTGTTACACTGCACACTAATGACACGAATTTACGTCGGCGCCGCGTTGGATTACTGAGCGTGTCGGATTACCGGGCGTGTCGGATTACTGAATGTGTCGGATTACTGGGCGTGTCGGATTACTGAGTGTGTCGGATTATGAAGTGTTGGAATAACAAAAGTCATCTGTAGTTAAATTTTATCTTTGCCTCCGCCACCGTTAACACATGAAATGAATTATGTATTATGTGAATTATTCAAATTGAGTAAACTTACAATTACCGGTAGTCTCAGAGTAGATAAGTTCTGGATTGAAGGCAGGGACTTTCTGTTCTCGAATGATGAGTTCTCCTGGAGTGAAGACCGGTACCTGCACTTTCTGTTCTCTGATGATGGCTGTTGATCTGTTCAAGATACTATGCCCAGGTGAGTTCTCTCTCGTGGTGGGCGGGCTGAAGGTGTGGTTGAATGCTGGCTGAGAACCGTTACTCTTCTTCAGAGTACTTAAAATTTTCTCCAGAAACTTTTCAGTGTTGACCTTGGCTATCAGCGTCTTGTTCAAATTGTCCACTTCATGACTCCCGATTTTCTGTCTGTTTGGCGAGGCTCGCGACAGGGCTAGCGTGAGCAGGAGCGTCGCCAGGGTAACAGATGGAAGAGAGCTGCATGATTCGGGGAATTTCATGATTAAAAGTGGGCTGCACTGGGCTTAGAATTGAACGAGAAAGATTCAGAAATTCCAACACGACCCTTTACTTCCGTTTCAATGGGGTTTTAGGTCAGCGTAGCAGACTCAGTGAGGATCACACCGACCAGAACAATGTATTCCATCTTGATTCTGTACGACTGGACGTGCCGCTGAGGGTGACAATGTTCGCGTGGTGACTCCAACTTGTTAACGGTGTGCATTGAACTAGAAATATTTGCCAAAACTAGTTTTTTTGTAGTTTTTTTTTTGTAAGCGAGACGAGAGAGTTTTGGGACTTTGGATTCAAGAAGCCGAACAAGGGGGACAAGTTCAGAGTGAATCACTGAATAAGAAAGCACCCTGATTTAAGTTCAACAAAACACGGACCATGAGGCGGACGACAAGTTCATAAAGTTCTGACAGTACAAGGGGACGTGACGTCATCGTCTCACATCAGAAGCATACCTGCGAGGGAGACGATGTTACTGTTGACAGGTCACAGCGACATCCGGCAGCAATGTTCCTGTAAGAACAAACAACACTTGTGAAAAAAAACAAAAACAAAACAAGGCATAATCTAAACACAAAATATAAATACGAGAATAAATAAATAAATACAATATTAAAAATTAAACTAAATGCGAAAAAAACTAACAAACAAAAAAAACACCTAAATCTTTTAAATTTAATTGTAATTAGATCTACACTTAAACAAAACTATCCGATCATACTGATGAATACGCACATTTTGTTACTGTTGACAATACAATGCTTATGATGAAGTAAAATGAATACACATGGATATAGTAGGCCCACATAATGCCAGGTGTACCAATAGAAGCATATCAAAAGACAAGTTTTAAAACTTAAGCTAATTGTATGCGGAAAAAGACATCTTCAATTATAGCCAATAAGAATACTGTCGGGCAGGAGTAGGCCAATTCTCCAACAGCATCCGTATAAAGATCCTCTAAGACTTAACAGTTTGTTCGCTGGTTTTATATTTCTTCTAGCGACATCCCCCGTCACTGTCAACTCCGAAATCCGGCCAGATATTCATGAACTATTTCTAAACTGATGCTTATATATATGTATCTAAACATCTTTTTCTTACCATTCCGGCCGGATTAATCGAGCGTGATTGACAGAAGGAAAAACTATTTTTGTCTCCAACCTTTTCAATATGTTTCTAGAGCAAACGCTTTCTTTTCCTAAAATAGAATAAGACGAAGTGACAAACTCAAGAATTCTAAAGGAGTTGGAAGATTCCAGCCACGAATGTGATGTCCGAATCCTGAACCACGATTCGCGATGCGACGATTCGCCACACGGGTCGGACTGCGAGACGTCAACAGCTGTCAGTTGACGCCTGAAAGTTCCCGCCAGAGCTAAGGCTTTAGTTAAACTCTTCTAACGGAGTCATTTACATGACCGATTACTCTCTTAGGCAAGAGTGATTGCCCTTGAACTTTTATAGTTATGTTTTAATGCCCTTTATAACAGTTATTAGTAAGGATGAATTTATAATTAACTTCCATCCACTCTTACACAACTAAATCAATAAATATAAGCCAACAGCGTGCAGCGATGTCTGGAAACCAAAACAGAATGCCGATAAAAAAAAAAAAAGTACTTTGAACCAACCAGAAAGAGGTACGACACACACACAGAGGATTCTCAAAATATTAATATTGATAATAACAAGTGAAGTATAAAAATACTTTAAAAAAAACAAAAAAAAGCTTGTCTAAGGAGAATAACTTCACATTTACAGCCATATATCTCAGTGCAGTAAGAATTGTTTCACTAATGACAGGAACACAAAGAAATCTAATGACAGAACTATAAAGAAATCTAATTACATGAACATAAAGAAATCTAATGAGAGGAACATAAAGAAATCTTATGAGAGGAACATAAAGAAATCTTATGAGAGGAACATAAAGAAATCTAATCCAAACAAGAGACAACTCTAGTTTTCTTCTGCTTATTTTATTGAAAAAAACAACAACAACAATCGTGTAGCCTTAGTCAACAAAAAATCTGCAATAGAGTCTCTCTGACGTCTGCTTCTAGTGCAAGTCTACAAACAAGAGAAAACGCAGGAACTCACGCTTCTCCCCCCCCCCCCCCCACCTCGAGTTGAGCAAAAATTGTTCAATATGAACAGAGCGTCGTGTAATGTATTACATTTTTACCAACGCCCCCTCACCCACCACGCGCTGACATGTTGTCGTAAGTGTGTCTGTGTTTTCTTGTTGCCAATGTTTGATTAACGCCCCTGTTGCTACGCGTCAACAAAGGTAGGACAACTGCATACTGTCGGACATGGCGAGGGCAGAAACAATTTCCTCTTGTTGACACCTTCAGCGAACTTCCTCCCCCGCCACAACGCATTAACATACAGTGTATCACACACGAAAACACATGCGCACATAAAGGGACATAACTCATTAACTCATTCACATTTTTTTTGTGCGTCTTTATTTGGCACGTGACCTTTTCGTGACCTTTCACAAATGGGCCATTCACACAATCTTTGCTTTGTGCAAGTCCACGGCAAAAAATAGTTCTTGTTAAACCATAAACAACGTTGCTGACACTTCGACTACTGGTTTAGTTGAGTGACAGCTTGCAGCAGGAGATAGACACATGGACAACAATGAGTTAAGCAGCAGGTTTTGGCACATTGGTTACTGGCACACAAGCTGCCTGGTTCTTGGGTTACTGACACACAAACTGCCTGGTTCTTTAGTTACTGACACACAAACTGCCAGGTTCTTTGGTTACTGACACACAAACTGCCTGGTTATTTGGTTTCTGGCACTAAAACTGTTTTTTTTTTGTTTCTGACACAAACTGGTTCTTAGGTTACTGACACACAAACTGTTTGAGAGTTTGGATACTGTTCTAGAAATGTCTGGTTCTTTGCTTACTGACACAAACTGTCTGGTTCTTTGCTTACTGACACACAAACTGGTTCTTTGGTTACTTACACACAAACTGGTTTTTTGGTTACTGACACACAAACAGGTTCTTTGGTTACTGACACACAAACTGTCTCGTTCTTTGGTTACTGACACAAACTGTCTGGTTCTTAGGTTACTGACACACAAACTGTCTGAGAGTTTGGATACTGTCATAGAAATGTCTGGTTCTTTGGTTACTGACACACAAACTGTCTCGTTCTTTGGTTACTGACACAAACTGTCTGGTTCTTTGCTTACTGACACAAATTGTCTGGTTCTTTTCTTACTGACACACAAACTGGTTCTTTGGTTACTGACACACAAACTGGTTTTTTGGTTACTGACACACAAACAGGTTCTTTGGTTACTGACACAAACTGTCTGGTTCTTTGGTTACTGACACAAACTGTCTGGTTCTTTGCTTACTGGCACACAAACTGTCTGGTCCTTTGCTTACTGACACAAACTGTCTGGTTCTTTGCTTACTGACACAAACTGTCTGGTTCTTCGTTTACTGACACACAAACTACTTAGATTACTGACGCATTTACTCTGTTATCTTTTGTTTTTCGACACACGAGCGTGGATGAAAAGAAATTGTCCTAACACAATATGTTTCAGATAAATGCGCTGCATATTTCTACAAAGAAGACACAAATAAACTATTCCTGTGAATATGGATATGATAAGCCCCCCCCTCTCCAATATTCAAACAAATACACCCACTAAAATGTTATTTCAACAAACGAGGCTATACATAACTTGCGCCCACATAGCGTAATGACGTCATGAGAATGGAAATCTTGATGGAAACGTCATAAGCCTTTTTTTCCTCTCAGCCTATTCTCTTCTCTCCAGCTCTGTTACATTTCTTTTTTTTTTTTCTCTTTTTCCCAACTATGAATAGAGCACTAAACATTGTAAAGTAAGACAAAAAACCAACAATGGCATGATCATAAGGAAATAATTCATCAAAAACAAAACACAAATAAAAAAATAACGGCTGAGATGTAGAATACGCCTCTGAGATTGCAAGAGGAAGCGGGGGAAAAAAAGGATCGACATTTGATATCAGAAGCGGATCAAGAGGGATGTCTTAAATCCAGATCCAATATTGGAAGCTCCTCCCACGCCGTTGTGGGGGGCGATGGATATTTCAGGGGCTCAGTATCAAACTCTGGGCCCATTTTATTTTTGTTCCGCAAGAACGTGCCCCAAATCCCACAAAAGAAGCTAGATATTATTGTCCCCTTCCATTCTGAACTTCAAAATCAAAGTTGCTTATCATCGATTTAAAAAAAAAAAAAGCCTAGGGAACCATGCCCTACTATTTCTCGATTGCTCGAATTATGACGTCAATTTAGTTGACCTTTGACACAATATTATTCCCCACCCCCCTTTCCAATTCTATGTCTTCTAATGTAATTCTCAAACCACTGTTAATCAAATCTGACCTTTTCTCTCTGGACAGAGGATAATGATAGCTTGGGAAAGGAAAAAAAAAGGGGGGAAGGGTGAAAGGGGTTAGGGGGAAGTGACCTTTGACTCTTATCAAGACTTAATCAAGATATGCGTATTATAAATATTTGATGAAGTGACCAAGGAGGTAGTGACGTAATTGCGTCAATGAATGTTAACTATCCATGCCATTGTCTGAACGTGGACGCCCACAAAAGGAAACCAGCTTACATTATACTACGTACTCAATTATTGCATCTCTTTTCTTGACTCCACTCTACAAAGGAGGCGCGGTGGCTGAACGCTTGAACCGAGCTCCTGGGTTCGAATCCTGGTGAAGAATGGACTTTTTAATTTCGGGATCATTGGGTGTCCACACAGCTCTAATGTAATGGGTTCCTGACATAAGTTGGGGAAAAGTAAAGTCGGTTGGTCGTTGTGCAGGTCACATGACACCCTCGTTTGCCGTGGGCCACAAAAACCGATGACCTTTACATCATTTGCCCTATAGATCGCAAAGTCTGAAAGGGGTACTTTACTTTTTTTTGTTCTATATATGTACAAGAATTTGTGCCTTTACTTTTTTCCTCTTTTCATTACACACAACCTAGACGTGAGTACACAACCTAGACGTGAGTCCACAACCTAGACGTGAGTACACAACCTAGACGTGAGTGCAAGCTAACTGTAGAAACTGTAGAAGAAAAAGATTGGGTTTAAAATAAACATTTACTAAAAGTGTCATCAATGATTTAAGTAGGAGTTCACTCCTCTTCTTCAAATACTTTCCGGAACGACGAGATGTTAAGGAAGAGCAGTCTAGTCGTACTCACAGATTCGGCATCTCGAATTAAGCTAAGTATCTGACTCTTAATACTATTATTCATCTACAAATATGAGAATAATATGTTCTATATATGCCGTCATAGTACAATGTATTGCGCATACTTTTGTTTTTTAAATCTTTGTTTTAAAAATGCTTTATACCTGCAAACATAAAGCACATTTCATTTGATCTGATTTTACATTTGTACTAAACGTAACTTTGGGAACAGCACAGAAAACAACATCGGATTATCAGCAGCTAAGTATTTAGCCAAACATCCATTTGCAAATGAAGATTTTATTAGCCGCTTCCCTACGAACGTTGACTGACCTGAAGTCGTCAGAGACTGGACAAAAGAAATCGTGAAATTCGCAAGACGTTACAAACAGGAAGTACATATGACGATAATCGTCAGAAGTAGAAGAGACAGGAAGCCACGGTGACAGGCCCTGCGGCCAGATTTAGAAACAACACTATCTGATTTCATCAAGCGTACCCCTACATGGTAATGGGGGCTACAAATAGCTCAACATTGAGGGAAATCAGTTAAATAAAAACCCACAAAAAAACAAAAAAAACAAAAAATGATGAATAGTTCTTATGGATTAGTTGATCGTGTGATTTAAAGACGTGGAAATAAGTGGGTGAAGGAATAAAGCGATGTTTAATTTTAGAACTCTCAAGTATATAATATATATATATATATATATCAGTTTTAAAGCCATGACGATTTACTAATCACCAATTCCCACTTGCTATGGACGATTCATATGAAAATTAAACATGTTATTACTTTTGCCTTTACCTATCCCTTAGTCTTTTGGATCGTTGGGGCACCATGCAAGATTTGTTGACCGTCTTTCTCCATTCCTCTCTGTCTTTTCCCTTAAAACCTCTTTCAATGGCAGGTCCGTCCATTCTTTTATGTTGTCTTCCAATCGCTTTCTCTGCCTCTTCTTCTTTTTCCTGGTACTGTTACCTGAAGGAAGGTCTTTGCAAGCCACAAAGACCTTGCAATATGACCATACATTTTTAGCTTGTGTTTTTTTACGATAGTTAGCGGGTCATCGTGGGGTCCAATCGCTGTAGTAACCCTGTCTCTAATCTCTTCGTATGTGATGCGGTCTTTAAAAGTGATACCTAGGATTCTTCTGTAGCGTCTCAATTCCATTGCTAGGATCCTTCTCTCTAGCTCTGGAGTCAGCTTCAAAAATATACAGCTATGCCTTTGTCTTTCCATATTATTTTAAGTTTTGGAAGGGCTGCTGTGGTCTGTGCAATTAAGGCCAGTAGTTCAGGTTTCATTAATTCATCTGAGACAATAGCTCCGAGGTATTTGAAACTACTGACATTAGTCAGCTTTTCACAACCAAAACTGATATCCCTTTTAAAGCCCTGTTGGCTATTGGTCATAATTTGTTGTTTTTGCTTCGGTATTTATTGCATACTATATGCTGCGGAAGTTTTGTCTATACGCATCACCAAGTCAGCTAGTTCTTCTTCTGTCCCTGCTAGGCCATCAATGTCATCTGCGAAGCGCAAGTTAGAAATTCTTCTTTCTCCAATGCTTACAGTACCTTCATAGCCCTCGAGGGCATCTTCCATTTTCCTTTCAAAAAAGATATTGAAAAGTGTTGTTGAGAGTAAGAAGCCTTGTCTCACTCCAACTGGTTTTAAACCGGGTAAGCCATTTTCACGATCGCAATCGCTGCGGTTAAATTAAACAAAAACGTTTCTTTATTCGAAAATTTCTACCCAATAAAGTTTTTTAAAAACAAGGTGACAAAAGAGAGTTTGTGTGGAAACACAAACTCAAAATCGGCCCCCGAAGTGGTCCACCCAGGCAGGCTTTAATATTTTCAGAAAGAACATCCAAATGAATTTGTATCACAGACAAATGAGAGATAAGCATGGAGAAAGAAGGTTAACAGATCTTGTGTAGTGCCCCAACGGTCCCGCAGATCAAAGGATAGATGAAAGTGAATGTAAAGTTAGATGTGAACCTGGCCTAACTAGTTCCCCTTTCAGACCCTGTGGTCTATAGGGCAGATGATGTAAAGTTTATCTGTTTTTGAGGCCTACGATTAACGAGGGTACACATGTAGCCAGCACAACGACCAACCGCCTTTACTTTTCCCCAACTAATGTCAGGTACCCATTAGAGCTGGGTGGACTCAGAGGCGCCCAAGGATTCCAAAGGTGAAAATCCGTCTTCACCAGGATTCGAACCCGCGACCCCCGGTTCGGAAGCCACCGCACTTCCCCTGGCCTAACTGATTAAAAAAAATTTTTTAGAAATTGGGTGAGCATGTCTAGAAATATAAGTCAGGAAAATGAAGTTTACAAGATTACTATTCGTTTTAAATTAGGTCTAACCTATAATGCATACTAATTAGCTTTTTCTCTTTAAAAAACTGCTTGCATAACTGATTTTAAAAATTAGATTTTTCGCTTTCAGAAAAAAAAAGAAGCCGTTGCATCAGAACTTTGAATGGTCTAAAATACTGTGATGTCGGATTTTCAATATCTTTTCTAGTTTACGAGATCTAAACGGGACAGACGGACAGACATTTCGCACAAAACTAATAGCGTCTTTTTCCTTTTCGGGGGCCGCTAAAAATTCGAATTTAAAAAAAAGTACAAAATAATACTTTCCGTTTTCAACTATTCAAACTTTCATATGTGTGTGTTTTATAATTTCAACAGCACTCCATGGTGTATATATAAATCTATACATAGAAGCACTTGGTATTTGGAGGTTTATATCATTGGACGTTTTTACAAAACTTATATACACTCTGTCCATCTGTCTGTCAGGTAAAATGTTTGAATACTATCTATCTATATATCTGTCTGTCTGTCTATCAGCCTAGTAAAAAGAGACATTGCATTTTGCAACGCGATACTCGTACTCACCTTCCGAACGGAACTATTATAATAATACTGTGACAATGTTGCTGATAATAAGTACCGTGCAATGTTAAAGTACGTTGACAATGTTACTGTTACAAAATTACGTGGACATTGTTTCTGTTACAAAAGTACTGAGGTATTGTTACTGTTAAAATATTATTCTCACAATGTTACTGTTACAATGGTACTGTTACAATGCTACTGTTACAACGCTTGTCTGACATTAAAGTTCTAGCTAGTGATAGAAGCTGCATTTTGAAGCTGAAATGTGATCTTATCAGTAAATCGGAGAAACAATGATTGTAATTTTATAATACAATCACACATTTCACAATATAATAACACATTTCATAATATAATCACTTTTTTGTTCAGTTTGAGTTGAATTCGAGATGGGCAGAACGGATTGTTCCTGTGGGGACAGAGGAAGTTCTGAACAGAGAGAGATGATTGCCCCTATCCCTAGGAAAAGTACGAGGGCAGTAAGAACCAAAATACTTAGAGTCCCACATAATCCCGAACATAATCGAACTAAACACGAGAAGTGCTCAGCTACTGGGCCAGCTGTCCGGTTAGAATGAAACATGGTCCATCGACAGCAGAATTACGCGGTCGAAGGCCAAGGTCATTGCAATCGTCGTTCCCGTAGTCGTAATTGGGCACTTGTCTGTACTTACGCTACACGCCTCCAAGGAGCTAGATATCGATCTGGGTAAGCTTGGGTGTGTGTATATAGAATGTATGAATGTTTGTATGTTTGTGTGTGGACACTACAAACAGCATCAGTGGAATCTCGCGGACTAATTGATCAACATAGATCGTCTTCGTTTCCCAATTTTGGGTTTGTATAAAACTGTTCATAATTTAACGGATTGCTACAACAGACTGGAAAGAAATTTCTGTAATAGAAAACAAGGCTACAAATCTTAGTACAAACACAGAACCTAATATCTATAGTGGTGGAGATTAAACGGGGAGGGGGGCGGTTAATTGGAACAGTCAGTCTACCGAGAAGGTATATGTTACGATCATCAATAGTGCTAGATGTTACGAACAAACTTGAAGCCAAGATGTCATATTGAAGCACAATCAATGATCGTAATTGCCAAGGATTCAGAAATCGTCAGTTGATAAGATGATCATCTAGAAGTTGCTAGTTGATAAGAGGATCATCTAGAAGTTGCCAGTTGATAAGAGGATCATCTAGAAGTTACTAGTTGACAAGACGATCTAAGTATATTATTATATATTCAATGAAGAAACTTCTCTTCGTCTAAAACAAATACTTTAATTCAAAACTTGGAAAAGCTATTCACAAATAATTACATTGGTTAAATGTACTTGAATAGAATAACTGATCTACACAATAATATAATTGAGTTCTAACACTAGACTCTCGTACATGTTATCTCTAATACGTTCCACACAAGACTGGCGGTCAAATCTCTCAGCTTACAAAGCTTGGGTGTTTTGTCATGTGACTAAATATCTCTCTGCCGCTGGGTTAAAATCTGACCAATAAATGCAGCTCAAAGTACAATAATTAATACTTTAAACCAATCATATTTATTTCAAAACATAATCCTGCTGCGTGATAGCAAATCCCGAGGTAGCTAAAATTCTGCCGACAAGCTAAATATAGACTATGGGTAAATATAGATATAGTGTACGTGACCGTATAAGAAACAAGCAAAATATTTTTAAAATCCGTTTTTAAAAGATAAAGCAGGAGAACTCTGCACTTACAACTATGTATCTCTATAATGTAGAAGTTATTTCCTTTATTCAATATCAAACTAAATAATTACTCTACGCCAATGAATAATTGTGCAAAGTTTCAGCTTGATCCGAGAATGAATGTGGGAGAAATAACATGCACAAACCTTTTACCAGACAGACAGACAGACAGAGTGACTTGATATAATCTTTGTAATAAAAAACGAACACAATTTGAAGAACAGTAAAGGCAGGTCATTGACCTTATCTATTTTTTCTAAGCTGTTTTCCCTTCTACAAATAAAGAGTTACCTCTCCTTAGGACCCACCAGTTGACACTGAATCTAGCTGGTTTTACTTTGTTGAGTTTACATGCGCTTCTAACTAAACAGAAGCAAGGAAGTATTGAGTTCCAACCTTATTAACTTTACTTATTAGCGCATTGGAGAAAACATGTAGGAACCAGGCATCTTCCAGCACTCCTGAGTGGTTGCCCATGTCTATATCTCAATTCTGACCTTCATATTATCAGTTCATTCTTTTCCCCTTCCAATACTTTCCCTGTCACGATCTAGAAGTGAGCGCCATTAAATTTCCGAGCTATCTGCAGCATAAAGCTTATGACTTGGTAATCGTCCAGCGTTTAGAAACAAACAAAATTTGATTTTTAATGCGAGTAGGTCATTATAACCTTTTTCAGAGAGAAGGCAAAAATAAAAAAAAAAAAAAAAAAATGGCTAGGAGTGGAGAAGTATTAACACTTTGAAGGTGGAACCACATATTCTGTAGCCAGCAAATAATGCAATGCTAATCTAGCGCGTTTCTTTGTGAACTCATCAACAAATACTTCATTTCTTTCTTCCTTTCATCCACCTCTCGGTTATAAAAGAAAAAGATTTCGCTGTTAATGTTTCCTCTTCCAATGAACTCACTAGCACTATGTCCCGTCATTGAACCGATTGAAAAGTAAAACTGCTATGGTAAGCAAAACATTAGTTAAAACTTCCCCACTCTCATCTCTACAAAGCCCACAGTAATGGTCGAATCATTTCCTATTGAAATAAACTACACTCAGAATAGAAAAGGTTGAATAATATCCGTATAAATTACACAAAACACTTCTTTAAAAAAATAAACAGCACAACATAAAAGCAGGATGGCTATCTGATCTTGTGGTATGCACTCTGGACTGCTGTCTCGATGGACCCAGGTCTGAACCTTGCCCTCCGCTATTCCTCTCCTTCCTTCGGGAGGTTTCGGCCCAATATGTAACTATTTTCAATTCTTAAGGAATATCCGAAACATTAAAACAAAACCAAAAACAAGGGAGACAAAATACTAAGGCACCTAGAACTTTGGTGAGATCAGACTTCATCATCTAGGAAGCTTTTTGCTAAAACAAGATACTATAAAAAATATGTATGCAGACAAAATACTGACACCTAGATTTAAAAACAGAGCCAGGCCTGGTAGACATCTAGATCTATGATGACATAAAAAAAAACAATACACTCACCAGTGTCATATCTGTAGAAACATATTGTTGCGTAAAATCACTAGCACAGGTGGACTACATTGATGATTACTAAGTGCAAGATTTGAGAACCTTTGACATAATTCTACCCAAACATGCCCGAGAGCGCGACAAACACGCGGGATTGTGACAAGCCGTGCACGGTGACAGCTTCCACCACCCAATACCAAGGTCACATGCAAAGCCGACAGCGCACTGCTGTTTTTATACGTTTGTCCATTTTTTTTTTCCTATTTTTTTCCTTTTGTCTGTTCTCCTAAAAGTACAACGCCATTTCGAGTTCACAAAACAATGGAATTTCGGCAAGACTGCTCTCTGGAATGTGGACATTTGAGCTGAATCGTGATTGATCAGCAGTTTCCCGCTCTTTTTTTAAAATGCATTTTGCTTTGGTCGATCTTTCTAGACTGAGGACAGCAGACAAAGGTGAAAAAAGTAATTGCATACACTGATTCCTGCCATATTGATTCACAATTAAAAACTATCCTCTATTAATTATCAAACTTTTTTTTTTTATTTGAAACAAATACCAATTTTGACGACTTAAGTCTGCACAAGTAAGAGTAGATTTAAAAGACAACAACTAAGTTTAATGAAGTGGTTTTATCATACACGTTGTGGAGTCTATACTAGAAAAGAAAAACAGTAAAGCTCCCCCTTTCAGACCTTGTGGTCTATAGGGCAGATGATGTAAAGGTCATCTGTTTCTGAGGCCTACGGTTAACGAGGGTGTCATGTGGCCAGCACAACGACCAACCGCCTTTACTTTTACCCAACTAATGTCAGGTACCCATCAGAGCTGGGTGGACTCGCCCGAAGATCCCGAAATTAAAAATCCCAGTTTTAACCAGGATTCGAACGCAGGGCCCCCGGTTGGGAAGCCAAGCGCTTTAACGCCACCGCGCCTCCGGAGTCTAAACTACTACTGCAAATATTTTGTCTTCACAGTGAAATTTTTTTTGTATGACATTTAAAAAAAAAAGACAATACCTCCATTATTAAACTTCAAATATAATAAAATATTTTAATAAAATAAATACAATATTTTTCGTCACACCGTCAGCTACTAGATATTACTCATTTTCTAATTCGGCCAGCGAGGAAGGTATATTGGTGCCGTTGTGTGATTGTTTTACGGTATGTTCATTATACCGACATCTAGATCTAACACTAGACCTAAAGTTTTGATTTAGAACTCTTAAGATCTAGTCTGGATCTACTTCTAGATCTAGAATCTAATGTAGTCTATATAAGATTTACGTAAAAATATAGGCAACGCTTATAAACGTCAATAAAATTGAAGCAACTTTAAAGTTACTCAGTTATTGCATTTACGGAAACATACTAACATGGCTGACTACGACATGTTGGCTTTAGACATAGATCTAGTCATTAGCGGCCTTGGGGGTTGGCAAGTGGGGCAACCGCCAAAGGCCCCGCGATCGACCATTTTTTGTCACCAACTTAGAAAACCAAATCAGTACTCATATACTAGGACTTGTTAGTCAATATTTTCCCAGTATCTTTAGGATACCAATTACCATTTAAGCATACATATTTGGTTTTGAAATACCGTTCAGTTTCAGGAAAGACTGCATCTAATGACCTGACGATTCTAAAAGGCTATCATCGATTAACAATTCACAATAAAAACACGTAGTGGAAGCAACCAATCCAAATCGTATATTTTGTATTTAAACATTGACGTCCAAACGGATTTTATTAGGAAAATGCGTGGTGATAAAGTTTGAACCACACCTTGTATTAGGAAAATTGAATATGAAAGAGTCATTTATAACATTTGTAGTAAAATAAATAAATAAATTGATTTTTTAAAAATGGCAATTACTAAACAAATCGACAGTGTTTTCTTGACTTTCGCTGGTGATAAGTTCTAAAAGGGCACGCTGAGGTCAGATGTTCGTGGTATTTAGTTTCATATAGGTACACATGTTTTCGAATCTAAACAGTATCACAGGACATCCCAAAACACTTAAAACCTCTTGATAACCATTTCTCATTTCATTAACAACTTTTACATGCTGTTCCTTTTAAAAACTCATTAAATCTTCAGTCATTTTTAAAAGTTTTATACAACACTGTTATGTCGCATTACAGTAAAAAAAGATTTGGTAGGTATACATTAAATATAGGCCTACTGTTAATTTGGTCTGCAATGGAAAAAAAAGCTTGAGGGTGTATGAGAAGGATTCCTTATTTAATACTGTAACCTAGCCTGTATTGAACCAGTTGATGTGCTGGTAGGCCTACAGCTATGTCGGTCAATCAGCTTCCAGAAAGTTTGGCTATGACGTATTAAGTTTTTTTTTCCCAATAGGCTACTCTGCCTAAACAGCGTGCGGCCGTGGGTAAACTCGTGTTACCTTGTAAAAAAAACAACAAAAAACGTGGGAGTATTTTTTTTTCAATTAATTTTATTGAAAACCCGTGGTATAGCCCTTTCACAAAAGTCAGGTCTGTGAAAGTGTAGGGGCCACTGTAGCTCTTATAGCACACATTGTTCTTATAGAACGAACAATGGGCTTCAATTCGCAGAGTGAGAGAGGAGACATAATAGTAGTAGTGCGTGTGTGTTTTTCTTTTTTTTTGCTTCTGTTAATGCAGAACAATTACAATACAGTCTATAATATACTTACGTAATGTAGCTACGTAATGTTCTATGTTTTGTAGTAAAAATAAGGCCCACAGCTTAGAGGCGGACATACTGAATTGTTATTGTTACAGCGTTAGAGACGGATGAGCCCGTTAGCGTGATGAGGTTACGTGTATATATATAGTCTACCCTTACAGCTAAGGGCCCCGCACATGACTCTCACACAGGGCCCCACGCATTGCTAAGGCCGCCCCTGGATAGTCTCCAGCCTAATTTAGATTTATTTAATTTTTTTTTTTGAACAGTCAAATTAGAGTGATTCCCCGTGGAGCTAACGAGTTAGTAAGTCTTATCCCAGCGACATACATCAACTGTTAAATTTCTAGGAAAATCGTTAGAGCCGTTTTTGAGATCAGCTGTCTGCTTAGCCATCCTTGTTCCATGAAGAGTGACTTGAATAAAGGTATTGTAAAAATACTTTAAAAAAAAATCTTACAGTAAGCGTAGTTGTATCAATTAATCTGTATCAGTCATGTGATTAAATTTTTTAACTGATCTAGACCAACATCAGACTTGGCGAGTCAAAGCTTGAAGAGCTGGACAAGTTCACTAACCTTGGCAGCATCATAACAAATTATTCGGATGCCTACCATGATGTAGCGTGCCGAATAGGAAAGGCGGGGAGCATTTTCCAAAGGCTGTAGCCTATTTGGACTAGCCAAGCCATTGGGCTCGAGACAAAAGTACACCTTCTCAACATAATTGTCATCCCAACTGCAACATATGCATGTGAGACATGGAAGTCATCTGTCAAAATTGAGAAAAGGCTAAATGTGGCTCTACAAAAATGGCTGAGACGACTTTGGGAGTCAGTTACATAGGTCGGGTCTCAAACAAGGAAATCCTATGCCGAACTGGCAGTCGAACACTTAGTGAGGTTGCGACAGAGCGTCGCATAAGGTTTGCGGGACATGTTCTACGACAAAATGAACTACGTATACCAAGAGTTGCGATGACATGGAGGCCAATACTAGGGAAGCGCAAACAGGGACGTCCTCGTATTACTTGGCGCCACACCTTCATGGAGAATCTCAGAACAGTGGACACCAGGGGAGAGGAGGCTTCAGACATCGCCAACGACAGATCTTTATGGAGACAGCTGGCTGCCCAATGCGCCTTACGGCGCTGGAGGAACTAAGTCTAAGTCTAAGTCTAGACCAACAATAATAAAACAGTGCAATTAGAAATATTTTTACCAATTGTTTTTGTTTAGCGCTATTTCAAGCTTTTAGCCTTCTCAATTAGCTATGAATGGTTTTTAAAAGCATTTACAAAATAAATAAATCAACCACTTTGCTAGTGAGGCAATTATGACTGGAGAAGATTGTAAAGTTATATATTGTTTGTTTCAATTTAGAGCGTCGACCTACAAAGGGGATTAATTCAGCTTATATCACCACTTCAAGTACTGTTTCTCTCCCTTGTTCTAGATACCAAACAAAATAATTAATAAACAATAGTTACTTAAATAAGTTTTGAAAAATTGATTCTTGTCTTGTCAGGTAAACGAAAAAATTGTGTAAAATTTCAGCTTGATCTGAGATTGGGTGTCGGAGAAATAACGTGTACCAGATGATCTAGTAGACTCTAATAATTAACCACTGAAGTCTGGCAGATTTTTGGCAACAAAGGTCCGCTAATATGTAGATTTAGAAAACTGTGAACCACAGCTGACCTGCACAACAGCCATAGCCATGGTCCATTGCCGAAAAAAAAAGAGTTATACAAATCATTACATATTTTGGCCTACGAGGGAATTTTTATGGCCAATTTGACTTCTTTACCCCCAAAACATTGTCGACAAAGCAAAGCAGTAACCACAATGGAAACGTGCAAGAGTTTCCATAGGACACACCGCACTTAGTCCAACATCCATTCTTGATAGTGACAATAACATTTCTAAAAGCCAAGAATTTACCCAGCATACTTGTCTAATAAAGGAATACATTGTCAGATTACAGGGAGCTATTGTACAGTAGTTATCAACCTTGTTAAGTCATTGGCTGAAATACAGATACGACAGCCTGATAACCCTTCACTACAAAGTTTATGCCGACATGTTTGTCAGCGATACTTACTGGATATTCTGCAATATCACGCAATACCATTTTATGCGGACGCCCGGCATCTCGCAGGAAATCATATATTTAAAGGAAGAGAGATTTAAAAATTGCTATGTGAAGAACCAACAGGCTTCGTACTTGAGTGGGAAAAAAATCTTTTAATTCAAACTGATTTGTATCAATGTTCACAGCAGACTAATGACGAATACTAATGACCTGACTACTTCTTAAGATTCACTGATACATTTCTTCACGACTGCTAACCACGTCTGCCCAACTCTAGCAGACGATATTTAAACACGAGCTGTCTTTTTTTTTTACAATCATCATCTGAGTAATCTTTAATTTGATCACTAGTTTTGGACCATGCCTTGGCGTAGAGAGCAGCATCAGGAAACTTTTTTTTTGCCAAAAAGTTCTAAGTTGAATTTAAAATAGCAATAACTTCTAGTAAGTAGGAGTGTTTGTTGAATCTCTTGACTTGTTAATTTTCTTGACATATTTATTCTTTTTATATTGACTAGATGTATAGATTCAGTATATCACTACAGCGACCAAAATGGAGGTCTACAAGGCATGCGTTCTTAACACGCTACTGTACGGCAGCGAGTCGTGGACAACCTACACAAAACAAGATAGAAAACTAAACTCACTCCACTTGCGCTGCCTTCGAAAGATCTTGAAAATAACATTGAAAAAAAAAGAGTGTGTAATACTGAGATCCTCGTGAGAACGGGCCTTCCCAGCATCTTTACAGTCCTCAGGCAACGCCACCTGCGCTGGCTCGGACATGTTCACCGGAAGAAGGACAATTGCATCCCGAAAATAATTTTCTACGGGCAACTCGCGTCTGGCTCAAGAAAAACTGGCCACCCCCACCTCCGTTACGTGGATGTGATAAAAAGGGATTTAAAATCAGTGAACATTGATACTGACCATTGGGAGTACATAGCCCAACACCGCACTAGTTGGAGAGAGACGGTGACCAAGAAAGCTATAGACAGTCAAAAAACATGGGCCTCGATTCTTGAAGAAAAGTGTGCCACACAGAAAATGGCCAGCTCCTCTACTACCAAAAGCGAAGGCAACCTTGACCTGCAATATATGTGGACGGGAGTGTCTCTCCAAAATAGGGCTTCACAGCCATTCGAAAAAGTGTTCGAGATGAACCATAGTCGTTTTACATCTGAAGAAGGCCACTAGAATAAGATCCAGTATAATATAAATAAATGAATAGTATATTTGTTCGTAAAGGGAGTCTTCAGGTTGTTTTCTAATACTGGATAGGATTAACTTTTACCATTATCGATACAGCGTGGGTTTTGACTTGACACAATGTTCATTGTAGTGAAATGATAAATCCTCACAAATTACTTCCAACAGAGTCAAACTACCATTGAATAGTTATAGCACTTTGATGTTGTTGGAGCACGCCCATGCGTCCGTTGTACCCCCCAATGCACTCTGCAGTCATAATAAATTTAGTTTTAATGTAAAATTGAAGCCTCTGGTTATTGGTCTTTCATTTACACCCCTGGTTATTAATCTAACATTTATATTGGCCACCTTCAGTCGTAGAACGACTTTGATTCATCTCGAACACTTTTTCATATGGCTGTGGAGCCCTATTTTGGATAGACACTCCCATCTACACATAAAATCTAACATTTACGCCTCTGGTTATTGACCTAACAGTAAAAAAAAATCTTCAAAAATGGAGAAAAAAACAACAACAAAACAAAGATGAATTTCTATGAAGGTTTTGTGAAAACTTGCCAGGAATTTGAATCCTGATGAATCTGGGGCCTGAATGTCTCCTCAGCACGCACTTAGACACTAAATATCAAAGTTAAATGGATGTCTTGATAAGGTGTCTTGTTAAGATGTCCTGATAAGGTGTCTTGTTAAGATGTCCTGATAATGTGTCTTGACGTTTCACACGGAGATTTAATTGTTTTGTCATTGTGGAGTTTGTTACTGAACGCGAAATGTTCTCGTTAGACTGCTATTCAAAAAGAAGGATCTCAGAAGGCGGTGAAATGGTGCGGACCTCACAAAGAAACACCACTCAGAAGAAGGTTTACTTTTTACGATCATTAAAAACCTAACACAAAAAAAAAAAAAAAATCAGTAATGAAAAAAACAACTTTTTTTTAACGTAAATTTGATTTTTATTGGGGATGTTCGTTCAAAAGTTAATCACCACGTGACCTGTTCTCTGTTAAACGTTTTTATTTTAAGATCCCGTCTACGTTCTTCGAGCAATAACGTTCATTAAGAGAGAGGAGAAGCTATATAAAGAAACGTGGTGGAGATATAATGGAACTAAAAACAAAGGAGGCCATATTGAAAGAATACTGTTGCCAACTGCTTTATGCTATAATAGAAAGAGCATTGAATTTTGTGCAGTGCTGAAAATGTGTACTTATTGTATTGTCAAGTAAACCTTTTTTTCTTTGGGCAGATTATATAACCTAGGTTAACGAGGGTGTCATGTGGCCAGCACAATGACCAACCCAGTTTTTTTCCCCAACTAATGACAGGTAGCCATTAGAGTTTGGTGGACTCATGGACATCCTAAAAATACCGAAATTAAAAATCCCAGCCTTTATCGAGATTCAAACCCGAGACATCTCCACTCGGAAGACAAGCGCTTAAATTGGTTCCTGAAAATACTTCGCTTATCAACACTTTCGTATTCTGCACATCGGACACTGTGTGTCTGTGTGAGAGAGAGAGTGTGCATGAGAGTGTAAGAGAATGTATGCGAGAGAGTCTGTGTATGAGAAAGTGTGTGTATTTTGTGTGCATGAGAAAGTGTGTTTAGGAGGATGTGTAAGAGTGTGTATAAGAAAGCGTGAGTGAGAAAGCAAAAAGAAAATACGGAAAGTAAAAAAAAAAAAAAGGATAGAATTAAAAAATGTTAGAAGGAGAGACGGAGAGAGAAGGAGAGGTAGAGAGAGAGAGATAGAGAGGGAGAGAGAGAGAAAACATCAAGATGTCTGAGATAAAAGACTGTCAAGTGACTTCAACTTCAGAAGTACCATCTTATGGCCTGATCGAAAGGATCGTCCCAGCTACATGTACAACCATTCTCAGGTTGAAACAAGATGCGTGTCTTCGGGATCTAGGTTTCTATAGGTAGGAACAAAAAACTAGTTGCAAGTCGATTCATCATCTTTCCATTAGCCGACTTAAACGTGATTCTTAATTTTTAAATTAACTGAAACACAGTGCGGGAAAAAATCCAATAAAAGGAGGTGATTCTAAGCAATAGAAGAGAAGCATATTTAGGCTTATTACTATTATTTACATTTTTTTTTTACTTTCACACCCCCCCCCCCCCCCCCCCCCCCATCAACTTTTCATGACTAGGAAAGGAGTACTCAACAGACGCAGAAATGAAAATTAAAGATTAATGGCCTGTTGGTTTTATCTACCTTTGTGTCAGACACTGTAACATCCAGAGACACAATGATGTTAGCCCTTGAGGGAGGATTGGGCTAACAGGATGGGGGGGGGGGGGGGTAAAGTAGTTAACACTTGAGTACTTCTAGGTTAAGAGAAATAGTCCTGGGCTTACAATTATCTGTGTACTATAGTCCTTTTTTTATCTACTTCTGCTTAAAGAAAACAGATCCCAGGCCCTAACAATCACTACAATTTTGTAGGTTCCCAAAGTGTATGACAGAACGTACTATTAGCTGTGTGTAAGTTGAAGGGAACAAAACTTGGAAGGTTTTCAAGACATATTGTCAAGCACAATGTGAAACAGACTTAAGGAACCAGGGGAGACTAATACTATAATTATAGTCTGCTCCCGAGTTGTATTATTTTTTAGCAATGCGAAACAAAAAAATAGGTCAGCTACCTTCAAACTCTCATTCATCAACAGTTTTTAAACTTGTAGTCTCAGATTTTTTTTTAGATTTCTATAACTAGTTAGCTGTCTTTCATCAGGTTAAAAATTAACATCGATTTTGAAGTTTCATGTCAGATTGAAATACCTTAGAGAAATGGAACTGAATTGATTCACATTTTCAAATATCAAAAACATTATCACCTACACCTTGGTTCACTGCATTCTTGGGGTACCGTTATATTAAATTTTAGATCTGCCATAAATGTTATTGTGACTTTTATTTTTTGCTAACATAATACAATAGAGAAAGTGATACCAAAGAGGCAGTAGCGTTGCAAGGTACTGTAGGGCACTGGTTCAAGAATATGTTAGTTGGTTACTTCCTCAAGTTTGAATGTGACAATAAATCGCCCGCTATTAATCAGTACGTTTACGAAAAAGCATTGTCAATACAGATGATACATAGTGCAACTATTTGCAAGTAATAGTGTCACTGTCACTGCAACTAATTTTGTTGTACGACTTCTGATACAAAACATATCTTATACATTCGATACATTTAAATTATCATATGTCAGGGGTTGAAATATCAGAGGTTTTAATATCAAAGGTAGCATAGGTTGTAATATTATAGGTTGTAATATCATAGGTTGTAATATCATCGGTTGTAATTTGATAGGTTGTAATATCATAGGTTGTAATATCATAGATTGTAATATCAGAGGTTTTAAAATAGAGGTTTTACTATCATACGTTGAAGTAGCAGAGGTTGTGATATCGGAGTTTGTGAAAGCCGTTAAGGCGGAGCGAACAGTCAACTAACTATTCCACTCATTGAACTATACAGATTTATAAAGATATAATGAAACCATTGATACCGATGTGTCATTTCAACAAACCACCTTTTGATCACCTTATCTTTATATACAGTAACTCCAAGTCTGACTGTCAACACTTTCTAAAGCCTTTTTTTTTCTTTCAGACCCAGCGCCCAAAAAAAACAAAAAAACTCATCTGCTACAACTTATCTCATAGAAGCCCGGGGCTGGACAGAGGCTAGCCGAGCTGGGAATGGTTATTTTTAAAAAATCCATAAAATATTGACAGAAATACTCGAACTAATGAGATACGCTTATCATGGTACATTTCTACGTAATGCAGGGGAGACGAGTCTGTAAACCATTGATCAATTTCTCTTCGTTCAATTATCAAGGGTTGATATTGGCTTGGCAAAAAAATTTCTCCAGATGCAGATTTCTCCAAATGTTGAGAGAAAGTGCGTGTAGCTTATCGACAAGTTTCGAAATCAATAAATGTATCTGTAGGTTCAATCATCTACTTGCTTAACTGTCTCTGCCTTGACCAGGCTGACAAGTCGCAAGAAACCAGGGAATGGAGCTATTCGTTTGGCTAGGAATGGGGGGGGGGGGGGGGGGGCAGAAAAAGGGCGGAAACTACAGAACTTCATTAAAAAATAGTAATTTAGTAGAATAATATCATTTCGTTTTGCATCCTTCGACAATTCTGGTACCAGTAAAAGGTTTTTAAAAACATTATTTAAAAAAATATTTTGAAAATAATTAAAGAACTTTGTTAACGGCCTCCGAAAGAGTAAGAACTGTATCAGTTTTGTGAAGTGATCCCGAAAGGGTAAAAAGTCTCTTAGTTTTGTAGTCTCTCTGTCCGTCCATACGGTTACCTGACAAATTAAACTCTGACTAACTGAAAGTGCTATTGAAAGTTTTCACGCTACTATGTAATGTACTCGAAATTAGTGCAACGGCTCTGGTCTTATGTAAGTGACACGTTTCATCTTTTTTCCTTATTAAATAGAAGCCTAAGTTTTTTTCTGAAAGGATTTATACATTCTGTGCCTATCTTGGCACTGCAGAATCAGATTCTCAAAACTCTTCTGTTTCTAGCACAAATAAGATTTTTACTCTAGGACTTTCAACTTACTTAAAACTAAATGGGCAACTAACTAGCCGAGGTAAAGGAGATACGAAGCCATCAACTATCACGCTTAAGATATGTTACAATTATAGCTCAATTTTTTTTGTAGTTGGCAACTATCAAGCTCATCTGGTTCTGCGGCAGTTATGCCCCTTCGTAAAGCTGATTTAGAATTGCTTGCTTTATAAATAAAAAAATCTAAACAAATTAAATCCACAACATACTTGTTTAAAACCCTCTCTTATTTTGAAATAGCATCGATTATTTAGAATTAATTAGATGTATGTATTTTTGCATAGATCTCATCTGTCCCTTGACCTTCGCCGTAGTAGTGCTGTGACAGTTCGCGTAACAAAACTCCTCCACTTTTCCAGCTCAGCAGTTGTTGTTAACAGGGCTATCAAGACAGAGGCCGTTCCATTCTTACAAAGCTTTCATCACCTCATATCATATCCAGGGCCGGTCCTAACAATTGCGGGGCCCTATGCGAAACTGATTGCTAGGGGTCTAGTCTGGGTGGCAATAAGGATAATAAGTAAAAAATTAAGATTTTGTATAAAAAAAATCGACTTTGAAATTTATTCATTCTTTACTAAGCACTAAATTGCGATCAAATTAACTTTACTTCAGAAACCTTGCAACCTATAGCATATTTATATGTCAGTGACTATAAAAGTAAATAAAGTATTTGAGCTTCCGATTAGGTGAAAATTCGCCCGATTATAACATTTTATTAAATGAAAGCTGACAATTCCTTTTTCTTTTAACGCGCGTAGGATTGGCGTTTTCCGCAATGAATGACACCCACAAATGACAATTTTGTCTATTTTTCAGGAGAGTTTTTATAAGTTTTCCGACCGGCCCTGATCATATCAAGTATTTCTATATTTGCTTGTTTGATGTTCTCCAGCCAGCTGTTCATTGGACTACCCTTTCTTCGTGCTCCCTCCACTGTACCTTGAAGAATGACAATGAGTCTTAGTCTTACACTATGTGACCAAACCAACTCAGCTTTCGTCTCTTTACAGTATGGAGTTCTTCCTTTTGGCCAGCCAGAGTGTTGACTTGTAAAAGTACAAACTCATTTGTTTTATTCTCCTGGTATCTGATACCCAGCAGTTTTCTATAGCATTGACTCTCAAAGGGCCTTAGAAGTGTGCGGGGTCCTGAACGAGGATCATATTAGGGTCAGGAATATAACGATGACAAAAGGCGGCTCTCTTTATCGCGGGGCTACCTCAACGCCGCCTCTGTCATGCTATTGGAAAGATGTCCCAAAGTTGACACGACTGCTGATGGCATATTAACGCGCGTGTGTGTGTGTCTGATGTAGCAAGTGTAAAATTTCTAGGCTACGTCATTGCTATAATTAGACGCTTGTACGCCGCGGTAAAGGATTCGTGACAGTATCGTTGTCACACAAGGTAGGCCATAACAGAAATGCGGACGGTTTCATTTCTCGGTTGTTATAGGGCCACCATAACAGTGTGGATAATCGTAAAGAGCCTTATGAATTAGTCCACCTAATTGATCATTATTACTTTGTTCAACATATTGATATCCAGATACATATAGATCTAGGTACATATACTTCATCACAGAAAATTATGGAGTTGTGATATAGACTTAAGTTATATAGGTCTAATCTATGTAACAGTTAGTACATAATATAAAATAATAGAGTAATAATAATAAGAAAGAAAATATGGAAACCTAAGCTTTGAGATTAAGCGGTAATGGAAGTTATTTGAAATAACATACCCTGGTGTATCTCTTATCTTAGGGGATAATGACAACTGACGTCACAGATACCTTCAAGACCCTTAACATTCCTAAGAAGATTCTCGTTGCCTGTCAGAAGGTGGTACTTCTGCGGACCTGCCACATCACCAGAAAATTTCTCAGTTAACACTGTTATTGGGACTACATTGAATTTTGTTTCTCTCTAACGAAGCTCGATTCCAGGGAATGAATATTAGTTCACATTATAATAATAAAGCTAATTTAAGTAACTGTTACGACTACATAGTCTTTATAGATTCGTATTTGTATCTATATTGTTATTGTTACAGTAGTTGCGCCGAGGATGTCAATAGTCAAACAGAATTTCCAATAAAAATTATATCTTATCTCAGATATAAATAGATCTAAAGTATCTATGTTAGATCAGTGAATATATTTGCGTACGCACGCGCGATCTAATTCTAATGCTTGACTTCGAGCCCAACAATAAAGGAAGAGGGAAGTATTTCACGCGATTAGACGCTCAGATGTGATCTACATATTTTGAAACGTGGAACGCAGACAAATCAATTGGGAGGTGGGGGTGTGTGATTAAGTTGTTGTTTTTTTTTCCTCCGTCTTCAACCAGTTCATACATCAAGAGCCTAACCCTAACCCTAGCCTCAATGTATTATTTTCGTTTCGATGTTTAAAAAAAAAAGAAGTACTGCGACACTTTAAAAAAAATAAATCTCTCCTAATCGACGATACAACGTTGATTTGACCCCATTAAACTAATTTTTTTTTGGATTTATAAGCTTTAATATGTGTTGTGTTAAAAGAGCATGCATTCTCCTATACTTCAATACCAAATTTAACATTTTCTGATAACTAACAAAAACTTTATTGAAGTTATTGACGTTAAATCAAAACAGGATAGTGAAATACAAATGATCAAAATGAATAAAACTATCGAAACGAGGACAATAATTACGGAGAGAAAGAGTTAACAAACTTTTTTTTTTATCTAGCTGCCCTTAACTTAGTGTGTTTGATTTAGGAGACCTTTGCGGGCATCTGCTCTTGTTTGGATTGGGGGAAGCGTCATAATCCAGGTATTCATTTCAATTTCCTGAGTTCTGAGCTGAACAACTCTCAGTTTAAGGAAAGTAACAGCCAATAGAAGTTGAGTTTTGGACACTAAAACCTACGTTTTTCAGCTTCCTTGTAATTCTGAACAAAAAAAAAAGTGCATGAGAGTCACACTTGGTGCACAATCCCATTCGCGGTGTATGAGCCGAGCAACTGACTTACATAAGAGTGAATCCTAATCTGGTCTATTTGTGTCAATATCTAGATTTTTAGTGTAGGTCCTGATCTGGTCTACTTGTGCCAAGATCTAGATTTTAGTGTAAATTTGTGGGGGTGGGGAAGCAGATAACTAATTTTTGCTTTTATCCTTATTGGGCAGTACACCCCCCTTCTCCACCCCCTCCCCCAAATCTATCGGAACATAGCACGCCAAAAAAAGACCCTAATATTTATAGCTTCTTGTCAAATGGTTGTAGAATCTATTTGTCGGAAAAAAAACAACACGCGTGGTGCTTTCAGCCTCGATGCACTAAGCGGTCACACACTTTGCATGCCCCAAAGTCTGGGGAAATAGACTTATTGATCTGTTGATTTTGATTCCCTCTACCTTGATGTTACCGAGAAAGACTAAATCACTTAGTTGGTACAAATGCTTATCTTTCCATAGGTCATAGAAGAAGTCGTATTGCACAACAAACAACACACACAAATAACTAAGTTGTTACGTGACTCAAGTAATGACACAATGTTCCAATAAATCTAGGTCTTGTCCTGGTCTACTTGTGTCGATATTTATATTCTAGTGTAGGTCCTGATCTGATCTGCTTGTGTCAATATCTACATTCTAGTGTAGGTCCTGATCTGATCTGCTTGTGTCAATATCTACATTCTAGTGTCAGTCCTGATCTGATCTACTTGTGTCAATATATACATTCTAGTTTAGGTCCTGATCTGGTCTGCATGTGTCAAGATCTAAATTCTAGTGTAGGTTCTGATCTGATCTGCTTGTGTCAATATCTACATTCTAGTGTAGGTCTTGATCTGGTCTACTTGTGTCAAGATCTAAATTCTAGTGTAGGTCTTGATCTGATCTACTTGTGTAAAGATCTTGATTCTAGTGTAGGTCTTGATCTGATCTACTTGTGTAAAGATCTAGATTCTAGTGTAGGTCCTGATCTTGTCTACTTGTGTCAAGATCTAGATCTTCTCATCTTCGGAATTCTACTTTTCATAAGTATTTTGTTAGATTACCACCATAGACATCTATGATTACCACCATAGACATCTATGATTACCACATATGTACGTCACGAACTTTGAATAATTAAAAATAAAATTAACAAAACAAGCAAACCAGACTACTAATTATTAAAATTTAAATATTTCTCATTGATGTTACATACTCATTACAATTCAGTGACGTTATTATATTCCAACTTAAACTATGTGACCCAGTTTCGATCTAAAACTCTTGGTTTTGCAGCCAAGCAGAATGCCATGAACTCAGATCCCTTTCCACGTGTCGCCAATAATCGATGAAAACATAGTCATCGTCAACTTGGCCAGGTCACTAACACAGAAAATGTTAGTGATTGACTGAAACGAGTTCAAGTCCCAGCTTGTAGAGATATACGTTTAACTACATCACTTTCCCCCCCTTCTCATTGGAACGCTATTCACACTGGTGATATTGCCAACAGCAGACCTCATTAATCCGTGGTCACAAGATGTAAAGTCAGACTGCTGACATGTCCGGTTTGACTAAATGGCGTTCGACCTTGTTACAGGGTCTAAGTACATTGTTTGTTGACTTTCTTGCCGGACCTAAAAAGTTAATTGACTTAATTCTAAAACACGATTTGGTTGTGACCCCGTCACTAGATGTGACCACGCATTCTCGCGTTCATTTCTGACACGTCGCTTGAGACAAGAGGATTAATTAGACTCACGTTCTTCTGCTGCAGCAGTAATGAAATTCAATGATTAGGTTACTAGAGCTTCTAAAAATAGTCAAGAACATGACAGTTTCTGAAGTATTATTTCAAAACTGTTCTAAATTTGTTTTGGGCACGCTATGAATGACATTCAAAGTAAATCATTACAATCTTAAACATCAGTTGGTGGTAATTTATTTAAAAAAATAAAGAAATCATATTTCTATTGTAACTGAAGTTCTTATTCCGAGGTTACACTTTAATACTATAACGTAATTATATGAGATTGTAACGTATGCCATGAACCATTCGAGATCTGTTCGAATTCATTTTTCTTTTTCTGAGTCATTTGTAAATAAAAATGTTATCGCGTCACCTTTCTACTTTCTAAATTGATTTTCTTTCACTGATGTGCCTAATTCTTGGTATGCTATCTTCAGTTATGTGTGAAGAAGCAGATCTAGTTTTCAGCCTTCCATGTCAAGTTTTATGTCACGATTAGGAATTTGGCGCGATAAGTTGTTTCATACAAAAGGAATGTTTGATTTAGAGACAATAAGGCGACGAATTAACAAGACTAGAAGTTAGGAAGTAAACAGAAGACTTTTGGCAGCCCTATAGTAGCTGAAGTAGAGATTTAGTTTGACGACATTCGAAAGTTCCTTTCATTATTATTAAACGTCGTGTCCGGCTATCAGCGTCGACTATCTTATAGTACTGGCCTTTCGCCATTGTTAATTGGATTTCGTTATTTGAGTGTTACCTCCGTTTGATTTATCTGCATATGACACAGCGCAGAAGCGCCCAACAAAAGAAAACGAACAATCTCAAACTTTAAGCGAAGTGACTCTTGGAAACAATAACAGCCAAACGTGGGCAGAAGTTTGGAGGGACCAAATGTGACCCGCAGTTCGAAGTTTGGGCTGCACTGCTCTAGATGATATTTGTGCGGTAGAGGAAGTGTGACTGTATCATTACGATGGAGGGTGTATCATTACGGTAGAGAATGTATCATGTGCTAGAGGGTGTATCAATGCACTAGTGGGTATATCATTGCGGTAGAGGGTGTTGCTATATTAACGAGCTTTTCATGTAACTACCAGCACAACAGTCCACAAATTTTACTTCTTCCAAACTAACTGAAGAACCCATTTAGAGCTGGGTAGCAATTAGCGACATCTTCAATGGTTTATCTACAGTCTGGATCGCACCATAACACATAACATTTCAACCACACTATAACACGCAATCAAAAGTCCTCTCTCTCTCTCCCATATATCAGGCATTTGCAGCGTCTTAAACAAGATAAATACTATTGTTTGCAGAGTTGAGATAGAAAATATAGAAACAAGAAAAACACATTAAAAACAAAACAAAAAAAGCTTGTAGCACTTCAGTTTGAAATAGCTTTGGATATTTTTAGAACTAATTTACAAATGAGGAGTAATATTGATAAAGTAGAACAGAGTGTAGGCCTGACAGAATGAAACATAACCTTTCTGAACTACTTGTTTCAATCATCAAACTAGATCTTCACAGCAGGTTTTAAACAAAAACCTACTCCCCACCGCCAATACTACAATATGATATCCGAACCCCTATAAACAAGAAACAATAACTCCTTTGAGATTTAGGTCAATTGAAGCCTTGTAAGTCTGTAGTATGCGATTCAAATCTAATATTATGTTTGAGTTCATATTTAGTTCTTCAGTTTTGATGCATGCATTTTCTCATTTACAAGCCTCTATTGTAGAAATATTTATTTTAAAGAGAGATTAATGAAAAAAAAAGTGTATAAAGAGAATAAAATGTTAGGCTACATTTCCAATGCAAATGTAAGACAGTATGACGTCAACACTTCTGCTTCTCCCCACCCACAATGACAATCACTTCTTGGCTGGACTTACCTGTCGTGATCCGGAAGATAAAAAAAAGTCGGTGTAACTTCTTTCACTTCCTGGGTTTCCGCCCAAACGTCCGAACTAAATCACCACACACACACGCACATCACAACAAAACACGTGTGTAGAATCCAGCAGACGATGCACGTGCCTTTTCCCCCTTTTCTTTTGACCAAAAGATAGTGATAAAAATGAGATTAAGCTCCCTTTGATTTCACCGCACCAAAACAACAAATCTGCTTACAAAAAATGAAAGTTCAAATTTTGACTCCGGTTCAAATATGGCTTTTTTTTTTTTTAATTTAGATACCTTTAATGTATTTTAGACTACGTCAAAGTTTCAAACTGAAATAAAACTACTGAAGATTGTTGTTGGATGTTTTGTCTAGTCCAAATAAATCTTCACAACTCATTGTTGACCAAATCAAATCGGAATGAAACCTCTTCAGTTCAGGCCGCCCGTGTCGAATATCGCGCGGAACGCTGAGAGCGAGAGGGCCGTGATGGCACTGTTTCCTAGACAGCAGGTCAATGTGTGTTTGTGTGTGCCCGTGTTTGAGCCCTTAAAGACCAACTGAAGAGGTTTTTTTCGAAATTGAGATAGCGATTGATTTAGATAGTAGATAGCATCAAAGTTAGTTCCTAAAATTTTGAGATTTTAGAAAAGCGTATTTATATTAGAAAAAGTAATTTGAAAGTGTAAAAAACAACGAGATTTGAAAATCAGCTTCAACGGCCGAAACCGGAAGTGACGTCTTGTAATGGACTGAGAAAATGTAAATAAAAATAGACATGGCTGGATACGTTATTGATAGTGATTCTGATGTTATACTTATCTAAATCTAGCTGCCAAACAATTTTAAATGATACTTATCATGGGATGCACCAAAATGCCCTGAAGATAACTCTTCTACTTTTTCAAAATATATTATAGAGCAGACTATTTAATTAATATAATTATAGATAGATTAATAGATAGGACTACTAGTCACTAGACTAGAGTATAGACATAGATAGATAGAGTAGCTCTGTAGAGTAGACTGACTAGATCTATCATCTAGGACTAGGTATACTACCGTATATTCTACAGTATGTAAGTCTATTAAAATTTTTATTATAACAAAACTAAATATCTAGATCTATCACTAATTCTAGCTAGGCCTTCTAACACTTTTACTAGTCACTCACTAGAGATCTAGTTTATAATACTTGACTTGTAATACACAATGTAATAATACTAATAGTTTATAAACTAGTAGATTTAAGACATTTAAGTAGATCTACAGTAATCAAGACTAGCCTCTATGTTAAGTCTAAGCCCAGTCGCCAACATTTTAATTTTTTAATGCTTGAATTTGTATATCTCTGTAATAGTAAGACCTAGTGAGTAGTGTCCTAGCATAATTCATACATTTAAATATAATATTATATTAGTTAAGGACTAAACCTAAAGCCTAAGCTAAATCTATATAGAATATATTTATAATAGATCTAATATAGTAATTATATAGCCCTTACTATACTTATTAATAAGGCAAACTTTAGATTTAAACAATAATAAGTCATCATTTATATTGGTAATATTAAATACAGATCTATACTAAAACTTGTGACATGTCTTTAAGTCTTACACTTAAACAGGGCCAATCCTAACTATTGCGGGGCCCTATGTGAAACTGATTGCGCAGGGCCTAGTCTGGGTGGGAATAAAGATAATAAGTGGAAATTAAGATTTGTATTTTTTTAAAATTTGACTTTGAATTTTATTCAATCTTTACTAAGTACAAGATTACAATCAAATTAACTTTACTTTACCAACTTCGCAACCTATGGCATATTAATATGCCAGTCACTATTAAAGTAAATAAAGTATGGAAACTTCCGATTAAAGGAAAATTTGCCTGATTATTACATTTTATTACATGAAAGCTGACAATGCCTTTTTTCGTTTATCTCACGAAGGATTAGCATTTTCTGGAATGAATGACACCTTTGTCTATTTTCAGGAGATTTTTATGAGATTTCCAGGTTTTATAAATATATTGCAATTTAACAATTGCACCTAGAATAAGCGCGGGGCCTATAAAAGTACAGGCCCACTGCGACTGCATAGGTTCCAGTGGCTTAAGACCGGCCCTGGTCTTAAATATATTAGATAGCCTAGAGTAGAGTAATTTATTATTATTAAGAACAATAAGAGTTAGATGTTAATGTTAGCTCCGATCAGATAATCAGTATAACATATATATATATATATATATATTTATATAACCACTAGTTATATATATATATATATATATATGTATACATAATTAAGTATAAATGTTAATAAATAAATTTTTAAAAATCTATTTTACAGAAAACATATATGACATGTAGCATATAGACAAGTTTACTAGATGGATCTTTCATCATTTTCAAAAAACAAAAAGAGTTAATATTCCCTGTTTCTATTGTGAAACAAATCACAGAAGCATTTTCTACAATTTTATTTTGTATAATAAATACCAATAAATGTAAATACAAAATGACATTTTAATAGAGTTCTTCATTATACACACAACATTATTTTAGTTATGTTCCTTTTCACTTGCTAGGTTTAGACAAAGTTTCGAATCAGGATTTAATATTATTATGTCATAGCCCAAAACTCCAGCAGGATGTTAGTTAATGGCAGTGGTTAATGTTTGAACCTGAGATCACAGAGAAGACAGTTTGGAGCGCAAACCACACAACTTTCTGCATTTTGAAACGTATTCAAATTTTGATCATTTCTATGTTATTGCAGATTTGAATGTCCATTGCAATGATGACTTGATCTGTAATGGGGTTACATTTTGAAAAAATAAGAGTTGGATCTCATTCTTCGAATGATGCTATTTATTAGAAATTGCAATATGGAATACATATTAGAGGCCAAAAGAAAATCCACTGCCGAGGGAAGACATAGACGTCGTAAAGAACATTTAAATTGACCACCAGCTGAAAATGGTTATGTCTTCGCTGGACGTGGCAAAATATCTAGTTTGCAGCTAGGGCTGCGTAGCCATGGAAAATACTGCATTCCTCATTAATCTTTCGACTCGACTGCCAGCCTTATTTATTAAACATTTTAAATTTTGAATAGCTTTGCATTTTTAATATTAATAAAAAAAAATATATATATTCAGTGATTAACTGGCAATAATTGGGTTACTAAAATTTAATGAAATGAGTTGCATAACTACATCAACAGTAGCCTATGTGCATTACTTAATATTATATTGATACTACAATTTATTTTCCACTTCCCTGACTTCCCAGAGAAAAGAAAAAACTCCTTTTCCAGTAGGATAATCTCTTTTATTTATAGTCTAAACACAATTTAAAACTTTTTTACAGTTACAGATTAACTTGCTAACTTAACTATCTAATGATTCTATTCCAATCAACAAATGAGTCAAGCTTGGGATAAATTAAAATTCTTCATTTTTTACATATAGATTTATGGAACTATTTAACTTAAGTATATTGGCCCGAATATATGAATATATTTAAGTAAGAGTAACAAAATCCATATTTCGTATATTAATAATATTATAGAATAGGTAGATCTAGGTCTAATTTTTGTCTTATAGATTAGTTTTTAGAAATTTAGATCTATTTCAGACTACTTTTAAGTCTAGGTTAAGGTTAAAGCTATTAGCTAGTGTTGTACGGGGTTGTGATTAGATTCAAACTAAATATGATCGTGTACTACAATAACTACATTGAATGAGCTCAACATTGTAATTAATCCAATAAATTTTTTTTATTGGGCCTATTTAGGGAAGACTATAGGTTAATAATCACTATTAAGTGTACAGATAAAGTATATAATTTTAAACTTTGTTTTTCTAGATCTAGGCCCAGCACCTCGATCGGATGTCTAGATAGATCTATATATATATAGATAGGTCTAATCTCTAACTATCCAATACTACTATTACTAGATCTAGACTTCATCTAATAGAATTTAGATCTAAATTTAGGTCTAGGCCTACTTCATACATCATTAATGATCTGAGAAAAGAAGATCTAGCTCTTCATCTGAAGCAGTAACATAAGCCATAAATTGCGTAACTGACTAAAACGAAACATGTGAACTGAGGCGCGCGGTACTGCGTGGGCTGAAACGCTGTTCGCTTGACTAGATCAAGAATAAGCCGACAAACAGTAGATCTAACATGTAAAGCCATAAATTGCGTGATTTGACCTAATTTCCCCAACTCTAACATCCACTTTTTATAAATTGGTGTGTTTTAGTCGCCTTTGTTTTCAGAAACTGGCATTCCTATAAAAAGGAATATGGAAATACGCTAAGCCATAAACTGAAAAATTTGACCTAATTTCCCCTAAACTACGTCATCGACCTTGGTTGTCTGGGAAATACTGATCTCGAATGGCTTCGAGATTGTGAAAGTTAATAGTCCCTAAAACGCACATTAAATTGCTTATATCTAAATAATTACAAAGAATATATGTCTAATATTTCGTATGTATGTTTTTTTTTTAAGCATTATGAAACTAAAAAAAGTATTACACCGGTTTCCGCGTCTGACCCCAAAACCTCTTCAGTTGGTCTTTAACCATCACAGGCCGGCCATTCGCTCTCCCCCCCCCCCCACCCCCCCCATTGACGTTTCAGAGATGTATACGTACATGTACAATACGATTACAGTAAAACACCATATATTCAGACGTCTTTTAAAAATGTAATGCAAATACAGTAAACCCTCAACTATCTACAGTTTTTAACAGAGTTGTTGCCAACCCGGAAATCTACAATCCCTTGCCCAAGTGTTGTTTTTTTTTACTACCAAAAGATACCTAGATCTAGATGTGCATAGATACCTATATCTAGATGTGCCTAATGATACCTACATCTATATGTGCCAAGAGAAAATACCTAGATCTAGATGTTCTCTTTATTACAACTGCATGTAAAGTAATAATTGCTATGTAGAGTACCGTAATATTAATATACAAGAGAATTATTTTTTTTAAAATTTCGATATCTGATATTTTCATCATAAAAATCCAGAGGGGGATCCTGAAATCCTGTGAAACTAATGTATAAAATGTCTACAAGATATTTATTGCGTCTTGAGGCTTGTCACACAAAAGCGTTTTATTCTTTGTTTACAGTTGACAGTCCTCGTTTTAAAATCCCGTTGACGTTAAGAAATTAAAAACAAAGAAGGATGTGACTTGAAGAAATATAGTGGTGATAAAAAAACAACAACAAACGCTAGAGAATAAAAAGAGGACGATGTAGAGAAATGTTTGAACTAGACATTAACCATGGACGCCATATTGAAATATCAAAGTAACAGCTCAATAATGACAAATACTTTGTATTATTAGAATTTTGCTTAAAAGTGCCGCTAATCAATACATTTGTTTTCTGTAAACCGGATACACAAATAAAGTTTGCAATTTTGAATTGGCTTCAATGTATAAACATCTCCAATGGCACACCAGCTTTGGACATTTTGTGTTCCTTCAAAGAAGTAGTTTGCTTTATGATAGAATCAGAAGATATTTCTGATCAGATTCTAAGTAATGAGACGAGTTTTCACTTAAATTTTTTTTGTACCTTTACCTATCCCTTAGTCAGTTGGGGCACCAAGCAAGACTCGTCGACCGTCACATTCCTCCCTCTCTTTTGCCTTGTTTAGAACCTCTTTCAATGGCAGGCCCGTCCATTCTTTAATGTTGTCCTCCCAGCGCTTTCTCTGTCTGCCTCTTCTTCTTTTTCCCTAAAGAAAGGTATTTGCAAGCCCCGAAGATCTTGTAATATGGCAAGATTTGGTGGTCCGATCGCTGCAGTAAACACTGTCTCTAATCTCTTGGTTTGTGATGCGGTTTTTGAACGTGATACCTATGATCCTTTTGTAGCATCTCAATTCCATTGCTAGGATCCTCCTTTCTAGCTCTGCAGTCAGCGTCCAAGACTCACAAGCCTATAAAAATATGGCCATGACCACTTAAAATTAAGAAACCTAAAAATACATTTTGATTTCCCAAAAGGTCTTCAGTAAGAAGTAGAAAGCTAGAGTCCTGAAAAAAACATTTCTTATATTACAAAAGTCACCTCCCTTTTTCTATATTTTTTTGCTGTGTTATGCAAAGCATTATGCACCACTTCTGATTCAGAACATTTCTTTTACTTTTCTGAATTTTCTTAAGTTGTTTCAGTCTTTCCGCAAATGTATTCTGTCTTCATTGATCGACCTTGACCTTGTGAGTATAATGACCACGTAGCCTTTGGCTTAAAGTTCTGCTGAAAACTAATTAAAAATACCATTACCCAGGCTTTCAAAACTGTTTGGTTAAATTAACATCCATTACGATGGAGCCGTTTTCACAGTACCACACAATGACAAACAGAATCTCTTTGAATTAAATCCAGCGCTATTAATAAGTAACTTCCTTATCAGCTGTTCATACTCTACTTCATAATGTATTTATTGCAACTCGCAAATACTTAGCAGGTCAATGTCTCTATATTAATTATCTTGTTGTTCATGGTTGGTCGTTGCATTATGGCGTCAGGCAGCTAGTAACACTAAACCGATTTAAGCGTATTATATGTTTGGATTGCATAATTTAAAATTACTTGAATAAGCTTCTTTTGTGAACAAAAATATAACTTTTAACAGTATACAAAGATTCAAATTGAGATCAAGATCTACTAGTCAATCAATGAAATGATATTTCAACAAAATCTAACTCGCTACAAATTAAAAATTATTACTGTCTTGCGTCATTTTGTAATCGTCCTACGAGTTGAGTCTAAGACTCATGGAACTCTAGGCCTATGGAACCTTGTCTCCATCTGCCTGTCTGAATAGACGTCTGCCTTGGAACGATCGAAGCAGAAATAAAATATTACATCCCTATTACCGATGGCTCATATCGCAAGGCGCTAAGATTAGAAACGAGGCCAATGGCTGAGCACACCAGGAAAACTCACCCATTTTATTTGTCTGTACCACATCAGCAGGTCAGGTGTCGACATAAATACGGTCCTTGAGGAAAAGTGTGTGGATAGTGTCATGTTTGTTGACTTTCTTCCATCCCCGCCAGTGCAATGACTTCTGTCCTTAGGCACCCCAATGTGGTTCTTTTAGGGCTTCCCTATTGGTGTAATAGTTTCCTCTAAAGACCATTTCCGCCCGAGCGCCGCGGTGAAGCTGAGAAGCATTGCTCAAGCGTCTCTGGTCAGTCTCTCGTTCAGCTATCACCCACGCAACTACTTAACAGACCAGCTCGTGGTTTCATCATTCTATACCACCAAACACAAAATTTCCATTTTCATCATCGTTACCATGGTAACAGACACATACACTCCATAACACTAGTCTGAAGTTATAGTTTACTTTTCAATAGTTTACAAATATTGCATAAAAAAATAAAATGATTAAAATGTTCTATTAACTTAATAAACAAGAGCACTTCACTAATGGCCAGTAATTTAAGAATAGTCACGATATTTTAGTTCTCAGAATGGCTTTAACTCTTTTGCTACGGAGGTAGTAAACAAGATCTGCTCCCAGGGGACATTCAAGTCTCTTTGTTTTGCAAGTCTACTTTTGAAATAAATATTGCGAGTTTTTCTTTAGCAGCTCACTTCTAACAGTTGTGTTTTGGGGAATAGAAACATTATTGTTCAAAGAACCAGATCCGACTAAATATCACAAGTAAGAAACCTTTTCTTTTCTCTGTATGACTGCTCATCTATACTGCAAATATCTATTTTTTAATTGACAAATATACTTTTTGATTGACATATATACTTTCTAATTGACGTATATACTTTCTCATTTACATATATAATTTCTGATTGACATATATACTTTCTAATTGACATATATACTTCTTCATTGACATATACTTTCTGATTGACGTACATTCTTTCTAATTGACAGATATACTTTCTCATTTACTTATATACTTTCTAATTGACATACATACTTTCTCATTGACATATACTTTTTCTCTGACAGACATTTCAAGAGATTACATTTTTTTATAACAAAAATATATACTATTGCTGTCTGTGTACATACACTTTGATTTAGGAATTAGTTTTACATACACCTTAAATAAATAAACATAAACCCAGTATTTCTCAAACAGTAGCGCTCCTCAAGTAAAACTGAACCATATTTTACAAATTCAAAAACAATACTATTGGCCTCCTTAATCGTAGAGCGACTATGGTTCATCTTAAACACTATTTCATGTCCCTATTTTGTAGAGACACTCCCGTCCACAAATATCGCAGGTTAAAGTGGCTTTCGCTTAGGTGGTAGAGGAGCTGGCCATTTTTCGCATGGTACGCTTTTCTTCCAGAGCTGAGGCCCATTTTTTTTTCACTGTCTATAGCTTTCTTGTTAACTGTCTCTCTCCATCTAGTGCGGTCTAGGGCTATGTCTTCCCAATGGTCAGTATTGATGTTCACTGATTGGAGGTCCCGTTTTATTACATCCATGTAACAGAGGTTGTGGCGACCAGTTTTTCTTGAGCCAGTCGCGAGTTGTCCGTAGAGGATGACTTTCGGAATCCGATTGTCCGCAAGGTTGATAACGCCAGAAATGGTAAAGTTCTTAAGCCCATCATTACCTATAAAATGCTTTCAATGGCATGCGTCTCAAATAGCCTCTGACAACCAGTCCAACTCCTGGCCTTCACGTATGGCTCAGATACTGAGCCAGGGGGAACCGACAGGAGAGGGGGTCAAAAACAATACCTAGTAAAATACTCAGAAAGACACAAAGAAAAAATGGGACATTTCTTATTTCATATGCTAGAGCAAGCATAATGATAAGATCACGGGCACATACGCGAATGCATACCCCGTCCTGTAGACTAGATGTATTGATGTCTACCTATATAGACTACGTATTCATAACAGTTACTTAGATTTCATATGCTAGGACATATTCGCACAAGAGATCTTTCACCCCTAATGCTATTAGAGCATAGAATGGGTTGCCTGAATCGGCCAGGAAAACCAACGACTTGACAGATTTCAAGTCACTGATTAACATGTATGACTAGATTGACAAAGGGATTTGCGCAGGGCGTAATTATCTTCTCCTTTGAAGTAACTTCTGACATTTATAAAATTAGATAAGACACACATTTTTCCTAAACTCAACTCTACTCTGGGTAACTGAATTTAGCATCCAATCTTTTCTTCTGCATTAAATACAGTTGCATTATAAAGTAAACACTATTAGTGTCTATGTTCTAACATTTTGTTTTATTAATTTACATTATGTTTAAGGTTTTAATTTTTGTCCCCTAATCATTGAAAAAAATTTGTTCGCACAAATATCTGTCGACAGGGTTTAAAAAAAAATAATTTTTTCTCTACTTTCGTGTTCTTTGCTCTTCAAAGGAAGACAATTAAAATCAGCGGCAGCTATTTTTAGGCTGATTGCCTGACCTATAAAAACCGAAGTACTAGTCATTGCTTTCGACCTTGTCCATAATTCAATAATTAATGAATGCACTGACAGCATGTATCGAAACTAATCCAAGACAAGGCACGTCACAAGAAGACGTTCACTCTTGTAAGAAATCTAAATTGTACTGTCAGGAGAAATAACCATGTCTTAATAGTCTCTTGTACTAGCAGTAAATATACAATTCAAGAGAGCCTCAATTGGTGAAGTTTCAAATGTCGACGTACTTCCCCAAGGAAAATTATTTCAGCAATATATCATATATTATAAATACATGCCAATTTTTTGTTTCAATATATTGTTACCTTTATTTATTTGTTTAAGATGTTTCAAATGTTTTATTAAGAATTGAAAATGTTTACATCCTAGTCCGAACCTCGAGAAATGGCGGCGGGCAAGGTTCGAACCCGGGTACATTGAGACCACAGTCCAGAGCGTGCCACACGTACGGGCAGCCGACCGATATTGTAAATGTGCTTATCTGACACAGAGTAAAGCGAAGAATCTGATAGTGAGTTTGACAGTGAGACTTACTTCCTGATTCTAGAACTTATACAACCTAAGCAAGTGTTTAGTGTTTTTATCACAGAAGTAACATTTGGGGCTATATTCTTATGTTCTTATGTTTTATATGACCTTTGCTTGAAAGTTTTGATATTCACTTTTGCTATCAGGTTCTCTTTTCTTTTTTTTTTTTAAAATCTTAATGTACGATGGAATGACGCTGTGATTTTTAGATATATGTTTTCATAGGTTTAGTATTCACTGTGTCATGGTGTGGGTAGACAGTTGAACTACTACAAAGGATATTTTTTTTTAAGTTTCTTATGAGGTGTCACTTACTTAACATAAAATACTAGTGCAATCACAATTGTATCCAAACACGGATTCCGTTTAATGGCATGCCTTACCTTCATAATATTTTTTTTAATAGATTATGGTTCACAGAATTAATTTCCTCTTTACTTTCTTTCCCAGCATTCTCTGCTACATTGCCAGGGTTACATTTATTTACAACTCCATTCTTCAATATTGAAGGGTACTTTTATAAAAGGAGTTAAGTAACGCGGGCTTGGAATAGTTGGTGGTGATGGTTGGAGAGTACAGGTTAATAATTCAAAAAAAAATTCTAATTTTGATGTCATCAGTATTAATTCAAAAAATGGGTCTCACAACCTCACCCTCCCTACCCACGTTATTACTCATCCACATGTTACGAGGATTGTGCTCAAGTGCGTAACTACAGTCAACGTGGGTAAACAATATATTGTTGAAAGGGTGGAGGCCCCACCTTGACCTTTCAACTTCATCAGCAAATACTAGGAGAGAAAAATATGCAAGTAGAACACTTGCTTGTGTGTGAGTGTGTGATTGTGAGTGTATGTTTTGCTTATGTGGCTACCAAGGGTCAGTATATTTGTGTCACTAGCACCTGCAGCCCTTGACACTGTTAATGTCAGGAGATAAACCTTGCGGCCGTTCGGACAACACAAGAGTCCTGTCAATACAAGTATTTGGCAACTCATGGTTCTGGAGATACAGGCAGATACATGAAGTATTCGGCTACTCATGGCTATAGAAATACAAGCAAATACTTGAAGTATTCGGCTACTCATGGTTCTATCATTGTCACAACTGTTTCAACTATTTTGATATGCAAACATACAGCGAGTTCCCGGTTATTTCATCCTCGGTCACTTCATCCGAATGCCAAAAAGCTGCTATATGCTGATGATATTGTCCTTTGGAAATCCGGATGGAGCGCAACATCTATTCAAAAAGTTTTGCAAGAAGATCTCCATATGCTCTGCTCATACACACTAAAATGCAGGGTAGAAATAAACACTTCCAAGACGGTCTATTCTCTGTTCACACTCGGGACTGGCTTTCTTGGGCAACCTTTCCGACTTTCCTGGCTCTCAGTATGGAAAAGCTACACAAGTACCTTGGTGTAACTTTAGATCGCAAGCTAAAAATGTGTGAGCACGTCCAGGAAGTTGCAAGAAAGGCCTCAAGGAAACTTTGCATTGTGTGGAAGCTGGCATCCACGAAGTATCATACAGTATCACTGTATTTAGGAGCAGTCCGATCACAGACTACAGCCTACCAGTGAAAATTTATGGCTTTAGGACTGCGCTTGATAGAATACAGTCCAAAGCACTAAGATTTGTCTGTGGAACCGTAAGGAAAATCCCAGTAAATGCTGTTGAATAAATGGCTAATGTAAGTCCACTAAAACGTATAAGGGAAAGGTCAGCACTGACCTGCTTTGAGCGGTATAAAAGGCTGGATGAATTCCTCTCAGCTAAAAAACTAGTGGATGGTTGGAGATGCAGAAGACGTATCCAGATGCAGTCTTTTATGCATCATGCCACTAGACTATCTGATAAAGCTGGCCTCTCCACCAACCGACAAAATATCAAACGTTTTCATCCCCTTTCCACTTGGTGTCGCCCAACGCCCCCAGACATATGCTTGAAACTAGTAGACCCTAATGCCACTAAGCTAAGTCGTTCGATCTTCAAATTCTAGCACTGGAGACCATTAACGCTTTCAAGCCCAGTGCAATTTATGCATATACTGATGGTTCGGCATCGATAGAATCTGGAAGAGCAGGCTATGGAGCCTACATCGACTTTCATGGCTCTGACTCAGTCAGAATCTTTGGACCATGTGGTAGTGTTTGCAGTTTTGATGCGGAGGCCATGGCTGTTTGTGACTCATGGACTCTCAACTCGGCGAGGGACATTTGAGAACAACACAGATTGATGTGGTCACTGACTCAAAACCTGTACTAAAGGCTTTGCAAAACCCTGGACCATGCCCCCCCCCCCTTTTTGACACTGTCATCATGGCTTCACACAGCATTAATCAACGCCCTGGCATCCCTGTAATAATGCAGTGGGTACTGAGTCACATAGGTGTAACTGGCAACACTATTGCAGACTCCTTGGCCCACCAAGTAGGGCTAATTCCACCCACCGAACAGGCTGTAAGTTTCCATCATGCTCTGGCAATAATTCAAAAACAGAAATGGAAATGTGGTTTCAGTGCTGGGACAAGTCCTAAAAAGCCCGTGGAGTCTGGGAGCTCATGATGCGCCCTTACCGCACTTTCCCGTGGTGGAGGCTGTCCAGGCCTGAGCAAGCTTTTATAGCACAGTGCAGGACAGGCCACTGTCCTGTTGGCTCATATTTCTCACGGCTATAGTCAAATTTTGATTCACGGTGCCCCCGCTGCGGGGAAGAAGAGGTAACAGTGCCTCATATTCTATTTGACTGCCCCAGACTTGCTGATCTCCTTCTTGACAGGTCTGGAAAACAGTGCCTCATATTCTATTTGACTGCCCCAGACTTGCTGATCTCCGTCTCGATAGGTCTGGGAAACCAAAAATTCGCGACCTGTATGGTGATATGTATGCACTACGCAAAATAGCAGGGTTTCTGTCAAGGGCTTTTGCAAGAGATGGTTTGAGCCTCTCAAGCCCTCACTCAAATGGAGTTTGATGATGATGATGATGACGACTTCATCCCCAGTCATTACATCCCTGTCATTTCATCTTTGGTCACTTCATCCCCTGATCATTTCATCCCCTACTCATCTCATCCGCTGGTCATTTGATCCTCTAATCCATCAAATAATAATTGTAAAAAGTGGGAAATTAACAATATTTCATATACTTATTTTCATTTACATGACACATTAAATAAGAATAGAAAAAAATTCATTAAAAATATAAAAAGTTAACATCTATACATATAGAGCTAATGTAAAAATTGTTTTTCGTGTTAATTGAAATCAATAAGATGGGCTAATGATTCGTATTGCTGTACATCATTTGCAACTACTTCGCCAGTGTTGCATATTTCCTGAAGTCAGCGATTAATATAATAAATAAAACGTTATATCACGGTTTGAAATGTCACGCTCATATTCAAGAACGATTGACAAATACAGATAAAGTGAAAGATGGCCGTCAGGAGGTAAGTTATCAGCGGCATGATCATAAGTATTCTAAGCGTTCTCATCTTTCAAAAGATTTCCACTACTTCCACCACACCTTTGTCTTTTTTATTAAGTTATGAGCGCAGAGTGGCATGATCATAATTATTCTAATCGTACTTCTATCTCGTAGAATGCCAGCAGGTCGACTTCCACAGGACATTCTGTATGGCGATCTAATAGAAGGCAGGAGAGCCGCTGGTCACCCACTTTTACGTTATACGGATGTATGCAAACGCGACATGAAGCTCTTCAAAATCGACACTAGCAGCTGGGAAGAGATGGCACTGGATAGATCCACATGGAGAGAGAGCATAAAGGAAGGGTCACGATTGCAGATGTCATACACAACAGAAGCAGAAAGAAGGGTGAAAATGCAACGGCACCTGGTGATTACATATGCCCAACCTGCGATCGTAGCTGTGTATCAAGGATTGGCCTCTTTAGTCATACAAGAAGTTGCAAAGGGAAAAGATCGTCTCTCGAGACGTAAAATGCCACAAAAGATCTCTACTACTTCCACCACACCTTGTTTTTTTTTTTTTTTGTTAAGTTATGAGCTCAGAGTCCATGATCATAATTATTCTAATTGTATTTTCTATCTCTCAAAAGATGTTCCCTACTTTCAACACACCTCGGCCTTTGATCATTACATCCCTCAATATGTGCAATATGGACATCACTTACATCAAATAGAAACAATTACATTACATTACATTACATAACAATACATCTCCTTATTGATATATATTATTTCATTTCTCAACAAGAATGAAGAGAGGAAGGGGGAAACACTATAACTGTTTAAAAATATCAAAAAACATTCTAAAAAATAAGATTTATATATTAGATAAAATGGGGGATTAAAGGTTAAGCCTGAACAACACAACTACACAATTACTAAGATTGAAATATTTAATTGGGGATGAAGAGACCGAAAATGAAGTGAATTGGGATGAAGTGACCGGTCACCATTAAAGCAATATGGACGAAATTCCTTTTTCATGAACGTAAGTTTATCTACACTTTATTTTCACAGGGCTTTGGGCTGTAACACCAAGTTTTCTCGTGACTTTAAATGAATAAGAAAAGGTTCAGTTCAGCTCAAGTTTATTTGATTGCATTGATATAACACTAAACTAAAACTGATAACAACAAAAACCTAATTTCTAACAAGTTAAATAAAAATAATAATAAAAAAAAAACAACTTCATTTATGTTACGTGAAATTATTCTGAATCAGTCAACATTAATTTTTAATAGATCTAGGAGTAACATGAATAAATTTGTGCGATTGGAAATATTTTTATTACATGTTTTTTTTTGGTTTAGCACAACTTTCATGCTTATAGTGTGTTCAGTGCGCTATGGTCCAATCCTATCTGTTGACAAGTGTGTGTGTGTGTGGGGGGGGTGTTATCTGTGAGAAGGTTTCCGTGCTGCCTTTTAAAAATTCATAAAAGAAAAAAAAAAAAGAAAGTTGCTCAAATCTGAATTCGAACTCAAGCCTTCATGATGAAAGTCCGACACTTAGCTATTCAAGTACTTATAATAAAAAAGAAAGTTTTTATTTAGTTTAAAATTTTTAGCGCAAGACCCAATCCCCCGACAAAATCCCTTGAGCTTACTGCATTTTATATATAGATGATCATTGGTTAAACAATTGGTTAAGTTTTGATTGAATAATGTGTTGCCATCGAATATGAATAAATGTGCAAAGTTTCATCTTGATCCGAGAATGGGAAGTGGGAGAAATAACGTGTACAAGATTTTGACTCAACAGACAGACAGGCGGAGTGACTTGATAAAAGCTTGGTAAAAATACTCGGAAACAAATATTAATAAATAATCTACATTTCCCATTTCACACACTACAACTTATAAGTCCCATTAGATGATGGATTACCATGGACGAATAGGTTAGAACTTAATAATCTGTGATTTTGAAGGAGGGTCTGTTGTTTTTTGGGGAAGAAAGGATTCTATTATTACTAGAGGTGAAAAAAAAAAAGAGTATACCATCAACATTTAATTTTTAAAATTTATAATGCAAATCTTCTTTTCAATAATTGAATAGTAACATAATTGTAATAAAGCCAATCAGTTATCTCATCTTCTTATATAATACAGACGTTACTTCAAAAAAGAAGATGATTACTTCCTACGCGTCATGTATTCAGTCATGCATATTAACCAATGACTTAAATTCTGCTAAGTTACTGGTTTTCCTGGCTAGCTCAGGCTACCCATTCCATGCTCTAGTAGCACTATTGAAGAAGGAGTATTTGTACAAATTTGTCCTAGCATATGGGATGAAAGTTTTCATTTTTGTGTCTTTCTGAGTATTTTATTAAATTTTGTTTTTGTATTTGAAGATTATGGTTCAGTGTTTTATGTATAATTGCTCCTGAAGGCTTTCTAAGTTGGCTTAATACACACACACACATATTCAATTCGCTCTATAAACAAACACCATATAGATCTAGAATCACTTGATTTTTGGTAATACAAAAGAAAAAAAAAACAAAAAACCTTTATACTTTAAAAAACTCTGTAATTTATTAGATAAGATAATAATTAACGAAATCTTTTGGTAAAAAACAACAGAAACAACGTCGAGCTAATTGGACACAGATTCTTATCTTTTGATTGGTAGGGACATAGCTCACGAGACAAGAGTTTCCCATATTTCCCATTACTCGAGCAGAACGCAACAATCGTTGGAGGTGATTCACTGGCGACCTTTGAACCGGATCTCCTAACGTACGTTCGGGTCAATGAGTTTGTTTACTGGACCTGCCCACTCTCGAGACCCCAGTGGGCCAAATGTCAAAAATGTGTCAATGTTTTACTTTGTGTTAAAGCTTGTCTAACTTTTGTTTCTAAGCAAACAGAATGCGCAGTGTCACACATTTGACCAAGTTAGGAGAGCTCTCTCTCTCTTTTCCTCCTTCTCCCCAACTCTCCCTCAAAAAAAAAAAAAAAAAAAAAAGTAAAGAAGGTTATACTAAGCAAGTCAATCGGAGTTGTAAATGTTGGACATCTCACACACTAGCTCTGACGGTATTGACGTCTTACTTGAATACCAACGACGTCAAGCAGTGACCATGTACCAAGGCTATTCGTGACAGAAGGCCACAACACTGAATTGGTCACGGCCTATGACGTGGTAAGAGCTATTGGTCTAAACTGCCCACAGGTTGTGTCGCTGACTTCTATATCGATTGGTCTCTAATGTACACCCAGGCCAATGTCGAGATCGCCTTATAGTGTATCGTCCATTTGTATCTGTCTCCTAATAATGTTTAATAGTTTATTTCTTTTTTTTTTTTGGTGAGGAGAGGGGAGGAGAATGTTAAACTTGTTTAATTTATGATTTTGAAAAAAAACAAAAACATGCTTATTCATATTTCAATGTTTACTTCAGCTGACAACACACAATAACGTTTTTAATGAAACACATTATTGGTCAACATTATTGGTCAACATTATTGACATGGCCAGATTTCTTCATCCTCCTTTTAAAGTTATTCACTTTCGTTGCTATCTTCTTTTGTTTGGCGACAGTTGGAACATTTTTTTTTTGTTTTTTTTAAACATTATCATTTATAAACAGGTCTGTATATTCTTGTAAACATCGAGACTGTATTAAATTAGTTCTCAGTCTCAGTTCATTCAATTCACTTGTAATCACGCTCTTAAATTTATAAACTTTGCAACATAACAGGACCTAAAGCACACGCAGGCACACAGAGAATCAATTTGTAGCAAAGTTACATAGAATCTCGTTTGGCGAAAACTGAAAACGAGAGACTGAAAAAAAAACTCTAAAACATAATTGTATGAATAACTGTTTCTTATTACGTAATATTTAATAATATGTCTCTCCAAAATAGGGCTCCACAGCCACATGAGGAAGTGTGCTCTGAGATGAACCATAGTCGTTCTACGACTGAAGGAGGCCAATATATAAAATATTTAAAAACAACAATAACACAAAACAAAAGAAAATGGTAACACACACAAAATTGTGTAATTTGTTAATATTATGTCATTTATATTGATACATTTTTTGTAATTCGTATTAATTTCTTTTTGTGTTATTTTGTATTTTAAAAATTGTGTTTAATTGGTAAAAAAAAAATATTTGATTTGCATTTTCAAAATTTATGTGATTTGTATTTTAAAGAATTGTGTAATTTGTATTTTGAAAAAAGTCTGTAATTTGTATTATAGAAATAAATGTATTTTAAAAACTTTACTATAGACTAGAATATATTTCTTTGCTTCTGATGCCTACCTGGTTTTGTCTTCTCCAGCACTAACTCAAGTCCTCTTGCAATTCATTGATTTGAGTGCCCAATAGATACAATCACGTGAACCAGTGAACACACTTGGAAAGCATAATGTTCAACTTTGAACTTTCTGTCTGACCTTTTCTTGAAATTAACCTCTCGTCACCTCTTTCCTTCTTAACCAATGAAAAGAGCCGATTGTGTCCACTAAATGGAACGTGGAAGGGAGGGAAGCCCTTCTGGAAATACCCACAACTTGGTAGGCAAGAGGAAACACAAGTCACAGGAATAAGAAGAGAAAGAGACAAGACGAAAGAGAGAAAGAGAGAGAGAAAGAGACAAGACGAATGAGAGAAAGGGACAAGACGAATGAGAGAGAAAGAGAGAGAGACAAGACGCATGAGAGAGAGAGAGAGAAAGAGACAAGACGAAAGAGAGAGAGAGAGAGAGAAAGACAAGACGAAAGAGAGAAATAGAGAGAGAGAGACAAGACGCATGAGAGAGAGAGAGAAAGACAAGACGCATGAGAGAGAGAGAGAGAAAGACAAGACGAAAGAGAGAGAGAGAGAAAGACAAGACGCATGAGAGAGAGAGAGAGAAAGACAAGACGAAAGAGAGAAATAGAGAGAGAGAGACAAGACGCATGAGAGAGAAAGAGATTAGAGGAGAAGAGCAACATAGTGAGAGAGAGAAAGAGAGAAAGAGATTAAAAATAAGACTTTGTATTAAAAAGAAACTTTTTACAAAGCTTATATCAACTCACTTTCCAACTGGTCCAGGCAAGTAATAGGATTATAGCTTATTGAGAAAGCTAAAAGCATAGAATTATGCTAAACAAATACAATTGGTAAAAAAAAATAATTTCTAATCGCACAAATTTATTATTGTTAGTCCAGATCTAGTACAAATTTCATGACATGACTGATCTAAACTTATTGATACACTTTATATAAAAGCTTTTTTTTTTTTTGTTGTTTTTTCTTGTTGTTGTATTTTGCTTGTTTTATTGCACTTTGAAACTCAAAAAACACAAAATTTGAATCACCAGCACACTCGCATCGTTATGATTACTTTGCAATTTTTAGATCTAGAATCTAGATTTAGATAGATGTAGGTAATCAATCTTTTTAAATGTTCAATCTAAAATCATAAGAAGATTAAAATCAACAGTCTTGAATTATTCAGATGTAGGATGTTGTCGAAACTACCTCATTGAAAGCTAAAAAGAAATAATAGATTTACGTGAATATATAGTTCGGTGAGAGGATTCTATTTAAGATCTATAAAAATGGGACTGAATTATTTCTAACCTTAGGAAACTAAAGATCATTACTTTTCTAAGACAGAAAGAGCGATTTTCCAAGATTCAGGGCGCATTCCATTACAGCTTGAACAAGTGTTACGTACATAACGATCGGTCTCCGTTTTTCAGCCTAGGTATAAAATATATAGGTATGTCATCATAAAATATATAGGTATGTGATCATAAAATATATAGGTATGTGATCATAAGTTTGACAACTTCTCATTTTTCCATCGAACTGAAATTTCGCACATTAACTCGTGCTGGGTGACAACACGTTTTTTTTTTTAATTTCAAAAAGATAACTTCATTATGCGGCCATTTTTATTTTGCATTCATTCAAATGTTATTTATAGATGTATATCATTTTTGTTTGATCGTTTGCCGTATGGTTGCTTATCTCAGTTGACTAGAGTGGCGCTAAAATTGAAAATGTCGTGGGCTAGACTTCATACTGGTCAATTTTACTAAGCTTATATTAACTCTGCCTTTCTGCCTGATAAGAAATTTGTACAGGTTATTTCTCCGACACCCAATCTCATATCAAACTGAAATTTTGCACAATTATTTATTTTACTTGACAACACAAGAATCCATTAAAAAAAATTAACCAATTAACCAATTAGTTAATTAACTATGGGTAATTAATTATTGTTTGGTATCTCGAACAAGGAAAGAAAGTATACTTGATTGAAGTACTTTCTCTTTTGTCAGATACAGAGTCTCCTGGTAGGCCTGTACATCCCTGATATTGTCTGCCTTTCCTTCTTTCCCCCTATTTGGATGGAAACAAAAAAAGAGAGAAGTTTCCCTGAAGATGTACCAGATACAAATATACCTTTTATGAAACACTGACAATGAAGGGCACAGAACACAGGAATAATAAAATGTAACACAAAATGTAACTAACAAAAGTGAGGCACATAATCAAATCATATATGTAGATTTTCACTAGAATTCACTGTAAATGTATTTCTTCTGTAAATCTTCAGATTTCATTTGTTCGAATTCTGGTAAGATTTGAGCTGATAGTCTTTTGTCTGAGCATCCGTTTAGTTTACTGGAAGACACTAAGATCTAGATCTAGCTTGTTCTCGTACAACAAAAGTACTAAAGTTTGGAAAGTTCTTGGGGGCAAAAAAAAGAAGAAAGGTAAATTGTTTTTTTTTTCACTTGACCCTCACCTTTTCGTCTACCAGATTAAAATTTGTACTGGAGTGAAGTACACAGGTACAGAGTCTGAGAAGTGTGATCAGTAACCAGGTTTAGACCTGTATTGATGTTTAGACCCTGACCTGTTATAGTATTATGACCTAAACTGATGTTTAGACCTGTTTTGGTATTAAGAACTACAATGATGTTTAGTCCTGTAATGGTATTAAGAACTACAATGATGTTTAGACCTGTAATGGTATTAAGAACTACAATGATGTTTAGACCTGTAATGGTATTAAAACCTAAAATGATGTTTTAACATGTAATGGTATTAAGAACTACAATGATGAAGACAGTGATATTTAACTTCGTTGAAATCAAAGCTACAAAGTTTCTATTAGATACTCTGTCAAACTATAGTTCTCGTAATATTTTGGAAACATTTTTTCCTATTTTTTTTAAAGGCTCCAGCAATCAACTAGATCTGTGGTTCTCAAACTTGTCTTTTTTTTAAAAGGTTTTCGGTGTTGTGTGTGTAAGATATGAGTTAAAGTGAATTTCACATTGAGCAATTTAATTATTTATTTCGTAATTATATTTTACATTTGGTCAATGAGCTGCATTATTGAGGTATTTAAAATTTCTATTTAAATTTTTGTACAATTTATTAGTTTAGACTTTGTAGTCTTAAAGGTTGACAATTTTTTTCGACTAAACATGTTATTAATATACATAGTCAGTCTTTTATATATATTTTACATTAGACCTACAGTATTTGATAAAATCTTTACATTAACCTACAGTATTTGATAAAATCTTTACATTAACCTACAGTATTTGATAAAATCTTTACATTAACCTACAGTATTTGATATAATCTTTACATTAGACCTACAGTATTTGATAAAATCTTTACATTAGACCTACAGTATTTGATAAAATCTTTACATTATCCTACAGTATTTGATATAATCTCTACATTAACCTACAGTATTTGATATAATCTTTACATTAACTTACAGTATTTGATAAAATCTTTACATTTGACCTACAGTATTTGATATATTCTTTACATTAGCCTACAGTATTTGATAAAATCTTTACATTAGACCTACAGTATTTGATATAATCTTTACATTAACCTACAGCATTTGATAAAATCTTTACATTAGACCTACAGTATTTGATAAAATCTTTACATTAGACCTACAGTATTTGATATATTCTTTACATTAGCCTACAGTATTTGATAAAATCTTTACATTAGACCTACAGTATTTGATATAATCTTTACATTAACCTACAGCATTTGATAAAATCTTTACATTAGACCTACAGTATTTGATAAAATCTTTACATTAGACCTACAGTATTTGATATATTCTTTACATTAGCCTACAGTATTTGATAAAATCTTTACATTAGACCTACCGTATTGAATATAACCTTTACATCAACTTTTAGTTATTGTATTTTATCTTTCAATTCGAATCAACTGATTCGCTACACAAGGCTTATCTCCTCTTAGCTTAGTACATTTTCTATATAGAAACTAAATGCAAATGTAACTGTAGAAATATTAGCTCAACTCAACAAAACGCATTTAAAATCTTATAATAAAAACGTGAAATATTTACTGATCACGAGTTTAAGTTTTTCAAATCGATTTCACATAAACAATCGTGCCATAGGCTATTCATTTTTTAAAACAAAATCTATGCACAATTCGTCCTATTTTAATGCTTGCAAAACATAGAAGTTTCTTACTTTGACATAAATACTGTATCATCAATTTTCACTTTGTCCTCGACCAGCAAACTTTAGCAGACAACATAATAACGTCAGGATCTATTTTGTTTTCAACAGCAGCGTCGCCCTGAAGGAGATAATCTCATTGCGTCCCCCATCGTGCTGTTGTGAGACCAATAATCTCATTGCGTTCCCCATCGTGCTGTTGTGAGACCAATAATCTCATTGCGTCCCCCATCGTGCTGTTGTGAGACCAATAATCTCATTGCGTCCCCCATCGTGCTGTTGTGACACCAATAATCTCATTGCGTCCCCCATCGTGCTGTTGTGACACCAATAATCTCATTGCGTCCCCCATCGTGCTGTTGTGAGACCAATAATCTCATAGCGTCCCCCATCGTGCTGTTGTGACACCAATAATCTCATTGCGTCCCCCATCGTGCTGTTGTGACACCAATAATCTCATTGCGTCCCCCATCGTGCTGTTGTGACACCAATAATCTCATTGCGTCCCCCATCGTGCTGCTGTGACACCAATAATCTCATTGCGTCCCCCATCGTGCTGTTGTGACACCAATAATCTCATTGCGTCCCCCATCGTGCTGCTGTGAGACCAATAATCTCATTGCGTCCCCCATCGTGCTGCTGTGACAACAATAATCTCATTGCGTCCCCCATCGTGCTGCTGTGAGACCAATAATCTCATTGCGTCCCCCATCGTGCTGTTGTGAGACCAATAATCTCATTGCGTTCCCCATCGTGCTGGTGTGACACCAATAATCTCATTGCGTCCCCCATCGTGCTGTTGTGACACCAATAATCTCATTGCGTCCCCCATCGTGCTGTTGTGACACCAATAATCTCATAGCGTCCCCCATCGTGCTGTTGTGACACCAATAATCTCATTGCGTCCCCCATCGTGCTGTTGTGACACCAATATTCTCATTGCGTCCCCCATCGTGCTGTTGTGAGACCAATAATCTCATTGCGTCCCCCATCGTGCTGCTGTGACACCAATAATCTCATTGCGTCCCCCATCGTGCTGTTGTGAGACCAATAATCTCATTGCGTCCCCCATCGTGCTGCTGTGACACCAATAATCTCATTGCGTCCCCCATCGTGCTGTTGTGAGACCAATAATCTCATTGCGTCCCCCATCGTGCTGTTGTGAGACCAATAATCTCATTGCGTCCCCCATCGTGCTGTTATGACACCAATAATCTCATTGCGTCCCCCATCGTGCTGTTGTGACACCAATAATCTCATTGCGTCCCCCATCGTGCTGTTGTGACACCAATAATCTCATTGCGTCCCCCATCGTGCTGCTGTGAGACCAATAATCTCATTGCGTCCCCCATCGTGCTGCTGTGACACCAATAATCTCATTGCGTCCCCCATCGTGCTGCTGTGACACCAATAATCTCATTGCGTCCCCCATCGTGCTGCTGTGAGACCAATAATCTCATTGCGTCCCCCATCGTGCTGTTGTGACACCAATAATCTCATTGCGTCCCCCATCGTGCTGCTGTGACACCAATAATCTCATTGCGTCCCCCATCGTGCTGTTGTGAGACCAATAATCTCATTGCGTCCCCCATCGTGCTGCTGTGACACCAATAATCTCATTGCGTCCCCCATCGTGCTGTTGTGAGACCAATAATCTCATTGCGTCCCCCATCGTGCTGTTGTGAGACCAATAATCTCATTGCGTCCCCCATCGTGCTGTTATGACACCAATAATCTCATTGCGTCCCCCATCGTGCTGTTGTGACACCAATAATCTCATTGCGTCCCCCATCGTGCTGTTGTGACACCAATAATCTCATTGCGTCCCCCATCGTGCTGCTGTGAGACCAATAATCTCATTGCGTCCCCCATCGTGCTGCTGTGACACCAATAATCTCATTGCATCCCCCATCGTGCTGCTGTGACACCAATAATCTCATTGCGTCCCCCATCGTGCTGTTGTGAGACCAATAATCTCATTGCGTCCCCCATCGTGCTGCTGTGACACCAATAATCTCATTGCGTCCCCCATCGTGCTGTTGTGAGACCAATAATCTCATTGCGTCCCCCATCGTGCTGTTGTGAGACCAATAATCTCATTGCGTCCCCCATCGTGCTGTTATGACACCAATAATCTCATTGCGTCCCCCATCGTGCTGTTGTGACACCAATAATCTCATTGCGTCCCCCATCGTGCTGTTGTGACACCAATAATCTCATTGCGTCCCCCATCGTGCTGCTGTGAGACCAATAATCTCATTGCGTCCCCCATCGTGCTGCTGTGACACCAATAATCTCATTGCATCCCCCATCGTGCTGCTGTGACACCAATAATCTTATTGCGTCCCCCATCGTGCTGCTGTGAGACCAATAATCTCATTGCGTCCCCCATCGTGCTGTTGTGACACCAATAATCTCATTGCGTCCCCCATCGTGCTGTTGTGAGACCAATAATCTCATTGCGTTCCCCATCGTGCTGGTGTGACACCAATAATCTCATTGCGTCCCCCATCGTGCTGCTGTGAGACCAATAATCTCATTGCGTCCCCCATCGTGCTGTTGTGACACCAATAATCTCACTGCGTCCCCCATCGTGCTGTTGTGTGACCAATAATCTCATTGCGTCCCCCATCGTGCTGTTGTGTGACCAATCTAGTTTCAAGTGAAAGCAAAAAAAGGTCACGGGATCCACGGGAAGAGACGAGATACCTCGAGAAATGACGTAGATCCACGAGAGGCCAGGGCAGACAGGTACGATAGATGACGGATAAGTCGGAGGAATACATCCGGATTCTAACGTCTAATAAAAAAAAATAATAATTACTGCCCGACTGACTTCATTTCCGGCTGGTGCCAGACAGATCTATGAAAATATTTTCTTTGATTTACTGTGCTGTTTACTAGAGCTTTCTCTTCTTACTACAGCTACTACAGATACCCACGTGACGTCTGCTCCCGCCTCGCCCCAAATCTCACACACATAATAGTCCCGCCCTAACGCGAGAAAACGAGATATTAAAACGGCGTTTCTCAAACTGTGGGACTCACAATGAGGGTGAGAAGTTTTCTTTTTCTAGGACGAAAAAATATTTTAAATTTTGCATTTTAATATTTAAATCCATTTTTAATGATGAATCAATTAAACATTTTTACAAATGCTTACACATTTACACAGTTAAAGTAAATGGAGTCTTTTCATCGTCTAGGCACAAATACGTTTCAGTACATCTTCTCCAATGCGATTCTTCCAGCCTTTCTTACACCAGAAGGTCGAGTTTGTTTGGAGCAAAATTGTAGAGATTTTGACTATATGTTTGGAAGATAAAATATTCGAATACAATTACATTTTTTTTGTTTCTATTTTTAAAAGATAAAAACATATTTGATTGTTACACTAATTTTTAATAAACATATTAAAATGTTAAGATTATCTACACTGTACTTCACACAAATAATAAACTACTTAGACATTTTCACTACATTAATAGCATTGCGGAGAAAATATATTTTGCTAAATAGAAAAAAAACAATGTCTTTACGATGCATCCTTGGGTTCCCACATTACACAAAGTATCATGAGAATGTCGTGTAACAAGCACATCGGCGACAACCCTGTACTTCCCTATCGCATGTTAAGCACCCACTGGAGTTGATGGACCAAATATTCTTTTCCCTGTCTTAACCGGAATTCAAACTTGAGACCCCTTTTGGGAAGCCAGTTGCCTACCACTCCATCTCCCTTGCATCTGTTACCACGGTTAACGGTTAAAAAGGGTGTCACGTGGCCAGTACACCGATCAGCCACCTTTCACCTTCACTTATCTCTTAGTCTTTTGCACCGTTGGGGCACCACACATGATCTGTTATCAAATGTAAAAATAAAAATGATTTTCATTTAAGGGTGGATAACTAGTGTATCTGCAGTACAGACGCAATAGTATACTTTGTAGCACTACAAGATTACAATAAATAAATCAATATGGAGATAGTCTATAACAGTGACATAAATAATGACTTATTAAAGGCATCAAATTGGTGGTAAGAATGAGCTGATACAAAATACAAAGCTGAAGAGCTACTCTAGAGACATTTAGTTGGTAACAGTTTTTTTTTTAACGAGAAAGTTCCTTATATATTACCTCCCATTTTCCCATATTGCCATTCTCTGTATCTTTTTTTAAATTTATTTAGTTCTGTAGTTTAGTGCAAAAAGAATGTCAAATGAAAATTAACAATAAAATAATAAACAAATGGTAGATTACTTTGCTAAAATGTTTCAAAATAGGCGTACCAACTAGATCAAGGGTTCTCAATCTGTGGGTCGCGACTCTCTTAAGGGTCGATTGACGATTTGCCAGGGGTCGCCTAAGACCATCGATAAATGGATTGTTTCTGTCAATTCTTCTATTGCTGTGTGTGTGTGGGTGGGTGGGGGTCGCGGAAGAGTGAGGGGTTGTAAAAAGGGGTCGCCGAGCTTAAAAGGTTGAGAACCGCTGAACTAGATCTAGAAGAAGTAAATTTAAAAGTGCTAAAATGTTTCAAGTTTTGTCTGTTTTTTTTTTTAAATTCCAAACCAAATAAACATTTTTTTTCTTTAACATTGCTGGATGTATTGCTAGACTCAAGGCAGTAGATGATGTTTTCTTTAACATTGCTGGATGTATTGCTAGACTCAAGGCAGTAGATGATGTTTTCTTTAACATTGCTGGATGTATTGCTAGACTCAAGGCAGTAGATGATGTTTTCTTTAACATTGCTGGCTATATTGCTAGACTCAAGGCAGTAGATGATGTTTTCTTTAACATTGCTGGCTATATTGCTAGACTCAAGGGAGTAGATGATGTTTTCTTTAACATTGCTGGCTATATTGCTAGACTCAAGGCAGTAGATGATGTTTTCTTTAACATTGCTGGCTATATTGCTAGACTCAAGGCAGTAGATGATGTTTTCTTTAACATTGCTGGCTATATTGCTAGACTCAAGGCAGTAGATGATGTTTTCTTTAACATTGCTGGCTATATTGCTAGACTCAAGGGAGTAGATGATGTTTTCTTTAACATTGCTGGCTGTATTGCTAGACTCAAGGCAGTAGATGATGTTTTCTTTAACATTGCTGGCTATATTGCTAGACTCAAGGGAGTAGATGATGTTTTCTTTAACATTGCTGGCTATATTGCTAGACTCAAGGCAGTAGATGATGTTTTCTTTAACATTGCTGGCTATATTGCTAGACTCAAGGGAGTAGATGATGTTTTCTTTAACATTGCTGGCTATATTGCTAGACTCAAGGGAGTAGATGATGTTTTCTTTAACATTGCTGGCTATATTGCTAGACTCAAGGCAGTAGATGATGTTTTCTTTAACATTGCTGGCTATATTGCTAGACTCAAGGCAGTAGATGATGTTTTCTTTAACATTGCTGGCTATATTGCTAGACTCAAGGCAGTAGATGATGTTTTCTTTAACATTGCTGGCTATATTGCTAGACTCAAGGGAGTAGATGATGTTTTCTTTAACATTGCTGGCTGTATTGCTAGACTCAAGGCAGTAGATGATGTTTTCTTTAACATTGCTGGCTATATTGCTAGACTCAAGGCAGTAGATGATGTTTTCTTTAACATTGCTGGCTGTATTGCTAGACTCAAGGCAGTAGATGATGTTTTCTTTAACATTGCTGGCTGTATTGCTAGACTCAAGGCAGTAGATGATGTTTTCTTTAACATTGCTGGATGTATTGCTAGACTCAAGGCAGTAGATGATGTTTTCTTTAACATTGCTGGCTATATTGCTAGACTCAAGGCAGTAGATGATGTTTTCTTTAACATTGCTGGCTATATTGCTAGACTCAAGGCAGTAGATGATGTTTTCCTTAACATTGCTGGATGTATTGCTAGACTCAAGGCAGTAGATGATGTTTTCCTTAACATTGCTGGATGTATTGCTAGACTCAAGGCAGTAGATAATGTTTTCTTTAACATTGCTGGCTATATTGCTAGACTCAAGGCAGTAGATGATGTTTTCTTTAACATTGCTGGATGTATTGCTAGACTCAAGGCAGTAGATGACGTTTTCTTTAACATTGCTGGATGTATTGCTAGACTCAAGGGAGTAGATGATGTTTTCTTTAACATTGCTGGCTATATTGCTAGACTCAAGGCAGTAGATGATGTTTTCTTTAACATTGCTGGCTATATTGCTAGACTCAAGGCAGTAGATGATGTTTTCTTTAACATTGCTGGCTATATTGCTAGACTCAAGGCAGTAGATGATGTTTTCTTTAACATTGCTGGCTGTATTGCTAGACTCAAGGCAGTAGATGATGTTTTCTTTAACATTGCTGGCTGTATTGCTAGACTCAAGGCAGTAGATGATGTTTTCTTTAACATTGCTGGCTGTATTGCTAGACTCAAGGCAGTAGATGATGTTTTCTTTAACATTGCTGGCTGTATTGCTAGACTCAAGGCAGTAGATGATGTTTTCTTTAACATTGCTGGCTGTATTGCTAGACTCAAGGCAGTAGATGATGTTTTCTTTAACATTGCTGGCTGTATTGCTAGACTCAAGGCAGTAGATGATGTTTTCTTTAACATTGCTGGCTGTATTGCTAGACTCAAGGCAGTAGATGATGTTTTCTTTAACATTGCTGGCTGTATTGCTAGACTCAAGGCAGTAGATGATGTTTTCTTTAACATTGCTGGCTGTATTGCTAGACTCAAGGCAGTAGATGATGTTTTCTTTAACATTGCTGGCTGTATTGCTAGACTCAAGGCAGTAGATGATGTTTTCTTTAACATTGCTGGCTGTATTGCTAGACTCAAGGCAGTAGATGATGTTTTCTTTAACATTGCTGGCTATATTGCTAGACTCAAGGCAGTAGATGATGTTTTCTTTAACATTGCTGGCTATATTGCTAGACTCAAGGCAGTAGATGTTTTCTTTAACATTGCTGGCTATATTGCTAGACTCAAGGCAGTAGATGATGTTTTCTTTAACATTGCTGGCTATATTGCTAGACTCAAGGGAGTAGATGATGTTTTCTTTAACATTGCTGGCTATATTGCTAGACTCAAGGGAGTAGATGATGTTTTCTTTAACATTGCTGGCTATATTGCTAGACTCAAGGCAGTAGATGATGTTTTCTTTAACATTGCTGGCTATATTGCTAGACTCAAGGCAGTAGATGATGTTTTCTTTAACATTGCTGGCTGTATTGCTAGACTCAAGGCAGTAGATGATGTTTTCTTTAACATTGCTGGCTATATTGCTAGACTCAAGGGAGTAGATGATGTTTTCTTTAACATTGCTGGCTGTATTGCTAGACTCAAGGCAGTAGATGATGTTTTCTTTAACATTGCTGGCTATATTGCTAGACTCAAGGGAGTAGATGATGTTTTCTTTAACATTGCTGGCTATATTGCTAGACTCAAGGGAGTAGATGATGTTTTCTTTAACATTGCTGGCTATATTGCTAGACTCAAGGCAGTAGATGATGTTTTCTTTAACATTGCTGGCTATATTGCTAGACTCAAGGCAGTAGATGATGTTTTCTTTAACATTGCTGGCTGTATTGCTAGACTCAAGGCAGTAGATGATGTTTTCTTTAACATTGCTGGCTGTATTGCTAGACTCAAGGCAGTAGATGATGTTTTCTTTAACATTGCTGGCTGTATTGCTAGACTCAAGGCAGTAGATGATGTTTTCTTTAACATTGCTGGCTGTATTGCTAGACTCAAGGCAGTAGATGATGTTTTCTTTAACATTGCTGGCTGTATTGCTAGACTCAAGGCAGTAGATGATGTTTTCTTTAACATTGCTGGCTGTATTGCTAGACTCAAGGCAGTAGATGATGTTTTCTTTAACATTGCTGGCTGTATTGCTAGACTCAAGGCAGTAGATGATGTTTTCTTTAACATTGCTGGCTGTATTGCTAGACTCAAGGCAGTAGATGATGTTTTCTTTAACATTGCTGGCTGTATTGCTAGACTCAAGGCAGTAGATGATGTTTTCTTTAACATTGCTGGCTATATTGCTAGACTCAAGGCAGTAGATGATGTTTTCTTTAACATTGCTGGCTATATTGCTAGACTCAAGGCAGTAGATGTTTTCTTTAACATTGCTGGCTATATTGCTAGACTCAAGGCAGTAGATGATGTTTTCTTTAACATTGCTGGCTATATTGCTAGACTCAAGGGAGTAGATGATGTTTTCTTTAACATTGCTGGCTATATTGCTAGACTCAAGGGAGTAGATGATGTTTTCTTTAACATTGCTGGCTATATTGCTAGACTCAAGGCAGTAGATGATGTTTTCTTTAACATTGCTGGCTATATTGCTAGACTCAAGGCAGTAGATGATGTTTTCTTTAACATTGCTGGCTGTATTGCTAGACTCAAGGCAGTAGATGATGTTTTCTTTAACATTGCTGGCTATATTGCTAGACTCAAGGGAGTAGATGATGTTTTCTTTAACATTGCTGGCTGTATTGCTAGACTCAAGGCAGTAGATGATGTTTTCTTTAACATTGCTGGCTATATTGCTAGACTCAAGGCAGTAGATGATGTTTTCTTTAACATTGCTGGCTATATTGCTAGACTCAAGGGAGTAGATGATGTTTTCTTTAACATTGCTGGCTATATTGCTAGACTCAAGGGAGTAGATGATGTTTTCTTTAGCATTGCTGGCTATATTGCTAGACTCAAGGCAGTAGATGATGTTTTGTTTAACATTGCTGGCTATATTGCTAGACTCAAGGCAGTAGATGATGTTTTCTTTAACATTGCTGGCTGTATTGCTAGACTCAAGGCAGTAGATGATGTTTTCTTTAACATTGCTGGCTGTATTGCTAGACTCAAGGCAGTAGATGATGTTTTCTTTAACATTGCTGGCTATATTGCTAGACTCAAGGGAGTAGATGATGTTTTCTTTAACATTGCTGGCTATATTGCTAGACTCAAGGGAGTAGATGATGTTTTCTTTAACATTGCTGGCTATATTGCTAGACTCAAGGCAGTAGATGATGTTTTCTTTAACATTGCTGGCTATATTGCTAGACTCAAGGCAGTAGATGATGTTTTCTTTAACATTGCTGGCTATATTGCTAGACTCAAGGCAGTAGATGATGTTTTCTTTAACATTGCTGGCTGTATTGCTAGACTCAAGGCAGTAGATGATGTTTTCTTTAACATTGCTGGCTGTATTGCTAGACTCAAGGCAGTAGATGATGTTTTCTTTAACATTGCTGGATGTATTGCTAGACTCAAGGCAGTAGATGATGTTTTCTTTAACATTGCTGGATGTATTGCTAGACTCAAGGCAGTAGATGATGTTTTCTTTAACATTGCTGGCTATATTGCTAGACTCAAGGCAGTAGATGATGTTTTCTTTAACATTGCTGGCTATATTGCTAGACTCAAGGCAGTAGATGATGTTTTCCTTAACATTGCTGGATGTATTGCTAAACTCAAGGCAGTAGATGATGTTTTCTTTAACATTGCTGGCTATATTGCTAGACTCAAGGCAGTAGATGATGTTTTCTTTAACATTGCTGGCTATATTGCTAGACTCAAGGGAGTAGATGATGTTTTCTTTAACATTGCTGGCTATATTGCTAGACTCAAGGCAGTAGATGATGTTTTCTTTAACATTGCTGGCTATATTGCTAGACTCAAGGCAGTAGATGATGTTTTCTTTAACATTGCTGGCTATATTGCTAGACTCAAGGCAGTAGATGATGTTTTCTTTAACATTGCTGGCTATATTGCTAGACTCAAGGCAGTAGATGATGTTTTCTTTAACATTGCTGGCTGTATTGCTAGACTCAAGGCAGTAGATGATGTTTTCTTTAACATTGCTGGATGTATTGCTAGACTCAAGGCAGTAGATGATGTTTTCTTTAACATTGCTGGATGTATTGCTAGACTCAAGGCAGTAGATGATGTTTTCTTTAACATTGCTGGATGTATTGCTAGACTCAAGGCAGTAGATGATGTTTTCTTTAACATTGCTGGCTATATTGCTAGACTCAAGGCAGTAGATGATGTTTTCTTTAACATTGCTGGCTATATTGCTAGACTCAAGGCAGTAGATGATGTTTTCTTTAACATTGCTGGCTATATTGCTAGACTCAAGGGAGTAGATGATGTTTTCTTTAACATTGCTGGCTGTATTGCTAGACTCAAGGCAGTAGATGATGTTTTCTTTAACATTGCTGGCTATATTGCTAGACTCAAGGCAGTAGATGATGTTTTCTTTAACATTGCTGGCTGTATTGCTAGACTCAAGGCAGTAGATGATGTTTTCTTTAACATTGCTGGATGTATTGCTAGACTCAAGGGAGTAGATGATGTTTTCTTTAACATTGCTGGCTATATTGCTAGACTCAAGGCAGTAGATGATGTTTTCTTTAACATTGCTGGCTATATTGCTAGACTCAAGGGAGTAGATGATGTTTTCTTTAACATTGCTGGCTATATTGCTAGACTCAAGGCAGTAGATGATGTTTTCTTTAACATTGCTGGCTATATTGCTAGACTCAAGGCAGTAGATGATGTTTTCTTTAACATTGCTGGCTATATTGCTAGACTCAAGGCAGTAGATGATGTTTTCTTTAACATTGCTGGCTGTATTGCTAGACTCAAGGCAGTAGATGATGTTTTCTTTAACATTGCTGGATGTATTGCTAGACTCAAGGCAGTAGATGATGTTTTCTTTAACATTGCTGGATGTATTGCTAGACTCAAGGCAGTAGATGATGTTTTCTTTAACATTGCTGGCTATATTGCTAGACTCAAGGCAGTAGATGATGTTTTCTTTAACATTGCTGGCTATATTGCTAGACTCAAGGCAGTAGATGATGTTTTCCTTAACATTGCTGGATGTATTGCTAAACTCAAGGCAGTAGATGATGTTTTCTTTAACATTGCTGGCTATATTGCTAGACTCAAGGCAGTAGATGATGTTTTCTTTAACATTGCTGGATGTATTGCTAGACTCAAGGCAGTAGATGATGTTTTCTTTAACATTGCTGGATGTATTGCTAGACTCAAGGGAGTAGATGATGTTTTCTTTAACATTGCTGGCTATATTGCTAGACTCAAGGCAGTAGATGATGTTTTCCTTAACATTGCTGGATGTATTGCTAAACTCAAGGCAGTAGATGATGTTTTCTTTAACATTGCTGGCTATATTGCTAGACTCAAGGCAGTAGATGATGTTTTCTTTAACATTTATGGCTGTATTGCTAGACTCAAGGCAGTAGATGATGTTTTCTTTAACATTGCTGGCTATATTGCTAGACTCAAGGCAGTAGATGATGTTTTCTTTAACATTGCTGGCTATATTGCTAGACTCAAGGCAGTAGATGATGTTTTCTTTAACATTGCTGGCTATATTGCTAGACTCAAGGCAGTAGATGATGTTTTCTTTAACATTGCTGGCTGTATTGCTAGACTCAAGGCAGTAGATGATGTTTTCTTTAACATTGCTGGCTGTATTGCTAGACTCAAGGCAGTAGATGATGTTTTCTTTAACATTGCTGGCTGTATTGCTAGACTCAAGGCAGTAGATGATGTTTTCTTTAACATTGCTGGCTGTATTGCTAGACTCAAGGCAGTAGATGATGTTTTCTTTAACATTGCTGGCTGTATTGCTAGACTCAAGGCAGTAGATGATGTTTTCTTTAACATTGCTGGCTGTATTGCTAGACTCAAGGCAGTAGATGATGTTTTCTTTAACATTGCTGGCTGTATTGCTAGACTCAAGGCAGTAGATGATGTTTTCTTTAACATTGCTGGCTGTATTGCTAGACTCAAGGCAGTAGATGATGTTTTCTTTAACATTGCTGGCTGTATTGCTAGACTCAAGGCAGTAGATGATGTTTTCTTTAACATTGCTGGCTATATTGCTAGACTCAAGGCAGTAGATGATGTTTTCTTTAACATTGCTGGCTATATTGCTAGACTCAAGGCAGTAGATGTTTTCTTTAACATTGCTGGATGTATTGCTAGACTCAAGGCAGTAGATGATGTTTTCTTTAACATTGCTGGCTATATTGCTAGACTCAAGGCAGTAGATGATGTTTTCTTTAACATTGCTGGCTATATTGCTAGACTCAAGGCAGTAGATGATGTTTTGGACAGGGGAGAGGACGACTGAAAAAGATTGTCTGATGTGGAAGCAGGCCATACAATCACTTGGCCATACAATCACTTGGCCATACAATCACTTGGCCATACAATCACTTGGCCATACAATCACTTGGCCATACAATCACTTTGGATAAAACGGTGAAGTCACAAAACGGGAAGATCAAGAGATCTCCCCCCAACATCTACTCCTCCCAGACAATGCCGACGCTGAGAGGCCCACATTAATCGCTGTTGTGTTCTCTCTTCATCGCTTCACACTTTCTTGTCACACACACACATACAACGTCTACACTCGTAGTTCTCAAACGTATATCTATCAATAAAAAAGCCGTGAATGCTATGCCCCATTTTTCGGACTTCACTCTTTGAGACGAAAAGTTGTACCAGAACCGTTGATGTTTCTAGAATCTTTGAGAGGGGGGGGGGGGGGGATCTGCTGTACTCCCTCTGTTCTCTGGTTACCTTTTTCTTCAAAACTGTGGCATATCTAATACATAAAGTAGAATCTAAAGTGTATGTATGTATGTATGTATGTATGTATGAATGTATGTATGTATGTCTTTGTAAAGCTTTGTAAACAGAAGGAAAACCTATATAGAAAATTTAAAGAAACTAAGGCAGAAAGAGTTTACAAAAAGTATATAAAAATTAAACACTTAACCCAAAAAGTAAGCAGACAGCTGCAGAGTGAATACATAAACAATGTAATATCTAAAGATAACAACAAAAACCTATGCTCATACATTAAGTATAAGAAAATGGAAACAACAGGCATAGCGCCATTAAAAGATGAACATAACATAATACATAATGATAATGAAACTAAAGCAAACATCCTAAACAAATACTTTGCATCAGCATTCTTAGCCCCAGGAGACAAAGACATATTACTGAATTTTAACCAAGTAGACAACATAGAAGATATAGTAGTACAAGAAAATGGAATTCAAAAATTATTAGCCAACACCAAACCAAATAAAGCGTCTGGACCTGATGGTATTCCAGCTAGATTACTCAAAGAACTAAGCAATGAGCTAGCCCCAGTGTTCAAAATACTCTTTCAGGCATCGCTTAACCAGGGCAGAGTACCAAAGGACTGGAAAGAAGCTAATGTCACCCCCCTATTTAAAAAAGGAGAAAAATCTGACCCAGGAAACTACAGACCAGTATCACTTACCAGCATCACATGTAAAATCCTAGAACACATAATATGTAGCAACATCATAAACCACTTAGACAAACAAAATGTCCTCACACCATACCATCATGGCTTTAGGAAATATAGATCATGTGAAACACAACTAATAGGACTAATTGATGATTTTTCTAAAGGTTTAGATAATAGTGAACAAATAGATGCTATCTTACTAGATTTTTCTAAGGCTTTTGACAAAGTTCATCACCATAGTTTGCTTAAAAAATTAAAATATTTTGGCATTAATGGTCCACTGCATCAGTGGATTAAAGATTTTCTGATAGGGAGAGAACAAACTGTAATAATAAATGGCTCTAAATCAACACTGATAACAGTAAACTCAGGTGTACCTCAAGGAACAGTCTTGGGTCCACTACTATTTTTAATTTACATAAATGATTTACCAAATTGCATTACTTCAGGAACAAAAGTCAGATTATTTGCAGACGATTGCATAATATATAACAATAAAAACAACACAAGACACAGACATTTTACAAAGAGAATTAGATGAATTACAGAAATGGAATCCACTTATTGATGAAACTATAAAAAAATTAGGATTAGGATTTATTAAAAGAAATTTCTATAAATCAAATAAGAACATAAAACTAAAATGTTATTTAACCTTGGTTAGGCCAATAATAGAATATGCATCCTCCGTTTGAGACCCCTCAACTCAAGAAAACATTAAGAAACTGGAACAGACACAAAATAGAGCAGTGAGATTCATAACAAATTAATATTCACATTTGACTAGAGTAACACTTATAGCAAAATCACTAAATTTAGAAAGCCTTCAGGACAGAAGACTCAAAAGTAAAATAGCAATTATACATAAAACACTGAACCATAATCTTCAAATACAAAAACAAAATTTAATAAAATACTCTGAAAGACACAAAGATAAAGACACATTCCTCATCCCATATGCTAGGACAAATTTGTACAAATTCTCCTTCTTCCCTAGTGCTATTAGAGCATGGAATGGGTTGCCTGAGCTAGCCAGGAAAACCAGTGACTTGGCAGAATTTAAGTCATTGGTTAATATGCATGACTAAATGCATGACGCGTAGGACGTAATCATCTACTTTTTTGAAGTAACGTCTGTATTATATAAGATAAGATATAGAACCTTGGCATGAAAGTTCCTTAGATAATAGCGGTGATTTTAGAATATGTCAGGTTGCCATACATTAAGAGCGTTTACTAGCTTTAGGTCAATGAAGCTTCTTGGCATAGATTTCAACTATTAAAACAGCAAATATACAATTTATAATAAAACAAAACAAAACATTACGAAAAAACCCAAGTGAAGCCAGGTAAAAACATAGGTATATTATATATATATAAGTGATAAAGATATAAAAAAAAAGGTAACAAAAAAACAAACAACAACAAAGATAGGAGACAACGTGATGAACAAGCGAATATTCACTTTTGTTTTAAGCATTAAGAAATAGAAAAACACTTGCTGCCAACTTTGTTCATAATTTCTTCTTTATGTTCTCTCTTTCATCTCTTTCTCTTATTTTATTTGCTCTTTTTTTTCTCTCTCTCTTTGCCCCACTCTTTGTTTCTTTCTCTTTCTTAATTTCTTTGTCCCAGCCTTTCTCTTTCTCCCTTACTCTTTGTATCTCTCTTTCTCTTTGTATCTCTATCTCTCTTTCTCTTTCTCTCTCACGTTCACTATCCTCAGGCTTTTTTCTTTTCCCTACGATTCAAAAAATGAAGTAACAAGCTACCTTTAAAGTCTCTATTCACAGAATCTCAAACCATCCATAACATACATATCGTATCTTTAAAGTCTCTATTCACAGAATCTCAAACCATCCATAACATGCACATCGTATCTTTAAAGTCTCTATTCACAGAATCTCAAACCATAAATAACATACATATCGTATCTTTAAAGTCTCTATTCACAGAATCTCAAACCATCCATAACATACATATCGTATCTTTAAAGTCTCTATTCACAGAATCTTAAACAAGCGGCAGAATGCAAAACAGATCAGGTTACAAATCTTTTAAGTAATCTAGATCTGGACCAGGAAACACATGTTTTAAGCTATCTAATCTAGCCCAATACTCTAGAAAAACTGCAATCATCATCGATCAGGGCAAATTCTCCGACGAAATACACCAAATGTTCAATTGTCTAGAAGGGGCAATTTTATGTTTTTAAATCTAACATACTTATCATCGCTATTATAATTCACACACTCACATACACACACACGTACATGCAATTTGGAAATTTGTGTGTGTGTGTAAATGTGAGTGAGAGAGAGAGAGAGAGAGAGAGAGAGAGAGAGTTAAAAAGAAAAAGAGGGGTCAATACATTCTTTTTTTTGTATGCTCTACTTTCCGTTCCTCTCTTTTTTTTTTTTGTTGTTGTTCCTGGGTCACGCCTCTGTTAAACATCATCTGTGGAGGTCCCTGACCCTAGGCGGATACAACAGGAAGAGTTGGGGGAGACAGGATGGGTGTATATATTAAGTAAACAGTAAGTAGGGAGAGAGAGAACCACAGAGAAAGAGAGAGAGAGTGAGAAAGAGAAAAATAGAAAATTCTGTTGTTAAATTTCTCGAGCTTCAGATCTAAAATAAAACCACCAGGTCATTGCGAACCACGTGATCTGGATCAGGCAGTTCTGGAGAGCTGTCTGAGGAGTGTAAATATATCGTTTCCAGTTAGAAAGTTGATGTTTTCAGAACACATTATGGTCATTGGGTCAGGCAGGGCGGAGGGAGGAATAGGGGCGAACGCTGCTCGAATGACCTCGTTGGGGTGTTTGCTAGCACCCCAGGTGGGTCTTGTTATTATGGGATACCTCTTGTGGCTTGACATTATAGCCTGACCCAGTTCTAGTTTCGAAATGACCCCGATTGTCCCACACTTTCTAGGTCAAACTACACCTGCAGGCCAGAGCACGAAAAGAGGAGAGAGAGAGAAAGAAGTAAAACACAATAAAAAGAAGATTTAATGTGTGTGTGTTTGTATGTCTATGTTCGGCTGTGTGAGAGCGTGCTCGTAAAAGGCCAAATGAGTAGGAAAAAAAAACGTTCGAGAGGCGGAGAGGAAATGAATGACAGAGACAGGAGGGCTTAGAAACTGCACAATAACGTAATAACTGTTTTGAATCACGTGGTTAAGGTTAGACGATTAGGCCAGATACTATTTTCAAACACCAATGATCAGGGTAACAGCCATAGTTTGCAATAAAGCCTCTTGAAATATCTAGTTTTAGATTCCTAGGTTGGAACTCTATGTCTTTGGTTACGTTTGACATGTTTCGGATGTTCCTTCAGATTTAAAAATTACATTCTAGCCAAAACCTAACAAAGGACGACGTGCATGGCAGGGTTCGAACCAGGACCACCAACAAACTAAAGTCCAAGGTGCATACCAAAGACAAAGACTTAAAACTGCTTAAAAAAAATTAAAACATTATCATTTCAGAAAGCTGCATGGGTTTAGTCTGTCTCTCTCTTGTTCTCTACCCCTCTCTTTGTTGTCTCTTTCTCTTCCTGGCTGTGTCTCTCCCCAGCTGTCTCTCACTCTTTTTCACTCTCTCTCCCTGACTCTAGAACTCTGTCGTAGAGCACTGTGAAGCCTAGAGTGAGTATAAGTTAATTACTATTTGAGTCAAGCACCAAGGTATAAGAGACACAGTAGAGCAGCACAATAAAGAATAGAAGTTCGACCACAGCTATCAGAGAGTCATGTGGTCAAACTTTCACTAAAATAAGGTTATATGTAAACTAAACAAAAGTAATCACAAAGCAATTTTTTTTATAAAAATCACGTCGTTTAACTGTCAAAAGATCATGTCGCTATCTGTCAAAAGATCATGTCCCTAGTTTATCAAAAGATCATGTCGCTATCTGTCAAAAGATCATGTCCCTAGTTTATCAAAAGATCATGTCGCTAGTCTGTCAAAAGATCATGTCCCTAGTTTATCAAAAGATCATGTCGCTAGTCTGTCAAAATATCATGTCCCTAGTTTATCAAAAGATCATGTCGCTGTCTGCCAAAAGATCATGTCGCTAGTCTGTCAAAAGATCATGTCGCTAGACTGACAAAAGATCATGTCGTTAGTAAATCAAAAGATCATGTCGCTAGTCTGCCAAAAGATCATGTCGCTAGTCTGTCAAAAGATCATGTCCCTAGTTTATCAAAAGATCATGTCGCTGTCTGCCAAAAGATCATGTCGCTAGCCTGTCAAAAGATCATGTCGCTAGTTTATGAAAAGATCATGTCGGTAGTCTGCCAAAAGATCATGTCGCTTGACTGACAAAAGATCATGTAGTTAGTAAATCAAAAGATCATGTCGCTAGTTTATCAAAAATCATGTCCCTAGTCTGCCAAAAGATCATGTCCCTAGTCTGCCAAAAGATCATGTCGCTAGTTTATCAAAAAATCATGTCCCTAGTCTACCAAAAGATCATGTCGCTAGTTTATCAAAAAATCATGTCCCTAGTCTGCCAAAAGATCATGTCGCTAGTTTATCAAAAATCATGTCCCTAGTCTGCCAAAAGATCATGTCGCTAGTTTATCAAAAATCATGTCTCTAGTCTGAAAAAAGATCATGTCGCTAGTTTATCAAAAATCATGTCCCTAGTCTGCATAGATGCTAACGAGACATAAATCCGTTTTAAAAAAGTAACCAGTTAGTTAATTAATTATTTTGTTTGATATCAAATAAGGGAAATAATTTATACATTGTTTAGAGATATAGTTTTTAGTGCGGAGTTCTTTTCCTTAGATAAGCTTTGTTTTTTGTTTTTTTTAAATAGCATTTTAAAAACTATTTTGCTTGTTCAACGCTATTTTATTTTCTGAACCCACACACTCAGCCTGTCTGTCTCTGCCTCTTTTTGCCCTGCCTTCTCTTTCGTTCTCTTTCTCACTCTCCGTTTCTTTGTCTCTTTTTGTCTGTTTCTATTTCTCTTTATGAGCGCGAGTGAGTTTAGATGTTTTCTGTTTTATGTCGCTGATTTATAAAACTACTCAAACCCCATCAAATTACTGCGGCGTTTATTTAAAATGGAAAACCAAATACTTACATACAATACATTAGTGCTAGGGATTGGCTTTGATGAAAGCGATGTTTTCACTAATCACATAAAAATTGAGTTATCTTTTTAACCCCCAGTGGAGTCTGGGGCCAGGACGGTCCTACAGCGGGGCCCTTTGTACAATTTGTGCACTACACTAAACAAAACATTATAACTATAGAAAACCAAAATATACATTCACACCAGACTCACTCATAATTTACATTTGACATGTTTATATCAGATACAAGATTTCTATTTAACGATTTAATTGTCATGGGGGACCAATAAGCTTTTGTGACTTTGTCTGTGCTGTCGGTGTCTTGTATCTCCTTTGTAATGGTCAAATCTAAAATCCTGACCCAAAGGCGGATTTTTTAATTTTTAAATACTTTCTTACAAAATATGATAGAAACACCATGATAATAACACTTTTCATATTTCATGAAATAGGACCTTCAAACTAGGACAATCTTTCCAATCATCATTTAAAACAATAACATGTTGCCTGAATCAGCCGGCGAAACCAGTACACTCAAAGCCTCTCATTTACATAGACAACTAGGCTAACATATGGATATACAGTAAACAATTATCTTTTTTTTGTGTGTAAATAATAAGATTAAAATAATAAGATTAAACTAATAAGATCAAAAGTTAAGACACCAGTTACTATTTATCTTTATTCTCCCCCCTTCACAAAACACTGTTGAGCGTGTATGAGGGGAAACTTAAAAAAAAAAGAACTACAATGAAGAAGATTCCAGAATGCGGTAAGTTGAACAACGCCTCTCACACCAGGAGCGTGTACAGGTCACGTGATCTCTCTGACTGTATTTATGTCTATATCCGTTGAGGAAATCAAAGTCCCAGGCAAAGGTGAAACGGGTGCTTAGTTCATTGTCAGGGGAAACACACACACACACACACACACACGCACGCAGGCACACACATACACACGCACGCACGCACACACACAAATGTCTGCATAGGGACCTTAAAGTGACCCCCCCAAGAAGTCTATCTTAGACATTGTCTTTCAACAAGCGTGCTTCTCATTCGCCATTTTTTTGTGGTTGTCTTACCTGTTGAATAACGTATGAGGTCAATAGAGCCAGCACCGGTTTCACACAAACACTATTAGCCTGGGCCAACCCAGCAACACCTAATAGAAAAATCCATGGCTTGAATGTTGCGCAGAAATGAGTTCATTAAGGTTAGCACACGCAGCTACTGAGTAAATGCCATTTTTTGTCTACTTTATAAATACTGACCACTTTAGAGATCCCATGAACTTCGACTGTTGGACTGTTGGTGCCCCATAGATGATCTATTGCTAGTCCTCTCTGTCTTTTGCCGTGATTAAAGTCTCTTTCATAGACAGGCCCGTCTACTTTTTAATGTTATCCTCCCATTACTTGTTTTTCTGCCGCTCCTTCTTAGCCCTGGTACTGTTCCTGTAGGAATGTCTATGTGAGCCTCGAACATCTCAGTTTTAACTTGCGTTTTTTTGACAGTGGTCAGGCGGTCATCATGGGGACTAATTTCCATATTTATTATCTTTACGATTTCCCAGGTTTGTAATGCGATCTTTGTATGTGCTTCCTAAAATCACGTGACACCTCAATGCCATGGTTAGGGTCTTCGTCTCTAATTCTGCAGTCCAAGATTCGCAAGCGTTCAGGAATGTCACAATGAACAAGTATTGCATCAGATTTTTGTGCTGAGGATTATGCCCATGTCTCTACGATTTGTCTTGAACAGTGCAAGTTCTGCTGTTGACTGTGCAATCATGGCCAGCGATTTATCTTCATTCATTTATAAGGCTTGTCTTCGAGTCCGAAGATTAGTGAGGAATGCAGTATTTACCGTGGCTGCGTAGCCCCAGCTATGACCTACTGTGACAAGAGGGACAATAAGGGTGGCTACCTTATTTTTCTATTAGAGTTAGTCCCCTTTATTACTTGATTTAGGTCCCTGTTAACTGTGTACAATTGCCACTTCCTCTTCAGTCTTTGAGCTGACCACTGTACATTATTGTGAACTAAATCTCCATAATGTTTATGTAATAGTTTTGATAATCTGCTCTGACTGTGTTAATCAAGAGGAGTGTGCCACTTTATGGGAATGTATCTTTCACTAACGAGCTAAGTAGACTTTATTTATTTGTTGTTAATAAGTTGGTTGATGTAAATATTATGTCTACTTAGCCCCTTATCCTTTACTGTATGTGTTTTTTTTATAAAGACCAGATTTGGGTCGTAAAGTATGTAAAAGACAAACTTTTGTCTTGAGAAGAGACAGTTGTGTGTCTCATGGACTATTTTGATTCCTGTATTATATTATTGTAATCCATTGTTTGTTTTGAGCTGAGACATAATTGTGCCTCTGTGATGGCAGTTCTATGATTATGTTGAACTTCATTATTTGACTTGCCTTTGTTGGCCCTTATGCCCATTTTCTTTTAATGATTTTTTTTCTTTTGTTCCTTAATAAACTCTTAATTATTTGTACTGAAATCTCAAAGTTATTACTTGTATGTCTTAGTAAGTTATATATCTAGAGGTTATAATTAATAGCCTGGGTAGTATAATTTGGGGCCACAAAATATCACTACGCTAACTTGTCAGTACATCAGAAGTCACTGGTCTTATGACCTGTCATAATTCTAGGTCACACCTACATATCTTGCCATACCCAGGGCACGTATAACCATTGTCCGCTGGTGGTCGATTTACATTTTCTTTGTATTTCGCAGTCTGCGTCTGTCCTCGGCAGCGGATTTTCTTTTATTCTCAAATGTGTCTCGCAGCCTCCAGCTGTCTCGTTCTGAGACCGCATGGAACCATGTGCTCTCTTCTATGTCAGCTAAGGTAAGTTAGCTCCTTACCTGGTCTTTGAAGCGTTTCCACGGGGCGCCTCTGTTACGCCGACCACCTTTTAGCTCACAAAAAAAGACTGCCTTTGGCATACGTTCGTCTCCCGTACGTGATACGTGTCCTGCCCAGCGTAACTGTCGGACCATAAGTCCCTCTTCATTCAATTAGTATAAAATAGTATAGATACATTTCACTAAGGAACTATTAAAACTGTTGCATAATGTCACATGTATAGTCAGAGGAAAAATTAAGTACAATGTGCCAGACTGATTGAAGTAATTAATACATTGCGTCAGATCATTTAAAGTAATTATTACATTACGTCAGCTAAAAAAAGAATAAAGTGCATTATTTCAGGTTAGTTGAAGTTATTAGTACATTATATCAGGTCAGGTCATAAAGTAAATAGCATATTATGACAGGTCAGCTAAATAATTAAGTACATTGTCAGGTCTTAAAGTAATTAGCATATTATGATAAGTTAGCTACAAAATTTTAGTACATTATGTCAGGTCATAAAGTAACTAGCATATTATGACAGGTCAGCTCAAAAAAATTAAGTACACCATGTTTGGTTAAGTGAAGTTATTAGTAGATTTCACAGGTCATAAAGTAATTAGCATATTATGACAGGTCAGCTAAAAAATTAAGTACATTATGTCAGGTCAATTGAAGTAATAAGAACATTATGTCAGGTTGAAGTTAAGGTAGTATGAGAATCATATGTTTTAATTTCTATTAATAGCGCTGTTATTGAAATACTTTAACACCCCCTCCCCTCTTCGTTTAGGATTTAGTTCCGGTACAGTAATGTCACAACATGTCACACAAATGTCATGTGACATCTGCACCTTGACTCCCGCACCACCGTATCGTTGTCTAAACAGTGCAACACCAACGTTTGTAAAGACAAAGAAACAGAGTGCAACAGAACGTCATAGAAACATCCAGTGTTTTAGTTTTCTTTTCCTTTTATTTTTTTAAAAGTTCTTTTTAAGGACTTGCTGAACTCAACAGTTTGACATGGACATTTTTAGGTAGGCATCATTCGCTACGGGAATATAGGATCTAGAAAATAGGATGAACTGGGAAGGCCATCCTATTTGAAGGCCATCATATTTGAAAATGATCCCAGTGCTAACCAGAAGGAAAAAGTAAGCGTTGACTCGTAGACACGAGATTATTTGCAATTTAGTGATCATCCTATAATGACCAACAGTTAAATACGCCGTACTGGCCTTCAGAACAATCTAATATATAAAGTAGAATGTTAGGAGTATGTATGTATGTATGTATGTATGTATGTATGTATGTATGTAATGTATGTAATGTATGTAATGTATGTAATGTATGTAATGTATGTAATGTATGTAATGTAATGTATGTAATGTATGTAATGTATGTAATGTATGTAATGTATGTAATGTATGTATGTATGTAATGTATGTAATGTATGTAATGTATGTAATGTATGTAATGTATGTAATGTATGTAATGTATGCATGTATGTATGCATGTATGCATGCATGTATGCATGAATGTATATATGTATGTCCCGCATAGAAATTGAAACCGTTTAATCAATCTTGATAAAACTTGGTGTATATGGTCATTAGATCATGATGGTGACCGTTGTGTATGTTTAAAGTCCCTCCTACAACCTGATGGCTCTTAAAATAAAATAAATACCTAAATTTATCTCTATTAAAGAACGCAATTTTGTAAAATTATATATTATATATTTCATATCAATATGTCGGCTAAACTGGCAAACCCTTTTTTACACTCTACTTTCATTTTCGTGTCAAAAAAAATGTTAAGGGAACATTCGCCATGTTTGACATAGATTTCAATCAATCAACTAGATCAGTAATACACAATCTAGGGCATGCAGGTCATATCCGGCAAGTTAATTTATATTTTCGTATTTGCTTACATTTATGTGTGTACGCCCATAACTCTTTCTGTTCATAGTAATCAAACGCACTGCAAAAAAAAAATAATAATTCGGATACAAAATGCATGAGAGTTCGTTACGCCACTAAAGCTCTTGTTTATGTACCTGGTACCCAGTTGTTACGTTTAACTGACTCAATGCACGGACATCTTTACCAGGAAATCCGCGCAGTTTATAGTGTTATAATTTATATTCCGTAAACATAGACCTACCTGCACCTGGACCCACAGCGACTTTTCGACCAAACAAAAAATTAGGGGCAGTAAGAAGCGAGATAGTCATTATCTGAATTCATTTGTACATTTGGTCTGAAAATAATGATTCAGCTCAAGTTTCCCGCAGAAAGATGTATCTAAAGATGACCAAAGGCAGACATTAGGACAGACATTAGGACAGACATTAGGACATATATTTGAACAGACGTTAGGGCAGACATTTGAACAGACATTAGGCAGATATTTTGACAGGCTCCCACCTCCAAATCCGTTAATAAAACTTTTCATTTGTATGTGGCCTCACTTACTTAGCTCACCTGTTCTATACATTACATACAAGGAGACATTTGGTTTAAGTCTGTGATATCCTTTTGTTTTGGCCTTCAAAGTACCCCAGGTCATGGGTTAGTGAACATTTCTACTTTTTTTTTTTACCTTGTATTCATCCCGAATGCACTAAAACATGTAGACCATAACCAGGATATCTTAGAACTGACAGGTGAAGATGGGGTGGCAAAGGTCTTGTGGACTCAAACGAATTTGAATAAAAGATGTTATCATTGTATATTGTAGCTTCCTGTTTGTGTTGATAAGTATTATGACAAGTCCTGGACTCATAAAACAAAGACAAATAGGAGCTTTGAGGGATATGCAACAACAATAATAATAAGATAAGGAGATTTCATCATATCTTCGCCTATGAACAAGAGTCGTGCACCTAATTACTTTCTGATGTAGGGAATTTGGAAGTGTACTATGCTGTTATGTTTTCTATTATGTTACTATATTGATAGTCTTAATTTTTCAGTACTCTTTTTTTTTTATTGTGCATTCTTTGCCTCGTTCTGTATTAACCCTATCTCACCGTAATTATTTTCTGCGTTCAGATGGAATTATTTATTTTTCCGTATGTATTTCATTAACCTGTTAACGTTTAACTTCTGTTACGTTTTTGTTTTAATTAGAAAATATTATAAGTGGTAGAGATAATTGTATGACTTTTTAATATAACACCTATTCATTTTGTAAAACCAAAAAAATTAAGTTCATTCAATGGGGTTCACATCAACGATGGTATGTTCCATCAGGAGAGAATGAGTAAATAAATGAGATTTTAAAGTGGTACATGTATTTGATGGTACAAGTCCACAACTTAAGACAGTAAAAAAAAAGTCTTGTATGATAATAAAAATAACTTTACTTGTAGACTAGCCTCAGTATCAACAATAGAATGCCATTGTCTCGGGATTTCTGTTATTGTTTTTATAATTTTATCTACCCCTTTTTTTGACACACATAACTACATATTTATGTAATTGAAGATTAAGGCCCAACGAGGATGTAGTTATATAATAAACGGATCTGGTATTTGCTAGGGATATGAATGAGAACTAATTTATGTTTCTAGACGTCATGCTTGTTGAAAACCTTAACAACAAAGTATTTTCAAATATCTCCATAAATGTTACTTTGGAGCTTTTTTCCCTTTGTTCTTTTTGTAGATATACATAGCTGTCTGCACATAAAGCTGTCTGCACATAAAACTGTCTGCAAAATAGATCTGTCTACAAATACATCTAGATGTAAATAAAGGAATACAAAATAGACTCACCAGATGATAGGAACATAACAACACCGGATCGTAAGATAAATTGTGAACTCTAAATATATTGATCTATTCGTGGAAAGATAATCATCGGTGGCCTATTTTTGTAATTAAAAAAGGGGGATAATTATTGTCACCCCCCCCCCCCCCCCCATCTTAAGTCTTACGTAGTTAAAGTTTCAAGTATAAAGACAACTGTACGTTTACTTAAAACGAACGGATTCCTTACAGCTACCACCTTTCATATACACTTCTACTAAAGCAACATTTAGATAACTTAATACAGAGTGGCTCCAAATAGTTTGTTTCCTTTTTTATAAAAAGTATCGGATGAGCTACTTCCCTTTCACAAGACTACGGAAGATGCCTTCGAACCCGGGACCATCGAAATGACAGTCCTGAGCATATACCACACGAATAGGCAGCTACACACACATTTTACTTCGTAATGCCACTGTCTTCTGATGGCCAGCCTCTTTTCAAGGGCACTGGTCTCTATAGTTGATTATTAGTACTCCCCCAAATTTACTACTGCCATGCTGTGTTGACAGTGGTCAGGCGGTCATCATGAGGACCAATTCCCATTTTTATTCTGTTTCCGATTCCCAGGTTTGTAATGCGACCTTTGTATGTGTGGCCTAGAATCACGTGACACCCCAATGCCCCGGTTAGGGTCTTCGTCTCTAATTCTGCAGTCCGAGATTCGCAAACCTTCAGGACTCTCAGCATGAACAAGCAGCAGTGCCTCCAGAGTTGGGTGGGTGCTGACCAACTCTCCAGCAGCAAAGTCAGAAATATGTAGGAGGTGTTTCAGTCGTTTTTTTTTAGAGGGACCTTCTTGGGACCCCATCTGAAGGGAGAGAGTGTCAGAGTCAACACGGTTCAGTACATCGGTACGGTTCAGTACATCGGTACGGTTCAGTAAATCAGTACGGTTCAGTACATCGGTACGGTTCAGTACATCGGTACGGTTCAGTACATCAGTACGGTTCAGTACATCGGTACGGTTCAGTACATCGGTACGGTTCAGTACATCAGTACGGTTCAGTACATCGGTACGGTTCAGTACATCGGTACGGTTCAGTACATCAGTACGGTTCAGTACATCGGTACGGTTCAGTACATCAGTACGGTTCAGTACATCGGTACGGTTCAGTACATCAGTACGGTTCAGTACATCGGTACGGTTCAGTACATCAGTACGGTTCAGTACATCGGTACGGTTCAGTACATCAGTACGGTTCAGTACATCAGTACGGTTCAGTACATCAGTACGGTTCAGTACAGCAAGACAGTCCGATACAGTGAATCTACAGTGAAGTCGGTCAGGTACAGTGAATCTACAGTGAAGTCGGTTAGGTACAGTGAAGTCTACAGTGAAGTCGGTCAGGTACAGTGAAGTCTACAGTGAAGTCGGTCAGGTACAGTGAAGTCGGTCAGGTACAGTGAAGTCTACAGTGAAGTCGGTCAGGTACAGTGAAGTCGGTCAGGTACAGTGAAGTCGGTCAGGTACAGTGTAGTCTACAACGAGTTCAGGACGAGACAGAGAGCCCCATAGAGGTCAGTATAGCAGTACGATTATTTTTTAGTAAAGCAGTTATAGTCAGACATTTTTGTGTTGTAGTTGTGTAGTATTGGCTGTTTCCTAGACTATGAAACCAGAGTTGTCAAGTTGGGTTGTGTCTTGTTCTTTTAATTTTGTAGTGAGCCAGACAGAGAGTCGTAGCAGAACTACAATAAAGGAATTTGTCTTCTAGATAAACTCGTGGGCCAGTCTTACTAGTAATTTTTAAAATCATCTTTGCACCATTGGAGAGTTTCACGATAAACTAAACAATGTCAAGGACACTGAATTGAATTACAACACACTACTTACATAATGGAAGAAGAAATTGAGCTACAAGAGCTTAGCAAATTTGATTTAGTGGTTAGTGTACACCGGATACACCGAAAGTCAAAGTCCAATGGGGATTCACAGCATTTTAAATTATTTATTAAAACACTATTTGTTATTTTATTGTCTTTCAATGGCATTGGTCGACAGGAGGTTTCTGTTTCTTCATACCCCATTTTTTTGGTGACCCGTGGGTGTGGGAGGGGGAGGGGTCAGTTTGAAATTAGGAGGAGAGGAAGTCAAAGGGAAGTGATGGTTGGGGCGTTAGGGATTTAGTAGTCGCCCGAAAGGCGCTCTTCTACTGTAAAGTGATGATCTTAAAGTGCACCTTACACAAACCACGAGTGGGAACTTCAATGTCACTCGGTAGTTTCTCCCTCTCTCTCCCCGCTTTTAATTGTAGTCCCGCTCTCTTGCGTGTAGAACTACATTGAGACCCTCAGCTTAGGATTAGGACAGAGAATGATAGAAGATGTCTTGGCGCGAAATAGGTCAATGGACCAGCGGCCCCTGAAACTTGCACTTTAAAGGAGGACGTCATTGTGCCTTGGGAAGAGAGTTCGTGATATCCCAGTAACTTGTGCGTCTATGTGTGTGTTTCAATGTCTCTAGGGGTGTCTATGTGTGTGTTTCTATGTCTCTAGGGGTGTCTATGTGTGTGTTTCAATGCCTCTAGGGGTGTCTATGTGTGTGTTTCTATGTCTCTAGGGGTGTCTATGTTCTATGTGTGTCTATGTGTGTGTTTCTATGTCTCTAGAGGTGTCTATGTGTGTGTTTCAATGTCTCTAGGGGTGTCTATGTGTGTGTTTCTATGTCTCTAGGGGTGTCTATGTGTGTGTTTCAATGCCTCTAGGGGTGTCTATGTGTGTGTTTCTATGTCTCTAGGGGTGTCTATGTTCTATGTGTGTCTATGTGTGTGTTTCTATGTCTCTAGAGGTGTCTATGTGTGTGTTTCAATGTCTCTAGGGGTGTCTATGTGTGTGTTTCTATGTCTCTAGGGGTGTCTATGTGTGTGCTACTGTGCTTCTACTATGTGTGTGTGTGTAACATATAGTTACTTATAAGTTAATTTGAGTGATTAGCTGATGAGTCTTGGCTCACATTATAACTTTATCGTCTCGTCAAGCTCTTAAAGTTTCTGTACCCATTCTAAAACAAAAGTTACAATAGGAGGGGGGAAGGGGTTAAATTATAAACAAAGTAAATAAAAATTACATTTTCCTATACAAAAAATATTTGCACAAAAAATATTATTATATAGAATAATGTTTGGTCTAAAGTATAAAAGCCACAGGGACATTATCATGAACAACGACCTCAATACTAAATCAAGGGAGAAAACCTGGAGGTCCTATCCCTAATGATGGGTGAAACAAGCAATAAAGACAAGACTTGGAAAGTAGAAATAAATAACAAGTATTGTCATCTTCATCGGGGGACCTGGCAACAAGTCTAGGGTCGTCCTGACATCATGTTTTTTTTTTGTTTCTTTAAAAAAGTTTTCCAGGGGAATCTATAAATCAGACCAGAAAATCAAGTTGTCGGACTTGCGTCTATAATTACAGATTGATAAGAATTGAAGTTTAGCGGCGGCGTCTAGTCTGAAGCAGATGTCGCAGACTTTTTTTTAAATGACGTAATTTGGCCGATTTTATATATCATTGTGCAATCTGCACTTTACCCAAGGGGTCCGTAAAAGGGTTAAGTGATGTATGTCCGACATGCTTCTATTGGACATGGTGCCCCTCGAATTAACACTTAATTATCGGAGTAGTTAAAAAAAAAAGAATACAAAACTTCATTACGTCAGACTCTATACCTTTTCAAATAAAAATAAATTATAAATTCTGTTTGTACACAGATCAGTAAGAACGCTATAAGTCAGGGAGAATATTCCAACATCACAAACAACAGCCTAAAAAAAAAGAGTTTGGCTTTATGAACTACACAGCAAGACGGGGAAATAGCTACAAATTAATACGTAGTAGTGGGACGCTTTTCTCACAAGAAAGGGGATCCATTGTTTTTTTTCTTTTATAAGGTTCAATTTTTTAAAATGCGAAATTTCACTTGTAATTGTACTCTTTTCAATTTATTTAATCTATTTAAATTAAAAATAATCTATCTATCTATCTATCTATCTGTGCATATATATATATATATATATATATTATAGCCTGGGGCAAAGATCATATGTACAATTGTATCACTGCGTTCCGTTCCATCCAGCTTCTTTAACATTAGTTCTTATTGCCGCACACCTGTATTATTATGTTCAGCTAGAAGTCAAGATTTAACAACCACAAAGACTGAGCTCTAATGTTCTTTCCCACGCTACAGCCGCTTGGGGAGAGTAGATATATCTCACTTATAGAACCGGAGAGGTTGAGAGGGGTGTCAGCCTGTCTGAGGTGATGGGGGGGGGGGCTGGGGGAAAGGGTGTTGCTGTGTGCTGCCGCGGTCCGGTGTGAGTGCCCTGTGCGGTAAGCTTCTCCGGGTGTGAGGGGCAAGCGTATGACTAAGACGTTGGCTCTGGTCCAGACGACGAGGTCAGCTTGTCACGTGCCCCAGTTGCTACACTGGCCGTCCTAAAGTCAGCTCTCGACATGACATTTCACTTTCTTAAGTCTGTAGTTGATTTACTGAATTCACATAGATCTAGATCTTTGCTTATAGAACGCCGGGCGGCAATACAGACATCTAGTAACCGGCAATTGAACTGGAAATAGATTAGAATGGGAATATACATTATAGACATCTAGTATTCGAGTACTAGACTGGGAATATATCTGGGCACTTAAAACCTACTTTCTACTTCTGTTTGCATCTATCCTATACTCTTATTAGAGCAATACTTGCATGTATGTATATATATTTATATTTATATATACATTTTATTTCGAAAACTGCTCTAACGTTTTTCTTTAAAATTTCAAGCTATGTGTATATTAATTAAAAAAAAAAATCTCAACTCATTGGCCACATCGCGAAAACTCGAGGTGGACCGTTATATTGGTTAGAAAATGGCTCATTATCGAAAAATTAATTTTGGCTGGAATGTTTTATGAATGAAAATTTTCCATACGATGTCAAAGGAAAAAAACTTACACCGCTTACGTAACTAGGCTCACAGCAGTACACTAAGACATTTCTTCACAAACAAGAACAAGTTTTAATGAATCCATTGGCCTATTAAACATTTGCGCACCATCTTATTGTAGGTTGATCTATTATGAAACTATGGAAGAAAAATAATGAAATTAAATTTGTTGATGTATGATTAGTTATTGTGTGCTCTGAGATGAACCATAGTCGTCCTACGACTGAAGGAGGCCAATGAATGAATGAATGAAGGCTTTATAAATTGTTTACACTTTAATTGGGAAGACCCTTAGGTAGCTTTTACTTTGTTATTAATTTGCTGGTGGATTATTGCAATGCGTTCAAGCTTCGAAGTTAACTGTCCCATATCAAAACAGGAAATGGTCATAAAATAGCTTCTCTACGCCGTACTTGCACACACTGAACATGATACCCAGGGCCGGCTCTAACATTTGAGGACCCTATGTGAAATGGATTGCTCGCGGCACAGTACAGGGTAGGGATATGTATAATAAGTGAAAATTAAGATTTTTTAGGGCTGTTAGAAAAAAAATCGTCTTTACATTAATTTTTTTTAATTAAATGAAAGCTTACAATGTCGTTTGTTTATTTAATCGCGCGTAGTAATTGGCGTTTACCACATTGATTGACACTCCAAAATGACTATTTTTTTTCTATTTTAAGGACGTTTTTATGAGTTTTCAGGAGATTTTAATAATTTCAGGAGATTGCCAGGAGCTCCTTGAAAAAAAAAACTATTATAAGTTATAATGGTTTAATTTAATAATTTACACCTAGAATTAGTGCGGGGCTTATGAAAGTTGCCTAAGGCCGGCCCTGATGATGTCCAGCTCGGTCAACGAATTTTCATTATGTTGCCGCCTCTTTTGGTTTAACTATAGACCTCGGTAAAACGGAAGTCGTGTCCCAAAAGTCACTCAATTAAAATATACTCAGCCCCAAAGATCACCGCGAATTGACGTGGTAGACAACTTCACATATCTGGGAAGTATCAAATGATGCATTGCTTTAAAGGGAGGTTGATATGTGATCAGGGATAGTCGTGCTTTTAAACGTCTCCAAGCGAGAGTGTGGCGAAATAAATCGCTCCGTCTGCCTACAAAAATCACTGTTCACCAAGCAGTGGTTCTCTCAACCCCTATTTATGAATCTGAGACATGGCTACTTTATAGAAACAACTAAGACTTCTTGAACGCCTTCACCAAAGATATTTGCACACCATTATGGACAGACGGTGCCAAGACCGCACTACAAACAGCGATGTTTTTGCGAAATGGTAAGAGCTTCTTATAGACCTGGGTAGGGCAGTTATCCCGTATGGAGAAAGAACATATGCCAAAGGCAATCTTTTTTTTTAGTGATCTGAAAGGTGGTCGACGTAACAGAGATACCACACAATAACGCTTTTTTAGAATACTAACCCAATGTTTTTAAGTCTCTTAGGAAAAAATCCGCTATTTGACTTTGTTACAAGGTGCACGTTTTACCTTATAATGTAGAGATTTTGCATCACTTGATGCCTCGTACTAAAACCATAATGAATATACTAATTGCAATATTAAATGTCTGATCGTAACCATTTGATTAGTTACACTGCAAAGACTTTCTTCCAAGCAAATAATAGCCCAATAGTTTTACGCAAAAGATGCAATGTAAAACGTTACGAGGTGTGCTGTGGTTTTATATACTGTTGTGGGGACTAAAGAGACTTCATATTTAATCGCCATATGCATTTACATTTAGAACTAACGGATTGGTAGTCTTAAACCGATCTTTCATTTTCATAATTACAATAATATTACCAAAATGACCTCGGGTATATATCCTTCCGTAACAAATTATTCAACCGAGCGAGGCTCGGTCACCAGGTACTATATTCTATACTCCTAAGTGAGGAATTCTTGTATGCATGTATATATATATATTGTAATAACTTAAGGGAGGCAACTCAACGAGGCACATATATCTTTATTTACACGACATCACAAGTTCATAAAACATCATCTTTCTTAGGCACTTTTCACTTCGGCTCTCAACTTGGGCGGAACTCGTTCTCCTCTTTTCCTAATGTTGACATCCTTCTCAGTCTAGTTTATCACAGTGCGTAACTTCTAGCTTAGATGGCGGTGCGCATGGCGGAGATATAACAATATATATATATATATATATATATATGTATATATATTTTTATTTATTTATTTATATTTCTACTAGACATATATTACCCGCGGCTCACTGAGAGTGGTTTGTAAACAATTAAATGAAATAATAATGTTATAAGTAAAGCGAATGCGTAGATGTAAAAATACTATAAATTGTGCTGTCAAAATAGCTAATCGTCTTAAATCCATTTTTTTCAAATAAAAACATTTGCTTGTACGCCTACATATATTTGATTAAAATTTGAAATGAATAGACTTAAATTTGTATGTTCATGTGTTAAAGTATAAAGTTGATCTTGAGTTAGACATAGATCTAGATCTAGAGTAATCTAGAGTTAAATATTGGCTTTGATAGAGTTCATTTTGCACGTGCGCATGTGTGACCTTTTTAATTAGATGTGCGCGAATGAATGAAACTATTAGAATATATCTTAACACGGCTTCGCAGCTTTGCCTTTAGCGAAAAAATGCATGCAAAATGCTTTAGAAAAACAAATTTGAATGTTAATTTGATTAAAATATGAAATGAATGGACTATAATTAGTATGTTCATGTGTTTAAGTATAAAACTATCTTTGCGAAGAGAAGTTATAACATTTTAGAGTTGAATTAGAGTTTTAGACTTAGGAATAGAAAGATGTGTAACATAACGGTATTGTCTAATGAAAGAATGATCATCAGGAATTCTAGATTTGCAGATATAAGGAACGAATTTATGTAAAAATTGCTTTTGAAACACAAATTTGAAGGTTAATTTTATTAAATAATGAAATCAATGGACTATATTTTGGATTTTCATGTGTCAAAGTAAAAACTATCTGCGCAAAGTGAAGTTCTTAAAATAAGATCTGGATCTAGATCCTTTCGATCTTTTCTCATGTAAACATAGCCTAGATTGATGAAGTTATAATGCTTTCTTAGAGCTGGTCAACTTTTTTTTTAAAGGGTCTTAAGTTGTTCTAGGGCTACAATACATACACTACGGTCTAAGTTGGTACCCAAGGTACATTTCTGCCAAGTTTTATGAAGATCGGTCAAACGATTTGGATTTCTATACGGGGACATACATACGCCTTACTTTCTGTTTTATATATTAGATATATAAATTTTATTTCTAAAACGGCTCTAATGATTTTCTTTAAAATTTCAACGTATATTTATGAAAATGAGAAAAAAATTCTCAACTCATTGACCACAAGTGGAAAACTCGAGGTCGACCGTTATATCGATTTGAAAATGTTTCATTATCAAATAATTAATTTTTTGCGAGATTGTTTTATGAATGAAAATTTTTCCATGACGTCAAAGAAAAAAAACTTGACACGCTTACGTCATTGGCTTATTGCAGTACACTAAAACCATAGACAGAAATAAATATAGACTGGCCGAAGGAAGTAACTTCATGTAACATGAAAACTTGTATATCTATTGTATTCGGATTTCCGAATTATGAAAAATCCCATGATCTTCATTCTTAGAGATTAAACAAAACTACACTGCCTTATTTACAATATATATAGGTGTGTGGCTGAAACAGAATTGAATACTTAACTTTTATACTATTAGCTTTTCTCAACAAAGTAAAAGTCACTTACACGGCTCTCCGCAATTAAAGTGTAAACAATTTATTTGGTAAATACATAGATGTTATTTATAGATATTCTTTTCAAAGCAAATGACTAAATTTTGATACTTTAGATAGCTTAGAATAATTAACTATGTTACACTTAGATTGCGTGTGAGTGGAGATGTGTGCGCTGGTTATTTTTAATATTTTTTTGCTGGTAAATTATTAGAATGTGGTCAATCTTCAAAGTCTACTGTCCCATACCCAAACCAAGGAAATGGTCATGGCACAGCTTCTCTACGCCTTACTTGCTCACACTGACATGATCTCCAGCTCGCGTTCAACGAATAAACGTACGTTGCCGCCTCTTTTGGTTTAACCATAACCTTGGAAAAACGTAGGTCCTGTTCCGAAATTCACCCAATAAAATCTACTCCGCCCCAAAGATCATCGTGCATGGACACACGTGGTAGACACCTTCACAAATCTGGATAGCATAGTATCAAATTTTGCATTGCTTTTAAGGGAGGTTGATAAGCGTCTGATCAGGGCCAGTAGTACATTTGGACGCCTCCAAGCAAGAGTGTGGCGAAATAAATCGTTCCGCCTGCCTAAAAAATCAGTGTCTACAAAGCAGTGGTTCTCTTTACCTCTCTATGTGGATCTGAGACATGGGTACTTGACAGAAAGCAACTAAGGCTTCTTGAACGCTTTCACTAAAGATGTTTTCACACCATCATGGACATATGGTGGCAAGAAAGCACCACAAACAGCGTTGTTCTAGCGAACACCGGTATGAACTTATTATAGTCCAACAGTCACGCTGGGCAGGGGACGTATCTCGTGTGGAGCTCTAATATCGTCCAAAGTCTTTTTAGTGAACTTAAAGGTATTCGGCATAACAAGAGGTGCTCGAAGGGAGACACTTCTTGACAATACATCGGATTGGTAGCCTTTACCCGATCCCTCATTTACGTCATTAAAAAAAGTTTCGGGTAAGTTTTTTTCCCTAATAAATTACTCCTCCGAGCAAGGCTTGGTCACCAGGTACTTGTTATTGTTAGAGTAGGAATGTTGGGATGGACGATTGTAGTCAAACTGAATGTCCATTTGTTTGGACAAATAAAATTATCTTGTCTAATCTTAGACATGAAATAAATAGACCTTAGACCGTTATTATATGCAATATATAAGACATTTTGTACTGGTCATTACACTTGTAACATTCTGTAACCGCTGAAGTGTATATATAACATTACTGTAATTGTGGGTCTTCGAAATCAAAAGTGTCAAGACACGGATTAAAAAAGAAATGAAAGAAGCGAAGAAGAAGTGGCTAGAGTGCTAGAGAAGAAGTGTCAAGAAATTGAACAGGGCAGTGAAAAAGCGTAACAACTAGTGAAGGACCTCACTACCTCAAAGCATGGAAGAACTAACACAAAAATTATATCAGAAGTCAGATATCTGAAATAGCTTAATGCTTTATCAAGTATAAATCCAGTCCCATTTATGTACATACATTGCCTGGACCTAATATTTGTAGTTGAGTTATTACTTACAGATTCTTTGCAAATACATCTATATCGACAGTCAGCTTTGCATTAATTCATATTTGGGAGACTGCTTTTAAAAGTTTGATTTTTCAATATGAATATAAAGTTCCCCTTTCAGACCTTACGCTCCATTAATTCCACAACGGTTAACGAGACTGTCATGTGGCTACAACCGCCTTTACTTTTCCAAGACTAATGTCAGGTACCCATTAGAGCTGGGTGGACTTAAAGGCGCTCTAAAGATCTTGAAATTAAAACCCCCAGGATTCGAACCCGGGACCCCTCGTTTCGGAAGTCAAGCGCTTTATCGCTCAGCTAGGGACTCCAAATATAACTAAACAACTACATATTTAGAACAAAAAAACACACCTTCAATGTCAAAAATATTTCAGCTGTCGGAAAACATTCAAATGTTACTCACTCGAGGAGTATAGATTATAGCAACGTCTGAATGTCCGAGGCTGATGGGGGAAACTGATCTTGAGTGTAAAAAAGTGACCGTTATATAGATTGGTGTCACGGTGTGACTGACCGCACTTGCCTAGACAGTGATCTAAATAGGATTTGCAAATTATAATGACGATATTATTACTTGATGGCATAACGTGAATAAAGCTAGGTCAAGGACGTTAAAGCGCGCACAGTGGGATATCTCATTAGGTCCTAGGTCATTGTATGATAAGTCAGAACAAAGTCAAGTCCTTTGAAGTAGCTTGGATTTACTACCTTAATGGAAAGAATTGATGACAGATAAGTAGATACCAATTTAGAAGTTCGACTTGAAGTTGTACACACACACATACTCACACACATACATTGCCTTAAGGAGCACGGACGTAACTAAAACGCACTTTGAGCTACATATAAATTTAGACTTATGGTACATGATACAGATTCTTTGAGTTACATGTGTATTTAGACTTATGGTACATGGTACAGATTCTTTGAGTTACATATGTATTTAGACTTATGGTACATGGTACAGATTCTTTGAGTTACATATGTATTTAGACTTATGGTACATGGTACAGATTCTTTAAGTTACATATGTATTTAGACTTATGGTACATGGTACAGATTCTTTGAGTTACATGTCTATTTAGATTGTGCCTACTATTTCAAAACATTAGTTGTCTAGTATGGAATTTTTTTTGTGTGTGAATTTTTTTATGATAAGGGCATACTTGCGTGTGTGTGTGTGCGTGTGTGTGTGAGTGATTTGTGTGTATGTGTTACACTTAGATTGCGTGTGTGTGGAGATGTGTGCGCTTGTTATTTTTAAATGTCTCACCAGAGAGATGAGAACATATGGTCCTTTTTCTTGGCCTCGCGCTATTTGCCGCGCGTCATCAAAAGGGGAATAATCAATAAATAGGTCAAAACCATAATTGGGTCAAATATCTGATTGAACAGAGCCGCCCGAAGTACCAAAAATAGCAGCAGCAGAAACAAATACCAAGGATCTGAAGAGAACGGCTTGAAAGCAGTGTTCCCGTGAATTAGAGGCTAGTAAAAAACCTTTAGTTTTGTTCAATGTTCGAGATCACATTATATTCAAAAACTAAACAATTTGGTCTGCAATTTAATTCTATAGGTTTACGAAGCTAGGAGATATCAAGTATTGATTTGCTTTTAAAACTGCAGACATCTAGATAAATATTTGTACAGACAATGGCCATTATCTTTATAACCAAATCGTTTTAGTTTTAAAAGAAATAAAAATCCTTGTTTTAGTGTGTTTGTGTGTGTGTGTAAATTCTTGACTATTACCGGGTGAGACAGAGACAGACAGAGAGAAAGAGAGAGGATGGGGAGTGAGCGAGGAATAGATATATGAAAAGAGAGGCTGATAGAGAAGGAGATAGACAGAAAGATAGAAAGTAAGGGGGAGAGAGAGAGAGAAAAAGAGAGACATCGAAAGGGAGAGAAAGAAAGAGATATACTACTTGAACAAATAGATTATTCTTTTGTTTGCCTGGAAGTATTCTCGACTATTTCTGACTTCTTAATACTTGTAAAACGTGAATGCTGTTTAGTTTGTATTCTGACCTGCTCTAAGATCTTACGTTTGCTGTTCTAGACACACATTTGCTGTCCTAGACTCACATTTGCTGCTCTAGACACACATTTGCTGTCCTAGACTCACATTTGCTGTTCTAGACACATTTGCTGTTCTAGACTCACATTTGCTGTTCTAGACACATTTGCTGTTCTAGACTCACATTTGCTTTTCTAGCCTCACATTTGCTGCTCTAGACACACATTTGCTGTTCTAGACTCATCACAGATGTTTTGGACACAGTTAAAATATGACTTAATAATTTAAATATTTTAGCAATCTTAATAATACAGACAAGCACAATCTAAGACTTGTCTACGTCGTGTTTCTTACACAATCTCATTAGTGCTGCGAAGTGCGGCTGGTCATTGACATTTTAATATTATCACTGTTTGAACGTAAATCGCGTACTGTTCGCTTACAGTTCTCTCTTGGCAGTACGTGACAAATTAGTGTCCAGCGTTGATGTGCTTGGTAATCCGAGTCACTTCCTATTTACTTATTCATTTGTTTCTCTTTTGCCGTCTAGCTTCACTCCAGGTCTGCCCTGACTCTTAGTCTACCCTCACGCCAGGTCTGCCCTCAATCCTGGTCTACCCCTGACTACTAGTGTAGCCTTGACACAGAAATCTCAAGAACTACTTACAGTAAAACACTGAGATTACATCAATGTGGAGCGAAATGAAATGACATTGTCCTATAAATTCGTTCAACGGAAAGGAAATTCTAGACATCTATCTTAACAAGATCGGAAATATTTGTGTACTGACTAGACGGCTGGATCGGAGCCGAGGAGATGTTTACTTCTAGATATTAAGGTTATTCTATGTCCTCTTTCTCGGACGACTTCAACTTTATGAGCTTTTTTTCTTTAAACTGTTTTTAAGAAACAATCTACGCTACATTTAATCACTGTACACCAGATTGTCATTCTAATAGATAACAACAACATATTGAACAAGTTTCAGATATTATTTTGCTTTATATGTTTCAGAATTAAAGGTCCTCTAGGCACGTAAGACGGCGGAGAAGGGGAAGGGCATAGTTCGAATACTTGACCATCGAGACAACGTGCCAGACGATTTGGCAGTCAAACGTGAATGGTGAGCTGTACTAACATTAATAAAGGCTCAGATCACTAATTAGCTTCTACTTGAAAATAATTGTTTGGAAAAAATTTTACATGGTTCGGATGTTCCTTCAGAGTTGAAGATAATTTACTCCCTAGTCCAAACCTCCCGCAGAATGGGAGCGGCCAGAGTTTGAACCCGGGACCATCGATAAATCTGAACGACAGTCCAGCGCGCAAACCGTATGACCAGGCAGCCATCCAGCACAAGAAGTACAAAATTTGTTTACCCCCCCCCCCCCCACAGCAGAGGTCTGAATAAATAATAAAAATAAAAAAAGTCTTTCTTCAATGTTACAAGAAACAGTTTTTTTTTAATATAGTCTTTGTAGAAATGTCCAGGAATTTTTTTTTTTTATCAGGGATGATCTAGACAGTTTGAAGATCTTAAAATTGTACGAGATTCATTTATTTGAAGTTTGAAGATATTTAACTTGTATACCATGCTTAAGAAGGTCTACAGTTATGGTGAGGCGCTACTATTCTTTGACTGAATCCATGTTCTTACAATGTCATTTTTTGGGGGGCTTTCCTATTAAGCCAGTGTAATTCCATAAGCCATGAAGTGCAGTTCTCATACTCAATAAAGCCACTGAGGGTTGTGTTTGAATCTCAGGCAGCTTTCTGTACATTAAATTCAATGCCTTCACCGTAAGTTCTATGCTAGAAGAGTTGTTTGTCTTGCACATAGCAAAACTAAGCTTTGGAGATTTTAGTGATTAAAACTTTTGTCGGTCTGTCGATAAAAGTGTCGAATTGTGTAACCGACTGGACATTACATAGGCATTGACAGGGCAGAGGGCGTGCAGTAGTACACTGCTGATAAATCTTTTAAAAATGTCATCCAAAAAACTAATTGTTGTTTCGTTTCGACTTAATTCATTTGTAAATTTAAACAGGGGAAACAAATACGTTCCACTTTACTAACGTTTTAAATTACTAGTCGACCGGCGGCCTTAATGGCCTTAGGTCACTGCAACCTATGCGACTAAGTGGGCACCGCACTTTCATAGGACCCGCGCTAATTCTAGGTGTATACATTATTACATTAAACCATTTTATAACTTATAACAGATTTCCCGCGGCCTCGTGATTTACCATGAGCTCCTCGAAATCTCCTCAAATTGCAAAATATACGAAAAGTCCTGGAAATATCCGAAATTATAAAAATCTTTTGAAAACTCATACAAATCTCCTGAAATATATAACAAAAAATGTCATATATGGAAAACGCCAATTCTACGCGCGATTAAAAAGGCATTATGCAATACCCGTGATTGTGGAATCTAGTGAAAGAAGCTTCTCGCGGCTCAAACTAATGAAGAATTACTTGAGGTCAATAATTCTTGTCGATAGATTGAAACATTTGGTAATTCTTGCTATTGAGCGTGATCTATGTAGGAAATAATTCTTTGCGTAGTAAAGAATGAGTAAAGTGCAAAGACGAATATATTTTCTAATACCAACTCTTAATTTTCACTTATTATCCGTATCCCTTACCAAACTGGGACCCGCGAAATCCGTTTCGCATTGGGACCCACAATGGTTAAGTCCAGCCCTGCTATTTAGTGACATGTGAATACAGGGTAGATTACTTTTTCTCTTTCCATGACTTCTTGGTGATAATGGTTAAGTTCGGCCCTGCTATTTAGTGACGGGTGAATGCTTTTTTTCCTTTTTTTTCGATTCTAAAATTACGTGGGGTAACTCTAGTCCGTCTGACTTGCAGAAATAAAAGAGTGATCTTTCCATGACTCAGTGTCCAAACTCTTGAGCCATGAAGAGAATTATATATATATTTTCTAATACTAACTTGGGCCCCACAATGGTTAAGTCCGGGCCTGCTATTTAGTGACGGGTGAATACTACTTGTTCTCCCTCCCCCCTCTTTTTTTCCCTCTTAAATTACGTCCGTCGACTTGCAAAACTAAAAGAGTGATCTTTCCATTACGTAATCTTTGAACTCTTGAGCCATGAAGAGAATTATATTTATAGATTGTTCCTGACAGTAACAATTACAGAGACTCGGGTTGTTGTTTTTTTAAAGAAAAAGACATTAAAATAAAGAAACAACTACATTGTAAAAATGACAGACTACTGTATCATCGCTTTATATTACAATTTGGTTATTTTATGATTTTGGATAATAAAATTGTGCAGCAAATATTATACATAAACATAGTCTCTTTACCAAACTTGAAACTCTTCTGAATTTTTTAAAGTAGTTGTTGCATCGAAAGTGAAACACTGCAAAGTCATGGTATAGTATAAAAAATCAACTTGCATTACCGTTGTACTACACAGCATACATTCTTGTGTCAGTGAATAATTATAACAATATTTTACTTATGTCCCCTGCATAATTGTTTAAAATATGGGTATTTATTGGGTATATCCCCTGCCTTGCAGTTGCAATACTGGTAAGGTATGATGACTCTCGAACATGAAATGCCTATATAACATGTAATGCCGTACAATATGTGGTGATCATTAAGACTACACATTACTGAGAAGGTTTTTAAAATCGTCTGGCAAGTTGGATAAATGCTAAAGACAGAGAATGATTATGCCAGACCGCGACTATCCTGGAAGAGACCAACAGAAAGAGCTAATCTAGATCGGCACTTAAAAAAAGGAAAGAGCGATAAGTTATTTTTTATCGTGAGGTGTCAAAATTCAAAATGAATCAAAAATGTGTTTGCGTCCCTTTGTTTCACAAGTAGTATAAAGCGTAACAAAACTCGGGAGCTTTTTCATAAAGTAAAGCCACGATTGCATCCCTTGGAGGATTTAGGCCACGCAATGGGGAAAAAGATGATTTACACACACCCTTTCTATACACTTGGCCAATTAATGAAAAAAAAAAGGGGGGGGGGGGGGTGAGGGATATGTTAACACCTAGGTCGCCATAACCAATTTTAAAGTTAATACACCAACACTTGGCTTTAACGCACAATTTGATCGGTAAGGACACTCCTCCTTATTATAAATACTCACCACATGAAATTCTCGAGTCTACTGAACATCTGCTGTACTGGGATAGGCCTATTCTGACCGACAAAACGGTAGATTTTAATCGCCCGGACCTGCTGTTCATCGATAAAAAAGAAAAAACCGCTACCATTATCGATATCGCCGTACCACTATCTCATAATTTAAGAAAAACTGAGATAGAAAAACAAAGAAAATATGGGAACCTAGGCTTGGAGATTAAGCGTCATCAGAAAATTCCTCGGTGGAAACTGATAAAGGGACTACGATTAATTTTGTTTTCCTTTAACGAAACTCGACCCTGGCTTCGCCAGAGAATGAATACTCGTTCTTTTCTAGCATAATAATAATAATAATAATAATAATGATGATAGATGATGATCTAGTCACATTGTCTATCATCTAGTCACTTAGCCTATCATCTAGTCACTTAGTCTATCATCTAGTAACTTAGTCTATCATCTATTCGTTTATTCATCATCTATTCTAATTGTCTATCATCTATTCTTCACTGACCTACATGAGTGTTCGGATCAGTGAGAAAGTAGGGCATTAGTAGGGCATTAGTAGGGCACGCGCGTGTAGATTTGTTTTTCTTTCTTTTCAGACTCCTAGTTCCATACCTCCCTTTCTCTCTCTCCCTCTCTCTTTCTCTCTCACTCTCATACACACACACACTCATCTACACATTGTGTGTGTGTGTTTCTCTCTCATTTCCTCATTTGTTTTAACTCTCTGACTTTTGACTAATAGCTAGATAAAAAAAAAAAAAGAAAAGCTATCTGGTCATAATGGCTGCAACTCCGATCCCAGAATGAGTAATGTTAGTACAAACTATTTATATTTATGAGATATAAACTTTTTGCAAGAAAATAATGAGTCTGGGGTGAATGTATATTTTGGTTTTCTATAATTATAATGTTTTGTTTAGTGTTATCCTTACGGATAATAAAGATTATTATCATTATTATTATTATTAAAACTCGAGTCTTCCTAATGCATTGCAGACTTCTCCAAGATTTACTGTGTCCAGACTTCTCCAAGAATTACTGTATCCAGACTTCTCCAAGATTTACTGTGTCCAGACTTATCCAAGATTTACTGTGTCCAGACTTATCCAAGATTTACTCTGTCCAGACTTCTCCAAGATTTACTGTGTCCAGACTTATCCAAGATTTACTGTGTCCAGACTTCTCCAAGATTTACTGTGTCCAGACTTCTCCAAGATTTACTGTGTCCAGACTTCTCCAAGATTTACTGTATCCAGACTTCTCCAAGATTTACTGTATCCAGACTTCTGCAGGATTTACTGTATCCAGATGTCTCCAAGATTTACTGTGTCCAGACTTCTCCAAGATTTACTGTATCCAGACTTCATCAAGTACGTCATTTAAAGGAGATCTTGATAGATGGGGTTAAGAAGAAAACATATTCTTCTTTGAAGAATATTTCTTTTCTCATAGCTTATATCAACTCACACTATTGTCTGTCTGTCTGTCTGTCTGAATGTCTGAACACGTTATTTCTCCCACACATATTCTCGGATCGAGTTGAAACTTTGCACAATTATTAATTGGCATTGATATGATGTGAATCAATATAAAAATAAAGATAACCAATTTCGATTTTCGAATCCTAGAATTGCTTGCTATTCATTGATAAGGCTAATAGCAACAAATGAAACTAATCGTTAGTTATTCACAGATGCAGCTACATATGCAGGGTTTCGTCCATTAAATAATTGAACACGTTGTTTTTCCCATTCTCGGATCAAGTTAAAATTTTTCAAAAAATTATTTATTGTACCTATCAAACATGAATCAGTAAAAAAAACAACAATTTGTCAATTTACTATTGGTAATTAATTATTTTGTTTGATATTAAAAAAAGGAAATCGTTTCTACATTATTGATTGCGGAGTTCTTTCCCTTAGATAAGCTTGTTTCTTAAAATAGAATTATTAAATATTTTGATTGTTTTTTTCTTGTCAAATTCCAAATAATTCCGAAGTAAGGGGGGGGGGGGGGAGGTGAAAAGTTTCCGACATAACTATGAAATAACTTTTGTTAATTATTGAAAATTCTCTACATTATCTTTTTTACAAAGCTTATATTAACTCTGTCTGTCTGTCTGTCTGTCTAGTAAAAGGTTTATGCACGTTATTTCTCTCACACCCAATCTTAGATCAAGCTAAAATTGTGCACAATTATTTTTTTTTTACCTGACAACACAAAAATCAATTAAAAAAACAACAATTATTTAATAAAGCATTGATAATTTTTTTGTTTGGTATTGAACAAGGGAAAGAAATTGTACTCGACTCATTTAATAATGTAATAATAATAGTAATAATAATAACATTAATATATCTCCGTACCCTGTGGTATCATGTCGTTAGTAGGCCGAACAACACAATCACATTAGCAAAACTATAGATACATTCCCCATCTTTTCCAAGCTTCTTGTCAAGGCTCATTTTCTCTCTAATATACGTATGTGTAATACTAAATGTACCCAAGTCCTGGGCAATACCATAACGACACATACATCGACAAAATAAGATTCAGAATGCCAATTCACAGACATATAACATGTTTATTACATTATCTGCACTATAATACAGAATCAGTTCAGACATTTGCTTAATATTCCATAGACTAAATAGTGACAACACAGGAAAATAATTAGAATCTACACTTAGACTATATCTATATCCAAAAGTCCAACTGTCCTGGACTAGGAACAAAACCAAAATTCAACAAAAACATCTCACCAAGTAAAAACAATCCAAAACAATAACAGTTTTGAAGTCAACAACCTGAATTGCCCCCCTTCTCCTCTACAGTAAACAGGAGACCCAGACTGACCAGAACTCAGTCCTGACATTTCTCCCCCCTCTAAATTTTGTCTGTTTCTGGGTTCATTTTAAACAAACTTCCAATAAAGAGATTTTCAATACGTAAAATAAAAACGATGTATCCACATGAAATGTCAATACTATACACAACCTGCTAGGCAATTATAATTATATGTATATATATATATATATATATATATATATATATATATATATATATATCAGTATGTAAACAAAAAAAATAGTCAGTGAACAAGCATATTTTTCGAAATGTAAATGTTATATACAACATACTAAGCAATTATAATTATATTTATATATATATATCAACATGTAAACAAAAAATAGTGTGCAAACATATATTCTACCTTTTGTAAAAGGCGGTTAATTACATATCCCCAATCCTAGCAAACAAATAACTTTGAAATGAATAAATATTAAATTTCAGTTATCAGTTATAATTTTCAGTTATTTCAGTCAATGTCATGTTGGTCTATTCTGTTAGTCTAGATAGAAAGTCAGCAATTACATTTAGTTTGCCCTTTAGATGTTCTACATCAAAGTTAAATGATTGTAATAATAGAGCCCAACGACAAATTCTATTATTCCCATATGTTGCGCTCTTCAAAAAGGCCAGTGATCTGTGATCACATTGAATTGTGAATTTAGCACCATATAAATATCTGGACAAGCGTTGCACCCCCCAAACAATGGCAAGGCATTCTCTCTCTATTACTGAATATCGTTGTTCTCTGGGCAACAGTTTTCTGCTTAAGAACTTTATTGGATGGTATATTCCTTTTACTTCTTGCAAAAGACAACATGATATGGCTATGTCCGACGCGTCTGTTTGCACAATAAATGGTCTATTAACGTCTGGTAATTTCAGTATGGAACCCGTGTCATGCACATTAGAATTTTTCTTAATGCCGGTCACATTCTGGAGTCCAATTGACCCTCGTCGGTGTCCCTTTTTTTAACAATCCAGTAATTGGAAATACTATTTCCGCAAACGCTGGAATAAATATGCTATAAAAATTAGCAATGCCTAGCAAACATCGAACCTCTTTTTTCGTTTTGGGTGCTTTTATATTCAATACCTTGTCTCTGTTATTGAGTTCTGGGTATATGTTTCCTTCACCTACAATATTACCCAAGAAAGTTATTTTAGGATACGCGATTTCAAGTTTGCTTGGCTTGATAGTAAACCCATATTCTTTTAGCCTGGACAACACTTTCTATAGTGCTATTAAGTGTGATGACCAATCATGCCCGAATACACAAATGTCATCAAAATAAAACACAACATTTTCCAGTCCTTTAAGAATGGTCCTAACAGTGCGATTAAAAAAACTAGGAGAATTAAGCAGACCAAACGGTAGATATTTAAATTGAAAGTGACCACTTGGTACCCTGAATGCAGTGTACTTCCTACTATTCTCTTCTATTGGTATTTGCCAGAAGCCTTTTGTTAGATCTATCTTTGTAAAAAATTGGGCACTATTAAGTTGTAAGAAAAGATCTTCTTGGTCTGGAATAGCCTCCGCGTCAAATTTGGTAACCGCGTTTAATTTCCGAAAATCTATGCAAGTACGTACTGTTGAATCTTTTTTCTACACCAAAACAACAGGAAATGCATAGGGCGATTGAGACTCTTCAATAATGTTCATTTGAATCATGTTCTCTATCTCCTTGTCTAAGACATCTCTCATATGAATAGGAACTGCGTATGGCCTCAGTGTAATAGGCTTTTCTGTTGTGAGCTCAATGTTGAATGCTTTAACCTTCGCTTTACCCGGTATATCAGTAATTATATCTTTATACTTCTCAACTAGCACCTGAATCTGTTCTCTTTGGGATTCGGTTAATTCAGTATTGATATTAATATGTTCCCTGGAATTTGTACTCTCAAGAGTAGGTAACTCTGTAACTTCATCCTCTTGGTTATCATCTTCCTGGTCGGTTACAATGTAATAATTCTTCCCCTTGACCCCCATACGAGACACGTGACGCAGTTCCCCAGAGTTGTAGATCACCATTTTCCCTAACCTTACATTCCGTGTTGTTTTGTTCCATGATATTGTACAAGTCTGTTAACATGAAGAATGTTTCGCTCGATTGCCTTTCTTTCTTTGTTACATGAAACTTGTTCATTCTTTTTTTTCTACTTTATAAGGCCCCTGCCAGTGCAAGGCGAAATTATTCTGTCTCTCTGTGGTTTCAGTACAAGCACAGAGTCACCTGTTTGAATATCTCTTTCTTTGCTATTTCTATCATAATACCTTTTATAACTTTCCTTACATTTTGAGCTATTTTTCTGAGATATTTGACAAGCCACAGCCAGCCTACTTTTTAGGTCTAATAAATAGTCAAACACATTCTTTATTTCTGGTTCTACCTGTTGATTAGTAAAAAGATCTTTTAGAATTGACAAAGGCCCCCTGACTTTCCATCCATACAACATTTCATAAGGGGAAATGTTAGTAGACTCATTTGGTACCTCTCTGTACGCAAACAGAAGTGCATTTATAACTCTATCCCAATTCTTAGGTTCTGCTCGGCCGTCTTTCTCAGCATGCACTTCAAAGTCCCGTTAAAGCGTTCTACGCCCCCATTTGACATGGCGCGGAATGATGTTGATTTAACAATCTTTATTTTAAAAAACTGACATATTTCTTTGTATAATTTGGATCTGAACTGAGATCCATTATCAGAGAGTATCTGTTCCGGGAATCCTATTCTAGTAAAAAAAGCAATTAGAGCTTCTATTACTACTGGTGTTGTTGTATTAGGTAGTGTAGTGGTACAGCTTCCGGCCATCTTGTTACCTAATCAAGCAACGTTAAAAGGAATCTATTCTTCCGATCTGTCATTTGGAGTGGTCCGTTTGATTGTCTTCTGAGCTGAGCCGAAGGCTCTTCGAGCTCAAAGTTTGAAAAGAAAAAACCTGTTAGGTCGTCCAGCCGTAACAGTAAAAAAGAAAAACAAACATGTGGAACACAGTTCTGTTTGAGAGCGACCCTAGTCAATGCCTATATAAAGCATTGCTGTATCCAATGTCTTCAGCCTCCGACACATGGCCGAAGGCCTAGGAGCACTGGGAGCCTCCGTCATCTTCCTTCTTTGTACCAAGCTAACCGTGGGGGGAACCGCCATTTATGGAACGGTCCTTTGAGGAACGGCGCATGGATGTGTGACAGTTTTTGTGAGGACTTTTTTACAACCCCGCCCGTGCAAGGGGTGGACTCTCGTCTACCCATGGGCATCCCCACGGGAGTTATGTTTTGCCATTCGTTTTGCCTAGCTATCTCCTCAAATAGCCGTTTCCACCCGGATGCCACGATGAGGAGTGGTCCTATGATATCAATAGCAACTTTAGCAAATGGAGTGGAAATAATATTCATGCGCCCTAGTTCTACCTTTCCAGCTTTTCCTGGGTGTCTACCTCTTTGACAAAGGTCACAACATTTAATGTATGTTTTTATATCTTTATCTACCCCAGGCGAAAAGAAATGCGAATATACCCGATACCTGGTTCTATTTATAGACATATGTCCAGCTAAGGGTGTAGAGTGTGCTATTTCTAATAGTAGTTCACGTCTATTCGTAGGGATTACAAGTTGTCGTTCTATTACCCCAGGTCTATCTTTTCTCTCAAATTCTTTGTACAGTACAGTCTACAGTACAGTCTACAGTACAGTCTACAGTACAGTCTACAGTACAGTCTACAGTACAGTCTACAGTACAGTCTACAGTACAGTCTACAGTACAGTCTACAGTACAGTCTACAGTACAGTAGACCTTCTTCCACTATAAACGATACCAATCCCTTCCTCTTATCTTCGACCGTTCCTGCATTCGCTTTTTCCCATAATCTAACTAACGAACTATCATTTCTTTGATCCTCTCTAAAATCACTGTCCAATTCCATCCACTTACTTAAACCAATCCGGCCATTATCTTCCGATTTGACCCTAGTGTCTTCTGCTTTCGCCATTGCCCTAGTAACAGCCTTCCCATATAAAAATACTTTAGCCTGATCAACAATTCCAATAATAATATCTGCTATTGAGTCCTTGAACATGGCCGCTACAAAGACTCCTGTTAAAAATGGAGTATCAATGTCTATCCAAGCAAATGGATACTGAAAAGTCTGTCCATCTATTAATTTTAAAGTGAAAAACCCATCTATCTTCTGACTTTCTTCTATCAAACTTTCTCGGACCCCAATTATGCTCGCCTCTGTATCTCGTAGAACAGATACCCTTCGATCTCCTAAAAATCCCTCAACTATTTTCAATCCACCGATTGATTTATCTTTATAATCTAAAAACTGATATTTATCAGTGTGACATGCAAACAATCCCACTTGTTGTCCCCTTTCTGGTAACACTCTTAGTCATTGCTGTGTTGTACCTCTGTTCTCATTTATCTTTACCCTACACCATCGAGCAATGTGTCCACCCTTTCCACATCTATAGCATATCACTTGTGTACCCTCTGTGTTTATATTATTCGGGCGACGACTGTTAGATTGACCAGTGGCACCAAATGCTACATATGGGATATCGTTACTAGTTACTTTGTTACTTCCCTTTACAATATGTGTAGAGCCTTTCGTTGCATCTCATAATTGATCAATACAGTCTTAGACCTTTTGGGCTGAAGTAGGCTTTCGTAGCAAAATATCTTTCAGGCCTCAGAAACAATTTTAGTTTTTCATTTAATTTGTGAGTGAGGACAAGTGGCCATCTTGTCTTGGGTATGTCGTTAGCAGTAGCAGTCGTTTCGAACAGTTCTAAGTAGAATAACAAGTCCTCGTTGTCTGTCATGCATTTTAGGTTTTTGTCTAACTGTTTACTCTGTTGGGGGTTGTCGTTAACTGTCATGTCTTTCTTATCCATTTCATGTTGTCTTGCTAGTTATTTGTCCTCCATCTCTCTTATATGTCTTCTCTCCTCCGCTTCCCTTGTCAGTCTATCTAAGTCAATTTTCTGTTGGGCCTCTATACATTTCTTTAACGTTTAGCCCTTAAACCCCAACATTTGAGCCTGGGCTACTATCTCCTCAAATGGACGAGGTATAAACTCTGACATTTTCCTAGAGCAGTGTCCTTTATTACAATATTACCTCACAAAATGATATACATACAAAAACAATTAAAGCAAAATTAAAATAATACTAATACCTCTATTCCTACTAATGTTGTTCAACTGGTACTCCAACAGGTTAAAGACAATAGTCCAAGGTTATCCAATAATGTGATTTCTCTTAGTCTATTTCAGGTAGATAATCCAACAGGTAATCCCAACATGGCTTTATACCTACGCGCGGTACCGGTACTTGGAATGTATCACAAAAGTTAGATTCATATAAGTATTATATCCAGCAGCAGCTTCTTCAGTATAATCCAAATAGAATGTACCACGAAAGTTAAATTCATATAAGTATGAGATCCAGCAGCAGCTTCTTTAGTATAATCCAAATAGAATGTACCACAAAAGCTAAATTCATATAAGTATGAGATCCAGCAGCAGCTTCTTCAGTATAATCCAAGGAATGAGCGTATTGGTAATCCAATTACGAGGAACGAAATTGGCCATGGATATACACTTATGTTTAGACGTACGAAGGGGTGCTACTTTTACTTTCTAATAGTGAACACATTCGGCATGTTAAATCATTATTATTAGATAGTAACAGCCTAAAATACAGACGACGAGTTTCCGCTCCTTATGGACTTGAACTCTTTCATTAGTACACACTCGGAGATCTGCGCTGTCTGGGTGCAGCAGATACTTCAGGTTACTGTACTCAGAGATATGCGCTGTTTGGGTGCAGCATATACTTCAGGTTACAGTACTCAGAGATATGCGCTGTCTGGATACACCAGATACTTTAGGTTATAGTAATCAGAGATATACGCTGTCTGGGTGCAGCAGAAACTTCAGGTTACTGTACTCAGAGATATGCGCTATCTGGATGCAGAAGATACTTCACTGGAGATTGATGCATCCATCGCATGTAGTTGTTTTGGACAGGCCCCCAAAATGTCAAGGCTCATTCTCTCTAACTTACGTATGTGTAATACTAAATGTACCCAAGTCCTGGGCAATACCATAACGACACATACATCGACAAAATAAGATTCAGAATACCAATTCACAGACATATAACATGTTTATTATATTATCTGCACTATAATACAGAATCAGTTCAGACATTTGCTTAATATTCCATAGACTAAATAGTGACAACACAGGAAAATAATTAGAATCTACACTTAGACTATATCTATATCCAAAAGTCCAACTGTCCTGGACTAGGAACAAAACCAAAATTCAACAAAAACATCTCACCAAGTAAAAACAATCCAAAACAATAACAGTTTTGAAGTCAACAACCTGAATTGCCCCCCTTCTCCTCTACAGTAAACAGGAGACCCAGACTGACCAGAACTCAGTCCTGACACTTCTGATATTCGTGCTAGAAATATTGAAATCTGACTTTTTACCTGCCTAAGTGAACCACTTCGGGGGCCGATTCTGAGTTTGTATTTAACTATGGTAAATACCTTGTTTTAAATTTTGTTTTCTTAAATTACTGACTTTCTTTATTAACAGACTACGTCCTAGGCGTATTCGAGGGTTTAACTAGTCGTGCATGTTAATTAGTGATTAAACTCTGGTACGTCATTGGTTATCTGGCTGATTTAGGCAACCCTTTCCATGCTCTAATGGCACTAGGGAACATTCTGTTGTATTTACATTGTTTAACATGTCAGAATAAACAATGAAATTGTAAGCTATCACGTAATCGCAATTAAAAAAAAAATTCTTTATTATAGTATTGTTATGACTTTGCTCAAATGGGAATCACGTGTTTGTATTTGTTGTTGTTTCGTTTAGGAAACAAAAAGGAATTAACATTGAAATCGTTGTTAGATAGCATCTTAAAATAGCTGGTATCGAATCTATTCGGACATCAATCGTCCACCATTTGAGGGACTCTGCACAATTTCTCTAAGGACAAGTGTAATCCGTTGAGTTGGTCTCAGGTCATTTAGTATGACTAACGCGTGGGTGGCAGTCTTAACCGTACAAGTGTAAGGCTTCAGGCTTATTTGACTACCAAATGTCTACGGATGAAAGACTGTTCTACAATCTTTGCCAATCAGTCAGAACCGCTGATAACGTACGAGCGAGTATACGCTGGGTGGAGGAGGGCAGTGACATTTTACCCCCCCCCCCCCCTCCACTGAATAATTTCTGATGGAGTGTAAGAGAGAATGAAAGTGAAATGAAAAGAGAGAGTGAAAGAGAATTGGGGATTGAAAGAAAGCGATTAAAGAAAGATATACAGAGAAAAAAGTGGGAAAGAAAGAAAAGAGACATAAATAGAGAAAAAGAGAGAAAGAGATTAAATAAAAAAAAAGATGCAATAAAGAAACAGAAAAAAGAGATACATCATTTGAAAGAGAAAAAAGAGATACATCATTTGAAAGAGAAAAAAGAGATACATCATTTGAAAGAGAAAAAAGAGATACATCATTTGAAAGAGAAAAAAGAGATACATCATTTGAAAGAGAAAAAAAGAGAAGATGAATAAGACAAAAAAACGCTATAGTAAAAAGAAAAAAAGAATTAAAAAGAAGCAAGAAAAACGAATAAGAGAGAGAGAGAGAGAGAGACAGAGTGAGAGAAGAAACTAGGAAAAATTTTGCCCTTTAACGTCAAAGACCTTGACCTTCTCTGATTTTATGTATTTAAAAAACACCAAAAAACTAGCCACTAATTTATTAACTTCTCAAGGACTCCGTTCCACACACTATTTGGAAGAGTCTATTTGATTAGGTAATTAGGTAATCTTTAACTCCTCGTAGCTTCAGTCCATCCATTCATAGTGGCGCTACAGAGGGCTCTTGCTCTGCTTAAACACTTCCATCTTTTCAGACATCTCCAAGCCAGAAAATGAAGAAGTTGCAGGTCTGCCTCTACATCCTCTATCCATCGTTTTCATGGTCTGCCTCTATATCTATCCATCGTTTTCATGGTCTGCCTCTACATCCTCTATCCGTCGTTTTCATGGTCTACCTTTGGGTCGCCTACCTTTTGGTTTTAAATCATTTTTTAAATTTCATTTATACTCAACCATTTCTTTGAGCGTAAGCTGCCTAGCCCATTCCTCCTTCAAGAAGGATTTAAGACTCAGAACCATCGTAAGGACAATCTATACCACACGACCAGGTAGCTTTACTTAGACTAAGACTTCTTTATTGATCCTTACGGAAATTTGTTGTGATTACAAGGACTCTTTTCTCATGTTAAGACAACACAACAGAAACATACACATAAATACTGAGGCAATTACTGCCAAGTTTATTAATAAAGATTAAGATCACCTACACTAATTAAATCTTGATTTTATTTATTAGATTTTCTGTGACGCCTTGTCTACCAAGTATTCATCTTACGAGCGCTAATTGTTTATCTTGAAAGCATTGCGTTAAAAAAATTTTGTCTAAAAATACTTTGTATAGTGACATAGTAATGGAGAGTGTGTCCATACAACATTAGATAGATTGATGATTTTCTTTAATGGATTAGAAATTTTTCTGACAAGGATGTATTTTTAGATTGAAACTTTGACATAACCAACTCTTCAAACGTGAAGGATTGCCAGCTTATTGTTTTGGTCAGATTTTATTCTTAGATTTACATGTCAGTGCTGAAGTTTGGTCGAGATTTAGCGTTTAGGACGCTCTATAACTATATTATAACAAATTACCTCGAAAAATACTCTATAACAATATCAAATACATACGAATTATGTGCCTGTAAAGATCTGAAAATGATCTGTGTTTCCAATTATAGAAATCCATGTTCTAAATATGACTATACTGTGTTCTGTAACATGTCACTGATTTACCAGATGTAGTCTCAGCCGTGACTCGAAAGACAGACAGATGATGCTAGTCCGTACTTCTGGAACTCCAGACGCTTTGAAATCCAATAGTGGACACTAAAAGTAACCAGCGAGAGGGAGAGAAAAACAGGCTCTGGAGAGTATCAAAATAGTGGAGGTAGTGGGCATTGGTTGAAACAATGAGTCAGATGTGAAGGTCAGCTCTGGTCAACTATGACGAAGGAAAAAAAGCGCCTAAATTAATGTGGAAAAAGCAAATGAGAAGAATATTTTTCATTTCTTTTGAACAAATCATTCAAACATTCCATTTACTTAAATCTTTTACGAAAACATTCCATTTACTTAAATCTTTTACGAAAACATTCCATTTACTTAAATCTTTTACGAAAACATTCCATTTATTGAAAAATTTTACTAAAACATTCCATTTACTTAAACATTCCATTTGCGTTCGGCGCCACAGAGGTCGGTCAAAAGTGACTTCCGTATCCTCTTTTCAGCTTGTGTTGCATTTATTTTAGGTCTTGCTAAGACATTACACTTGCTAAGACATTACATTTGCTAAGACATTACACTTGCTAAGACATTACATTTGCTAAGACATTACATTTGTTAAGACATTACACTTGCTAAGACATTACACTTGCTAAGACATTACACTTGCTAAGTCATCACATTTGTTAAGACATTACATTTGCTAAGACATTACACTTGCTAAGACATTACATTTGTTAAGACATTACACTTGCTAAGACATTACACTTGCTAAGACATTACACTTGCTAAGACATTAAATTTGTTAAGACATCACACTTGCTAAGACATTACACTTGCTAAGACAATACATTTGCTAAGACATTACACTTGCTAAGACATTACATTTGCTAAGACAGAACACTTGCTAAGACATTACATTTGCTAAGAAGATTTGAAAATTGCTTGGGAGGCTTAAATCTTCCATGAGCAAAAAAAAAAATAAAAAAAAATAAATAAATAAATATCTGCAGTTTGGCGTATGTACGTATTTTTACTCCATTACTTGGTGTACAGGTCAGGGCGCCTAACGCCTCTCAGAGTTTCTCAAACCATATAGCGTGGTCCTTCGAAATGATGAAAGATACCAGTAAGTCTGATGATAGCCCATTTAATCTTGGACCAACTTTTAGGGTGCTGTGTGACGCCCTACTTAGGTGACTCTTTTGTGAATTGCAACCTTTCCCTGCCGTGCCATTTATTTCTATCGCCGCTGTTGATAAAAAATTTTCTAAATTCAACGAGAAACTGAACACACCACAAGTCTGTCGTGTAGATCTGAATCAGTCATATATATTTATTATATTGAAGCAGCAAAGTTAAACTCATTAACAAGTAAATGAATTTTGCACCGCTATATCGTAAATATGGAATAACTAAATAAATATCCCATCTGTAAGGTGCAAATATGAACAGACTCAATCAACATTGGGTGACTCATACACTTGTATATTGTAAGAATGTATGAGTCATTGCCCTGTACAACGTCAACACGTATGAATCACTCTGATAGGACTCCAGAGACGTCTTATTCTGTAAGACAAAAAAAAACGCCAACCAGACATCCAGCAGCAACGACCATCGACAAACAAAATAAAAGAAACAAAAAATAAACTGACCATTACAATTTGGCCTTTTTTTCACCTTCTCTGAAGATGACCAGAACTTGCTCTCACATCTTCCAGTGCAACAAAGTGAGGAAGTATGGATACAGAAAGAGGAGGGTTTAAGCAAGCTTTGATAGCATAGAGATGTTACATAGAGAATTTAAAATTAGATCAGAAAAACTCCATTTGTCAAGTCCAATCCAGTGCGCATGGCCTTAAACTCTTCCCGAAAAAGACACAAATTGCACCCAAATTGTCGTAAAAAAATAAAAAACTGAAAGATGTGTGCTGGATATAGACAGACATTCGACAAATCTAGCAACAGAAACATGAACTCAGAACGATTGGATTCAATAACTTTTTATTCTTCCTATCATGACGAATAAGACAATGCTAAATTCAGACTTGATGTCTGCCAATAAGAAAATGCCAACTTGAATTTGGGGTCCATTTTGATGAACCTTTTGTTTTCTTGAGTAGTAATGAATGGATCTTTACAAAAATCCTGAGAGAAACTTATCTTATAAATTACAGACGTTCCTTGCAATGAAAAGATAATTACGTGTGTTAACCTAGTCGTGTTAATTAAAGACTCTTCTAATACAGTGGTTTTCCTGGCTGATTCTGGCACTTGGGAAGAAGGAGAATGTCTTTTGTGAATATTTGGTGTTTTTGTTGTGTTTTTGTATTTGCAAATGATGTTTTAGTGTTTTATGTTTTATAGCTACTTTGAGTTTTCTGTCCTGATGAGTCTGTCTCTAAATTTAGTAATTTTACTAAAGGTCACTCTTCATCTATCTATCTATCTATCTATCTATCTATCTATCTATCTATCTATCTATCTATCTATCTATCTATCTATCTATCTATCTATCTATCTATCTATCTATCTATCTATCTATCTATCTATCTATCTATCTATCTATCTATCTATCTATCTATCTATCTATCTATCTATCTATCTATCTATCTATCTATCTATCTATCTATCTATCTAACTATCCATCTATCTATCCATCTATCTATCTATCTGTCTTTAGAGCCTGTCTAGGTCAAGCGCTCTACCGCTCAGCCACCGCGCCTCCATAGATAGATATAGTGGGCGTATATTGTAACCAGTGGCTGGGAGGATAGCCTCCTTTTTAAAAAAATACTCTACAGGGAATTCAAACAAGTGAAAACCTAAAGCAAACCCACATTGACTTCCTACTTAAATAAAACATTTCACACTTGATCAGTTTCAAAACTAATCGCTGGTCTGCATAAATCAAAAGTAAAAGTAAAGTTCCCCCTCTCTAACCTTTTTGTCTATAGGGCAGATGATGTCAAGGTCTTCTGTTTCTGTAGCCTACGGTGGACAAGGGTGTCATGTTGCGAGCACAACGACCAACCGCCTTTACTTTTCCCCAATTAATTTCAGGTACCCATTAGAGCTGGGTAGAATCAGAGGCGCAGAAAGATCTCTAAAAAAAATCCTAGCCTTTATCAGGATTCGAACCCAGGACCTCCGGTTTGGAAGCCAAGCGTTTTACCGCTCAGTGGCAATTTTGCTGATAACCTGCACTATCATAAACTTAGAACAAATATAGATGCTCTATTAGTGAAGCAGTTCTTTGATCTCTTTAGACACATAACAGAACTAACTCTTCCTTCTTTATCTGTCTCTTTTCGAGTCTTTATCTGTCAGAACCTACGATGGAAACTTAAATCGTGATGACTGCACACTGGCGTTTGTATTGGCTGCGCCTGGAATGAAGATACCTGCTGATTGGCAGAGAAAATACCTGCAAACTGCAGTGACCTGCACTACCTCCCTTTGTTTCAGATGGCTGGAAACGGTGATCGCGACTACCTCCCTTTGTGTCAGGTGGTGGGCGTCAGCTAAAAACCTCATGAGATGGAGGCAGCGATCACGTCTGAAGAGCAGACTGGCCAACTAGAGGAAGAGGCACCTGCATAGTAAAGTACAGATGCCAGCACAGAAACTCCTCCAACCTGCGCTCAGTATTTTTAAAGTGATTGATTGGCTTACGCAGGTCAATACCTTTATTTATACCACATTTCATTCCCAGTGGCACGGAAGTCTGAGACGGCTGTGTGCAACAGAGTCTCCAAGGCTCTGCCGAGTACCCAACAACGTAAAATACTGCACCCTCTCCTTCATCTTAGGACTGGAGCTAAAGCAAGCTCACAATAGCTCAAACGTCATTGCCCATTGTGACTGTCAGTCTTAGACGTGTAGCACAAGACTACTAGTACAACTAAGTGCAAGTAAACCGATGTAGGCATGTTACATTTTTAGTAGTAGAGCTTGAAATAACTTGAACAAACTTCTTTTGATTACAATATAGACAAATTCAACTTGAGATGAAATAATTCTAATAATACTAATATAAAATGGTATTGAAACAAAATCTAACTCCTTACAAAAAACACGTCCTTAGTGTTTCAACTCACTAAGTCGTCTCATTCTCACTGCTCTGTCAATGACGACACATCAGCTCATATTTCATCATTAACTCTGCATAGCCACCAACCAATCGCTAACCTCTCACCATCACCTTAGATACACATATATTTTTAAAACACCCAGGCTTTTATCTCACTGCTCAGTCAATTACGTCACTGCTCAGTCAATTACGTCACTGCTCAGTCAATTACGTCACTGCTCAGTCAATTACATCATTGCTCAGTCAAAAAATGTTGTCGATCTTGCTGACCTATGAAAAAAAAAGCGTGGAAAAGACACACAGAGACAGAGAGAGAGAGAGAGAGCGAGAGAGAGAGAGAGAGGATGCAATCTTAACTCTGGCTAAAGAGATTCAACTGTGTCTTTAAATAAAAGTACAAACAGCTAGAGAAGCAGGAGAGAGAAAAAAAAAGGTTTGCAATCACATAGACAAAGATCTCTTACAAGTACACAGACTCACGTTCTAATAAACTCACCCACTAAACACATCAACGTACTTACACACACACACACGCACACATAAACACACACACACCAACAAGCAATGGTTAGATTTTTTAATAACACACAAGAAGTTTTTTTTTTAAAGGCTTTTTTTCTTTTTGCTGTCTGGAGTAGATGGCTCCCTATCCCATCTCTTGCCATGATTGAGCCTACTCCCCGTCTCTCTCTGTACCCCTGCACCTTCCATATCCCCCCCCCCCCCCTCGTATTCTAGCAGCCGGGTGGAGGAAAAAAAACAACTGTATGAGTCATCACCTAGCTCTGATCAATACATGGACAACGGCGTCCTCCAACAGGTTGGGCCGCATTTAAAAAAACGAATCAAAATAACCGAATCAAGTATGACCGAATCAAGTATGACCGAATCAAGTATGACCGAATCAAGTATGACCGAATCAAGTATGACCGAATCAAGTATGACCGAATCAAGTATGACCGAATCAAGTATGACCGAATCCAGTATGACCGGATCAAGTATGACCGGATCAAGTATGACCGAATCAAGTATGACCGAATCAAGTATGACCGAATCAAGTATGACCGAATCAAGTATGACCGAATCCAGTATGACCGGATCAAGTATGACCGGATCAAGTATGACCGAATCAAGTATGACCGAATCAAGTATGACGGATGCGTAAAAGTTTCACCAACTGAATGTTAACATGCTTCTCTTTCTTGTTTCTCTTTAACATGCAAACAACTCAAGGCTAGAGTCACACAAGAAGTTGCAAATGGAAATGATCGTCTCTCGAGACGTACAAACGCCTCAGAGAAAGAATTGCATACTTGCACTATATGTACCTTGACTTGAGGCTTTCTTCGTCTGGATTAATTTAGCTTAAATTTGGCTTTTTTGGGGGGCTTAATTTGGCTTGCGTATTGGGGAAGCTGTCTAAAGGAGCGCGAACGTTGTTTTTTTTTGTTTTTGTTTTTTTGTCAAATGGGCGAATTGAAAAAAGTTTGAGAAACACTGCCGTACAGAATTCCACTGGGCAAAAACCGCCACGCCACGAAATAGTTGTGAAATAGTTCCCCGAAGTTATTGAGATTAATGAATGCTGCGTCTTGTTTTATAATGAAGTATAAGTTGACATTGTTACAGCAGTGCAGAACAATATTAACCTTTTAATATCATAAAAAATACTTCTAAACAAAGCAAGGGAGGCTACACACACATATATATGTTTTGTAAAATATTTTTATGTTTCGGATGTTCTTTCAAAGTTAAATGTATTTCACTTCCTAGTCCAAACCTCCCTCAGGACGATGAGGAATGGCAGCGGCAGGGTATGAACATTGGGCCATCGAAACAACCGAACGACAGACCAGCGCGCATACCGCACGAACAGGCAGTCTGTCTGTCTGTCTGTCAGGTAATATGTTTGTACACGTTATTAATACCACAACCAATCTTAGATTAAGCTGAAATTTTGCGCAATTATTTCTAGTACCTGACAAAAAAAGTCAATAGAAAAAAATCAGTCAGTTAGTTAATTAACTATTGGTAATTATTATTTTTTGGTTGGTATAGTAATTGACAGAGGTGGTGGGATTATTAAAGAAGACTTAAGCCCTGAGTTCGAATTCAAATCGTACAACCTTTCTTTATGCAATTAAAAAGCGATCACGGTAACATCGTGTCTTGCAAAACATTTACTAAGATACACCCTTGTTTCCCTTCCTCTTTACCACATTTACCAGACAGGTGATAGGATCATAGCGCATTGAGCAAACTAGAAGCCTGAAAGTGAGCTAAAAAAAATTGGTAAAAATATTTGTAATCGCACAGACTTATTATTGTTAGTCTAAATCTATTACAAAATCTATTACTCGACTGATCCGGACTAATTGATACAGTTACATTTAATTATAAAATACATTTTATCTCTGAAAGTATTTGTTGGGGCTTCTTGTTTATATTTCAATATAGATAAATAAATTTGAATACTAACGCATACATAAAGAATTTAACAATAGATTAACAATGTATATTTTCATACATTGGTAAGCGCGTCTTTCATGGGACAGAGACCCGAATAGGTGCATTCGGGTTCCATATTTCTTCCACAGATAATTAATTATTTGTTTCTTTTGTAAATGTTTGTAAAATGTTTTACATGTTTCGGATGTTCCTTCAGAGTTGAAGATAATTTACTTCCTAGTCCAAACCTCCCGCAGGACGACGGAGGATGGGAGCGGGCAGGGTTTGAACCCTGAACCACCGATAAATCTCAACGACAGTCCAGCGCACACGACTAGGCAGCCATCCTTAACTTACTTAACTTTATATTAAGATCCATAAAACCATACGAGTTCACACTCTTAACATATTTACCTTTCGTTAAACCACTGTAACATACAATATTGGTGAATTCAATAGCATACTTCGGATCCCTTTAATTAGACATTCTGAGCACTTGAAGAACTCATGATAATGAGTTGGCTCGATGTATTAGTGTTGAGAAACTTCATTGTTTTGTAACTATTTATTTTTACAAACCAATAAGTAAAATGAAAATTAATAAACAGACTAGTGCGTTTTACTAATTACAATTAGTTTATGTAAGTGTAAAAACTAATATAGTATTTAATCTAAATCTCCCCTTTCTGTTGGCTAAAGGTTTTTCCTTTTTTTCAACTTCACTGTGCAGAACTAGACTAGCAAGTCAGCATCATTGTGCTGAACTAGACTAGCAAAAAAAGGCACATGATACTCATTGGGAATGATGATTAATCAGAAGTCACTTAGGCTAGCTCGGTGATGGACACAGAAAAAAAAAATCATAGTGTGGAGTTTCACTCAAAAATTTGTCAGACGACACACTAAAAGAGAGGAAGATGTAAAACTGAGACAATGATGTCTGATCATGAAGTGCGTTTATATTGACATTAGGCAGATATGACCCGCGGCTCACATAGGACTCACCAGCCACATGAGGCATAAGACCCCACTGCAAAGCCCTCAGCCCCCTAAATGACAAAGTGGTCATCATCGAACAAAGATATATATATATATATATATATGACCAGCTGACTGCATAACATACATACATACATACATACATACATACATACACCTTACTTTCTGCTTTATATTATAGTCTCAACCGCTTGGAGAACACGTTCAAAGACAGAATAGCAGGACAAAGACAAGTAGTATTTGCTGCGAAGAGATGTCGAGTTTAGAAAGAAGTCATGTTTAGTTCATGGCGAACTCATGTCCAGTTTACAGCGAAGACATGTCCAATTAGGGCGAAGTAATGTTCAGTTTATGGCGAATTCATGCCGAATTTATGAAAAAGGAATGCCTGATGGTTCTATTTTCATCAATGTTACACTACCTATGCCTCGCAGATTAGTATCGTTTGCTACATGTGGTTAAATAAAGATAACAAACTAATATATAGTTTTCCATAGTCAGATACAAAATTGTGTTCCTTCTTTTCTACCAAATTGAGAACCACTGTTCTAGTTTGCTACATTCAGAGAACCCCACGTTCAAGAAGAAGCTATGTCGTGTGCAACATCCTCAACATATTGAACCAGTTCAAACAAAATGCACTTGTGTCTGTGTTCGTGTGATAACTTTACAAATGAAACATTACGCCATTGAACTAAAAACAATCGACATATCTACATGAAATATTTTCCTAAGAAAGAAGTGAACTAGTTAAAGACCCCGAATTCCTGCGATACTTTTTGAGGAAATTCTTTTCTAGACCACAGTTCTTTGCAGTTTAGCAGAAGACACGGCTCAGGAAATACGGTATGTCGTCATTGGAGAGTTAAAGACAAACTTTAAAAAAAGATAATTCCTAAGATTCTCGTATCAGTTTGCATTCTTTTATGGGTGGCGGTCCATAAATAGGTGGACGGGTAATTTGAAGACAGCCAAACGATTTTCCTAGAAAATTGACAGTTTATGAATATACTTAAGGGAAAAAAATGACTCGCTAATTGGCCATACAGTGAAAACTCTAGTTTGACAATTATCAATTGGCAAAATATCTAATGGGAAAAACTCCACATTTAAAGCTATATATCTCAATAATGTAAGAGTCATTTCTCTTTTTTAATATAAAAAATTATTTTATAAACAAATTGGTTACTTTTTTTTATTGATTCCTTTTGTTTTAGAAATAATGAAGAATTGTGCAAAGTTTCAACTCTATCCAAGAATGGGGAGTAGGAGAAATAGCTTGCTCAAAATTTGAACCAAACAGACATTCAGACAGACAGATTGAGATGTAATAACTACTTACAAATGACATCTAAAAAGATTAAAGGACTCAGAAGTATGTACATTTTGTATTGATTTTTTTGTAAATGCCTGTCAGTAATACTTAGCTGCTTTATGGCGTTGAATCTCCAGATGTCATTAGAACATTTCACGAGGACAATATCCACAGACAGCAGCAAATTTGAAAACCAATTTCTCCATAGGAGTACTGGATTACAAAATTCCATATTACTACATATAGATAAGCATATTAAATAAACACATTGTATCACGTTCGGAGCAGATGGGGCATTAATGTTCAGTGTCAAGGGAAGTAACTACAATAAAAGCAATTTGACTTCCAGTGCAAACAGGGCATCGGTGTTCAATGTCAAGGGAAGTAACTAAAATAATAGAGATATGACTTCCAGTGCAAATAGGGCATGAAATAAAAACGTAAGGGGAAGCAACTAAATAAAAAAAAAAAAGTCTTTTGTGAGCAAACTTGGTTTTCCATTGCGCACTCCTTTTCCAACTATAATGCAGTGCGTAATGACAATTGTTGATGTAAAAGTACTGATTCAAATACATGGTCCATACAATAATAGCTACTTTGATTCTATCTCCTGTATGTATATTCAGATTCTGCCGCAGCCTGGCAGACATAAAGGGACAGCTTTTCATTTTCTAGGTATCAAAGTAAGCATAATTGAGATAGGAACACATACAGCCAAATATATATTTTCTTGACTGAGAGTAGAATTTAATTCTCTAGGGATTGACCACTATCATTTTGATTTTAGTTTCATTTTTTGAACTGAAAGTTTTGAAAAAAAAAGGGGTGGTTGCTATAAAACTTTAACAAATAGTATAATAAAGCATAAAGCTATTTTAAAGCCCTAAATTTTGTCATTTACAATAAAAAAATCTTTCTTCTCACATGGGCACACAGACAAATCTGGTTTAGAAATACATACAGGTCTCCTGCATCGAAAGATCTAATAGCCAAAACAAATGCCAAATACTATACTGCAGCCATATCTGGAAAAGGTAAAGATCGAACCTCGCATCGATTCATGTTATTTTGAATGTATCTCTGACATTTGAATGGTTTATTAAAACTACTTTTAGACAAACTTTACGGTCAACCAATACATAAACAATCAAATAAACCTAGAAACAAAATAAAAACACACAAACATACATGAAAAACAATCACATAAACATAAAAACAATTTCATTATTATAAACGAAATATTTTTACATTATCATACTACTCGAAACTGACACACAATCAACAGAAATATACCATCAAGTTTGTTTGGACGTTTGTCTTTTTGTTGTGTCACATGTCAAAGTTAAGCTTTGAAAAGGAGGTATGGAATTGAATAATAATTAATGTTATTTATAGCTCAGTTAAATATTTCTAAACGATATATGCACATAACTTATCAGAATCTGGATTGAAGTCTTTAAACTTTTGCAATGCTCTTAAGCTTCTTATGTTGACAATAATCTTGAACTTCTTGACAGCCTTTTAAGTATTTGACTGAGTCAGCAAATCTTTGATGGACTGTGAGTACCAATAAGATCAGTATTTATTGCGTACACTACACCAACGGCTGTACAAATGTTAGTATCATTTTTAAAAAATAAAAATATTTGACAATTAATGTCACAAAGAAACCCCCCTCCCAACCCATTTAACTAGTTAAAAAAAAGAAACAAATATTCAAGTTGAGCAATTTCTATGGTTCATGACATTGAAACATTTCAAACGTTTGAATTGTATACAATCTTATAACTATAATACAATTTATTATGGACGTAGCCTGGATTTTGACCGTCATATCTTATGCATATTTACTTTAAATTTTACGTAATGAATGGTTATAATATCCTGCCCGTTCAATTTACTTTTTCAGAGGTAAGACATTTCGTACATTATTTTTGGAGGTAGTGTAGATATAGTAGACACTTCTCCTAGCCACCTACGGGATAGGTGCAAGCACTGACAGCTAATAGGGCGCCAAGCATTTTTTTGTAGTCTGAACTTTTAAAAATACGTTTATTGAAGTGCATGTCAAAGGTCAAATCTGGATTTTCACAGCACTTTATTAATGGAGTCCAGAGACTTGTAGAAAAATAGATCGATGTGTTTTATTCGGTGAAATGAACATCAAACTCCTTCTTCCCCCTTCGCCAGGACTTTGGTGATTGTAGTTTGCTTTAGTTTTTTGAAGGCTGTTTCTTGAATTCTCGTGGATGTGCTGTATTAATGCCGCCCAGCTACTGGTAGGAATACAGGGAAGTAACTCAAATACTCCCGAGGCGGGGAGGGGGTATCTTTTAAATATATTTCAGGGAAGGTTGAATGCCCCGGCTACGCCCATGGCAATAGACAATTCATTTAAAAGCACCTGACATGCATAAGTGCATAAAGTATGCCTACTTCCTAGTAGAACTATGTTGCCCCCACCCCTTTTCCTATCCCTACATTTATCAATAAGGAAGAGCTCTTATTCCAAGGAAAATTATTTGAAGAAAATATGTTTTGCACAGACCTATATATGGTATTTTCTTTATTACTATTTTATTCACACAGCGAAGAAAAATAGGTAGGTGCATACACTATTTTAGTGTGCTAAAAATGTAATCACAGTTGATAGAATTATTGACATCGTATTAGGTAGAGATTTCGATATAGAGTTATTTACTCTTTGTTACACTATGGATATTGAGATTCCGCTTGTGCTCTGTGGGAAAATAAAGTACACTGAGGTAGAAAAAGAAGAAATGAGTTGGTGTTATAATGGAACCTATAGAAGCAAAAGTTTTTTTTCTTCCAAACTTATTAAGTTCAGTTCTAGTCAAAAGACTATTTTTGGAATCTTTATTTTAGGATTCTTTATTTTTTGAATCTTTATTTAAGGAATCTTTATTAAGGGATTCTGTGATTTATTTCAAACGCTTATGGCTTTTTTTGTGTGTCTATAAAACATTAGTTGTATTTAGGAGACTAATATATCGAGGTGAGAAGTTCGACAGTGTACATTATACCTGTAATAAAAATGTTTATATTTATTTATATAGGTGAGACTTTTGTTTACATGTAAATGAAGTTTACATCATTGTACACTTTATTTATGAGTAATGCACTGTTTTAAAACGAATATTTTCTTGGATAATTCACATATTTTTATAATTGTTATTATTTTTAATACAATGTCTTTTTCTATTTCTTCTTGTTGTTTTACATTATAATTAATTTTGTGTTTGTAAATAAAATTAATGATCTTTTTTTTAATTAACAGCGAGAAATAAACAAGGTTTTAGTATACTCTACATTAGCGCCGACTTAGTATAAATACTATAACATAGTCATTAAAAAGACCATTGCGCTACCAAGGGAAGTAGCAATAGAATGACTTAGTTTAAAGTTTCAACATTTTCCTCGCATTACCTTCCCTGAAATGAAGTAGACAACAAAGTTTGTATACTTCTCGTCAAGAAGCAACGAAAAACTTAAAATCTCTTAAGAAAATCTCTAAATTGAAAGTAATTCCTTGCCACAAATAGGAATTTAAAAGAAAGTCAAGATTTAAAAAAAGAAACACAAGAAATTAACTTTCAAATGATTCGTGTCTAAATGTAGTGGAAAGCATTTATCCACATCTGTGGCATTTTAGGTCTCAAGGGATAATCTCTCCCCTTTGCAACCTCTTGTGTGACTTAAGAGGCCAATCCTTGATACAGGTCGCAGGTTTGGCATATGTAATCACCAGGCGCCGTTGCATTTTCACCATTCTTTCTGCTTTTGTTGTGTATGGCATCTGCAATCCGAGACCCTTTCTTTATGCTCGCTCTCCATGTAGATCTATTCAGTGCTACTTTTTCCCAACTGCTAGCGTCGATTTTGAAAAGCTTCATGTCGCGTTTGCATACATCCCTATACCGTAAAAGTGGCGACCAGCGGCTCTCCTGTCTTCTGTCAGATCGCCTTACTGAATGTCTTGTGGAAGTCGACCTACTGGCATTCTGCGAACGTGGCCAAGCCAGCCAAGGCGTCTGCTGCTGATAACAGAGCGGATGTCCTGGCACCCTGCTCTTTGTAGCACTTCCTCACTGGTTTTTTTTATCTTGCCACCTTATTTTAAAGATACGCCTTATGCATCGGAATTGAAAGACATTCAGCTTTTTTTCCTGCCATGAGTAGGTTGACCATGTTTCTTTTCCGTATAACAAAGTGCTCATCACACAGGTCCGGTAGACTAAGGCTTTAGTATTGTTAGTCAGTAATATGTTGTCCCACACTCTTTTCTGCAAACGTGACATGGTGGCCATTGCTATAGCTATCCTGCTGTTTATGTCTTTATCCAGTAGAGTGTTGTTGAATATGATGGAGCAAGTTAACAAAAGTGATCAACAATTTCTAGTGATTAGCCATTTCTGTTTACTTCAGGTGCAGTATTTGTGTTCTGAACTTGTATCTTAGTCTTGCTTTGACTAATATTTAAGCCGAACTTCTGGCAAGCATCAGATAGTTTGTTAACCATGGACTGAAGCTGACTATCAGAATCAGCCACAATAGCTGCATCAGCAGCATACCGGAATTCCCTGATAAGTATCTTCCTTACCTTGATTTTTGCTCTCAACCTTGATACATTAAATAGTTTTCCAGAGGATCTTGTATGGAGAAATACACCTTCGTTGATGTCATTGTACGCATAATGCAGTAGACAGGAGAAGAATATGCCAAACAGAGTAGGTGTGAACACCACTGCAAACTCAAAAGGTGCTGATTGGGCTCCATTGAATTTGACAGTACATTTGTTTCCTCATGGATTCTGGCGTGGTAGCTCCACCATAGACATGTTATCCTCTCTACGACTACTGGAGGAGAAATTCAGAGAGAGAGAGAGAGAGAGACCCCTTTACAATGTTTTTATTGATCTGACTAAAGCTGACATGGTCAGCAGAAGTGACCTTTTTAAACTCCTAAGGAAAATACGTTGCCCTCCCAAACAATTATCCACATAGACATTAGTCTAAATATTATGTCAGAAAAGTAACACAATACAAAAAATAAAGTAGGTCGACCTAGTTTTCTACAATCGATTTTCATTACATTAGGAGTAAATTGTGGAGACTCTGGAAGAGTAACATCAGTTTCCAAGTAAAATCAAAACAGTAAAGTAACACAATAGCTCCGCAGCAATACAGCGTAGAGTTCTGAGCGCTGCTGCTAAAGAATTCCATCGCTTGAGAATAAATGCTACAGAAACTTGTGAATATCAGAATCCAGGAAAAGAAGACAAATGAATGCTATCACTCTGGTCGGTGAAATGGCGTAACTCGACAATACTGCGAAGAGACACGAAAGCTGAGCTGATTTTATTATATTGTAAGCTATGACTCAATATCAAAAGTCATCCTGTAAAGTGCAGGAGAGGGAGATGAAGAAATGGTCTTCCAAAGAAAAGCTGTCTGGACAACGTACAAGAATTCTGCAATGGAGAGCTGCTGACCAGCAACAGTGGATGGATTTGGTTAGGCAAACCGGTAGAGCTACCCTAATACCCTAATAATAAGGCGTGTCTTCGTGTCCAAAGTTTAAGGGATTGTGCAGTATTTTATGTGGCTACGCAGACCTAGCAGTGATCTACATATTTTGCTGTGGTCAGTTTAGGTTCTCTTTCTGCCGTCAGTCTGTCCTCGACAGTAGATTTCCTGTAGGTCTAAAAGATCCCGCGGTTATCTTCTCGTTAGGAAGGCAGGTGCTCTCTTCTATGTCATTTGAAGCAAGCTGGCCCCTAAACAGGTCCTTATGACGTTTTCAAGAGCACTTCTGTTAAATCGACCACTTTTCAGGTCACCAAAAAACAACAACATGCCTTTTGCTACCATACGACGCAATTAGACGGATAGATAATGATAATAATAATAATAATAATACAATTTCTCCATCACACTAAAAAAACACACCACATTATACCCATAGAAGACACACTATTTTTTGTCTTTCTAATTGTAAACATTTATAATTGTATCCAATTGCTAAAATATTTAATATTTAGATTTTTTATTTAGAAAACTAGAAGTATTATTACATTGGAACAAAACGATGCTCGCAATGTTTATTATCACATGAAATATGACATGTTTATTATCACATGAAATGTTTATTATCACATGAAATGTTTATTATCACATGAAATGTTTATTATCACATGAAATGTTTATTATCAACCTCGTTTTGAAAAGTAAACATTAGTATTTATTTCGTTACGGTGAACACCTTGCAGATCAAAGCCATCATGTTGGATACCCAACCTTTTCAGAGCATGGGAGAGTATAATTTAGAATACGATGATGATCAAAGAAAAATTTTCTTCAGATCTTGGGTAAGCTGAATTAAGAAGTTAATTAAGTCAGTCACAAAGAATAAAATATCATGTAGATATTCCCCTTCACCTTTCCCTTAGTCTGTTAGACCGTTGGGGTACCATACAAGAACTGTCAACCGTCTTTCTCCATTCCTCTCTGTCCTTTACCTTGGATAGAATTTCATTCACTGACAGGCCTGTCCATTCTTTGATGTTGTCTTCCTATTGCTTTCTCTGTCTTCCTCTTTTTCTTCTTCCTGGTGCTGTTCCCTGAAAGAAGGTCTCTGCGTGCCCTTAAACCTTGTAATGTGGCCATAGAGTTTGAGTTTACGTTTTTGACTGTGGCTAGCAGGTCACTGTAGGGTCCCATTGCTGTATTGATCCTATATCTCATCTTGTCAATCGTGATTCGGTCTTTGTAAGTGTCGCCTAAGATCTATCTGTTGCGTCTTATTTCCATTGCTAGGACTATCGTCTCGAGATCTGCAGTCAGCGTCCAAGATTCAAATGTGTTTAAGAATTTGGCCGTGACCAGGGAGCGTGTCTGATTTTATTGTCTAGGGCTACTCCTTGTTTGTGAGTATCTGTAGTACAGCTTATGGCCCTCTCTTCGGTTGTCGTTTTGCCAATGCTTTACCAGCGCATTTCAGCGAGTCCAGTGATGTTAAAACGGAGTTTGTTCAGCTCGAGTGTGAGCTCTACCTTTCCTTCCTCTCTTAATGATCTTACAATCCATGTAGCTCTAGATTGTATCTACACGAGACACACTTTATTATTGCAGTTTAGAGTTTTTCAAAAACGTATTTACTTGTTTCTTTATTTGAAACATATTTACATTTAGATCTATCATTATTTAAAACATATACTATCTATGTCATTAATTTCAACATATTTACTTTCATAGTTCCATCGAGCATATTTACTTCTATCATTTGTTAATAAATAATAAGCAAAATATAAACATTCCTTTCAAAGAAAAAAAAATAAAAAAAACAACAACAAAGATTATCTAAAGGGGAACAACTTTGCTCTTAAATAATGTAAAAGTTATTTCTCCGATATGATATAAAACAAAACAAAATAAATAATTACCAATAATTAATAGACTTATTATATATTGATTCATGTTTTGTTATGTACAATAATAAAATGCTTAAAGTATCAACTTGATTGGAGAATGCGCAAGGTAGAAATATCATCAGTAATTGTTTAAGGGGACTAAACCTAACACATGTCTGTGAATACTGAAGGATTAGTTTCCCTTGTTGGTATCCAAAAATATAATTAATTACCAGTAATTAATTGACTAATTTGCTACTCTCCTATGCCAATGAATAATTTTGCGAAGTTACAACTTGATCCGATAATGGGTGTGGGAGAAATAACGTGTGCACACTTTTTACCTGACCGACATTCAGACAGACAGTCAGAACGAGTTGATAATAAGCTTTGTAAAAAGCTGTAACATATTTGCGTACGTACCCATTCATAAAATGGCCGCCACATGCTTCTTTTTAATTGAAACAACCTCTCCCTCCCCCCACATTCTAAAGCGTGTATCACGTGATATCTCCATTTTTAAAACAACTCTGTTTCTTGTACTCAGCATAGACAGATTCTCAAGACCATCACTGACCTGACTGGCAAGAATTGGGCCATTATTGTCCTGGCTGTTGCTCTTGTGCTATCCTTGATTGTTACCATTGTGGTGGTCAGTACTGCTTCTACGTCAGGGACGAAACCCTTGGTCAGCCAGGAGAACTTCACTGCTATCTGTCAGACAAACTACCCAGAGGACAGTAGTTCAAGCCTTTATGACAATGTTTTTGAAGATCTGTCATCTGATGAGATCAATGCTATTTATAAATATGTGATAAGCCAGCCTGACCTTTATGTAAGTTGTACTTTAGCGTGTATCTAATAATTCAAGTGAACTCTTTAAGAAGGTTTTAAAACGTCATTTACTTGCAAATAAAGAAATTTATTAATTATACCGTGAAAAAGATTCCATAGACTTGACTCGGCAGAAGATATCTACCTGGTGAAGGAGAAAATATAGCTGAACTACCAACCAATACTTCAAGTTAGGGAAAGGTCACTGTTACGATCATCAATGGTGCTAATGTCACGATCAAACTTGATGCCAAGATGTCACATTGATGCACAATCAATGATCGTAATTACCGAGGATTCAGAAATCGTCAGTTGATAAGATGATCATCTAGAAGTTGCCAGTTGATAAGAGGATCACCTAGAAGTTGCCAGTTGATAAAAGGATCATCTAGAAGTTACTAGTTGACAAGACGATCTAAGTATATTATTATATATTCAATGAAGTAACTTCTCTTCGTCTAAAACAATTACTTTAATTCAGATCTTGGAAAAGCTATTCACAAATAATTACAATGGTTAAATGTACTTGAATAGAATAACTGATCTACACAATAATATAATTGAGTTCTAACACTAGACTCTCGTACATGTTATCTCTAACACGTTCCACACAAGACTGCCGCAATCTAGAATCCTTACCGGGCTCTAGAGCGTTATCACGTGACCAACATCTCTCCGCTGCAAGGCCAACCAATAAATGCAACTCAAAGTACAATAATTAATGCTTTAAACCAATCATATTTATTTCAAAACATAATCCTGCTGCGTGATATAAAATTCCCGAGGTAGCTAAAATTCTGCCGACAAGCTAAATATAGACTATGGCTAAATATAGATACAGTGTACGTGACAGTCACTCTGACGCTCAATCTACGCCAAGATTTCATTAACTTGATAAAGTAGATTTTGATTAGATTGTCTTTTCGCTGTACTACCCCAACTGCTTCGTGTCTCTACCCACCTGAAACTGAATTCCCTTCAAATACGCGCTTTGGCTTCTTCCTAGTTCTTTACCTTAGACTTTAAAGCCGTGCCTTGAAGTGAGAACATAATTTCGTCTTGCACGTATTTATGTGTTCAATCTAGTCGTGCATGATAATTTAGGGCAGAAACTCTGCTACGTCATTGGTTTTCATGGCGTATTCAGGCAACCCGTTACATGCTGTAATGGCACTAGAGAAGAATATGCACTTGTACGAATTTGGGATTGAATTCGGAATAAGAAATAGAATCGTTGTCGTAGAACTAGATGGCAGAAAAAATATATATTTAATGCTAAAATATCTTCAAGTTTTTTTTTTAAATCATAGGAGGTTTAGGCGGCTAAATAGGGCACTGGAGAGCCCCAGTTTGGACACTTCCCGACAATTAAACCGCACGTTAAGGTGGCTTTCGCTTTGGTGGTAGAGGAGCCGGCCATTGTACGTATGGCCAGCTTTTCTTACAGAGCTGAGGCATGTGTTTTTTCACTTGTCCATACCTTTCTTGGTCACCGCTTCTCTCCATATAGTGCGGTCTTGAGCTATGTCTATCTGTACATACAGACACACTGATAAATAAATATATCATAATAACCAATCTTTCTTCAGGTCGAAGGCTCCACTGATTCTAGCAAGGGCAGTGTCTACGGAATAGAACTTCACATACCTAATAAAACGAGCGTTGTTGATTTTCTAGACAGCAGGGGGCCCAAGCCAGCCCGAGAGGCCAGAGTGTTCATCTCACATCTCAATTGGATACGACCCGTTGTTGCAGAATACGTTGTGGGCCCACTACCTACACCTACTTACCATTATTTCAACCCTCGTCACCTTGAGCATGTCCCATATAGGTCAGTGCTCTCGTTTTTAAAAGGTAGCCCTTATAGGTCATTGTTCTAATTATTTGTGAGTCCTTTATATGTCAATGCTTTAATTATGAGGTAGTCCCATATAGTCCAGTGCTCTTATCATTATGAAGTATCCTCATATAGGTCAGTGCTCTCGTCATTATGATGTTATCTCATTTAGGTCAGTGCTCTCTAGCCATTATAAGTCATTGTTTTTCTTCAGTACATTTCTCAAATCTCTCAAATCTCTCTTAACATTTTATCTCAATTGTTCGAACTATTGTTACTTATGATATATAGAGAAAAGGAGAGTGAGAGTGAAATTAATATGTTATTCCTATTTGTTCACATTATTTTCCGATTTCCAGATTTCATCCGACATATGGCTACCGAAAAGCTCGCGATAGTTTGAATACGTGCTTAAATGATGACCTTAAAATGATTTTCAATGAAAGTTTCGGCGCTTCTTTAGAGAACTGTGGCAGGAAATGCCTGGAAGTGATGCTACAAAGGACAAACTCCGCTTACTCAGAACACACCATAATTCTCATCTATCTAGTCTACAAGACAGACTTCCCTACAGTGAATACCCTGGACATGGTCTTCCTGATGAATGAAACGCACATAGGTAAGAGATTAGAAGCTCATTGACTAAAATATACACTACAGAACTTTGTTGTTTAACTTCTAGATACGATTTTTAAAAATTCCTTTCATATAGAGCGTCTTTCATCCATATGGCATGGTCAGTGCGCTATGGTCCAATCACTTTTGTAGACCAGTGGGGGGGGGGGGGGAGGGGGTACCTTGGAAAATGTTTCCGTGCCTGAATCGGGATTCGAACCCCAAACGCCTTCTTAGATGGCCAAGCCTTAGCCAAGTGGTTTTGACCTCTCAGCCATACATCCCATATTTCAACAAACAGGCAAGTTATGTTCGTTAATTTTATTGAACGCTTGTTTCCATTGGAATGGTAAGGGTAGGATGGTAACTATTGACTGGTGAATGTTGGGAATGCAGGCGATAGAAAGGTAAGCGGAGGAAAGGTTTTAAGTGTTGGTTTGTGGTAGAAGGTAAGTTTTGAAATGGTAAGCTAGACCAAAAAGAGTTCAATGGTAGAATTGTAAATTATGGAATGTTAGTAGTACAGAAATCATTATAAAGGAATGGTGCGGCCAATAGTTGAAGATAACTTGCCAACTTTCTCGACACAATGTTTTTACACTAAAATTAATACTCAAACTACTTACATTCAAATGGGAATTGAAAATTACAATTAGTTGCATTTTGTTTAAAACAGATGTCTTGATCAATAAAACAAATCGTTAAAAAATGTTTCTTTTGCCCCAGGCAAAGCGTCACCTTCAAATATAAATGAACTGTTTTTTTGTCTAAAAAATCAGCAAAAGGTAGGCTGTTGTAGTCAGTACCTAGATCTAGGTCTAAAACTGGGTATATGTACACATGAAATGCGTAGGACGTAGTTATATTCTTTTTTAAAATAACGTCTGTAATATATAAGATAAGATATGAAGATACAATGGAGATTTCAGCTCAAGAAGTACAAATTATTGGCGTGAAGAGTAAATAAAAGTTTGTGCTGTCCACACAATGCCTAGTCCACCCTTGGACTTATTTTTTTAACACCTTTCAAAAATGAAACTCATTTAATAAAACAGAAATGTCTTAAATCCATTGACAGGTAATGAAATATTTATATGTGAATCTGTGTTCTACGGAGGTCAGCATTTTCCCTCCATCGATTTATTCATCAAAGCCTATCGAGGTGGAGGTATCAAAAAGGTCAAGATGAACTTTCCAAGTCCTGCTCCAGGCGAGACATCAATGCCCTCCACCATGCACCTCAGAGGAAAAACGTTTCCCCATACTTCTCAGGCAGGACCAAAAGAATATGAACCCGATGGAAAACGTTATAGGTACTCAACACATTGGCGTAGCCGGGGAGGGGGGGGGTCATTTCCCCTGCCGAAATAAAATACTGTGCTCCATTACTAAAGTAATTAAAGGAGAAATCGAGCAACAGCCCAAAAGGAAAACTAAAGCAAGTTACAGTGACCTAATTCCAGGATGAAGTGGAAAGGGTGGTGGGTGTTCAACAGGTGTTCAACAGCTAATTTGCAATGGGTGCCCATTTATTACGAAATAAAAGATCTCTCTCTATTGCAACTTACGGTTCTGTTAGCTAATAGTAACAAACACGGCAGACTATTTAGTAAGGGAGATGTCTATTTACCATATTTTAAACACATTTATGCAAACTTTTTTAGATTTTTCGTCAAAAGATTTTTTTTTACTTTATATAACTTTTTTTAAAGAGAAAAAACTATTTAGTATATATTAAGTGGAATCCAATTTAAAACAACAGATAATAAGCAGTGTTTCATATTATACATATGGACTCTATTGTTCTACTTGTGCAACTATAGGGTAAAGTTTTATTTGTTGAGACTTTAAAGTTTAAATGATAGATTGGCCCTTACAAAACAATTGGATCAGTTAGATAATAATTCAATAACGTCAGTTAGGCCATGTTATTTATTATTATAGCTTTTATATAGTGCTACTTTCATGCTTATAGCATGCTCAGAGCGCTATGGTCCAATCTCATTTGTGGACCAGTGGGGGTATCTGGGAGAAGGTTTTCTGTGCTGCCTTTAGGTGCTCAATAAACACAACTCTGCTCGAGTCGGGTGTCGAACCTCGAGCTCCCTTCATAGGTAGCCAAGGCAAGCCATGTTCAAGCGTACTTAGCCTCTCAAACACGCATCACACATTTGATTTTCACCTTTACTTTCACCTATTCCTTTGTCATTGTGACCGTTGGGGCACCACATAAGATCTGTCAACCGTCTTTCACACATTTAATTTCACCTTTTCTTTCTCCTATTCCTTTGTCTTTGTGACCGTTGGGGCACCACATAAGATCTGTCAACCGTCTTTCACCATTCCTCTCTGTCCTTTGCATTCGATAGAATTTCATTCAGTGACAGGCATGTCCATTCTTTTATGTTGTCTTCCAATCGCTTGCTCTGTCTCCCTCTTCTTCCAGGTACCTTTGCGAGTCCTGAGAACCTTGTGATGTGGCCATAGATTTGGAGTTTACTTTTTTTTTTGACAGTGATTAGTAGGTCATCGTGGGTCCAATTGCTGTATTAATCCTGTTTCTGATCCTCTCATTCGTTACGCGGTATTTTTTTTTACTAACAATTAGGCGTTAACTACATCTTCATAAGCATCCGTTCATTGAATACATACGAAAAATTAACAATGCATTAATAATAGCATTCATAAATCTGCGTATCTTGTGTGATGTATCAAGCCGTTAGCACAGAAATACGACTGTATCGCTAACACTTTCTTCAAGTTCAAGTCTTTTCGAATCTTTTTTAATAGTTGTTGATAGTTTCTGATATTCTTTCCGAAAATATTGAAACCTGCCTAAGCGGACCACTTCGGGGGCCGATTTTGAGGTTTTTTTTTCCACACAAACTGTCTTCGTAACCTGGTTTTAAATTATTCCAGGGGGGAAAGATGAACCTATTGTTTTTTTCTTTTGGGTAAACCCATTTTTTTTTCTCCCGGGGGGAAAAGTATAACACATTGTTTTATTTTCTTCCAAGTTAAAAGGTCAAACCATTTTTATATTCTTACAGGGTGAAAGGTCAACACATTGAGTACATGGAGTGGAGCTTCAACTACAGAATCTCAACTGTTTCTGGACCTCAAGTTTGGGATGTCAGGTGGTCAGAGCAAAGAATCGCTTATGAAATAAGTCTCCAGGAGTTGGCAGTGTTCTACGCAGGGGACAACCCTGCTACCTTTTACACACATCTTTCTGACAGCGCTTTCGGTATAGGAAACAGAGTGAGTACTCAAAACTTGATGGACGAGCACATTGCAACATACTTGCTCCTAGATTATGATCAGATTTTTTTTTACACTCAATCAGAGCCGGATTTAAGTAAGCGGAGGCCCCGGGGCGGGATTTTTGTTAAGGCCCCTACATCGTTCCGGAAACTTCCATATAGAGTCCATCTATTAATAAAACATACTTATATCTAAAAGCATGCCATATTTTAGAAGAAAGGAATAAAGCAGGCGTTGGTGGTGTGGATTGTAGTTTATTCTGACGGACTGTTCATAGGGAATGGGTAGTTGACAGGGTCTCATCTCTGCCTGTGGTCCCGTCTGTGGCAAAGGACACCTACAAGCTTTCTACAAGCGTCTCGGTTCTGGGCGATTCTTTCCATCTTTTCCCACGCCTTGCCCATCTGCTAGGCATTTGCTTCCAAATCGCCGCGCCATGTATTCCTGGGAGTCCCCTTTTCCTCTTTCCTGGCCTTGATATGTTGTATGCTGGCTTGCCAAGGGTGTGACCTATCCATCTTCATCCATATCTCTGAAGGATATCTACTTCCATGGGCTGCTGCTTTTTATTTGCCACAGTTCGAGATCTTTTCTGGCCAGCGGATTATAAGAATCTCCCTGAGGCAGGTGTTGATGAATACGTGGATAATTTTCATGTTGTTTCCAGGTCTCTGCTCCATAAAGCAGTATTGTCTAAACAATGGTGTCGAAGAGCCTGATCTTGGACGAAGTGATTTTTTCCCGCAGATTCCCAGGTGTTCTTCAGCTGACGGAAGGCTGCTCGAGCTTTACATCTGACATCTGCACTTGTTACTCTATGGTTGTCTAGGATACTGCCGAGATAACTGCTAATGCTTACATCACAAAATGCTATTGTTTTTAAAACAGTTTAAGTAATCCAAAAACCTAAATTAAAGTAATAAAGAATTCATTGCTGTTCGTTAATAGATCTATGTTTTTTAAATAGCTAATTGAATGCTCTCTAATGTTACAGTCGAAAAGTAACCAGAAAAGAAATTACTGACTTATATTCTTCTTCTTCCTAATTGTCCTAAGTGTTGAGTCTAAGACTCTTGGAACTCTGGGCCTATGAAAGCTTGTCTTTAGAGTTGAGTTTAAGACTCTTGGGACTCTGGGACTATGGAAGCTTGTCTTTAGTATTGAGTCTTAGACTCTTGGAACTCTGGGCCTATGGAAGCTTGTCTTTAGAGTTGGTTCTAAGACTCTTGGAACTCTGGGCCTATGGAAGTTGTCTCCATTTGCCTGTCTGAACAAACTTTGGTCTGGAAAATATCCAATCACACGTTCTATTTAACATATCATATAGCATCCCATTCTAACCTAATCTAGTTCAATAACATTTGTAGTCATATACTTCTTATTGGACAGTAAAGGTTGATTGACAAGTAATCAGAAAAATTTGGTCATTGCTCCACAGGCTTACGGTCTGATGCCTGGAGTGGACTGCCCAGAGCACGCCACTTTTCTGGCAGTGACTTTCTTTGAAAAAGCCGAATCTGTGACTGTCGCCAACGCTTTCTGTGTGTTTGAACACAACTCTGGTGTTCCATTAAGACGACACAACTCCAACCTGGACTTCAAGTAGGTGCACAGAATGTAATGCATCAGTAACGATATCCTAGAATAAACCGATCCTTTCACTTCATGATGAAATAAGATCATTTGTGGGTACAACGCGATTTCATCAGTTGTATACTCTTTTGGTCAAAACATATCGGTCTCTGACCATCTGTCTACTGCCCTTTAAACAACTATGGCAAAGAGCAGGACTGATTTGTTTTGGTTAAGAAATGTGCAAGATTATGGTTTTTATATAGGTTTAGACAGTGGCACTATGACACAAAAATAGTGAAGTGAGATGACAAAACAAAGATCTCTATTTGAGAAGAGTAACACCATTAGTAAAATTTCCCAATTTTGAGACATTTCATGACAGAAGAGAAAAAAAACAGTAAAGTATTACTAACCCTAACCCTAACTCCGTACCTTCAGTAATCTATAAGATTAGATTTTGCAAATTTATAATAAAACATAACATCCTTTATGAAATAAATCTATCAACATAACAGTACATTTTTTGGAGTACAGGCTGGTAGGTTAGTAATAAGCTTTGGGATTTAAAGCACACTCCTTAGTTCATTCTAATGGGTAGCTGACATTGGTTGTGGAAAGGTAAAGGTGGTTGGTCGTTGTGCTGGTCATATGACATTCTGTCTAACCGTCGACCATAGAAACAGGTGTCCTTTACATCATATTTCTTCATTGATCACTAAGTCTGGAAGAGTATTATTGTATCTAGACTGCCAAAACTAGGTGTGTATTTTTAACTGAATTTTCGGACTTAAGGCCCCACCTCGTTTATAAAGTTGCCATTTTGTTTTCTGTCAGTAGTTAACTAAAGGCTCGATGCACCCAATTATCAAACTTTATTTTACATATTCTTCCAATCCTAATATGACAAAAATCTATTCCGTTTTTCTACCTACAGGAATTATGGTGGTCTGGTGGACCGTGTCCTGGTGGTCCGAACAATCATTGTAGAATACAATTACGATTATATCTTTGACATGATTTTCCACCAGAACGGCGCTATCGAAGTGAAGACTTATGCTACTGGTTACGTCATGTCACATGCTTTTCATGATGGCGATGACAGATTCGGATTCAAGTAAGACATTTAGTTTGGAGAGAGTGCACTATTCGTCTCACTGCTGCAACCCTTTCACCTGTGAGATGGAGTTATTAATTAATTATTCACCCTTAAAAGTGTATGCCTAGATAAACTTCTAAGACTTGGTATTTATTTTGTTACGTATTTCCTGATTGATAGTTCCATTTGTTAACGAGTAGATCATCAGTTTAAAAGAAAAAAGAAAACTAGTTTTGATAAGTGTCTCAATCTAAATGTTATTGCCTGGTTGTCTGGTCGTATGGTAAACATTCAGGACTGTACTTACGATGTTTCTGGATTTGAACCCCCCGGGTTCGCTGTTCTGCCTCATCGTGGCACCCGGGTGGAAACGGCTATTTGAGGAGATAGCTAGGCAAAATGAATGGCAAAACATAACTCACGTGGGGATGCCCACGGGTAGACGAGAGTCCACCCCTTGCACGGGCGGGGTTGTAAAAAAGTCCTCACAAAAATTGTCACACATCCATGCGCCGTTCCTCAAAGGACCGTCCCATAAATGGCGAGTCCCCCACGGTTAGCTTGGTACAAAGAAGGAAGATGACGGAGGCTCCCAGTGCTCCTAGGCCTTCGGCCATGTGTCGGAGGCCGAAGACATTGGATATAGCAATGCTTTATATAGGCATTGACTCGGGTCGCTCTCAAACAGAACTGTGTTCCCACAGGTTTGTTTTTCTTTTTTACTGTTACGGCTGGACGACCTAACAGGTTTTTTCTTTTCAAACTTTGAGCTCGAAGAGCCTTCGGCTCAGCTCAGACGACAATCTAACGGATTTGAACCCTGCCGCCATTCCCATTCCCCGACATCCTGCAGAGCTAGGACACAGGCTTGGTTAATAATCTTCATTACTAAAGACATGCCCAAAACGTATAACGCATGTAATTATTTTCTGTTTTGAAGTTACGTCTGTAATATATTATATGAGATAAAACTTCAAGTAAACTTTCGCTTGTATGTTCCGAGTTATTTACATAAGAAAACTAACAATAAAAACTGAAAGCTTTGGAGATTTATTTATATAAACTGATAGCCATCTATTTAATATATAATTCTTGGAACCAACTATCTATCAATAGTGATCAAAAGGATGGAAGCTAAATCGTCGTAACATGTAATAGCTTGATACATTGAGCATGGAAACAAGAACTAGAATATAAAATATTGAATATACACTTTTTTCCTAACATATGACATAACACTCAAAAAGATAAAGATAAAAAACGTTCACATTTGGTGCTTTTTACAGTCTGTTTTAGAATCTTGACTTATTTTCAGAATCGCAAACAATATAGTTGGATCAATTCACCACCATTTGTTTAACTATAAGATTGACCTTGACATTAATGGTCAGGCTAACCGCTACGAGACCCTTGACCTGACCTTGGACGAGAGGAAGTGGCCTTGGTACAAATCGGGGCTAGAAACTTTCCAGCAGCTGTCGTTCAGTCACACGTTAAAAGAATCAGAGTTGCAGGCTGTGTACAGATACAACTTCTCGACGCCCAAATATCACATCGTCTACAACAACAAGGAGAGGAACTCGTTTGAGGCTCACAGGGCCTACAGGTCAGTTTAGTGACTGGAAAAATCTTATATTATTTATATAGTATTTAGATCTGTAATGCACATAGCTTAATTCTTGATTTTCAAATTCCAACATTTTCAATTCAGTAGCGGCAAAACTTCCTAATCTCTACTTAAAACCTTCTCATCACACTAATCTTTATTTCAGAATGTCTGTCGACGGGTTCAGTAAAGTCTTATTTCCAGATGACTCGCCAATGTTGTCCAGCAGAAAATGGTGCAAGTACCAAATAGCAGCTACACATCGTAAAGATGAAGAAGAGTCCAGCAGCTCCATCTTCTCAATGTTTGATGGTCAGAGTCCTCACGTTGACTTTGATCGTTTTTTACAAGATAACGAAAGTTTAGTGGACCAGGTAGATCTGATTTTGTATGTCTTATTAGGTAGGATCTAACTCATTTGTAATGTATCCAAACTTGAGTGTGTTTGTTGTCTGTTGTATACTATTATCTCACAAGATTACAGACTTCGGTCACGTGACAATTATTACATTAACATAAGCACGAGGGCGACAAATTTAAGGGACAAATAAGGCGTCAGTGATATACTTGATAAGACTAGTGATAAGACTAGTGATAAGACTAGTGATAAGACTTGTGATAAGACTTGTGATAAGACTAGTGATACGACTAGTGATAAGACTTGTGATAAGACTTGTGATAAGACTTGTGATAAGACTTGTGATAAGACTAGTGATAAGACTAGTGATAAGACTTGTGATAAGACTAGTGATAAGATTTGTGATAAGATTTGTGATAAGACTTGCGATAAGACTAGTGATAAGACTAGTGATAAGACTTGTGATAAGATTTGTGATAAGACTTGTGAGAAGACTAGTGATAAGACTAGTGATAAGACTTGTGATAAGACTTGTGATAAGACTAGTGATAAGACTTGTGATAAGACTTATGATAAGACTTGTGATAAGACTTGTGATAAGACTTGTGATAAGACTTCAACGATGTTTATTTACTTAATCGGATGAACATTCTATGTCTCTAAATCGGTCGATATTCCCTAGCAATCCATTTTACATGCTTCTAGCTCCAAGCTCAAACCTATTCTCTATTTATGTGTTCCTAATCTGCAACGTCATTAGTCTGTCACTTATGTACAAACTAAACCACTACAAAGAGTTGGCTTGCTCGAGTGTCACTAAATTCAAGAAATATAAAAGAAATGTGTTTTTTTTAGCCCTGTAGCTTCTAGATACACATTTGAGACCAATAGAAAATCTAATCGATCACTAGCAGATGGTGGCAAAATTAGTAGGTTACAGCTAGGTCTGCTTAGCCACGTGAAGTACTGCCACCCCATATTAATCTTGGGACTAGAAGACCAGCTTTATTCATTGCACCGGGATTTGGTGTTTGAAAGATAAGAAAAAAAAAAAAAGCCAAAGCGCTAAAAAATATTTCTACAGCAGCTAATTATTCTGCTCAAGAGTTATATATAATAATATTTGAATAATTATTTGATTATTAGCAAATTAATCTTTTATAAAATATAAAAACGATACATTTTGATAATTTCTCTTTTACTACATTTTGTCTTATTTTTTTTTTTTTTTTTTTTTCAGGACCTTGTATTTTGGGTGACTGTTGGTGTTCACCACATCCCCCACACCGAGGACATCCCCAACACCCCAACAGTAGGCACCCAGGCAACAATCAGTCTGATGCCGTATAATTATTTCCCCGAATGTCCGTCCGTTGGGTCACGTGATGCGGTCCGCGCTGATGTCATCAAAGACTCAGTAGTGTTCCAGGACTACAACATCTCTCTCAGTTCTCAGTGTTTACCAAAGACATTAAATCTGACCTATTTGGAGAACAATTCATCTTATTTATTTCCATGAATAAGCACACACTTTCACTAACATTTTAAACCCTAAATAACTATTTCCAATTTCCTTAATTACCTTTACAGCCTGTTTCTTTTCAAAAACTCCTTGAATGTTCAATAATTTTTCAAAGTGCCTCACAGTCCTGTATGTCGCAGTATTCACAAGAATGGGTACGTACAGTAATTCAATTGTTACTATAGTCTGACTCAGTCAACAATTGCTTTGCTAAATGGCTATTTAGACCATTCAGTGTCGATAAAGTTTGGCGATGACCCAAATACTGCACATATACACCGGGCGGCCGCAGGAAGACACGTGATGTTTAAAAACAAAAGATGGGGTATTTTTTTTTTTACATTTGAAAATTTTTGTAAACTAGTGGGTGTAACCCTTCTGTGAAAGTCTGACCCGCGAACGTGGAGGGACCACTGTAGGCCTACATCTGTTTCTTTATGAGATTTTTTGTGCCAGTGTCTTATTAGGGCCTCTCGATGGAGTATGCAGCATTGAAAGTCATGGTCGGCATTATCTGAGGAAAGGTCAGAAGGTCAAATTTCACTAGTCTCAATTTTCAGCTTACAAATGATATGTTGTCTCATTCTGTTGTGATAGGCTCAGATGTAAACACTATTCGCTGATCGTTTTGGCATCGCTTGTAGTAGCTTGTAATTGTTTTTTCTTGAAATCCGGATGAGACTTGTCCATTTTTGGTTTATTCTATTCAAGCGGATCTTAATTTTTTATTTTTTGCACTACTCCTTTTTTTATGATTGCCCACTAAGCGGCGACCCCAAACCTTAAAAGTATTTCCGATTTTGGTAATGTTATAAAATCTTAATCTTAATGTAAGTATCTGATATGTTTATTTAATAAGGGGAAAATGTCCCACATTGCTACAAAATTGTTGCGTCAGTTTGTGACTAACAGGCCAACGTAAAAGAAGGTTGAGCTTGTTTCTGCCTCACCAGACGATCAGCAAGTCTCAGGACAAACTTTGCAAGAGCACAATCACACAACGATCACGTCTTCTGCATAAAGTCTATTTGAATTTGAACACATTTTAAAATCTTGTTTCGCAATGTGTTGTTAAAGATTCAATGAAAAATTGTGTACAATGTCAAGTTCTCTTTTGAGATAGATCTTTTTTATTTTCGTTGGTCTTAAGCGATCCTTAGAAAATCGTCTTTCGAACCCTTTTTCTCTTCTCTATTATATTCTTCTCTTTAGGATAGAGAAGTTACTGTTTTGTTTTTCATTCTCCCTTAGTTTGCTATTTCATTTTCTTCTATTTCAATGTGTACTGGGATCCACAGGAAGCCATGTTCTTGCTGTTTTGTTTAGCTGTACAAGAGTCGTCTTGAGTTGTCTTTTAAATAAAGGAAGCATCAGGCTTTTCCCAGCGTTTGGCATCGGTCAGGAAGACAATGTTCCTCACGCTTGGATGGTTTACATAGCGTGATAGTTGCTAGTCTTAGTGCTCTCCAACTGATCACCAGTTTCTATTAAGTTTTCACTGAGCCATTGAGTGACAGTGTGTCATCTCCTTGGCTTGAGGTGGATTCTTCAGATGATCCGCCCCTGTACACTCTAAACCAATAGTTGTGAAGGTATAGGACTTAAAGAACATATTTCACTATTTCCTTGGACTCAAAACTGTGGTCAGATTTGTTCATTCAATTATTATACAAATTATTATACAGTTAAAATTTAATAAAAGGTAAAATCTTTTTTTTTACAAATTCTTTCACCTCTCCTACCCTTGTCCGTATCAGATTATTAAAGTCACGTTTTTGCACTAAAATTAATGCTTTGATCAAGGAGGACAACTCTTTCTTCCGAATTATACCTTGCAAATATTTGTCTTACCTCCCTTATAATAAACTATAATAGTGGTAGCACCATACGGTGGGAAAAAAAAAGTCAGTAGTCACTAAGAAAGCAAGCAGTTCACTTAGTCAACTAAGTTACACAACCTACTTCCTTGCTCCGTTCAATCTACTGCTAATTATGTCTAGCTGTAAGTATTAAGCAGTGATTCCCAAACTACTAGTCATATAAGGCCCTCCACGCGGTGACATCTGACCCTATTAACCTTTGAGTACATTGCACAATTACGTCGCAGGCTTAACTTTGCTTGATTCAATCCTTTTGACTTCCAATGGAGCATAGGGCCGTAACAGTACTTCGCCATTGCACTCTGTAGTAGGGTATTCCCTTCAGCTGGATCCATGTCATCCTGCTATATCTTTGAATTGTTAGTTGTTAATCTTGAAGTCTCAAAGTTAAAGACTGTTAAAGTTAAAGTCTCAAATACTGTCAAAGTTAAAGTCTCAAATACTGTCAAAGTTAAAGACTGTTGAAGTTAAAGTCTCAAATACTGTCAAAGTTAAAGACTTTTGAAGTTAAAGTCTCAAATGCTGTCAAAGTTAAAGACTGAAGTTAAAGTCTCAAAGACTGTCAAAGTTAAAGACTCTCTCGTTAAAGACTCTCATAGTTAATGACTGAGGGTCAACTACTCTAAACTTGTTTGAAACAAACTCTGATTCTTCTAATATCTAGATAGTCTACATTTGTTTAGGAGTCCTGATTTACACTCTTCAGTCGTTTTGTGTTTAGCTTCCCCCCCCCCCCCCCGATCTCTATTACTTCAAGTTAAGTGTTCATCTCATCATCTTGTTTGTAAAGTCTCATCTCATCATCTTGTTTGTAAAGTCTCATCTCATCATCTTGTTTGTAAAGTCTCATCTCATCATCTTGTTTGTAAAGTCTCATCTCATCATCTTGTTTGTAAAGTCTCATCTCATCATCTTGTTTGTAAAGTCTCATCTCATCATCTTGTTTGTAAAGTCTCATCTCATCATCTTGTCTGTAAAGTCTCATCTCATCATCTTGTCTGTAAAGTCTCATCTCATCATCTTGTCTGTAAAGTCTCATCTCATCATCTTGTCTGTAAAGTCTCATCTCATCATCTTGTCTGTAAAGCATCATCTCATCATCTTGTCTGTAAAGTCTCATCTCATCATCTTGTCTGTAAAGTCTCATCTCATCATCTTGTCTGTAAAGTCTCATCTCATCATCTTGTCTGTAAAGTCTCATCTCATCATCTTGTTTGTAAAGTCTCATCTCATCATCTTGTCTGTAAAGTCTCATCTCATCATCTTGTTTGTAAAGTCTCATCTCATCATCTTGTCTGTAAAGTCTCATCTCATCATCTTGTTTGTAAAGTCTCATCTCATCATCTTGTCTGTAAAGTCTCATCTCATCATCTTGTTTGTAAAGTCTCATCTCATCATCTTGTTTGTAAAGTCTCATCTCATCATCTTGTTTGTAAAGTCTCATCTCATCATCTTGTTTGTAAAGTCTCATCTCATCATCTTGTTTGTAAAGTCTCATCTCATCATCTTGTTTGTAAAGTCTCATCTCATCATCTTGTTTGTAAAGTCTCATCTCATCATCTTGTTTGTAAAGTCTCATCTCATCCTCTTGTCTGTAAAGTCTCATCTCATCATCTTGTCTGTAAAGTCTCATCTCATCATCTTGTCTGTAAAGTCTCATCTCATCATCTTGTCTGTAAAGTCTCATCTCATCATCTTGTCTGTAAAGTCTCATCTCATCATCTTGTCTGTAAAGTCTCATCTCATCATCTTGTTTGTAAAGTCTCATCTCATCATCTTGTCTGTAAAGTCTCATCTCATCATCTTGTTTGTAAAGTCTCATCTCATCATCTTGTTTGTAAAGTCTCATCTCATCATCTTGTCTGTAAAGTCTCATCTCATCATCTTGTTTGTAAAGTCTCATCTCATCATCTTGTTTGTAAAGTCTCATCTCATCATCTTGTTTGTAAAGTCTCATCTCATCATCTTGTCTGTAAAGTCTCATCTCATCATCTTGTCTGTAAAGTCTCATCTCATCATCTTGTCTGTAAAGTCTCATCTCATCATCTTGTCTGTAAAGTCTCATCTCATCATCTTGTTTGTAAAGTCTCATCTCATCATCTTGTCTGTAAAGTCTCATCTCATCATCTTGTCTGTAAAGTCTCATCTCATCATCTTGTCTGTAAAGTCTCATCTCATCATCTTGTTTGTAAAGTCTCATCTCATCATCTTGTCTGTAAAGTCTCATCTCATCATCTTGTTTGTAAAGTCTCATATCATCATCTTGTCTGTAAAGTCTCATCTCATCATCTTGTCTGTAAAGTCTCATCTCATCATCTTGTCTGTAAAGTCTCATCTCATCATCTTGTCTGTAAAGTCTCATCTCATCATCTTGTCTGTAAATTCTCATCTCATCATCTTGTCTGTAAAGTCTCATCTCATTATCTTGTCTGTAAAGTCTCATCTCATCAACTCGTGTTTGCCTTGACTTTAGTCGTAGGGGTACTTTGACAGTTCGCGTAACCAAATCACTTTACACTACTCGGTCAGCAGCTGTTCTTAGATTACTATTAAAGAGAGAGGAAGATTACTATTAAGAGAGAGGAGGCGGTCCTTTCTTTCATGTTGTCCAGGCAGAAAATTAAATTAATTAACTTTTAAAATATGGCGTGTGAATGTGAAGTGGATTTATGGATAAACGAAAAAATTCGGAAGATAAGGGAACTGTGATTATATTTTATTTTGAACAGTTTTATGGTAAACACTTTTGAGATAAAATTCTTTAAAAAAATTACTTGAATAATTTAAAAAAATAAAGAAAACACTGCTTATTTCCTTCATCATATTAATTTTCATTTGATATGTATGGCTTAAAAAAACTAAACCTGCATTTCAAACGTAAAAGGTTGTTTGCACTCTGTACAGAACCAGGTCTAATTCTTTGAACCTGCTTTGCAACAGATTATAGTCCCTCTTTCAACAGATGATGAATTAGGGGGTAAAAGGGCTCAGGTGTAGGCCATATGTCACATTCGGGGATGTTTGCTAAAGCCAGGTGTGCGCTTAGTTTATGTCTGCTCATCTTCACGAGTTCTCTCTCTTCATTGCCTCCCGGTACAGTTGTATTTTAGTATTATTCCGGTGATAGGCTTCAAGTTCCTGAATAAATTATAAATCTATATCTGCTGTCTGGCAATGATTGGACGAAAATGTTTGTTTTTTAATGCATATTTCAACTTTTGAAGGAAAACTGTTTAATGGCGATATCAAGCAATGAATGTTTTTAAACATTGATAAATATCATATTTTCATCCAGGAAATGGAATATAAGTTGTCCACAAATATTTTTATTGAATACTAGGTTCAGCATTAAAATTAGAAAGCTTAAGATATTCATTTAATTAGAGCGAAGCACTATCAACTTTAACCATCCAGACCACTATGTATGAAGCTTTAGCTAGAAATCGGATCAGATCAAACCGGATCCATACGCAATAGGATCGCATCTGTTCGGATCGAATCGGATCTGATTGAATATAATATGATTGGATAGAATCTGATTGGATCGGCTTTGATGTGCAAAGCTTTCTTCCCACCATTTAACCTCACCTGTCTTTTAGTCTGTTAAACCGTCGGGGCATCACACGTAATCTGTCGGCCGTTTTTCTCCATTCCTATTTCTTTGGCCTTGAATAGAATCTCTTGCAATGACAGGCCAGTCGATTTTTAAAAATGTTGTCTTCCCATCTCTGTATGCCTTTCTTTTTTAAAATTCCTTTCTTATTAAATAGACATATAAGTAACGTCTGTATTATATAAGATAAGATATATAAGATAAGATATATAAGATAAGATTCGCACCATTCCACAAAAACGCTGCACACTTGTGCTTCCAACTTTTGATTGAGCTTCCCATCAAGTGTCGCTGTCTGGTGGTGCGGTATGCGCGCTGGACTGTCGTTTGGACCGAGACCCTGACCGCTGCCATCCCCCGTCGTCCTGTGGAACATCCGAAACATGGAAAACATTGGTACATAACAAACAAACAAAGTGTACGCTAATAATTAAAAAGCTTGGAAAAACAACAACCAAAGTCAACAACAGAAACATTTGGTCGAGCTCCCCACACATCCAATCTATTTGGACATACAACAGAAACATTTGGTCGAGCTCCCCACACATCCAATCTAGTTGGACATACAACAGAAACATTTGGTCGAGCTCCACACACATCCAATCTATAGTTGGACATACAACAGAAACATTTGGTCGAGCTCCCCACACATCCAATCTAGTTGGACATACAACAGAAACATTTGGTCGAGCTCCCCACACATCCAATCTAGTTGGACATACAACAGAAACATTTGGTCGAGCTCCCCACATATCTAATCTATAGTTGGACATACAAAAGAAACATTTGGTCGAGCTCCCCACACATCCAATCTAGTTGGACATACAACAGAAACATTTGGTCGAGCTCCCCACATATCCAATCTATAGTTGGACATACAAAAGAAACATTTGGTCGAGCTCCCCACACATCCAATCTAGTTGGACATACAACAGAAACATTTGGTCGAGCTCCCCACACATCCAATCTAGTTGGACATACAACAGAACATTTGGTCGAGCTCCCCACATATCCAATCTAGTTGGACATACAACAGAAACATTTGGTCGAGTTCCCCACACATCCAATCTAGTTGGACATACTTAGATTATTAGGAGTTCTCAAAATTTTACAAACATTTGTAAGAGATATGAAATGTAAAACTTGTTGCATCAAATTTTAACATTTTCTGAAACATTTGAAATAAAATAATTTTTTTACCTTATCTATTTGTAGATTTATTTTTGTTTTATCTTAAGTGTAATTGTTCAACAAACAAACAGAATACTTTGTGCTGGGATTGCATAGAGAATCAGTGATCCGAAAAAAAAATAAACCAATAAAAAATAAAACGTGATTCAGCAAAGATTTTAATGAAAGCAAATTGTTTGAACCATTTAGGTCAGACACATGTGACACTTCTGGAGAAATCCTCTGTTTTCTTTGGTCTATGTGACAATTGAATTCAATATAAAAAAAGTTATGATTGAATGAAATAATAAAACTATTTAGACACATTTAGATACTAACACTGCCAATTGAATCCCCGCCTTTTAATTAAATCATGGCTCGGCTAGATTATAAGTTTTAGTGTTCTAGGAGTCAACAAGTTAAATATTTTTTGAAAAATACTTTCAACAGCTGACCAACCTTTGCATTAGTGACCATTTTGATCTAAATAACTAATGAATGATAGATTGTATACCCAGACCCTATCTTCCCTTGTTTATAAATATCTAAAGATAGGCCAGTGTGATAATCCAGCTCTAGAAGACAGTGCCCCAAATGTCCCCGAACTTCTGTTTATTTATTGCATGTATAACAAAGACGCCGGAAATACCCGATGGCGTGTCTGTTCAAGTCCAAATTAAATTTTAAAAGATAATATTGAAAGAAAAGTATAATGGTCAAGCTAGAGCTTTCCCAGTACGGCCAATTAGATAGTAATTCTTTTCCTAAATATATTCATCAACTGTCAGATTTATAGAAAAATTGTCAGAGCCGTTTTCAAGAACCGTGTCCAGGTTCCAGGTTTTGCCGATGAATTTGCAAGATAAATAGAGTCATTGTAAAAAGAAAGAAAGAAAACATTGAAGAAAATGGAAATTGCAGCGGTTTTGATTAACCAATGAATAGGTGTCAAAGGTCAACAATGGTGAAAGTTTATTTTCCTACCTGGAGTTCAGGGTGGGTAACTTGTTGTGGAAAATTACACCACAACCATTGACTTTTTGTTCAGATCTCTATCTTACTCTCATAGGTTTGAATCAGCCTATAGCCATCTTTTCTCTTATATTTGGCCATATCTTATATAGCCCACTTTCTCTCTTATATTTGACTCTATTTGTAGCCCACTTTCTCTCTTATATTTGATTCTCTCTATAGCCCTCTTTTTCTCTTATATTTGACTCTTGTCTATAGCCTTCTTGTTCTTTTATATTTGACTCTGTCTAAAGCCCCTTTCTCTCTATATTTGTCTACCTAGCTCTCTTTCGCTTTTATGTTCGACTATCTCTCTCTCTCTCTCTATTTCTCCCTCTCTTTCTTTCTTCAGATGTGTAAGTGTGTCTAACGACGAGGTTGTTATGGTCTATTGAATAGGCCCCCCTTCTTACCGTGGCCTGTGCTGAGAAATATTTGCTTTAGAATGAAAGTGTCGTGCTAACAGAACAAGTGTGTAAGAATACTGAAATCTTTTCTTAGCCCAAAAGATCCACAAGTGTGTTCTGAGCCATGTATTTACATACTGTGTCGAAACACTCAAGTCGGAGATTTAGCATTACTCTAAGTCTGGTTTGGTTGTTTATTATTAAGTGATTATAGACTACCATTGGACTCTACCTGGAATATACCGTTTCAAAGTATATTGTTTAGGTAAGTTACCTTATAGGTTGGTCTATATTTAGTCCAGAACTTAGTTTTAATGCAATGCCCTCTCTGTTTCATTCGACTTCTCTTTATTCCTCGTGTGACTCAACAGGCCAATCCTTAATACACATGCAGGATCACAACTTGAACAATAGTCGTCTTAAAAGTTGAGTCTAAGACTCTTGGAAATCTTGGCACACGGAAGCTTACCTCTATCTGCCTGTCTGAACAACTTTTGTCTGGGAAACATCCAAACAGATGTGAATTTTAACATCTCTATTACCCATGGTTCTTGTCCCAAGATCTTTGGGTTAGATGCCATGCCGGAGGCCAAGCACACCGGGGAAACTCCCTTATTCTTTCTCTAAATCTTATCAGCCTTGCAGGGGTTCGCCATAAAAAAAAACGAACTTTGAAGAACGGTATGTGGATAGTGACATGTTTAGTGGAACTTTCTTTCATCCCGCAAGTGCAATGGGCTTGGTTCTTAAGCACCCAACGGAGGCTCTGTTTGCTTCCCTCTTGGCCTAATTATCTCCTCTGACGACATGTTTCCAGGAAAGTGCCACTTTGAGGCGGAAAAGCAACGTCCGGTGGGCAATACAAGTAGTTTTTATCTTATCTTATCTTTAAATTACAGACGTCCCTTCAGAGAAGAAGAAAATTTCGTCCAACACGTATTAGCGTGTCTATTTAGTTGTGCAAATTAATTAGATATTTAAAATCTACTTAGTCATTGTTTCTCCTGGCTGAGGCTCCGGTGTAAATAGAATGCAGATACAAGATTATACCATGACACGTCATATTAGTTACTAGATATATATCCATGACCCATGTCTATAAGAACGAACAACGGTTACAAATCCCAAGAAAATAAATTCTGGTCTTTCAGATGTACACTACAGACATCAGTCGGGACCGAGACCCAGGTTCCTCATAACTCAGGAGAATTTAAGAGTTAAGTTTTAAGTTCTACTACTACAACAGTATAATGTTTGACTCTATTCTCTATACAGGAATTATCGTTCTAGAATAATTTGTTACGTTCAACTGCAATTAAAAGTAAGTCTTACAAAACCAATTAGATCGATACCTAAATATAATCTCTTTGTACTGATCTTAAAATTGTCTTATTGATTCAGTGATTCGGGGATTCAATGATTCAGTTGTGTCCTATGGTTTGAGTAGAAATTGAAGTAAATTCCTCTACATAACACGACATAACACCTGCCTAAGAAGGTCAAGTATACAACAAGCACGCAAGAGTGACTACGTTCAATACCTGAAGCGAGACATTTTCGGAATTCATTGTTCGATACTTATTGCAGAGCTAGGGGACTAATGTACATTATATATTGAATGTATAGATATAAGATCTATCTATATATATACTCTTAACGTCAACTGAAAATACGTTTCTTAAAGGCCAAATAAAAAGGTTGTGTTATTTGTCATGAGTAAATATTATGTTACTAATTAAAAAATGAATGGTGTTTTGTCGGACATAATGAATTACAGACAATTTTATGGTTGGGAGGGGAAATGAGGTGTAAATAATTCTAGTTCATGGTTCAATTTCATCCCCCCCCCCCCTTTTTTTTTGTTTAGGATAGCTAGAAAGCATTTAATTCCAACTTGTATAGTTTATAATTTGATCATAAACTCAAAACAATTTGACGATTTTCATAATCATCCTATACACCTTATATCCTTTTCTTTCTAATATACCAACTGTCTTCGATGTTGAGATTATATGGTGAAAAGTGAAAAGGGAAATCAACAATGTCAGAAAAAAGTTGATTAAGTAGTAACTTTTTTTTTTATGAACAAAATGATAATTCAATAAAATACTTTGTTTTTTAGACATAAAAATTTTAGTTATAATTGAATTTTCACTGTAAAATTGATAAAATGTCATGGCATTGTTTTGTCAACAAGAAATGTTATTTAATTTGCTGGTAAAGAACAAACAATTACAGTACATTTTTAATTTGGTTTGGGCAACTATTCTCGTTGATATGACGGCAAAGTCCAATTACTTTTAGTGAGTATAGCGGGTAATTATCTTGATCAAAACTCTTTTCACCATCAGAAACAGTCTAAATCGAGGTCCACCTAAGCCTAACCTGGAAGTAAAAGCCTAAACTAGAAAGGGGCGGGGGCGACCTTTTGAGTTTAATTTTTCTTTCGTTCTGCTATGAACCTTGTATTTTTTTCTAATAGAGTTGTAAGCTGACGTGGGAAACATCTCTCCATTGTTACTTTTGACTTTTTGAATACATGTAAGTCTCAGTTACTTCCCCGTGTCATTTTGCTCCTGAACTAAAATATAAAAGAAACATTTTAAAAAATCATTAAAGTTAATACATCTCTCAAAGTATAGGCTCCCGATTGTAAAAAAAAAAAAGGGTTGAAGTAAGTCGCGGTCTGAATCTCTGGGGATTTACTTGTTGTTGTTGTTGTATTTTTGGGTGGGGGAGACACTGGACTTGTGTTTCTGCTTGCATCTCCTTATTGACCTCCACCTTTCACGTCTTGCTCTTACAGTTATGCAGAGTTAAGTTTTTAAAACCTAACATTTAAGTTTGCTAAATTGTCAACTTTTCTCATTTGTCTACACTAGTTACCGACATTGCACTGGAATGCAAGTTTCTGCCGTGACAACGGAGCAACATATTCTTCGTCTGCTAAGCGATGACGAGTCTTCAGATTCTGCTGACGAGGCCAAACTTTATGATACAAGAAAATTAGGCAGGAAACTCAAAGAAGAGCCATGCTGCCTTGTAAGTAAACTTGGTGTTTGTAGGTAATAATACAATGTGAATGTCAATTTGTGCCCTAGCTAGTATTTCTTGCTGCAATAAAATATCTATGAATAAGCGATTTAAATAAAAGCGAAATCTTCTTATAAATTATCAATCCCAAATATCAAAAATCTACACTAGTGGTAAGCATTAAGGTTTATTTAAAGAAATTTCTATAAATCAAATAAGAACATGAAACTAAAATGTTATTTAACCTTGGTTAGGCCAATAATAGAATATGCATCCTCCGTTTGGGACCCCTCAACTCAAGAAAACATTAAGAAACTGAAACAGACACAAAATAGAGCAGTGAGATTCATAACAAACGAATATTCACATTTGACTAGAGTAACACCTTTAGTAAAATCACTAAATTTAGAAAGCCTTCAGGATAGAAGACTCAAAAGTAAAATAGCAATTATACATAAAACACTGAACCATAATCTTCAAATACAAAAACAAAATTTAATAAAATACTCATAATGACACAAAAATAAAGACACATTCCTCATCCCATATGCTAGGACAAATTTGTACAAATACTCCTTCTTCCCTAGTGCTATTAGAGCATGGAATGGGTTGCCTGAGCTAGCCAGGAAAACCAGTGACTTGGCAGAATTTAAGTCATTGGTTAATATGCATGACTAAATGCATGACGCGTAGGACGTAATCATCTTTTTTGAAGTAACGTCTGTATTATATAAGAAGATAAGAAGACATCATAGTTCAACATTCCTCAAAGCATTATTATTATAGGTGTGAGATTCAAGCAATATATATCCAGATCTATATATCTATATCTATATCTATATCTATATCAATCAATCAATCAATCAATCAATCAATCAATCAATCAATCAATCTATCTATCTATCTATCTATCTATCTATCTATCTATCTATCTATCTATCTATATTTTATCTGTAGCTTAAAAAATAAAATACCGTTTTTGTATAAGCTAAAAGGAAATAAAACAAATGAATATTTGGATGCCTCTTTTAGAATCGTCGCTCTGTGAAGCGAATCGCCATCCCTGTCTTGACAGTGTCTCTCGTCTTGTCCTTGGGCGTCAACATTTTGTTGTTCAGAAGTACCTCGACTTTCGGGGTACGACCGACAGTGTGTGATGACAACTCGACAGCCGACTGTCTCGGCATCATCAACTCCATCATGTCCAAGAAAAGCCAAGGCATGGAGAGCAACCTTAACTCTGTCGTGACCAAGTATTTTGAGCCAGAGAAGACGGCGTCATGCTTGACTGAGTTTCCTGAGAATGGCACTGCCAGTATTTACGACAATGTCTTTGCAGATCTGACACTGGAAGAGATCGATGCTGTCTATAAGTATCTGTCAGGACAGGCTGACCTGCAAGTAAGTCTTGACACACTTTTTTCAAAATGGGATTATACTTTTAATACAAGAATTATTAAAGGGCGTATACACAAATTTGTATGTCTTAATTTTTAAAATATAGAATAAATAGTGAAATGTTTTGGGAATCTAATGTATTTATGCAATGTTTTGGTACGAACAAATTTATTCAATGTATGCTATAAAAAAACATTTATACAATGTATGCTCAGGAAGGTATTATACAATGAATTCTGTGGAATAGATTTATAGACCCTACAATGTATGCCAATCTATTTCTAAGTTACATTTTTTTTAAAATTCAAACACTAATTTAGTTTTGTAAATATACAATTTACAATTTTGAATAAATTCATCCTTTAAAATACAAATAATATGAACAGTTTAATATTGATTGGAAGTAATTGAACAATTCAAATAAATGACCTTTTCCCCCTAGCAACGAGACGTGATTTTAATTTGTTGTGCGCGATTTAAGTTTGTAACCAGCCATTTCAGTCCTCATAACTTCTTGAACTTTCTTTATTTCAGATTGTGGGTTCCAGTAAAAAGGTGGAGGGGAATGTTTACGGGATAGAACTTCATGTACCTAATAAAACCAGCGCCGTGGACTATATGGAGGGCAGGGGTCCTAAGCCACGGAGAGAAGCTAGTGTGTTGATCAAACATATAAACCGTACACCACCGGTGGTTGTTGAATATGTAGTGGGGCCCCTACCAATCCCATCCTACCATGTTCGTAACCCTAGACATTATGCACTAGTCCCATACAGGTGAGTTGTGTTGATGGATAGATTCATACACAATTATCTTTTTTGGTGTGTTTTTTTATATAGTCTGTCAATGTGTATGGAGTAATGAAAAGAGAGAGAGAGAGAGAGAGAGAGAGAGTTGGGGAAGACAACGGAATTTAGCTATAATAGAAAAATAATTAAAAAGAGAGAAAGGGAGAGAAATGTAGAAAGTATTTTAGAAAGTAAGACAAATAGAGAGAATATGTTAGAGAGAAAATAGAGAAATTGGGAAATTTTGTTATACAGTGAAAATAAGAGATTCAGGTTTATAGAGTTTAACAGAGAAGCAATGAGAAAGAGAGAAAAGCTTAAGTCTTGATTAAATATATAAACCGCATCCCACCTGTGTTTGTTGAATATATAGTGGGGCCCCTTCAACTCCCATCCTACCATTATTGCAAGGAGTTCTTTCCATTGAGCTTTTACAATCTAATTCTTTTATTCCATTCCGCTGATTTTTCAATCTATGCCTGTGAGCAAACTGTTTACGTACTTCATTTCTTTATTCAATTCTCTACTAAATACAAACAAATGTTTGAGGTAGGTGCGTATTCAAAATATATAGACATATTTTGTTCAAACTATTTTAGTATTTATATATTTTTAAATGTTATAACGGTCAAACCAGAGTCTCTACTGTGGAAACAAAATTAGGCAGTAATGTTTCCCAAAGATATACATAAACTGTCAAATTTCTAGGAAATAAGTTAGAGCCGTTATTGAATTTAGTTTCCACGTTCCACCCCAGTGTCCAGGATCCACCCAGTGTCCAGTCTCCACCCAGTGTTCAGGTTCCACCCAGTGCTTATGTTCCACCCAGTGTCCATGTTCCACCCAGTGTCCATGTTCCACCCAGTGTCCAGGTTCCACCCAGTGTCCAGGTTCCACCAGCTAATAAGAAGAATGAGTAATAGATTACTTCGTTAAATGTCGGAATGTTCCTTTTTCAGATATCACCCAACATACGGCTTGAAGAATGCCTTCCATAGTCTGGTAGAAATTTTACGCAATTCGCTAGAACTACTGAACCTAATGAAAGAAAGTTTCAATGCCTCTCTGGTAGACTGTGGCTCGAACTGTCTGAACATTGTGCCTCAGAAGACCAGCTCTGCCTACTCCGAGCGCACTTTGATTCTCTTGTATCTGACGTACAAGATGGAGTTCCCGACGGTCAATCCTCTCAGCATGATCTTCCTCATGAAGGAAACAGAACCAGGTCTGTGAAATAAATAAAAAATAGTGTAGCGTGTAAGGAATTAAAAAAAACACCTCACATGGAAGGCTATAATCAAGTGAATGACGGACAAAGAAATGCTAAACATCGGTGATGACGTCACGAGGATTGGGCCAGCCATTCATCGAATAACCTAATTCAGCCAGATCGTAGAAATGCCAATCAATCTTCCTACCGTGAATGCAAACATAACCATAGACTTAGAATCTATGGCGAGAGTAAGACCGAGTATATCACGGATTGATGGAGAGAGAAAGAGAGAGAGAGAGAGAGAGCAACATTATAATATAAAAAAAGTGCAGATTTTCAGGCTATACACCTTACCTAAGCCGACGGCTCTTTGGTAAAAGTGTAAAGATTATGTAAAGTGAAGTAAGTATTTCTGATGATATTTGAGTTCTTCTGTTCGCGTAATGATTCTTTGTGAATGCTAAATGAATAATGCAATAATTTTGACTACGTAACGTAAATATGTTTCAAAGACTCAGGTAACCCATAACGTTATATGACTGTAAAAGTTAACTTTAAAAAAGTTCCCCTTTCAAAAATTGCAATCTATATGGCAGAGTAATTAAAGCTCATTTGTTTCTATGGCCGAATGTGAACGAGGGTGTCATTAGATCAGCACAACGAACAACCGCTTTCATTTTCCTCAGCTAATGTCAGGTTCCCATTAGAGTTGGGTGCAGTCAAGGGCGTCCTAAAAATCCCGAAATTCATAATTCCAGTTTTTTTTTTTTTAGATTCAATTCCCATGACCCCTCGGTTTGGAAGCCAATACTTTATTCCACAGCTAATTGCAATATTTCCAATCGGAATATCCCTCGAAGGTGAGTGAACTTGATAATTCCTAAAAAAAATTCTACTTGCCATCAAGAGGCGGTAATGGCGCAAAGCTACTCAGCAGACACTCTTAAGGACTACAATAATTTTGCTTTAATTTTAATTGATTTTGATCTAGGCAGCGCCAGAAAATTTAAAGCTAGTTTTTAGACTAATTATAAAAATTTGTTTTACATTTGCTTCTTACACTACTTAATATTTCACCCGTTTACTCCTCCACGTATAATGAATCTGACCTAAATGCTGAGTTTAATCTAATAATGTTAACAATCGCTTTTTAAATATTAATTTCCAGGAAGTGATCTGTTTAACTGTGATTCGGTGTTCTACGGAGGTCAATACTTTGATTCCATTCAGTCTTTAATCTCAGCCTATCGTCGTGGCGAGATCAAAAAGGTCAAGATGAACTTTCCAAGTCCTGCTCCAGGCGAGACTACAATGCCATCCACCATAAACCTGCGAGGGAAAACGTTTCCCAATACTTCCCAGGCAGGACCAAAAGAATATGAACCCGATGGGAAACGTTACAGGTTAATTTGAAATGATAGTAGTGACTTTAGAATTTAGTGCCAGTTCAGATTTGTGCGCTACAATATTTTGCTAAATCTTAGATTAAAGTGTAGATTTTAATGCTAGTTATTTTTCCTAATAGAGGGATCAGACACTCATTATGAGCTAGTCTATTTTTCCAAAATCATTTCCTTTAGTTAACTTTTAACCTGCGTCGCTGTGACCGAATTAATGCAATAAGAAGGCTTACGTTGCCTAACCTTGAATAATTAATGAAAGTCAGTATATATATATATATATATATGTCACGTACACAGTGTCTATATTTAGCTCGTCAGCAACCTCGGGTAATTTCTCACGTGGAGATATGTTAATGAGTGTAACTTGGGCTGCATTTATTGGTTGCAATGAGCTGCGTTGGACACGTGACAGTGCTGGACCCGGGAAAAGTTCGGGTTTTATTAGGCAGTCATTGTATGGAACTTGGAAGTGGAAACATCTACTAATATCTTGTATTAGAACTCAATTATATTATTGTGTAGATCTATCATTTTATTCAAGTACGTTTAACCATTGTAATTATTTGTGAATAGCTTTTTCAAGTTCTGAATTAAAGTAATTGTTTTAGACGAAGAGAAGTTTCTTCATTGAATATAGTAACATACTTAGATCGACTTAGCGATCGACAACTTCTAGATGATCAACTGGCAACATTTTGAATGATCGTATTATCAACTAGATCTAGCTACTTCTATACGATCATCTTATTAAAAGAAGATTTCAAGATCCTCGGCAATCACGATCATCGTTAGTGTGATACAGGTCAAGTTAATCTTCAACGTGACATCTATCATTGCATCTTCATAGATCTTGATATCTGACATCTACATTAATTGATGATCGTGATAATATATATATATATATATATATATATATATATATATATAGTTTACAAACCTAACCCTGTATAATGTACTTGTGTATGATCTACTGCACCGTGAAAACCTCTTTCATCTTTCATTTTTTTTTCCAGGGTGAAAGGTCAACACATTGAGTACATGGAGTGGAGTTTCAACTACAGAATCTCGACTGTTTCTGGTCCTCAAGTTTGGGATGTCAGATGGTCAGGGGAGAGAATCGCTTATGAAATAAGTCTTCAGGATCTTGGAGTTATCTACGGAGGAGATAACCCTGCGACATTCTACACTCATCTTTCTGATAGTGCGTTCGGTATAGGAAACAAAGTGAGTTTAAAGATCTACATCAATAAATCCTATATTATGAACTTCTGAATTCAAGAATTTAACAAAAGCAACAACAGAACATAGTCTCTATTTGCAATTTTCTTAAGAAGCCATTGACTAACACTCGGACTATTTTTTGTTTAGTAAGGTTTTAATTATATTTGGTATTTTTTCCAATTTGAATTACGAAACATACTTCTGTACATGTGACAAATATTAATCCTTGACACATATGCACAAGTTGAGCATTTATTTAACCACATCAGTAGCTGCGGCTCTTTCTGTCTGTTGCCTCCTCCAGGTGTGTTCACTATCTAGAATCCAGAACCCCTCCTTTACACATACCCCCATATGCCCTATTCTGTGCTTGCCCCACCACCCAACTGTTAGTGTCTGTCAGGAAGTGCTTCATATCAAGCTTACATAGTTCAGTGCATCGTAGAAGTGTCCTGTGAAAGGTGGCCAATGGTGTCCACTACTGATACCAGCACAGATGTCCTGACAGCCACCCTTTCGCAAGATCTCCTAGATGCTGATTTTAACTTTCCGCTTTATTTTTAGGATGTAACTTAAACATTGAGTATATATATTCTGAAATCCTATATCACTGTGATAGTTGGGCGCCAGATGTTGAGGCTGTTTGAAGATTTCAAAGATTTGAGAGCAAATGCTACAGTAAACTGTTAGGTATCAAGATATCAGTGAAAAATATAAATGATTTTGTATTTTTACTAGTCAACACACTAGCTTGCAAAAAGGAAGAACCTATCATTACTGTGATGAGACCAAACTGAGTTGGTTTAGTCAGATCGTAAGGCATGACTTAGGCATGACTTACTGTCAAAACTCATCCTTTAAGGCACATTGAGCAAGAAGATCGGGAGATCCAAAGAAAAGTTGGCTGGACAACGTGAAAGAATTAAACCGGCCTCTCTCATATTTGGTTAAGGCAATCTGCTGCCTCGCTTTGTTTGCATTTAGAGATTGGTTGATGATTTCGTCTTTTGTTTAGAGGATATCTACATATTTTCTAATTGTGTCTACTCATAGTTTTGAAATGTTTTCACAGGCGTATGGCCTGATGCCGGGAGTAGATTGCCCAGAGCACGCCACATTTCAGCCACTTTATGTCTTTGATGAACTTGAAAACAAGGCCGTCACCCGCACCCACGCGTTTTGTGTGTTTGAACACAACACCGGGGTGCCTTTAAGACGTCACAGCTCAAACGATGACGTGTCCGGAAAGTGAGTACACGTCATGTTTTGTTTTTCAATTAGTTGATGTCGAGCAGAACTGAACATTAATATTAATTGCATTCATGCAGCGCATTTCATGCTTATAATATGTCTGCTTCGTGAACCAAGAGACAGTCGAAGGCGTTAATGGACCTCATTCACCAATCGTAAGCAAATAACATGTAGCCATGTGATTCTTCTATACATATTATGTAATCCATTACGTATTTTTCATTGTTTTATCAATATTATGACATGGCTAAACGTGTTTATTTACAATTGGTGAATGAGGTCCATTCAATTCGCCTTGTTTTTTATAAAGCAAATTAATTGAATCTTTGATAACATGGAAAGGTGTAAGTCCATTTATTTCATACAAATATACATAAAACTATAATGAAACCAGACGTAGATATTATTATGGTAATCACTAGCTTTGCAGTCCTTATTGTGTTAACAAAAATCAAACGAGGGATGAAATATATTGCTGAGTGGTAAAGCACTTAGATTTCGAATCAAGTACTCTCGGGATTGCATCTTGGTTTTAATTCCCTTTTTTTTTTTTTTTGTTGGACGCCCCTGAATTCACCCAACTCATGGGTACCATTTGAAAAGGTCATGTAGAGTTGTGCATCGCACTTGGAACCCTAAGGCCAGCAAAAGCGAACAAGAGCTCCCTTCTACTGGACTAAATGAATGGCGCACACCTGGCATCCGGCGGAGGGTGAGACTCGGGGTTAAACTCAAAGTTTAGTTTTGAGTTCACTTCCGGTGGACACGGACATTTCGGACTCGCGGACTAGAGACGAGGCCGCAGGCGAAACAACGGGACTGCCGCCATTTTCCTTTGATCTACCAGGCTAACCGTCCGGGACACGCCATTTATGTAACGACCCCTGAGGGACGGCGCCTGGACGTTGACAGATCGCTGTGGTAGTATGGGTTTGAGTACCTAACATCAGTCAGGTAAAGGCGGATGTCACTGTACTGGCCACATTAAACCCTTGATAAGAGTCTCTCACAGAAATAGATGACCTTTACATCATTCGCCCTATAGGTTGAAATGTCTAAAGACGGTCACGTGACTTTTTAAACGATTAAAACAAAAAAAAAACAAAGGCGGAAACTTGTTCAATCGTAAACAAAAATATTTATTTCAGTAAAATACACGTGTGTGTAACTTGTCTCAATAACGTGTTCACAACATGTGTACATTGTTCACTCATTCAGTGTATAACAGCCATGCAAAAAAAAACAAAA